>OX421961.1:54496700-55774465 GCA_949128115.1 Anaspis maculata | reverse complement strand
TTAATAAACATTACTTGATGGAGATGGTCTCTCATTGTGAAAGATCCCAGGTTCGAATCCGGCCGTCAGCAATGCCTGATTCTTTTGTTCATTTGCTTCATTCTTCTGGTTTATGCAGATGCAGATTGTCAGAAATACAATCAGAACATCCAAATAGGCATACATGCTTTTCAATACTCTTTGAAGAGGAAGATCTGCTCTTCAAATTGGTATAATATAACACTTATCAGATAATGAATCATGACGTAGGTAGGTAGTGAATTGGATTCCATTTGTTGAATTCCAGCATGTGCCAACGGGGGAGAAACACAGTGTGAGACAAAGTAAAATGAAAGTGTAAGTATCGATTGAACTTATCGATCATGGGACTTCAGGTGATCAGTGTGATAGGGGTAATATTGCAGTATACCTACCTCAAGCAATCTGTCTTTTTCTTGGATTCATTTAAGATAGGTATTTCTAGATTAAAGATTCACAACAATGTCAGTAGGTCTGGAAGAAATTACCAACGTTAGTTGACAAACCTACCTATTTATCATAAGTATATCAAATCTCCTACCTTTAGTTCAAAAATAATAGTTGTTTTGTGATAATCACGGTAACACCTCGAACAACACTTTCAAGACTGTGTGCTGTGCATCAACAGTTCTTGCTCACCAGTCATCAGTCATCACAATATCACTATCAGCACTTAGCACTCAGCAGTTGAGTGTGAGCACCCCAAAATAAACGGATACCTAATAATATATGAAAGAGAAACTGTGTCCTTTTTAAATACTTACATGTCTTAAATCCCCGTAGAAATACTTTAGCAAGCCCCAAGTAATTATACGCATCTATACAGAGTGGTCCGACTTTTATGTCATTAAATCTAAGGATCGATAGAGAATGAAAAATAAAGGGGACTTTCTCCAAAAAACATATTTCAGAAATGCCTAATAACAGAGATACAGCCCTTCAAAGGTGGAAATAAATAATCGTTTTTTCCGCATAACTTTTGAACCGTCCAACCGATTTGTTTCAAAATACAACCAAAGATTTACTGATATTATCTCCTGTCGAACAATCATAACATGTTCCATGAAAAAGTTTCAGGGGCGTAGACATTAGAGGGTGTTCCTACTTTCCTCTCCCTATTTTTCACCCCCCTAGTTATTTTTAGAAACTGTTCATAATTTTGAATTTTACGTTCAATTTAGGCAAAAGAGTCACTCTTGCAAAGTTTTGATAGAGGCTTTGTTTAGGAGATATTTGAGTTTGAAACTTTGGAAAACATCCCGAAATCGCCACTTTCCAGAGCCCAAATTGTTTTTTCTTCTAAAAATTTCTTGTGTTTTGAGAAAAATGGTGGTTTATCAACTTAGAAGTTCTAGAGAACCTATTTCACTTGAGAAATTATTTTTTTTATTTTAATTTTTAGACCTTTGAAAGTTGTGCTTTTGAGATGTTTCCCAAACCTTCAATCCTAAAATCTCCCAAACAAAGCCTCTAGACAAAATTTTGCAAGAGCAATTTTTTTTTCAAAATTGAACGTAAAATTCAAAATTATAAACAGTTTCCAATCAGTGAACCTTTGGTTCTATTTTGAATCAAATCGGTTAAGCGGTTCAAAAGTTATGCGGAAGAAACGATCATTTATTTCCAACTTTGAAGGGCTGTATCTCTGTTATTAGGTATTTCTCAAATATGTTTACTGAAAGAAGTCCCCTTCATTCTTCATTCTCTATCGATCCTTGAATTTAATGACATAAAAGTCGGACCACCCTGTATACATTCACCCAAGTCTCTGTTTCTTTGATACCGTCAGTCTGCAATATTACTTTGCTTCGTCACTGAATATCGCAAGAAAGCTGTCCACTGTTTTCAAGTTTGAACCAGAAATGCACCCTGCCAGCGTTTCGTTAATTATCACAGCTTTGTAAAAAACACCACCTAGATGAAGCATTCAGCTCGTGGAATTTCAGCCGCAGGAACTGTGAACCGCAGTTTTCATGCAAATTCGATGAGAGTTTTTTATTCCTCGGAGGAAGTCATCTGCTCAATTTAATGAAAAAATTAATTAACTCTGCAGAGAACTACCGGGTGCGGCACAGAATCAGATTTTTATGATACTCGCTACATTTGTGATGTTTTTTATTAAACTTTTGGGTGAAAAAATCTCATAATCTACTATCCCGTAGCCATTCTGTCTATATTAACCCTCCGAGATTTGAGATCCGATCCTGTGGCTCTCACTGCGGTGAATTCAAGCAAGGAAACACAAACACTGTTGCTGAGATCGGCTAGGATGGATAATTGAAAAACGGAAGCATTTTATCAACGATGATTACTGGAAGTGGGATTTTCAACACTAGAGCCCACTCAGCATAGCATGTCATGTTTCATAAATGAGATGATCTCAATCATGTCACAAAATAACATCACAATGAACGTTACTTCCACATCTCTGTGATGTTCATCCGCGATGTTATACGATGTAATGTCTGAGAGATGTTTCGAAATGAACTTAAATTGAACATCACACATGAGACATCTACCGGACATCACATTGTTACTGCTTTCAACTTGCCGAAGTGTAACATCTCACTGACGTCAATGAGATGTAGTCACTGAGAGATTTTTCAAATTTCGCGGGCTGTCATCGTTAAGCTCTGTGTGTCGGAAAATATTTAATAAATAGTTTTGTCCTCTATTCCATGTGTGTGATGCCAGAACAGCCTTATGTCTTCATGTTTAGTGTGAGGCCCTGCGGGCCCTCTTATGTCTTCAAGTGTCGTTTGGAACAACTTTTGTGTCTTCTTGTGCTTGTGGCTTTCGGAACTAGTGTGCCCCATTTGTGTCTCCTTGTGTTCTTCCAAAGCCTACTGGGCCTTCTTGCATTTTGTCGTGACTTTCGCACCTTTAGTGAACCCTTGTGTCTGCTTTTGCGTTATTCGGAACCCCAAAATGGGCCCCTTTTTGTTTTATTGTGCTTTCGAATACTTTGATGACTCCCGTTCATGTCTTATACTGATGTCCGGGGCCCCAACGGAGTCCCTTGTGCCTTGCTGTAACGTTTTGAGCCTCAGCGAGGCTTTTTGGGCTCGGTGTATCGTTTGGAGTCCTAATGAAATATTCCGAGAAACATCCCTGACCATCAAGTGCGCTGTTTAAATATACTGTAGTAGACAAGTTGGTAGCTCAGACGAATCGGCAGCAGTGCCTCTAACCATCACCTGTGGGGATCCAGGTTCGAATCCTGCGGAGGACGCCATAGAAGAAGAACTTTTCTTAGGGAAAAAACGTGCTGTTTAGATTGTAAAAATAGGTGCGGATCCTCCTGTGACATAAAACTACGTTGAAAAGTGGTGAAAAATCCATTTTTATTTAAAAATACACATCCAAAATGCGACGTATCATGTACGTCAAAAAGTGATATCTACGAGATGTGGGATAGCGATGTAGATAGTATGTCACATTTGGACATCTTTGAGATATCTCATTCATGTTCTAATTACCCGGACATAAGAAGTAACAGAGATGTCCACTTAACATCGCAGAGACTTTTTTGCTAACATCGCAGTTGTGACTTGAACATCTAAGTGATGTCACAGAGATGTTTTCTTGCTGAGTGGGAGCCTATCGTGTTGAAAGAGTCAGATTATGAAAGCGTGCGACTTGCCTTTGACAACCTGTTGGAAAGATCAACAACTCTGCTCACAACTCTGAATTCATTCGTGTTTACCATTCACTTTCAAAATTTTCCAAAAATTTTCAATCAATGAAAATAGAAAAACGTCGCAGAACTCGAAGATCAAATATTGCATGACATTCTTGTTAATAGTGTTTTATTGATTTGTCGCTTCTGTCTTCCGTCATCAGACACTTACTGTAAACAGCTATTGAATGAACCTGACGGCCCGGCGACATGGGCGGTTGAATGACTATAGGTTTGTTCCATCAAGAGGTTTCAAACTAGTCAGAGCCAATAAGAATTGAGGAATACAGTTCGCAAACTGATTTGGGCGCTTCTCATTGGCTCTAACTAGTTTGGGATTTCTGATTACACAAACCTAATGTATGGTGTCGCGGTCTCCGACTCGATTCCCGGTCATGCCTGCCTTTTAACGGTTGTTCAAAACCACTTCTTATATAATGCAAAAACTCATCGTAGATAAAAGTATTAGTGCATTCGGAAATTATAGACAAAACAGCGAACAAAAATTATACCCGCAGCGAGATTTTTGTACATGGTATACAGGGTAGTGAAAATTTCGATGCTCACCATTGGTATCTTGGGAACGGTAAGAGATACGAGGTCGGTTAAATTAGAAAAAAGTTGCGCATTTTTGTGGCGATTGAGAATCTGAGAAGAAACTTTGAATATTTCGATTGGTTTACGATTTATCACGAAAAAACTGAAAATTTTGATTTCAGAAATTATTTTTTATCTTTCCAACCATTCAAGCTATTTCTATCAAACTCCATAGTTTTATGTTTTTGATCACTACGAGTCGATCAACGTTGACAGAAATTTTCCAGGCCTTCTGGATGTCAAATTATGATAGTCAACTTTTGTTTTTCTTATGGCCGCCATATTGGATTTTTGCAATAATAGATAGAGAAAAAAATTAGCTTTCCGAATTGGTAACCAACATGTTCTTTTTATGACATTTTTAGCGTCAAATTTTGAAATTTTCGTAAATTATTGACAAAATCGGGAATGCTTTGAAAAACAATTGAAATATTATCAATAGCAACAACAAAAAAAGACAGATTGTGTTCAATTGACGTATCTAAGGGCTCGATGCCAAATTGCAAACGCAAAGTTTGGGACGGCGCACAGTGGGACGAATGGCTACATTGACTGGATAAAAGTATTCCGATCCAATTTTCAAATTCAGAGCGGGTTCGAATCCTGGCGTCGGAATTTTTTTTTTCAAAATTTTCTCGAAGAAGCTTGCTCAAGTACTTTTTTTTCAAAGTAGTTTTTATGAGCTACAATACCACGAAGTTTCATTCAATTATGATCAGTTTTGTAGAAATTATCTGGTGTTTCGATTTCAACACGCATGGCTATGAAAAAATAGTTTAGGCAGTAACTGGCAGCCAATTCTTTGTACACATGATCAGGAAGGATCAATCTGTTCAGTAAAACAAGAAAATCATTGGAAACTCGTGGAAGTTTTTTATAACAAGCTTCCAAAGTTTGACAGACATTTTCTGAACGTGAGTCATAAAGTTAATGTGGACCAGAAAGAGTGAAAAATACATGAGCTTCTGATGAATAAGACCAAATTACCTCTGTTATGGACGTCCATTTCATGAAATAAAGCCACTTTTCAAAAATGTATTACAGTTTTTGAGCTGAGATCGTCAAAATCTCGATGAACCCAATTTCTGAATAAATGGTATATCAATGTTCACTGATCTGTTAAAGTCGTTGCATTTGTTTCAGTACCTGTCTATCATGATTTTTAATACACTACAGGTATTGGGAATAGAACCAAAAGAATATACATCAAATCCCAGTGTCTTGCATTTCTTGACTTTTGTCCAGCTAGAATGATGATTTAGCCCACTGTGCGGCGCCGGCGCGGCGTAACTCGCCAAATACAGCGCGGTCTGATTGGTTGGTATCCGCCGTTGGTATGGTAACGGCACTGACGGCGGTCTCAGCCCCAACTTGGTATCGAGCCGTAACTTCTTAATCGTGTTTTGTGCTTGTTTGTACCGAGAGTTCAAAAATTAAATGAGTCAAGGGCGCCTGTGAATTCAAAAACGTCTGTCGAAACTAGGGTAATCCTTACTCCTTTTCTAATAATTTGTCAAACTTTAATACAAGAACGATGCTAGTTCCGACAGAAGTTTTTGAGCTCACGGACACCCTTGACCCATTCAATTTATGAACTACTGGTACAAACAAGCGCAAAAGACGATTAGGAAGTTAGATACGTCAATTGCACACCATCTGTCACTTTTTTGTCGTTGCTATTGATAATATTTCAATTGTTTTTTTAAGCATTCCCGATTTTATCAATAATTTAGGACAATTTTAAAATTTGACGCTAAAAATGTCATAAGAAGAACATGTTGGTTACTAATTCGGAAAGCTAATTTTTTTTCTCTCTCTATCAGTGCAAAAATCCAATATGGCGGCCACAAGAAAAACAAAAGTTGACTATCATAATTTGACATCTAGAAGGCCTGGAAAATTTCACTCAACGTTGATCGACTCGGAGTGATCAAAAACATAAAACTAAGAAGTTTGATTGAAATAGCTTGAATGGTTGGAAAGATGAAAAATAATTTCTGGAATCAAAATTTTCAGTTTTTTCGTGATAAATCGTAAACCAATCAAAATATTCAAAGTTTCTTCTCAGATTCTCAATCGCCACAAAAATACGCAACTTTTTTCTAATTTAACCGACCTCGTATCTCTTACCGTTTCCAAGATACCAATGGTGAGCATCGAAATTTTCACCACCCTGTAGAAGCTCAGTTAAGCATGTAGTTTAACATACTAAAAGTCTCTTAAGAATCCAGTGTGAGCTTCGGTCGTTGTGGTTTGGAAAAGAACTTGAGGATCAGTTTTTTGCGTTTATCTCATGAACGATGGCACTTGGGAAAAAGTTCCTCAAGAGTAATTGTTGAAAGTTTTATTGTTTACAAGGAAGATCGTCACATATTCCATCGCCAGTGCACTCAAAATACAGGAAAAGTGAAATAGTTCAGCCGCTCGATGCTGAATTGCTGAAGACTGTACGCCGTATGGACCTTAAGTTTTGTGATGGTGGGATGCCACTTGGTAGAGGTGTTGTTACTGTTGTTTGATTCATCCACTTCCAATTGAAACTTGAAGCAATCAATACAAGAATAAATAAAAGTGATTCCCCATCTTTGAAAGCTGTTTTTTACAATGTGAAAATATGATTCGCATACATACAAAGTACATCCCATTTTAATAACTAGGTACTTACCTATGTGATATCGCAAACAAATGCAATGTTGGAAAAGACTGCAAAGAAATGACTTCATCATCATATGAAATTAATGTACTTATCTATTGAAAACTTTAATACCTCGGTAGTGAAATAGGGGAAGTACGGACAAAATGATCCCCCTAAGCAAACTCACCGGTTTTGAACTCAAATGTAGACATTTTTTACCGTTTCTTGCGTGTAAGTCACTATTCGCATACTTATTTATAACATACATACAGCTGAATTACTAAAAATTCAATATGAGCAAAATATAATGGAAAACGTGAAATTGCCGAAAAGGATCATTTTGTCAACAGGAATGTCTAAAATGATCCCAGTGGTGTCGGCAAAATGATCCCTGAATATTATTCCCAGCAAATTATTTTTTTAATTTTTAATTTTCCAAAAAACAATATAACACGAAACATTCAACATCAATATAAGATTCTGGAGTAAGCAAAAAACATGAACATTTCATTCTTGATATGAGAATTTTCAATAAACGTAGAAGGAATAGTTGAAAAAAAACAAGTAGTTGTCGAAGTACAAGTTTTTCGCTTGTACTCCGACATCCTGGAACTGTTTTTCACTCAATAAAATGGGCGCATAGAAAAGTGCATTAGCACAAAACGATCCCCTCAATTATTTGCAAAATGATCCCGGGATCATTTTGTGAATTTGATTTGGGATCATTTTGTCCAAAGGCGAATAATTACAAATATTGTAACCTCAAAACTGTAAACATTCCAACAAAAGAGAAACAAGTACTGTAGGAGGTATATAAAGAGGTGTATTTTATCGTAAGATGCAACTACTTTCCAAATATGCATTTACCTGGTGCTAAACATGAAATTCCCACAGAATCCTTCTTAGAGCAGCAACGCAGCACACGAACTTTGCTTGATTGCAGAAAACCAGTAGACGAAAAATACTGCCAATCATACATCAGCGTCGTAGAATATCAAGCTCTTTAAGGTAATTTCATCCTTCATGCTGACATCTATGTAATAGCGTGGAAACTTGAAAAGGATCATTTTGCGCGCGGGATCGTTTTGTCCGTACCTCCCCTATATGCAGTTCTTGAATCACAAGCCTGGCAATAAATGGACATACATGGACATAAGCATTTGAACGAGCATTTGAACTTCTATAAGTACACCATGGGAGGCTGCTTTTGACGCAATCATCACCTATTCACCATCAAAAGGACATCACAAAACCTCTTAACGAGGTCTATGCTCACTGGGATTCCGCTAAGGCCTAATAAGCCCAATATAGGCCCAGACCAGGCTCAGTATCCTAGATAACAATACCGGGGACGTCCAACGTCGTTCAACTAATAGCCCCGTACGAAGGTAGGTATTATTACGAACCCCGAGTCCAACCCTGGTAGGTAAACCGGGAGGGCGCTATCACACTCCATCGATTTTGCGGTTCGAACGTTGATAACCCAATAATTTATTTTCCCCACAGAGCTTAATGGGTCCCCATATGTTACTGCACACGACAATAAACGGAACAGGCCATTTGTAAGGAGGTCAAAATTCGACTAAGCAGAGAGCAGGGGTCCGATGACACCGTAACTCTTGAATACGGATATAAAGTGCTGCCACGCTTCTTCTTATTTCCGTGTCCCCATGGATGGAACAACGGATTATAATGAAAGTTCTGGGAACTTTGCAACAACCTGGTCGTTGTTGTAATTATGCCGTTGCATAAACTTCGCTAATTTGACGTCATGGTGCATGAATCCACCGTCTTGAATGTGATCTTAGGCACGCCGTTTGATGTTCGATATCGCAAAGTATGACTGAGTATAAGAAATGAGGCAGAGGCAGAGGTATCAAGCCAAAATCACTTTCGGGGCTTTAGTAGGTATGCGGGATAATATGGCAAATTACATACCAAGACGAGAAATACATCACTATAGGTAGGTACTGCTAGCTGAGGGCCCGCCTGGAGGTTCTGACCAGGAGCAGGAATGGTGCATTTATTGTCGAGAGCATATAACAGGTAGTATGATAATGATACATATCGAGGTGGAACGCGTCTCATTACAGCCAAAGGATTCAATATATTTATTACCGAGGCGCGCCATATAGTATAGGCGCTTCAGCTATAATGATTTTCTCGAACATGGTTTATGAATAATAGTATATTATTCAACGAGCATATAATGATAGTTGCTATCGCTCGTGTCCCAAACTACACCCTCCGTGGATTATAACCATTATATGCAAGTAGAATACTATGCTTTGTCTACGACAGTTAAAGAATAACAATAAATTTGTTGAATGAACGATTATTATTTTGTCTAATTATGAGATTTCTATTATGTAAACTGTTCAATGATTGAGACGCGGCAGGACACTGAAGGAATAAGGAATGACTATTGACTACCTGACAGACAAGTACCTAGTGATTTTACCACTGCGGCTGCATAAGTATGCAGCACGCACCGCGGTGGTGGATGGATGGTGAACGGCAACCCGCCAAAGAAGCCAGCCAAGGGCAGTGTTGAAAAAACAAGCAGCTAGTCACGGCCAACTAGGTTTTGATACTCCATCGACACTGAGGTAAATCATACTGGAAACTGATTTTATGCATTTATAAAATGAGCCCATTTTCAGACCATACCCCTGGATCCGGGACCGGAACGGAACACACGCTCACAGGTGCATGCAGTCTGCAGCCAAAAGTGAGGTTAAAATGTATCTAACAATTTCTGGAATGCCTATGCAGGAAGGTGAATGAACAAAAACGAGGTCAAGACATAAACAATCTGATCATGATTCTTTCAGTTTGTTATGGAATGGAGTGATTGCCTATTGTTCATAAGGAGAAGTCACAGTTCATGAATGACTTCGTACTTGTGTCGGGACTTTTCTGGCAGAAGATTCAGGGCTACTGATCTTGCCACTTCTAAGATTTCGGGGGGCTCGTAGTCTGTGTTTTCGTAGGAATTCATTTTAGTTCTTGAATGATGCAAAATTAAAATTCACAGTGACAGGGTAGGTATCTGATGAATTTTATTTGACATTTTACTAAAAATCAAGTCATCTCATAAGCCTCCTTGATATGTTACATTTACGGAAATTGTCGCTTTGCGGTTGGTTGGAGCCATTGGGTTATGAGCCCATAATCCACGGGGCGGGGCTTAGGCAGTGAGTTATGAATGTCATAAATAAATCAGAAACGCATAGTTAATGTCGGAGTTATTAAATAGGAGTAGATAAAGTATTTTTTCACTACTAGAAAATCGCCATCCTAATTCAGGAACAGTTTGATAATGATGTACTTCCACGGCTAGTAGTAAAAATAGTTTATTACAAAACAAGAGTAGTAAGTAGCATTATTACGCACGCAGGAAAAAGTTGCGCACGAACGAGCGTAACGAGCGAGTGTAGTATTTTTCTGCGTGAATAATTGCTTTACAACTTGTTTCCTGTATTATACTACTATCTTCGACCGCCTCCCCCCCCTTTTCTAAAGAAAAAGTCCCATAGTTTCGTTATTATCTTGTTGTCTCACTAATCTACTTAATCCTTTTGCCTATTTTACCCTTACGGGTGTGAGGCTCAGTAGGGATACTGTCAATTTTCCAAAATTTGAATTATCCGATACTATTCAGTTATTATAGGTATATATCTGCTCACATCAAAATGTACCTAAAACCGTTATCAATAAAAAAAGAACCATCTGTCTTCTAGTTCCTCACGAAACCATGGTGCAGGAGCTTCTTTTACAACCGTTCCATTCTTTCTGTTATAGAAATTATAGAATAAAATTTACTTAAAGAGGTCCATTTTTGAAACTTTTTATCCAAAGATCCAAACAAGTACTAAGGTGGCGGGCCAGTCACGGTGGAAAACATCGTCGAAAAGATGCTCGAAGAAAAGGACAAATTGGAGGCAGCAGAGGAAATGATCGGAAGAGTGCTCAGCGCCAAAGAGAGACACGAGAGGAACGCAAACTGAGGAGACAGAGGAGCGAAAACGATCACAAACACCAACCGCCTTCCGAAAGAATTCTGGCGCTTGGATGAGGGCATTCGACATGGGGTCGAAAGAGCCAGGAGGCCGCCTCGAAATCAGACAAAACAAGTCTAAAGGAGAAAGACAATGAGACCAGCCCCCCCTCCCCCCAAAGAGATGCAAGAAATGCTCACGTGGCCCCAGTGGGCGGATTAACCACTAGGTCTTCGGAGGGGTTTGAGCCGGTTTGCGCCCGACACTACCACGCGAATAGATCCATCGCCGGGTGTCAAGCGATTTCCCCTCCGCCCCAGCAGAAAAGCAGGAGAGCGAAAAAAAACTCTCCACCGGATAGCTCTTTCTATGTCTTCCTCGTTTCGAACTACCGCAAGCAGTCCTTCTCGATCCCCGTCTTTCTCCCGAGTTCCCTTGAAATTCCCTTTCCGCTCAAGACCTTTCTTGCACCCACAGCCAATCAAAATCTTCCGTTTTTTCTTCCCTATTCCTTACTGACCGTCTTCGATCGAGTATGGCTCCTCCCTTATCGATTTCACACCCTTATGTACAGCTCACCTTTCTCCGCTTTAGGCCTTAAGGCATTCTAGGAACAGAAATGTCGCTACCAGCTCCCAACTTCAATCCCTTCTCGTGTCCTAATAATCATATCTAATGATTATGAGATAATTAATGAGACGCTCGATCTTATCGCTAATTCCTTTGTCATTCTACAGTCGAGTCAACCGATGGCACAGAATAATCCGATGGTCATCTTGAATTGTTCAAATACAGGGTGGTCCTCGTTTTATGTCATTAAATTTAAGGATCGATAGAAAATGAAAAATGAAGGGGACTCTCTCCAGAAAACATATTTGAGAAATGCCTAATAACAGAGATACAGCCCTTCAAAGTTGAAGATAAATAACGTTTTCAATTTTTAAATAATTTAATCGTTTTTTCCGCATAGCTTTCGAATTGTTCAACCGATTTCATTCAAAATAGAACCAAAGGTTTACTGAAGTTATTCCCTGTCGAACAATCATAACATGTTCCATAAAAAAGTTTCAGGAACGTAGATATCAGGGAGTGTTCCATTCCCCCCCCCCCTATTTCTCACCCACCAGTTATTTTTAAAAACTGTTCATAATTTTAAATTTTACGTTCAATTTAGAAGAAAAAGTCACTCTTGCAAAATTTTGATTAGAGGCTTCGTTTAGGAGATATTCGAGTTTGAAACTTTGGAAAACATCCCGAAATCGCCACTTTCCAGAACCCAAATTGTTTTTTTCCTGAAAAATTCCCGTGTTTTGGAAAAAATGGTGGTTTATCAACTTAGAAATTCTAGAAAACCTATTTCAGCTGAGAAATCATGAGTTTCTTTGGATTTTAATTTTTAGACCTTTGAAAGTGGCGATTTCGGGCTGTTTCCCAAAGTTTCAAACCCAAATATCTCCTAAACGAAGCCTCTAATCAAAATTTTGCAACAGTGATTTTTTCTTCAAAATTGAACGTAGAATTCAAAATTATGAACAGTTTCCAAAAATAACTAGGGGGGGGGGGGGGTGAAAAACAAGGGGGGGAAAGTAGGGTCACCCCCTAATGCCCAAGCCCCTGAAACTTATTTATGGAACATGTAATGATTGTTCGACAGAGGATAATTTCAGTGAACCTTTGGTTTTATTTATAATCAAATCGGTTGAACGGTTCGAAAGTTATGCGAAAAAAACGATTATTTATTTCCAACTTTGAAGGGCTGTATCTCTGTTATTAGGCATTTCTTAAATATGTTTTCTGGAGAAAGTCCCCTTCATTTTTCATTCTCTATCGATCCTTAAATTTAATGACATAAAAGTCGGACCACCCTGTATACGTTTCCATCGTTTTTATGGCTTTCAATGAGCCGTATTTTTTCTATCTTGTTTGCATTTTTTATGAACTGGGTATTTGAAACTACAGGTGGTATACGAAAACTAGATCGAAAAGGTCTTCTTTCGGACATGCTTTTTTTATCATGTCTCTCAAACTTAAAAATTAGTGAAATGATCAATTGTATTCCTTACGAAAATTGTTGCATACAATTTTTCTTCTACTTCCGTTTTCTTACTTTTCCATCAATGGCTATTAAGTATTTCATCTCAGGTGACATTTTGGTAAGTATATTTCGCTTCACCGTAGTTTAAGAGCAAATAGTTTTTTGCCAACCAGCTTTTTAGGAGTTTCCAGGATAACAACAAAACATTATTGATATTTATTGTAAGCGAGCATATCTTATAATATGTATAATTATACTTCCTGTAGTAATGAAGTGCGAAGTAAATCCATTTTCTGAGCGAGGCTTTCTATTAAACACATCGCAAGGTGGAAGGATGGACTGGTTTAACTTGCTGGATAGTTTCCAGCTTGTTGGCTAAACTTTATCCTGTAGAGTGTAGATACTGATAAAAATATACGAATGCAGAGACCGCTTGTACTTAGAATTTGTAAGCTATGCTTGTAGAGTAGGTACGTACCTACCCACCAGATATCCAGCGACCATGTAACGCAATGTTCCGAACAATTGAGCTAAATCCGTTCTGTTAATCCCATTCGCAGCATGTTGCACCAGATTTTCTTTCATATTTGGTGTGCAGCGAGAGGAACAAATCGCACGGTGTCGAAATGGAACGAGTGACGGACAAACCGGAGTGCCGGCGGCGAACGGTTGGACCTAGGGTAAAACGTACATATTTTATTATTTTCACACGACACTTTGAAGAAAATATTTAATTGAAATATGAAGAAGTTAGTCATATGGTGACATCTGTTGACAAAGTCTAGGGCAGAGTCGAATGGATAACATTTGAGAAGTTGACGATATTCAACGGCTTGTAGGAGTCCCTGCAACTTAAACTTTCAAGGGGCTCCTAGGTCCCCAAGTCAAAATTAGGCGCTGTCACCTGGCCAATTTAAAAAATTTCAACCCTCTGCAAGCTCACAATAAAAGGAATGAATGTTTTAATGTAACAAGCGCGAGCACATTTGTAAGTCTTTGCTTTTGCTAATAGCATGGTTCAGCCTATCTGATGTATATCTTACTTTCAGATATTATCAGAAAACCCATAAAAACATACTTAATCGAAATATCGGAGAAAATAATTCCTTCTAACACTCTTTTGCGTACTCTGATGATAACATCCAGGGTGTAATGTTCCAAAAGATCTGAAGATCTAAGTGCATGTAATTTTCTGTAGTAGTTTATAGCCCTTTATGGCTTGGCTAGAGAATCCCAAAGTTTATACATTTTTTTCTGTTATTGGAATCTACTTATTTCAAGATAAGACGGTATTTCCAAGAGAATGAGAGATCAGCCACTTGACTGCTCAATATGCAAGTAAGCACTTGACATCAACCATATGACTGACTGGCACAGAACAATAGAAAAAATTCCATGTGATTAAAATAACATTGAGTATCGAGCAAAGCAAGACACTATAGCTATTCGAAGTTCAATAAGTACAAAGATTACTGAAACAAGTCTCTATTGAACAATAATTTGTATGTATATAGGGTGTTTCAGCGATTATAGCAAAAAAATTAACTGTTGGTAGATCTCGTCAAAATATGACGAGAACCTATATACCATTTTGCAAAGTTCGGCCTAATGACGAAGATACAGCCCTCCAAAGTTCACTGTTTTCGGATTTCAAAAATTGGTAACTCAGGAACGTTCCAACAAATCTAGCTTTAATTCAGCAAAAACTGGTTTGTCATAATTATCTATCAACCTGCCAAATTTGGAAAGAGTCCAACCAGTCAGTGGTGTGGGAGTTATGAAGGTCAATAATTCAGAAGCATCTGAAGAATAATTTGTATGTATACAGGGTGTTTCAGCAATGATAGCAAAAAAATTTACTGGGTAGATCTCGTCAAGGTATGACGAAAACCTATATACCATTTCGCAAAGTTCAGCCCATTAACGGAGATACAGCTCTTCAAAGTTGACTTTTTTCGGATTTCAAAAATTTGTAACTCAGTGACGTTTCGACCAAACTAGCCTGAATTCAAAGTAGAGTGATTTGTCGAAACTCTAACGACCTGCAAAATTTTGAAAGAATCCAACCAGTGGTATATGAGTTAGGAGGATCAATAATTTAGAAGCATCCGAAGAAAAGTTGACTAAAGGTGACCCCTCATAATTTC
Source organism: Anaspis maculata (assembly GCA_949128115.1). NCBI lineage: Eukaryota > Metazoa > Arthropoda > Insecta > Coleoptera > Scraptiidae > Anaspis > Anaspis maculata. The sequence continues at coordinate 55,759,353 of OX421961.1, read as the reverse complement.
TATACGCCACTGATTGGATTCTTTCAAAATTTGGCTGATTGATGATGATTACGACAAACCAGCTCATGCTAGATCAAAGTTAAATTTGTAGAAACGTTCCCAAGTTACAAATTTCTGAAATCCGAAGAAAAGTAAACTTTGAAGAACTGTATCTTCGTCATTAGGCCGAACTTTGCAAAATGGTATATAGGTTTTCGTCATATTTTGACGAAATCTACTTCAAATTTTTTGCTATCATCGCTGAAACACCCTGTATTATATGTATATTTGTGATAATTTTCTCAAACATTGTTAGGGGCAATGATAATAGGGCGTATCCTCCTCCCTTCACCCTATACAAATTTTTGGATTCCACGTTTTATTTGAATACGTTAATATGCATAGGCAGAAAAGCCAGACGAAACCCTTCATAAGTTGTTGTATCTGATAATTTGATTTCAATTTTGCGTTTAATTTATTTAGAAAAGAAAGTTCCTTTTGCAAAATTTTGATTAGTTTTCAAGATATTTGGGCTTGAAACTTTAGAAAACATATCGAAAACAGCACTTTCGAAGGTCAAGAAAATAGGACAAATCTGTTACATTCCATATAAAAATTCATATCTTCTGTGTAAGACCTCCAATCTTGGTAATTCCAAAACCGTTTCGAGACAAGGCATCACACTTCATGATTTTCACTTTGAAATTTGGAAAAAAAAATTTTTTGCAAATGGGGGTTCGATGAAGTTCTCGCAATTTTTCATCTTTTTACATATCACCTTGTATAAATGTAACATGCAGTTTCTTGATATTCACAATCACAGAATCTATTGAGAATAGATTGGGCTAGTAGAGGCAACAAACAGAATGGAAATCACTTCCCGAAATCGGAAGTTATTGGCCGTCAAAGTCAGGCCATTTTTTTGGTGGCGACAACTTCATTGTGAAGCAGTTTATTTTGTTTTTGGTGAACCCATTATTTATAAATACCTTACAAAGGTGCCTTACAAATAAATACCTACGCTCCACAACGAACCAACGCGAGAAAAGGCTTCGAAACAATTATTGTTCCATTTAAATGAATATCAGACCGCTAAACCAACTACTGCGAGCCCCAACAATTTATTATAGGTACAAATAGAACTTAGGTACTCTTACTTTTTCGCTTACTCGTGGGCGTAGACGTGGAGTTTATGCTCGCTCTTACCGGTGACGATTATGTCCGAAGAGTCGGGGAACGTGAGGGCGCCCTCTGAAAAGCTCTTATAGCCCAGTAAACGTAGGTTTCTACCCGGAACAAATTCGCCCAAAGCTGATTTTTGGTACAGTGAGTCCTAAGAACATGAAAACTCACCAGTCAAATTTCTCGGAATTTCTCGCGTGTGCTTCATGGCCTTCCAGGTCTTCGGATGTTTTAAGTCACTGTGAATTGCAGTTCACGCCTGAAATTTGCACCACGGCCGCAAAAATGATCCGATTAACTGGTAATTTCACGCATCATATCCCGTTCACACCATTTTAGCACAAAAAGTGTCGATCATTGTTGAAGGGGGGTCGTGGGGGAGCGAAGCTCGGCTAGGGGGTTCTTTTTGATAGCCTGGTCAAGTAGAACCGATCCTGACAAGTTTTTTTTTTTCAGAATAAATTCAATCTCCTGAACTCGAGTCCGATGGGTAAATTCAGATAAAAACAAGTTTGAACACGTTAATTTGAGAAAACTTGTTTTTTCATGGACAATTTTGTCAATTTTTTTTCAACTGTTGAAGGTGTTCATCTTGAAAGGTTCCAGGGGGCCTTACATTGAAGTGTATTCTTTGCAAAAATTATCCACTCGATGAGTAAATTTGTTTTCCGGGATTAAAAAATCCATTTGAACCTAAGCCGGCCTTCTACTACTGACCAAAACACTACAGCGTGAAACTTCAAATGAAAGTAGCTCAAACTATTGGGAAAATAATAAGTCAACTTTGAAAGTTTGAAGATATGAGAAGAATTAAATTCCCTATAACACAAACAAAACAGCCATGAATCGCACTGCAGGGTTTTGGGTTATTTGAGGAAGGGGAGAACTGTAGCGTTCTGGTCACTAGCAGAGGCCGTGCCGGACCGGCTCAGGTTCAAATCGATGTTTTAATCTTGGAAAACAAAACTATTCATCGAGTGGATGATTTTCGTAAAGAATACACTTCAATATGATAGCCCCTAAAACATTTACAAAGATGAACATCCCTAAACAGTTGAAAAAAAAAATTGAAATTGTTGAAATTGACAATAAAAAAACGAGATTCGAGTTCAGGAGACTGAATTTATTCGGATACCAAACTTATCAGGATCGGTTCTACATGACCAGGCACGCAAAAAGAACCCCCTAGCCGAGCTTGTAACGGGATATGATGCGTACAATTACGACTGATTCGGATCATTTTTGCGCCCGTGCCGTGGTGCAAATTCCATTGCGAGTACTCTAATTTATAGCAACCCCAACCATCCGAAGACCTGGAATACCATGAAACACACACGAGAAAGTCCGAGAAAGTTGACTAGTGAGTTCTCATGATCGAATATCACTGAGCCAAAAATCAGCTTTGGGCGAATTTGTTCCCGGTACTTATGATATAAAGTCTAGATTGACTGGGCTATTAGTGGATGAGCTCGTCGTTCTTCTTCGTGGCATCGTGTAATTTACAAAATTACAACTTGACAATTTGTCACAATTAGTGCCCAATTATGTATACAGGGTGTTTCAGGGATGATAGCAGAAAATTCAACTGTGGGTAGATCTCGTCAAAATATGACGGAAACCTATACACCAATTTTGCAAAGTTCGGCCTAATACACGAAGATACAGCCCTCCAAAGGTTACTTTTTTGGATTCCAAAATTTGTACTCAGGAACGTTTCGACAAATTTAGCTTTAATTCAGCATAATTAAGCTGGTTTGTCATAATTATCTATCAACCTGTCAAATTTGGAGAGAATCCGATCAGTGGCGTAGAAGTTATGAGGGGTCACCTTAAGTCAACTTTTCTTCAGATGCTTCTGAATTATTGACCCTCAAAACTCCCACTACTGACTGGTTGGATTCTTCCCAAATTTGGCAGGTTGATAGATAATTATGAGAAACCAGTTTTTGCTGAATCAAAGATAAATTTGGTGGAACGTTCCTGAGTTACCAATTTTTAAAATCCGAAAAAAGTGAACTTTGGAGGGTTGTATCTTCGTCAATAGGCCGAACTTTGCAAAATGGTATATAGGTTTTCGTCATATTTTGACAAGATCTACCCACAGTTGATTTTTTGCTATCATCCCTGAAACACTTTGTATAATGTGTATATATTTCATCATCTATTCACTTTTATCAATTTATTTATTGTGTGACGTTTCCTATATGTATGTATTTATAGCAACTGAGGGATGTAAATGGATACTATTCATTTTTTTCCTCGTACCATTATGGAAAGTTCAAGACTAACACCAAATAATTTCTGACCAAAATTCAATTCTGCCAATGGATTTTGGACAATCGAGATATTTTACCACACATTTTGTAGAGTAAGAGATAATAATAAGTATGTTTATTCCACATTGTACAAATAACCCACTTACAGAAATAATAAAAAATTTAACAAGTTTAACCAAAAGAACACATTACATTTCAAAGTTGCAGGTGTCGGATTTGTCTTTTTAACTGCATTTTCTTCTTGTAGTTTATATCGAGGTGATGAGGTTCAAGCAGCTACGGTTGTATGGTGTACATGCAGCAATCAATGGGATAGGTACCAAACTGATCTGTTTTATTGTTTGATGGGTGAAACGTAAACCGAAGCGTGAATAATTTCCAAAGGACAAAACAATGAAAGTGAATGAAACAACGGAAGTAAAATAATTAATATAATATTACTAAGATGGGAATACACGAGCAAACGGGAAATGTGTCCTTGACAGAAGCAATCCGTTATATCCGTCTTTGAAACTGTCTTGTTATACTCACTCCACATATCTTAATCTCTGATGTATTTCCCAAAATGGCAAAGTTCAAATTGAAATAGGCCTATTACATTTATTTGGACAATTGTAATATTGAATGAACATATTCATCAATTTTATTGAAAATGTGAATGTATGTAACATATTTACACATTCTCAATCTACCTTTATGTGATATACCTATATGCCGATCACGTTTTAAATTCAGCAGAAATTAAAACGCGGTTGGCCATGTTCCCTAGGGTGTAACGGACGCTGACAGACCAAGTTTCGTGAAAACGGGCTTTTTGTGGCGAAGTCCAGTGAGGTTAGGAAATTTTGACATGAAATGCCAATTCTGGCGTCTCCTTGCATCATATTCCGCTACAGTGTTGCCTTGGCTGTTATGACTGTTATCTTGTCAGAATGGCAGGTAAGTGACAGAGTGCCGAGCCGTTCTAGGTTTTAGACACTAGGCCTTCATTTCTGACCATACATTTGAACAGTTTTCTCAACCTAGTATATAATATGATGGTATATTATGATTCACTATTTTATTCAAAAAAAACTGTTCACCAGTCGCCCATTTAAACTGGAGAAAGTCTACCAAAATCAAGACGTCTTGAGGGTTCATATACAATCTTGCAACAGCGGTGTACTCGATTGACAATACGAATTCAAGGTCATCTGGGGAAATATTGATCCAACATTACAAATTTGAGCATCCCCAAATATCGCAAAATTGCCAACTTGGCGTGCAAAAATTACCGTTCTAGTGCTGAATTTAAAAGCTGATCGGCATATACGTTCAACTTTGAATCAACAGGTATGATAAACGGTATCCCTACAAATTACTACAATATAATTATAATAATATCCAATAATTCAATGAGTAAAAGGTAACTATAGCTGGGTAATATAAATTTGAGCTTCCGGTTAAAATTCAAACTCGACTTGATTTAGGTGTACGTCGTCGCTATACGGCGTTGGTAGTAGAGCATTTAATATATTCAGATCCAAACAAAGTCCAAAATTGCAACTTTAATTACAATAAACCCGAAGTTTACCGCGGAGTTAGCCTTCCATTGTTGTGGCTCACGGCAATAAATCATTAATTTACGACTGCAAAGAAACACAATTTACGAAGTTTCAGATGTAAGATTCGGTGGCCCTTGGAGGATTTTAATTTAAGGCAAAACGCGCTTTACGAAAGGCGAAAGGCTATGGTTTAGGAAGGATGACGCGATTAAGGATGTAGGCTTGTCCCAGAAATCGTTTTTAACATTTTCTGACTTTAATGTTAATAAAAAATATTAGGATCATAAATATCAACTATAGAACTTTTACTTCCCCGACCCACCCCCCCAACAAGAAGAGGAAGTACCTATCTATTGTGAACGCGCTAAAAAAGATCGAGATGGAGACGAATGTATATATTTTAAGGTCCCCCAAGATGATTAACAACATTTTTGGAGTGATGTCTGTCTGTGGTATGTGTGTCTGTGTGTGTAACTTTGTATGTTACTGTGTGTCTGTCTGTAATCTGCTACAATTACAGCCGGAACGTCTATCCGATCGACTTGAAATTTGGTACACAGACATGGCTTCACCGTCGAATGAGCCCAGTATTGCCCTTTCTGTCATCTGCTGTCAAATAATAAGAAATGGTAAAGTTCAAAACTTTACCATTCAATTATTCAAAATCTATCCGATGGATTGGGACCAAATTTGGCAGGAAGCACCACAACAAAAGAGTCGAATTGAGTTTGCAGTTACAATTTTCCACCATTGTCCGCAGTCGAGCATTATGAATTTTTAAAATTTCTCCTAAATATTGCCACCGGAGAGGGCCTCTCGCCCGTATTTTGACCAGGACGACTTCCTTTTAATGCAGGACTCCACTCAAAAATTCATTCTTGCTCGGGGATAAACTCTTTCAGGAAAATTCCAACTGATATCGGGACAAGATTGAATTGGGAGTCGTGTAGACCCATTTTTCAAAATCAGCACGGTTCCGGTTTTCCGACGGTAATTTTTTCAAAATGAAATTAGCGCAACTCGTGAATTTGAAAAAATTGCAATGAAAACTTTGACATGCAGTGAACTCCACGAAAATTCATTAGAGACATGCTGGCTGGAGGTGAAAGTTGGAGAATAGATTAAACTAATTTTTTGAGGGAAAATTTTTGGAATCGGACCCACGGTTTCCGAGTTTTCATCTCTGGAATACCTGCATATTCCCCAACTTTTTATCCCGTGAACGGATTTTAATTTTTTCAAACAAGAGGTAGGCAACTGGCTCTTAAACATTTTCCAACAACTTTCTTACCAATTTCCTGGGAATTTCCGGGTTGAAAATGTTAAACAGGCCTGGGTTACGGAACCGGCATGGCATGAGATGTAACGGGTCATTGTAACGTTTTCGTGGTTTTTGAATGACCAGTGCCGTCCCATTAAATGGAAGAAGAGAATGTGCTGTGGCGTTCGGCTTCATTTTTCACCGTTACTTTTGTGAAACAATAACACCTCTTCGAACATCATTTGCTAATAATTTCAAGGGCTCTGATTGGCCAATATGAGGACTTTGACATGGAATTTCGTATTTTTGGTCCAAATATCTGCATCTGGGAATCCAGCTCAACACCAACGTCGGTGAATGCTTTATTCCACTATACCGAAAATTTCACTGAACCCCCGTGTGCTCCAACACAGGGTAGAGATTTTCACCGACCACCAACATCGCATGGGGTCGGCACCATCGTTCGTATTTTACGTGCTATGCGACACACTCATTGCATGCATCCATGCACTTACACCTATGTATTTAGCAAGCATTCCAGCTGAGTCAAAAAGCTTGTTTTGAGACAGGTATAGTCAATATTGCAATTCCCCTATCAGTTCTTTCTTCAGCCTTGTGAATTTTCCACTACTTTGCCGTCTACAATTGGTACGTGTCGTGTAGACATTTCGAAAAAAATGAACACATGATTATGACAGGACGCGCTGGTGGCGACTGCGACACCGCATACAGGAACCAGACAGCTAAATTTCTTAGAACGTTATGACCTTTGGCCAATATAAGAATATACTACATGTGTGGATATTAATAACAGACTAGGTGATAGGATAGATTTTGGACAACACCACACCCAGACTTTGCACCGGGAATCGAACCAGAGACTTCCGTGCCGCGGGTAGCTGCACGACCGCCTGTGCCACGGAGCCGTCCACTAGCAGAACTAAAGCATTCGGTGAAGCCGAGAACGCAAAACGCAACAGCAGGTTTCTGGTTCCCATCAGTTTCGAAGCCGACAACTTACTTTCGTTGGGCTCTCAGCCTCACGGATGAAATGTACAGGTCCAAACTTCCACACTAAGGTTAGCGTTGCTGTTACTGTCACGGTTAAGGTCTATGTGAATAGCACTTTAGAGCCAAAAAGCCAGGCTTCACGCAAAAGTCGTCAATATTTTTACTTCTTTAATTTTAATGTGTAATTGAACCTATGAGGCTATGTTTTCTGCAGCTCTTTGCATGGAAATATATGGACGACCATTAAACATTTCCTCGTCATACCAAACCGGAAAAAAGGGAAAAGTCACAGTCACGAGCGACGAAAAAAATTCGAAAGCAGGGGATGAAATACGAACTTTTCAAATTTTACATATTTAAATATGCCCAACCGAATTAAACATGCCAGTAACAGCCGACATTGTTACAGCCAGAATCTGTTGCTACACATTATCTTGCGTCATTTGCATACAAGTGGTGGGATAACTCATAGAAACTGTAGGTACCTATACGTTTATGACCTCTTTGTCTGTGCCACGGAATTTACAAAGCTTTTGAAATATTACAGGTTCCATTCGCATTTTTTAGGGTCGCATGTCATAAATTACCCGAGTTTTTCTGGAGGTCTCATTGTAAACGGCCACAGCAAAGCAGCAAAATGATCCTTCGACATTCAACAACCTACGTTTAGTTCTGTTGTTTCTAGGAATTTCAGTCAACTGTTTAACTAAATCTTATTGAAACTGCAGAATAATAAGAATAATTCAACCAAACCTCTGCATGTAATAGGAGCCCTAACCACTGAATGTTCGGATAATAAAAATTATATCGTCAATATTGAATAGAAACAGTTATGCTTAAAACAAAATCAAATCCTAAATCTATAATCTTGAATCCTTATATCCCCAATCTCGTTTCTATTCCGCTCTGGGTCCGGTATCCTGTCGGGGACTGCACATTGTGACACACCGTCAAGTCTTCGCTGTCATGCAATACATCACAAATAATTCCATTCCCACCATAAACGGGTCCTATTCTACAAAATTCCTACTATCTTCAAGGACGGAGTCATATTGGTGAAATAAGCGTTGCGAAATCAATCCGTGTGGGTTTATTCCTTGACGGATCCTTACCATTTTGGTCTCTTTCGAAAGCTACAAGGATATACTTTAGTTTGAGCCTAGTGGCATTTCCGAAATCCAAAAAAATATATTAAATTTTGACATTTGAAAAAAGTATTTTTGGATTTTGGAAATGCCAGTGGGCTCAAATCAAAGTACATCCTTGTAGATTTCGAAAGAGACCAAAATGGTAAAAATCCGTCAAGGAATAAACCCAGATGGATTGATTTCGTGACGCTTATTTTACCAATTCAACACCGTCCTCAAGGATTGAGTTGATTTGGTAAAATGAGGCGTTGTGGAATCAAACGCTGTGGGCTTATTCCTTGACAGAAATTTACTATTCATCAGGTCTCTTCCCAAAGCTACAATATTTACTTTGGTTTGAGCCCAATGACATTTTTCCAAAATCCAAAAATATTGTTTTCAAATTTCAAAATTTTCCATGTGAAGTTTTTATCTGTATATCTGTGTATCCTGAATTGACGTCCCTGCTGTCTTTATCAGTGAGGGTCGGGACAGTAATAAAAATGAAAATTTCAATCTTTATTGTTCCGATTTCTTGAAAATCAAAATCATAAGTCAAATATCTTAAGAGATTATTTATTAGCAGGAAAATGCGCAACTTTTCCCTTATTCAACCGTTGAATTGTCTCTCTGAAGATGAGCGAGATACCCATGCTCAGCCTCGAAAAACGGACAGCCTGTATAACGTACCTTCCTTTTCCGCCATCAATTCTGAGACATCTGTATGTCCCAGTTAAGTAAATTTGAGCAAGGTTATTGTTAGAATCATCATGGAACCAAATAGACAATAAGCATACCCACCAACAGCTCTTTTAATTTAGTAGGTATTTAATGGTAATTGCAATCTTGTATATGGCACAATACATATTGATTCAAGTTCGTATTTATTTCCGGAGGTTGAACTCGAGCTCAATTTCCTGAATTAGACCGGACTATTATATCAGAGGGAGAAGGTAATATTTCTGTTAACTGTTACTCGTCGTAATTACTTTTAGTATTATTACACGCAGTGCGACAGTGGAAATGCTTTTGAATGAACCAATAAACAATGAAATGAAAATGGAAAAGCCGCATACAAGACCATAAAGAGAAAAGTTCAATGAAAGATATGATACCTGTCAATGGAAACTGTGCCACCACTGCCACCGGTAGATATATAGGACATAGGTATTATATGTAGGTATAATTGTATATAATTATGTAATAATTTTCAAATTCTAATCTCGATGCGGTCTCCCAGGTCGCACATCAGCTTCAAACTGACCGCAATCTCTTCTTGGAGGATGCACACCTCGCTCCCGAAGTCTATGTACGCCTCCACCACCTCTCCGTTCACATTTGCGTTTTTGAAAAACTTCGCGTTTGGACCTCGTTCTCTATGATGCACTTCCAGTCGTCTTCCACCACGTTGACTTGACTCGTAGACGGGCCAGGGGTGGGACTCTGTGTTCTTTGTCAACAGTCGCTTTCTACCTGACCTTGAGCAGGTACATGTAAGTTCCCTATGCTTAGCGACTATCGCTTGGAAGCGACTGTCGATAGCGACTACACAGGGTCCCACCCCTGGGTCCCTTGGTGGCGCTCGCTGGTTCCCAGGGCAGTCCCTAGAGATGTGCTTGTCTCCGCCACATGCAAAACATCTTGTGACCCCGCGGCAAAAACTCGCACAATGGCCTCTGGACCCGCATTTGTAGCACCGCAATCCTTCGGTACCAGGGACTCAGCACTCTACTTGGGTCTCTATTTTCTGCTGCCGCTGTCATCCGGCTTCGGAACTCTCCCTGGCTGCGCAATTCACACTTGATCACCACATGCACATTCACCCAAACAGACTCTACAGATACTGATACCCTAACAACACACAATGGTATTCTATCTTTTAAAAAAAGGAATGCTACAGAAATAAAACCAAAAGGAGCTTGTGATGTGGTGGTCAGCGCGTTCGACCACCACTCCAGGGGTCATGAGTTCGAGTCCCACTGTGTGTGCTTGCATTGTCGTCTCCAAAACAAGCTCTTTGATTTGTGTATCGCATAGCACGTGAAATACGAGCGATGGTGCCGACCCCATGCGATGTTGGTGGTCGTTAAAAATCCCTACCCTGTGTTGGATAGGAACCTATAGGGGTTCAGCAAAATCTCTGGTATAATGGAGGAGAGCATTAACCGTCGCCGGTGTTACGTCTCGTTACGGAAATAGGCCAACGTTGAATAAACGAATAAAAAAAAAATAAAGCCAAAACATTGAAGAATCTTTGGGATACAATGTTGACTTAGAGATTTTAAGTCATTAATTTATTCTGACGCATCAGCCTACTAAAAAATCGCGCGCGACACCCACCATAGCATGAAACTGCTCAGAGTCGACTAGAAATGAGGTGGACATTCTTCACACTATTATAAAGCTCAGATTTGTAGGTTGAACAGGTAATAATCAATTATATTTTTTTTATTTGGTGTTTAGGGGCGCATCAAGTACATGCTTATTAAGCGCCTTTTTTCAGTGACTTCCTCCGTTTCACCTTTTTTTCCTTGACGTGACCGCTTGCGCTTGGTTAGTACACGACAAAGTACTAGAGGGCGCATAAAAAAAGTCACCTACCCTGGCGGGATTTGAACTCCGGACGTCTGGGTTTGAAGCCAGAGACTGCGTCCAACGGCTGCCGCGGGAATTTCAATAATATATTCAGTTCAAATAGAAGCGAATCACAAATGACGAATAGGAAATGCTATGCCGCTGGAGGCCACCAGTTATCAGTCCAACGTATTTTTTTTTTCTGCAAAAGCAAGAAGATACAAACTCGAAGAGCTTGTGGTGTTGTGGTCAGCGCGTTCGACCACCATACCAACAAAAATCATTTTCTGTTTTCTCCCCCTCCCTCCAAATTCATTTAAAAACAGATAGCATGTGAAAACGTATATTCATGGACCCAGAGATTTGAAGAAAAGATACTTTGCACGTTTAATTTGATGACCATTGTTATTAGATGGAAATATTATGTTTTTCTTGAATATGCCAAATTTAACTTGACTCACGGTTGTCGCATCGCTTTCGCAATAGCGATATCGTGATCTGCATAGTCTATTAATGAAGAAAAGTCCCCAAGCATGATGTTATGATGGTGTTGGGTGCATTGATCAAAAAAGTTCATATTTTGACCAGCTTCTCCAATCCTGGTCTGATCACATTTTCACTTTCAAAAATGGGTTCCAAGACCCCAGAAACCTCAGAAATGAAACCCCAAATCCCTTCTGTCGATGAATTCTAAAGAAACGAGATAGTATTTGAATTCAGATATAGTGACTGTTACTTGACTTCCGGTTGTCGCGCCGCTCCGACAGTGGCGGAATCGTAATCTACATATCAAATTCATGCTATAACATTACCAGAGCCGATTCAGTGGCAATTCCGATTGCATAAAAAAAAACTAATAATATTTCGTTTCCTCCCCCTTCCCTCAAATGTGATTAAAAACAAATTTTGTCTGCAGAATCACATTCGCAGACCCTAAAAACATTGGAAATGACTCATCACACGTCCACTCCGGATACTATTGCCATCCAGTTCAAGAGAGATCCAAAATTCAACATGGGGGTGATATTGGGGCTCCCAGCGACACTAGCGTCTTGCAGTGACAAAATCGAGGACAAAATCATGATTCAGACATTCGTTTCATCAGGAAACGTCCCTTGCCATAGTTCTGTGGCGGCATTCGATGCTTAAAAAAAAAGTGGTTGGCTTTTATTTGGCCCCTTTGAAATCTCGGTCCCCAGGCGGTTAATCGATTATTGCAGCGGGTCAAATTGTTCATTTTGGTTCAAGGAATAATTGTGCCAAATCTGTTGGTTTTATCACAATTTGCAGTATTATTTCGTGAACCGCTAGCACTACCATGCCAGGGATCGTGGTTCGATTCCCACTGTAGGCGACCAGATTTTCAACTCGAAAACAAGCTCCTTGATTTAGTTGGGATGTTTGTTAAATGCATATTTTTGTGTCGCATAGTACGTAAAATATGAACGATAGTGCCGATCCCATGCGATGTTGGTGGTCGGTAAAAATTCCTACACAGGAGTTCGACAGAATTTACGGTATGGTGGAAGGAAGCATTTACTGGCGTCGGTGTTGGCTTCGTTGCGGAAATAGGCCGACGTTAAATAAACGTGAAAAAGATACAGACTTGATTGTTCATGGATTTCCCAGATGGATGATTCAGTTCTCCATATTTCAGCGTCCCTTCTGCAAGAAAATGGTAGTTTCTCCCTTGCAAAAATACGCAAATGATTAACAATTACTCTTTTTTTTTCGATTCGTGAGAAAACACAATTTTCTTGCCGAAGTGATGCTAAAATAATATGGAGAACTGTAGTCTTGGAAAGTTGTGAAGAACTGAGTTTGTTGCAACTTCTCTTAAATTAAATTATAAATATATCAGTCGTCACCCCTTCTGAACCTGGCGGGCAAGTTTCGGTCACGAAAGCTTCATGGCATTTTTTTAAGCAGTGCTGTGTGCAGAGTGGTTTAAGCGAGGGTTTAAGTAGGTACCTACATACAATATCCTTGCATCCACCATGCCTTCGTAATTATCATCAGAGTAACACGTAGGTGAGTTTATCATAAATATCAACCCAGGTACGCCGTTTTAATAAGCAAACTATAGTGGGTAGGTATAATTATAGTTTGGTAAAGTTTTATCCGAGGGGTTGACCACCTAGGAAAAATGTGTACACCACATTTGACATTTACCACATTTACCAGACATTTACCACATTTACCACATTTACCAGACATTTACACATTTACCAGACATTTACACATTTACCAAACATTTACACATTTACCAGACATTTACTAGACATTTACACATTTACCAGACATTTACACATTTACCAGACATTTACTAGACATTTACACATTTACCAGACATTTACCACATTTACCGACATTTACACATTTACCAGATATTTACCTGACGGTAACCAGACGGATTTTCAAAGCTCAACTTTGAAGGGCTTCATTTTCCTCCATCCAGTGGTGAATTATTGCTACTATAACCTGGACCATCCTGTAGAAACCGAAATAATTTCAAGGTACGGGGTACGGGCGGCTATACCTTGATGCTATTGATGATATCACTTAAGTATTCGATGTTCAAGAACAACAAATAGCAAAAGCCGAAGCAAAAGCTCAGTGGAAAAGCAAAATCTTCCGCTCCGAAAAAAAGCAATTTCTTTATTAATTGATATTCCCCTTGATCGGCGCCAAAGAGCGACGCCCTCCCTGCCCTCCCCATAGAGGAGAGGTACCTACCCACGCAAGCCTGAAGGTACGCCACTGCCAATTTGAATGGCGCTTTTTTGCTAAAGCCTATATTTATTTATAGTAGGGGAGATGTGCCTGAGTTGGCATACTGTCTGAGTTGGCATAGGGCCCTTTTCCCGGCAAACTATTTGAAATACTGCGCTGCGCTCTGCTGCAATGTTGGTACAACTGCTTGTCAATGCTACCATGTCAATCGCAACGTCACTTGACGGAAGAGTATCTACGTTATTTACTAAACAAGAAAATTCAGGCTTCAAAGTTTTTCTGGTAAGTAAATGTTATAGTCTTTATCTTCAAAATGCTCCTCTGGATCAATTTAACAAGTTGATGTATGATTTCTGGTATTATGAGCTCGTGCTCTCATTACAACCTTCAAGTGTTGGCCAAAGAAATAAATCGGCGGGAAATATAAACTTAACACAGTGCATTTCAGGACTGGTTGGCAAACCAGGGGCTTGGGCGAGATGGCATACTATGCAGAGTGTACTGGCGTCTCCAGAGCGTTAAAAAAAATTATTTGTGATATCTGCCCATAACAGGTGGAGCTCTAACCAAAAATGCCAACAAGAAAATGTTTTTCTTTCAATACACAATATTGCGCGGAAGTGGCGCTCTGGCACGGATGTCGTGCGAACTAAGAAAACAAAGAGAAGTTATCACCGCGCATGTTCAAAATTCGACAGTGAAATTGACTTCTGTGTTTGACGTTGACGTTTTGTTGTCTGTTCAGTTTTATCAGCAAGTTGTGGAGTCTTCCGATTCAAAATGGATATTCGCCGGTCGAAAAAGTGTGTGCCACTCAGAGAACTGACAGTCGTCACACCATAGTCTTTTCCGATCGAATAACTTTTCATGACCGGTTACACTTGGTTATAGAATTTGACGTTTGAGCGAGGATTGGTTATAAGCGGTGAAGGAAGTGCCGCCATTTTGATATCATCATCGGTTATAGGTCGCGGGAACAAAAATGGCGTGCTAAATATGGGTATATGGTATAATGTTATCCTCACTAGTACTTGTGAATACCATTTTCTTTAGTTGTAATAAATTATATAAATGATTTATTGAACAATTGCCACTTTACCAAAAAAATAATTGTGCTAAATTGTGCTTGCGCGAGCGTTTTATGTCAATTCAACGTCGAAAGAGATGCGCATTGCGCAGTTGCCATGTCAGGCATACTTGCAACGTTGCCATAGCGGGTGCCAAGGTGACGGTTATGTTACCGCGACCTATACATTCCATAACCTGGCCATGGGGCTGGTTATTGTTATGGGAGGGGAACAAATTGTGGCGGCAACAGATTTGAATTTGAAAAAAGCAGCGGTCCAGAATTTCCAAACGTCAGACGTACTTAACCTAACCTCAAAAACTTGACTTGGCGACAAGGGAAGAAGAATTGAAGACGATGGACTCCTCTGCGATGGACCCACAAGAACATCAGGCCATCAGTCTGATGGCCGCCTATGGTTAACCCCTATGGTTCAAGTTTTGAACGGATTCTACAGGGTGTTTTCAAGCTGGTGTTACCAACTTCAGGGGGGGATTCTCTTTGCGTGAAAGTGCCATTTACGCCGTTTTTAAATTGTAGCTTTTTTACCAAGATATCACCCTTTAATGCTGGAGTTTTCAAATTGTTTTTTAGCCGTACCTTAGATTTATTAGAGGTTTTTATTGAGATACCAATATTTCAGATAAAAACCAAAAAGTTTCCAGGAAATTAAATTTCTATTCCCTTGCCGGTACCGCCAAAGTACCGCAGAATTTTCTCCGTCAATTAAATTCACTGTTTTCCCGCCAAATGCTGATAACCAAAGTTATAACCGCAACGTTTTAGCGAGAAATTTCATATGTCAAAAAAATGACAGTAGGTATCTCTCAATCTAATGTCAACCGCTAATAACCAACCGGTTATAAAAAGTTATTAGCTCAATAAAAAAAGATTCATGCTGTCATCAATACAGTGCAGCACTGATTAGATAAAATATCCCCATAAAACTTCGCGGTAAATTTGAATGTTATGGTTGAAGTGTTCCATTTTTTTTTATTCCGTAATTTGAAGCATTTGGAAATGATCCCTCACATATAATGTGCTTTCATGAATAGGTTGCGAGGCTTACTTTGATTTTTCTATGTAATCACTTCTACTTGAAAACAACGCATATAGTCCGTTGAGGTTAGTTTGAGAATCATATATTAGGTTTGTTTTGGCAGCGAGTTGCGGACGGTTTGCTAACTGTGATTCAGCGCGCATGCTCGACTCCAACCAGTTTTCAAGTGGTTGGAAAGTTTTTGCTGCAAGAACGCGTAGCGAGCGGTTCCAGTTGAAACTAGGGACACAACAACTTGTCAAGTTTTCCCCGCCAAGCCGAGGTCTTATTTAAGGGGTTTCTGATGCGACTAAAAAAGTTGTCGACGGAAATCGGTTTTATTTTATTTTTTTCGTCAAGTACAAACTCATCCAAAAAAAAAATGTACAGACATTGCTATCAAATTTTGAAAATTTCCAAAATATTTTGAAAATATTTGAATTTGATTTTTGAAAATTCAAGAACTAGATAGAATCGACAATGTATCTTTCCTCAAGAAAGTCGCATGCAATTTGAACTTTCTATTTTCAAAAAAAAGGTACCAAAAATGACTTCTACTAATTCACTTTTTCATGTCTACGAGAAATCATTTTTGGTGCCTTTTTTTGAAAATAAAAAGTTCATATTTGGCATGCGACTTTCTTGAGGAAAGATACATTGTCGATGCTATCTAGTTTTTGAATTTTCAGAAATCAAAATTAAAATTTTTCAAAATATGATAGCAATATCCGTACATTTTCTTTTTGGAGGAGTTTCTTCTTGACGAAAAAAAAATAAAACCGATTCCCGTCAACAACTTTGTTAGTCGCATCAGAAACCCCTTAATAAATTTACCGAATTAATGTAAATATGTAACTTTCAGCAGGTAAAACTATTTTAAATTAACCTCGAAAATGCGTCTTTATTTACCTTTACTGTCACACTGTCACATTACGCGCCACGCCATCAATCAAAGATCGCCCGATTGCGAAGAAAGGCGTACGCATGCGTCTGATCACCAGTTTCTTTTTAATTCTCAAACTGCTCTGACCGTCCACAAACTGTTTTCGAACCGTTGGAGGCACCTGCCCAAACAGCTTACCAACAGTTGGCAACTCGAAGTTTACACTGCCCGAACGGCTTAACGGAAGCGCGCAGAATCCAAACGGTTGGAAACGGTTGTGTATCGCTGCCAAAACAAACCTATTTTACAGCGTAACATACGGAAGACCCAGAACGAATCACCCCATTATTTAGCGCATGCGCTAAGCGGTTGCGCAAAATTTTGTATTGTGAACTTTTTTTTTCAGTGAAGTTTGGAAATTTTATCACACATTCTCCTTTTTGGATTCTTTTTCAACTGGAATGAGATTTTTGTATGACATTCTATTATTCTTCAATAAAGTACACTTAGTGAAATAGTAAAGTGAAGTAGTAAAGTGGTCGTTGCTAAAGACGAGAACATAATGAATGTCAACTCACCTGCACAAAGTCAGGACAAGATGGTGTTGGCATATTATGAGTATTTGATAGGAAATAAAAACAAAAAATTAAAAGAGCCCTACAAAGGCCCCGGAATTTCTAATACAAAATATTAGGCTTCAATTCAATGCAAATAGAATTGTTTTCTAAGCGTTAAGAAAAAAAATAAAAGCCTGAACACAAAATGTATGCCAACTCAGGCACATCTCTCCTACCTACTACTACTACTACTACTACTAAAGCTGGATTCCCAGTTGCGAATATTCGGACGGAAAATGCGAAATTTAATGTCAAAGTCGTCATATTGGCCAATCAGAGCCCTCGAATTCAAAATTTGACATATAAAATCGCATTTTCTGTCCGAATATTCGCATCTGGGAACCCAGCTTTATACGGGGTGTTTATAAGATTCTGTGATCGCGGCAGGCATGGGTCAGGCCGAAAAACGCAGTAACAGGCGTAATACGCGATATTCAAAGGCACGACATGCGCTGTAGGTTCGCAAAGCTAGGGGATGGAACTCATGCGTCTGCGCGAGCTAGGAAAAGTCAAAACCTGCAGATTTTCAGCCATCGATTAACCAAAGGAAAATAGATGACAAGAAACTCCTGATTTTCACGCTAGATTATGCGGAATGATGTTGTCCATGTGCATTGCTGTCGAAAAAATGAATTCCGCGCGTAGTGTTCCGAAAAGAACGGAAAAGCCGTTTTCAGTGTATAACTGGTTGCCTAGAAGGTGATGTTTTTTGGGAACACTCATGAAATGAAACTGTAATGTTCTTTTCGTACGGTTTTTGCAGCCAAGCATTCAACAAATTGCCCGTTATTTTTGAAAAAAAAAAACAGAAAACACAAAACCTCTAATATATTATACATATAACCCGATCAAATTTTAGTTACCATTTGTTTACATGCAGTTTCATGCCATTGACAGACAGGACGGCAACCGTAAGGCAGAGAAGAATACTAGAAGTAGGGCGGTATTTTCAAAAACACACCAACTGATAAACACGTTACCATATTTTCGCTCCTTGTGTATCTAAAACTGATCCATCATTGCTGGTCTTGAACACAATGAAAGATCAAGAAACACTCTTTTTTCCATAGCTTATTTGAAAGTTTCATTCTCAGCCGTTTCAATAATATACAATGTTGAAATTACGCTTTTTACATGTGTTAGCATACGGCACTATTCTCAAATCCCCTAGCATGGTTGCGCCAGCGCAGAAATGGCACTGAATTTCGCCTATTATTGTAGTGAATGAAAGCGGATTCCAAAGACGATGCGATCATAGACATTTATAAACACCCGGTACCTACTTATGGTCCCATTCTTTAAAAAATTACATTTCATAATGGCTCTGATACGTTGTTATTCCCTAGGCAACAGCCAATGGCCGACAGGAATTTTTACATAACAGAGCGTTTATGAAATCTTATTTTTCACAGTATAGCCGCTCTGCACATTTTGAATATCCCGCCCGTTTCAGCACCCTCATGCGGCAGTTGCCAACAAATGTGTGAAGAAAATTGTCAATATATAGAAGTTTATGAATTGTTGAAATTGACATTTGCAGGTGGTATGATTATTCCAAATGGCATTGCCGCATTGTTGTTATGGAAACAGAGAACTTCCTGCAGGAATTGCAAAAAACTTGCAACTTGCGGTGTGTTTAATAGGAAGTCGCGCCAGAAATGTGCTACTTGAGGTCTGTGTTGAGGGTCTACTACTATCTATCTTGTTTCAAATGGATTACTGAAAAACGCGCTAATTGGTTGTTGACAATTTGTTTACCTATGTTATAAGTGATCACCCCTCAAATGCCAGAGGTTGGAGACCCCTAGTCTCATTGAAGATTTTAAAAAGGGCAGCCCCTGCCTATATAGTGAGGTGAAACAGCAAGATTAAAAATATGCTGGTTAGATGTCCTCTCAAAAACAAAACGTTTAAGTTTTGGCTTTTTTGCAGGAAAAATTTGTGCGGGAAAATATCGGAGGTGAAAACTTTTAATAAAATCACCCTGTATTGGTTTTTATATGGACGCAAATTTTGTGTTTGGCGCTGGAGAGTAGCATTTTTCATTATTTTTTATCACCACATTCACCAGACATTCACCACATTTACCAGACATTTACCAGACATCTACCACATTTACCACATTTACCAGACATTTACACATTTACCAGACATTTACACATTTACCAGACATTTACACATTTACCAGACATTTACACATTTACCAGACATTTACACATTTACCAGACATTTACCACATTTACCAGACATTTACCACATTTACCAGACATTTACCACATTTACAGACATTTACCACACATTTACCACATTTACCACATTTACCAGACATTTACACATTTACTAGACATTTACCACATTTACCGACCCTTGTACACCACATTTACCAGGTGGTCAACCCCTCGGTTTTATCAGTCTAGCCGACGGATAAAATGAACCGCTTGAATTTGCATGCAAAACGAAAACAACTAAATTCCATTTGAAATTTGAATGTTCGTTTGGTACTTGGTAGGTACATGTACGAAATTACATTATAATTGCCCGGATGCGCATTTAAATCACTTCAGCGTTGAGGAAAACAATCCAGAAAACTCCCCCTGTATTTAGCCAGATATTTGCCAGGACCGCATGAAGCAAAGGGGGAAGTTCTTGTGTGGATTTAATGCCCTTCCGTGTTTATAATGGAACTTCTCGTCGCTAAGTCCTGTTTCAAGTGTAAATTCGGCTTGTGGCAGAAAAATCGGATTGTGTTCAACGTGACGCTATAGGGACAGTCTACCCAAAAAGAAGTTTTTTTATGAGGCTTTCGGTTTTCCGTCTCCGGACTTCACGTAAATACCTACCGTGAGGTGAGATCAAAAGTTACTTTGGGTTAAAGGTGGTCTTGGAATAGGAAAACTGCCGTAGGGTGAGTCATTGATATGGGCGAGCTCAATTACACCTAAGCCATTAATGATATCGAAGTGAACCTAACGGCACTGCAAACGGGAGATCAAAGTGCAGTTTGTAAAACTATTTTGCTCTATACAGGGTGCCCCATTTTTGCAGAGCAGTTTTTGAACGAGCTTTTTTAAATGGCACATCCTGTATATTTTTGCATATTTGGATTTGCCCTTTCTCAGGCATTACAAATTCGTTTAGTTTTTACAATTCGCTTCAACTGTTCAGAAGTTTTTTTTTCAAAAAAATTATGCGTTTGTAGGCACTTACTGAATAAGTCGCAAGGCAAGGTTTTCAGGTTATCAAATTGGGACTTTGCTCATGTTCAAGCAATAACATAGGGTATCTTTTGGCGGTAATATCGCCTATTTCCGTTCTGGTATCACCTTGCTCTGACACGTTGATTTTGGTAAACTTTGGAGGGCCATAGCTTCATTTTTTCAAATAGCACTCCCTGTTTTTTATTTCTTATTCGTATCAAGCGTCTCATTTCGCATCTTTTTTACCTCCTATTGGCTGACCCATATAGCAACCATCAGCGTGATAGATTAAGTCTGCTCTTGAAATTTTGGTGGAACCCGAGGTTAGTTTATTACATACAAGTTAAGTGGATTGAGAATGCTGTTCTGTGTGCATCGTTGTGACGTTATGATATCAAGTTGAGTGACACATTTTTGACATCAACCCCGCCATTTTTCATAACAAATACGAATTCTCTCATGACTGCCGATCTCACATGGGTCCGGCCATGGGAAAAACATTTTCGTATGGTTGGTGGTAACCCAACTGGCGTTGTCGTATGGCGGGTTGCCGTTTTCACATGGGGAATTTTTTTTCCATATTTCAAAAATACGGGCCCTGGGAGAAAATGGGCGAAGTAGGTGGCATGAGCCTCCATAACGTTCAGATTTTGGGAGAAAATGTAATTAATTAATTTTCGAAAACCACATAATATGGAGGCATTGTGAACTATTTCTGATACGCTGAAGGAGTTCACCTAGTCTATCTTGCTCTGTAACAAATTGAACAGAAGTCTCACACACAATACAATATGTCTCGCTTTTAGAGAGTCAAAGTTATGCCTCAATAATAATTCTCTATGGTCAAATCCGCGAGGGATAAGTACCATCCGGTATGAACGAGACGTACTTGAGGAACCTTCTCTGGAGTGCCTCAGGACGCTCCTCGTGTTTCATAAGTCGACAATGACGGCAAGGCTCTCGAGTACGACTGTGTAAAGTGGCTTGCTTGTGTCACAATTTAGCATATTTCAAATTTGGCGCTTTTTTGCCGCTTTCATGCGTCCTGCCATTGTCAACTTTAATGGAAATGACCCCTTACTCGGTTAACATGGCTTTGCAAAAAAATGTACTTCAAAGCCCACTATTTGATATGCGTCTCTTGAGTCTAAGGTTCAACTGCACAAGTTATGCTTTTATCACAATTTCTAACACAATAATTTTGCCTACCGCTTGTTGCTAGTAAAACTAAACATAGGCATAGCATTTGAAACGATCGCAAAAGTGATAGTAAGGTTTACTAACTAATGGATATGATCTTATGACTTAGGAACTTTTCTTTCACTTAGGTACTTACTTTTTGAACGGCAACAATTGAATGAAACCAGCAGCTACAAGACAAGCACTGCTCTTGCTCCTTCTTGAAGTGGGTGGCGATCTGTGTGGTGACGATGCAGTGAAATTCGAGACGTAGACGTGCGGGCCGAGGTGTGCGCGCACTCTTTGCACGTACTGCATAGTACTCCACAAGTATTGCATGGTACTGCACATGTAATGCCTAGTTCTGCATAGTACACTGCACATGTAATGCATGGTAGGTACTGCATAAGATTTTGTACAAGTATTGCAGATTGCAGCCAGTGAGACACCGCTCGGTATCTCCAAAAGGTCAGTTATTTTTATAGGCACTTGTCTACACATTGAAGGAAAAAAGCATAGACAAGTGGGAGATGCACTCCTTTAGTTAACTTGAGGCTAAGTGTTTTAGGAAATGTTTTGTGGAAATTCCCCTCGATCGTCGTATACATTTTCTGGAAACTTGAATTCGGAGAATTGACCTTTTCCTTCTCCGTTAAGACGTCTTGTGTATTGTGCGTGCTGAATTGTTTGCGAAATGATGTTTGAGCTCTGAAAGCGGTCGCCTTTGGGCTTGTGTGTTTGATAGTGGTTTTACTACCAGAACGTTAGTGGTGCGGTCACATACGAGTATGAGTCTGTTGACTTTCGCCGTTTTTTTTTGTGTGTGATATGTATCTAACTGCAATTTTCCTAGAGCACATGGGTAGTTCCACAGGAACCTTCTTTCTATAACTGGATGCTGATTTTTCTACGAGGGACTAGTATTTGGAACATAGAACATTGATGTTTAATTAGGTGGACCCGTGGGCTACGCTCCACACTCTTATTTCAGTAGAATTTTTTTCATAATAAAGTGCTCGCCAATTGAAATGGTTCACCTAAAAAATACAGTCACATTCAAAGTGTCGTAACTTTTGAACAAATAAGCTATTTTGAATCGTTTTATGTTTTCTAACTAGCTTATGTATTGGACTAAAACATCTCATGACATCCTGGACGTATGTACTATTGATCAGCGTTTACACCACATCGATATCTTTCTTCTCCGAGGAGTTATCCCGCGTACGGACGGACGGACGGACGGACGGACGGACAAAGTGAAGCTAAAAGCGCCTTTTTCCCATTTTTTGGGAAAGTGCGCTAAAAACAGTGATACATGTCGGAAACAATCTGACGTCCGAAAGATACCTACCAACTTTCCCCTATTATATATTTTTGTTTGTATATCTACCCAGCCAGAGAGTACCCATGTACTCCCCTAGGACATTATTGTGGATTGTGGAGAAAGGGTCAGGTGCAACTTGGTAGATAAACAACTAATAATATAAAAACTGTTATTCAATAAAAAGCGAGTTTCCACATTTGCTATTTCCAAAAATAAGACTGTAAACTTTCCATTCCACAATGGCAGTCGTTCCTAGTTGCTCAAGTCGATGATTTTTTGAGATGCATCGTGGTGCAGTTTGGTAGAAATAATAAAAGTGATGGTAAGAAAGAATGGAATCTTCAATATTTCATGAACAGACGCAAATGGAGCTATGAAAACTTGAGGAAACGTGCTTGATTCACTGATTCATTTCTTTACAAGAACAAGATGCAGCAATCCGTTTTGAAATATCTCCAAAATTTTCTGAACTATCTTGATAATAAAATCTTGAACATATTCAATAATTCAATTTTTTTGTCTCAACGATTCTTTCACCACATTCTATAGCAATTTTTTCAAGATATCGTGTTGCAACTTGGCCTTATATCATGGAATGAGTGATTTTAGGTGGAATCAAGGGTGGAGTTCAGTCAATAAAGACGGGCAACTTTTCCTCTCACCCATGGATCACGATCTGGATGAGATGTACTGAATTTATTTCAGTTCTAAAATCATTTTTTGAATGAAAGAATTCCAAGTTACAACACACGATATCTCAAAAAATCTGTTGATAATTTTGAGAGAAAATTATGAAATGGTGAATAGTTCAAAGATTTTGTTTTCAACGTATTTCAGGAGCTTTTGAAGATACTTGAAAACAGTTTGCTGCATCTTAATAAAGACTAAAATGGAGCATGTTTCTTCAAGTTTTCGCAACTCCATTTTTGTTGGTTCATGAAACATAGAGTTTCAATTATTTCCTCTGTATTACCCTGTATATATACGGTGCCAGCCATGGTTACGGAGGTGGCTACCATGGAGGTGTGGTTACCGATTGAGTTTACTTTTTGACATCACTTTTATTATGTCTACCAGATTGTACCATTGAAATATCTTCATATGAAATCAGATATAAAAATCAGTGAATAGTTGAGGAACTAAGAAATACAGCCACGATGAAATAAAAAGTTGACAGTCATATTCCAGGAAATAGAAAATCTGTGGCCGTTTGCCTTTTTTTAGATGATATTTCTTATATAATTCATTGTATAATTATTATGTACCAAGTTGCACCACTATATCTCGAAAAATCCAAAAAAAAAAGAGAAATCAATCCAAGTACAATTTCAGAAGATTCAGGACCTTATTTCCAAGATATTTCAGGAAGTTCTGAAAACAATTCAGAATAGTTCACTGCACCTCAATTGGGATTCATTCGAGCATGTTTGTACAAACTCAACAGCTCCGACTGTTTGAGTTCTTGATACACTCTTTTGGTTTCAACAACAAGCGGTCTTTTTTTTTGTTCTGTCGTACAAAAAAGCTTAAAAATAAGGGAATTTGAACGCAGGCCAGTGTGACGTCACCAATCCCCGACGCTTAAGAAGTTTACCGGCCATACCGCAAATGCTGACATTACATGAATGCGGGTGAAGATTCACAAAGTTATGATTACAGGATGTTTCGGAATTGATACCTAGCTACACATATATCCTCGGATTATTCAGCATTCAAAAATATAAAGTTTGCGATAAGAATGCATGATAGAATCGAATTTTGAGACACCGTAGGTTTCCTCGGGAGGGGTGGAATACCTAAAAGTTTGAAGTCAGAAAGTAAGTAAGTACCGTATGATCAAAAACTTCCCTCCTCTAGGCAGGCTGTGGTCTGGTCATTGGCAGGCAAACGAGGCTGATTTTGGCCAGGCCACAGCCTACCTAGAGGAGGAAAGTTTTTGATCATGCGGTATAACTAGTTACATTCCACGACTGAAATGGAGTTGAAGTCTAAATCTTCATACAATTTTTCCGCGCAACTTTTTCGTTGTACCTTGAGAGCTCTAGGTGGTTGAGAGTGTTCCCATATTTTTTTTATCTCTTCAGAAGGCTCAACATTCGAAATTATTCAAATATAGCCCAGTCAATGAAAGCATAATTTAGGAGAATAGCGAAAATAAATACTGTAGTTCTGAAAATTGGTAGAGATGTTCTCGTAAGCTTGCTGATTACTGTGTAGAAAGTCCCCATCGATAGGGGGTGTGGAATCGCCGCCATATTGGATTATTGGTACATTTAAAGTATTTTTTGCAATGGGGTACTTGCCAATGGAATAGATTCAGCTGGGAATACTTTTGATTGCTAGTATAAGTGACAAGGGGACTCTACTGAGAATTTCACAAAAATCCCGTCGTTTTCTACAGAAAAAAACGAATTTGAAAAATCCTCCTAAAAGCTTCGCGCCAGAACAGGGATTTTGAGTGGGGTTGGTCTGACTGTGTGACAATGGAATAATCAAGAATGTCAGGGATGGCACTGTGACACTGTCATTTTGAACATGCTATCGCAAAACCGGTTTCCTATCGAATTCTCTTACCATGAGCATTTAGACAATAAAGTCGAACAAGGTTTCGAAGAAACTGACTCCAGAAACCTCTTATAACACTGTCTCGGTCGAGATAATTTATTTCCAGGGGAAAATCTGGAGGATCACCAATAGCACAGAAATAAGAGGCTGAAAATGAACAGTGAGCTTTTATAAGTTCATCATTAGCATACAATTCCGGATAGGTAATACTTTAGAGCTACAAGAGATCCATGTGGGGAGGACGCGATGGATCTCCAAATAAAATGTGGGGAGCAGGAACACTGATGTCCGAAATGAAGCCGAGGGTCAGCCAGGTCAGAGCACGGGTGACAAACATGCGAAAGGCTTTTAGGTGGACAGCACAGAAGACTAAAGAAAGAGACTAGTTAGGTTAAACAAGAAATGAACAAAACGAGTAGGTACTTACCGCGTAGATCAAAGCCTCGATCAAAGCATTCAAAGGCAAAAAAAAGGGCACAGGAAGAAATTACGGTCGGCGGTTTGACGTTGTCAGTCAGACTCAGATCTTGTTGTTTAAAAACGGCACCTTGGCGACGTTATATCATTGCCAACCCAACGAGGAAAAAGAGTCCTTCTATGTTCTATATCTATTATATTTGTGACGTCACAAATATATTTTTAAAACACGCATTGCGGCCACAATTTTGGGAATTTAGGAAAAAGAAAAAATACGGGTACATTATTTTTAACCATGCTATCGATTAAGCCAATAAAAAAAAACTAGGCAAGTACCCCATTGTCTCGATTCAAGGCGATCTCATAAAAAAACGGCTTGGTTCAAATGATAAAAAAACTATAAAAAAGTTGCGTATCACTTTCACGTATCTGTCATAACTTTGGAGAAATTGGCCTGCATGTGAGCGTCAGGTGTGAGTCGTGGAGGAGATATTCCATCTCTCACGGTATTTTTGAAGAATCACGGTGCTGTTTAATTGATCTTTGGTTATGGATAATGATATTTAAAAAAAAAATTGGCCTTCATTCAAGAAAAATGGGGGGGGTCAAAAGGAAAAAATTGAACCTCTAATATTTTTGATTATTTAAGAAAATTTTCAAAACATTTTTGGGGGAATTATGAGTAATCCATTTAGGATACAAGGTGCAAAAGACAGACCAATCATTGTACAGGGTGAGTCTGTACCCCGGTTTTTCTCAGACCGCGCGTAAATCTGCAAAGCCGCATTCAAACATCTGAGAAGAATTGTGACCAACACTACCAAAATCAGAACAATGAATGACAGACAAACCAGTTGGGGTCACCTATTGTTCTGATTCTCGTAGTGTTGGTTACGGACATTTTCAGGTGTTGAGAGACGCTTTGCAGGTTTACGCGCGGTCTGAAAAAATCCGGGGTACAGACTCACCCTGTATAATGATTGGTCTGTCTTTTGCACCTTGTAGTATAAAAGGATCACTCTTCACTTCCCCCAAACTTTTTTTTCAATTTTTTCCCTTCGACCCCCCCCCCCATATTTTTTCAAGTGAAAACCAAAAATTTTTTTTTTATTTCATCATTCATTAACGAAGATCATGATATTCCCATGATATTGTTTGTTTCTTGAAGAGCGCCCTGAGGTTCAGACAGGAAATGATTTTTGAATTTTTCTAGCTGATCCTTTTCTTTTCTTTTTTGTGGCGTAACCTAGTATAATTTCAATTTTGTAAACTGTTCAATGAAGACTGAACTTTGATTTAACACTTGTTTTTGTAAATATATTTCACAAAATATCTTCTGTTAGATATAATTTTATAATTGTACACCATTTTGGTATAAACAAAAAACATTCTATTCTATTCTATTCTAACGAAGATCAACGACTGAACAGCACTGCATTGTGGATTTTCGTGATTCTTCAAAAACACTGTGAGAAATAAAATATCTCTTCCACGACTCACACCTGACGCTCACAGGCCAATTTCTCCAAAGTTATGACAGATACGTGAGAGTGATACGCAACTTTTTTGCAGACAATTTGATTGCCTTTCATTCGAACCGAGCGGTTTTTCGATGGAATCACAATCTATCGGAATAACTGCAAAAAAAAAACTTGTAAATGTATCAATAATCCAAGATGGCGGCGATTCCACACCACCTATTGATAGGGACTTTCTACACAGTAATCAGCGAGCTTTCGAGAACATCTCTGCCAATTTTCAAAACTACACTATTTATTTTCGCAATTTTTTCTTCGTTGACTGGGCTAATAGATATGTGTTGTTCCAAAATTGCTCAAGGCTCAACAGGCTCTGGAAATACTCAACTTTTTGGCATATAAATTATAGTTTGGAGAGCTCGGGATGAACTTCTTGTACGTTCCCACCAAATACTTTCAGATCAGTCTTTCCCCATGGCAGGCTTTGACATCTTAGCGCTCCCGCGGGAGCGCTCCTGCGATCTAGCTTAGCAAACTTGTTGAGTGCCCTAAACTTTTTTCGACAATAAGGGTTCCCGAAAGTTTTAAAAGTGGACTTGGACAACTCGTCTCATATCTACTATGTCTTTTTCACCTATCTAACGGAATTTGCTTCAGATTGTCGAAGTATTGATAGGTTACCTTACCTGTACCTGTAACTGGTTTGGTCCATGATAATGTCGCTTCAACTACATTCAAAAGTGGCAGTTGGAAGTTTAACGAGCGCGTAATAATTAGTGCAATTATAATATTTATGATAACTTCTGCTAACTGCCTCCAATCAGCAACTGAAGTTACTATCAAACAGTTAAAAGTTACCCCAAGTTCGGCCGTCTTCTTGCCACCGCAACCGCGCGTCCTCCCCTTCCCCAAACCTTTTGAGGTTTTCCCCATCACATTGTATACGGGAGGCAGTAAGTTACTTCCACCAGTCTGGGCATGAGAAGTAGGAGAGGACCTCGAATCCTCGAAATTTCCGTGGAGTGTGCTTCTAACTGTGCTGGTGCGACTACACGCCAGCCAGACCAGACCGTCGTCCTGCCTTAATGATTGATACGCACAGTTCGCACTTGAAATTACAAGTTGCGGAGTTGATGAAAAGGCGTATATAGCGCCGAGAGAACGGGGTGAGTCGAAAAGGCGATCCGTCCACCCCCAGCCACAGGCGGGATGTTATTTATCGAACTTCCACTACATAGTTTTCCTTTTTGCTACGGATTCGGCAGCTCTCACATCAATTGCTCATAAAACGAATACGACCCTCCTGATGATGCCCGAAATTGTCCAACAAAGTACACACATTTCGTAATTCAAATCAAGTCGACCTTCCAGTGGGGACATCAAATTTTCGGAGCTTGTGTAGCATTACTGATGTAAAGCACTCTTTCTACGGGTGAACTACGCGATTCAGCTTGGGTGAATCAGGTATAATTCAGCAGGTATAAATACAGAGATACCTATCCATATAATTTGATGGTTAATGGGTAGGTGCAGTGCTCAAGAACTGGTTTGAAGAAAACATTGAATAGCTTCGTAGTCGCAAGTAGTCCCGATTTTGAAATCCATTTATTTTTGGAAGAAAAAATTCCAGTCTGAAGTACTACTGCCTTGTATACATTCACCAGCACTGTTATGAACATTGTTATTATTACATTTTTGAATACACTCTCGAGCAAAAGTTAAGGACCACTTTTTCAAATGTCTATAACTTCCAAACGCGTTTTTCGGTCTTGACAAATTTTTGCACAGAGGTGGTCTAATGTATTGTGAAGACAAGGATGAAGTGGCGCACTCGTCAATGCATAGGTTTGCGGTAGAGAGGTCTTCGACTGTTGCTTTGCAGAAATGCATGATTTTTACTGAAATCAAAGCATTGAATTTTAGACTGAATGGAGGTTGTTACAATGTGTTTCAGCAAGTACCCATGCTTAGTTTGTTCATTGACATCTTTTGTCTTCAAATCTTAACCATCAGTCTTTTCGTATGGCTCAGCAATGTATGAGGCACTACTCTGCGTTGGTTTTGGTTGGTAAACAGTTGATTCGTGTATTTATTGCGATTTTGCGTCAACATTTTGTAATTTTGGCCATTCTTGAGGCTCAAAAACCAAAAATTCTTCGTGCGGACTGTTACTAAAGAACAAAAACAAGAGGGAAGCTCACAAAGATGTCAAAACCTTGAGCACTGACAAGAAAGAAGTTAGCAATTTCATCACAAGCCGATAAAACACCTCTGCAGTGACCAAAGAAAAATTGGTCAATTTCTTTAGTTCTTTTCAGGAAAAGATATTTGCGGAGTATCGCCAATAGACCAAGCGCACAAGGAATGAGAAACAACCTTTACTAATCATTTGTCATCAATATTCAAGAGTTCAAATCACTCTAACGCCATCAGGCCCTTTCAAATGAGAAGAAGTTGAAAAACTAACTTCAAGTTTGTTGCGCTGCACTGAGTGAACCCAAGGACGAAAACGGATGGTGGCCATACTCAGAAATGTGTATAAGCCTTGTGTCCAAGTGTAGAAACCACCAAAAGGATCTGACGACGCAAAAAATTGAAAATCGGTGTTTGTTTGAATCTCTGCAGTGTGAAAAACAGCTCAAATCCAATGATGTTCTCAATCGGGGTTGTCGTCTTTTGTAATTGTACAGGAACTGATCAAAAAGATTCCTGCCCACATCATGATGGAGCCACCCCCAAACAGAATCTTGAGTAAAATGCAATCTGTATGAAACCGCTGTCCACAATGATATCATACACGACCCCGCCAGTCATTTCCTGTCAGGGTGATACGTGTTTTATGTCTGTCGTTTTTGACCAGTCCCTGTAAAATTACGGAAAACGAACAATCCCGATTGACAACTCATTCGATTTTAGCTGTTTTTCACACTGCAGAGGTTCAAACAAACACCGACTTTCAAATATTTGCGTCGTCAGATGCTCTTGGTGGTTTCTACACCTAAACACAAGGCTTATACACATCTCTGCATCACACATCTCTCTTATACACTAACTTGCTCAGTGTAGCGCAACAAACTTGGAGTTTATTTTTCAACTTCTTCGCATTCGAAAGAGCCTGATGGCGTTAGAGGGATTTAAACTCTCGAATATCGATGACAAATGATTATTAAAAGTTGTTACTGATTGCCTGTGCCCTTGGGCTCTTGGCGACACTCCGCAAATGTCTTTTCCTGAAAAGAACTAAAGAAATTGACCATTCCTTCTTTGGTCACCGCAGAGGAATTTTATCGACATGTGATGAAATTGATGACTTTCATCTTGTCAATGCTCAAGATTTTGACATCTTTGTGAGCTTTTTCCTTTTGTTTTTCTTCTTTAGTAACAGTCTGCATTATGAAATTCTTGTATTTGAGGCTCAAAAGTGGCCACAATAACAAAATGTTGACGCAAAATCACAATAAATACACAAATGAACTGTTCACAACCAAAATCAACCCAAAGTAATGCCTCATACATTGTTGAGCCATGAGAAGAGATTGATGGTCAAGATTTGAAGACGAAAGATGTCAGTCAACAAACTGAGCATGGTACTTGCTTAAGCACATTGTAACAAAGCCACTAAAAATCTTCTATTGGATGAAGCTCCGTTTAGTCAAAAATTCAATGCTTTGATTTCAGTAAAAATTATGCATTTCTGCAAAGCAACAGTCGAAGACCGCTCCACCGCAAACCTATGCATTGATGAGTGCGCCACTTTGTTGTCTAAGCCCATTAGAAAAATTTGACCCGCAGTTCCTAAAAATTCATCCCTTAGGACCCGAGATTTGGGGAGGGGGAGGGAATACTTTCAAAAAATACCAAACTTTTTCATCCAAACCTGCTGAGGCGTGTTTGGTGTCAAAACTACATAACTTAGACCTCCTCGATACAATGACAATGTCAAAACTCTCGTGCGGTCACCGGAAGTCGAGTTAAGTCGTCATCTTTCAAAATTAGGGCTGAAGGTCGAAACTACAAAGTAAGCGTCAATTACCCATATGTTGGGTATCGATTCTTAGGTTTCCGGGGTCGCTGAAATCGTATGAAATAAAACAAAAACGATTGGGTACACTGTTCGCCCATATGGTCTACCTATGGCCCCTAATGACCCTCCATATACCAGAATGACAGATCACACAATCTAAACCATAAAACATGACTACATAAAACCAAACAAATATCTTTAGGTCGGTTATTTCAATTATACATGCAAAGTTTTTCCTCCTATTCAAGTATTCAATCTATTGTCCAAAAACGGTTCCGAAACAGTTTCGCGGCGGATATTTTTTAAACGATGCAAGATACCACCAATAGTGTAAAAAACTTTCTTAGTCGCTGTTCACTGATGAACAACATATGCTTAGCTAATGACACGTAGGAGCTCCCTAAAGAAAATCACGATAAATTATTCCCCTGAGTGTTTTAAATGGGCGCCATTTTGGATTTTTGACAGCTCACAGGTGAACATCATAAATTTTACATAGAACAGCTGCTACAGCATCATCACCGAGTACAGATTGAAGCTATTTCTCATTATTATTTCACTTCTATTTTCGAAAATTTGTAGGATTTTTCTCGCTTGCCTGACTTCTGGGCCCATAGGTAGACCATATGGGCGAACAGTGTACCTAATCGTTTTTGTTTCATTTTATACGTTTTCAGCGACCCCGAAAACCTAAGAATCGATACCCAACATATGGGTAATTGACGCTTACTTTGTAATTTTGACCTTCAGCTCTAACTTTGAAAGATGACGACCTCACTCGACTTCCGGTGACCGCACAAGAGTTTTGACATTGTCATTGTATCGAGGAGGTCTGAGTCATATAGTTTTGACACCAAACAGGCCTCAGCAGGTTTGGATGAAAAAGTTTGGTATTTTTTTATAGTATTCCCTCCCCCTCCCCAAACCACGGGTCCTAAGGGATGAATTTTTAGGAACTGCGGGTCAAATTTTTCTAATGGGTTTGGACAACAAATATGCAAAGTGGCTTGCTTGTATCATCAAATGCCACTTTTTTATAATAATCCTGGTGTACCGCTTGCACTATATTTGTTATAGTTGCAATATACCATGCGATCAACAAAATTCGGAATTGAGGTAGGCTGTGACCTGGTCAAATTTCCGGATGTCAAGCTGCTTTCGGCCAGAGCACAGCCTACCCCAATTCCGAATTTTGTTGATCGCATGGTTTACAGATGTTGACATATTTTTCAGGATTCTGGCCTGAACGTCGCGTCGCGTCGGTCGTATGATAGCAAGTCAACTCGTTGACATTGTCGTCCACTTTATAATGGCTGCAACCGTACTTCTGGTCACACCTGGTCTATAGTCTACACGCATCCAAGTAGCTTTCCAATGTACTCTAAGTATTCTTTCTCTAGGATGAGAACGCCTCTTCCTCGCAACCCTCTTTGCAGTAGTAAGTGGCTACGGTGTAATTTTTCACTTGTAGTTATTCGAACGAACGTGGAAGCGCCAAGAACCTTCGAGGGATTACCAGAAGAGGCTGGGATATTCTCGTATATAAGACGCGAGTTACTTATAAGATAAGCATGACCAGGAAGCAGCTCAGAGTTTAATCAACAGCATAAGTGCTAACAACAGCGAAGTGCAATATCTAAAAGCGACAAAACTGTCATGAGTAGTAGCTACGCAGTAATAAATTATGTGTGTTCTAACTCTTTATATTCTCTCAATTAAGTACCCAACGCAAACTCGTGATAATACCTCGAGTAATACGAACATTCTCAAGTTGGCATGTGACTGTCTTTTTAGAGATGTGAGTCTCTGATACGCAGTCAGACGGACTGAGGACGTTCGTATCTCACCACACGTTACTATCTCCAAAGAGAAAAAGGAGTTAAAAAATAGCTAATTGCAGGATTCTCAAAATATTATCATTTTACTCCCTTTTGATCTTCTCAGTTCGGCGTGTTGAGTATGGGCCAAAGTTTACGCCTCTCTCCCACCCAAATTCAATAACCCTTTGACATCCCGCGTGACGTCATTGCCGCGGAACAATGACGAAAATGCGGGCGAGAGGAGGACCGACTGTGAACGCCGACGAAGTGAGCATCGACGTTGACGTAATTTACGGAAGACGGCGCAAGGCACATAGAGGTGATTGAATTGAATCACGGTCTAGAAATTCTCCCAAATGAATTTGGCGACTGGAGTAGTATGGAGTGCATAGCCAAAGGTTAGTCTTAGGACATCATATAGAATATAGAACCTGCGTAGTGTTCCTGTACTGAGTAGCAAATTGAGCGAATCGGGAATATCATCTTTTGTTAGGTATTGAATTGCGTTTAAGTTATCATTATTAATAAGCACCTCGCAATTGAATTCCATCAGTTTTGTTTTCGCGAAAAGCGGTAGGTACCTACCTTGGTAACTACCTACTTCCGTTTCGAATTTGCTAGAGAGGTGGGTATAGGTAACTGATTAATTGGAGGTGATTGGAGATGCCTATTGATAGCTTTTTCTATGTTATGCAGCGTCATTAATTCTTAATCGAGCAAACGCTGCGCTGCGCTCCAAAACTTGTTGGTTAGAAGTCGAACTCCTGATAATTTAGATGAGTTCCGTTGTGCAATAGCTCTTAAGTTTGCACCAGGGCGTTCACGTATAAATTGTATCCCCCTTCTTAGAAACCTCCCCTTTCCCATTCTGCAAATTAAAAACGACTTATATATTATGATTATTTCCGCAGGCTTCGAGTCTATCCACAAAAGTTTTCGGTGGTATATTGTTTAAATGGTGCGAAATCGCAATTTTTTTCCCAAATTCAACACCTGTATTTTAATGGAGGAATCGGTTCCGGTTTCCATCCTGATCATAAATATATATAGCACACTTGAAAGGTTACCTAGTCAATGAAACACAATGTGGAAAGAATTTTGTATCATTTTGGGCAAATGGATTTGATTATAATGTAGTTTGAAAAGTTTTACTCAACCTAACTTGATTGATTAGCAAAGTCGTATATCAACAGCAACCGTTTCTTGATCCAATTTTGTAAGATAACCGCAAATGAATGGCAGTGGTCCAGAGAACATGTGCTGGTAAATAATGGTAGAGTATACGGCAGCCGGCTGTGGTGCAAGTTGACGAAGCCCTGGAGCCCTTCATATATATACAGCTACCGTACCGAAAGGGTTAATATTGTACTTGTATAAATTAACGCTTTTTTTGTAGTTACTTTCTAAGGCATTTTCCGTCTCGAGTCACCGGAAAACTCCCTACTGAATAAAAGGATTTGTTGCTTAAAATCACTAACTGAACAATCCTATCTATGTTCGCTGACTGGGAAAATTAGTACCTACAAAAAAATTCACTGATGCCTCCTGGACTATTCGGTAGATAATGTTGGAACACGACCCAATTAACTATCGATTACCAGACACATTTCCCGGATGAGCCTCGGAACAATGAGTTTAAAAACTTTCCTGTTTCCGTTTTGTTGCGGAAACATCCAATGTACGACGCCTAGCACACCCACACCCAGTTCCCATAAATTCAGCAGAATTATTTCCATTGCATTCAGTTTCATTAAAATAACTCTTTCCTTTATTGAAACAGGGTGGTCGATTGATTGCGGACTTCGCCCCCGATTGCTATTCATCCATAGCTGTAGATTGCTCCAGCTAGCAAGTAGGTCTGGTCGAGAGTCTGGTATCAGCACGGGTTCGTTAATAATGGTTTATCTGAATAGATTGACCCAGAGTACCTAAAAAAAACTGAATTGGGGGCTGAAACGCGACCTGATCAAATAGACAATCACATTGTGATTGAAACCACGTTGAGATTCTCATAATACAGGGTATTAATGAATTAGTGTAACAAACTCTGGAAGCTGATTTCCCCCTCAATAATGGAGCCGAAAATATAAATATGAAAACAAGTGACCCGTCCCGTAACGCTAAAAAAAAACGTTCTTATTGTTGCATATTTTTTTCAGTGAAGATTTTTTCTTCAGTTGTGGGTTGATATTCCTTTGTTCAAAAGTGAAACTTATCAAGTACATTTTCAAAATATTCAACATACACCGATTCAAAATTGAGTAACGCCACTAATATTATTTAACCTGTTTTAAACTGTGACTTATTTTCCTCATTTCTGAAACATGTGGAAACATTTTAAAGGAAGGGACTGACGTCCGCGCTTTACTTTCCCGATCCACAAGCCAACGCAACGAGGAGAGGAAGTATTGTAAACGCCCTATAAAACATCAGTTTCCAAGGCGTACTGTTCCTGTGGACTAGGGTATGTAGTACGGACGTTAGAGGAACCAACCTTGCATTTCATCCCGATGCAAAACGCTTTTGCACGTGGGTAGTAGGTACCTACAGGTAATTTTTGAGAAGTGGTGCCCCGATGGGACCCGCGACTGACGTGCTTCCTAAGAGGTCGAAGGTCCAAAAAATTACAATTTTCAAGTCGTTGCTTTTTTTGAACTTTTTTTGCAGGACTATATATTTCCAAAGTCGAGGAACACAATGCAATCTGTTTCCAGAAATTGTCATGCACCAGTGGCGTACTTGATGGCTGCGAAGGGGCCAAGGAGCGATTTTTCACAAGTCTTATGATAAACCTAAACTAACACTTTTTTTGACGTGTTTGGTATCATTTCTGACCAAATCGCACATTTTGATTCCAAAAATGAATATGAAATTTTGATTGTGTTAATTGGTTTTATCAGAAAAAACATGATTTTCTCACCCTCAAAATTGATGTTTTGTAATTCTCCTTCCATCACTGTCCAATGTTATTATAACTATTATTTTGACTTAGACAGTTATTTTGGGCTATTTGACACCAAAATATCATTTGCTTAACTTTTCTCCCGTTTTCACAAAGTCACGGAGTGATTTTGTTTCTTGAAATGTATCATGTCAAAACTTGATGTGACTAAACGTGCTATTTAACAGAAAAAAATAGACCAGGATCAGAAGGTAGCGTTGATTTGGTACTTTATTTATTTCAAGGCATGAAAATAGTTTTCTCTATCAAACAAAATAGAAAAAACTGGAATCGGAGTCGTATTTTAGTCATGACATCCTTTTTCTTCCATCATTGCGAGCTTTTGTAATTAAATTTCTACATGATGCACGTTTTGAAACCAAACTACCTTGTGACTTTGTAACATCGATGAAAACTTCTGGTGTATGAAATTCATCTATGAAATAGTTCAATTGAACAATCTATGAAAAAATTGTGATCATCGGTGTTTTGAACCACAATGGGAATGGAGCTCAAAAACGATAGATTCATAAGTCGAAACCTCGCGTTTTTCAGAAATTTATTCCGCAATGTCGGATGAAAAATGATGTCATGACCAAAATACGGCTCCGATTCCAATTGTTCCTATTTTGTTTGATAGGGAGAACTATTTTTATATCTTGAAATGAATAAAGTGCCAAATCAAAGCTGCATTTCGACCCTAGCCTAATTTTTCCTGTGAAATAGCACGTTTCGTCACATCAAGCTTTGACATGATACATCTCAAGAAACAAAATCACTCCGTGACTTGGTGAAAACCGGAAAAAAGTTCAGCAAATAATATTTTTGTGTGAAATAGCCCAAACTAACTGAGAAAGTCAAAATCTTAGTTTGATTAACATTGAACAATGGTAGAAGTGGAATTACAAAACATCACTTTTGAGGGTAAAAAAATCATGTTTCTTCTGATGAAACCTGTTCAAACACGTCTTTATCAAAATTTAATACTTATTTTTGGAATCAGAATGTGCGATTTGGTCAGAAATGATACCAAACATGTCAGAAAAAGCGTTAGTTACGGTTCACCATAAGACTTGTGTAAAATTGCACCTCGGCCCCTTTGCAGCCGTCTGGTACGCCACTGGTGCATGACACTTTCTGGAAACTGATTGCATTGTGTTTCTCGACTTTTGAAATATATAGACCAACAAAAAAAGTTAGAAAAAAGCAACGATTTCAAAAATGGTAATTTTTTGGACCTTCGACCTCTTAGGGAGCACGCCAATCGCGTGTCCCATGGGGGCACCACTTCTTAAAAATTACCTGTGAGTACCTTCTACTCACGTGCAAAAGCGTTTTGCATCGGAATGAAATGCAAGGTTGGTCCTGATATGTGCCGCTAACGTCCGTATTATATGCCAAGATAGGACTCGAACACAATGCAACCTTTACAGCCAGCTCTACCAAAGTTTCACGAGCGAATTAACTTAATCACTCTCATAGTTGCTGTACAACAGCCGATACCATGGTCAGTTGCTTGGTTACTATAAAAGTGATAATGCAGATTCGTTCATGAAAGTTTGGTGGAACTGGAGGATTAAGTCTTGGATGAGTCTTTACATCTTGGTCAACAGGAATAGTGTAAGATCATCGGTCAGTTTGTTTAAGGCACTATATCGTGGTTTAAGAGTTTAGAAATAGCAGCGAACTTCTCCACAAATCGTCTGTGCATAAGTATGTGCATAAGCCCAGGCAACTTCTGACTTCACGGTGATTCCTTGGTCGTGGCCATTCTCAGACAGCATCCAATTTCGCTGGATCGGTTTGAACGTTGGAACGTTCTCATAGGTTATTCAATTATCAAGAATTAGTTTTCTTGAAAGCGTCGTTCCGGGCTGAGTATTCTCCTCCCCCGGTGTGGAACGGTCAGTTGAATCCGACCTTTGCCTGCAGTCCCGACGCAGATGTCCCGTTTTTTTACAGCCGAAGCAACGCGGACTTCCTCCAGCTCTTGGCTCGCTTTGGGGTTTGTTTCGAGAAAAAGCACCGAGAAGTTTCTAGAGCATTCTCTTAACATATTTCTCGAGAGTATGTGATGCTCCGAGTTCATCAAAGTTCACCTCCCGAAGACGATGAGTGCGCGAAGCATCTTTGGCTGCCTCAATCGAATCGCCTGGGTTAGTGCATCGCTGATGTTGGCTGGATCGCTGATCATGACTATCTGACGCAGGTTTGGGTTTTTTAGTCCACCCATGCAGATGTCTCTTGCGTTGTCGGTCAAAACTCAGAATATCCGCTGGATGCGCTGGATAGGATAAATTAATCAGCTTCAAGACGTCGGCTTCGAATTCCTGCACACTTTCTCCGCTTCTTCATGTTCTGGTCTTCAGCTGGGTTTGATAAATCAGCCGCACGTGATTGTCTTTATATCGGAGCTTCACTACCCTGGTCAGCTTGGCTAAGCTCTTTTGCTCGCTCTCCGTAATCGTCTGGAGCAGCTCCAACGCTAGGCTTCTGAGAGCCAGGACTAGTGCTTGTAGCTTTGTCATCCTCGCTCCATCCATTGGCTCCAGCAGCGGTGTTGAACTGCGTCTTATAGGTTGTTTATGAGCTTTTTCCATCAAAGCTTGGCAGCTTCACACGATGGATATCTGCCGAAGCTGCCATCGGGGCCATCGTAGTACTTGTGGCAATACTCTGGATCTGTTGCTTGAGCTTGGTTATACTGGCTTCCATCCTTCCATTTTTTCTCTACCATCGGAATTATTTTCTCTTGTAGCTTGTTGACACTGCCGTTGAAATGCCACGTTTGTTGCTCCACAGTAATCATTATTTCTTCTTCTGCATACAGGCGTTTTCTTTCCTGTTCTTTTAAAAGATTATTCAAATCGTCATTTCCTTCAACGCCCTTCTCTTTCTGTTCTTCTCGTTCTGGAGAAAAGTGACCATCGTACACCAACTTGAGCAATCAAGTATTTCACCGCTTGTTATATAGGCCAGGCGGTAGGTCATTCTGGATAGAAAAAATTCCGACCAAAGCTTTTATGGTGTCAAACTCTTCGTAAGGTCAGTAGGTATCTACCACTGAGTTTCCGCCCAAAAACGAGTTGTGCTGATTCCTCCACATCTGCCCAAAGGTAAAAGATGTCTTTAAGGTGCAAAAAGACCTGTTAAACCCCCGTACTTTTTCATTTTATTTACCTCAATGCAAACGTACAACTCTAACGCAAACATTGGAAGCATTTGTCGTCATCTCTGTGCCAGTCTTACTGTTGAAAAAAAAAGATTTCTTTGTGCGGGTCAGATAAATCACATTTAATTGTTTTTCCACACAAGAAAACGATGGAGCAACATGTATTTTGAATGTTTTCTAATAACTTGTACTTACTGAACTCATTCATGGCGTTAAAGTTTCAATAACAGCATTTTTGAAGATGTTGCCCGCTAAGAAGTGGATAATTTTTACCCGCCTGTTCAGCAGCAGTTTTTTCAATTTTACCAAACACCGTTCTCGAAAATTTTATAGGGAATGACAAGCTGGAACTGTTTTCTGATGATATTATATCTGGCTTAACTGCGGCACGCTTTTTGAAAGTGTAGGAAACTGATTTCTTTCGAGCGGTACTATTTTACCCGCGTGCGGCCATGCCTACTTGACATAGACCGGACTGATTACACCAGCTTGGAAATGTACTCTCTTCCAGCTTTGAAACACGACCATTAATGATGAAATAATGTATGATTTCTTCATGAATCAATGTACAAAGTCTCAATAATAATGGTCGCGTTTTAAAGCTGGAAAAGAGTACATTTCCAAGCTCGTGTAATCAGTCCGGTCTATGTCAAGTAGGCACGGCCGCACACGGGTGAAACAGGACCTCTCGAAAAGAAAACAGTTTTTTAGACTTTCAAGTACGTGCCGCGGTTTAGCCAGACACGATATCGTTAGAGAAGAGTTTGAGCTTTTCATTCCTTATAAAACTTCCAGAAACGGTGTTTGGTAAAATTGGAAAAATTGCTGCTGAACAGGCGGGTGAAAATTATTAACTTTTTTGCTGGCAACATCTTCAAAAATGCTGTTATTGAAATTTTAGTGCCATAGATGGGCTCAGTGAGTACAAGTTATTGGAAAACATCCAAAATACATGTTGCTCCATCGTTTTCTTGTGTAAAAAAACAATTAAATGTGATTTATCTGATCCGCACAAAGAAATCTTTTTTTTCAACAGTAAGACTGGCACAGAGATGATGACAGATGCTTCCAATGTTTGCGTAAGAGTTGTACGTTTGCATTTAGGCAAATATAATAAAAAAGTAGGAAGGTTTAACAGGTCTTTTTGCACTTTCGAGGCATCCTTTACCTTCGCGCAGATGTGGAGGAATCAGCACAACTCGTTTTTGGGCGGAAACTCAGTGGTAGATAACTACTGACCTTACGAAGAGTTTGACACCATAAAAGCTTTGGTCGGAGTTTTTTCCAGATTGTAGTGATTTTACCGACATACCGCCTGGCCTAATAACCGTTCCCAAAAAAAATAATTATTGAAGCAGTGTTTCACACGGAGTGTATTGATTTGGCTCGTGATTTGGCGTCCTGTCACGGTGACCGATTCACCAGATAGATACATAAGTCTTGAATACTATTTCGGTACTTATTCAAACTGACTAAACTGCGCAACAAATATGTTGTCGCAAAGTCCGACTTTGAACCACAATAACTTTTGAACGGCACAAACCATTTAGATTTTGTTTTGACGGTTAGTGAGATCAGTCTTTCCGTTATTCACCTTCAGGAGGTGAAGATCAGGAAGCTTTATGTAAAATATCTGAATGTAAAATGTGAAACAGTGCAAAATTTTAGCAAATTCAACGGACCCCTGTTCTCAGATTTTTTTTTTCTCAAATGTGAATGAAAGGATCATAAAGCGGCTATGTTTTGGCTTGCGCCCAGTTTTGAAATTTTTGGAATCGGAACTCTGGTTCTGACTTATGATTTTTTTCTCTTGGAGGATGTTGATTTATCCTACAAGAAAGACTATGTTAGCCTAGGGTGCCTATCATCATCAAAAACTAAAATTGACCATCAGCATCAAGTTCAGGGGGTCAACATCTGATCAAATTCAATTTTCAAGGAAAACACCAATGTCGCCAATTTTGAAGCTTTGATCAAGGTATTCCAGATGGTCCGCGAGTTGAGTTGCTGAGAACCGTTTAAGCAACAATATTCGTGGATTCAACATAGTCATCTTTGAAGCGATAGGATAAATCAGCATCCTCCAAGAGAAAAAAATCATAAAGTCAGAATTAGACTTCCGATTTGAAAAAATTGAAAACTGGGCGCAAGCTGAAGCATAACACTTTATAATTCTTTCATTTGCATCCAAGAAAAAAAATCTGAAAATGGGGATCCGTTGAATCTGCTAAAATTTTGTACTGTTTTACATTTCACCCTGTAGATATTTTACATGGAGCTTCCTGATATTCACGTCTTGAAGGTGGTTTGCAATAATCATGAAAATATCACTCGTGCTTGAGATATTCCCAGATAATTTTGGCCAAGCGTTTCCCTCGGGCTGGTTGTTCGTAGATAAATGCCCTCCTCCTACGGAATCGGGCATTTATCGCTACAACTAGCACTCGTGATCACTAGGCCAAAATTATCGTGGAAATCTAAGCACTTATGAATCTTATGATATTACTATTGATTATTTGTTTTTTTATTAGTGGGCTACAGCTTTGCTCAAAGGGGGACTGTGGAAAAAGTTTTGTGTCAACTTTAAAATTTATATAGCTGCGGGATGGCTTAAGTTCATTTTTAGTCAAAATCGATCGAAAAATTCCAAGCCGTTACGAAGTTATCGTAAATTTTGTGGGCTGATTATGACGTCATACTGCGCACCGGAAAGGACAGGTCGGCAGGCCAAGGCACCACGCCAACAATTACCAGACCTTTATAAAATGAAACAAGTTTATCAAACGGTAGACGCAGGTCATTTGACTTTAATTTCAAAGTACGGTGAACCAAATTTCAGTAGATATTTTTAAAAACATACACACACACACACAAAGTGCGACTTCGCGATTTCGCCATGTTGCCGCTTTATTTCATTGACAGATGGAGTTGCACTTTAATTATGTTTTTAAAAATGTCTACTGAAGTTTGGTTCACCGTACTTTGAAATTCAAGTCAAATGACCTGCGTCTACCGTTTGGTAAACTTGTTTCATTTTATAAAGGTCTAGTATTTGTTGGCGTGGTGCCTTGGCCTGCCGACCTGTCCTTTCCGGTGCGCAGTATGACGTCATAATCAGCCCACAAAATTTACGATAGCTTCTCGACGGCTTGGAATTGTTCGATGCGATTTTGACTAAAAATCAACTAAAGCCATTCCGCAGCTATATGAATTTTAAAATTGACACAAAATTTTACCCACAGTCCCCCTTTAAAACGCAAATAAAGGAGAATCTATAGCACTGCCTAGACTAGAGACGTAAATACTTGCCCATAATAATATGGAAAAGTAATGTGGCTTGTCATGTCCGAATAATAAGCCCTTCAATCCAAAAGGATACACACACGCCACATGACGTCACGTAGGCTTTGCAAAATTATCAACAAAAAATAAAGAGAGGGCAGCGAACAATTGCCAAGCAATATCACATGACGTGATGAAACGACGGCGCGATACACAAAAGCATCAACGTCGGACTCCATCCAAGCCTACGACACTGTTGTCACTATTTGACGCAGGATAATCCCCAAAAAAGCTTTGTAATGTGCAGAGTAATGGAACGTGGCAAAGAATAACCGATATTACTTTGAGTGTTGCGAGCTATTTTGATACCTGCTAGGTATAGTTATTAGTAGGGGTGAAAGACTTCTAACGCCTTCAATGGAAAGTATAGGTAATCGAAGATATATTTACAGGTGTCTCAGAAATGACACAATAAGAAACCTTATAGTAGTCCAGTAAATTGAGGATTTTGCTTGAAACCGATAAGGGACTCAATGAAAAAAATATGGCAATGTAGACTGAGAGACTGAATAAGAAAAACCAAAGTTGAAAAAAAATTAAGAAGAT
The DNA here is from genome assembly GCA_949128115.1 of Anaspis maculata. Lineage (NCBI taxonomy): Eukaryota > Metazoa > Arthropoda > Insecta > Coleoptera > Scraptiidae > Anaspis > Anaspis maculata. Next base: position 55,716,056 of record OX421961.1, on the reverse strand, counting down.
GGAAACGGTCCATTATTAATGTCCAGGAAATGGAACGGTGAAAGAACGGTGAGAGATGTATGAAATTTGTCATACCTATAGGGACATACAGGGTCGGGGACAAAGCTACAGGGAATTAATTGATCTACATAAATGTCTGCGAGGGCATATGTCCAACTTCTTTAGTTAAGCCGTTAATCGCGGTCAAAGATGCGCGCCGGTCCAGTAAAATGGAAAAAACTTTTCGCGCGACATTCCTCCTTGAATAATGCGAGAAGAACAAGACATATCCGAAAACGGTGAGCGACGAAGTTGCAGAGAATTGAATATTCCACTAAAAAATTCTCGAGGTCAATTACTAATTTTCCTAGTTCAGCCTTGAACCACGTTCAAAGTTGCGGAACAATTCAGTTGATGAAGTGGTTCTTTTGGGAAATTTTCAAAACATTTAGACTCGATGAAGAAATATAAACAATGTAGAGAAAGAAGAACTGAATCCTTCGACGTCAATGATTTTTTAATTTTTTTTTTGTGTTTTTGAGTGGATGGAATAATTAGGTATATCACTTTGGACTTGGAATGCGATACTTTCGAAGATACCCTGTATAGTGTATAGGTCGTCACCGATATTTAAAAAAAAAAAATTTGTTACCAGCTGCATTAGGTACTGATTTCCCTGAGTGTGAATTAATTTTGTAACGACTACTTAGTATATCACCGCTCGCGGCTATGCTCGAAGCAGAACATAAAGATTTTACTACCTATTGTAGGTATATTATATTGTCATTTTGTAGGAATTCATTCCGTTTCTTTGGTAGCCATACACCCTGTAAATGTACTGGTTTATCAAAAACATGATCAAAGCTTCCCAATCTGCAGTAAATGGAAACAGTTTCAGATCATTTGTACATCTCTAACTTAAGGGCTCCTTACGAAATATTTGTGTCATATTGTAATTTTAGATTTCAAAGTTGAATGGTTCAAAGGTAAATAGTGTCAGGAAAAGATACAAATAGAAATTTTCTTGTACAGTTTCGGCGCTAAAAATTATTTTCCTGGACGTTCTAGTACGAATCAGGAATGATGCATCCACCGTCGAGAGTATGTATACTGATCCACTCACAACCATGTACCTAGCTCATATTATTGTTACGTATTTCGCGTTTAGGTTCGTTTATAATTGAGACGATCAAATGAGAAAAAAAAACTTCAAAATGTCAAATAGCAATTCCTAACTTGTGACACATCAAACTGGATAGAATTCTCTTTCTGACAAACAAATTTCAAATTTTTCAAGTCACCTCCCAACCTTTGCGAAAATTCTCTCATCCTTAATCAAAGGAAAGCTTTTCTCGATCCTATCAACTATCCCGATTCTTGGAAAAATATTTTTAAACGAAAACAGGTCGGTCCTTATTTCGAGGGTGGCATGTTGTCACAGTTTTATTTTCAACCCTTTCGGCCCCATCCTAGCCTACTTCAATTCTAATAGCAATAGATTATCTACCTTGTGATACATCAAATTGAAAGTATGAAAATTTCCTTTATGCAAAAATAATTTCAAATTGCCTAAGTCACCCTCTAATCTCTAATCCTTTTCAAAAACTGTCTTAATTGGGGAGAGAATGCAATGAAGATAAAAATTTGGCAACACATGTCTCAGATGTTCCCCTCGAAATAAAAATCGCCCTGTTTTTGCTGGGAAATCTATTTCTCAAGAATCTGCAGTTAACAGAAAAACATTCCTTCAATCAACAATGAAAGAATTTTTAAAAGAGTTGAGAGAGTAGTTTAAAGAATTCAGAGTATGTTTAACGGAAACAATGTTATTGCCACCAATTTGGTGTATCCCAAGATAGGTAATGCACTTTGAAATCTAAAACTAGGGTAGGGGGTGGGGGCAAAGGAATTGAAGATGAGAATTTGGCAATACGTGTCCAAGATGTCCTTCTCAAAAAGAAAATCGACTTTTGTCAGCTTTTTCTCAAAAAAAAACTGAGCAGCGAGAAATTGGAGGTGAGTCCTTTACAAAAAACCACCCCGTATGTCGGATAATGAACTAAAAGAATTACTGAATCTCAACGATATAATTCCTCAATTAGAATTTCCACGTTTTCCCTGTTATACCCAATCAGTAGAGCGATTTGTGAAAACAGTTTTAGAACCAGCATCAGCAGTTTGTGGAGCTGAATCAAGATATGGCTCTATTTACAGCAAGAATGAATTTAGGAAACTGATGCTCATATTGGTAAGTCAGAAAAATTTCAACCCAGAGTGACCTAATACAAAAAATATTGATAATTGAAGTCCTATCACTTAATTTCTGCCGAATAAAGAGTTTTATCTATTTTTTCACTGAGGTATTTCAACAGTTTTCTCCATAACTCGATTCGTTATCTTGCAAAAACTGAATGTTGAGATATTTCTGAAAGTCACGTCTTGCGGAGGCTGAAGACGAAAACTTGGGACAAAAAGCTTCAAGATATTTGAAAAGTATATGAAACTGCAACTTTTCCGCGCTATTAGAAGTCCGTATTATGAAAACAAAAAAAACACACCTATAGCAGCGGCCCACCCCACTCTACAGGCAACTTCAAGAGGGAAATTACACGAGTTGTTGTGCAGGCGAAGAGATGTGATTTTGAATTTTGAGCCATTTTGATGTATTCTTTTTTAGCATAATTCACCTTTAAGCCTTTTTTTGTGTTTTTAATCTGTTTTAAGCTCTTTTTTTTTCATTGTTGAAATCTCTCAACTTATTTTTTATATTTTATATCCTCACAGACAGCACTTGTACTTTGTGTTGTAACAGTTTTTTCACAATGTTCTCTTATAAGTCACATGTGAATATCCGGTTACTTTTGTGAATAAACGTATTCTTATTATTATTATTATTATTATTATTATTATCATTATTATTATTGGAAGCAGTTGATTCATTTTGCATTACAAATGGATTCACTATGAAGTACATCGGAAACAATGCTCTAGTGTAGAATATTATTGAATTCTTTTTTAACCAATAAGAACAATTTAATAATGACAGAAAGTAGGCGAAAGTCAGTGCGAAAGTGTCACCTGTCAAATTTTCCTATTTTTAGCAACCAAAATTTACAATATCAGAGTAAAGTAGATATTGGTATATCATCAGACGAGTTTAATACGACAAAATATTGTCAATTGTTAACGAGTGTAATATACTATTTTATCTGCTTTAACCTCATAATTGCTCGGAAATCCGGGAGATTCTAGCTGCTGAAAATAGAAATGTTTGACAAGAGTGACACTTCGCGGCTGACGTTCGCTTACCTTGTAGTAGCAGTGAATTTTTTTATTGGTTGAAAAGCGGTTCAATAATATCGATAATATGCTCCCTTTCAACTCCGCTTTCACTATCTTAAAGTGTCCCATTGTTAAACCGAAGTAGATCAAATAGTGTATCCAATCCTATTTGATAATGTACGCATTATCACGCGCATACGTGCCTGCATTTTTCAATAAGACTCATTCGGGTGCTTTACGACACTCACCAAGGCTCGTGTCAACAAATTGCATCCTCATGAGTAAGAAGCAATCATTACTCGCTTGTTGAATAATATACTATTATTACACTAGTTTAATAAGAAGTATTGTCACACGACTGGTTTTGTGGCACGACGAGCTTGCGAGGAGTCTCATGTCTTTATGAAACTCGTGTAATAATATACTATTGAAATGATATTTTGATTTATTGAACGATTTTCGGTGCAATAATGAATCTATTTATCTTTCTCTACGTAACATCAGCCCTAATAGCCCTTGTATATCTACGTGGAACATTCTTTCATGCACCAGTGTATGGAAGGGAGCTTCTAGTCCTACCATCCCTCCCCATACGCTGGGCCTCCCCATTTCTATACTACACACCACCAACACCAGCGAAGCAGCTGGAGTTGTACGTAAGTTACGTTGTACAGCCAGAGCCACGACAAAGAGACAGAGATGAAAACTTACGCTTGCGTATGCGTCCAGACGTCGCGTACAACAGGACCGTCGGTTTTGTTGAACTTGTAGATTCTCACCGGGCGTCCTGCGGGCGAGAGGTGTAATGAAAACAAACTTACCGACCCGCGAAGCCGTTCCACATAAACAAACTTTGTGACAAGTACCTTACCCAGTGAGTTTTATTCCACTATCCACTCACTTCTGATTTATCTCAAAGGATGGTCCTGGCAAATTTTCACAGGTGGCATCGGAAGGCGAGTATAAAAAAAATGATGCAAAAAAATTTGCAAAGACTATTTTTTATGTATACTTACACCACACGCACGAGGCATAATACGAGAACGCATTTATCACCCCCTGTAATATCTTTGCGACTGTTACATCGCTCGAGCTGGCATTGCTTTTAAAAAATTGGATTCAAAATAAATTATACCTAGCTGGAAAATGAGAAATTGCCATCATTTGACACAACCACAGCTCTTAGAATGGATAGGCCGTCTCGGCGCGAACACTCCACAATCAAGCGGATTACTCTTGATCAATCCAAATTCTAAACAATTATTGTTATTATTCGGTGCGGTGTGATTTATAGGGCTCTCGCTCTCGCTTCTCAACTGTAATAATCGATTTGCGATTTGTCTAAACTTTGTTCGGACTGCCTACTGAAAGTCCATGAAAGGACAACGCTGGAAATGGAAAAAGGGTGAAGAGCAGCCACTGGTTCCTGCCCTAAAATGCAAATGTATTTCCAGAAAATTCAAGTGAAAACGATTGATCTCAATTTGATGCACTTTGCATTATGTGTTATGTGTTACCTCAAGCCATCTTTTTTTATGATATCAGAAAATTGTTACAATATGCGCTCTAAAAATATTACCCTAAGCTCTGATAAAACGATTCGGCATGATTAAATTCATGGGTCTTTTTCAATTTATTGCACAAACATGTGACCAAATTTAGAAAAAATCAATACCAAAACAGATTTGATGTAGGTACGTCTGGTGGTTGCTTACTACCAGGAACTGGGAATTCCTCTTGATCGCATGATAAAAATATGCCCATCATGATTGATGACTGTTCAGATGTTCAAGTAAGCGGGTGAGTACCTATAGGCTTCTTCTTAAGTGTAATACTTAACTACTTACTTGACTATACTCTTGCCTCATAATCATAATACAAAACGATTCCGGGGCATTGTGTCTATATCTCATAAGTTTGAAAAATATGGCTTTGGCAAATAGTCCCCTTACCAGACTAGACTTACCAACTAATGTCTAGCGTTATTACGGTCCTTGAAAATGGGCTAATAATACTTGAGGAGCCCTTCAAGATAGAATGTTCAAATTTGTTACCCTTAAAAAAAAGAAAGATCATGACGAGATTACAAAGTATTCACATAGCGACAAGTGTTATTTGGATGGAAAGCAAACGTGAGGTAACACATTTTTGTTGCTTTATTTTATCACAAAAAGAAGATCTGACAACTTGTATACATTCTGCAAGCTAAAATAAGGGCTATCTCACGTATGTTATGGTAACTAATCGAATAGTCGTTTGTATAATTATACGATGTAATAATATTTTGTGTTTCCTCCGGATCTAGGAAAAACCGTAGGAAAAACACAGCAGGATACAACACAACACAAGCACGGGATAAACAGCAGAAAAACGTAGCAGGAATAATAACCTAGCATACGTAATAGTCATACTAGCTATGATCAATGGTTATACTTAAATTTGAAACCTGGGGGTCCAGAGGAGACTTGGAAAAAATTGGAGCCCTTGCGATATTATTTCCATGCTATGTTTCCTTCTGAAATGTTTATTCTGCTACGTTTTCTCCGCATTTTTTTTAAAATTGATACTACGTTTGTGCAATAGGGCCTCACTGGTTTCTCATTACTCACACATCATAAGTCTTTAGATACAGTGCATATCATAATAATCTAGTGAGAATAGGCTACTGGACTCAGTTTTTTTTATTTATTCAAACTAAACTGCGATTTTTTATATGATTTATGGTGAAAACCGCAGCGCTATATCTCAATTCTAAGTGCCTCAAAAAAAAATGAAATAAAGTGGTCAACAAAATAAGTGTCTATGTCGATATTTGTATAGTTTTTCAAAACTTGACAGCTTTGGAATCTTTCGCGCGATTTTGGATCTGTTTGAACTGGTGGATAGCCTCATTCTTTGGCTATCGGATCCAAGTTTTGCGAATATTGAGAAAGCCCAATAAAATTTCTACAGGGTGTCAAATAAAGCAATGCAAAAGTTTTTAAAGTTTCGCTAACCCCCATTTTGCCAAGAAATTTTTTTTGTGGATACCAACACCAAAAATATGAAGAATGATGTATTCTCTCGAAAAGGTTTTCGATTCATCCCCCTATTTCTGTTTAAAAAAAAGTTATGCCATTTTTTCCTCAATCTACACTTTTCGACAATTAACGTTACAACTGGCCATATTATGGAGGCAAAGACAACAATTGATACTTTCACTTGAAAAACTGTCCCATGAAAAACATTTTCTTTACTCACCCCTAAAATGATTATCTACGGTCAGTGCCTAAAGCCCCTGCGGACCGAGTAAGAATGTAGCCTGCTGGAGCTGGAGATGGAATAGCACTGTATCACATCAGATTTACAACATTAACCATATGAAACCCTCTGATAATGTTTGTTAAGGGTTGTTTTAAAAAAATTGAAAATTGATAACTTGAGAACGAGAAGACCTAGAGGCTACTTTCTTATTTGACGTTCAATCGCATACGGTGACGCATTTTGCAACAAAGTGGGGGTGTGATTCATAGCTACCCTTACTTAAGGGATGGAAATGTTTTTGTTTAAGTGTTTGGTATCATTTCTTATGGTTTCGTCTGTTCTGAATGCAATTTTGGCAATTAAAATTGATTTTGAACAAATGTTACCATTTGAAAAAAAGAATCAAGTTCATAACTTCGGATGGAGTTTTTCTTTATTGTGACAAAATATTTACAATTGAAAACAATGTTTCCATAAAATCGATAAGTTATACTATCAGTAGCGAAAAAAATTGGTACAGCCCAGTTTTAACTTTCAGTTGCTTTCAAACTCGGCGCGGTCAAAGACAGCAAAAATTTTGTAGACAAGACTTCCACTGATTTCCACGTAACTTCTACTGACTTCCATGTGATTTCCATTGACCGCCACCATTGTGTACACCAGACTTCCACTGCGGTTTACCTATAGAGCAAGCGTAGCCGGAACTATGGACTTGATTTCAAGTTGGAGATACGCCCGCGCCTAGAGTCTCACGCAAAAATAGCCAACTCGCTTGTCTTCGTGTCTCGGAGCACACGTAAAGCACTCGTTCTTCCTCGGTTAGTGCGCCACGTCACTAGTCACCTCAAACCAAGTAAAAGTGTAACTAGGAACTGCCTTCGGGTCTCTCCGCAAAATACTCTTCGGCTGCGACTAAAAAAGGAAACACCGTTAGACACGAGGGATATGAAAATATCCTTGAATCACTCACATAAGTTTATCTTCATCAGTATTTGGTGGGACCTCCTCTAGCTCTAATGAGAGCCGCAACCCTTCGAGGCATACTCTCCACCAGGTTTCGCAAAAACTCCTGAGGAATAGCATCCCATTCAACCTGAATCGCATCCGCCAAGTCATCAAAATTTTCAATTTGTCCTTCCCTTTCTTTCATATTTCTCTTCATTCTACTCCATACATGCTCAATCACATTCATATTAGGAGACAAGGGTGGCCAATCCATTCGCTCAATATTGTGATCCCTCAAAAATTCGGTGACAATACGTGCACGATGTGGTCTCGCGTTGTCGTCAACCAGAATGAATCCATCACCGAAGTTTTGCGCGTAGGGGACCACAATATCCCTAATACACAAATCTCGATATCTCTCTCCATTCATGCTCTGTCCTCTTAACACCACCAACTCACTCTTTCCTGTCATCGTGATTCCACCCCAAACAGTCACTCCTCCACCTCCAAACGCCACTCTCGCCTCCATGTGCTCTTCCAAAAATCTTTCATTTCCCATCCGAATGGAACAAATTGAACTTACTTTCATCCGTAAACAAACATCCACCCCATTCAGCTATTCCCCAGTTCTGGTGGTCCCTAGCCCATTGGAGACGCACGGCGCGATGACGTCGGTTCATTAAAGGGCATGAGGCTCTTCTTCTCGCTCTTAGCCCAGAGTCGTGCAATCTTCGTCTGACAGTTTGGTTTGACAGCTGGATCCCCGTCGTGGCCCTCAACACGTTGTTGATGGCACTTGCAGTAGTGGTCGGTTTTCTCTGGATCGCCCTTCGAACAAAGCGATCCTGCGCAGCGGTTGTTTTCCGAGTTCTTCCTCCACGACGGTAATTAATGTCTCCAGCTGCCAGACGTCGAATTGCACGACTTATGGACCTAGAGGAGGTCCTAAAAAGTGCCGCAATGTTGTCGATGGTGTCGCCCCTCTCTCGCATTCGTGCCACGATGGCTAATTCATCCGGACTTAAACGCGGCATTTTACAAATTACTCTGCTCACAATAGCGGAAGAAAAAGGTTTGGTTTTTAAGGTAACATAAGTAAAACGATAAGTTCTTCAGCTAAAAAGACACATACACAAATGAAAAACCAATCGAACGAGTTTTACCCGAATAGGAGATAATGTTGAATAAAAACAATTTTTAATACCAAAATTGAATTCAGAAGAGACGAAACCATAAGAAATGAAACCACACACTCCTACAAAAACATTTCCGTCCCTTAAGTAAGGGTTGCTAAGAAGGACACCCCCACTACGTTGCAAAATGTGTCACCGTATGCGATTGAACATGAAATAAAAATTTTGTCTCTAGGTCTTTTTCTTCTCAAGTTATCAATTACCAATTTTTTGAAAACAACCCCTAACAAACAATATCAAAGGGGGTTTGATATGGTTGATGTGGTAAATCTGTTGTGACACAGTACTATCCCATCCTGATGCCCGCTCCAGCAGGCTACATTCTAAGTCGGTCCGCAGGGGCTTAAGGCACTGACCGTAGATAATCATTTTAGGGGTGAGTGAAGAAAATGTTTTTCATGGGACAGTTTTTCAAGTGAAAGTATCAATTGTTGTCAAATTTGCCTCGATAATATGGCCAGTTGTAACGTTAATTGTCGAAAAGTGTAGATTGAGGAAAAAATGGCATAACTTTTTTTTAAACAGAAATAGGGGGATGAATCGAAAACCTTTTCGAGAGAATACATCATTCTTCATATTTTTGGTGTTGGTATTCACAAAAAAAAATTCTTGCCAAAATGGGGGTTAGCGAAACTTTCAAAACTTTTGCATTGCTTTATTTGACACCCTGTAGAAATTTTATTGGGCTTTCTCAATATCCGCAAAACTTGGATCCGATAGCCAAAGAATGAGGCTATCCACCAGTTCAAACAGATCCAAAATCGCGCGAAAAATTCCAAAGCTGTCAAGTTTTGAAAAACTATACAAATATCGACATAGACACTTATTTTGTTGACCACTTTAGAACGCTGGTGACGTCACCACTGAGCTATCTCCTTCCCTGCTCTTCTTACCGCGACACTCGCATGCTGTGTTCGTTCCACGCGCAGTGCTTATGGAAGCGGCTATGACGTCACGCAAATTTTTAAAATCGCTGTAACAAATAGACGCGTGGAAAAAGCCACGTTTTTCTTCTCAAAATAGGTTAACTGATGTGTACTTGATAGGCCGATCATGGTAAAATCTCAAAATAGCACCAGTGTCCAGTAGCCTATTAGTAGCAAGACATTACGCAATTAAGGTAATTTCTTTGGAAAAAAGTACACTATAACATCGATAGGACAAATAAATTTTGAGTCAAGTCAATTCCAACATTTGAATGCATATGCCATAACATGCATTGTGATGGCTCAATCTAAACTCGAATTTGTTTTGTAATTCTTTTGTATTGAAGGAACAAATTAACTTTTGTTATTATTATTATCAATAATATTAAACTGCTCGAATATTGTGTAGCTATTTAGCACCTAAAATACAAATTGACAAGAATGTCGCTTGTTTGCCACAGCTTGCTCTCCACTTTGGAATTAAATCTTGGAAAGTAGCAGTGCTGTCTGAACATTGTCACAACAGCAAATAAATACGCAGTACTTTCTAAGATAGACAGGGTTCGGCAGAAAGAACTCGATAATTTTTTTCCTGAATTGTCAGAAGACCAGTAGGTTATTGCGATGATTTTTCTCATATCAAATAGCCCCTCAGGAAAGAAATGCAAAATTTTGATAAAACCCAGAATAAATTAAGGAAAATCTGAAAATTTGAAGATCCCTTCAGAGTTTGATGGAGAACAACATACTAAAAGTCCCTATCTGTCCCAGGCTTGGCATTTTTTCTGTGGGAGGTCGAAGGTAGAAAAAGTTACCATTTTTAAAGTTGGTATTTTTTTCCATATTTTTCCATTGGACTTCATATTTTCAAGGTCGAGGAACCCAATGCAATGGTTACCAGAAAGTGTAATACACCAGTGGCGTACCAGACGGCTGCGAAGTGGCCGAGACGCGATTTTTCATAGAGTTGTATGGTAAACTGTGACTAACAGCTTTTTTGACATGTTTGGTATCAGTTCTTATCAAATCGCACATTCCGATTCCACAACTAGGTGTGAAATTCTGATAGAGACGTGTTCATGTTCAAACCAGTTATATAAGGAACAAACATGATTTTTTCACCCTCAAATTTGATTCTATGATTAACCTAACCTAACAATGATTTTGATTTTAACAGTTGCTTTGGGCTATTTTACACTCAAATATCATTCTCAATTTTTTTTTCCCGTTTTCAAAAAGTCACGGAGTGATTTTGTTTCTTGAGATGTATCATGCCAAAGCTTGATTTGACGAAACGTGCTATTTCACAAGAAAAATTAGGCTACGATCAGAATGTAACTCTGAATTGATACTTTAATCATTTTATGGCATGAACATAGTTCTCTCTATCGTACAAAATGAGCGAAACAAAAATCGGAGCCGTATTTTAGTCATGACATCATTGTTCTTCCGAGAATGCGCAACAAATTTCGCAAAGAAACGCGAAGTTTCGATCTATAAATTTGTCGTTTTGTAGCTCCATTTCCATCGTGGTTCAAAACACCCATGATCACAATTTCGACATTGATTGTTCAATTGAACTATTTAATGGATGAATTCCAGAACTAGAAGTTTCTATCGCTGTACAAAGCCACACGGTGATTTTGTTCCAAAACGTGCATCATGTAGAAATTTAATTTCGAAAGCTCGCATTGTCGGAGAAAAAATGATGTCATGACTAAAGTACAGCTCCGATTTCAGTTTTTTTCCGTTTTGTTCGATAAAGAAAATTATTTTCATGCCTTGAAATAGATGAATAACCAAAGAAAGATACATTCTCATCGCAGCCTAATTTTCCCTGTGAAATAGCACGTTTCATCAAGTCAAGCTTTGACATGGTACATCTGAAGAAACAAAATAACTCCGTGACTATGTAAAAATGGGTAAAGAGTTCAGAAAATGATATTTGTGTGTGAAATAGTCCAAACTAACTGTCCAAATCAAAATCATGGTTGGGAATACATTGGACACTGATAGAACTGGAGCTACAAAACATCAAATTTGAGGGTGAAAAAATCATGTTTTTTTCTGTTGAATCCGGTTTAAACACATCGCTATCAAAATTTTATGCTTATTTTTTGAATCAGAGAGTGCGATTTAGTTAGAAATGATACCGAATATGTCAAAAAAGGTGTTAGTCGCGGTTTACCATAAAACTTTATCAAACATTGCACCTCGGCCCCTTCGCAGTCGTCTAGTACGCCACTGGTGTATTACGCTTTCTGGAAACTTATTTAATTGGGTTCCTCGACCTTGAAAATATAAAGTTCAATGAAAAAAAGTGTAAAAAAGGGAACGATTTCAAAAATGGTAACTTCTTGTACCTTCGACCTCTAACAGAAAAAATGGCAAGCCTCGGACAGATGGAGACTTTTAGTATGTTGTTCCCCATCAGATTCTGAAGGGATCCTCAAATTTTCAGATTTTCTCCAATTTATTCCGGGTTAAAACCTGTTTTGCCTGGGCTAAAAGACTAGACTTTTATTGCTGAGTTTGATACAGTTGTCTAATAGTGATGTGGAAAAATTGAAGAACTTAGGTCCAGTTTTTGAAAGAGAAACACCAAGTAAACCGCACAGTCTCTGAATGATGCTCAGGTCGGTATTGGACGATTTCGTTGGTAGTCCAGAAAAGTATACGAGTACCTATAAATCATGTAAAAAAAGTACTTCTTGTTTTCAGTCCAGAAAACAAATGTCTCAAGCTTGTTATTTTTTAATGTATAATTGGTTTCTCTATAGCCATTCTCAATTAAATGCTTACGCAAAATCAAAGCGGAAAGTCCTTTCCGCTGGACCATGTATCTCGATTTCAAAAGTGACTGTTTGCTCCGCTGTGTCTTGTTCTATTTGCGTTCAATCTTGGTCAGGTTCAGGTCGTAATTAATTATCGAGCTACCCTAGTCAAGTATGCTCTGTATAAGTAGTTTTTATTGTGTAGTGTAATTAAATGATAAATTAACGTAGACAAAGCTCAAATACAACATATTTCGAACATAGAATATAACAAAAGGTGGACGCCTTTATGGATTGCCGATTGCATGGGAAAATATTCCTACCGACAAGGCAAACTGTCTTGAACTTCGAGTTGCATGATTACAAATTTCTGACCAATATGCCATAAATATTAATTCTAAATATTATTTACAACTGCACCGGCAATACGATGCGTGTAGGCATTTTGTAATGTAGGTTATATGCCTAATGTTGTTTTATTTGAGTTTTTACCGATTTTTTTTTCATGTTCTACGACGCATCAACTACGAGGTTATTAGCGTCGACGGGACATTCAGTTGGTTTTTGGTAGACACACGTGTTCTTTCATAGTTAAATTGCCCACTGTCAACTATGTGGGGCCTCAGTACCCTGATAGCACTCAACTCTGTAGTCCAGTCAGAAATCCATTTTCACTGTAACCGCTGTAGTCAGACAGGCATAGTAAGGTCGGAACAATTTCCGGAACAGATTAAGTGCGATAATTTAACGGACGTGTACTTGATAATTTGCAGTTATAAGTATTAGCTGTGTTTGAACGTTTTTTCTCTTATTCATTCATCAGAGTACCCAAAGCAAGTTCGTAACATACTTATTACGAAAGAGAAACAACGAGAACTGTTAGAAAAGCAAAAAAGCTGTATGATGTTGTTAGGCGATAATTTGCGAAAGAAACACAATTAGGTACTCTTGGGGGATGAATGGGTTCTACCGAAACATATTTCACCCCCATGCTGATAGATTTATCACACTGAAAAGTGAAAACCTATGTTTATTTCCGTGTAACGGAAAAAAGCGCCCAAGAAGAACGATATGATGATTAAATATAAACAATAGATAATATTTCAACCGTCGAGGGGAAAAGTAATTTCGCTACAGCACGCTAGTGTTGTTAGGATTTTATCAGCTTCGATATCTTCGGACGGAATGACGGAAAAGTGGATGGAAATGTTAGATTATTTTTTTGTCGCAATTAATATCAGTTTATTGAATAATAATCATGTTAAGTAATTAGGTACCTACCTATACCTACGTAAATTAACTTTGTATGTATACGGTGATTAAAAGCTGATTAGTATTCTAGTTACAAGTTCTACTTACCTAGAAGAAAGCGTCCAAATACACTGGTCACAATTCGAAGTGGAAAACCTGAAAAATACATCAAACTCAAGTAGCTGTAAATGTTTGAAAATTATGGGATTTTGAGACAGCTTGTACACTAAGTTCAAGATAGATTCTCGCTCTCAATTGTCTTGTATGCATCAGGGTCATAAAGAAAACTTTGCACTTTATAAATTGGTTTCCGCGTGCTTTTTTAGCTTTAGAGCAATTTTTCTCAAAATATCGCAAAATCAAGAGATTTGATAGGGTTGCAGCCCTTTTTAGGACGTTGGCTGGAAGTTGGCGAACCATATCGGGGCTCATGTTCCTCTCGCAAATCTATCATCAACACCGCGTGGTGGTTTAACCTCGGTTTTAACGCTGGGTATTGTATTTTTGCTAAGCCACCTTCATTTTTTCAATTATTATTAGGCATCATCAAATTATGAGCAGTATCAGCTCATGAATCTTTTACTATATTCGGTGGATCAAAATCAATATCGATAATAGAACTTTACCTGTTGTGAAGTGTGAAGTGTATTACAGATGGATAATCGCTGGTGTATTGATGTGCTTCCCTGTCCCGCTTGTCGATGACTGTATCAAATATTTGAATAGAAGTAATGAAGGTGGGTATATTATTTGATTATTTCTGATGCTGTTGGCATATTGTACATCAATTGCAGAATAATTATTAGATAGGTATTTTATAGCAAAGCAAACTCAAGTAAGTTCCTGCGCTTTTCTATTGGGACCTCCAATATCTATAGAGGCATATGTATGTAGTTGTAACTGGTTGTCTGTAATAGTATAATATTATACGAATTTCGTAAGACATAGTATTGTCACACGACTGGGGCACAACGAGCTTGTAAGGAGTGTTCCAAAGGAAGGAGTGTGACAATCCGTCTTATTAAACAAGAGTGTAATACTATTTTATCTACTTCATTCTGATAATCGCCCAGAAATTGTAAATTCTGGCTGCTAATAGAACCAGTTGACAGATGCACCTCCGTACTGACGTTCGCCTATACCTTATTGAATATAAATTGTACCTATTGGATAAAAAACAGTTTGATAATATTCTCTATTAAAGCACCGGTTCCGATGTAATCATGAGTCCATTAGTATCGTGAACTGCTGTTCAGGTCTCTTGGAGGAAGGAATTAATTTGTTTTTAACCGCGAAGAAGGGTATTGGCGTGGCAGAAAATGCATCAAGAGTTTCAATAAAGTCATTGGGTTCCATTGCGGTAAGTGAGACGACGATAAACAGTGAATTGGTAAAACCTGGTTCATTTTGGGTCTTTCGGCACCATCTTTCCAATGCAGAGAAGCGAGCGGCGGCTTGCCGAATTTTGAAACTTAATATGTTAATCAGGGCACAAAACAGTCCAGATTGCAAATTTCCAACTCTTCGCGACCTTTCGCAAGGTAAACCCTATTTTCGTTTTAATGTACCTATCGGTCGACTGTAGGTACTAAATGAGGTTGAAATATGTTTAAGCAAACAGTGTCCAGTATTAAAGCTAATATCTATAATATAACAGCTTTGTATAGGAGTATAACTTTACACGGAGTGATATCGAACGCCAAACGCCACTACTAGAAGGACATTATAAATGTAAAACTATCGATGTGATTGCCCTCGTGATTGCCACTTGTTTATTTATGTAGGTAATGTCACCCTACCGATACTGTACCGGTATTTTGACAGACAAAATGTATCCTCGAATGTACCTTCAACTAGGTATTATTGGATATACTTAATATGTGAGCCAAGTCAGGTGCTCAACAGGCTGAAACACAGAATCTCGTTAGGGAAGTAGAAAGGAAACAATAATAGTTAGAACCATTGAACCTTATCACAAAGACCCAACAAGCAAAGTTTCAGTTCATTGAGATTTAGATCGTTATTTCCTGAACGTGGTTAGGTAACTTACCTATAGTCAAAGTTACAATAGTTGAGAGTAACTCATACTTGAGCCTTTGGAGCGTTACGTTGGAGGATCATCAAAAAAGGGGGGTCAAAAATGTAGAAATGCGAATAAATAATCATAGGTTCAGTCATAGTCATTAGTCACTCCCAAGTAATTTGAACTCCCACTATTATTGCTCATCACGGCCAAAAATGAAACAAGTCACAAAATGGAGCTTTGAGGAATCGCCTTATCTACCATCTAATAAAAAAATTATTTCTCGAACAGAGAAATAAATAAACGGAAGACAATCAAACTTGGCTTTGTTTATTTAGTTCAATTGTTCTTTATTGGCATAGTAATGACGTCATTATTCTTGGAAGAACAAACCATTAACGGGACATAGACATAGGCAGTGTGAAAATCATACTATTATTTATGATAGGTGTACTCGTGCAATTGAACGGCTTGCGTTTTCGAGTGTAGGTCAAGATTGCCAAAATTTCATTTTCATAATCGTTTCATTAGATACATAACATTATGTGATATAACCAAAAGTAGGTATTTATATTTTTGTTTATGTATCACGCATGACAATAGTCTAATAGTCTAAGGTAGTGTCAAAATTCACAAGAATCGATCTTTAATGTCACGGTCGATTATACGTACTGACTACTATACGAATAAGTTAAGTATGTCATATTTCATGAGCGGTCGTACAGAAATCACATTAAATCAACCATAGATCATTAGCATCATCATGGATGATAATTATTATAAAGAATCATAATTAACTCGGTGTATTTACTGATAAACAGAAAATTCCCTTTGCATGTCAAGTTTATAGTCTGAAAACTCCTTCGTATACAACTCAAATGGGGATCATGTGACTCCATTGTGAACAATGGAATTGATCGCCGTGGCTTTTAAATTAAAACCATTAAAATCAAAATATACAGTATACAAAAAAATTCACAAAAGTGATGCTAAGACGTGTTTCGACCTATTTGGGACTCATCAGTGTTGACTGCACTGACGAAGGGTGTGAGACCTGATGTCTTGGCGGATGTAGCCTTAAGGTGGCCCTTAGAGAAAGGCTGGTGCTTCATGACCCTGAGAAGTTTGTACTTTGTAGCAAAAACAGTGTACAAAGTAGTCATAGTACAATCAAAATAGAGAAATTTTATTATCGAACGCCGAGGACTTCGTTATGAGTTACAAAATAGAATACGCCTGTTAGTATTATAGCATCAAGCTATTATTGTTCTTTGATGGGTTTTGAAGCATTAGCATTGCGGATCAGCCATTGCCAACTCATCGAATTTCCAGGCTCGAGTGGATTACGGACCTTTGCTGCCGAATCTCCTTCAAGATGAAACCTTAATGTAGCCGTTGAAAATATCACAGTACCTATCCTATCACCAATAATATTGTACAAACGATGATGCTGGATGCGAAGATGCCGGCTGATAGTAATTTTTATTTGCCTATGAGTAAATGTTTACTTTATTCCGCTGTTTTAGAAAACAAATAAAAGCGGCTTTATATGATGAGCCGTTCAAATAAATGTCTAAATATTTAATTTGTTAAGTGCAACCACCCACGAAAATCTTGATTTGTGGTAAAATCGAGGATAAAATTGAATCGATTTCCTGTAATTGCGGGAAGAAATAAGTCTGGATTCTGGAAATAACCTCGGAAATAACTTTCGCTAGTTGCTGCTGCAAAATAACCAGCACTGGTCTCGAATAAATAAACATATTTCAAGATTCCACAGCAATAATTGAACTGCAAGTGAAAGTATATGAATAACACAGAATTGTAACAAAAAACTATAACAATCGACTACGCAGATTAATTGGGATTCACGTTTGCATGAGAAGTAAATTGACATATTTTAGCAAATTACAAGAAAGATGCAAGAAACTCTACTCACTCTATCCTAAAATATGTGAAGTTGGATTGTCCATTATGTGAACTAATCGAAAATTTCTCTCTCAATTTCCTGAAATAACTGGTGTAACTCGAGGGTGTAACTGGTTGGCCTGACGACTGAGGCTAGTGACTGATGACTGAAACTTGTATGATAGTTAAATGTTCAATGACAGTTTGGTTGTAGGTTATAGGTGTTAGCATCACGCTTTATGACGCCGCGCGACAAAATGGTTACCAAAAGAGTTATTAGTCATTCACCCATACATTTTATTGTAATGTCCTCTAATGAAATTAGGGTTATTTCTGGCTACTTACATGATTGTTCACCTATTTTGGTTTTTGAGATAGAAATGTTCAACTTTTTATTTTTCTTCTACCCTGCATATGCCGCCGGCATAATTGGTCGATGGCTTCAAGTCTCATTCGAAAGAGAATGCATCAAACAACACCTCTACCAAGTTGGATCCTGCCATCATAAAACTCAAGGTCCGTACAATCTTCAGCATCGAGCATCTGGACTAATTCACTTCTCTTGTGTTTTGACGGAGGAGTGGACTGGCGATGAAATTGTGAAGATCTTTCTTGTAGACAATAAAGTTTCCAACAATTTCTCTCGAGACGCTTTCTTCTCAAGTGCCATCGTTCACGAGATAAACGCGGAAAAATTATCCTCAAGTTCTTTCCGAGGTCACAACGGCCGAAGTTTACACTGGATCTTTGAGGACTTTTAGTATGTCAATAAACTACATGCTTAACTAAGCTTATATACTAAGTATACCGGCTTGGTTCCATTTTTGTTCGGTATTTGCGATTTTAACGTCTTAAACTCCTGGACTACGCAAATGTAGCTACCAATTTTCAAACACTAGGTAGCTCTACTAACTCTAGTAATGGAAAATCAAAAAACAATTTTACAGCCAAAAAGTAGAATGTAATGTAAAGGTATAGGTGCGATGCTCATTTGTACCGGAATATGTGAAATTCCGTAATTTGGAGCAAAGTAGGGACAACTTAAAATACTGTTGTGAACACCTGGTGCACCACCCTCCAAAGAGGGAAAAGAGTAAGTGGCGAAAATGTCCTGAGTGCACGACGCAACCCCTTTCTAAGGGGCATAAATATAAGAAGTGATGAGGTCAAACGTGTCGTGAAGTTGACGAGAGGGAGATATTCTGTTCATTATGCAAATGTGAGTAAATATTATGGGAAAACGTGACTAAATCCTAACAAAATACTCTCGGTTTAAAATATTCAATATTAAAATAGTAGAGAGATAGTCTTTGTTGATATTTGTGAGAGGATTTCGGTGTTTTAATAACAATGGGCCCGGAAAAGAATCGGGGAAAATGCATGCCACGCCACTTTTCTGGATCGGG
This sequence comes from Anaspis maculata, assembly GCA_949128115.1. Classification (NCBI taxonomy): domain Eukaryota; kingdom Metazoa; phylum Arthropoda; class Insecta; order Coleoptera; family Scraptiidae; genus Anaspis; species Anaspis maculata. The sequence goes on along the minus strand of OX421961.1, from coordinate 55,697,126 downwards.
TTGAACGCACGGTGCTGAAGGGGGAAGAAAACAACGGAGAATTTAATGAGAAGGAAGAATCTCATTTTTCTAGAGTAAAATGCCTTGGATGGCTCGCATAAAAATTTATTGGAGGGATCATCAAAAAATTAATTAATTGCAAACAGTTCCTTCGGGCTTCGAGTGATGTCGGGTCGTAACTCGTAATCTGATTTGATGATGGAAGCGACTATCACCGATTACCAGAATTTGACGGGAAACTTGCTCTAGTTCTCAAGTGCGAGAAGACAAAAAAGGCAGCGGTTCCCAAACAATAAACCAAATAAATTGGAAAGCAAAACAGTGCGCAAAACTACACAATTCCATCTACTTTACCTACCGTCTATTAGCAATAAATTGTTTTTATTGGTTGAAAAGCCAATAAATTGTTTTTATTGGTTAAAAAGCAGTGTAATAAAATTCGGTAGGTATTATTGAACTGTTTTCGGTGTAATAACACAAGTCCCAAGCAATTTATTATTATGATTATTGCTCAAGAGGATGAAGTTTGCTGACACGAGCCATGGTGAGCGTCGCAAAGCACACGAGAATACGTAGAATCGTAGAGCGTAGAACATAGAGTGCTATACTTTATTCAACTGGTGATGGTGGAGTATTGTGAAAGTGCACATTCGAATAAATGTGAGTACAATATCGAATAATTCTAGGAACAATTAATGGATGAATGATATTTCTCAGTTAGACTTCCGAGTCTATTGCCTTAAGAAACGAGCCCGGCGGACCTAACAAAGTTGGTCAGATATAGTCAGAAACGACAAGTATGACAGTGGTGTGATGAACTGATGAAAATCAACAACAGCTTATATATATATATTATGTGATCAAATGAAGTCTTAATCAATTTGATCAGGCCACAGCGTGCCTAGATCAAGAGTTCGTTTGATCATACGACAATTGAGATTCACAGAGTATGGTCGCATTCAACTCAAGTTGAATACAATAAAGTTAATGATGTATGTAGTCGAATTCGATTGGTTGCTCTAACTTAAAATTCAGTTAAATATATGAAACTACATATAGAATATAAATGATCAATAAGTTGGTATGGACGCAAGATGCGACCCACCTTGATATTCTGCCTGTCTGACGGACTCTGATAATATGGCGACGGCAAAGAAATGGTTACAGCTGAAGTTGATACAAAAGCTCGGTTCGAATGCGGGTGGGAGGCATGTGTGGTACCCTCTCGGGTGCTCGGTGGTAGGCTGGGTGGTAGGTAAGGTACTTACTGCCAGAAAAATGCCGAGGCATAAGCATACACATTATTCATCACTTTCAAAACATTCAAAAAGTGATTCTGTGAATGTATTGTGAACAACTGTATGTAAAGTGATGTATATACATATATGGAATCGTAACCTCTTTTACCCATCTGGGTGTCGAGGTGTACCTGTACAGTGATGTACAAACTTCAAAAGTCACACCTGAAAGGAACAGAAGCTGTCAAAATGTCACTGATATCATTCCAGCTCTGTCAATATAATTCAGATGATTTGCAATAGATCTCTTTCAAGGTCTCTTCCCAAGGAACTTCGATTTATGGGGACAACTAAAAAACATGCACCCTATTGTAATCACAATATTGCACAATTTACTTTCAAAGCTTGCTAAAGAGAGCATCCAAGACTAAAGGAGAAGCAAAATACAAATCAACAGTGGCAGAACCGAATAAAAAACCAGGTGTAAATAACAACTCAAAATAATCGTTAATCGACTCCAGTTTTAAAATTATAATGATAACTTGGTCATGAAGGCGCGCTTGCGCGCCTTCAACTAAAAGTCAGGTGGTCCTGAGCATTGACTAAACTTGAAGATTAATAATCTCGAAAACTGAATAATCTCGAAAATTGAATAATCTCAAAGAATGAATACCCACCCTTAAAATTATTCGAATTTCTCATCAATATTACTTTTTCATCCGTTTTTGTAGACAGAAATCAATTTTTGAGATCAATAACATTTCATAGCCTGAAATTTCTTCTTTCCAAAATCTGATATAAGATTCGGAGGCAACCATAAAACATGCTATAAAATGCGATTCCTCAATTGTTTCGCACACTTTGGCTGATTTAAAGAAAAAAATATGAGTAACTGAAATATTTTCAAAAATTTCAATTCAAATCAGTTAAACCTTGAGCCAAACGCTATTCCAGATATTTACAAAGTCACTATTGCAATTTTGGTAATCTAATTGACCGTTCTTACACTCGATAACAACGTAATCTAATGAGATGCACCTAGGTACTCATTTCACTTTTCAATTTTGATGAAGCTTGGAGCATAACAATAGGCAACACAACATATAACAGTAACCTTCGCTGAGCTGAAGAGTGAGACGAATGATCGTTCAATGCGAAAGAAAGGACCGACCGAACTTACTGCGCATTTTCCTAGTCAAATCTTGGTGGACATCTCTTTTCTAGAGTGAATATAATAATGGGGGATGGAATGTTCACGGCTAGAGGGTTCACTGTAGAAGCCAGGGTGGAAGCAATATGCCTAGGTATCTTTCCACAGAGTGTATTATAGTTTCAGTAAATGTAATTATTATTATTTTAATCCTCGTTTTAATCTCAGAGTTGATTTGTGCTTTTTGGCCCCTTATCCTCCCGCTAGTCACTGACCCATACCAAATTCTCTCCAGATTTGTGTCCACTTTTTGCATTGACGTCTTTTTAACCCGAGTTTCATTTTTTTTTTCCAATTTTCTATCAACTTCAAAACTGAAGTTTAATATTGAACGAATATCTTGTGTTCCTTACCTTGTCATATTTTTCATAGACAACGCTCGTTCCTTTTTGTTCATCATCTGCTAGCTCTCTGCTGTCTTGAATTTTGTTATTACTCTCATCCGCCCCCGACTTTGATAATAAGCGTGCATCCAGGTCGCAGGTTGCTGTTCTCGTTGCTGGCTATTATACTATGCTTGATACTAGGAATTCGCATCTGCAGGTATTAAAGGGGTAAGAACAATCATGAAAATTGAATAACCTTCTCGCCGTTGCATCTCCACGTTAAGAGCTTTTTGCTGCAATTGCTTTGTATTCAGTGGAACAAAAAAGGCAGAAATCTTTGCAAAAGTGAGAAAGACTATACGATGACTAATTTAGCATATTAGATATTTGGATGCTCAGTTGTTTACGATCGTGGGAATTAATTTAGTGGATTATGTGATGTGCATGGTGCAATTACTTAAGCTTGGTGTAGGATGTACAATGTATGTACCTTATACGAGTCGTTTTTCTCGGGAGCGAATAAAATGCAGAACGGTCTGCAATCTGCAGAATTCTGCAGAACGACAAAAAATTTCTCAAAAAATTGCCAGAGCTTGCTGAAACTTCGCACTAACAACCAAAATGAATACACCATATATATTTATACGTGTACCCCCCCTCCCCCTTCACCGTTCGTTCTGCAGATTGCAGAATGGACATAAAATGTTGCAGACCAGGTCTTTAGAGTAGCACTAGAAGATCGAAACTTGGTAAGCGCAATCAGTCAGTGATCCCACACATAACGAAGAAGACGGAATTCCGATACCTCCCCCCCTTTTCCGTTCTGCAGATTGCAGAATGAACATAAAATGCTGCAGACCAGGTCTTTAGAGTAGCACTAGAAGATCGAAACTTGGTAAGCGCAATCAGCCAGTGATCCCACACATAACGAAGAAGACGGAATTCCGATACCTCCCCCCCTTTTCCGTTCTGCAGATTGCAGAATGGACATAAAATGCTGCAGACCAGGTCTTTAGAGTGGCACTAGAAGATCGAAACTTGGCAGACACTATCAACCAGTGACTCCACACATAACGAAGAAGACGGAATTTCGATACCTCCCCCCCTTTTCCGTTCTGCAGATTGCAGAATGGACATAAAATGCTGCAGACCAGGTCTTTAGAGTGGCACTAGAAGATCGAAACTTGGCAGACACTATCAACCAGTGACTCCACACATAACGAAGAAGACGGAATTTCGATACCTCCCCCCCTTTTCCGTTCTGCAGATTGCAGAATGGACATAAAATGCTGCAGACCAGGTCTTTAGAGTGGCACTAGAAGATCGAAACTTGGCAGACACTATCAACCAGTGACTCCACACATAACGAAGAAGACGGAATTCCGATACCTCCCCCCCTTTTCCGTTCTGCAGATTGCAGAATGGACATAAAATGCTGCAGACCAGGTCTTTAGAGTGGCACTAGAAGATCGAAACTTGGCTGACACTATCAGCCAGTGATCCCACACATAACGAAGAAGACGGAATTCCGATACCTTCCCCCCTTTTCCGTTCTGCAGATTGCAGAATGGACATAAAATGCTGCAGACCAGGTCTTTAGAGTGGCACTAGAAGATCGAAACTTGGCAGACACTATCAGCAATTTTCCAGAGAAGACGGAAGAAAAGACAGGAACCAAGTTGATTCTTCCAACACTCGCAGTAAACGACCTTAAATTAGAGACACCGAACATGACCAACGGAAGGCTGGCGTCTTTCCTCACCGGAATCATTGGGATCGTATTGGGACGAAGACACCGGATCTGTCTGTTTCTTGAAAAACAAGTGTACTAATGTCGGAGGAAAACTGGTTCTTTGCAGCGACTGCGACCACTGGTACCACATTTCCTGTATTGACGGAAAAGTCGACGACGATGACGACTTCACTTGCGAAAGTTGCATGAAATGAAACAGACGATCGATTTTCATGCGGTCCTTTTTCTATTTTTTTTTTGTTGATATCTGGTATTTAGTGATGAATGAATTGAGTAACTACCTGAATTTTTCAGACCCATCTTATTCGAACCTGAAATTTGAAAACAATAGTCACTCATATGCCGAGAAAAAACTTACGGTAGGTACCTACTTATTATGTATATTACTTTTTTTTCAGTGAAATTTATTTGAGTTGGAATAAACATTAGCTATAACTCAGTCATGTGTATTTCTTCCGACCCACATTGTTCAACTGAAGGGATCTGTAGCTCAATCACAAAAAGCTTAATAAACACTTCATCTAACCTGGTACAAGACCTGGTCTGCAGCATTTTATGTCCATTCTGCAATCTACAGAACGGAAATGGGGGGGAGGTATCGGGATTAACGTCTTCTCCGTTATGTGTGGGATCACTGGCTGATTGTGTCTGCCAAGTTTCGATGTTCTAGTGCCACTCTAAAGACCTGGTCTGCAGCATTTTATGTCCATTCTGCAATCTGCAGAACGGAAAAGGGGGGGAGGTATCGGAATTCCGTCTTCTTCGTTATGTGTGGGATCACTGGCTGATTGCGCTTACCAAGTTTCGATCTTCTAGTGCTACTCTAAAGACCTGGTCTGCAGCATTTTATGTTCATTCTGCAATCTGCAGAACGGAAAAGGGGGGGAGGTATCGGAATTCCGTCTTCTTCGTTATGTGTGGGATCACTGGTTGATAGTGTCTGCCAAGTTTCGATATTCTAGTGCCACTCTAAAGACCTGGTCTGCAGCATTTTATGTCCATTCTGCAATCTGCAGAACGGAAAAGAGGGGGAGGTATCGGAATTCCGTCTTCTTCGTTATGTGTGGGATCACTGGTTGATAGTGTCTGCCAAGTTTCGATATTCTAGTGCCACTCTAAAGACCTGGTCTGCAGCATTTTATGTCCATTCTGCAATCTGCAGAACGGAAAAGGGGGGGAGGTATCGGAATTCCGTCTTCTTCGTTATGTGTGGGATCACTGGCTGATTGCGCTTACCAAGTTTCGATCTTCTAGTGCTACTCTAAAGACCTGGTCTGCAGCATTTTATGTTCATTCTGCAATCTGCAGAACGGAAAAGGGGGGGAGGTATCGGAATTCCGTCTTCTTCGTTATGTGTGGGATCACTGGTTGATAGTGTCTGCCAAGTTTCGATATTCTAGTGCCACTCTAAAGACCTGGTCTGCAGCATTTTATGTCCATTCTGCAATCTGCAGAACGGAAAAGGGGGGGGGGTATCGGAATTCCGTCTTCTTCGTTATGTGTGGGATCACTGGCTGATAGTGTCTGCCAAGTTTCGATCTTCTAGTGCCACTCTAAAGACCTGGTCTGCAGCATTTTATGTCCATTCTGCAATCTGCAGAACGGAAAAAGGGGGGGAGGTATCGGAATTCCGTCTTCTTCGTTATGTGTGGGATCACTGGCTGATAGTGTCTGCCAAGTTTCGATCTTCTAGTGCCACTCTAAAGACCTGGTCTGCAGCATTTTATGTCCATTCTGCAATCTGCAGAACAAAAAAGGGGGGGAGGTATCAGAATTCAGTCTTCTTCGTTATGTGTGGGATCACTGGCTGATTGTGTCTGCCAAGTTTCGATCTTCTACTGCTACTCTAAAGACCTGGTCTGCAGCATTTAATGTCCATTCTGCAATCTGCAGAACGGAAAAGAGGGGGAGGTATCGAAATTCTGTTTTCTCTGTTATGTGTGGGTTCACTGGCTGATAGTGTCTGCCAAGTTTCGATCTTCTAGTGCCACTCTAAAGACCTGGTCTGCAGCATTTTATGTCCATTCTGCAATCTGCAGAACGGAAAAGGGGGGGAGGTATCGGAATTCCGTCTTCTTCGTTATGTGTGGGATCACTGGCTGATTGCGCTTACCAAGTTTCGATCTTCTAGTGCTACTCTAAAGACCTGGTCTGCAGCATTTTATGTTCATTCTGCAATCTGCAGAACGGAAAAGGGGGGGAGGTATCGGAATTCCGTCTTCTTCGTTATGTGTGGGATCACTGGTTGATAGTGTCTGCCAAGTTTCGATCTTCTAGTGCCACTCTAAAGACCTGGTCTGCAGCATTTTATGTCCATTCTGCAATCTGCAGAACGGAAAAGGGGGGGGGGAGGTATCGGAATTCCGTCTTCTTCGTTATGTGTGGGATCACTGGCTGATAGTGTCTGCCAAGTTTCGATCTTCTAGTGCCACTCTAAAGACCTGGTCTGCAGCATTTTATGTCCATTCTGCAATCTGCAGAACGGAAAAGGGGGGGAGGTATCGAAACTCCGTCTTCTTCGTTATGTGTGGGATCACTGGCTGATAGTGGTCTGCCAAGTTTCGATCTTCTAGTGCCACTCTAAAGACCTGGTCTGCAGCATTATATGTCCATTCTGCAATCTGCAGAACGAAAAAGGGGGGGAGGTATCAGAATTCCGTCTTCTTCGTTATGTGTGGGTTCACTGGCTGATAGTGTCTGCCAAGTTTCGATCTTCTAGTGCCACTCTAAAGACCTGGTCTGCAGCATTTTATGTCCATTCTGCAATCTGCAGAACGGAAAAGGGGGGGAGGTATCGGAATTCCGTCTTCTTCGTTATGTGTGGGATCACTGGCTGATTGCGCTTACCAAGTTTCGATCTTCTAGTGCTACTCTAAAGACCTGGTCTGCAACATTTTATGTCCATTCTGCAATCTGCAGAACGAACGGTGAAGGGGGGAGGGGGCGTACACGTATAAATATATATGGTGTATTCATTGTGGTTGTTAGTGCGAAGTTTCAGCAAGCTCTGGCAATTTTTTGAGAAATTTTTTGTCGTTCTGCAGAATTCTGCAGATTGCAGACCGTTCTGCATTTTACGGAGTCCCGTTTTTCTCAATTACAATTACGGCGTAATACCACATTCGAGACCACATTGCAGCTGATGCCCCATTTTCTTGGAAATGGGTTATTTATTGCAATAGAATTTCACGTAGAAGATAATGAATTATCCATGAAAGCCAAGTGCAATTGTGCATGTATCTAATAAGCTCACTGCAGATCGTGTGCTGCTCCACAATAATGGAATATTGCAATGAGTGTTCGTTATTAAAATAATATCTAGTCGGCCGTTGGCGACGTGATCTATCAATCAGAAATAAGTAATAGTCCGGTGGGGTGGACTAGCTAGCGCCAGATATTGCCCAAACTATTATGCATTTCATAACTACGGAACAATTTTTTGCAGGCATGTTCAGAAAGCCTTCCTCTGTCATTTGAGAAGTGTTGCCAAGCAATTTTTCAATGTGGGGGGAAGGGGGGGACCCCTCTTTGAAAACTTGAAGAGTTTTTTTGTCGACTATTCCACACAACATACTCCTGACCAATCAATACGTTTGAAACCTTTGAGTTGAACCAATTAAATTAGTTTTATACTGATAAAACACGACCTTCGTACAGTTTTATACTGATAAAACTGTGCCTTCCTTTTTATAAATAAACATTATACTTGATTTAAAAAGTTCCTGAAAATCGTGCCTGCTATAAGCATTTCAAGCGTCACCTACACATAGTGACACCGCTTCCAACAGTGGCAGTATTGCAATCGGTATATACAGGGTGTCCGTTTTTCGAGGCTAAGCATGGGTATCTCGCTCATTTCGAGAGATACAAAGTCGGTTAAATTAGGAAAAAGTTGCGCATTTCCATGACGATCAATGATCCAAAAAGAAATTTGACGTATCGATTTTAGTTTTTGAGATATCGTGAAAAAAGAGAAATTTGAATTTTTGTTGTCATTTTTGAGTCAAAAAACGGTTGAAGGTAGCCTTTTCTAATCTAGACATTGTCAGGGTACTTTTTCAAGGGGAATTCAAAGCTGCAAAAATCTTTATTCTAGCTTTCAAAGCAACCGAGATACGACATTCAAATTTTTTCTCTAATGGGCGCCATATTGGATTTTGATATTTTTGAATACGGTATTCTTTTCTGGTTACAACGATGTGCCACATGTCACTGTTGAATAAATGTTCAACATTTACGTTTTTTTTTTATTGTCGGTGCTGATTTTGTTTCCAAAGCACTCTTTGAAAAATAAAAAAATTTTTTTGCTCAAAAACATGAATTTAACAGTGACATGTGACACATCGTTGTAACCAGAAAAAAAAATTGTATTTAAAAATGTCAAAATCCAATATGGCGCTCATAAGAGAAAACAAAGTTGAATGTCATATCTCGGTTGTTTTGAAAGCTAGAATGAAGATTTTGGCAACATTGAATTCCCCTTGTAAAAGTGCCTCCACAATGTCTTAGTTAGAAAAAGCTATCTTCAACCGTTTTTCAAATAAAAAATAAAAACAAAAATTACAAATGTCTGTTTTTTCTCGATATCTCGAAAACTAAAACTGACAAGTCAAATGTCTCTTTGGATCATTGATCGTCATGAAAATTCTCAACTTTTTTCTAATTTAACCGACTCTGTATCTCTAAAGATAAGCGAGATACCCATGCTTAGCCTCGAAAAATGGACACCCTGTATACTCATCCCTTGTGTCCAACTAGAGGTGAGATGTAGTTTACTATATTTATTAAATACCACATTTAGGCAGTTTCTAATTCAAATAAGTAACAATAATTTTGATCTGCAATGATTATCCATGGACCATTGTGTGATTTTTGTTTGTTATAATTGCCGCATTATTGTTATTTTCGCCACAACGGCACCGTACGTCGCCGTAGGTTAGGCAGCCTAGGCCACCCTCCTGCACAGCTGACACATTGACAGTGACATCCGCAATCCGCGCGGAGCACAAAATCGCAGATTCAGCCACAAAAAGGACTTGTTCCATCACTTCTGTGAGGTTATGGTTATAGTTTGCGGCCAATGTGATTTGGTTTTTTGAAAGGCAAAGCTTTGGAAGACGTTTTTACGTTGAAAAGCACAATAATAATTGAAATATTAGCTGTTCGTTAGATTGTAAGTGCACTTGATTTCCGACGCAACTTGATTGAATTAGCATGACCTCATGACGGTGTCACAACGCCAAAAAACAAGTCTTTTTTGGATATGGGGTAGATTGGGGATCAAAACGTTTTTATATTTTGATAAATTTCACGTTTTGTGGAATATTCTCCGCAAATACCACTCGAGCTATACGAGTTTTATCAAAATTTTCGAACTGTTTCTCAAGCTTTGTTTTCATAAAGCATCCAACTCGTGCAAATGGTCACTTTATTATCAAAGACAAAAACCCTCCAGCTACGCTGTCGGGTTTTTTTCAGATAATAAAGTGACCATTTCACACTCGGTGAATTTCTTGAAAACCAAGCTTTCGAGATAGTTCGAAAATTTTATCGATAAAACTCATAGCTCTTGTGGTATTACATACGATAAAATCCGAAATGAACATTCGAAAACAAAAACTCCAACGGATTATTGGAAAGCAACTCAGGAGGTCACATATGTGGTGATAAATATCATTACAAGGTAAACAGGTTCCGAGAAAAATGACTTTCCGTCAACATGCAATATGAGAAAGAGAAAAATGTGCCAAGACCCTTGCCTTCGTCCCTGGAAAATGCCGATTTGCATATTTGTTGATCATAACCACCTTAACTGGTTGAGAACGGTACCTAACTGCGTCAATAGTGCCGGAGCTATACAATACAGGGTGGAAGAGAAAAATTTCAATAATCAAGAAGATAAAATGGACAAAGTTGAGAAATTGGTGTTTTATTCAATGCATTTGAAGACACAACAAACCCTTTTGAAATATCTTGGAGCGTTCCTGGAAATTTTTGAAAAAACTGAAGAATATCATTAAAATTTTACTTTCTACTTTGATTCCGTATTTTCAAATATACGAAGGTATACCCGATAGATCAACAAGAAATTATGGTGAAAACTAAACAGCACCATCACTCACCATCAATCAAGTATGCGTCGTTACACAGGGTGTAAAAAAAATTGGTCATTTTCTTTGCTGTATATCAAAAAACCAAAACATATAATGTGAAAAATTAGGGATGTACGAAGTTTTCGGAGAAACAAGCCAAGCCATGACACCTGATAATAAACGTAAATTACTGACGTGAACGTGTAGGGAGTCCACTCGGTAATCCACGAGTTACGAAAATGAAATAAATGGTCGAAGGTCCAAGAAATATCGATTTTTGAAATCGTTGCTTTTTTATACTTGTTCTATTGAACTTTATATTTCCAAGGTCGACAAACACAATGCAATAGTTCCCAGAAAGTGTAGGTAATGCACCAGTGGCGTACCAGACGGCTGCGAAAGAGCCGTTCGTCCGTCGTGCTCGTGCCCAACGATCTCGTCGTGCCCCCAGAAACAGTCGTGTGACAAACTCCGTCTTAATAAACTCGTAGAATGATAAACATACCATTATAATTATACATATGTACAAGCGTGCGGAAAAGTAACACTTAATCAAATTTATAAACTTCCGCTTGTATTTTTATTGGTGGCTTACGATACGATGAAGTGAAGCTATCAGAAATGTGTTAGTTTGTTTTGTTATTCTTTTCAACTGAAGTAATAATAGCCCTGTCTGTGGTTTCCCAAGGCTTGAGTGAACGAAAAATTGAATTTCTAATCAAGTGATAATTCCATGGAGAATTTCGTCATCCAGAGTGGAAGATTTGCACCGGACAATACATTGGAGGGTTGGAGCAAGCCAAGGTTGCTAATTGAGAGTGAGAGCTGTTGCCAGCGAAATCTCGACAAAGAATTGATATAATTGACTGCGTTCGTTTTTTTCTCGGCTTTTGTTCATAGAACTTTTTGATGTTTTATTTTGTATGCATGTTATTTTCTGTCCGCTTCTCTGAGAAACTTTGTTCCTAAATCTTGCGGAAAAGTAATACTTTCGCCGAGCTTTCCGCACTTGTCAGAATAAAAAAACTCATGCTTGGGTCATTTTCAATTAGAAATTATTCTATTTTTTCAATTTTTTTTTTCAACTAGAATATGATTTGCACCATGACAAGATATTTGCCTAGATATTTGCTTATCTCAAATCGACAATGAAAAATCTTTGAATGACATACTTGTAGAAGACAAAAATTGGCTTTTGGAGGAAATGGAAATTGACACCGAAATGTTCATATCGATTTTACTTTGAAACTGTGCATTTGAGAGATGTTGAACAATAATTTTTGAAAAAGAAAACTCCAAATTTCATTAAATTATTTCAAAATACGTAATAGTAAAAACTTGAATGCAAAAAAAGGTCTTTTATCCCCCTGCTTCTCTAGATGTTCGACCCTCCCCTGATTAAAATTTTTAAATTATGAATACCACCATCTTGAGCATAGAGAGATTAGAAGATGATAGAATCAGATGTGCTGAATTTTATTAATATGTTATGTTATGTACCGCATAGAGTGGCCCAACTTAAACACAATAGATGGGTTTTTGTGCATTTCACTTGATTTATTTTAAAAAGCTCAGATAGGTCGATTTTTATATCGAGGGGGATATCTGAAACATACATTGGCATTCTATCCTTAGTCCCGATCCCCTCACTGCCACTCTCCTCAACTTCGAAATTTCAAATGACACATCAACTTTGCGATACATTGAATCAAAGAAAATCAAATTCTCTTTTTGGGAATTTTTTTTTTATATTATAACTCCACCGTAGGCTCCACCCTCTTTCTTCCTAAAATTCTCTGATTGTTCCATTTTATATTCTTGACCCCTTAATTCTCTTCAAGTTAATCAGCGTCATCCTAGATAGCATCAAAGCAGAAAATTTTCGGTGAAAAACGTACTACTCAAATTCACCCCTTGCTCGATCTCCCCCACCCTAACTTCAAAATTCAACAAGACACTACCTTACCACCTACTGTGTAATACATCAAATAAAAAGGAATTGAATTCTCTCTCTGAAAACAATTGTTTCAAAATTTTCAACCCCTCCAATAATCAATTGAACTTTCGAAGTATTTTAGGGAGAAATGTGGCGTTTTGAAAATTTTGAAAATATTCTATTCAGAAAGAGAAATCAATCAAATCAAAATCGATCAAAATCCATTCAATTTGATGTACCTATCACCAAGTAGGTAGTGTCATTTTAGATTTTGAAGTTGGGAGTGAAAGGGTGAATTTGAGTGGCACTTTTTACCACAGAATTTTTTTTCTATCGATACTGTGCAGGATGACGTTGGCTGTGTACTGAAGAAAATTGAGAGGTTGAGAATATTAAATTGAAAACTCAGAGAATTTTAGGAAGAAGGAGGGTGGGGTTGAAAACTAAGAACCATGGGAATAGTTCTTCAGAGAGAGAGAATTTCATTATCTTTAATTTGATGTTTGGCAAGGTGGGTGGAGTCATTTGAAATTTTTAAGTTGAGGTGAGTGGGGGTGAAAGGGCTAAAGATAGGAATTTGCCAATCAGTGGCGGACTAAGGGGGGGGCGGTGGGGGCGGTCCACCCCGGGCCTCGGGGCCTCAATCATCTGATGGGGCCTCCAATTCCTATTGTTTGTGAAAAATACCTCCAAAAAAATTGGAATAAAATCCAGAAATTTAAATTTTTTCTTTCGATGATCATTTTTTTCGTATATTACTTAAGGCGCATCCACATAGGATTAGTGCAGTGGCAACGGTATGGTAGAAAAGCTAAACCATGAGTTTTTGCATTGAGCGTTCACATATACTTACGGTAAGAAACGAGTGGCAGTGGGAGTGCAGTTGGGATGGCAGAAGTTTGAAGTTTTCTGGCATTATGCACTGCCAGTTCCAATTTTCTTGCCATCGCGAATCACAATTCACGATTTCGTTGCTAAGCTATTATTGCGGCGTGATGACTTGACTGATAATGCGAATCTGCTACAGTGAGATGCGAATGCCAAATTTCAGACGTTACAAGAAAGAGCCGTTTGACGGTTGTTGCGTCAGGTCGGCAGCTGACGTGTCAAGTTGCTAGTTCCGCACTAATTTTATGTGAACGCTCGTGGTAAGATTGGTTTATTACCTACGCAGTCCCCCTGCAGTCCAACTGCACTAATGCTATGTGGATGCGGTTTTAGGTGAGAAACATTGTTTTTCTATTTTTTCCTTTTTAAAATTACCTTGGCAGGCCCTATGACAACAGGTTTGGGGGCCTACACACAGGCAATAGAGGTGTGTCTGTATCACGGAATCCCTGCGAATTATTTTCACTTTAGGCTTTAGGGGCTCCGGCCCCGGATATCACAGTGCCAGGGGCCTCAAGAGTTTTGAAATTTTGTATTTTATCATTTCTTTTCAAAAGAGGGGAAAGACAAAACAACAAAATTATCTTGTCTGCGCGCTGCAGGGAGTAGAAATTCATATTATTCCTAATTTTGTATATACGAGTAGGTTTTAGCATTAAGTCAATAGTTCAAATCCAATTCAACATCCAAAGCTGGAACCGAAAACTTCTTGTAGGTACTGGGGTGATCAGTGGCATAGCCAAGGGAGGCGAAAGTGGGCGAATGACCCCACTCTCCCCTACCTCCCAAGCGCCCACGGCACTTCATCCCACACTAAACCGATACAGAAAAAAATTCTGGCGAAAATGTTCAAGAAGCGCAAAACTTTTCTGGAAAGAAGTTTGATTATCAAGTAATTTTGGTGAAAACGTCAAAAACCGAAATCGTATAACGCATGAAATATACCGATTATCATCAGCATCATTATTATTATGCCCAAAAAAATTCGCCTGCGGCGCTACTTTCCCCTGACTTGCACCCTCGCCGTTGCCTTTGCCCTCTCCGCCCTCAAATTCTGACTGGGCTACTATGTGTTTTATAGTCAAGTTAACAACTCATTTTTTGTTTCTTAGGCTTTTGCTCAATTACGGCGGGGCAGGGCGGGCCAAAAAGTCTGCCAGTCCCAGTGGCGTAACTAGAGGGGGGGTTTCGGGGTCAAAACCCCCCCCCATTGGCCATCGAATTTCCTAAAAAATTTCCAAATGCGGTGCTTTTTTGTTTGCTTTGCTCGTATTCTCGCAGATTTTCCAGTCGTGACCCCCCCCATCGGACACTTCTAGTTACGCCACTGGCCATTCCCCCTTTATATTCTCAACTTTCACTCCTCAGGGGCCCCATCTCACAATTCCGCCCCGAGCCCCCAATTCCCTTAGTCCGCCACTGTTGCCAATGTATGTTTCAAATGTCCCCCTGGACATAAAAATCGACCTGTCCGAGCTATTTTGGAAAAAAATGACGTGAAATGGCCCTCTGTTCTGTTCTGTTTTCGTTGGGTCACTCTGTATACATATTCAGTTTCGAAGATAATAAATAAACATTAAAGACCATTTTCAGGGGCCCTTAAGAGGTCTGGACTCGGGTCCCGTAGCTCTCTTGCGAAGCATTTTTCGACCCATGTTTAGAGAACTTTTATTTTTATTTTTGATTGTAAAATCCGAGGTAAAATCTGCTGCAGAAGTTTGGCAGGTTAGTTTTAAGTATATGTAGAGGTATTGTACAAAATTTCCATTGCGCTTTAAACCTTCAAGGGCGGTGGTCCTCCATTGCTATAAAATGGGCTCATGCCTTCGTGTTGGTCAATACTGAAAACTGAAAGAGAAAGAATGGCCCCACTCCATTCACTACGAGGTTTTTTTGTTTAATTTTTTTTACTTGAAAAAAACTTACAGTGATGAATGAACAGAGCCATCGTTTCCCTTTCGATATTGACTGAGAAGGCTGTGGTGACTTCACCACTTCAACCAAGACTTCAACACACCGCTAATCCATGATACTAATCAAATTTGAAAATCAAAGATAAAATTTATATTTATTCGAAAACCTTACTGTTGAGTAGCCGAATGCGGTCACGAAGAGCGCCACCATGCACACTCCACTAGTAGATAGGGAAAGCTATCGACTGTCCCTTGTAATAATGCATTTAATTCCATTGCAGATGTAGTCCTGCAGACGGGACGCTTCGACAAATCCACATCTACATTGCGGGATGAGAGCTTCTTCTGTACGTAGTAGAGTAGCATCAGCAGCAGTAACAACCGGCGGCCACCACTATCGCACCGCACCAATATCGGTATTTTATCAGCTAGCATCATCTCTTCTGCTTCCGCCAAACGAAATCAAACAGATCAAGCGCACCACCAGTTGTCCCGCCATGTGAAATGATAATTAAATTTCATTCTCTTTGAAAGAGCGTCCGACCGGCATCGCAGATTGCAAAAACTCACAAAAAACAAACAAATCAGGCGGCAAAATGGAGTCCTACGTGAGAAGCCACCATTTGTGGCGGCCGTTAGCGGCAATGTCCGGTAGCGAACAGCAGCAACACGAGCAGCAGCAGCAGCAGCACCAGTCGTCCTCCATCGCGACGACGGGTCTTCCCGCCACTTACTATAACTCGACGACGGCGTCGCTGAAGACCGTGGCGAACTATGTTCTCAGCACGATTTTGTCAATGGCCATCACAACCACGGCAACAGCTATTCCCGGCGGCACCACGACGACGACCACCACCACAACCACCGACGAATCGAACGACGTGTGGTACCCTGTGGTGTTCAAAAAGAACTCGAGTCTGTACTTTGAACGGTTCGACGACAGGGGCGACGTCATCTACTTTCCCGGCAACTATAGTCTGTCGAGCAACCTCTCGGTTATGTTCAGCAATGTGAGCGTTTGGAACAGGACGACAACGCCGGGTTTTGCGAATGCCGAAGAGACAATCAGATTGGTGACCATGATTGGGACGGCTGTTCTCTTGGGTTTCATCATCCTGGCAACCGTTATCGGTAAGTGATTGGTGTTTTCCTAATTGTTATTACTTCGCGGAGCGAAAGAACGCTTCCAAAACTTTGTAAAGTTAATCAGAGCGTGAAGTTGATATTCGAACATAAAAGCTCATCCGATTGCCGATTGTAACATCGGCTAAAGAAGCAGACATGATTTCAAATAGCACCATCATGTAGAGGTATCTAGTTTTATTTTTGCACTTTATTTGCCACATTGACTACGATTTTTGTTATAATTAGATTTATACCTAGGTTAGGTACTTACCATTTCTTTTTATTTGAAAAGTGTTTCAAATTAATACCATTGTAAGTACCTAAGCACCCGGCTACCTTCTTATAGCAGAGCACAGCATCATACAGAGAGCATTTGAAGTTTCGGAACCTGTGGATCTTCTCTACGTGTAGGAACATTTGAAAAATGATTTCACCCGTCAAATTCTTTTGTATTAGGTTTTAGATATATTTTCCGATCATTTTTTCTGTCCTTCCTATTTTCAAGCAGTAATTTTTTTTGTGAACCTGTTCAGACGAGTGTTCAGGTCAGACGGAAGGGAATTTTTTTTTTGGACCTTTGCATATGATTTCAAATTTTAGTTACTATACAGGCTGTTGTACGTCCCTGCTCTCATCAGAAAATCTAATTTTCTCCTACAATACCTGCAGAAGAATATCTTTGCAAACGAATCGTGTTATTTTCTGCTCTGCATCGATTTAGCAGCCTGTGGGAGCATGTGGACCGTTTTCGAAGGAAACAGAATTTTAAGTCTTGTATCACTGACCGAGTCGCTTACCCTGTCGAGCACCCTGTACATAAATCAAGTTTAAAAAGACATACAAACGTTCAAGAAAAATCCTCGCCAGTCTGATTCAAACAGTTCGCAAAGATCGTTCAAAATAACTAAGATAAAGGAAGTTCAAGCCTCTCCACTTGGATTCTTGGTTCGCGAACGCGAATTACGAACCACTGTTGACCACCTACTTTCAATAATTTAATTTTTTTTCCCATCTTTTCATCTTTAGCCTATTTTTCCATTCACCTATTAGTAAAATGCTTTTTAATTCACTGTGTAAATAGCAAGTCTATGTTAATATTAATGGTAATTAATTACTAATTATTATTGTACCTGTTTTATGAATGAATTTTTGATGCAGGGTTATATATCAAATTAACAGACAATTACTGTGATTCGAGGTCGTGCAAACTAGGTACATTATTTTTCTGTAATGAAGATTCATCTCTGTTTTATTTTTTTCGTGTCGTATACTTATTTTCACGGTCACACTTTTTGAGTGTAGGTACTTATCGACCGTCTAGTGAATACCTTCTATTAGGTATCTTTCTCTTTGTAATTTAGATTTGAGGTGGATGATAAGTTATTGGGTGTCACAGTTCAGTCGATCAAACTTGAGAAGATCTTCCTAGTCCTCTTGAGTAAAAATTCAACATAACAATCATGTCTGTCGCTCGCTTCCGAAGAAAGATACAGGATATGTCAAATCTCATATTTTTTTGGTCATAACTTCAAAAAAAGACCTATGTATAATTAAAACAAAATATTGTGTGCATCTTTGTGGAGCTCTATTCGAGGCTCTATTTAGCGCACTTTCCCAAAAAATGGGAAAAAAGTGCTCTTAGCTTCACTTAGTCCGTCCGTCCGTCCGTACTCGGGATAACTCCTTAGGAAAAAGAGATATCGAAGTGATGTAAACGCTAATCACTGGTGCATATGTCCAGGATGTCAAGTTGACTTTCGGTTTTTTGTTACTTTGCGGCCATCTTTGATCCGCCATTTTGAATTTCTCTAAAAGTAATCCAATTGGAATGGAATTTGCAGGAAATATAAACTTCATCAAGGTACTAAATAGAAGGTATATAAACTTCATAAGGGTAGATAAAACTAGAAGAATTATTCGCAGCAAAAAGTGATATCAATGTGGTGCAAACGCCAATCGAATGCGTACGTGTCCACCATGCTTATAAAGTTCAATGGTTGTTGCTCGGGTTTTTGGCACTTGGCGCCATCTTTGATTCGCCATTTTGAATTTCTCTGAAAGTCTAGAGTAGTAGTAGTAGTAGTAGTAGTAGTAGTAGAAGTACGATTTAAGTGATATTTACAGGCGATGTGAACTTCATTGAGACATCCGATTTTGGACAAATGATGCTCTGCCGCCATCTTGGCCGCCATATCGAAATATCTTATTAGTGGAACGATTTTCATGAATCTTGGAATTTACCTACCTCTGCTTATTTAGTATAATGATTCTGATTTTCAAGCCGAATTTCATGATTATGCCGCCATTTTGGCCGCCATATTGAAATTTCTCATTAGTGGAACGCTTTTGATGAAATTTAGAACTCACCTTTGTCTAGTATGATCATTCCTATATTCAAGCCGAATTTCATGATTCCCGCCGGGAGACCCGCCCACTGAAGCAATCAGCAACCAGCAACTAGCAATAAGCAACAGGAAATATTGTTGCTGATTCCCATGAAATCAAATGGAGAGTGTCACACTGAAGCAATTCGATATCGTTTTCGAGAAATGGTTGCCTGTTGCTGCAAATTTTCATTGCCGGCGATAATTCGTGCATGTTGAAAACCGATATATTGCGGCAGTAGTTGAGTGATACGAGCAGGGTGCCAGGGTGCTCATGTAATTTCTAGTACCGTACCGCTTCAAGTTTCTTGACACAAACATTGGCCCCATGGACTATCAGCTCTATAAAAGCAGGATCAATCCAGTGTCTTCTAATTTGACTACTTCTCGTCGAAAGCCACCACATAATTTTATTTCTTCAAAAGAGTCTTCGTCGTCTGCCATACTTCACTCGCAGTCACTAGATAGGTACCTACACTGACAATGGTCGTACGATATTCGTACGCCGCCAACTTACTGTTGCTTCAGTGTGAGAGCTAGCCAAACTAATATTGTCTATTGCTTATTGCCAGTTGGTCGTTGCTAGTTACTGATTGCTTCATTGGGAGACACGGCGCCTTTAAGAGAGTTGTTGAATTTTTCCAAGGAAATTAACAAGGCGGTTTCAATTCTGTGCTCAAAAAGGTGCTTGTCAAAGTCGGTTTCTACAGTGCATAGTTCAGTTCAGAATGTCGCGAGGTTTAGTACAGAAGAAAAGATCAACTTCGGTCTAGGCCCGATAAGGGCAACTTGCTATTGTGATCTCCTCCCGTTCAATGGATCCAGAGCTATTGTTGCGTTGGGGAGGCGTGTGACAGCCTTCTAACTTTGTTAGGGCCATTTTTTCGGATTCTGACAGTGAGACTTGGATTCCGTCTCGTAACACGATAAGACACTACCTAAATATCGTCCTCCCTTGCCGTATAAATGGGCTTAGACCTGTACGGTGATGCGTTTAACAAACAACAATAATAATAATCCTGATAGTTAGTCGATTTTGAGGGATTGTAAGGCGCTATATAAAGTCCCATTATACTATTTTTTTCACACGAGCTGAAAAGATTTTTCAAGTGTCTGTAGCGTTGTTCAGGGGACATTTCTCTGCCTTCTCCCCTCTGCCTCTAAGCGCTTTGTCTTGGCGGCCTAATAATAGTTGTTTAGGTACACCTCTAGTCGCTACATAGATGCCAACTACATATTTTACATTTTTATCTGTCTTGGAATGAAACGGACTTTCAAGTGAATTCCTTAGTCAGTAATAGGGTCTCGTGCTGTACTCTGAGTGCGTCATTTCGCGGATACCTGTATATAACAAAAACTGTGAGAATACCGTTTTTGTATGATTTAATGATGTCGGAAAATCTAGTTTCAATGCCGTATGTAACCGGGGCAGCTGCATTGTGTGACGTAAGCTATGGGTCAGGTCATGCTAACGGATGTGGGGTTTGCATAAAGTTTGCATTACTATGCAGAAACACAAACGCTACAATCGGATTATCACCATGAAGCAGTATGTCCTTTCAAACCGCAGTCATGACATACCATTTGAGGACTGAAATATTGTTTTGTTGCAGACGTCATAAATTGTTGGGGTGGAAATTGGAATGCAGCACGAATAAGTACGAAAACCAGAGATGCCTTAGATTTCCAATTTTATTTTTCAACCATTCCCATAATCAGTACAGAACTGAGAAAAAGTAAGCTTTTTGCTTTTTGAGGATGATATTTCAGATCGCATCGTTCATCCTGAATCCTGAGAAAACTTAAATTTATTGCCGAATAAAATTACAGCGGGTTCACTGGGAAAAGAAACCGTTCAAAAACGACGAAAGGAAAGCGGAAGAAAAATTCATGGGAGATTTGCTTGTTTAATGTTTTGTTTATGAAAACAATGTAAAGGAAACGTGAGCGGAGAAGAGAAAAGATTGATTCCAAATCATCAACAATACAATGATCTTGGGATATCAAGTGGCACTTCACTTCTGTCTTATAAACATCTGAATTTTACATCAGGTATTATTCGAGCTCGTTGGCTGCAGAAGAAAAGTAATATTAAATTTGTTCCAATAGCGTCTAGCTCTCGGTCTAGCACTATTTCATTCTTGTTGGTCATTAAACAGTAAAGTCCCTTTATTTTCAAGAGTTCTTTCAGAGGGTCAAAAGGAAATAGCAAATTAATAACTCAAGTTTTCTCTCTTTATTTTGTCGTCCACTCAAAAGGTAGTTGCTTCATTACTAATTTCTACTTTCCGGTACCTAGATGGGATTTGAGGCAGTCTATCATTTTTGACTTAAATAGTAGAGATGGGAGCGTGCAGAAGTTTCCAGCTGCGTCATTTTTTGTTTACCGGCGCAAATTTTTAATTAAATAACTTGAGGTGGCTTCGCGGCGATGCGGAGATTCTCTCTAAGTGGAAGTTTAGTTGGACAAAAAAGTTCTGGGGAAAGTGTACAACATTACAATCTACCACCTACCTCCGTACCTATCGATTTCACATAAAACTCTCTGACATTATCGAAAGCTACTAACATAAAATGATTTTGTAGGACGAATGTGACATAAAATGATATTCATTGCATCACCATGATTGCCGTGTGTGTATATTGGGCGATTGACGGTACCGATCAATAGACAAAATGATGTCTTCTTTATCCTTCGCAGATAATGTTGATCCATTACGGAAAGCGATGGTACCTAGCTGGAACTGGTAACGATTGAACAAACTTGTGAATCGTGTGATTTGTCCTTGTGTGAGTTTGAATTCCCAACACCCTTTAGATTCAGAGTGCGGGGCGGAGAGGCCGGACAAAGCAACTGCGAGCGGAAAGTTTAATTCTGTATTTCACTCGTACTTAATAGTGGTTGACCGGACCCTTTCAATAAGAGAATGCACATTTAAGTCTATAACTGTTCACACTTTGCAAAGATTATCAACATGGTCTAATCCAGCTCAGGCGTGTCCTGGCGCTTCTATGGACGAAAAAAATGTTGACTGCTTGATGCTACTAAGTGAAGGTACTTTTGTTCCTTAAAGAACGCAATGGCAAACAGTTATTAGCAGCTGTTTTTGTTCACGCATTAAGTTTTCTAAGGGCAGATTTAATCGACACCACCACCTAACGGGTGATTTATATACGTTGAAATGTCAAGTTCGCGTAATTGAAAAAGAGACGCCTAGTTCCGGCGCTTCCTTGTCCCTGATGTTTGTTCTAAAAATACCTTCCTTCCTGTTCAAGCACCTACTTGGGCAAAAAAGCACGCAACTTTTTGGAGCGGCGAACTTAATGGATTCGGAAACACATCAAAATTGTTATTACCTCCATCTACCTACTCCCTACTTTGGGTGTGCAAAATGGCGTGAGATATAAACGGTAACCTATTAATAGCTCCTTCTGAAATTCTACTGCAAAGTGTCAACAATCACCGTGATCAAAATACAAGTACTAAATAGCACAGATAGCTATTTGGTGCTAATAGTCCCATTAACCCACTGGAGGATAATATGGGGACGTTAAATAAGAAAATGCATGCTTTTGACATTTTTACAGATTTAGACGCAACAGTGATTTGGTGGCTCCAAATGGCTCTCATTAGACTACTGGATAGTAAATAATGATTACAAACCGGCACATCGACAGATTTCCGGATCTAAAACTTGATCTATCTACGTGATTCGCCCATATTGGGACTCATGAACATAGAAACATTTAGGAGGTCCAGATCGAAGCCTGTCATCGCATCCGAAGTCAAAATCACATGGAAAACACAAAGGGAACAAAAGTCGTCTCGGACGTGAGTCTCTATAGGTCGCGGGAACAAAAATGGAGTCCTAAAAATGGGTATATGGGATAATGTCATTTTCATTAGTACTTACAATTTTCTTTAGTTGTGAAGTTGTAATGAGTATAAAGATAATTTATTGAACAATAGTTGCTTTATCAAAAAAATCAATGTGCTAAATTCAAGATTTCACTGAGTAATGTCAAAAACAAGCGAATCTTTACAGCGGTCCTTTATTGGCACCCCATCAGGTGCAAGCGCCGGCAAAAAGCTGGCAAGAGGCGCTTTTGCAGTGATGCCAGATTTATGAATCTCGCGAGTAGTACCAATATACGAAAATGGTAGTATTTTGG
The DNA here is from genome assembly GCA_949128115.1 of Anaspis maculata. Classification (NCBI taxonomy): domain Eukaryota; kingdom Metazoa; phylum Arthropoda; class Insecta; order Coleoptera; family Scraptiidae; genus Anaspis; species Anaspis maculata. The sequence continues at coordinate 55,674,088 of OX421961.1, read as the reverse complement.
TTGGCGAAAGTAAAACGCTATTGAAAATTTGATCACAAGAAGGGCAGAGGGGTCCGGGAGGGGAAAAGAAGCACCTGGTTTGAAATTTTTCTCACTTTGGGTCCATTTCCGGCCGGCCCCCGCCTCTCAAAAACCGCCAAATTCGTTCATTCTACGTTTATTCAACGTTAGTGACATCAAAGTGACATTGTGCGGAAGTGCCAATACACTGTAAATACTCAAGTTACCAATCAGACATTGCGCAAGAAGTTGAAGTAAAGGAAGAATCTCGAGATTCCATCGTGACGGATTTAAGGCATGTTTCAATATTTCTTTTTTTCATAGTTCAGACAAATATTCCAATTGTAGTACGAAACTGATGTGTACTACCGTAGCCTCAGTAGTACGTAGTACATGATAGTGGAAAAGTAGTACAAATACTACCAAAGTAGTACGTCTGGCAACACTGCGCTATTGTTGTGCCGGCAGGAGCTGCTCACTAGTGCTCAGGGTAGATCACTAGACAAAGAAAGTAGATCCAGCTGGGCCGTGATTGGCGTATGTATCTGCTTTCTCTATCTAGTGATCTACCCGGAGCATAAAATAGACTCTCATAAAATTCTTGCATAGGTTTCACCCAGACCCAGATACAGACGTTTTAAAGATCAGAAACACAAATAATCTAAAACACAAATGATCTGGAACACAAATAATGATCTAAATTACAAGTCCAGAACACAACAGGTCTCTAGAGTACAAAAATGGTCCAAAGTACAATAGAATTGAAAGAATCAAATTCACAATATCTGAAATATAAAAGGCCCTACAGAAAAAAAGTCAAAAGTACAAAATAGTCATAATCAAGTATAAAAAGGGTCTCGTTTTCTACTTATTTTTAGACATCCCAGATGATGACTCAACTTTCCTGCTTCTTTTCATACTCACTACTCGGTATAAGACATTTAAGATAACTAAATATACTTATCAATCAAGTGGGTCTAAAAAAGAGGAAACCTGAATCATAAGTTCATTTCTTTAGCTAGTGGGTCTACTTTAAAAAGAACAATTAAACTTGAATCAAAAAAGCAACTGATGGATCTCAAAGAAGAAAAATACTTGAGACCTTTCTTATTTTTGACTTTCATACTTGAATTTGTATGTCAAATTTAGAATTCGAGGGCTCTGATTGGCCAGTATGAGGACTTTGACATAAAATTTCGCATTTTCTGTCCGAATATTCTCATCTGGAAATCCAGCTTTACCTGGCGCCATCTGTTAACGTACCTTGGTCTCAAGATGCGTGACGTAACGCGATATTTTCTTTGTTTTTCGGGGCCTAAATGAACGCAAAAAATTCAATAGAAAATATGTGAGCTCCACGAAGACTCTAGTATTCAAATTCCTTTTTTCCCAAAACCCGTGAAACGGGTTGTTTATTTTTATTTCGTCAAGATTTCTTCAGTTCGGGTCGGGTCCCACCAAGGTCATGAGCTACCCATTGAAGTTGAGATTTATCGCAAAAGTCCTTTCGTCTAGGAATAGATGCTGATGCTGTGATGGACAGACGGACATATGGACAGACAGCCACAGCGAAAACATAAGCGTCTTCCCGTTTGGAGAAGTGCGTTAAACGATCGCAGCTAGAAGTTGAATTTTGCCGTGACTTTGAGATCCGTGCAGCAGTGAAGATTTGTGAAACTTTTATCTGAATCCGAATACCACTCGTGGTCTAAATTATTCATGACGATCTTCGTGGTGGAAGACCACTCATGCCTGTGTGGCCTGTGGGAAAATTGTCGATGTAACTAGTGTTACCTCTTATAGCCAATTTTATCTAAATAAATAGGAACAAAACGACAGAAAGTCCAGTTGCACAGCATATAGCTTCCTATTGAATAAATGATTCGCTTACTATCGATTTCACTATTTTACAAAGTTCCCGCTGCCAATCATTGCATACCAATGACCATAGACAATCTATTCAACTCTCTATGCAGTAAGCATAATTCGTACCACATTTTCCGTTTATTACCAGCTAGTCCAATCTTGAATTTCCATCGAAATTCGAAACCAATAATGTTTTTTTGTAAAAATGCCTAAAATTATCCTTTGTCTTGAAGTGCTGCGTGTTGACTGTTGATTATTATCAATTATGAAGTTATCTACTGGTTAATTATTCTGAGGATTGCCTTCACGGAGTTTGTCTTTTCTTTGCCAATCGGTTTCCCCCTGGGGAGGAGAGACTATTTCGCACAACGAGCGATAATCATCCCTTCAGAACGAACACGAGCCGAATGTGAGTGTTGCTTTTCCTATGACTAAACCATTTTAGTGAAAAATACGCTATACGCTGATACAGGATTTTTGGCTGCGGCCAGTTGGTAGGCCCGAATTGACACCTGTCACTCCTGTCAGGTTTTCGCGCTCAAGGTTGAGGTTAGGTCAACGTAAACAAAACAAGGGAACACAGAATAAGGAATGATATATTGTTGGAGATGCGATAAAATATATTCAGTACAACGTAATACACGACGCAGCTTTTCTTTTACCCAAAGTAAGTATGATGATGACGACACACACACGCTGAATGCCGGCGAACCGGACCGATGATGGGAGCTGTGGTCCCGGGCACAGCAAGAACTCCGCAATTCGTTTGACAGTCGAGGTAAAAGTGCGTATGGAGTTTCCTAATTATTACCGGAGGCTACTGCAGCTGTCGGGCGAAATACCCGGCGAATTAATGCAAATCGAGTCGCTGCGACCTAAACCGTGAGCTCACGTTCCAGACACCGACGAAATATCGCGCAAGGTAAGAGATGACACAAGCGATACCGCAGCCCTAGTTCTAATTGGAAACTTACCACCTCGGTCCTGAAGGGAAGAATGGAGCCCTCCTGCGGTCCCCTGGATACCCAGCAAACCAACGGTAATGAAGAAATAGCGCAGCGGTGGTGGTGGGTGACAAAGAGTTTTAACAACGTGACAACGCCGAAGGGGTCGCTGCTGGTGGTGGGTTCGACGCCAGCCCGGCCGTCAGCACCGGAGCAGGGGTGGTGCTCTGCAGCTCACCCTGATGTTGCCCGATGTGGTCACCTCTGTTGACTCGTTGGCGCTGGACCTTTCGTCTGTACTCCACAGCGGCCAACCAATACGTTTCAGTACCCGATATCGTGTACTGTTGTCGATGGATGGTAATAAAAAAAAACCTAGGAAAATATATGGAAATGTTAGGGACCTATGACACCACCGAGAAGGGTCTTGAAGGGCTGAGAGAGAGATATGAAACGTACCCGGTTGGACTGGGTTTTTTTTGCTCCTGGGAGGTGTAAAAGTCCGCCGGCTTTGGATTCTGGTCTTCTTGGAAGACGTCCGTGACCCTTTTCTTGCGCAAATTTGCAACGACGTGCACGGCCGGATCTTTTGCCAGGAGAAACGCAAAATGGCTACCTTTACCTTTTTTTGTACCAGCAGCTTATCTACTTCTTGTAGCTTATCTCTAGTCTTGACCGGGTCAGGTGGTACCTGTCATGTAAAAAGGTAAACAAACCCGACCTTCTCGGCGGTGCTTCTAGTTCAGGATGTGGAATAAGGAAGAGGAATGGGATAAGATGGATGGCGAGCTGCAAGTGAGTGCTGAATCTGATTTTTCCTCGTAACAGAACTCCCCCCTTACCTCTAAGAAACTTCCTGAAGGGAAATTTCAGTAGCCGATAGGCACTAACCAATCCACGGGGTAATCAATCAACGCAGGAACCCAGAAATTGAAAGATGTGCAGGAAAAGGAAAGGAATTGGATTCGACTAGAAGAGACTTAATCAGGAGCTGCATGGGGCTTCAGGTCTTTGGCATGGTACATGCCTACCCTTCGCCCATCGTCTTTTGCTAACTCGTAGGTCCATGGCGAAACTTTCTGTGTGATCGTGAATGGACCGACAAACTTCGGGGCTAATTTTGCGGAGAAATATCGTCCTGCATCCGATTGGGCAAAGTTCCTATGCCACACTTGATCTCCGACCGAGAACTGAGTTGGCCTTCGGCGCAAGTCGTAGTGAGCCTTGCCAATCCTTGAAGCCTTCCGCAATCTGAGGCGCACTTTGCCGTAGATCTCCTGAAACAACCCGTCTCTCGGTGCCAGAGCTTCCCCGTCGCCCTTCAGCTGTCTGTCCACGTCGTATCCATCTCCCTTGACGCACATCTGCCTCCCAAAATTGATGAAATATGGGGTAAACCCGGTAGCCTCACTAAGAGACGTGCGCATAGCGCAGGCGGCTTTCTGTAGATGTTTCTCCCATTCTCGGTGGTTCTCTCCGACATAGGAGGAGATGATCGTCTTCAGGGTGCGGTGATAGCGTTCTACGGCATTTGCCTGAGGATGATGGACCGCCGTATGCGAGACTTCCACGCCATATCCTCGTGCGAACGTGGAAAACTCACCCGATACAAATTGCTTGCCATTGTCGACGACCAGCTTCCGAGGCACACCAAAAAGTAGAAACACGTGGTCCTCCAACAGGCGAATGATATTCTTGGACGTCGCGGTACGCAGAGCGAAGAAAAGCGAAAATTTGGAGAAATGGTCGAGTACGGACAAGATGTATAGGTTGCCCGCTTGAGACTTTGGCAACGGCCCAACCAGATCGACGTAAATTACTAAATTACTTCCCATGGAGCGGAGACGTCGTGTCGACTGCACATCAGTCCTGCAGGCGCTCTTTGCTCCGGTTTCTGAGCCAGGCAGGTGGTACATTTCCGTACAAACCGACCAATGTCCGCCGCCATTCCCGGCCAATAGAACCTTTGGGCTACTCGATGGTATGTCCGTGAAAACCCACCATGTCCAGACGTTGGCGATTCATGAGCGGTGGCGAGGATGCCCTCTCGGTGATCCCTGGGGACAACTATCTTCCAGGCTCTCGCGTGTCCCGAAACCGAATCTGGTGCTTTGCAATTTTTCATCACCACCGCGTTCTCCACTCGCCACAAGGGAAAGTCCTGGGGGTTGTTCGAGATTCTCTCCAACATGTCACTGTACCAACCATCAGCGGTGCCCTCGAAGTCGATAGTGGACACTTCAGCGATTCTAGGGACGGCGCGGCTCAGCGCATCCGGTACGACGTTGTCGGTCCCTCGCCGGTGGACTACCCGGAAGTCATATTGCTGAAGCCGGACACTCCACCGCGCCAGCCGTCCATTTGGGTCCTTCAAGCTGTGAAGCCACTGCAACGCAAAATGATCCGTGACGACGGTGAAGTGCGCGGCCTCAACATATGGACGAAGCTTCTCAATCGCCCACACGACCGCCAGCAGCTCCTTTTCCGTCGCACTGAATTTACGTTCGGACGCGCTGAGCGAGCGGCTGATATAGCATACGACTCGCTCCCCTTGTTCGTCTTCCTGCTGTGTGAGGACCGCTCCAACGCCATAGTCGCTTGCATCGCACTGAATGGTGAATGGTCTCTCGAAGTTAGGACAGCTCATAACCGGTGCAGTTATCAGGCATTCCTTTAGCGCTCGAAAAGCACGCTCGCAATCGGCTGTCCAGGTGAACGGCACGTCCTTGCGCAGCAATCTGGAGATGGGAGCGACCATGGTGGAAAACTTCGGCACGAACCGCCTATACCAGCCGGCCATCCCCAGTATACGGCGCACCTCTCTAACGCCTTTCGGAGCCGGGATGTCGACGATCGCCTGAACTTTCTCCGGGTCCACGTGCAACCCTTGTCCATCGACGACGTAGCCTAGGTATTTTAGCTCCGACCTGCATATTTGGCACTTCTCGCGACTCACGACGAGGCCAGCTTCCCTTAGCCGCTTCAGCACTTCGCCCAGGAGCTCAAGGTGCTTTTCGAACGTTTCGGAAATGATGACAATATCATCCAAGTAGACGAAGACTGAAGGTTGTAGCTCCGGACCCAAAACCTGATCAATAAGTCGCTGCCACGTGGCCGGAGCGTTATGCAAGCCAAAGGGCATACGCCGGAATTGGAAAAGCCCGCGTCCCGGGACAGTAAACGCAGTCACTGGCCTCGACGACTCCTCCACGCACACCTGCCAGTACGCGGATTTAATATCCAGGGACGACAGGAATCGGGCTCGACCAAGATTGTCCAGGATGTTGGTAATATAGGGCAATGGGTATGCGTCTCGATCGGTCACGGCATTTACCCTCCTATAATCCACACAAAATCGGTACTGGTTCGGGGATTTCTTAACCAGAACGATCGGAGACGCCCATGCCGACTTCGACGGCTCGATCACGCCCGCCTCCAACATCTTGTCCAGTTCTTCGTTAACGTGGCGCTGGAGAGCGGGAGACAACGGATAGTATCGCTGTTTGAGCGGCTCTACTCCTGGCCTAACTCTGATTTTGTGTTCGACCAATTTTGTACATCCTAGAGCAGGAGCAGGAACCGCGAAATACTTGTCCAGAAGTGCCGTCAGAGATCCACGCTGTTCTTCTGTGAGACTCGGTTCAGCCGTTACACTCGCAATCTCATTCCCCGAGGAAGGTGTTTCTCCAAGATCCCGATGCAAGTCCAGCACCAGCCTCATCCGCCGAACGAAGTCACAACCCAAGATGAGGGTGTGGGAGAGACCTGGGATGGCCAGAATTTCAAAAAGTTTTTCAACTTCACCCACTTTTAATGGTACCCGGTAGGCACCGAGCGTCTGCATCTTTTGACCATTGGCCACCCGGCATTCGCTCACTCTAGCCGCAACCGGCTTGCAACCAATTCTCTCCAACAGACGTACTCCCTCCGGGCCCACGCAAGTGTACGAAGCTCCTGTGTCGAGCAACCCGACCACTTCGACTCCCCAAATCTCGACCCTCAAATAGGGACGAACATCCCTCGGCAGGTGAGCCAACCTATGTCTAATTGTCTTGACCGATCTTGACTCCAGCGAGGACGCGCGTCGGTCTTCGGCGCTCTCGCTCTTTAGTTTTCCGGAGCCCTCCCTCGGGCCGCGGCTGCAGCTGGCTTACAGGTGGGACAGCGAGAGTATGAAGTACCCTGAGCTCCGCAGCGGTGGCAGTACAAAGTCTCCGGGGCCGTACAATCCTTTGCCGAATGTCCCGGCTGCCTGCAGTTCCAACAAACGAATGGCCTTCTGGGATTTTGACCGGAGGAAGGTTTGACCGGATCGGGAGTAGTCGCCGCCACCTCGGCCACTTTCGCCGACGTGCTCGTTGTACCCGGCAACCCTGTGAAGATGGAAATGGTCTCTCTCGGTTTCGGTCTACCACCGCCACCCCTATCAAAAGACAAATCAGGTTCCAGCAGCTGCCCGTGATTGACTGGTGGGGACCTGTAGCGGACCGCCGCCCGGCGGCTGTCCTCGACTAGTCGGCAAAACCCCGGGTCAAAAGTCTTGACCGGGTCAGGTGGTACCTGTCATGTAAAAAGGTAAACAAACCCGACCTTCTCGGCGGTGCTTCTAGTTCAGGATGTGGAATAAGGAAGAGGAATGGGATAAGATGGATGGCGAGCTGCAAGTGAGTGCTGAATCTGATTTTTCCTCGTAACAACGCACCTGAAATGTTTTATTTTCTGCTTTGACATTTTAGTGAGAGAATATGGAGGTCGGGTTTGAGAAAATCAAGGTCGTGGGAAAAGTAGAATAGGCATCAACCTTTCTTGTATTGTCCGCACTGACCCCCCCCCCCCCACCCTGCAAATGATAAAATGAGAGGATCTTAATTAAACGACCCCCAGGCTTTCCTCCGGGCCCTGATTAAAACGGGTGGCCCATTTGCATGTGTTTTGGTTTTTAATTGATTATTTCAGAGCAGTTCATCTATCTACCCAGAAGCAATAAATTTATTCCTCGGTACAATTCAACACGACAGAAAAGAGGGCGGTGTTGGAGCTGTCCGTAGCAAAAAAATATCGGTAGATGTTTAATGGCACCAAATAGGCCACCTTGAGGGGGTGGTAAAGTGTTGTAGTTACCCATCTCGCTTTTTTATACACGTTACTAATGCGGGGTGAAATGTTCGCGTCGTTTTAAATTAAAAGTGTGTTGTACGTTTCCAGCACCGTGATAAACTGTAATTTTATGAACAGTTTTTCTTTATTAAATAACGTTGTAATCATGACAATAAATCTCCGAACGCTCTGTTGAAATTTGCAATTTCATCCTACGAAATATTAGCAGCAGCAGATTCGGGCAGGGATCTCGGGCTTAAATGTCGTAATTTTTTTCTTCCGCCGCTGAAAGAATTTTTTTCGTTCACAAAGAATTTTTTACTGGAAAATAAATTTGGGCTGATGAATTTATTTTTACGCACTCTTAAAAAGCGCCCATTGAAATATTGATTTGAATTTATTTTTCTAAACGCTCGGGACATTATCATCAAGCATTATCATCATGTTCTTTTTTCAACATCGTTTTTTTCTCTTCAACTGGATGATATAATTACTGACATTAAATTTCAGCTGCGTTTTTGGATCTTGCTGTAGAATTAAAATTAATAATGTCTCTAAGATAGCAGTAAGTCCAGATGGTGTTCAGGCACCGCAGCACTTCTTTTCTCTTCGATCCTAGACTAAAATAAATGAATACTCACGAGCCCAATTATAATAGCGTAGCCCATTCGTTGAAGACTGATACTATCGATTCGATGAAGATATCCAGTTCCACAAACCAGGTACGAAAATCTCAAGTACCGAGAATAAAAAAATTCCCATCTTTTTTCACAAAAAACTACTCTGGTGCTCAGTTTCACTAAAGCGTTTTATCTGGCAGCGTTCAGCTGTGATTGGCTGAACTGTGATCGCCTGGTGATCGCCCCAGGGGCATTATTCATAGATAATGGGGAGAGGGGAGCGAGGGCGATCGCGGTGCAGCCAATCACAGCCCTGGTTGCCTAGCAACTTCACAATATTTGACGGTTGAGACTGTTGATAGCTGACACTGATGTCATAGTGACCAATTGCACCAGTATGTACTACCAGACAAAAAATAATTTCAATGCTTTATGGGTTCTAAAATTCCAAAAGTCCGTCTGGATGAACCCTTTGCACAATGCTACAAGACAGTCGCACTACAACGGCTCGGCAATGCCCCAGCACTGCAAGACCCCTTATGTGGATGTAGCTTTAGACTAGGCCACATTTCTCAAAAGGCGCTTAAAAATCGACCGTAGAAGCAAATCGTATAACATTTCGGCGTTCGCCGAAAAAGTGGGAAGAGTCGACATCAGCGCTCGAGGTGGCGATTTACGAAACTATGAATGCATGTCCATTTGTTTTGCTTCCGGTCGATAATGACTCGCCATACAGAGTGTTTCAGAACTCGCGGTCCAGTCTCAAAGGCAGTTCAAGGAAATGTGTCAGAATAATGTTGAAACAAATGTAAGGTCTTTTTTTTTGTTGGAGTTATGAAGGGTCGAAGGGTGGAACTTTGCCCTCTCTAGGCATGAACGCAAGCTCGGTTGACAACTAACCTTTACTACCGAAGTAAATTGTTAAATGACACCTGCATTTTATTAGTTTTGAGGCATAATGATGAGAAGACATTTAGAAATTAAGTGTAAGCGTAGTTCACTTAAGCAGATACTATTTAGTTACAACTTCCGTAATGACGTTAATAAAAGGCGCATTGAGGGGGAGCAGTATTTATTACTGCTGTTATCTTTTCCATTGCTTCTTAATTTCACAAAGACATATAAAGTCTCATGATTGTCTCAAATATATTAAGTATAGGGTTGACTTAATTGGTTGATAGGAGGTACTAATTTATACTGAATCAAAACGCAGTTTATTATCCACTTTATTGTTTTATTTGTTTTGGAGTAAAAATAGAGTAGGTATGTATTTACTTAATATGATTTTATTCCCTTTATAGAAAAAAAAAACTGTTTTAAATGTGTAGTTACAATATCCAGTATCCACTATGTGCATGTGCCAGAAAAAGTGGAATGAGTCGACATCAGCGTTAAGAGTGGCGATTTACAGAACAGAATTACTGACGATTTGTTCAGCTTTTGGTCATTACACAACATGTCGTCACTAGACTGAATGCACGTACCGGCTGTGATGTATAGGTGCATATGGCCAGCTGGTTTGAATGTCGTAGCGAGAATGATGATATCTTTACATTGTCCCTTAATTATCGCACCAGAACAGAACCACGTATATATGGGATATTTCACGAAGTCCACAAAAAATAATACAAAAATCTGCTGACCTATTTTTGAAGTTATGAAGTGTCAAAGGGTGGGCCTTTGAACCCTCCTAGTCGCTTCATCCCCAAAGACTTTAGAAAACAACTGTTGATGACAGAATAATAAGAAAGACATATCAATCGCTGAATGTGTATTGAAATTCTGCTTTGTAACAGGGCGAGTCAGAAACCTCGAAAAATATTTTTCTTGAAAAATACTGTTACGAGTTCCAAGGCTCTCGTGTATTTGACAGCACACACGCGGTCCTTCTAGACCGTTCGAACACAGTGTTATGAGTTTCGAAACTCTCGTGCAATTCTAGTGCATTCGAGAGCATACGCGTAGGCTTTGGAAATAGTTTTTTTTCAATTCATGACTCACGCTGTATAGAAACTGAAAATCTAGTATACACCCAGTAGTGGATATTTTTCATTCATAATTCTGCCACCAACAGTTTGCTGAAATCTTTTGAAATAACGAAACTAGAAAAGGTCAGAAGGACCACCCTTTGATCCTTCATAACTCCGACAAAAAAACAGTTTTATCATGCTTTGCGAGCATATAGTGAAAGATTTCATATACGTAGTACGACGTAGTACGATTCTGGTGCGACAATTAAGGGACACCTGTATAAGAAAACCCCTGGCAGTGTGCACTGATATATCTAGATAAAATACCCACCTACACTGTGCAGGAAGCACCACGGGTCCACCGTGTGCTAATTTGTTCAAGTTTCACTCATTGTGTTTCGAACTGATTTAGAATAATGAATCCCTTGAACTGGGCACCTGATCTCTACGTTGTCGTGGCATTTCGAAGGCGCTAATCATTGTGCGCTAGTTATTCAGGGAGGTAATCAAAATGCCCCCCGCTACACTGTTACAGCAACCCATAGCATGTAGCTGCGATTTTCATCCATCAACGAATTAATTTAGACGCACTGCCGCCATGTACTATACTGTTTCAGTGATTTTCATTTAATTTAATTAGGTAGCAAGGCGCGGAAGCACTTCCTTGCTCCTGATGCCTCTGATATATTGTGGAAATTCATCCTGTGTAATGGATATAAAATTGAACCCCGTTGGTGTGAAGAAGGTAGAATGAATGGTTATAGAAAACGCAGCCGGTAGCCGTATAAAATATAACAAAACAACAGGAGTGTATATAGGTATATCCTGAAAAATACGTGCTCAGGTCAAATATCAACAATATCAGCCCCAGAATTCAGATGAATTGTCTGTAAAACCTCGAAATAAATAAGTGCACTTTATTATAGATTATAAGATGTAGGCATGAGTTCCAAAAATCATTTACTAACTTGATAATATAATGATTCTTCAATAAGAACAGCCGTCGGAGGAATAGTTTCCAAAACGCTAGGCGCATTACCCCGCTGAATATAGCTGTGCTGATTGATTATTTGCAGCAAATATTTAGCTCCTGGTCTGAGACTTCTCTGTTTTTAGCGCACTTTCCCAAAAAATGGGAAAAAGGCGCTTTTAGCTTCACTTTGTCCGTCCGTCCGTCCGTCCGTCCGTCCGTCCGTCCGTCCGTCCGTCCGTCCGTACCCGGGATAACTCCTCAGGGAAGAAAGATATCGATGTGGTGTAAACGTTTATCAATAGTACAGATGTCCAGGATGTCAAGTTGACTTTTGTTTTTTTGTTATTCTGCCGCCATCTTTGATCCGCCATTTTGAATTTCTCTAAAAGTGATCCGATTGAAATTAAATTTGCAGGCAATGTAAACCACATCAAGATCTATCCAATTTTCGACAATTGATGCCCCGCCGCCATCTTGTATTCTCCATATTGAACATGTTTCAAACTGATAGAACTAGGAGAATTATGCCTCAACGAAAAGAGATATCAATCTAGTGCAAACGCCAATCGAATGCTTACGTGACCACCATATAAAGTTGACCAATGATTTTTGTCACTTGGCCGCAATCTTTGATCCGCCATTTTGAATTTCTCTGAAAATGGTCCGATTTGAGTGAAATTCACAGGCGATGTGAACTTCATCAAAATACATCCGATTTTGGACAAATGATGCTCTGCCGCCATATTGAAATCTCTTATTAGTGGAACGATTTTCATGAAACTTGGAACTCACCCTTGTCTATAGTACGATCATTTTGATTTTTAAGCCAAATTTCATGAATCTGACGTTATTTTGGCCGCCATATTGAAATTTCTGCCCAAATAACGGTAGAACCCTATAGTCAACACCTTGCGTTCATTAATCCTTCAAAAAGGAAGTGCGCTACTGAGCCTCATGCCTATGAGGCATATTCGCTTGTTTACTACTACTAATAGGTACTAATTCACCTAAATTATAGACTATGGCTTTGGCCTCCATCCAAAAAGGGTCAAAAGCTCCTGCTGCGAAAGCTAAGAAGAAGCAATTTTCTTCAAGGCCTGTGTATTTGTGGTTTTTTTCTCGGCGAACTTTGCTTCAAGTTTGAAATAAATAGCGACGGGCTGAAAATTTGCCTACAGGCTTATTAAGTTATTAAAGTGATCCGCACAGCATGTAAAGCCTCTGTCACACGGTCATTGTTTAATAATTCATACTTGTCACTGAAAATCTGGGACGAGATTAGTGATGAAAACAAGTATGCCAGATAACTATGATGAAAAGCATTCTAGTTCAAATTCTTGATCCCATCTTGGTCCAGTCAGATTGCTTATTTCATCCTGTATCCTGCATCCTGGGATTGATAAAGGTGTGGAAACTTTTGTCCCAAATTTTCGGCATACTTTCAAGTATACTTGTTTTTATTGATTTATTGATATTATTGATCTCGTCCCAGATTCTCAATAATCTCAATGATAGGTATGATTTGATTTCAATGATCGTGTGACAAGAGTCTCAGGGCTCATTCACATAGACCTCAACCGTAACAGTAACAGCAACGCTAAGCTCAGTGTAGAAGTTTGGACCACTAAATTCAATCCGTAAGGCCGAGAACGCAACGAAGGCAGGTTGCTGGTTTCTGGTCTCGGCGCCGACAACGTGCTTTCGTTGTGTTCTCGGCCTCAGGGATGAAATGTACAGGTCTAAACTTCTACAGTAAGGTTGGCGTTACGGTTACGGTACTGTTACTGTTACGGTTAAGGTCTATGTGATGATACTTTCAGCAGTGTAGTGGTAATTTTGTCCCCTCGACCCGCCAATGGGTGAAAACACTCTACACTTCATGGTTGAAGCTTGCCATCTCGCACAGTACTGTATCACTCACGCCGATAAATAATTTTAGTGACTGAATGGCTAGACAGAATATGAGGCATTGTGATGCCAAACAGAATTATCCATTTCAAGAACCACAGTGGTCATTAGCACGTCAAGTTTTCAAAACCAATTATAACTTCAATGAAAATATTTTCTCGACCAAAAGGCAATTCTTAATGTTGAGAATACCTTTTTTTTATAGCAAATTAAATGATTGTACGTCACCAACCTTGTAATTATTATTCACTTCTTTCACTATTGTGCAATAAGCGCTCTGCACATTTTGAATCTCCCGCCCGTTTCAGCACCCTCATGCGGCAGTTGCGAACATATTTGTCAGAAAAATTGTCAATACTGAAATTTATGAATTGTTGAAATTGACATTGCAGGTAGTATGATTATTCAAATGACATTGTTGTTATGGAAACAGATAACTTCCTGCATAAAGTGTGAAAAAATCGCTACTTTTGGTGCTGAAGCAAATCCGCAGAGTGCCTATAGCCTATAGTGAACCCAAGATGGCAGCCGGAATAGAGTAAAAAGTTGAATGTCTTTTTTATAGAAATTTAAGGTTTAGGTATACACTGGCTACCGATCTATCACAATTTCTTACATCACTGAATGAAAAAATACCAAGTTTTACGTCAATACTTCGAAAACCAGTTTGAAAATAAAGTGATTTACTTGAAAATCAAATTTTTAGAAAGAAATATTGTTTGTTTAGGATATTTCAGGAACGCTTCAGTACATTCTAAAATATTTTTTGCGGATTTAGACGACCTCTATCTTTTGGTTTATGAAATACAACTTTCCGTCCTTTGTTTTCCTTCTTCGCCTTGTACCAGAAACTATACACCGAGAGCTGCACGGCTTTCGCTTATGGCTACATTCCTTAATACCTACCTCCTAGATGGTCCATGCAACCAAGTGACATGTTTTAACCATAAAATGCAAGGCCCTCTCTTATATTCTAGCTCCTAACGTCTGGACTGGAAGGGGTCTGATTTCAGAAAAGTGGGAGAATTATGCTCAGGTGTTAATGATAAAATCTTAATTCCAACGGTGATGCACCGTTGGACCGCACCAAAAAAAAAAAAAAAAAAAAAAAAAAAAAGATGAGGCAACATTGCCGATGAACCTAACATGAAGTCTGGTAGATGAAACTTCATTATTTGATACTAGTGAGCTATTTTTGGTTTGTATTATGTCCACGTCAGCGAAAAATGCTTGATCGCTCACTGGAAAACATCAAACTTGGAATGAACAATTTCAAGCTCAGTGCAAGTTTTATAGCACAGAGGAAAAAATTATAAGTAGGTGTACTTGCGCCATCTAACTTGAAATCGGGCAAGAATGGAGGCAGACCATTCCAGTTTTCACAAGACGAAATCTACACGTCATTCAAGGAAGTTAACTGAGCCTGTATGCAAAGTTACAGCCCGTTCCCATTTTATACCCAGTTTTAACTTCAAAGCTCTTGGGCTATAGAACTGAAAGCTGCGTGAACCAAACCGCAATTCGCGGCTTGTCGATTCTAGAACACCGTCAGACCCAGCGACAAACGTATACTCGACCTGCTACAAAAAAGGGGAAAATACTTTTCTGGTACCTAATTCACCATTAACTCAATATGGCAGCGCAACGGTTCAACCTTAAATCCGACCCTTCGTCTTCAGCCGCATCATATAGAGGGACAGACACGTCCCCGGAAATCCGAACGTTTGATATCTATGGAATATGAATAATATATAGGACTGGCCTTTCTTGCCAACAAATTGATTTCAGAATTTAAATTTGAACGTTTCATCAGACATGAGGTGCCAGGGAGATTTTGGAATAAGAAATGGAATACTGCCTACCCCCAGTCGATAATAATATATTTTTTGTCACCCAAGCAATTTTCGTCTTCAAAGGGTGGCGCCTAATGGCAAGGCAAATTTCAAATCACTTCTCAATTGTGAGAAAATTGGGCTTCAACACGTATGTAGACAAGGTCTGTATGCGCGTCATAGGTAGGTATATGTGCTATTGGTGTTGGCGGGTGGCGCTTTCCTAATTTGGGATTTTCACGCGTTTTCAAGTAAGAACGAGGATAATATTTGGGATGACATTTTAGTACCTATACGCTTCCACGTTATGAACCGAAGAGTGAAAATATGAGACTCTCGACGCTCTCTTGAGCGCTTTTTTAGCGCTCTTCTTCAAAGGGGAATTCGCTTGTATCCTCGCTTTGTCCGTCTGTGTGTCTCTCCGTCATTATATCTATTGCATCGTGTTCCTCGACCTCAGAAATAACCAATGAAATGATTCTTCAATTCAGACAACTTCGAAAACGGTGGCTTATTTGACCTCATCAGAAAAAGAAGCCACGACCCGGAAACCTGGCAACTTTGGGTTTGTCCTTCCCCGTTGAATTCTAAAAGAGTATCCAAATTTTCAATTAAGTTTCTCCCGGATTTTTTGTCAGATTTTTTTGAGCTCTCTGTCTTTCCTGGTCTTTCCACTTATTCCTCACTGTAGAAACGGAGCAGTGGTATAAGAATGACAGTTGAAGTTTTGTTTCAGCATATTCGGTCGGGACTCCCGCATAGTCCGGTCGTTAAGAGTCCTCTGTACGCTCAGAGTGGCTCCAACTAAAATGCCTCTAAATCGAAGCCGGTGATTTTCTTTGAACTGGCATTTGGAGATTTCACTTCATATATCTATTTTAACATGTCAACGGAAAAAAATCCGAGAAAAACCGATCACAGTCGAAGAGAGTCAAATCTTACGCGCGCCACCCTAGGGCCTTCATTTGACTTGGAACAAGAATCCTTTTTTCAGGGTGGACTCTCAACAGTATTCTGCACAATCGTACCGGGTGGTTTTTCAGTAAAAAAATTTCAGCTGAAGATATGAAACTCTAAATTTTTGAGTATTTTTTTGATAATTTTCATAGCCAAATAACTTTGGCTCCAGATATTTTATAAAAAAACCACCCGGTACGATGGTGCAGAATACTGTAGAGAGTCCTCTTTGGAAAAAAAAATTTCTTTCAAGTCAAATAAAGGCCCTAGGATGGCGCTCGTGTAATTTCACTATCTTCGGCTGTGATCGGTTTTCCTCGGATTTTTCTCCTCTCACATGTTTTTATGGAGATATGAAGTGTAATCACCAAATACCAGTTGAAAAAAAACCACCGCCTTTGATTTAGAGGCCTTTTGGTCGGAGCTGCTTCGAGCGTACAGAGGACTCTTAAGCGTTTCAACTATGCATTTTGAGCTTATAAGCAATGCACTTCTGGGGTTCAATTGGGGGGCCCCCAACCTTGATTTCAAGAGTTGGACTCGTTGGAGACATCGACAAACTCGATGCAGAGAGGGTTTGGGAGGCCCTTGAAAGTTGAAGGTGCGAAGCTTCCCACCAAATCACCATATGCGGATGTGAAGGAGGTTATATCTCAATGAATCTTCTCAATTAAACAGGGCCGTTAGGCTACATGACCGCTGCAGTTTGTACATTCCCTATATACCTCGATTGCTTCACATTTCCTTGAAAGGTGCAGTAGTCGAATTATAAGCATGGTCTATTATTTGGAGCTTGCACTTGGTTTAACGTGAAGGAGAGAAAACTGATCCATTTTAAAATCCCGGCCCATACACCTTATCTGATTTATTCTGTTCACTTTATTGCCCTTGCCGCCCTGTTCGGGTCCAACTTATATAGTTGAATCACCAAAGAGAATATACCACAGATTTAAAATTCCTGGAGATCCCTCAACTGCTTAATTCTTCCCGGTTTGATCTGATTTAAACGTTTTTTTGTCGCTTCTGTCGCTTGTTTACTTTGTATAGTGTGCTGCTACTGCCGGACTATCAGAACCATGCCTAGAAGTTGTCACCTACTCTCTATAAACTAAATAATGCATACACACAAAGCTCTTTATTCGGACTGCCTAATCCAGTTTCACGTGGTGCTAGGTGCTAGTGCCAATGCCAATGCAGCCGGCCGGGTTTAATGCAATTAAATGAACGGAACGGTTAAATGCGCTGGGAGAGGTTCCGTTTATGTGAACTCGCGGACTATTCATTTCGCTATAATACGGGTAGGTACGCGGTGTTAGTTATTGCAATTATTTGTGTGTGCATGGATAAATGGGCTGATGGGCCAAATTTCGAACTGTTAAATAGTTTTGGTCTTGGCGCGTCAAATTACCAACATTCCCGAGTCCATCATAGACCTCATAAGGAATGTTCGGGACGGTGGGGCACACCTTCCCCAACGGATACTTTATACGGTCCATAATTAATGGGTCGTAATAAATGCTCCTTGAAACAACATTTCATAATTCCATTATTACTCCCTACATGGGCAAGGCAAAAAGGTCAAAGCATCCCGCTTTAATAATAAATTACGTACATCGTATGTGGTGCGCTTCTGAATAGTAGGTACCCACTTTGAGAGACCAGTTCAGGATCCGCAAAGTGTGGAAATTGGAAGACCCAATCTGCAGAGGAACTTGGTGAACAACTTCGAACAACGGCATTCTTAGTTTCTAAATTTTTCAGTTTTCAAGGACGGAGTCGAATTGGTGAAATAAGCGTTGCGGAATCAATCCCTGTGGGTTTATTTCTTGACAGAATCTCACCATTTAGGTCTCTTTTGGAAGCTATGTTCTTTGGTTTGAGCCCATTGGCATCTCCAAAATCCAAAAAATTATTTTTGGATTTCGGGAATGGCAATGGGCTCAAGCCAAAGTACATCCTTGTAGCTTATTTCGAAAAAGATCTTAATCCCAATAAGCCATGAAAGTTTGAACAGTTTGAAACTATTTTTTTTTGCCCTGGTCATGCATCAAGGAAATTCGTCAGACAACTCTTCTATTCAGCCAAAATGCGAGCTTTTTGACAAGTTTGAAGTTTACTTGATAACGCGAGCAGCTTGTGCGATACAATCAAACAACTGAAGAGTGTGAAGCTTCAGAATTCATAAAACGTGTACAATAGGCTTTGTTTAGCGTCCAGTATCTTACTCGTTTCGCTCCATAGTTATTCTCAAAACTGTAAGGTAACAAAAGGCCAGAGTGGACAACAAAATATATAATAATATATAATATGCTTCGTAACAACTCAAAACAATCTACTATCACAACTATAGACCGTAGGTACTCAACGTGCTAAGCCGTCAGCCCTTAGCTTAAGACTGCCCGAGTGGCCCGAGTGACCATCCAGTGGGAACGTGAGGGGCCAGGATTTCGGTAATAAAACATGCAGACGGATCGGGTTGCCGTCTTGCTTTATCGTCGTTCCCAACAAAGCTCGCGACATAATCTAGGACACATTATTATATCTAGTCAAGTCCTTCATCAGCTCTCCGGTTCATCATCTATAGTTATATTAAAGTGTTGATTTAATACATCTTTCAAAGGGTGAATTTTGGGTCGCATTCACAAATATCACGCTCGTTAACTGGGGCCCTATTTTCGGTACACGTGATCTGTTCCCCGGCGATCACCGGGGAACGCCGGTGAAGTGATCAGTTCCCCGGTTCTAAAAGTGGTATTTTCGTGTCCACTTTTCGGCTATACTCGTACACACCTCGTACATGTCCGTGTAATGTCGAAGCTTGGCTGTCAGCTGTCATAATGATATTTGAAATCGAATTGTAATTTTTTAAGACTTTCAAAAATAACACCAACGGGTCTTCTAGCCTCCCTGTGTATTGCTACTTGATATCATAACTCATAACGTCATATTATTGTATCAAGAAAAACAGGATTTTGGTAGGTACTTGATTGTCCAAACGTGGTACCTACTTTACTTGCTACGGTCAGCCGGCTTCCTTCCCCGGGTACTGGGATAAATGGCGTGACTAGTTCTGTGATGTGCCGGGCCAAGTCTTGTGTCACGCGGAAATATTGCACAAACTGCACTTCGGAAAGTTCCTCAAAAGGATTCTCCCCATTATCGTCCACAAATCGTTTGCCGGGTTGGCGCGCATCTTCTTCGGCCGCTTCCAAGTCCGCGATTACATGGACCGCCAATGCCGCGTTCAATGGATCCATTTTACCCAAATTATTTCAAGAAACTTT
This sequence comes from Anaspis maculata, assembly GCA_949128115.1. NCBI lineage: Eukaryota > Metazoa > Arthropoda > Insecta > Coleoptera > Scraptiidae > Anaspis > Anaspis maculata. The sequence goes on along the minus strand of OX421961.1, from coordinate 55,654,637 downwards.
CGAAAAATTGAAGATTGGAACGTAAAATTGAAATTTTTGAAAAGACGCCGAACGAGAATTTCAATTGTCAAAGTTATATCTATCATCTGTCATTTGGCAATTGTTTTGGTTGTATTTTTGGTGGATTCAGCGTTGCCAACCTATGAACAATGTGCTTTTTTTAGTGATTTTCAATTTAGACTATTTGCAGTCCTTTGCTTTGATTGACATAAGCAGGGAATGAGCTGTTCTCTCGGTCGTTCCTAGGAGAACGAGTGTGCTCTGATTGACATAAGCGGGGAATGAGTTGTTCTCTCGGTCGTTCCTAGGAGAACAGGCGTGATCACGCGTGAATGTACCCGAAAATGCCGCTTCCCCTGTTTTTGAGGGAACAGCTCCTATAGGAACAGTTCACATGTGCACCGAAAATAGGGCCCCTGGTGTGTTTCATCGTGAAAAAAAAAACCTCCAGCATTGTCAGCTGTTTTTGATGAATTAACAAGTAGTGTGCACCGGTATGTTGTTTCAGGCTTCAGCCAAGCTTAATTGTAGCTGTTAACCAATTCCGGGTCAAAATGTCTTAAAGCGATCGCTTTAATGACTTTTTCACCTCCCCCGTCTTGTTTTAATGGCCATCGTGAGAGCGGCCAGTCATTAAACGTGAAATGTTTCAACCGTTGCCAAATTCTGTATAGCGCAGGAATTTTTAATGGATTCCTGCGATATTAAAAAGTGAACATGTTGTTGTATGTCTGTGTTGTAGGTACGTTCATAAAACTCGATTTTGTATCGTCCACACAAAGACTATTACATATGAAGCCGCATCGCAGCAGTTGCGGTCGCTGCAACAAAATTTCAGTTTGTTTAGAGACTTCAAACTAAGCAATCGATCGCCTTGACAGCAGTCGATACGGTGATTATTGAAATTCTTATTTGTTTTGTGATCAAATGAAGAATCGTTAAAGAAATAAATGATGAGCAATTGTTGAATAAACCTAGTCGGTAGCACGGTGAGCTCGGCCCCGCTTTCAAAGGCGAAGGTCCCGGGTTCAAATCCGCACTGGGCCAGATGGACTTTTTCACGCGTCCCTTAGTACTGGGGTATCTACTATCATGCGGTGATGTCCCGGGAAGAGGGATGAAACGAGAAAGCCATCAAAACAAAACCCCACTGATAAGTCCCCTACTGATCCAAAAGATGTGAATCTTACAGTACTTCGTTGTTATCGTCATCATTGTTATCGTTACAGAAAAACCCCGACGGAAAAAGTCTGCTAATAACCTACCTGTTGATGCAGGGCAAAAAAAAAGTTGAATAGAATACTATGCAGGGTGTCACATGCTTGACCCATCGAACTGTGGAGAAGATTCTCGTAGTCCTCCTGATTCAGAAAAATATTATAAACACCTGTCACTTGCTTCCTAAGAAGGACACAAGGTGTCAAATTCCAGAAATGAAAGCAACATAAGAAGTTGCATGAAAATTTTGCATTTCTTTCTTGGGCTACAACCCGTATGACAACACAGACGATCTGGTGTCAAGCTGAAATATCGGATAATAGATGGTGCTAACAGAAGCTACGCAGGATGCAGGCGATACAGTATGGTTCCAGGTATTTCAGCGGCCAGATGCGGACGTAATGTTTCTGACGAAATTTCTGTAAGTATCATCAACACTCGAAGATTGGAAAATGCCTCAGGCTAAGGTCATAATTGTGATTTATTTACTTTCGATATCGAAAGGCTTACCAGTGGTCTGCAGTAGGGTCACTTCGGAAGAATCTCACATCAATCGGGTCACTAATTCCAATGTGATCTTATTGCCTTATGAGCTCGAAAAATTTTCCAGAAAATGACCCTACTATATATAATAGATCAGGCATGCATACGATTTTTCCAATTGAAACTCTGCTAAAAGTCACGACAAAGAAAAATATGTGAAATTTGACTTTGTGTGGTGTGTATTTTTCTTCAGGAAGCGATCGAGAGACGTCAAGCTATTATTTTTGCCCTGATTTCAATATAATCATAATTCATGGAAATTATTGCCGGGAGTATAATTTGCAATGTAGTCCATCCGCTAGCTGCTATTCTGTGTTTTTCAAGATGACGATAAGATTTTTTCGTGCTGCCATAACCGAAAATGACAATATACGCTCGCTGTCCTGCACTGTAATATTCAGAAAAAGATCTAGAGCGGCAAAGTAAAAAGTACACGTAAAAAATAAACTAACCTCGCAAAATCATGCAGAATTCAAGAGAGACCACGTTTCCAATGTTATATCTTGAAATTTTCGGTTTGAATCAGTTGAAATCATAAATAATCATTTTTAAGATTGATATTCTAGGGTCATTTCTCTAATAGCTGTTGGCACAATTGCAGAATGATTTCTGACGTTTTGTGGCGCCAAGGTTTAAAAGTGAATAATTCATGCCATTTTCTGTGTTTCGTCGTCACACAAGACACTAGAGCTCAGCGATTTCGGGATTTTTGGGGGATGGCCCTTCTAATTGGGGAGGGGAAGGGCGGTTTTAAGCAAGAAAATTCAAACACGGAACGCAATTTTCCAAATCGACATTTGACACACAAAAAACTACATCTAGTAGGTATATGCCTCGTGGCTTGGTGATAAATGGCAGAAGTACCAACTTGAAATTTATTTCAATGATTATTGCGATTTGATCTTATTTATTTGTAATTATCTTGAAAGCAGCACGAAAACCGATCTATGCTACTCGCGCTGAAAACGGCATAGCATAACTCTCTTACATGCAGCTCTCGGCCTAGGGCCTCAAGCTGCATTCACGTTCGTTATGCTATGCCCGGTTTTCGGCGCTAGTAACATAAAATACTAAACTGCGCACAAAATGAAGTGACCATTTTATTTTGGGAGGTTTTTCCAAATGCCCATAACTTTTGAAAAAATGATCAGAATCTAAAGTAGCTGGCACTGTTGTGAGGATACATTCTTCTATTTTGTGAACCATACATACTCAACTCATTCAAAGTGAAGGTATATCTCATACAGGGTGATACAAAAAGGCGTGCAACTTTCTGCTCTTTTCATCTTGACACCGGAAATTTTGACGTCATCCTGTATATGCGAATATGACTGCGTCTTATAGCCTGTAGTATCTGTAACTCATAACTGTTTAGTTTTTCACTCTACTCTGTGTACTTGGGAAAATATGATTTTTCTTGTTTAAAAGTACCAATTTTTTGATAGAAGAGCAATAATTGTACGAAACAGTTTGGTAATCAAACGATAATTATCTTAAGAAAAGATGATTTGTTTCCTCTTCAGGAACCATTAATTTAAATTCCAATAAAAGCAAAGAAATGATACACACAGAGTGATGGGAGAAGACTGCGTTTTTTTCTGGCGCAGGCAGGATTAGTTCTATCACTCGGTACAGGTACTCGAATTGACTGTATCTTGTAGCTTGTCGTATTTGTAACTAAAAGGTTGTCTTTCTACTCTGCATTACGTAAATATCTCCATTGGTCCATTGTCCCGAGTCGCATACTGCATGCATATGCTCACATGTCAACCCAATAAACCTGCGGTCACAGAATTATTCCAGGGCACTTGGAACGTTTTTGGGTCCGTAGTCAACTTTTGTGCAGTAATTTTTTTATGGTACAGACCGAAATCTTAATTCTTTTTGTGTTCCTTATAGTTGCAGCGGTACGCTAGCAAAATGACCCTGATTCTGCATTTTGTGATACTGCAATGAAATTTGGCTTATGCAAACTACGTAGAATTTCAAGTGATTTGACCCGCAGCACTCAAAAATTTGTTCATTAGGGGGCGACTGGGGGCCCCTCCAAATTTCAAGATGTCAGAATTTTTACCATGCACCATTCAGTACCGCCCTATCTACCGTACAGGACCTAAACAACTTTGTCCTTGGCCATCATAACATTTTTCGTCATGTCAATGCCATTCTTCTTACAGAAAAAAATTATTTCTTTGTCTGGTCAACAAGTCGAGAAATATATTTTTTTTTGGACCACAAATAGATAGCTGAGTCGTTTTTGTGTGATCATCGATAAATCCGCATCCCCTTGATTCATTTATGAAAACAAAAGTTTTGCTGTTCTATTCTTTAACGAAGGGGTGACCTCAACTTACCATTATTTTCAACATCACCTATTTCAATGTTTTATCCCCAAAAATATAGTATTATTGTACTAATATATAGCTTGAAGTTTTCTTCAACGGTGTGGATGATGAAACGGCCTCAGATTCCACCTGGAAGCCGTGCATATAAATTTTTCTGCAAGGCCGTCAAATTTGGCATTTTTGATTTTCTACCGGGAGCGGCCAAAATGTCAATACACACCACTCCGCCCAAGAGCACCGGTTGCGGTACTTTCGCACCAACTCTCATTTCAGTATCACAAAATGCAAAATTGTTAGGCGTGAATATCGTTTTCCGCTAGAGCAAACCGGTGCTCTTGGGCGGAGTGGTGTGTATTGACATTTTGGCCGCTCCCGCTAGAAAATCAAAAATGCCAAATTTGACGGCCTTGCAGAAAAATTATTATGTACGGCTTCCAGGTGGAATCTGAGGCCGTTTCATCATCCACATCGTTAAAGAGAAGTTCAAGCTGTATATTAGTATAACAATAATCAAACTTACCGGGGTAAAACATTGAAAAAGGTAATGTTGAAAATAATGGTAAGTTGAAGTCACTCCTTTGTTGAAAAATAGCACTGCAAAAGTTTTCTTTTCATAAATGAATCAAGGGGATGCGGATTTATCGATGATCGCACAAAAACTACTCAACAATCTATTGGTGGTCCAAAAAAAAATTAATTTTCAATTTGTTGACCAGGCAAAGAAATTATTTTTTTTCTATAAGAAGAATGGAATTGACATGACGAAAAATGTTATGATGGTTAAGAACAAAGTTGTTTAGGTCCTGTACGGTAGATAGGGCGGTACTGAATGGCGCATGGGAAAAATTCAGACATCTTGAAATTTTGAGGGGCCCCCAGTCGCCCCCTAATGGACAAATTTTTAAGTGTTGCGGGTCAAATCACTTGAAATTTTATGTAGTTTGCATCTGCCAAATTTCATTGCAGTATCACAAAATGAAGAATCAAAAAGCGTACCGCTGCAACTATTAATGGCGTTTTCGACTGGCTAGAACCGAGCCGGTTCCATTCCGAGTGAGCATGCGCAGTTCATCAGAGCAACTTTTCGGCGTGTTCGACTGGAAGTGGCATTGCTCCCGTGCTACTTTTGCTGTGTTCGACTGGGAATATTCCTACGTCATTTGCACGGAACCAGCTCCGAATTTTAGAACTGTCTTGGTAGTCAGTTCTACTGTCAACTTGATGTATCAGTGTCGATTTTGATGCTAAATATGAGTCGTGGTAGTACCAAAAGGAATGAATTTGTAGCGGTGCATTCCTTTTTACAATTTTCTCATGAATTCCTGTTCGAATCAAGCAGTGATGGAAGGTATGAATGCTGTGAAATTAATGAGAGGGAGAGGGAAAAGAAACGGAATGAAGCCGTCTGTGATGGAGCCGAGCCGACGGGGACAGAATGGAACGAATCCAATTCGATTCAAGAGCAGCTCGGCATCGAGCAAGTTCGGAACTGGAACAGTTCCAGAGCAGTCCCAGTCGAAAACGCCATAATCTTCTTGAGCCTTGATCCGATCGCCAACAATTGCCAAAAATCTATTGCCTAGATACAGAGATACGGCTTTTTATTGTTAGCTCTTTGTTGGTTGACAGTTTCAAGCGACAAAATTGTTGCCGTTGAACAGATTGCAAATTGGCATCTTTTACAAGAAAAATTATATTTCCGTCAATACACAACGTAGAGTGAAAACCGAGTAAGGGATACTACAGGCTACAAGATGCGATCACATTCGTAAATACAAGATGACGTGAAAATTTCCTGTGCTAGGATAAAAAGAGCAGTACTTTGCAAGCCATTTTGTATCACCCTGTATGAGGCATTTCTCCGCTTTGGATGACTTGGATATGTACGATTCACAAAAATAGAATGATGTATCTTCAAAACAGTGCAAACTGTTTCGAATTACGATCATTTTTCAAAAAGTTATGGACATTTGGAAAAACCTCCCAAAATAAAATTGTCACTTCATTTTGTGCGCAGTTTATTTCTGAATTCCAATCGGCTGAGTCCAGAGTAGAATCAAATTTTTATGGTGGCAACTCTCAAGAGGTAGGTGCGATTACCATCCACTCCGTTGCGGGCTGGGTGATCCCCAGTTGATCGAATTTTTGGTTCTGTAACTCATGGATAACGTATCAATGCAGAATTGCAAATTGAACAGAATGCCATAAACACACATTTACAATGGAGGTTCAAATTTCCGATGTTCATGGAGGCACAACTTGCACAATTTTCTAGTGATTTCGCTAAAAGTTTGGCTAGGCCCTCAGTGTAACAAGCATCTAGAATGGAGAATTGCAACCTTTGATAGCTTAGTCGTCCAGCAGTGAGGCAAATTTTGACATACCTACCTTTTCCCTTACCCTCCATTTTCCAAGTTTTTTTTTACATCTTGATCCTTTCCCAAATCTGTATCCTGCCAGAAATCTGAGGTACAGCACTGAAATCTGATGAAGGTAGTGCAGAAGCAACCGCACCAGTTCTGGACGTTGTCACCAGAAAATTCAGATTCTGCGGACCTTAACCTATTAGTATTCGAAAAAACACCTAGCTAGCAGATAGACTAGAGATATTTATAGCTGTGACTATGCCTTAACAGATGGCAGATAGCTGTTGTGAGGTTGCGGACACGGAATTCTCCGTCATTGTAGAAGAAACTATTTCTGGACCCCCAAAACCAGCCAGTAGCAAGTCCATTTTTTCCTAAAACTGGTTTCATCAATCCTTTTTTCTCAACCAAAAGGTCAAAACTTCCGATCTCAATTCCGTGTTCCTAGTTGCACCACTAGAGCTGAATCCACACAGAGGCAGATTTCAGGTTTTTTGCGGATCGTTTCTAATTTCTATCAATTTTGCCATCACAACTCTGTTACACCTAAATTAAAACTAAACCAATCAGAAAGTATCCGCAAAAAATCGAAGTGCCCGATGAAGAGGTACACCTTGATCTGTGATGTTTTCAAAACTTTATCTAGTGAATCAGGTATATATCTACCTGTACCTACTCAATAACCTGACATGGACTGTCATGGACATGGATGAAAAATGTGCCACAGGAAAACGTGGAGTTCTCTGGCATAAGAAGATCTGATCCCATTTCCCACGAATACCTACCCATTCACCCTCTTTTTATGCGAACGCGATCGAGCGTAGAAATTTTAAATAATTCAAGTCGAGAAAAGCACCCTACCGTTGAAACAACAACTTGTATAACCTACACAGTGAAATGAGTATAACTATCATAGGCATTGGTACAACCTATTCATAATAAATACTACCCTCGATACTACCTATACTCTATATATTAGGTATTCATTTCAATTTCTTTGGCGTTACTTTCACCTCTTATTGTAGATGCCTGCTCGTGTGAAGTAATAACTCAATTAGTTCTCAAATGTGCCTGCATAGTAGTTTTTTTTTCCATTTTGTGGAGTGGACAATTGTAGATTTAATTTTCCATGTGACGCCGGATATACCTGTAGTGGCGGCGTTATTGATTTTTTTTTGTGATAATCGATGGAAACGTAAACGTTGTCTGTCGATTGAATTTTAATCATAGGTACATCATTTATTATTTCAATACCAAATACCACCATAATATCTTGGAAAATCAGTAAGTAATAATAATTGAAAGATCAGTTAATTATGGAGTAGTTTTCAGGATTTTAGTTTCAAGGTATTATCATTTCAAACTCAAACTCAAACAATTTATTGGCCATCATAAAGTTGCTTCACAACAAACATGGCATGTCTTGCATGTATAACATATTGACATCACATAACGGATATACAAACACAATAAATATTAGCATTGGCACTTATTTCAACTACAAGATTAGGTAGGTACGAAGGCGCAGAGCGGACATGGAAGGTATTTATTTGTAATTGCGACTTTCTTCTGTCAATTGCCACTTTATTCTGGCAATTGCAAAGTTTTTCCTGTCAATTGCCACTTTATTCTGGCAATTGCGACTTTTTTCTGTCAATTTCGACTTTTTTCTGTCAATTGCCACTTTATTCTGGCAATTGCGACTTTTTTCTGTCAATTGTCACTTTTTTCTTTCAATTGACACTTTATTCCGGCAATTGCGACTTTTTTCCGTCAATTGCCATTTTATTCTGGCAATTGCGACTTTTTTCTGTCAATTGACACTTTATTCTGGCAATTGCGACTTTTTAGCATATTTCGATAGAAAATAATTTTATATGGCCGGTTTGTCCGTCCGTCTGTCCGTCCGTTATTTGTCTGTTCGTCAGTCTGCCTGTCTGTCCGTGTAAAAGTTGAGAAGTTGTACTCTTTCTGGGAAATGAAGCTAGAGCCTTGGAACTTTTTCCGGTTAATAGCTTAGGCCCTCAAGGGTGGCCTATGGGCAGACTGTATTTCATGGTGGCGCTGCCATCTTGGTAGCCATATTGAGATTTCTCATCAGTGGAACGGAACCTCGAATGGAACTTACTCTGATCTCGTATGAACATTCTTACTTTCAAGCTCAGTTTCATGATTACGCCGCCATCTTGGTAACCATATTCAAATTTCTTATTAATGGAACGATTTTCCTGAAACTTGGCACTTACCCTTGCTTCGTATGATCACTCTTATTTTCAAGCTGAGTTTCATGATCCGCTAGAGCGGATTCAGAGCGAATGAATCTGAAGCGGATTCATACGAGACAAGAGTACCTATCTACGTTTCATGACAATCGTTCCAATAATAAGAAATTTCGATGTGGCGGCCAAGATGGCGGCGTAATCATGAAACTGAGCTTGAAAGTAAGAATGTTCATACGAGATCAGAGTAAGTTCTGTTCGAGGTTCCGTTCCACTGATGAGAAATTTCAATATGGCTACCAAGATGGCAGCTCCACCATGAAATACAGTCTGCCCATAGGCCACCCTTGAGGGCCTAAGCTATTTATCGGAAAAAATTCTAAGGCTCTAGCTTCATTTCCCGAGAAGGAGTACACTTCTCAACTTTTACACGGACAGACAGACAGACGGACGAACAGACAAATAACAGACGGACAGACAGACGGACAAACCGGTCATATAAAATCATTTTCTGTCCAAATGTGCTAAAAAGTCGCAATTGCCAGAATAAAGTATCAATTGACAAAAAAAAGTTGCAATTACCAGAATAAAGTGGCAATTGACAGAAAGAAGTCGCAATTACAAATAAATATCTTCCATGTCCGCTCTGCGTCTTCGTAGGTAGGTGCCGCCAACTATGTTCGATAAACTCATCCTTTCAGAATCCCATCCTTTCAACTCAAACTTTCAGAAACTTTTGAATAGGAGTAATATAAATTATTCAATGAAATTAAAAATATTTATTGGTGAAAGGCAATATATACAGGGTAATTCATAATCAGATCAAAAAAATTGAGCTTTCTATCAAGAAGGATATAGAATTAGAAGGTATAGTAAATATAGAACTAGGGCACTTGAATTCGGTTTTTATTCATAGACGTACGAGTAATTTAAAAGTTATAGTCTTTCAAACTTAGAAGAAATTCTTGTGTTCTCTTCATTTTATCCACTATTTCACATTTTCACATTACGGTTCGAGATAATCGGTCAAAAGTGGTACATTACTAATGATACTCACTTTTTGGGCTGAAAAAATAAATCGTAGGAAACAAAAATTGAGAACAATGAAATGAGACATAGCTCTTAGACTACCACAACACCGGACGACCAGACCAGAATTCCACAAACACATGTTTTGCCCAACTCAGTGGGCTCATCATTGCGGAAGCATCCAGGTCCGACGGTCCGGTTTTACCATCCACCCTGTGTCCAAACCATCCCGAATCGCGGTAGGCTGTGCCCTGGCGAAAAGCAGCTTTACATCCCGGAATTTGACCATGTCACAGCCTACCCCAATTCGGAATGGTTTGGATCACACGGTATAAGCATACGCATGGCTCCGCGGCTCAAGGAACGAACTCCACCATCGAGATCAAAATAAATGATCCACCTCAGTCCCTTGGTACATAATATATATTGGTATATATATATATATATATATATTGAGTATACGATTTTGTTGATTCATATATCATTACGGTCTCAATCGGGTTCGATCTCCGCTGGGGACGGATTTTTGGCCTCGAAAACAAGCTTCTTGGTTTAGTTGGAATGCTTGCTGAAGCAAGACGCGCCGTGTGTCGCATTGCACGTGAAATACGAACGATGGTGCTGACCCCATGCGATGTTGGTGGTCGTTAAAAATCCCTACCCTGTGTTGGAACACACAGGGGTTCGGCAAAATTTCCGGTATAGTGGAGGAAAGCATTCACCGGCGTCGGTGTTAGGCCTCGTTGCGGAAATAGGCCGACGTTAATTAAACGAATAAAAAAAAAATACGGTCTCGACTGGTGAAATAATTATTGTAACATAATTATATGCTTCATGTTTCTCGATATACTTACGTGCAGCAAATCTCCCATTCTTGTAGATGTGCACTCAGCCCGACAACCAAGGAAAGCAGAGAGAACTGTCCAACACAACGGCTCAGTGGTATTTGTCAGATAGGATGAAGTCTCCCTTGAGGACAAGTGACAAGTGGCAAAATTCGTTGTTATGCATCGCAGTTGAACATGTCCTCTCCGGAGGATTGCATTTTTGTCGGTGGCCTTTCCCTCGGATCGTGATCCTGATGGTATAATCTTATTATGTCTGAGAAATAGATAAGAGTCCTGGACACCACTTGAGCTCACTACTAATGCTATCATATTCCACACAGATAGTTACATCAAATGCAACTGGGGACACTACTTGGCCCTGTTATTTTATGGCATAATTATTATCCTCTCGTTTATCCGCTATCCGCATCTTTGTTGCGTGGAATCTACAATAGGGTGGGCCGCTGCTATAGGTGTGTTTTTTTTGTTTTCATAATACGGACTTCTAATAGCGCGGAAAAGTTGCAGTTTCATATACTTTTCAAATGTCTAGAAGCTTTTTGTCCCAAGTTTTTGTCTTCAGCCTCCGCAAGACGTGTGTTTCAGAAATATTTCAACATTCAGTTTTTGCAAGATAACGAATTGAGTTATGAAGAAAACTGTTGAAATACCTTAGTGGAAAAATAGATAAAACTCTTTATTCGACAGAAATGAAGTGATGAGACTTCAATTATCAATATTTTATCGATATTTTTTGTTTTATCTCACTCTGGGTTAAAAATTTTTTGACCTACCAATATGGGCATCAGTTTCCTAGATTCATTCTTGCTGTAAATAGAGCCATATCTTGATTCAGCTCCACAAACTGCTGATACTGCTTCTAAAACTGTTTTCAAAAATCGCTCTACTGATTGGGTATAACAGGGGAAACGTGGAAATTCTGATTAAGGAATTATATCGTTAACATTCAGTAAATCTTTTAGTTCATCATCCGACATACGGGGTGGTTTTTTGAAAAGGACTCACCTCCAATTTCTCGCTGCACAATTTTTTTCTGAGAAAAAGCTGACAAGTCGATCTTCTTCTTGAGAGGGACATCTAGGACACGTTTTGCCAAATTCTTATCTTCAATCCCTTTGCCCCCACCCCCTACCCTAGTTTAAAATTCCAAATTGCATCACTTATCTTGTGATACACCAAATTGAAGGCAATAACATTGTTTCCGTTGAACATACTCTGAAATCTTCAAACAACCCTCTTATCCTCTTAACCCTTTTGAAAATTCTTTCATTGTTGATTAGAGGAATGATTTTCTGTTAACTGCAGATTCTTGAGGAATAGATTTCCCAGCAAAAACAGGGCGATTTTTATTTCGAGGGGAACATCTGAACATGTGTTGCCAAATTTTCATCTTCATTGCATTATCTCCCTAATTAAGACCATTTTTGAAAAGGATTAGAGGGTGATTTAGGCAATTTGGAATTATTTTTGCATAAAGGAGATTTTCATACTTTCAATTTGATGTATCACAAGGTAGATAATTTATTCCTATTAGAATTGAAGTAGGCTAGGATGAGGCCGAAAGGATTGAAAATAAAACTGTGACAACATCGAAATAAGAACCGACCTGTTTTCGTTCAAAAATATTTTTTCCAAGAATCGGGATAGTTGATAGGATCGAGGAAAGCTTTTCTTTGATTAAAGATGAGAGAATTTTTGCAAGGGTTGGGAGGTGACTTGAAAAATTTAAAATTTGTTTGTCAGAAGAGAATTTTATTATCTTCAGTTTGATGTGTCACAACTAAGGTAATGCTATTTGACATTTTAAAGTTTTTTTTTTATTTGGGTGGTCTTTTTCACCAATTTCAATAACGTTTTGATTGATGTATGATATTATCTCATCATTGCTAAAACTCTTGTATGACAAAACAGTTGAAATTGAAGTTTTCGCCCAAAGTTGCTCAATTTCTAATGTGACTATTTCTGCAACTTCAAGGCAACTGAGCTTTTTCGGTGAATTCAATTTCATTTGTTTTTTTGTGATTGAAAAAACAATACTGGAACACGGGTTTTTTGTGCCTGACTGTTCAATTCCATATTTTTTTATTGTAAATATATTTTTAAACATTTTCTGGCCTAATAAAAATTTGCGATTTTTTTTCCAAATATAGAAATTTCAACGTCATTGCGGACCCTGAAGTGACGATTTTTTTTCAAAAACGCTGTAACAATTCTTTTTTGTAATCTGACTATGCATCTTTTCCGCACTATTAGAATAAAAAAATCGAAAATATGATTTTTCGGCCCACCCTAATCTACAATAATAATGGAATAGCCGTTACAGGAGAGTCTTCCAACTTTGCTTTATTTTCAATAATACTTGCTGTGCTGTTACCAGGAAAAAAGATGGGGATAATTCTTCCAGTTGATGGGTCAAAGCACGTAACTGACGACAATCAACGCTGATATTTCAAGTGCGCAATAACTCGGAAGATGTGGGTCAAGAATCTGTTCGTTGATTGTGTCGAGTAAAATCTTTGAAAAGGTAATTAAACCGCAATTAATCAACCAAAATTAATGGAAAAGCTGCCCTTGTACTGGAGCCATCAGCGCAAAGACCGCAGTGTTTGAGCGGATGCGGGTTCCCCTGTCCAGGAAAAATTAACCTCGGTCAAAGTTATAAATCGTCATTGTTTTCGTTATCTGGTGGAAAAAAATAATACTCGCTCGTTAAATTTGACTGATGATCTTTTTAATAACTGTAGGAGTGTCATCTATAGGACCACCTATATAGGTGTTCCAAAAGTCGCACACCATCGCATCATTTTTTAGCGCACTTCTCCAAACGGGAAGGCGCTTTTGTCCTCGCTTTGTCCGTCCGTCCGTCCGTCACAGCATCTAGTCCTAGACGAAAAGGTTTTTGCGAAAAAAAAATTTCACTCCAATGGGTAGCTTATGACCTTGTATCCCGAACCAAGAAAAATCTCGGCGAAATAATGATAAACAATTACAATAATAACAATTTAGTGTGGCGCGGCATCGCCGTTGAATGCCGCCTTTCAGAAGTCGGCCTGATCTCGAAAGTTATGACATGCGAATAAGTACCCGTTCTTATCATTTTACAATAATACATATGCGGGGCTATATTTAGAGGAGAATTTGAACTTCATTTTAATAAAAATTCCACATCGGTGCGAGGTACAGGTCAATAGTTGTGAATTTTTGAAAATGACTCCGAAGTTAGATTATTCGTTGCTTGCTGGTGCTTGATATCCTTTCCTCCGAACAAAACGAAGTCCAGTACGGAAAATATTTCAACTCGAATGGGTAGCTCATGGCCTTGGTACGCGAACCAAGAAAAATCTTCCCGAAATAATCATAATCAATCACAATAATAACATTTTGGGGTAAGGCGGTTTCGCCGATTAAGTGCTGGAATTCGTATTTGGATGTAGAAAGTTGCGATATGCGGGTAACTACATTTTCTCATGAAAATACATCACTACATGTACGCGATTATATTTAGAGAACAATTTGAACTTTCTTTTGATCCGACCGTCGAGTCAATTGTTATGAATTTTTTAAAACTTCCGCAAAGCTACGGCTCGGCGCATACGCGGCCCTACAAGTTCAAAATCAGACGTGCCATAAACACTATTTAACATTTTCAAATAGCCAATATAAGTACCTAAAGGATAATGGCACTCAAACTACCAAGCATGTTCACTCAATAACAAAAAAAAAAGTAGGTAGGTATCATCATATGTCTACTCTATGGTATCACTGAAAATCATGTGACAGACTACCATTTTTTCGGTTTTTCGATAAAAAAGAATTGTTCCAATTCAAAAATAAACCCTATATTCGTGTTCAGGAGGTCGAAATCAGTTGAAAAACATTTTTTTATACAGAATGACGCTTATGTGGCCGGTTTGTCTGTCTGTCTGACCGTGTAGAAATCAAGACGCTGTACTTTTCGAGAATTGAAGCAAGAGCCTTGGAACTTTTTCCGATGGATAGCTGATGTCTCCAAGGATGGCCAATGGGCACTATTTTTGTTATCCATACATCGTTATCATCATTATTATAAACAAAAAACAGAGATCTCCTGTGCACTTCGAAGAAGTTGAGCTTCTCTTCGGGAAATAAAGCTACAGCCCTTAAAAATTGAACTTAATACGATGGATAGCTTGGGTGCTCAAGGACCAAATAGGCAGATTGGCTTTCAAAATTTCGCCGCCTCTTGGCTGCCACATTGAAATTTCTTATTAGTGGAACGATTGTCATGAAACTTGAAACTTATCCGTGTCTAGTACGATCATCCTTATTTTCAAGCCAAATTTCATGTTCACGCTTAAATCGAAAAGCCGAATCTAAACACCTGAAACCGTTCCTAGCCATCACTACAACAGAAGTCAAAACAATAAGAAACTCACCTCCGGTTCCACCAAACTTGATTCGACGGATTAAATTCATCACTCTCATAGTAACTAAGCAACTGGCCATGCTATTGGCTGATGCATAGCAACCATCAGCGTGATGAATTCAATACACTAATAAAACTTTGGTGGAACCGGAGGTTAAACTGATTTGTTTGTCACTTCCACATGCATTTTCTGGTCGAGGTTGGTAATTTTACATTTCTTGCAGTGCAACTTGTGAACAAATCCTGTTATAAGTTGAGTCAGTTTGTCATATTACCGCATGAGCAAAAAATTATTTTCAGAAAAAAAAATACACGTTTGTCTAAGGAATTATCGGTTTTTAACCGCAAATAATGGCTTTGGCGAGGCAGTAAATACTATCAAGGGTTCCAATAATGGATTAATGAATTGGTGAAAAGTGATTCTTTCCGGGTCCTTGTCCGGATTGCAAATTTTCGACTCTCCGCGACTTTTTGCAAGGTAAACTACATTTCACTTCACTCATTTCAGTGTATATCCCATACACTTTCTATTTTCAGTAGAATGACTTTTTGGAGCAAAATAAGAGTGACAAGCTGAAGCGCTGGGAGAAAACGGCCGATGGCCGCTGATAGTTTCGCTCCAAAACTTTGCAGGTGCCATCAGCCGTAGCTGTAGCCCCCAGCTTATCACTTTTTGTTTGCTTTAAAAAGTCCTTTTTCTGAAAATAGAAAGTGTATAGGATATAATGTAGCAGTAGGCTGCACCAGAAATAATTTTAGAAATTTTCGACCAGAAAGTCTCCGTATAGTCCATCCGTTAGGTACTATTCTGTATTTTTTTAGAGGTCGAAAAGGTTTTTTTTGGAATTCCAATCAGTTCAAGTCCACAGAATCATATTTTTTTGGTGGCAACGCTCAAAAGTGGTGCGGTCACCCTGTGCAACCCCATGGGGGCCAGCCCCCAGTTAATCGAATTTCAGTGCTGTAACTCGGAGGATCGACACAGAATTGCAAAAAATTCAGGATGTCATGAAAAATGTCCCTCAAAAGTCATCCACAATGAAGATACAGCCCTTCAAGTTTCAAAAAAGGCGATTTCCGTGGAGGTACAATTTCCACAATTTTCAACCGATTTTGCTGAAAATTTGGCAAGGCCCCTCTGTAACAAGTATCTAGAAGGGGGAATTTCATTTTCTGGATAAATTGTCCAGTGGCGGAGCAACTGGAAATTTTGACATAATGCCGTCCCTCCTCATTTCTCAAGTCTCTGGTCAACTTTGAACTCTGAAACTTTCACTATGTATCGAATATATTGTTCAGCTATGATGTTCCCAAAAAAATTAGAATCAGAGCTGGTTTCTGGGTTTAATGTTGAATATAGAAGAGGAGGATTTGCTTTAATTTTTTTAACTGAATATCCTAGTATTCTTTTTATATGAAAAAATTGTGTTCAAATTTTTTGTTTTATTTTGGGAACATCGTAGCTGAATGATGTCTTCGATACATAGTGAAAGTTTCAGAGTCCAAAGTTGACCAGGGACTTGAGAAATGAAGAGGGACGGCATTATGTCAAAATTTCCAGTTGTTCCGCCTTTGGACAATTTATCCAGAAAATGAAATTCCCCCTTCTAGATGCTTGTTACAGAGGGGCTTAGCCAAATTTTCAGCAAAATCGGTTAAAAATTGTGGAAATTGTACCTCCACGGAAATCGCCTTTTTTGAAACTTGAAGGGCTGTATCTTCATTGTGGATGACTTTTGACGGAGTTTTTTCATGACATCCTGAATTTCTTGTAATTCTGTGTCGATCCTCCGAGATACGGAACTGAAAGTCGATTAACTGGGGGCTGACCCCCATGGGGGTGCACAGGGTGACCGCACCACTTTTGAGCGTTACCACCAAAAAAATATGATTCTGTGGACCTTAACTGATTGGAATTAAAAAAAAAACCTTTTCGACCTTGAAAAAAATACAGAATAGTACCTAGCGGATAGACTAGTATTTTTGAGACTGGTAATTTTCTCGGGGAAAAAGCCATCCGGCCATTCATTCAAGGCTGCCCTCATCGGTTTTGTCTGTTTCTCTTCTTCTGTGAGCGTGGTGTATAATATATTTGTAATTACTTGGAAATTATGTTGCGAAAACGTGATGGCCCCATCTGCAAAAAAACCTTCTAGTAGATGAAGAATAAAGACTCATGATTCATCTGAGTATTATTTCTGCCAAGTTTATTAACTTATTAGCTGCCGCCTGCCTCCAGCAACCTGACGTCTTCTGATCTAATGTCGTATGCCATATGGTTCATACGGTTGTAACTCTTGAGATATGGCGATGTTACGATCGCCAAATTTAATATCAAATACTCCAATATCATCTTGAAACTCTCTTTCTCTCCACAGTCCTTATGAGCCGAAGAGGAGAACAGGAGGCAAATTATACTATGCCATGATGTGTTTGCAATTAATTAATGTTATGTTAGCAAAGAAAACAATAATCCAATAAACGAAGTGATGGCAAAGAATAATGGCAATAACGATAAAACTTGGTGTCCATATGAAGCCTATGAAACAATAGTAAATTCGCGCGTGCAATTTCGCATAATGGATTCGTTTAGGATATCCGACTGATGCTGATGGCGGTGGTTGCGGCGGCGGCGGTGGTTATGGTGGCAATGGTTGTCGGTGTACCCCTCCAATCCATTAAAAAATCGCCGGCGCGAAACAGCATCATATATCTTCATGAGAATGAAAGTTTCCCTCGGACGGCAAGACAAAGAGCCTGTCAAAGAGCTTTCTCATATTTTCCGTCTTCTCTCGACAACAGGTGTCCATTTTGGATAGGAATTAAATGGACGAATCGATGTTCAACCCATCAACTAAATATATCAAGTAGACAGCCACGTACCTCGTACCTTAGATGATGATGATAATTGGTATTGGTGTAGGTTATTGTTCTGGTGCTGAGACTAATATAAGGTACCTACCTACTAATCAGCTGACGGAGATGGGCAAATTATTGATTTGCAGCTTACTAAGCAAAAACTGACTTGGATTATGGCATTGAATTCCCCCATATTACGAATGTCTTTATCAACTCCCGCATACGAATCATCATCGACATGGTGGCTATCGGAACAAAAATAATATATATTCTATTTCATAGTATATATTTGGTATTATTACTCTGCGAGTAAAATGCGAGCTGGTGTGACTGATCTTCGCACTTGTTTTCGAATTACTACAATATAAAGGGTGTCCCACGAAGTAACCGACCTAGTTCAAGGATAGATGTACTTTCTGGAGGCAAATCAGAATCTGCCTTCGAAATTTTCCTGACGTCCCCCGTTTCCGATATACAGGGTGATTTATGTGTTCTACCAAAAAGTTTAATTGGCCATATCTTAGAAATACATCAATAGAATCTATCGAAATTTTGCAGGTATATTCTAGAACCAAGAGCCTTTGTAGTGTCTTATTCACTCATGAAATAAATGCAGGACCGTACCCAAAATTTTGTTTCTAGAGTTTCTGTTGAAAAAGTCATCCTATATAGATTTTTTTTTCAAATCTGATGTCATATTCGGTAACTACATAAAAAATGCTACAAAATGCAGTTCCTAAATTGTTTGGCACTAATTTAGCTGATTCGAAAAAAAATATATTCAGAGATTTTTCAGGAATATTTTTAAAAATTCCAATCAAAATCAGTAAAACGCTATTTCAGATAGTCAAACAAATTTCACTAGATAGTCACTATTTCAATTTTGGTGCTCTAACCAACCAAAAATAATTTCAGGAGAATTTTCTGGAAACATGAATTTGGTACCTCAGATTCCTAACCAAATTCATGTTTCCAGAAAATCTCCTGAAATTATCCTCAGTTTGGTAGAACATCAAAATTGAAATTGTGACTTTGTTTGACCATCTGGAATAGCGTTTGAGTGCAAATTTTGGAGAATACTTCTTAAAAATCTCTGTTAATAATTTTTTTCGAATCAGCTAAATTAGTGCCCAACAATTTAGGAATCGCATTTTATAGCATTTTTTATGTAGTTACCGAATATGACATCAGATTTTGAAAAGAAATCTACACAGGATGACTTTTTCAACAGAAACTCGAAAAACAAAATTTTGGGTACGGTCTTGTGTTCATTTTCATTTCATGAGTGAATAGAGCGCTACAAAGACTCTTCGTTCTGGAATATACCTGCAAAATTTCAATAGATTCTCTTGATGTATTCCTGAGACATGGCCAATCAAACTTTCCGGTTGAACACTTAAATCACCCTGTATATCGGAAACGGGGGACGTCAGGAAAATTTCGAAGGCAGATTCTGATTTGCCTCGAGAAAATTCATCTACCCTTGAACTCTGTCGATTACTTCGTGGGACATCCTGTATAGTACAATTCGTTTGATTGCCTTTGGCGGGATTTACAGCGGGTCCTCATTTATTCATTGTTCCGCCATCATCACCCAAACCCATTAGTGCTCACTATTTATTTCCCTCAAAATATGCTCTTTTGATTGATTTCAAGTTAATGTCAGATGGTAGACCCTAGAAAAATGTTTTAAAAAAATATTGTACCATAAATAGACTTATAGCTGTATTACACAACACAATTTCTTGTACAATCTGCCAAAATAGTGTCGAAAAACAATGAACTTGATTGTTTAACTGACAGATTGTACAAGAAAATGTACAAGAAATTGTGTAGTGTAATACAGCTATTACAGGGGGATGAGTCGTTAACGACCCACTGAGCACATACCTGGGCACTTACCTACTCAAGTATTCAGCGACAAATATTCATAAAATAATGATCTTTATTCGAATTTGAAGTGACAAAATAGAACGTAATGGTTATTTTGATGATATACAACAAAACATTTATCGTGGCGGAGCATTTCGCATGTAAAACAGCCCTAGGTGGTTTTATTCTTGCAAACCACACACCTTCTAGTCAAACTGATCAAAATCACATGTTGTACATTTATTCTTGCTGGTAGTGGGTGACTTCTGCTTGAAGCTTCTCAGAGGTCGCCTTCCATATTTCTTCAAAAGCGCCTTGACCACCTCCCATCTGAACGACAAGTTGCCAAGTAGAAGACCATGACTTCTAGCCAGATGCCAAGAAGAGCTAAAAAAAAATCGAGTAGATGGTTGGTTACTAGCTGGTTGATTACTAGCACATAAAGTCAATGGTGGTATAAGCACTTGACTCCACTGAGAAACTACTGAATCCTTAAGGTCATCCGCTTCCCATTTCCTTGCTTCCTTTTTTTCTTCCTTCTTCCTTTTCGCAGGTGGTGCTTCCGATGGCTCGTCAGTTTTCTTTCCAATAACTTCCTCGTTGTCTTCACCAGCACGATTGTAGTTTTCTATCTCGTACTCGTCTTCTACTTCATCCTTTACGTGACTCTCGTCTTCTTCCATAGTTGATGGTGCATTGTAGATGTAAAGTTCCGCTTGTGCCATCAGCTGGTTTCTATTGAGGCGGTCAGGTTCGTTGCAATCTTCGTCCCCGCAGAGTCTTCATCGGTAACGTTTCCTATGTCCTCAGGAGGAGTAACATGAATGTCGTATTGGATTAGCATCATCGTCATTGAAGTTCTCTAGCTCTGCCAACAACTCAGATCATGGGCACTCTCGTATCTACCATGACTTGAATGTCTATACGATATATGATTTCAACTCAGACTCACCTTTCCCATTGTGCTAAGCGTTTATCACACGTTATCAACAACAAAAACTGACGATTCTTCACTTATAGACTTGGTCGATACAAGTTGTAACCGCTTAACACCGATAAGACAAGTTAGTGAAGGAAATAGTGCCAAGTGCTCAGTGGGTCGTAACGAACCATCCAAGTTCACTTATTAATTACGGCAAGTGACTGATACATTCGTCAATAACGTTCAATGATCTGCTTTGTTTGTGGTTTTATCATCAAGCATGCAACATTTTTGTCGTTATTTCGGTAAAAATGTTGTTTTTACACGTGACAAAATATTGTGATGCATTATCAAGATTTATACATTGGTGGAATGCAATTATTCTATGGCACAATTTGGCAATATTTACGATTTAAAAAGTATAGGCACGTGTCTTAGAGCGTTATGAAGCCATTCCCATCCACAAAATTTCAAAAAATTGAACGGTATGGTTGAAAAAAAATTAAATGTGTGCTGGGTCGTTAATGACCCACTGAGCGCTAATGGGTTAAGAGCTACAGCTATTTCAATGAGCCCCCCTGTGGTTTGGCCACCATCACATCACCCATCAAAGGTTACAGCTTTTTCAATGAGCCCTCTGTGTAACCAACTTGCAGGCTGGACACAAGGGCATCGCTGCGAATTCTTCTTTTCTCTCGAAAAGTCCTGCAAATGCTGCAGCAACCTCCTTCCCTCTGTTCTTCGCACAAGAGTTGACTGCTTATCTGGAGCTAACCAGATAAGAACTGTCGTTTTAAATACCTACCCTGTGTTGCAACACACAGGGGTTCAGCTAAATTTCCACTATAGTGGAGGAAAGCATTTACCGGCGTCGGTGTTAGGTCTCGTTGCGGAAATAGACTGACGTTGAATAAACGAGAAAAAAAAATGAGTACGTAACGAAACTCCAAAGCCTGTATTTTACAGAGATCCATTATAGACTTGCTGGTTGGATAGCAACAATCAATTAAATCTGTAAAAAATAAAATAAAAAATAGGTACGATTCAGATATATTCGTTTCGGTTACGGTTTATTTTATCGAATCCTTTTTGCAACTTCCGAATAAAACACCATCATTCGAAGTATAAAGTTGAGTGTAGGTATCTACCCCTAGGGCACTAATAATATTAAATTATATAATAATAGTAAAACAGATCCTCGCCATCCGCTATCGCAACAATATGGCACACTTTTATAGTTTCTTATTAGTTCCAGGCAATTTGATCTTCAATGCCGGCATTCCAGGGACACTGAAAATGGGCTCGGAAAAGAGAATATTGCAAATTGTCGCTCCATTTTGTAGCGACGAAGAAAAGTATACAAGTAATTCCCACTACCGTAATGGCGTGTGTTATATGACAAGATAATGGCAAAGTTGGTGCAATACTAACAATTTAATAAAAATATATGTGGCTAACGTAGCGAGCTCATATTTTCTATTTACCATAACATGTCTCAGCTCTCGGAGCTTTCCTCCTCTCTGTTTATTGCAAGCAAGAAACGCAAACCAAAATGCCGTAAATCTCGGGTTTCAGCACTTTTCTCGTGGAAATTTACTTGAATGAGTGCATCAATGTAGTATCCCTACCGTATCTAATTATGCTTGCGGGACTATCCCTCATTACAATATAGGTACCTACCACCTACCTACCTATGATAAGGATCGAAAGTAGAGGAAACGTGAACATGACTAGAATAAGAACATGTTGCAATGTGAATGCTTAATTGCCTAATTTCCATTTGCATATAGTTGCTCTTCACAAGACCTATACGAGATTTTCAGATTCTATTGTGAGGGGGGACAAGATACCGCTTATGCGTTTCCAAGAATAAGAAAAATAAGCACGGCAACTGCCCATTTATACTTGAGAAATAAAAATAAGAATAAAGAATAAGAAATAGTTTGAAATATTGCTCCTAGGTGTCGCCCGAGGCATTGAAATGACAGTCGTCAAAATATTTAGATGCAGTTTTCAGCTTTATACTGTTGTTATTTCGGTTCTTTTCCTACTTGTTTTGTTTAGTGTTATACAGTATCACTAATCTGTAGATAATAATTAAATAGGTAGGTATACAAATGAATGTTTCACATCGCCATTATTCCAAATTAGTATCATGTGTAGTGTAAGTATCTTCTCATCAATCTAGATTATTGCAGTACACATAGACAATACCCTATACAATGATACCATGGATGAGAACTTGCAAGGATAACTGGTAGATGGCGCCACGTTTAGACAGCCGTTACAAAACAGACCATTGGTCACACTTGTCAGAGGTTGTTGATGTTTACAGTCTATACCAAATCATAAGGCATGAATTCAATTTGAATTTTTTGGCAGGAGTCGCCGCGCGGATTACGTATTCTTGAAGTGTGAAAGAACTAGCAGATTTGTTCAGCATCACAGTTGTTTGTTTTCCGTAGCATGTATTCTGATCCCTCACCCGAAGACACCGCACACCATTCAGCGAACACTCTAGGGCCTTTATTTCTAGAGGGGAGCGATCATCAGGCGATCACAGTTCAGCCAATCACAGCCCTGGTTGCCTAGCAACTTCACATGGGAACGGATCACATCCTTCCTAGAAATAGGCTCCCACGTCGTGTCGTGCAACTTGTGAAAAACAATATCACAAGGTATTGAGGCAACTCTTGCTACATCGATGTACTGCGGATTGCATAAAACTCACAGTAAATTTCTCCCACAATTTCAAGAACAGCAGCCCTGATCGTCATAGGCAAAGCTCGACTACCTTCGTCACTCGTTCGGCTTATCTACGAGCAGAAGTTGAAAATATCCAACTTGTTATTTTTATTTTCAAATTTCTGGGGCGTGGCCGCGATAAGTAATTTTTGAGAGGGGCTAGAGTCTCGTCATCAACGGGGAAAAACACAAGTCACAAATGGCTTTAAAACACATCGTAGAAAATCATTCTACATTGGTTAACCGCGTAACTTGATGTTTTAGTAACATTGAGGATGATTTGTGCAGAGTTCAGGGAACATTTCGCCCTCAAATACTTTTTTACGCCACCACTGTTGACACATCTGCGCATTTTCAATATGCAACAGTGAATGGGAAGTTGGGAGTTTCTTGTTCTTATTGTTATTTCCTATTTTGGAGCATGAGCGCTTGGATCTGAAAGCTCTTTTTCAACATTTTCTCATTTGTATGCTTACCGTTATTTTAATCCTTATTTTTTGCGAGCATAAATCCATGATAAGATTTGACATTTTAGCGACCATTTTATCACCGGTTATAGATTTCATAATCTGGTCATGGCGATGGTTATTGCCTTTGGTAATTGCAGTGATGGGGTGACAAATGAAATAGCACATCAAAATTCTGACAGAAGTGCAGTTCTTCTGATCCTGATTCTCTAGCAGCACTCAGCGTAAAGGTTTAAATGGACAATGAAGCAGGTTATCTGTTTCCACCCATTTTTTAAGAATACTCAAGAAATTTCCAACAGGGTAGTTCCCGGCCCTCTTCATGTGAGGGAAGCATGCTCCGGTTTTTTGGCAGACGGCAGCCGCAGCTTGACAATTGACGGCAAAATCCTCGGACAAAAACGTCAAACACATTTAATAAGAGAAAGTTAGGTTAGTGGTTTGGCGATAAAGTGGCAAGGAAAGTTTCAACATGTTAGAATGCAAGAAATCGCAGGCTAGTGTGGGAGCAAACAAGCATTGTGCGGTCGGTGGTTGTTTCAGTGACTCGCGATACGTTTTTGTCGACACAAGGTCCATCTACTGATATATGCGCAAAGTAAACTACACTCCTGTCATTTTTCCGAGGATATTTGACAGTCGACAGTCGGCGCATCCCAGATCGCTGGTCAGGTGGGTGATCTGAACATGCGCCCTCGCGTGCGACTGTGGATGAAAATATCCCTATTTCAACAGCTGATGAGAACTAAAGATGATGACTGCTCTGTAGTAGCGAGGTCCGTCAAAAATGTCAAAAAAGACACCATACGTTAACCATCATAATAACCAGAGCAACATAATCGGTCAGATATGTTTACTCGCTGAAATACGACTCTTGTTTGTTCAACGACTTGTTAAGTACGTTAAACTTCAGCGTAATTCTAATTGGCTGGCGACGCCCTTGGAATGGAGAAATCCGCCAGGAAATCATAGCTCATACTCGAATCAGACTAGGGTTGCACTTACTATGATACACAAATGAAGTTTGGTAAATCCTTCAACGCGTTTCAGCATTGAATTATCTTGGACGGATTATGGACGTCGTGTCGATGCAAATTCCAATTTTGTGAAAGTGTTACGGAACATTAAATTCAGATTTGTGCGGTATAATAAATGAATGAATCTGACGAGGATTTTGAACATTGTCTCCAAAGAGTCTTCAGCTCGTCACAAATCGAACTCTTGGTGCTTGATCGTGATATCTAACCTAATTAGGTACCTACTGAAGCTTTATACGCGATGCATATTCAGCCACATCCAGTGCCAACTTGACCCCTTCTAACCTGACGTGGTGGTAGGGGTCGTTGATATTTCGCCGATGTATAAGATGATAATTAGGGTCGTCCTAATGACGGGGCACACTAGGGTAGTCAATAATTATTTCGCTGAAGTTATTGTTTCGTGAATGAGCCGGAGTTAAAGTTAGTTTAATTGAATGATTCCATTTCATGTCAATCCCTCTCTGTATCGGAGTAACGGAAGGCACTATTGTTTAATTGGAAATCTGTCGTTGAAATATATAGATTGTAGATAGTTGTAAATGTCAATTGTGTTGAGTTTTGTCGAACTATAACCCCATTCCAGTGCAATGATTGTTGAGTCATATCTGCTATATACTAAACTTTGCCTACCTAATTCACAGGCCGAAAATGTCTACAAACTTTGAAGATCTGAAAACCGCTCACGGACGACTTTGTCCGTCTGCTCGTCACAGCATCAAAGATTTTTGCGAACAAATTTTTCTTTGCATTAGATGATCAGGATCACTGTCTTGTTGTTGACTGGGTCATGTCATAGCCAGACATAACTAGGAAATTGGAAGCAATAATTGAATCATTATGATTTTTGAGTACGTGTTTCACCTCCTTCATTCCAGCATACTCTTGATGGATAGCTCGTAGTCTTGAGAACCGCGAACTAGGTGAAATTGTGTGTAAATAACGGCAGGATCCTGAGAACATCTTGCGTTCATTGATCTTTCAGAAAGAGAGTGCGCTACTGAGCCTCACTTGTTTGATATAACTTCTGATATGACTAATATGATAATTAGATATACTAATATATCTGATATACTATTCTGTTCTGTTCTATTCTGATATACTAATATAATATTAAATATGTTTCTAATACTTGATAAACTAATATATTTGGTCAAAAGTGACTGAATGTATATGTTGGGGAGGGGGTCTCTCCTTTTTCATCCAATTTTTGAGATATTTTGAATATTAATCATAATAATGATAATAATCGACTTTATTTGATTTGTATGCACCTACAATATGAAAGGGACGGGGCCGTTTTACTGAGACGGGGCTCGTACTTACCCACCTATGTTATGTTCATATAATGTAATAAAAAGCACGCATTTTGATGTGAAATTATTTTGAATAACTGTAAGCAGCAGAGGACTCATTTCATTTTGTCTGCTAAAGTTGTGCATCTACCCTTCCATCTTCCATCCCTAATACCCGTGTATTCATATTCATATTCATATTCATATTTGAAATTGAATAAAGCCACAAATCCATGATCGAAATCAGTACCCAATCACCGTTTTGCCAGGTATAAATTCACGCTCCAATCGTTGGACTTGTCAACGTCGCTTCTGCTATTGACCAACAAATCAAGACTTGTTTACCGGCATACGGGTTAGCTGTTGCAACAAGCACATTTGCGGCTAACCTCTGCCATTAGCTGTTTGATCAGTGTCGGTGCGCCGCGCCGGTGTATTTCTGACGTGTGCAGGAGTGCAGAATAACGTCAGCAAATTACTTCTGCGAAACTGATCATCGGTCTGGATGGGCTTATATTGATTGATTCGTGCCATGGGACCTCATTCAATGTATTTCCACCCTCTTCAGTTCCCTCTTTGCTATTATATGGCATATGTCTCGCCTGCAATTCTATGATAAAAATGTTCAAAGTTCTCATCACGGGCAACATCATTCATTCGGTCATATTACGTTGGTTTTCCGTCAATAATAATGAAGAGAATCAGACAGGGACAGCTTGCATTTTCTGGCTACATAATGGAAAATGACACCCTGCCGTTCGTAACTCACAAATTTAATATCGGCCGCACGGATTTTCCTGTTCCCAGCTCGCGTGAAATTACTACGTAACGTGATTTTCATTTGAACGGCACTAATTGCTAAATACTGCAGGATTTTTACAAAGTAATATGTGACGTGAAGCTCTCACTGTGGTGTTTGGACGTTCGGCTCTTGTTAATACGGTCACAGACTATACAGTTTTATTTGTTCCAGCATTAGCGTTGAACTTGTAATGTCGATGGAATTTAATCAAGACAGACTTTTTCCGAGAACATCTCTAAAGTTATTACCATACATAAATTAATCAGTGAATTTTTTTTATTCGTCCATT
Source organism: Anaspis maculata (assembly GCA_949128115.1). Lineage (NCBI taxonomy): Eukaryota > Metazoa > Arthropoda > Insecta > Coleoptera > Scraptiidae > Anaspis > Anaspis maculata. The sequence goes on along the minus strand of OX421961.1, from coordinate 55,627,376 downwards.
CAATGTCGGCTCATTTCCGCAACGAGGCCTAACACGGACGCCGGTGAATGCTTCATTTCTCCATTATACCAAAAATTTTCCCGAACCCCTGTGTGTTCCAACACAGGGTAGGGATGTTGACCGACCACCAACATCGCATGGGGTAGGCAGCATGTTCCGTATTTTACGTGTTATACGACACACTTGCATATTCCAACAGCAAGCATTCCAACTAAATCAAGGAGCTTGTTTTCGAGACGAAAATGGGACCGCTCATATAATTCACGGTGGGAATCGAACCTTCGACCTTTGTCATGGCTGTCGGACGCGCTGGCCACCACACCGCACGAGCTCCTCTTGTGATGATTTTCATTTCTGGAAATTAACCGCCTGGGCTGTATCTGGGCTCTTGATGCCACGGAAGTCTCGTGAGTCAAGAACGGTTATTTCACTATATTTCTCGGCTCAAACCCTCTTATTTCGGTTCCTTTTCGATTGGACAGAATTATGAAGATTTTTTTTTCTGATAACCTGATGAACTTTGAAATTTGATGTAGCAATTATCTGTCAATTCAAAGTATTCAGTATTATACCTTCAGATGATAACAACAACGGGGGCCTTCCAGCATTCCTATGGATTGCTACGTAGGATTCCAGCTCGTAGGACATCCTGCTGCAGCAATGAAACGACAGGCATCGTCATCGACCGCAACATCAATGCGACAAACAGATACAACGCAGAAAATGTGACGTGTTGTAAGTTGTAATGGTATATTACATGTCAAGGTAGAAATGGCTCATTGCAGCCAAGGAATTCGATTCAGTATATTACCGAGGCGCGCTGAGGTGAGATAAAATCCCGTAGGCTCTAATGACGTTTTACTCCGTGGTGTATGTATAGGACTTTATTCACAATGATCCAGTTTGAATGCAAATAATTGGCTTTGTTCAAAGTTTTTTGCGTCAAACATTTTTATCAGGTAGGCATAGGCAACCTTTTCAAACAACGCATCCATCAACACTCCGCGCTCCGCGGACCGCGACAGCTGTTCGTATCAGATCACCTATCTTCATACGTCACTTTCGGCCCGTGGTCCGAAAGTGACATTATTTTCCAGCCTGTAAGAACGGATCTAGGAAAAAACGTCGCTGGAAAAAACATAGCCGGAAAAAACATAGCGGAGAAAACATAGCATGGAAAAAACATCGCAGGGAAAAAACATAGCATGGAAAAAACATAGCAGGATAAAACATAGCACGGAATAAACATCGCACGGAATAAATATCGCGGAAAAAAACATAGCAGGGAGAAAACATAGCATGGAAAAAACATAGCAGGATAAAACATCGCACGGAATAAATATCGCGGAAAAAAACATAGCAGGGGAGAATGGTGCTGGGACAATTCTTCGCAAGCATTGCGCCCGCGCATACTTCAAGACACAAGGGGGCTAGCAGGACTCAAATAGCCACAATGTAGACACAAGGCTAGATAGGGCTTCGAAAAACACAAAAAGGCATGAAGGGCTCAATGGGGCTCCAAACGACATTAGGAGACACAAGGGTGCTCAGCAGGGCCTAAACCACTACACTGTAGACCAAGAGAGGATAAGGCTGTAAATATCGCAAGAAGGACTGATAGGACTCACTAGGGCTCCAAATGACACCCTAAGGCATAAGGGGGGCCTATAGGGCTCCGATCAACACGTGAAGACACACAGGAGCTGACTAGAGCTCCGCAACAAATACGGGTTGGAAAGGGGCTCAACAGGGCTACAAATGACACATTAAGACACAGGGGGGCCTGATAGGGCTTTGAGAAACCTGGAAAGGCACAAGAGAGCTTTCTAAGATGCCAGAAATGTCAAGAGGTCAGAAGGGGGTCACCGAGGCCCCAAACCATAATTGTGGACACAAGGGGGCTCATTAGGGCTCCAAACGATACTTAAAGATACAAGGGGGGTCAGCAGGGTTTGAAACGCTTCAATGTAGATATAAGGGAGGATAGGATTCTTATAATTGCAAGAGGGCCTGGCGAGGCCCACTAAGGCGCCAAATGAAACTTTGAGACACAAAGAGAGCTCGGGGCGCCCTGTAGAACTTCGACCAACACATAAAGACTCATAGGAGCTAACTAGAGCTTCGAAAACTAGCACAATCTAAAAAGGGGCTCAGCAGAGCTATAAATGAAACATAAAGACACAGGGGGGCCACATAGGCCTCTGAAAACATAAAAAGGCACAAAGGAGCTGCTAAGATTCCGGAAACTTCGAGAAATCTGAAGAAGGTCACCTGGTCTGCAAACGATAATTGAAGACACAAGGGGGCTCAATAGGGCTCCAAACGATACTTGAAGATACAAAGGGGCTTAGTAGAGCTTGAAACGCTTCGATGTGAACACAAGAGAGAAGAGGCCTCTATAAATCGGACGAAGGCCTGGCGGGGCTCACTGGGGCTCCAAATGACACTTGGAGACATGAGGTGGCTTCGTAGAACTTTGACCAACACACAAAGACGAACAGGAGCTAACTAGAGCTTGAAAAAAGGAGCTTAGCAGGGCTACAAATGTAACATGAAGACACAGAGGGGGGGCACATACGGCTCTGAAAAACTCAATAAGGCACAAGGAGCTTTCTGAGATTCCAGAAACATCGAGAATTCAGAAGGGGGTCACCTGGTCTGCAAACGATAATTGGAGACACAAGGGGCTCAATAGGGCTCCAAACGATCCTTGAAGATACAATGGGGCTCAGTAGGGCTTGAAACGCTCCAATGTAGACACAAGAGAGAAGAGGCTTCCAAAAATCGCACGAAGGCCTGGCGGGGCTCACTGGGGCTCTAAATGACAGTTGGGGACACGAGGTGGCCCCGTAGAACTTTGACCAACACATAGAGACTAACAGGAGCTAACTAGACCTTAAAAAACTAACACATTAAAAAAAAGGGGCTCAGCAGGGCTACAAATGAAACAAAGACACAGGGGGGCAACATAGGACTCTCAGAAACTTGATAAGGCACGAAGGAGCTTTCTTAGAATCCAGAAACCTCGAGAAATCAGGAGAGGGTCACCTGGTCCGCAAACGATAATCAAAGACACAAGGGGCTCAATAGGGCTCCAACAATACTTGGAGATACAAAGGGGCTCAGTAGGGCTTGAAACGCTCCAATGTAGACACAAGAGAGGAGAGGCCTCTGAAAATCGAGCGAATGCCTGGCGGGGCTCACTGGAGTTCCAAATGATACTTGGGGACACGAGGGGGCCCGTAGAACTTTGATCAACACATAAACACTAATAGGAGCTAACTAGGGCTTGAAAACTAACACATTGTGAAAAGGGGCTCAGCAGGGCTACAAATGCAACATGAAGACAATGGGGCCTAATAGGGCTCTGTGGAACTGTCCAAGGCATAAGGGCGAAGCAAATCCCCCAAGATACCCAAGGGGATTCATAAAGATCCCAAACGATACCTTGTAGAGACAAGGGGGCTCAACAAGGCTTGGAACGCTACGTAAAAACCCAGTGGGGGATAGGGTTCTGAATATCACACTCACACTCGGCCTCATCAGAGCTCCAAATTTTCCGGCGCGAAGAATTGTCTAGCGAAGAATTGTCCGGTCACCGGAGAGAACATAGCATGAAAAAATCACAGCCAGGAAAAAATTCTGCTACAGACAGCCCCTATACTTATTTATGTCTTTGACTTGAACGACTCTCATAGGTACCTACTTGAATCTCACGACCCAAACATGATACCTTACCGTGTGTAAACTTCCATCATGCACATCATGCACGGCCAGACTTCTGATATATCCAGGCCTCCACCCCAGGCGGCCCCCATTCGTACTTAGACCTGTACTGAAGACTTCATTTCCGCGTACTTGCAGTCATACTTGATTTTGATAGTTGGGAGACCACAGGAGATTTGGAAAAATACACCCTTGCGATGTTATTTCCCTGCTATGTTTTACCGTGCGATGTTTTTTCCGGCTATATTTTTTCCGCTATGTTTTCTCCTGCGATGTTTATTCCATGCTATGTTTTTTCCGGTCGATGTTTCTTCCGTGCGATGTTTCTTCCGTGCAATGTTTTTTCCATACGATGTTATTTCCATGCGATGTTTTTTCCTGCTATGTTTTTTCCGCTATGTTTTTTCCTGCGATGTTTTCTCCTGCGATGTTTATTCCGGTTACCTGTAAGAACACATTCACTTTCCAACTTTTTAAAAGTTTGGAATGTATCGCTTGCTAACTCATTGTGGATAATAAAAAAAATCTCATTCACAAAGAGTTAGCATAATTGATACATTTCTAACTTGCAAAAAGTTGGAAAGTTAATCATTTCTCACAAGTTGGAAAATTATGTCACTTTCGGCCCTATGAAGAGAGTTGAGTCGATCTGAACAGCTGTCGTGGAGCGCGAAGTGTTGATGAATGCGTTGTTCGAAAAGGTGATGTTTGCATTATTGTTGAAATTTGGAACTCTTCTATTTAGTTTGAACTTCGAACGTTAAACTGATACTAAACCCTTTGTTGGTGAAGTGACAAATACTAAAAAATGTTAGCCCTAAAAAAAATTGCAGGTTGGTAGAGGTAGGTATTGTTGAGGCAAGCCCTGCTCAAAAAAAGTTAAAAAAATCGCTATCCGTATCATTGCCTATGCCTACCTGATAAAAACGTTTGACGCAAAAAACTTCAAATATAGCCAATTATTTGCATTTGCATTCAAACTAGATCATTGTAAATGAAGTCCTATACATACCACGGAGTAGTATGGCCTATGATGGCCTGGGATTTCTACGAGAAAAGATTAAGAGATCTAGTTTTGATGCCAGTCAATCCGAACTTGTAAAATTTGTAATAGCGTTGAACTGAAGCAAATGAAGTAGATACACATAAAATCACATAAAATTTGAAGTATCGCCATGGACATTGCAGGGGGGCTACGATGAGAGGTACATCAGGGCGATTTTTTTGACGCAGATCTTGACGTTTTAGCATACTTAAGGGGTTGAAAAAAACGTGTCTAAAAAATTGTTTGATATTTTTGCGGTCACCATACCTCACATTTTTGAACAATTCGATGGGAGCTGAAATTGGGCGAATGTGCGTGCTTGTGTAACTTTGAGTGTGCGTTTCCCTCGAGATGCGAGGAGGACAGGATTCTCTTCCCGACACGGATGGATGGATGATGTAAATGACAGGAATCAGCACCGCCGCAACAAATGTTCCAAAATAAACACCATAAATCAATTATTAAGAAGTGATGTTCGCTTCCAGAAGGATAAATAAACAAACAAACACACATTAAGCAGTTTGCCACTTAGGGTTCGGGGAAACCTCCGCGGTGTTTATTTGCAGAAAGAGACCTTGTAGGATTTCGGTTTCATCGGAGGGAACAATTACATTGCTGTAAATAGATTGGATTGTATATACAATCAAAGATAAAGTTTCACGTAGGAAACAAGAATAATAATTGAGCTTTTATCAATTAGTAGTACACAGGTATACCTCCTGTAATAATTACACATCTACCATCTACCTACCTGCCTGTCTACCTAATTTTCAGCTTTATACGGAGCTTAGTAAGTTCATCAATCAAAACGTGACGTAATGCGTTGAATGCGGTGGCTAGGTATGCATCGCAAAGTGCAGCTATATGTAAACTGGTGGAATCCATCTAACAACTTTAGTTTAGACAGTTCAGATTATGTTACCTGTGGAGAAATGCTGGATAATATATTTTGCGAGAGTTACCTACATGCTACATTAGCGACGGGGCTTACTGTTGTGGTTATCTAAAGTTACCTACAACAGGGGATTGTATTGTGAAAAACTGTCAGCTTATGTCTTTTGTTTCTAACACAACGTTATAAAAAAAGTAAAACCGTGCGCATAAGTTCACAACGAACTGTTTTCTCGATGCATGCTCAAGGACGGAGTTGGATTGGTGAACAAAAAAAACAAAATTTTGTTTTTTGAATGTTGGAGAATACAATGAGCTTGAACCAAAGTACATCCTTGTAGCTTTCGAAAGAGACCTAAATGATAAAATTCTGTCAAGGAATAAACCCACAGAGATTGATTTCGCAACGCTCTATTTTACCAATTCAACTCCGTCCTTAATAGTCCAGGAGCTTATGTAATCCCGTGGGATTTTGAATGAAAGAGCATAGCGACTATGTGGAATACATTCCTTAGATGGCCAGCAATCACACCTCACCGGGTGTTTTGCTTGAATTTCTTGCAGGAAATTTATACAGGGTGAAACAGAAAAAATGGAGAAAAATTCGTAGCTCCAGACTGGGAACAGATGGAGAGCTTCAACTGCATACGTGATTTGATTATGTTGTTGTGTTGATTTCTGCCAAATTTGGTTCAAATCCATCGAATAAATTTTGAAGAATTAAATGACAAAGCTTTGAACTTTGACATTTTTTAATATTTGACAAATGCCATGCGGAGCAATACTTTCAACAATTTTGAATACAGTTCTTCAAGGGCTTTCAAAAGACATATTGCGAGTCAAGTTTCCTGACATATGCTTTCAGTCATTTTTGATGGTGACATTTCCGTTTGACAGGTGACAACCTAAATGTAACGGACTCATTCGACGGCAAAATCATGTCCGCATACCGAATTTCAAGTCACACAGCTTCATAATCTGATCTAAGAAACTTTGCCATTTAATTATTCAATATCTATCCGATGGATTGGAGCCAAATTTGTAAGGAAGCAACAAAACAAAATCATCAAATCAAGCCCGCCATTGCAGCTTTCCACCGATTCCCAGTTGGACGTTACGAGGTTTTAAATTTTCTCCTGGCCGTTACCACCGGAGACGGCCGCTCGTTTGGATTTTGACCAGGACGACCAGTGTTTGGTGCAGGACTCAACTCATCTGTCTTTTCCTGGTGGGGGATTGACTTTTTTCGGAAAATTCCAACTGATATCGGAAGTAGATTGCATTGGGCGTCGTGTAGGTTCATTTTCAAATCCGACACGGTTAAGTTTTTCCGACGATGATTTTTTTCAAAATAATAAATTTAATTTTCAAGTTTTCTTGTTTTCCACTCTGTCTACCACGAATGTCCATTTTTCAAGCAAAACCTTTGAAAGCATCAAGTCAGACATCCACCTGGTGATTTGTACCGTTCCACCTTCTATAGTTCACGGAATATAATTTTTTTCTTTTTTTCTCCTCTTTCACCCTGTATAAATCCCCTGCAAGAAATTCAAGCAAAACACGCGGTGAGGTGTGATTGCTGCCCATTCAAGGAATGTATTCCACATGGTCGCTATGCTCTTTCATTCAAAATCCCACGGAATGCTTTTTATTTACATATGCTCCTGGACTATTATGCGAAATCAAATGCTATACGGACTTATTCCTTGACAGAAATTTATTATTCAGGTCTCTTTCCTTGGGGCTTGGCTTCCAAGGAGCTTGTGGTGTGGTTAGTTAGCGCGTTGGACTACCACTCCAGAGGGTTCGATCTCCGCGACCTGGACGATGGTGCCGACCCCATGCGATGTTGGTGGTCGTTAAAAATCCCTATCCTGTGTTGGAACACACAGGGGTTCGGCAAAATTTCCGGTATAGTGGAGGAAAGCATTCACCGGCGTCGGTGTTAGGCCTCGTTGCGGAAATAGGCCGACGTTAAATAAACGAATAAAAAAAAAAGGTCTCTTTCGCTACAAGCTACAAAAAGGTACTTTGGTGCCTATAGACATTTTCAAAATTTAAAAATAATTCTTTCAAAGAAAAAAAATTGTTTTTTTTTATTTTGAGAATGTCTAGGTTTGATGCTCTGCGGATTGGCTTTGCTCAGGGGGAATTTCATGTTCTCAGTTGTCAGAAACTCTGAGGGTTTATATTTTTTCAATAGTAAGTTTTTTTAATCTTCTTTTTCTGGCCTTCTGTTTATTTTCTATAAGAGCTTCTTGCTGAAAATTTGTAACAAAATTACGAGCAATAACTCCATTCACATCCAGTCCCACCAGCGAATTTAATCATTGCTAACTAATTGAGGCATTTTCTCTGATGGATTCTAGATCAGTGCTGGTTGAATGACTACGGAAAATGCATACAAACTGTTGTGGTCTTGAACATTTTCCCATAATAAATATTTCGTAAAACTTGTGTTTTCAGTGGTCACTAAGCCAATATTTACCAGAAAGAATCTCTCAATTAGCTAACAATGAATTAATTCGCTGGTGGAACTGACTATCACTTTTTTTATTTTTTTGTTTGTTAATTTTGTCCACAAAAATGATATTGGTAGATTTTTGTTTACAAAAAATCAGTGATTTTCCAAGATAATTGGATATAACTTTGCATGTCCATCAAGAATGACCTCATGAATGAAATGTGAGATGTTGTCACCGTCTCCGCCTACTTTTTTCGAAAATATGACATTCGACTCTTTTTTTTCTTATGGCCGTCATCTTGAATTCGCCTATTATGGAATAAGTGAAACATCAATTGGTACCAGTAATGGTCACACTCAATAATATAACTGCAAAAGTACCGTTCTTGGTGAGTAACTTTTTGTAATCGGCCACTTGGAAATGTTGAACCCATTTTGCGAGTTTTATAGCACTTCGCCGCTTAACGCGACCAAGATGATCATTGTAGTATTGCTAGTAAGTACGCGGACTTTTTTTTATTGCCAAAGACTAAAAAAACAATAGATTCCGAAGCTTTTTGGTTATGTCAGTGACAATTTGACGATGCTCTTGGTCTTATCCGGGTATGACTTCCATAGGTTGTTGATCTTTCTTTCATTTCGCGGCTACCATGTTACTCGAAATCAAAATATCTAAAAACCTACCACATGTAATTTGCTATGTATTCGAATAAACGATATAATATACCCGATCGCCAATCCAAGTGCACAATCTGTCGGCTCTCATAGACAATCCGACAATTTCTTTATGGAGCTCTTGTTCCAGCTTACTCTTGTTCGACAAAAAATCTATAAGCTTTTCTAGTGGACAAGAATATACAACAAAAAAACTTTTCGAGATCCGCTCCGGATATTGCAATATTCAACTTACACAGATTATGCGCGAGAGAGGAGACCTTAACGAGATTTAGGAAGTTTTCCACCTCGTCCGTAATCCAAGAGAGGCGTTTTCGTTCTTTTTTCGCACTGCAGGATTAAGTTTTGCAAGCGTTTAATTGGGCTACGGGAGCAATAACAACGGCATCGTCATCTAAAAAGGCCCGAGGATGAACAACAGACTTAAAGCATTGTTTTGTTAATGACCGGCAAAGTTTAGACTTTTTATCCGTCCCTTAGCAACGCCATGAAGGATCTCGAGGCGTGATGGAAATAACTATAAAGGGATAAAGTCTGGTGATGAGGGTGTGTAAAGTTCTCATCTAATGCTGTGACGTCAACTACCCAATAATGATGTTCCATCATAGGGCACGTAAGGTGAGTGACTTTTCACATGGTTTTGTACATACAGACTGTCCAGAAAGTAACATTACTATTTTGAGGGGCGAGTTATTCTGGAACGAAGCAAAGAGCTAAGTTTTTTAATTACCAACAAAACCTAATAAAATGATGGGAATCATGTGAGAAATACAACATTATTTCCAAGGTGCCCCCCCCTAGATTCCATGCGCAGAAGCGAATTCTCCTTATTGAGTTGGGAGGTGAACACCACGGAAACAATTATTGTAACAATTTGTAACTATGGTATTTGCAGGCAAACTTATATGGAAATGAAAATACAGACCTTTATAAAAACTAATAATTATAAAGAACATGTCCAAACTCATGAAATAGAACTAAATGAAAGCAAAACTTTTTTCTTTCTTCCCCCAGCAAGTAGTTCTTGCTTTCTGAAAAAATCACGCATTATCGCAATGTTTTATTTTTACAAAATAAATACAATAAAATACTAAGAATGGTGGATGATGATGACATAAATGATTGCGTGCGAACCAAGGTGCGTACTTGAATAATCTGTATTTCTTGCATTGACTCTGTTTTTCACTCAAGTGAGCTGAGAAGCTGCATCATTTGAGAAAGCCCCAAAGTCCTGGGATCCCGGGTTCGGGAAATTTCTAATCCCAAAATCCCGCGATTTTGTTAGGGTCTTTCAATTGGATGCCCTATAGCGTACACTTTGGAACCGCCCATTGTATCTTAGTGATTCCTTGAAAATGTATGGTCAGCAACAGCAACAACCACAAGAACAACAACTATTAAAATATATTGAGGCATTCAAACATGGACGAATATGGATGAAGAAAACGAGCAACAGAACGCCACAGATCAGGAAGGACCCCAAAGTCACGAATTTCGATTTGCCATTCCCCTAGAGCCTAGAGAGCCTAGAACCCAACGAGGTATTGCGGCGACTGACAAAATATTTCAGAATAACAGAATATGATTCGACATGAGACTTGGACACATATTAGATTAAGAAGTCAATAAAAAACTAATCTTCAAAGTAAACTTGCTGATTACTACTACTTCTATTTCTCCCTCACTAGGTTACATACATAGAGGAAAGTGATATCCAGTGTTTCAAAGCGCCACTTTCCCAATATGTGAGCCATGCAGCAATCAGGACGGCCGGAAAAAAGCGCACGTGACTCGTTCATATCATGAATACGAAATGAATGTTTGCGAGGAAAACTCCGAATGACGCAATGGTGTTGACCTAAGCAAAAATTTTCTCTTCGGCCTCGTGAAACATGAAACAATCGTTCTGATTTATGACGCAGAAACCCAGCACAAATACTAATTAGTACATGTACACATTTTATCACCTGTTTAAAGCAACTTAGCCGGTCTTTAAAAGTGCCGACCAGAGGATCTTACTCATTACTCAACTGGAGTAAACTTGCACACAGGTGCTTTATCCTAAGTGATTAAACGGAGTTAATTTTAGAGCGAATTTGTAAAGCCCGAATTTATGTTATGCCTTCCTTTGCTTGAATATGCCATTGTCACTGGTTTGCTTGATGTTTTAGTTATAAATAATATAGCCCGAGCTCTCGCAAACGACCACTTTGTTGCAGACAGGAACACTGATGCAGCCCAGCCTTGTGTTAGTTCAGTTTAACTTTTCGAAACTGTGAATTTATGTCTGTAGTGCAGTTATCTTTTTCATGAGAGGAAAATGCTAGCCTTGGAACTGCTACTGCTAGTAAGTAAGTGTTGTGTGTACTTGGCCTCACTCGGATGGAATTATGTACTGCACATTGCAAGAACTTGCGAACGAGGCGGAATGAGGTTCAACTTGGAGCTACAATAATTTTAGAGTTTTCCTTTTATCTACTATACCGCCCAGCCTCATTCTAAAATCTCACACGACATGTTACATCGTATCGTATGACAGCAACTTAATTAAACAAAACCACATGAGCACCTACCTATCGGCGCAATGATCTGAAATTGGCTCCGAATCCGGTTTTTTGTCTACACACTTTGGCGCTCGCATGTACTAAAAATCAATCTATTCCAGCCCATCGAATTATCACGGCGCGTTCAAAGCTCCTAAAAATACCCATCCATGCAAGCATGCCATAGGCATCAGGGGAAGCTTTATGTTTTATATTTAGGGTGTGTATGAGTTTACCTTCGCGCAAAAACTGAATTTTTCAAGGGCCTTTTCCCGGGACCGTTTCCTTAATTAAAGAAATTGGTATTGTATGGAATTTTCCTCGGGCGAGGAAATTGATGAAAGTGTTGCGTTACGCTGGGCAATAGACAGGCACAAGCTAATGGGACGTAAATCTAGAAACCGTAAAGGTGTATTTATTTTGGGGAAAGCGCTCGCGATATCAGTGTGCCAGGGCAATTCAATATGAGTCCCTCCTGCATATGCGCCCATAAAAGTTTACGAGAGGAACTAAATGAAGATCTATGAAAGGGCTCTACCTACCCGTATTTTTCTTGAGGTATAATGGAAAATTTACGAACTTCCTTGAAAACTAAATCATTCACAATCGGTTCTTGAGACAAAGTCCTGGTTATGCATTCTCTTGAATACGTAACTCATGGGAATTTGTGATTTCGTTTGTGATCAGAACGAGGTGAAATTGTCATAACTCGGCTGTTATCCAACTTGGTATAGTGGTGTGAACTGACCTTATCTAACGTAGGGGATAGTGATCTCACCTGATCTAACCTGACATAAGGGATGGTGGTGTAATCTGATCTCAGCTGTCATAGGGGATGGTTATGTGATCTGATCTAACCGGACATAGGGGATAGTGGTATAACCTGATCTGACCTGGCATAGAGGATCAAGTCGGAAGTTCGTGATTGTGTCGTGCAGGCTGGGTTATACAATATACAGTTATGTCGACCTGAGTGGAGTCAAGTTTAAAATAGCTGGACTCGACTTGACCGGCCAGGTTAGACCCTTTTCCTCTATGTCGGTTCAAGTCAAGTAAGATCGTTCTCCCCTATTTCGGTTCAGTTCAGATTAGACCACTCTTCCCCATGTTGGGTGAATTCAGATTACATCACCATCTCTTATGTCAGGTTAAATCAGGTTGGAACAATGTCCCCTACGTCAGATGAGATAAGGTCATATATATATATATATATATATATATATATATATATATATATATATATATATATATCACTATTCTCTTACCTAGGTCAGATCAAATAACACCACTATCCTCTATGTCAGGTGAGGTCAGATTACATCACCATCTCTTATGTCAGGTTATATCAGGTTGGACCATGCCACCTTTACGTCAGATGAGGTCAGGTCACACCACTATCCTAAGTCGGCTGGCAGCCGAGATAAAGATAACTCGCGGTTAAAATCGATTGAAATCATTATGCTAGAGCTAGGCCCTTCAGCACTTCCGCAGATATACCTATTGGGTAAACTTTTCCAGATCGTCAGATTCTTCCAACAAGCTCCAGCGTATCCACAAAGCTACTGAACAATCCATTCCAATGCTTTTTGACAACCTCTCGTATACCCGTTGATGCCGCTTATACAGGCGCGTGCTGGGACCCTTGAAAAAGCCTGGGCAAATTCATGACAAAAGGCCGCTCCCCCACCCCACCCCCGACTAGAGGTGCCAGATTTCCACAAATCAAAATCAGGACAGGGAAATTTCTGATTAATAAAAGTAGAAAAATAAAACATTGATCTTTTGATAAAGTGCAAGCGAAGCGAGTAAAATGGCGTCGCAGGCGAAAATTTTTCGGGATGATCGTGATAATGCTAATAATAATACCGAAAACAAATTTCAAATAGGTAAGTACCAGATTCTTATATTTCCATTCACTAATTTTTCATAATTAAAGGAGACCACAACACAAAAATCGAGTCTATATTTCATTTGACCGACTTAAGGGGAGGAAGATAGTTGAGGAGTATACGGAACAAATCTATGTTTTCTATACGAGTCCGATCAGCCAATGAAACGTTTTGAAAATATTATCGTGACGTCACTTGGGAAGATGTTTTCACCTATATTTTCACCTCCAATTTTCTTCTATCACGTTTTCATGGTCTTGTTATTGCTGTTGTCATTTTGACAAACGTCATTGTCTCCAAACAAACAGTAATAATTATTATGTCAGGCTTGAAATAGTCGTCGTCTCATCAGCAACGGAATCAGGTGAAGGTATGCCCGTGAGTAGCTATAGGTAGCCCGTGAAAATTTGCTCCTATGACGTCATTGTCGTTCCTTATTATAACCGCAGCGCCCGCCACAAGATGAGTAAATTAACAAGACCGTATGCAACTGTTCTAGTTTTTTCAACTCTTTCATCTGCGACCAACTTGTATTTTGTGTTGTGGTCTTCTTTAAGCATTTAGCAAGTCAAAACTACTTGGGCACGTCCCTCAAAAAAAAAAACTGGATCCGATTACCTACTGCTACAAAACACTCTTAGTCTGGAAATCAGTTATTCAATTATTCAATCGTCTTTTATGCTTAAAAAAAAGTTCATCCAATTTTTAAAACATTCATAATATGAAAAAGACAAGAAAGTCCCTTTGATGCCCTACGGCTGAGGGCCTACCAGGAAATGCCCGGCTGCCCGGCGGACCAGCACGCGCCTGCGCTTATAACCTGAGATCAACAAAATTTCCACTCAAGTTTTCACTTGGAATTTGAGCTTGGGAAAAATGAGAACCAATAAGTTGCCATCAGAACTGGCTAAATGGCCATTGAATTTGTTACCAATAAAGTTGAAACACGATATTTCAAGTATTTCAATCGTATATTTTTTGTATTTACAGTAATTTGAAACTGGAAATGATTTTATTAAGTTAGCGACTTTTCGGTGATACATTTGAGATTTTTAGAAACCATTTCGCAAGAACAATCACAAGCCTGTCACTGACGTGTATCATGAACATCATTTTTGCAACCATGGCAAGTCATCAGGGTTGAGGATCGGCCAAACGAATTCACGCAGTCGGGGATATTCTAGCAGGAACGAAGGATAGGGTGATTCCTTTGCATCCTTCTGCCACCGGTCCAGGCCACCATTATCATTTTTTTCATTTTTAAATTTCCTATCGGGAACCGAAATGTATAATATGAGCCGAAGTGTCAGGCTCTTGAATGATTGATGGCTTTAATAAAATACTTTGGCGCACAAAAATGCTCGCAGTGACAAAAGATAGATTGTAAAATATTGATACAAGTATGGGAGACACTGTTAAGCCACAGTGAGACTCTAAGGAAATTGCATTCGAGGGTTACCAAATGCTGCTCCGTTAAACTCTCATGCGATCATTCATTATTTCAGGCGTGAGGCGACGTCAATCATAATTCTGAAATGCGATTTCATTTTTTTTTATGTGGTGTAGTTAAGTTCAAAGAGATGTTTCCAACATCGTGGCTTTTGAGCAATAGAGCAAAGCGAACTAGCATCCACAATGAAAGAGAGTATTTTAGCCAGATCATAGACAAAAAAATTTATGACTAGTAAAGTAAGATTTAAAATGTACAATTGAGTCAGAAATCAGATGAATTCTAATAATAAATGGCACAAGTAAGTACTTATCTCTCAGTTTCACCAGAGCTAGTTTTACCAAACACCACAGAGTAAAGGTCCGAGAGCTCAAATTAAGTTACTATTTAATTATTTCTGAAATAATTATACTAATCTTGGCTAAATCTAAACTTTTCCCTCAAAACTTCAACTTTCAATTGTCTTGAAAGAATCAAATTTATTTTGAACTGACCCGACCGAATCACATGGTAAGAAGATTAGTCAGAAGAAAAACAGTTTCATGGGGTAGTGTACATTTCCTGTTCAGCATAGCCCGACGTCGGCTATTGCAAATAGCAAATCCATAACTTATAAACGTTGCTTTTTCTCAAAGAACCGTCGACTTAGTTCGTAAGATGAAAGAAGTGTGAAACTGTTTTCACTGACGGAACAAGTGACTTTTCAAACGAAAAGTATACCTTCTAGAAGGTGGAAGTTTTTCTTCAGAAATGAAAGCTGTAGACACGTGTTTCGCTATATTGTTTTGGCTCTTCAGTACAGCATACCGGACACGAAAATGTATGTGAAACAATCAAGAGAGTTGTATAGATTTCCAACAAACATACCTCTGCAGCCCGGAGAGTGGAGACATCGAATGATCGTCAAACCCTGCTAATTTTTTACGCCTTTCGACAAGCTCAATGTTAATTTATGTATAAACTTCCTGTCGAGCCGGTGATCCGACTGAGTTGAAATTTGGTGTATTCACGCAGTAGCATCCTGGGATGAGCCCACTGTAGTGCGGATGTTGGGCGCCAACCACCTTGCATCTAATTATTAAGCAGTGCCGTTAGGTACGAATGTTGTACATACCCATGCCTTCATTTTAAGAGGTGTTGCCAAGATGTCGATCCGTGCAGACCCTGTATACAGGGTGATCAAAAATGCAAAAATTTCAACTCATTAACAAATCAAGTTAAAACAAGCCGTGTTCAAATATTTTTGGTCGTTTCTGAAATATTTTGAATTTAGTGGTCGGTTTTAAGGAAATGGACATTTTCCAATAATTCAGTGATTCTCCAGGATCTTCGAATAAATCTTTGTATTTCCACAAAGAATGACCTCATGAATGAATTGTAATGTGTCGCCATCGTCCCCGCCTACTATTTTTGGAAATATGAAAGTCGACTGCTTTTTTTCTTATAGCCGCCATTTTGAATCCGCCCATTAGGGAATAAATGAGAAATCAATTGAAACTAGTAGTAATAGTCATAGTCAATAATCTAAATGCAAAAATAACCGTTTTCAGTTAGTAACTATTTGTAATTGACCATAAGGAAATGTAACCCATTTTTACGAGTTTTACAGTTCTTCAGCGCTTACCAAGACCTTAATGACCACTGCGTGAAGATGACTATGGGGTATTAGAACAATCCAATATCTTGCTTGAGATGAATTACAAAACCATTGTGATTCTTCATTAGTCACACCCAAAATATACTGGAAATATCTTTACAAAATGGCACAATTTTTGGAAATACGTTTATTTGATAAATTTTTCGTTTTTGACTCGCCGACTCGCGTCATTTTTCATATTATAATTTTTTTCAGGTGTGCACAATTGCCAAACAGTCCAAACAACATAATGGATTAAGAAGTTTTATTGTAAAGATGTGTCAGTCTCATTTTAGGTTTCATTGATTCATTTGGTTTTCGTCGTTTGACCTGAAACAATCTTCGTTTTGGTGTCTTAGGGCTCGATACCGAGTTGCAGGCGCAAAGTTTGAGACGGCGTAGTTCGCCAAATACAGTGGTCTGATTGGTTGGTATCCGCCGTTGCTGTGTTAACCGCACTTACGGCAGTCTCAGCCTCAGCTGGGTATCTTGCCGTTAGGCTTAGAGCAGAGACCTTCCAGCTTATCAAGGGTTCAGTTTCGAGTGTGGCTACCAGTTTTTCATGAACAAAGGTGCGTACTTATCTAGGCGCATCAGCATCTTGCTCCATTTTTTCCTTCTCACTTTATTCTCGACTTTGTCACTCACTTCTTAGGTATATGCCAAAAAAAATACCATCTGAACATCTCTTGCTGACCTAGAATTATTGCAACAATACGGAGCACTGCAAGATCAAGACTCAACGAACCATTTTGAACTTGCTGCTGAATGCTGAATTCAGTCGACGTCATAGTCCAGGACCGATTTGAAATGAGGTAGACATCTTTGATATAAAGCTGAGTTTTTGCAAAGACATTCGGAAGCATGTTCTTATTGACCAAAAAAAAGTCCCCAAGTGTCCCGTTGGCGCTAACCGAGTTATGGGGTAAAAACCGCCCCTAAAAGTGACACGGTGCTGGTTTTTCTTATTTTTCTGCCAAACGGTCACTTGCACGTAAAATAAGTATAGGACTCAAAATATTTCTCACTAAAATCTGCATCGAAAAGGTCCTATCAATCACATGCCTAGGTCCCACCCAATTCGCGTAAACAGCAGTTGAAGTGGGGGGTAGTTTCAAGCGCGCCACGAGAAATTTATGTAACGCTGTGTTTCAAGGTAGATATCTGATAAATGGCTGATCTGACAAAAAAAACCGTTGGGGACGAAATTGTTCATTATTATGTTCTGCATACGATGCATGAGTTGTCAATCCCTTTGGAAAATTTTTTTTTGGCTATATCACGAAAAAGTGCCCCATATGCAATGCAGAAATTTCAAATAAATTGAAATTTCACAATCGCTTTTGATCCTAAAAGGCCGGTCTTTGACACTGGTCATCACTGATATATTCTTAGTCAAATAAAAAAAGTCCCCGTCCATCCTCTCCACATTAACCAAGTTTTGAGGGGGTAAACCACCCTTAAAGTGACTTCCAACTGGTTTTTCTCAATTTTCGGCTAAACGGTTGCTCAAATGCAAAATTAGTAGGTGACCGAAAATATTCCTGAGTAAATTTTGCATCGAAAAGGTTGAATACACTAATCAGCTAACTCCCACCCAGCTCTTGCAATCACCGTTCGAAGTTCTACAAGTTCGAAGAGCGCGATCTAGACAGCCGCTCCGACGCTGCTTAACAGCGGATATCTCAAAAACGGCTTGTTGTAGAATAAAAATGGAAGAGGTTTTATTTATAGGGCGAAACATGTTTTATGAGGTGCTGGTAATGATTTTCAGTTTTACGGGTGATATGAATGAGTTTCACCGGTTCCTAAATCGTCTCCCAAATAAGAAAAATTAAAAATTTCATGGTTATGTGCCTGTTGAGCACAGATTTTTTCGCAACTGATCAATATATAAATTTTAAATTGCCCATCGCTGAATTGGCAAGGAATTGTGCATCGAATGAAGTTTTGCTCATTTGACTGGTCTCCACCTAAGCTGTGCAAAACACGTACAAAATTTAGGGTAATTCCGAACACGCAGGGAAAATCTCGTATAACTCCGTCTATAGAAGCGTGTATCTCAAAACTGGCTGGTTTAACAGAAAAATGCACCAAGAAAGAATTGATAGAGTGAAGTGTCCTCTACAAGAGGCAGTCTTTGTTTTTCCTCTAACTAAAAAATTATATGAACTACGATCGTTTTTTATAAGAGTCTCGAGGGAAATAAAGATTTCCGGCTGGGTTTTGCATAGTGCCCTTTTACAATGAATTATATATTTTTAAAATGTCCAGAACAATAATTTACATTATGGGTATCACTAAAATGGTGACTAGCAATGTATATTGATAATTATAATAATAATAATAATGATAGTAATGGTAACAACACAAATTGAAAAAAAACTGGTTTTCTCAAGTCTACCGAGTATAGCATCCAAAGGCTGTGAAAAAAAACGCCTTTGAATTGTCGTAATAATAATAATAATAATAATAATAGATTGACTTTATTTCCAGGCGGCATTCAGCACAGTGCTGCTCTTCCAGCACTGTGCTGAATGCTGAATGAGTAATATACCTACACTGATTTTTCAATAACACGTTTACGTCATCGTCCTTCGAATCAAATATGATTGTTCTTTTTCTTGGAAAATCAGTGTACAATATGACATTTCAAAGATGTTATTTCCTACAGCCTTGGATGCTGTACTCGGTGGACTTAAGAAAACCAGTTTTTTTTTTTAAATTTGTGTTGTTACCATTACTATCATCATTATTATTATTATTATTATCATTATACATTGCTAGTCACCATTTTTGTGATACCCATAATGAAAATTATTGTTCTGGACATTTTAAAAATATATAATTCATTGTAAAAGGGCACTGTGCAAAACCCAGCCGGAAATCTTCATTTCCCTTGAGACTCTTATGAAAAACGAGCGTAGCTCATATAATTTTTCAGTTAGAGAAAAAACAAGGACTGCTTCTTGTAGAAGACACTTCACTCTATCAATTCTTCCTTGGCGCATTTTTCTGTTAAACCAGCCAGTTTTGAGATACACGCTTCTATAGACGGAGTTATACGAGATTTTCCTTGCGTGTTCGGAATTACTCTAAATTTTGTACGTGTTTTGCACAGCTTAGGTGGGAACCAGCCAAATGAGCGAAACTACATTTGATGCACAATTTTTTGCCAATTCAGCGACGGGCAATAGAAAATTTATATATTGATCAGTTGCGAAGAAATCTGTGTTTAACAGGCACATAATCATGAAATTTTTAATTTTTCTTATTTGGGAGACGCTTTAGGAACCGCTGAAACTCATTCATATCACCCGTTAAACTAAAAATCATTACCCGCACCACATAAAACATGTTTCGCCCTATAAATTAAACCTCTTTCATTTTTATTCTACAACAAGCCATTTTTGAGATATCCGCTGTTAAGCAGCGTCGGAGCGGGTGTCTAGATCGTGCTCTTCGAACTTGTAGAACTTCGAACGGTGATTGCAAGAGCTGGGTGGGAGTAAGCTGATTAGTGTATTCAACCTTTTCGATGCAAAATTTACTCAGGAATATTTTTGGTCACATACTAATTTTGCATTTGAGCAACGGTTTAGCCGAAAATTGAGAAAAACCAGTTGGAAGTCACTTTAAGGGTGGTTTACTCCCTCAAAACTTGGTTAATGTGGGGAGGATGGACGGGGACTCTTTTTATTGACTAAGAATATATCAGTGATGACCAGTGACAAAGACCGGCCTTTTAGGACCAAAAGCGATTGTGAAATTTCAATTTATTTGAAATTTCTGCATGGCATATGGGGCACTTTTTCGTGATATAACCCAAAAAAAAAAATTCCAAAGAGATTGACAACTCATGCATCGTATGCAGAACGTGATAGTAAACAATTTCGTCCCCAACGGTTTTTTTTGTCAGATCAGCCATTTATCAGATATCTACCTTGAAACACAGCCTTACATGAATTTCTCGTGGCGCGCTTGAAACTACCCCCCACTTCAACCGCTATTTACGCGAATTGGGTGGGACCTAGTCATGTGGTTGATGAGACCTTTTCGATGCAGATTTTAGTGGGGAATATTTTGAGTCCTATACTTATTTTACGTGCAAGTGACCGTTTGGCAGAAAAATGAGAAAAACCAGCACCGTGTCACTTTTAGGGGCGGTTTTTACCCCATAACTCGGCTAGCGCCAACGGGACACTTGGGGATTTTTTTTTGGTGAATAAGAACATGCTTCCGAATGTCTCTGCAAAAACTCAGCTTTATATCAAAGATGCCTACCTCTACCATATAAAATTATCAAACGGTCCTGGACTATCATGTTGACGCTTGATATAGTTGTACTTTTCGAATTTACACGTTCGCGCGTTGCCAAACTACCAATCAGAGTCAATGACCACCGAATGCGCGCGCAACCAAGGTAAATTCAAAATAGTCTATGCCACAGTGGCATATTGCCTTATTGACAGTCGCTTCAAATTTCGCGGGTGTAGGGCATGACTCTGCCAGGTACCAGTGGTGCTTACCAGTGGCGGCTCGTGAGCTTTTTGAGATAAGTGCTGCGCAGGAAAAACGACGGTAAAAAATGCGATTGGAGCGAAGAGCGCTGAAGACGAAATTTTTTCAGAAAAAGGGGCGTGGTCACCTTAATTTTGAGTATTTTTCAATCGCGAGAAAGCATTATCGAGTTGAGTTGCAATGTCCACTTTTCCGATATTGAATAAATTCAAAATATTCGTCAGATGTGTTTTATTGCAGGAAAGCCGACGTATATGTACTCCTTCAAGTTCCGTAAGTTTCTTATCCCTGTTTTGCTCCGCTTTCTTCTCCCTTGAACAACAAGCAAGGAGAAGAAAACAGGACTTTTTTTGGGGGGGCACCCGTAAAACCACGAAATTTCCGAATACCAAGCTTTATTGAAGGTCCGCTTAAAGCGCTTCCCTTATTCACTCGTACCTTCTTCGCTGAAAGTTAAATCGGGAGTTGGTAGTCCCATAGCCTTGATCTGTAGCTTCTCGTCAAATGTTCTTACCCAAAAAAGCGTTCACATCAACCAGCAACCCAACAACACTACCGCACCACGGAAATAAACATTGAACAAGTGGAAGTGGCCTTCCCTGCCCGCTCTGCCGCCTCTCTGATACCGCTGGGCCACGCTCTGGGCCAATCAAAGCTCTGCGTGCTGCAATTCATGCCGCACCGAGGCCAAGTATAAGGCGATGTATACTTGGACTTGGTCGCATTTAGCAGCTATTCAAGGCGCTAAACGGTGCGGATTAATATTCCGCCCCGCTGCGCTCTATTCGTCCAAATTACCTAGTAAGTTCAATCGTCGCTCACTTGTGCCGCAATAATTTAAAATTTATCAACCTGTTCTGGCTTTTTCACATTTTCTAATTGGAAAGTAATAAGAAATTATGCGTTCAAATTTTTTTCTGTGCTGCAGCCCCGCAGCTTCCCTGACGAGCCGCCAGTGATGCTCACGCTCAGTAACCCATTTCACGATTGGCAGAATTTCGGTCAGAGTGTTGCTCATGCAACGTGCGAACAAAAACTCACATCATCAAATAACATCCTAATAATTATTGTTTTTCAACATCTGCCTTGAACAAATTCAGCGTTCCTCTGTTCCTCTTCCTGTCGCCTGGCATGAAAGTCAGACTTCTTATATCTACAAAATAATCATTATGTTTTTGAGAAACTGAGAACGTTTCTCGATTAGAAAAACTATTATTGGTCTGTGTGTCGGTCTGTGCGTACTGTCAGGGCAGTTTGTTACTCACTTTCGTTGCAAAAAAAAGTTGTAAGTTTTTTGAACGGGCGTCTGCAGGCGTCGCGTCGCGTCGTGACGTCAAGTGGGACATAGTCTATGTCATGGCTCAACGTAATTCGTATAAACGTCGAATATCCACTAGTCCCCTGTTACCCTTACCATTTCCATTCTGTTATATCTAAATAATACATACCTATTCTTCTTACCAATCCTTACTATTGATGAATATGGACTGTTGACTGTTTATATGTGATATTATGTTGAGATGGATTTTTCTCACAAGTATAAAGGCTCCTTGTTGAGCTTGAATCGTTCAAAAATTTTCATTTCTATCACCAATTGGATTAAAACGTTTTTCAGCAAAAGCTCAAGATCATTTGACGAGTCGTACAATTTAAACTAGCCAAGTATCAACTTAGACCGTATCTCCTGATGACACGATATCACAGAAGAACCGCAAGATAATTTACTTAGACCAAAGTTAAATTCATCTGCACAATATCAAAGGTTTGCCATCAGTGGAGAGGACCATTAGAGCTCCCTCACGCAAGTAAATTTTTAACTACCCAAGATAACTCTGATAGAGGTGACGTTTAGATAAGCCCTTTTCCAATGCAATTAACCCGTTATTTATTTCCAAATGGCAAACGTTTCAAACCGGCATGATAAAATAATAAAATGATATAAAGATGCGTCATAAAATACGTTACTTTATTACACTCGAAAGCATTGTACACTGTACAGGGATACCCAATATTAGATAGAGAACGCACTCTTAATTTTTGAATGGAATCGTCATTGTGGAAAATAGGTTTTTTATTGAACCAAGTCTACAGAGTTGCATTTTTGTCTCAAAATAGTCGTAGCGGTATAAGAAAAATTCTATAAAAATGGCTCTGATTGTGACAAAAGTGGTGAAATTTGATGTGTGGACTCCTGAAGGCATTTGTAATTTTTTTCTATA
Source organism: Anaspis maculata (assembly GCA_949128115.1). NCBI lineage: Eukaryota > Metazoa > Arthropoda > Insecta > Coleoptera > Scraptiidae > Anaspis > Anaspis maculata. The sequence goes on along the minus strand of OX421961.1, from coordinate 55,604,317 downwards.
ACTACCTATTCTTTATTCTTGGACCTATTCAAGATTTTTCACTTTTCTTTTTGTACTACGGTAAGTAGGTGCATAATTGCTTAGTCCAACAAATGGAAAAAAAAAATTCGGAAAAAATCAAGTGAACTGAATGGTGACCTTTTTGTGAAAATCCAACTTTTCCATTTTTTCGAAAAAATATTGGAAACAAGTTGAAAATTAAAAGAGGCAATTATTCCTAAAAAAAAAAAACCGCTCTATTAGAAGTCCCGTAAATGCTTCCCTAAATACCAAGCCATTTTCGAGATATTCGGAAAAATGTTATTTCTTGCGACGGTTGTTTTCGTTTTAGACCCTATTACATCACAGGGTTAATTTTTTTGAAAACTAGATGAGATCGATGATTTTGAGAGCACACTTTTTCCGCTAATCAGATCGACTGCCAAACATTGCATCTTATATCATCTCCTCGATCATCCTATCGTAACTGTTGTAGTCATAGTTGATTTTCCTTCCAAAGTTATAATTATTAACTCTATCAACAGTAGAGTTGGTTTGATCAATGGCGTCGAAGGCATAAATGTGACTATTCTGAAGTATATTTTGAAAAAAAAGAACCCTATGATGTGTTTGATGTAATATAGGATCTAAAACGTTGCTTCAACTTCAAATAAAGCCAATTATCTGCATTTAAACTGGATCGTTGCGAATTAAGCCCTTATTTACATACCACAGAGTAAAGTGTCATTACAGCTTATGGGATTCTATCTCACCTCGGCGTGCCTCGGTAATGATTGAATCTTTTGGCTGTAATGAGACGCTTTCCACCTCGGTATGTAATTTGTATATATGTATACTACACTATAACTCATCCCAAACTTCAAAACCTAAGTTTTCATGAGATTTACTATTTTGACGTCGAACTAATTTTCAGGGTTAGGGCAGAGCGCACATAATTGTTTTAAATTATCTGTTTCAGCGTAATTCTTCACTTACAATAGGTACCTAGCTGGTAAATACATAGTAAAGCCTGAGGCACGATACTGTTTTCGTACTATTTTCATGATGGAAGTAGGTATATGACTAAAAAAGACAAATTCAGAAACTCCCTAGTAGCCTGTCTTGTAGTGCTATTTATATTTCTAGCATGGAAATAGTACGAAAATACTATCGTTACACTTGGGCTCAAGTTCATGACATGATGACAATGTGTGATTAGAGTTGACGGCACACCAAAGGGACCTGTGGGCGGAGCCTAACTGCGCAAACTTAGTTCATCTAGTGGTGCACCTAGATTTGCAGTGGGATTTTAGGTTTGCCTGTGACCGGGTAATGGTCCACCACTCCAGCTGACGGTGTTGCCTCCCCTATTTCAACACAAGAACTCGTTCAAAACGATTTTTGTTTTTCTGCTTAGCCCCGCCCACAGGTCCCTGTGGTGTGCCGTCAACTCTATAAACCTTATAGGTCGTTTTCTTGTATCAAATGAGCACCCTAATTCCTCCAACTTTTCCAATCAACAGTGTTGCCACTGTTACTTTCGAAGTAGAATGCAACGTTGGTTGTTTCTGGATGAAAAAGTAAAATATAGGAAGCAAATTCGCTGACTTAGCTGCATTATTGATTCAAGTACATATTATTATGTGGAGCAAAAGTAGTAGCTACTATTTAGATAAGATCCTGCGGCATGTTACCCCCCTCCAAACTCAATAATGTAGCGTCGGAAAGTTCGTTGATTCACTTATGAACGCGGCGTAGCGTAATATGGATTTTAGATCGTCGTGCTTCTATTTAACTTTGTAATTGAACTCAATAAGGTTAGTTTGTTCGTCTTGGGCAATTACTCATGCCATTATATGTCGCTATGAAAAATATTTATTCAAAATATTTATTTAATAAAAGTATATTAGGTATCCGGCCAAAACTTTGTCAATAATAACCGAAGTCTGTGGCTTACCTATATGGATGAACTAATCATACTTTTTTTGTTTCAGGTGAGTACTCATAGAACTCCCACTACGATCAACAACTGCACCGTAAAATCGCAGCTGAGAAAAATGTAAGTTTTTAGGAAGGTTTTGGGGATGATTTACCCAATGAAAATGGAATTGGTAGGTACTTCATTGAAGTTGAACTCATGGTCCTAAAAGGCTCCCTTAAAAAGACAGAGGGTGTTGAAGTTGACTTTTTAAAAACTTTTTCAAGTCTTGCCAAACGTAGTGGCGGAAGCTATTTGTGGCCGCTTTTTTTTTCGTGAATATTCTTTTTCCTCGTTTCCTCGTTCAATTTGTCCTCAAATCTCCCATATCTTTTCAACGGTTGAACATGTATAGTTAGTTTTTTCTTTAATCCAATCTCATTTATTTCAGCTCGATACCGACGACATTTGAAAACGATCAGTCAAATATAAGCGATATTTAACAACAGTAAAGACTGCACGGGTCTCGAAACTCATCTCAGATAACGATGAGTAGATCCACTAACTTTCACATCCTTATATCTCTGGATCTAATTAAGCTATTATGTATTTTTTTTTTCAATTGAAGTACACATAGAGACCTTTTTAACACAGAGTAAAAGCAATAAGGAAACTACTGTTTATCAATTTATACTGTTTATACACCAGAAGAAATTTTGATCCGCTATGAATGCATCGTCCTTTACAGCAATCGAAAAACTTATTCGGTTACGAAAATTTCTATATACAACCAGCGAAGCAAATGAGGCCAGTGTATTGATCAATTTTTTGACGTTGAATACCGACTTTTTAAACATTAAAAAAAATTTCTTGCATTCGTGCGGTCTGACCAAATATTTTTTGTGCCTATTCCCATCCGCAAACAATCAGCATCAATTTACAAAAGACCCGATACCGCTACGACTTTTCGTTTAGGAGGAGTTCAACTGCAAGACGGACAGACGAACGGACATGAAAGCGCGGCTAATAGCGTATTTCCTACGAAAATGCGCTAATAATAAGCATAAGCATTTGCTTGGATTTCATAGGCCTTGCCAGGGAAAGTCTGCTTAGCAACTCCTCAAAAATATAAGCAAATGCTAGTGCTTATTTTTTATCAATTCTACCCTATACCTATGTATCTTGTATGACACTTCTTGTAATAACGTACGAAAATAAATGACTGCTGCGAAGAGTGCGAAAAAAACAAATTTTCTGGACGAGGCTTCGTATTATTCACACCCATGGAGGTTATTCACACCGCAAGGTGAGGAGGTGGACTGTTTTTTTTTTACTTCAGCTTTTAAACCGCTCAACCGATTTTGGTCAAATTTGTACCACAGTTCACTAAAATAAATCTCTCTCGAACAATAATATTGCCTTCCTTCAAAAAAATTCAGGGGCGAAAATATTGGGAGATACCTTCCCCTTTTTCCCTTATTTTTTACCCCGGTTATTTCTCGAAAATGTTACTAACTTTGAATTCTTCGTTCTATTTAGGACATTTGGTTGTGAGAATTAATAAAAAAAATCAGAAAAATGTGCAGCTTCATATCTTCGGCTGAAAATTTCTTTTTGAAAATCACTCGGACTACTTCTCACTATCATGGAGAATACTGTAGTGAATCCAGCCAGAAAAGTGGGAATTTTTTCCTGCTAAACGAAAGACCTAGGATGGCGCGCGTAAAATTTGACTGTGTTCAGCTGTGATCGGTTTTCTTCGGATTTTTCCCTTTGGCCAGTATATCCGGACATATGAAGTGAAATCTGTTAATGCCATCTAAAAAAAATCATCGGCTCCGACTTAGAGACCTTTTGGTCGAAACCGCTCTGAACGTACAGAGGACTCTTAAACTATTCCAACAGCTTGTTTCCGTTGCATTCACGTGATTCAGTTATCCAAACCAAACAGTAAATCAAACAGATATGATTGTATGTGCAATGTATACGAGTACCTACGTACTATAAATAAAGTACATCGATACATCAGTTTATACGAGGTAGATATGCCTAGGTTTTTTAAACTCCCACAAAACTTTCTGGAACACTGAAGCTGCGTAGCTTGTCCCCATCAACTCATAGATAATTCCCGCAAATTTTTTAATATTGTTGTTGGGGCTAAATTTAGCCAACCACAATTAGTATTCAATTTTAATTAGCCCTCTCCTCAACACTTTTCCAAAGTGCCCTGCGTGTTCTATAACACAATGGTGCGTAATCAAGAGATTTTGCTGCGATGTTGGTCATCACGCTCTACCATCAGCCATCCTCGAAAAGCCCTCACTGATATAGCAATTAACTGAAGGGGAACGGGTTACAAAAAATGTTGTTTTGGATGCCTTTTTGTGTTGTCTGCCTGTGGCGGCTTAGAGGTTAAAGCTCGTCGAACGGGGATGTTTGCAAGAGTGTTCGCAGAAGAGCTGATGCCGGGATTTTAATTTCGTATATACGGAACCGCAAAGCTCCCCATATCGGGCGCGTCTATATATACGAATTGGGAAATGGAATAAAACTAACAATGAGGCAATTATTCGACACTGTTCCCAGTCATTACAAGGGCACAGCACGGCTGATTGCGGATTTCCCATTCCCAAATCCAACTGCCGGTTCATTTCCAATTAGTCTGGATTATTCGAGCGGAATCTTTAAGGTGCGTATAATACACATGGGCGCTCGTTGGGGGCTGACAAATAATCACCGTCTTTGGTTTCTGGCACTTGCTTGTCGTGTGATTGGCCAAGACTTGAACTCCGGTAGGTCGGAAGTGGAAGGTCGCTTAATATTCCAAAGGGCATTTCAAAGCCAACGTCGATTTTGACGAGTTTCAATCATTTATTCCATTCTGTGTATTTTCTTGATCAAAATAACTTGTTCTTGATATATTTTTCCAAATTTATAATCAAGTACATATCATGAAGTATTCGTAGATTGAAAAACAATTGTACGGTGCACAATTATTTTTGAAAAGCTTATAGAAATGAATGTTTAAAACTTGGGAAGCCTACTTGGTTTTTGAATTTGAAGTTTCAGTAAGTATAGGTATACCTATAAAAAACTTTATAGTGGGGACGGTACGCGACGAAAATCCCTTGGATACTGCACTTTTGAGTAGAGTTATGAAACTTGGCACATAGTTTCTAGGGACCATAATAAGAAATTTCGCCCGATGTTCCCAAAAAATTTTTCGACGGAATCCGTTATATAGGCCCCTTTTTCCAAAATGGCGTCCAAATTTTGAAAATTGGCGATTGGTCGTACAGTGGCGCGCAAAGTATCAATTCCTAACATTTTGACCATAACGAGTTGGTTTAAGCCACCCCTGACTCGATCCGTCTGATATTTTGGCCATTTGGGCCTTTTTTCCAAAATGGCAGCCAAACTCCGAAAGTTGGAATTTGGTCGTATAGTGGCCTGCAAGGTATCAATTCTGAACATTTCGACCATGACAAGTCGATTAAAGCCTACCCCGACTCTACCCAACCTAAATTTTGGCCTCAATACTCAATTATTATAGTGCTGATTTAGAACTTATTTTTTTTTATATTGAGAAGGGTTGTGAAAAACCCGAGGGAAAACCACTTCTTGGACTTTTTGTGTGTCCAACATGTGAGTAATCCGGAGAGCAGAATCAATACATTTTTCCGAAGGAATGAAATCAGAATAAATTTTATTCCCATAAAAAGCTCCACCATTGTAAAACATAGGCTCCCCCAGTGGCAAAACCTATTTCACGCTAGTATAAAACTGTGATAACAATAAATAACGTCGAAAGTACATATTTACATACCAACTGCAAATTGTTTCAGAAAATTTTCATCAGTGCAGAAGAAATTTGGCATGTTGATTAGGAATAAATCCTTGCAAGGTTTGATTTTCTGCATGAGAGAGCGTCCCACTGATGTAGAGTATCTGAGTCGACTGTGCGCTATTTATAAATTTTGCACGTTTGCACGACGTATCAATTCGTAACATTTTGATTATAACGAGTTGATTGAAGCCACCTCTGACTCGATTCGGCTGATATTTGGGCCATTGAGGCCTTCTTTCCAAAATGGCGGCCAAACCGAAATCGGCAGGTGGTCGTATAGGGGCACACAAGGTATCCATTCCTGGACATTCCGACCATTGCGAGTCGATTAATACCCTTCCCGACTCGACTTGACTCAAATTTTGACCTCAATCCCCATTTATAGTCCTGTCCTATTGTCAGTTACGATCTCGTTGCATCAAAACCGCAAGAAATTTCGAAGTGCAAGTTGTTCGAATATGTACGGAAACGGATCGAGATAAGCGGTTTTTGCCGATTTATACGTCGATACGAGTTGTACTTGAAAAGATTTGAGCAGAAGACAATCACAATGTACCTCTTATTGAATACCAACACCAACACACTCTTATCTAGTGTGTCCAAGGCACAAAGATCTCTCCTATGGGTCTTAGTTTGTCCCATGTGACACATTTTTGGCAAAAAATGTAGGTACAGTGTTAGATGTTTTGCACTTATAGCCGTAGAGTCCCTCATTATTAAAATTAAAACCTGTTCCTGAATCGCAATCAGATTTTTTAGTATCTATGGTAGAACGAATATTATATCTTCGAGAAAACTATTACAGCTTTAGCGCCTTATGTACATAGTTCTTTCCCAACCTTGGTATCTGTAAGTGACAAAACGAGTATAATGCAACATGTAGAAATTGGATCACCTACAGGAATTAGAATTGAAAAGAGATTCAAGATAGGTGAGAGTTCGGTTCTTCACCAATGTAATAGATAAAGAAAACAGTAAAGAAGAATGTAGGTGAGCGTCTCGCACAATCGCACAAACGCAAACGTGCAAATTTTCAAATAAGTTGCATCCCATATTGGCGCACAGTCGACTCAGATGCTCTACATCAGTGGGACGCTCTCTCATGAAGAAAATCAAACCTTGCAAGTATTTATTTCTAATCAACATGCAACATTTCTTCTACACTGATGAAAAGTAACCGCAGTCTGAGGTCTGAGAGGCAGAGAGAAGTCTAACCACCAAACACCACTGAGAAACAGCAAATACACGCGATAGAGCGCAGATTTCTCAATCACTGTTATTTCTGGTAATGTAATATGTGACCTGACTTATCTTTTAGCACAAATACAAATTCTGAAACAACTTGCAGTTGATATGTACCTATGTACTTTCGACATTTTTTATGGTTTTTACAGTTTAATACATGCGTGAAATAGGTTTTGCCAGTAGGGTGGGGAGCCTTTTATTTCTTCGGAAAAATGTAGTGATTCTGCTCTCCGGATCACTCACATGTTGGACACACAGAAAGTCCAAAAAGTGGTTTTCCCTCGGGTTTTTCACAACCCTTCTCAAGATAAAAAATATGTAAATTCTAAATCAGCACTATAATCGAGTATTGAGGCCAAAATTTAGGTTGGGTAGAGTCGAGGTGGGCTTTAATCGACTTGTCATGATCAAAATGTCCAGAATTGATACCTTGCAGGCCACTACAGGACCAAATTCCAACATTCGAAGTTTGGCTGCCATTTTGGAAAAAAGTCCCAAATGGTCAAAATATCAGACGGATCGAGTCAGGGGTGGCTTAGATCAACTCGTTATGTTCAAAATGTTAGGAATTGATACTTTGCGCGCCACTGTACGACCAATCGCCAATTTTCAAAATTTGGACGCCATTTTGGAGAAAGGGGCCTATATAACGGATTCCGTCAAAAAAAATTTCTGGAACATCGGGCGAAATTTCTTCTAATGGTCCCTAGAAACTATGTGCCAAGTTTCATAACTCTACTCAAAAGTGCAGTATCCAAAAGCGTACCGACCCCACTATTAGAAAAATTGGCCTTCAGAGATAATGTGCACAAAACACTTTCAGTATTTCCCTCGTGATTTTCTAAACTAATTCGTTATTGATAGAGAAATTGTGGCGATCTCTTTTGTCTAGTTTTCTGACTGATTCGCTTTCCTATCGCTGTTGTCATGTTTTTTGCTTCGGATTCCCACCCCCATGGCTCCCCCAGCTTCATAAAGGACTTTTTTTCGAACTTCTGGTGCATGTCGGTGGCGAATATAGCCTGGCCGCTATTTTTCTGACAAGGTAAACCATGAACACCAAAGCCATCTTCGTTTGCTCCGCAATCACAAATGTGTGCACTACAAACCACGGCACCCAAAGGTAACGTTTCACACTTATCTGAAGTACCTTATCATCAAGATGTGTGCAAAATTGTCGGGCAAGTAGGGCCTGCAACCAAAATTCTGATTCTCTCTCTCTTTGAGCCAAAAAATCTCGCTAGTTGCAATGGGATAGGGATTGCGTTATGAGCAATGGTATCCATCAGTTATTGTTTAAGATTGTTTTTCCACCGTAGGTCTGTCCCATGACTTTTTAACGTGGCGGAAACTTTCTTACAATTCATCACCCGGAGAGAAATATCTTTCCAGAGGTTGGTGTACGTTGCAACTTTATCCGTCCCGCCATCAAATGTGTAACAATCTGGGATATGAGAGGGTCTACAAGAGAGATGAAGCCAAGTGGGATGAAACAGCTAATCTTTCAGTTTTCCTTATACCCAAATCCCCAATTTGTTCTTGATCATCTACATAATTCAATTTTCATATCAATGATGACGGATATTTTCCTCCTTCGCCTCTAAGTAACTTTATTTTCTCGTGAGATGCGAGTTACTTATAACTATCAACTAACTATGTTAGCTTCTAGCAATGATACTTAAGAGTCCTCTGTACGCTCGAAGCAGCTCCGACTAATAGGCCTCTAAATCGAAGGCGGTGATTTTTTTTCAACTGGTATTTGGTGATTACACTTCATATCTCCATAAAAACATGTGAGAGGAAAAAAATCCGAGGAAAACCGATCACAGTCGAAGATAGTGAAATTACACGAGCGCCATCCTAGGGCCTTTATTTGACTTGAAAGAAAATTCTTTTTTCCAAGGAGGACTCTCTACAGTATTCTGCACCATCGTACCGGGTGGTTTTTTTATAAAATATCTGGAGCCAAAGTTATTTGGCTGTGAAAATTATCAAAAAAATACTCAAAAATTTAGAGTTTCATATCTTCAGCTGAAATTTTTTTACTGAAAAACCACCCGGTACGATTGTGCAGAATACTGTTGAGAGTCCACCCTGAAAAAAGGATTCTTGTTCCAAGTCAAATGAAGGCCCTAGGGTGGCGCGCGTAAGATTTGACTATCTTCGGCTGTGATCGGTTTTTCTCGGATTTTTTTCCGTTGACATGTTAAAATAGATATATGAAGTGAAATCTCCAAATGCCAGTTCAAAGAAAATCACCGGCTTCGATTTAGAGGCATTTTAGTTGGAGCCACTCTGAGCGTACAGAGGACTCTTAAGAATTGTGACAAACATAACTATACTTGAAACGGCAATTTTATTGATAATCCAATTGAACTCCATTCGGCCTCTGTTTCGACTGAAATTGATCGTTCAGTTGAAGATTGACTAAGATTAAAAGATCAATAATTGATCGAGCAATTGAATAATAAATATTGATCGATTCTATGTTCCAGAGGTGATAACAAAAAATTCGACTGTGAGTAGATCTCGTAAAAATATGACGAAAACCTATATACCATTTTGCAAAGTTCGGCCTAATGATAAAGATACAGGCCTTCAAAGTTAACTTTTTTCGGATTTCAAAAATTTGTATCATAGGAACGTTTCGACAAAGTGGGTAGTATTAATAAAAAATAAGCATAAGCATTTGCTTAGATTTTTGAGGAGTTGCTAAGCAGACTTTCCCTAGCAACGCCTGTGAAATCCAAGCAAATGCTTATGCTTATTCTTTATTAATACTACCCAGTTAGCTTAAATTCAGCATGAGCCGGTTTATCAGCATTATCTATCAAGTTGCCAAAGTAGGACGGAATCCAACCAGGAGCGTAGAAATATGGGGGGTCACCTTAAGTCAACTTTCCCTCGGATGCTTCTAAATTATTGATCCTCGTAACTCGTACACCACTGGCTGGATTCTTTAAAAATCTGTAAAAAGGGCTGTATCTTTGTTATTAGACCGAACTTTGCAAAATGGTACATAGGTTTTTGTCATAATTACTTCAACGAGATCTACTTACAGTTGAATTTCATCGCTGAAACACCCTGTATAGGTGCACTGGCGGCTCCACGGGGGGTACGACGGTACGGCCGTACCCCCTGTTGCAAATCAGGGGCGCCAGAAGTCAATTTTGAAAAAAAAAAACACGAGTAGTACCGATGGATACTCTTTGTAAAAAATAATCAACGCGATAAAAGCTTGTCAATGAAATTGGTTTCTATGGGAATTCGCTTTGGGCGTCGCGCGATAGAATTTTGGAACTATTCTCATAACATCTGTGGAGGTGGAAAGAACTTCTACTCACAACCACCATAATAATCGATCATTACTCGCTAAAGTTGGAAAATAAACCATTACGAACTATCGGCTCGCGGCGCGCTGTGCAGCTACCTTGGCTCTTGTCTGTAATGAACCTCTTTCCGTCTCGGTATGTACTATTACTCACAACCACTATGGTAATTGTTTCATTACATACTATGTAAGAGGGCGGGAAGTAGCTCATTACCTACTCCGCGGGAAAAAGGAGAAATGGTGGCTTCAGAAGATGAATTCCAGAATAATGCATCCAACCAAACAATGAGTGGGTAAATACGTATTCCTGACCCAAGTTTCAGAAAAATTGATTCGCCGATCTGGAAGTTATGGCAAAAAAACTTTCTAATTTCAATTTTTGAACACTATGATCCTAAGCTAGGCAGGTACATGGTTATGAGATGAGTAAAATAGTAAATATATGTACTCCCAACAGTAAATAGGTAGTAGAGATCATTACTGCTGAGGGCTAGAGGCTCCAGGCTCCGCCAAAACCAAAAGTTGGTCTGTGGTGACTGGAGAATGACTAAATACCCTGTTAGTGATGACAGTAAAGGCAGATAGGTGTAAATCCATGAAAATCGAAAATTGCATCGTGAAGTTTAGTTTTGTAGAATAGATACCTACGTAGAGAAGAGTTCAATTTATACTATTAAAACCAATCTGTTGTCATGATCGTTTTTCTTTGAAAACTGCTTCTGAATCAACTACATATAGGAAGTTCGAGTGAAGTCATAGAGAAAAGCAGGGGCGTACTCACGGGGGAGGGATGAAGAGGATAATTCTCCCTCTAAAACTTCGACCAACAGGAAAAAATCTGATACATTTATCATTTATCCCCCAAAGACTTCATGCGCAATACAAAAAAAATGTATGATGTGTCCCCTCACATCCACACCTATCCCCTGGCGAAATTTTTAAAGAGCTGGCCAAGGCTCCAAGGCGGCTCTATATTATCATTTGATTGATTGCTTGATACCTACTGGACAGAATTTAGGTTATGTTTTCCGAATAGTTTTGCACTTTTGAGTTTTGACTGAACCTCGAAGGAAAGAAAACAAAATGAATTAGGGAGGCTTTCCTTTTTTCTGCTTATTATTGTCAATATTATTATTATTATACCCGAAAGTTTTCGCCTGCAGCGCTAGTTTTTACTGGCTGTGGTCGCCCAGTACAGACTCGGTCTTTAAAATATACACAAAACCTCCTCGATCCTCCCCCCATTTGTCTATAAATCTGGGTACGCCACTGGAGAGAAGCATGGGGCTTATTTTGATCATAGCCCTCACCTTAAGGGCGCCTGGTCGGTGAACCGTACCCCCTGTTCGAAAATGCTGGAGCCGCCAGTGAGGTGTTTTAGAATAAAGTAACCATGGGTAAAACACAAATTGCTAAAAACATCAGTAGCATCTTAAGTTTTGCCAACAGGTGTCAATTCCTAATTTTCAGTTTCAGAAGAAAGAAAAACCGCATCGAAATTCAAGATGTTGCTATTTTTCTACTTCCCCCACACCTTTCAGTGTGAATTTAAGGGTGAAGCATCTCCCAAGCGAAACGTCTGAGGCGCTAACGGGCTGGGAACGTTTCTCGCGCGAAAGCACTTTTGGCGTCTCTCAAGCGAAAAGGCCGTTTCGACTATTTGGCGATTCAGTTTGGCAACGTGGCCGTATCTTTGACGGAAATATATTCAGAACGTCTGTCGAGCGAACACCATGGCAGCGTCTGCGGCGCGAACATATAAGCAGGATCTCTGGAGCGAAAAGCCCGACAGCGTCTCTCGAGCGAACACCATAGCAGCATCTGTGGCGCGAACGTGTGAGTAGCGTCTCTCGAGCGAACACCATAGCAGCGTCTGTGGCGCGAAACACCGTTTTGGTGAATCTCGACCGTGCTGGTGTAGGTATTATAGTTCGCTCGAGAGACGCTGTCGAGCTTTTCACTCCAGAGATGCTGCCATGGTGTTCGCTCGACAGATGCTGTCAGGCTTTTCGCGCCACAGACGCTACTACAGTGTTCGCTCGAGAGACGCTGTCGGGCTTTTCGCTCCAGAGATGCTGCTTAAATGTTCGCGCCACAGACGCTGCCATGGTGTTCGCTCGACAGACGCTATCGGGGTTTTCGCTCCAGAGACGCTACTCATATGTTCGCTCGAGAGACGTTCTGAATTTATTTCCGTCAAAGATACGGCCACGTTGCCAAACTGAATCGCCAAATAGTCGAAACGGCCTTTTCGCTCGAGAGACGCTAAACGTGCTTTCGCGCGAGAGACGTTCCCAGCCCGTTAGCGTCTCAGACGTTTCGCTTGGGAGACGTGTATTCGAATTTAAGTGATCAATTTCTGCAAAAAAAGCAAACAAAAAATAGGTTGCTATTGATACGTTAGGCACTTATTATATCTTATTATAAAAAATTTATTCGGCCAGAGTTCTCGTACCATCGCACTGTCCTTGGAACTGATGTGAACTCAATGAATGAAGTTTTTATTGATTAACAAACACAAACTACTGAATTGGTCGGATGAAAAGTTGCACAACGAATGATGACTATTGATTTTCTAGCATTTTCCTGAACAATTGCCCAAACAAAAAGCACAATTATTACCAACAGATTCAGTTGCGTGACTTTTGGAAAAAATCCCAACAATGGCAACGGCTGGACTGACCGCATCATAATGGCAAGCATCCAGGGGTATTAAGTATAATACATTTGTGTAGGCAAATAATTTATAAGCGGTCTTACGTTTGTTGTACTATTACACTGCTCCCTTGTCATTAATTCTCATTATGAGTGGTGCGGTAATTTCATTATATCAACACGATATATCATAAACCCAAATCCTCAAACATTCATCGTCGACCGTCGTCCATTATTCACAACATCAGCTGACTTACTTATTTGATATTGAAATCCAGGATGCTTCTTGTCTCAACATTGAAATTAGATCTTTGATGGGGATTCCCATCAGCCAACATTTAGAAATGCGAGTTGTTGTTGCTGCTGAACATTCATCTCTGGTTCTTTCACCTTTTCTTCAAGTCATCAACCCTTACTCAAGCAGAACTTTCCAGATTCTATCGATTTCATTAGAATCTCATTAATTAAGAAAAAAATCAATACAGCTGACGGACGAATGGATAGATGGACCCAGATGAGCACTCTTTGTTAGTTGGAATACAATGAAAACGTTACCTATAGTTGAGATGAACAAGCCACGACAATGAAATAAATCTCATGCTTTCAAGACCTGTTACATTTCGAATTTCGATGCGTATTTTCTATGGTATCGGTTGCTAGAAGTGGGTAGGGAGTAGCAAATTATACCGCAAGAACCGAATAATTCCTTAAACAGACTATATTTCCGTATTTCAAGTCTCTGACAGTTGTCCTCTTACTCCTCTTAATCCCTTAAGTTCCGCACAATAGTTTCCTTTAGTTAGGATCTGTCATCTTAATTAGAGGGATTAAAGTGTAAATAATAGGGCAGGAGGCGCGTAGTAGTTTATCGTAACTTCCAACTTGGCACTTGGGAATTATCAACTCTTGATTGCATTTCGGGTGAGAACTTTTTATTGGTAGAAAAATTTCAGGACAATCGTGCTACATCCTAGAACAGCGGGGCCTGACGCAACTACTGATAGATTTTTGCAGGAATCAACCATATCGTAATCATCGTTGTAACCATCACTGTCCACGATCATCAAAATATAAAATTACCTTCAGCGTTAGCTCTGGAGGAAAACATCATATTAACCGGAGAAGGTAAAGTGTAAGGAAGAAGCATTATGTAAAATTGCGTGCGACCGGGATGGCTCTTGTGCCCATGGAAACGGCTCTAACATTATGACACGGCTGATATAGACACTTCCTGGAAACTATCAAACAAATCAGTGACGTGCCGTCAATAAGAAAAGATGGGGGCAAAACTAAACAAAAAATTGGTTTTTATATCAGATGGTTCTAGGTTCTATAGGTCACAGCTATAGGTATAGTACTATAGTATTATAGGTATTTACAGGCATACTTCATCACCATAAAATAAGTAAAAGATCGAAGAAACGACAGTAAAATAAATTGTTCACATTTTTTATTGTTCTTCGAACAAAATCAATTTTGTGTACTTGTTTTCCTCCTTGACAAAATTTTTGCGAATGAAATGAATTCGAGTTTTGAGGTGAACGTCACAAATACTTTCAAGTATAATAACATTTTATGGTTTCAATAAGAATTGCGTCAAGCGAAAGCGAATCCTCATTTTCTCCATACTGTTCTAAAATTATACTCTCATGCTTTTTCTGCACAATTTTTTCTTTCTTCAACTCCTTTATGATCACGTTGAGTGACAAAATTTTACTTTTGCCACCAAACCTTTTTTTTCAGTGCTCGAATTCTCTTTTTAATGAGAACATATTTCACTTGCAATTGGCAGATTTTCTTATTTGACTGTCTTCCGAAGTTGAAGGTCGAGGATCACATTCGGTGTGAGGAAGACTGAACAACGAAGAGGGCCCACCACCTGTCAATAAAGCTCAGCCATCAATTTCTCAAGTGTTTAGTTCGTTTAGCAAAAAACGGTTGATTCTGTAAAAAAAAAACCTAAATAGATTACTATAGCTTGAAACAGCTGCTGAGACTTCCAGTACAAGTTTAGGTAACTATAGTCACTTGAAGGTACCACTAGTAACACCGTACAGTTCACCAATGTTCGCTGAACATTCTGAACGTTCTTGCAGCATCGATGGAAGGAATCCAATTTTTCACTATATTATTACAGTATTCTTTGCACATCAAAGAGACACCCACCAAGTGAACCTGGTTTGCAATGACCACCAACTGAATCCAATCTCTGTTTTTTTTTAGACGACCGCTCTCCCAAAATTTCTTGTTTATCAGCTATGGACTTGTTAGCCAGTGGTACATGAGCAGGATTGAATCAAGGCTGGTCGACGTCATGTTGTACTATAGGTTGCCTCATCTAGTTTATGAGTGACGTCACAAGATACCCTCCGGGAACTTGATTTTGGCTGAAACTGATGTCGCTTTTTTCGTTTGACATTTCGGATCTTATTTCGACGGAAATCCACCAAATTTCTGAACTGGACGAGAAATGGTTGATGCACATTCAACGATTGGTGGTTTTTAGATGAATCGGGCATGCTTTTATCCACCAAAACACAATTTGAACCGCCGAACTGTCAAGACCAAAAACAAGGCAATAACGTTATCACGAGGTGAAGCGAACCGCGCATCTGTCACCGGGTAGCTCATTGGTAAAGAACCTGACTTTCAACAGGAAGGTAGTGGGATCGAACCGCAGCCGTGCCGATTTTTTTTTTCTTCAAAAACACCCAAATTGTGATTTTTAAAATTAAATATGAGTCGGGCAACACTAATTTGAATTTTGTTTCCTCTTTCTAATTTTTAAAATAGCAATTTGGGTGTTTTTGAAGAAAAAAAAGTTCGGCACGGCTGCGGATCGATCCCATTACCTTCCTGTTGAAAGTCAGGTTCTCTACCAATGAGCTACCCGGTGACAGATGCGCCGTTCGCTTCACCTCGTGATAACGTTAAGCCTTGTTCTTGGTCTTGACAGTTCGGCGGTTCAAATTGTGTTTTGGTGGATTAAAGCATGCCCGATTCATCTAAAAACCACCAACCGTTGAATGTGCATCAACCATTTCTCGTCCAGTTCAGAAATTTGGTGGATTTCCGTCGAAATAACATCCGAAATGTCAAACGAAAAAAGCGACATCAGTTTCAGCCAAAATCAAGTTCCCGAAGGGTATCTTGTGACGTCACTCATAAACTGGATGAGGCAATCTATAGTACAACATAACGTCGACCAGCCTTGGGATTGAATGTCCTCACCTACAACAGTTTTCACGGAAGTCACTCAGGAATGTTAATATCAGTTTTGAAATCTGAAGACAGAATACGTACATATTTCAGTCGTTGTATTTGTGTCTACTGGTTCTACAGCACCTTTCAGAAGGATTTCGTTGAGTGATTCAGCTACCCATTTCCAAAGTGTTCTGAGCACAAGACACTCGTGTGCGTTGGAGTCCACCCTGTTCTGTTCGTAAAAGTGATCCACTTCTTACATGGTGATTCCTTAGGAAAGCTAGCGTTGGAATCCACCCTGTTCTGTTTATAAAAGTGATCCACTCCTTACATGGTGATTCCTCAGGAAAGCTAAAACATGTATAATTAAAACTTTACCTATAGCTGCATTGCTGCATTAATATTTATTACGATAACTCCAAAAATGGTTTAAAACATCCCACTCTACGCCTATGCAAATGTGACAAAACACGTCAAAATTGAAATCCAAATCTTCAATTCAACTCAATAGGAATAAAATCATATAAAATGTACTTACTGGTGCAAAAGTTCTTTGTCACATGGGGTTCTCGAGTACCCGCAGGCTGAGCAGGTGACCATTCGACCATTTAAACACTTTTGAACGCAGTTCTGTTCAAATTTCGAAATTTGTGCTGACTTTTGTGTCAAATTTGAATACTTTGACACTTCCAAACACATTCGGGTTGCTATTGGCAATTTGGTTCTTAAAAGGAGCGACTTCCGTCGCACTTTTTTTGGCTAGCCAGAGCCTAATGCTCCTTCCTGACACTTTACCTTCTCCGATATTAACTAATCCGGTTAATTATTCTACCGATAGGTAATGTTATGTTTCTCTGTGGCCATCTACTCCAAATAGAAATGATGATTGAACCGAGAAGAAACTTCTTTTGTTTAGGAATCTAAACACAATTTACTTTAAGGAACCACCATCAACTTAAGGATATCGCCATTCTTAATTAGCAAAGCCCATAAAATTCCACGTCTCCTCTACACTGTGTCTGAATCGTTCGCTTTACTATTATAGTAAACTTGGTGATTTATTATTATTACTTTGTAATTAATGTGACGGTAATGGGGCCAATATTATCGTACAGCACCACGGCAGCTGTAGTTGTAATTAAACATGCTTTATGGTGACATATTTCGGAGGTGTGCATATTCCATCACCTATTATGGCTGCATATGGCTCTTTCACTACCTAGTATTTCAAAGTCGAAGTAACAAAAGGCTTTGATTTGCCAAAATATGCTCACCGGAATCCACAGTAACATTCTGTTTTTCCTTAAGACTTCAGAAATATAGTGAGTCCCTTCAACAATCTATATATTGGCGACTAAATCTTTCCGCTGAAAACATAGAGGATTAGAACTCTGATTGTTTCATGGTGTACTTTAATTTGCATCCCGTGGTACATACAATTTATAAATTATTGCCCTTGACTGGTCCACAGACTCGAGTTTTGACTCTACACTAGCCTCTACACAAGAGAACGTGAAATACTTTGCCGCTGTTACGAAGAATGCTTTAGAGATTCCAACAATGCAGCTGCCAGCATTCAGCGCGTTGCTTTGATCTTTAGTAACGTACTGCACGGTCAAACACCATACTGGCAAAAAGAATCCAAGGTGTGTCACTACAACCAAAAAGTGGCCGTGGATCCCTGAGCCCAGTCGAGAAAAAAAGCTGTCAGGCGCCCGTTCTCAATCAAAAGAGTAGGTATAGTACAGTCTGTTGTGCCATCCTACCAGATTTCGTGCTTCTGTCACCATGTGCAGGGTCCATGTCACTAACCTCTGGACTACAGTAACACTAAGAGGCTCAATTTGAATAGAACAGCGTAACTCGGCTTTAGAAGCAGATCTTTCTTGATATCTGATCTCTCTCAAGGCCATGGAGTTTGCTTTACTGCTTTACTATCTACCTGTGTGATAGTGATAGCTGCATTCTTTTTACACGAAATCTCAGATAATCTCACCTCAGTTAGAGAGAGTAAAAGCGAGAATTGCATGAGAGGGAGAGAGACAGAACTAGCAATTGAAGTGAGAATTCTCAGTTCAGATGATAAAAGGAACGCAGCTATAGTTGATTGAGACTGTGGCAAGAAGGAAATCTACTGACTCCCCAGGTATCCATTTTTTTTTTAGTCCTAAGATCGGAAACAGACGGTTTGACATCAAAACTGCATGTATCTTTCTTCGAGTGCATCTTGAATAAGGTGCCACACGTGATACTCGATAAAAAACTGGAGAAATACTTCCTGACTTGAAGGAGTGAAATATCTGACTTATAACCTGAAAATAATAAAGTTTCCATGAGATTGACACTTATGATTTGTCGGTTTTTGTAACTGAATCTGAAGCTGCATTTAGATTTTCATGACCTACTGGGACAGCAATATTTCTGAAACAACGTAGAGGTGAGTTTTTTCTGTTGACATGTTTGACACCCTGTAACTTTTGAAGCAACCGACGCATGAGTGACAGAAGTTGTTTTTAGTGTTTGCCATCACAGAAACTATCGATTTGACCGTTTCTGTCTCGTGATGAAATGACTTAGAAATTCATGTCGCTATCCGGCGTACTATATACCTTCACATTACTTAGCAATCTGAATACAAACCCAGAACTCCTAACGAGAAGAAGGTTCATATTCTGGATTCTGGATTTCAGTCGGATAGTTGATGCAGCACAGTTCCATCCGGCACGTTGGCCTCGTTTTTTTTGTCAATTGTACCATCTCTTCAGACTAGACCGACTCATCGAGCCGCAATGTGATGCTTGGATACTTAATGTTCGATCCATTGGAGCATTTGAGCCGCCAAGCGCTCGATAGACCGGAATTTCGCCAATTTCCAACCGCAGATTGGCGCCTTGATTCTTCAAAATATTTTTCAAGGACGCGTTCAGTTGAGAGAGGGGGAAGGCATATCACGTGAAAAGCCCTGGTACATAAATACATTGATCTACATAGTACAATGGTCGTGGATTGATTAAACATTCTAATTACTGAAAACGATTGAATAGTCTGAATAATCTAGCCACAAATTTGAAACTGCAAGATGAATTCAGTAGTTTACTTCATTATGTATCACTACTGTTCCCGATATGTACGAGCAAATTGTATTTATATACTGAAAATATAATACAGTGAAGAAAATATAACGTAGCCGCCTGTCGCCCATAACCTGTCCCGAAAATGTATTGCGAATCGTTTCACTGAGGCATCATGTGGCATTTTTCCCATGTAAATCACGGAGATACTGGAATATTTGTAAATATTGCCAAAAGTTAACATTGATACATCTAATGTCAACTAAATTAGTTGTTTAGATCCTTTCTTGTTTTCATAGTCAACACATTTGTATACTTGTTCAAATAACGCACTTTTATCTGGCCGCTTGGCGCTTGTTGTATACTGCCACTGAAGCGCATTAATACGAAGTTTATTTTTCTCTCTGCTTCTGTTCTGTGTTTTTGTTTGTGGGTGTAAGCACAAAAAATGTTATGCAAAGATCAAAATCAGTTGAATTTCAGTGTGCGGAATGGTACGGTAGGTACCTCTTTGTTATAAAATGCAAGATCTCCAGACAGCTTTCAGTCTTGCTCTGCACTTTTTTTCGAGAGTGATTAGGTTCTTACTTACTGCATGCACTTCTTCGTTTTCTCTCTAGCATTTGATTCCATCTACGCCGCTTTTGACAACTTCATACAAAGGAGCACGTCCCGCTCGCTAAACCATTCTTATGCCAGTGGCAAACTTTCTGCCCCAAGCTTTCCCTAACGTAGGGAGATTGACTACCCTACTAATATTTCATAACATTGCCTATCGCAAATATAGTCCAGGAGCTTATGTTAATAAAAAGCATTCTGTGGGATTTTGAATTAAAGAGCATAGCGACCATGTGGAATACATCCATGGATGGGCAGCAATCACACCTCACCGGGTGTTTTGCTTGAATTTCTTGCATGGGATTTATACAGGGTGAAACAGGAGAAAAAAAGAAAAACATTATATACCGTGAACTATAGAAGGTGGAGCGGTACAAATCACCAGGTGGATGCCCGACCTGATGCTTTTGGAAGTTTTGCTTGAACAATTAATATTCGTGGTAAATAGAGTGAAAAATAGGAAAACTTCAAAATTAAATTTATTATTTTGAAAAAATCACCGTCGGGAAACCGAAACCGTGTTGGATTTGAAAATGAACCTACACGACGCCCAATGCAATCTACTTCCGATATCTGTTGAAATATTTCGGAAAAAGTCAATCCTTCACTAGGAAAGGACGACCGAGTTGAGTCCTGCACCAAACATGGGTCGTCCTGGTCAAAATCCAAGGGAGTGGCCGTCTCCGGTGGTAACGGCCAGGGGAAAATTTAAAAACTCGCAACGTCCAACTGGAAATTGGTGGAAAGCTGCAACTGCGGGCTTGATTTGATTCTCTTGTTTTGTTGCTTCCTACCAAGTTTGGCTCCAATCCATCGGACAGATATTAAATAATTAAATGGCAAAGTTTTTTTAGAGAAGATTGCGGAGCTGTGTGTGTCTGTGTCTGTGATCTTCCATGATAACACAGCCGCAACGTTAATCCGATCGACTTGAAATTCGGTATGCGGACATGATCTTGCCGTCGAATGAGTTACGTTTTGGTTGTCATCTGTCAAACAGAAATGTCACCATCAAAAATGACAGGAAGCATAATATGTCACGACACTGCTTGACTCGCAATATGTTTTTTGAAAGCCCTTAAAAAGCATTGGCATCTGTCAATTAATAAAGAATGTCGAAGCTCAAATCGTTGTTATTCAATTCTTCAAAATTTATCCGATTGATTGGGAACAAACTTGGCAGAAATCAACACAACAACAGGATCAAACTACGTATGCAGTTAAAGCTTTCCATATTTTCCCAGTCTGGAGCTACGAATTTTTATTCATTTTTTCTGTTCCACCCTGTATAAATTTCCTGCATGGAATTCAAGCTAAACACCCGGTGAGGTGTGATTGCTGGCCATCTAAGGAATGTATTCCACATAGTCGCTATGCTCTTTTATTCAAAATCCCACGAGATTACATAGCTCCTGGAATAATATACCAATTATATCCCCTCCATATCTTGAAGAATCACTGATCGGTGGGAAAACGAGTGTTTTTGTTTGTTTTTTTTCTATTTTTGCAATACATTTTTATTCCGGGAACGGTTCAGCAAAATCAAGACCATTTTGTTTTTAGATGAGCATAAAATAGTCAATGATAATGGTAATTTGCACGTCCCCATGTGATTCGATTCATGAAATATTAGTCTAAAAAGCAACAATTGCGTCCAATTTAGCAAGACTTGTTATTTTAAGTCAAACGTAGAATTCGAAAATTGTCGATAATTGTTGAGAATTACTATAGTGGGGCTGAAAACATGCAGGATGGAAAGGGGGAGAGCATCCAGCTACCTACCATACCTACCTACCACCCAGCTAATATCTAAGCTGCTGAAGATTTTTGATGAAACGCGTGATTATCATTCATTATTAAATAATTATGATGATTTTGATCCCAATAGGTTGAATAGTTCAAATTGAATATTACTGTAAAGAGAGTCCAACTTTAACGCACCTGTATGTATGAAACAAAGCATTTCCAGACATTGTACCTATCGTATATTATTTTGTGTTCGTTGTATTTATTTTCTTGCCAAACATGCCATTCTTTGTAGTTTGTATTAAATATTATAGGTAAGTTCATAAAATAATGGCCAATCAAGTATATTTAATCAAATAAACAACAAAAACCGGTATTTAATTTCATAGCAAGTATGAAAAATACAAGTATTATTCGCCTTATTCCTGCTGAATTTGTACTTACAGAATCAAAACTTTTTTCAATATTTTTGGCCTTCATGCTTCCAATTCTGAAAAAAAGACTATTATAAGTGTTACTAACTTCGGGCGGAAGCAAACACATACGGCCGGGCTAGCTCGAAGTCGGCTGTTGTGGGAACGTCCACTCTGTGGACAGTCTCTCCAGGAACCAGGGGTGGTAGGATGGTAGGAGTTTCAAACGGGATTAAGTGAAAACCAACAGAATTAGTTGTATTGGCCGCAGGTCTTGAAAGCCTTTTTTTTCCGTCACACTTGTCACCTTCGTGTCACCCGATGCCATATGCCACGCTGATGGCGGAACGAGAAGCGGGTGGCACGACTCGTGTGTTTATCAATAAAAACGCCCAATGGGATTAAAAATATAATTTCGCGTCGCGGTAACAATCGCCCCCCCTTTCAAGACCATTGGGACGATTTATTTATAGCGAAAATTTTTTTCAAAGTGAAACACTTGTTTAAACAGAAGTAAAAAAAAAAAAAACAAAAGGGTACAAGGGTATCAATGAAAAAGAAAACAAGGATGCAATCGCATCAACAAAACACATTCGGAAACGCGCACGATTCTTTCGCTGCACTCATCGACGACATCGCGGCAGTGGCGCTCGACGTAGCTTGTCAATGTGATACTTGACGGAGCGACCGTCAATGTTGACCAGGAAGATGTGTGGGGCAAAACGTTTGATGATGGAGTGTGGCCCAAGCCACTTGGGGTGAAAAGCACCAGGTGCTGGTGGATGGTGGACCAGAACTGAGTCGCCGGGAAGAAAGTCTGGTGTGAGCCGTTCAGGAACCTGGTGTCTAGCCTCGACGTACTGCTGCTGGTGTTTTCTGGCTTGCTGGTGACGTTCGGCTGCTGGCGGTGGTTGCAAGGGCTGATGTGTTGACCATTCGCCAGGGAATGGCAAATTGTAGCCGCAGAGGAGCTGAGCAGGGCTCTGACCAGTCGCAGCGTTTCGACGGCGGCGCGCACTAAACAGCGTGGCCGGCAAATGAATATCCCATTCGGACGGAGGGCGTCCGTCAAGACGGAGTCGCAGCCCCTTCTTTATTTCTTGATTTCGCCTCTCGGTTGGATTGGCGCGAGCATGGTAAACTGGCGTTGTCCAGGCCAGACTCTGCCACCGAGCACACGCGCGAGACCAAGCAACGGAGGTGAACTGGGAGCCGTTGTCGCTGAGTAAGGCTTTTGGATAGCCATGCATGGGAAAGAACTGCGTATCCAGCGTGGATATAAGCGTCCCCGTCGTGCTGCGTGGTAATGCCCACGCGTCTACCCACCGTGTAAATAAATCCGAAACCACTAATATGAAGCGATTTCCGCTAGCAGAGATGTCGTAGGGACCCATGATGTCGATCGCCACGACCTCAAAGGGCTGTTGCGGTTGCCGCGGACTCTGTTCAGCAGGATTACGACTTACACGGGCTTTGTATCGCGCGCAAAGCAAGCACGACCGCACGTATTCGCGCGACTCTTTTGGCAGGTCCGGCCAATGGTATTGTTCGGAGATGGAGCGTTTCGTCTCGTCTTCGCCGGGATGTCCAGCTAGGAGGCTGTCATGATGTTCGAAGAGTACGCGTGAACGCGCGCCACTGGGAACATACAAGAGGCGACGTCCGTCGTTTCGGACTCTGTACAAGTGATTGTCTTCGACAGTGAACATCGCACGGAAGCCGGGGTGCCAGTCGCGATTGTTAGGTAGGTGCTCCAGCTCGCGACGCTGTCGTATCAATTGTTGAGTGGATTCGTCGTGGTCTTGGGCCTCTTTTACTTCGTCGCTCAGCGTCCTAACATCCATCAGGTTCGCTGCGGCTTGCGGAAGTCCTTCGGCAGTTTGACGTTGTGCTTGTGGTTCTGGCGGCAAGAGGCGCTCCATGTCTTCGAAATCAAAAGGTTTGACAGGTATTTCGGGCTCCCTGGAGAGGGCGTCGGCCAGCTCATTTGTTTTTCCCGGAACATGTTCAACGGTAAACGAGAATTCTTGCAAGAGAAGCGACCATCGCGTCAGCTTCGCCTTGGTATCCTTTGACCGGTGTAGCCAGAGGAGCGCACGGTTGTCTGTACGAACCGTGAAGTGGCGGTCCTCTAAGTATGGCCGGTAGTGTTTCACACCCCACAGGATAGCCAGGCATTCCTGCTCGTTAATGTGCAGTCGGCGTTCGGTGGCGTTGAAACGAGCGCTCGCGTATGAAATCACCGCCTTGGTTCCGTCTGGCTTCTCCTGGTACAACACCGCAGCCATACCTAGGCCACTAGCGTCAGTTTGGAGGACGAAGGGAAGCGCTGGATCTGGTCGATGAAGGTGTCGTGGTGCCGCAAGGGTGTCCTTGAGCCGGTCGAATGCCTCTTGCTGAGATTTTTCCCACCTAAATCGAGCTTTGGAGGCAAGTAGGTCTGTCAGAGGTGCAGCAGTGTCGGCAAAGTTCTCGACATACTCGCGCAGCCAATTGCAGGTGCCGAGAAAACTTCGAAGCTGATGTTTTGTGGTCGGTGGCTTCGCAGCACGCACAAGCTCCAGGTGCTTTGTTTGTGGTTCATTGCCGGCGTCGCTAACAACATGACCGAGGTATTCGATGCGTGTTTTTCCGAATTTGCACTTGCCATGGTTGCAGCGCAGCTGGTGATTTTGGAGTCGTTCTAGAACTAGACGTAAATGTTCAATGTGTTCCTCCAGCGAGTCAGAATACACAATTATGTCGTCCAAGTAAACGAGGCAGAAACGACGAAGGTGGCCCGTCAGCACTTCCTGACACATCAGACGTTGGAACGTACTCGGCGCGTTTTTTAAACCAAACGGCATTACTCGGAATTGGTATAGGCCGCCATCGGTGGTAGAAAATGCCGTTAGTCTTTTGCTGTCAGGATGTAAAGGCACCTGCCAATATCCGGACTTGAGGTCCAGAGTACTGAATACTTTCGCTGTACCTAGATCTCGCAGCATCTCCTGTATACGTGGCAGTGGCGCGACCTCGTCCTGTGTGATGGAGTTGAGCTGGCGGTAATCCACACAGAATCGCGACTTACCGTTTTTCTGCACCAGAACGATCGGCGAAGCGTACTCAGAGGTGCTTGCTTCGATGATACCATCCCGGTACATCTGCTCGACCTGCTCCTCAATGATTCGCTTCTTCGCTGGCGGTACACGGTATGGTCGGATGCGAAACGGTGCTTCCTTGCTCAGACGAATGGTGTGAGTGGTGGTGAGTGTGGTGGAAAGTCTTGGGTCCTGGTTGAGAGTGTCTGCGAAATCGTCAAGGACGCGCTGGAACGTGGCTTGCATTGGTGGTGGGAAGTCGTGATCGACGTCGGTGATGCGTAGCGGCTGCGGCGCTAAACGCGAAGGTTCGTCCTGCTGGTCAATCCAGCGTATGGCACGGCGTTCTGCAACTCCCACATGCAAACAACGGCGTTCAAAATCCAAACAAGCTCGCTGCTCTCTTAAAAAGGGGTATCCGAGAATGACTTGTTCGTTTAGACCGTCTACCACATGGAATTCAATCTGGTGTGGTGTGCTACCCAGGAGGCACGCTATAGAGATGCTGCCAAGTGTACGCTGCTGGTCGTTGGCGCCGACGGCTAGGCGCAATGGTAGGGATTCGTTGCTGTCGAATCGTCGGTTGCTGACAAGCGAGGAGTCGATGAAGTTCAACGTGGCACCGGAATCTACCAGAGCGTGAACATCATGTTCGTCGAAGTGCAGCGGAACTTGGGGAAGCGCGTTTGTATCTAATGTCTTTGGGGCGCGGAGGTTTCCCGCGTAGCTCCGGCCCCATTCTGGTTTTCCGCACGCCTGTCCACTTCGCGGTGCTGCTGTCGGTAGTGGGCGTCGTGGTGCTGCTGTCTGTAGTCCTCGTCGACATGCTGTTGGTTGTAGCCTGCGTCGCGGTGTCGCTGCTCGACATAGGCATTGAATTGAGCTTGGCGTACCGGGCAGTCGCGGTGATAGTGTCGCTCGGGACAGTACCGGCACGGCGGCGGTTGACGTGGAGAGTCTGCTTTCTGAGCTGGTGCAAGCTGCTGGCTAGCCTGCGAAGCTGATGCGGCAGTTGTCGTACGCGGCAGTTGTGCGCGAACGTTTCGCTTGGTTTCTTGGCGGCTCTCAATGAGCTGCGCCACTTGGATAAGCTCTTCCACTGATTGGACACGGGTCGTCAACAGTGATTTGCTGACTTCAATGTCAGCTAGGGCGATGATGAGCTCCACCAGCTCGTCAATACTCATGGATGGTTCCAGCCGTCTCATGAGTTGGACCTTGTGCCGGATGAAAAGAGAGATCGGCTCGTCCTTCTGTCGCTCAGTCCGCAGCTGAACTATAGCGGCGCTCTTTCTTTTGTAGGAGTCAAACTCCGTGACAACGGCGTTCACGAAGTCCTCCCAGTCAAGCTCGAGGGATGCGTAGGGGGTGTACCACCTTTGTGCGTCTCCGCTGAACCGTTGCGCTACTGCAGCCACCCATCTAGCCTGCGGAATGTTCGAGGTTCGGAGAAGCTGTTTACAATCCTCCAGGTGATATTCAGCCACCTGGTGCGGCAGTCCGGCGAAGGAGGGCAAGTCAACGGGTCTTTCGGCGTGCCGACGCTCGTGATGCATTTCTGACAGCAATTCTACTAGCAGTTCTTCGGTACGCGAACGCGGCGGTGGCTCGCGGTTTGCGGCAGACTCGAATTGCGTCTGGTGTTCGAGCGGCATCGCGACGGGAAGCGTCGAAGTGTAGACGCTCGCGCAAGCTGGCATCGTGAAGGTGGACGTTGTCGTGGAGGTCATGGCGAGCGATGAAGCGGCGACGGCCGACGTCGAAGTGTAGATGTTCGCGTAAAACGGCGTCGTGGAGCTGGAAGTTGTCGCGAGAGTCGTGGCGAACGATGAAGCGGTGATGACCGGCGTCGAAGTGTACGTTGCATAGCTATGCGTCGGCGTCACGATGTCAGTGGTTTCGAAACTGAACGGCCTGGTGTTGTAGTGGTTAGGATTAAAATACACGGCGGGTACTTGCGGCGCAACGTTGATGATGGGCGTCGGCGGCGAGTAGACGCTAGTCACCGTCGTAGAGACGACGGGCGTCGAAATGTGGACGCTTGACGCGGTCGTCGAAATGGCAGGCGTCGAAGTCTGGATCGGTTGATAGGGCGCCACTGGAAGGTTTATTTTACTTCCCGCTTCCAGGCGGGAACGCGAGGACTTGTTGGTTTTCCGGGCTTTCGACGGCATCGTTGTGCTTGGTCTCTTACGCGCTCGCGACGAATTTCAAACTTATGGCAGAGTCTTACCCAAGGAGAATTCTGGAAGTTCTGGAAATTCTGGAAGGCGTTGGAGAGAACCAAAAGGTGCTACTCTGCTCGAAGAGGACGGCAGAGGAGTCGAAGAGGTCCTGGAGAATTGGCCCCACGTTGGGCGCCAAATATGTTACTAACTTCGGGCGGAAGCAAACACATACGGCCGGGCTAGCTCGAAGTCGGCTGTTGTGGGAACGTCCACTCTGTGGACAGTCTCTCCAGGAACCAGGGGTGGTAGGATGGTAGGAGTTTCAAACGGGATTAAGTGAAAACCAACAGAATTAGTTGTATTGGCCGCAGGTCTTGAAAGCCTTTTTTTTCCGTCACACTTGTCACCTTCGTGTCACCCGATGCCATATGCCACGCTGATGGCGGAACGAGAAGCGGGTGGCACGACTCGTGTGTTTATCAATAAAAACGCCCAATGGGATTAAAAATATAATTTCGCGTCGCGGTAACATAAGCCTGTGGTCTGTCGTACAACATGATATCATCACATTGCTCAGACATGATCTTACTCATACAGACACCCGTTTTCAGGTTTCGAAATTCCATGTAATCTAAAAGTTGCCCATAGCAGTTGAGCAATAACTAAATGGAACTAATGGAAGTTGTGTTAGCTTTCGCACATCTGCATTTATTGATAAAACATTATGAGGTACGAACCGTGACGAGAAAAGCGTTAAAGCACTGTTAAGAAGACGTCTGGCCTGCTTCGCATGTTACACATCGGCTTGGAAGTTCTTGCGTTTAAATTTTTATAGTCAAATTGCTTCTAAGTGTTTCCCGGCAGATGCAATTTCCGACATCGCACTATCTTACTTCCCCATCCATTCATGTTTCAACTTTCAACTCCACAATGTATACCTAAAAATATAAGGTACCCAACTACACACTCCTGGTATGCAGTTTATTTAATTTTCAAAACGACGATACGTGGATTTCGATAACTCTTGAACTCGCTTTTGGATAAACGAAGTCCATTCGGGAGAGCCGTTCATAGCGAATTGTTAATTCGCGATTGTTCGAGTGTACCAGCAGAGCAGGGGTGAAAAAAGCTTCAGCCAGAACTCGCTTAAAACTTGGTCTCTGGAAGCTTCGCTGACTATAGAGAGCACGCGTTGAAACTTATTTATTGAGACTGGAGCAATCACGCCTAAAAGCACAAACAGTCGCTCACCCTTTCCTAGTGGAGTATTTGAATTTAAAGAAAATATTGATTGGTTGTTAGCCCGGGAACTAAAATCCCGTTTGTCTCCTCAAATACGTATGCTTTCATCATTTTAATTTTTATTGGAATACTTATATAAATTCAATCAGGAAGCTTGGGACTATGAGGCAGTTCATCGAATGATATTTTTTTTGGATGGGCCCTTCATCCGCCTCATGTTCAGTTTTCGTCGCTTGTTAACTGAATTTGTTTTCTGGATTGAGAATCTCCGTATTTCTCGATTTGTTAATTTGACCTCCACTTCTTTGTCGTTGGTATAGAATGGTAGAAAGTAGCGTGTAGGATGCATTTTCTGGAGGTATAGCTATGGTGCTGCAAGTAGAAATTTCACTGGAGGGTTTTACATACCATTGGTTTTACATTTGTTTTTGGTACACGAACCGAAATATGAGAATGCTGTGAAATAAAAAGAAGTTCGGGTCCACATCAACTCAGTCTTCGACTCAGTGTAGTTCTCTGCGTCGACTTCAGCTAGATCCAACGAAAACAACGAAACTGGAAGTAGTAGGACCAGCACTTAACGATTTGTTTGGGCAAATTTACTAAAAATATACCACCGTCTACCCACTGCACAGCCGCTCTGCCGGAGTCAGTACTTACTCCAGAATTACTGATAATGAACGGAGTCAGTCCTATGTTGGCTGTACCTGACGTTGCATCCCTTCAAAAACAGCCGGCCCAAACCACCGTGAAATCCTCAACTTCCTTGCCGGCCGATGATTGACTGTACCATTTTTCTTATGAAATCATTGCATTCTGCTTGATTTGATAAAACGGTCTGTTATGATGATTGTATGGAGTAAGTACATATACGTAGTAATAATTTGTGATATACTCGTCCCTTGTGGACTGCATATTTTCGAACCTCCATCAGCGCAAGATGACGTCACGATTTGCTGTTTCAGTGGCAAAGAGCCGGATAAAGCTTCTAAACGTCATGAGAAAAAAACGTGTTCGCCAAAAATGATGAAACTTCAAGTAGGTATCGTTATTTGTCAAGACTTCGAACATTTTCCGTGGGAGTGTAGGAGCAGGCCTTGTGGTTAAAGTTTAGGGTTGATCATTTCTGATTTCCGCCGGTGAAGCTGCGGGAATACGTTGCCTGTACTCATACTATAATGGCTATGCTTATCCACTCTCTCTTTTCAAGTATCAATTTAAAAAACTTCGCTGATTTACTTCACGAACTTTTATGGAAGCGACCTACACCCGCGCCATACTCATAACTGCTTGAGTTTCCACCCGAGCAAATACAAATGTAAAATTATGAAAATTGATTCGGCGCTTTTCTTTTGAGGATCCGGTACCGCCAGACTTTTTTTCATTGGTAAGTAGGCACGTATAAAGATGAGCACAGTATTGCCAGAAGAATGTACCTACATTTTTAATGCATATTATTTTCTGTTCCTTGAAAATTAAAAGCGATACTTAGGTACAGACGAGAAAGGATGTTTAATTGCACAGTTTAAAAGGAGCGTGAAAAGTTCAAACTTGGGCATTATGGACGCGCTTTGACGCTCGCTAAATTTCTCTGAAAGTTGTTCAAACCCTTTCCTCAAAGTGCGGCCGGTCTTTCCTTTAGGCTTATTTAAAGTGTTGGAAAGATGTATATAGGGTATCATTTTGTAATTTAAACTTTCTCACGGCCATCTTCTTAAGTGGCCGCCGTAGATTCATATAAATTCATTCTTCTATGAAACAAGCACCAGATCAAAGCAACGCCTTTCCGAAGATTATAACGTTAAAGTTATGCGCTCGATTATTTTTTGCTGCCTTTGTGATGCCGATTCCAACTCTCGGCTTCACCTTTGAGATTATACGCTAAAGACTTTGCTGATTGCTAAGTATAGCAAGCTGTTTTGCCCTTTACAGACCATTTCAGATAAACTCCACGCGCCTAAAAATTGGCCATTTCGTGGAAAGAAATCATACAAACCAACCTTTGCTAGATCAAGTGGAGTGTCGCAGAGTTTATGTTGTCAAAAACTCAGAAGGGGGTTGTTCGCGAAATGTATATCGTTATTATTCTGCTATCTATTCCTGTATGAAAGCATCGGTTTCACTGTTTGGACCACCCACCAGTGATGAGATTCTGTGAGCCGCGAACGCAGTAGTTATCTGACCAGAGCAAGAAGTCCTGGCTTTTTCGGACAATTCGCGGAAATTTGCTCAACAGTTACAAGAGACTTGAGAGTGTACAAAAGAAACTTCCTGCGTTGTAGGTTATGCGGGCTCGCGTGGTAGGTTATGGGCTTTGAATGCTTCATGGGCTCAAAGCTGCTTCAGCGAGAACGTTTCTGTCCCAACACCGAGCAGTCCACGAGGTCCTCCCGTGTTGTGTTTGCCACCAAATCCAAACTGTGATCGAGATTTTAGACCACCATCACCAGCTCAAATGGATCACACCACAAGCACAGCACCACTTCCATGGAACATAAAGTATTTCATGAAAAAGTTTTCACAACAGTTTGCTGGAGTAAACTAATATCGTCTATTCTATCTAAAATATACATTGATGAATTTTCATCTTCAGCTCCCTCACACTTACCCATCTCAACTTCAAAACTTCAAATGACGCTTATGATAATTATACATCACAAGAGAATTCTCTTTCTGATTTTTTTTAAATCTCAACTCCACCTTCTTCTCCCCAAAATTATCCGAGTGTCCTATTTTATATTCTTTAACTTTCAATTAGCGTCATCCTAGATAGCATCAAAGAAGAGAATTTTTTGTGGAAAAAAGTGCTACCCAAATTCACCCGATCCCAGCTTCATAATACTTGAATGGTTATGGGTACTTTCCACCTACACGGTACAAATACCACCAGACGGAACATGTTCCACGATTTGGTACACCTAGATGGAAAGCACCGGCATCGTTGACCGATGCGACATCTCTGGTCTGGAGGCGACAGATAACATATGTAACTCAGAAATGAAGAAATGGCAGCGTAAATCGTAATCGATCGTACGTAATCCCTGCAGAGAAATGAAATAAAACATGGATGCATGAATGAAACGACACAGAGAGACATATGACAACGGAGTGCTGGATAACAGCTGACGGTACGTCATTTTTCGCATCCGTTTCCTGTATGCCTTTCGATGGCACATTTCAGGTGAACCACAAAACTTACAACCGAGTAACTTACAAAACTCTTACTTACAAAACCAAGTAAGAACACGTGGATGGAAAGCACTGTTTGGAACCCGCACATGCGCAAATGGCAGGTGTACCAAACTTGGAGCTAGGTGGAAAGCACCCTATACCCCTGCCCTATACTGCTCAAGATAGACGTCCGACACCAGGAGTACCGAGCGCCGTCAAGCCGTCATATTGATGACTATTTGGCCGTTACCTTGACCGTGACAAATCATAACAGGGGCCCGGTTGCAGATATTTTTTCCTTAAGCATCCGCCCGAGTTCTCCCGCCTTACCAAGTGCTCGCTATACCAAGTCCTCCGCCTTACCAAGTCCTCATTGGGGACGTGCTGTGCGCCAGACTGCGCGAGCCGGCACATGGCCGGCACCATGCAGTTTCACACGTATCGCAAGTTTGCGCGCCAAATCATGTAGTAGATATACGACTGTCATAATTATTATAAATCGTGATAGCCTGTAGTTTTAAATTCACTCTGCTGCTATCAGCGTTGTGTGCTCTCTGTCTCTGTGTTTTTTTCTTCAGTCCTGCCTAGATAGATGTAGTTTGTTTGTAGGTTTTGTTTTTACCATCGAGGAAACAAAAGTAATTGGCAATGAAATGATATACGACTCGATATACGAGTATATATTTATTTCAAACTATACGAGCCGAATGCGAAGCAGAAGACTTCGAGGCATGGGAGAAAGATTTTGAATTTTAATCCAAGATGAACCAGACTGTACAGGTGGTTCATCCTAGCGTAATCATCCCATAGCAGTCTTACCGTTCAAGATAGAGAAAAAGATGTAGGATAAAAGTTATATGGTTTGATGAGACCTATAACCTAAAATTATTTCCAGCTATACAGGTGTCCCATTTTGACGGGATTAACGGAACGTCATTTTTTTTTTATGGAGCACCTATGTTTTGTGGCATTTTTCTGTTCAGCTTCTTCAACTGACTTATTTCTGTATTTTCGTTTTTCAATTATGTGGCAGTGCTACCAACTAAAAACAGAAAACTGGAAAAAATCGCTTTTCCACAGTTTTCTTAAAAAAATCGTAGCGGCCTTGATTTTCGAAACTAAGGGATGAAACTTGACATGGTGATAGTCAAGTCAAAGACCAAAATTTCAATGTCAAAAAATTGCAATTTTTTGTTACAGGGCGTTCACAAAAAAAATTGAACTTTATAATTTTCAAAGTATCATAACTATTTTTTTTTTAATGGCATGCGGCATGCCCCTAATTCTATAACGTTATCTGATAGATTTTTTCATCCTCTTATTTTTACTAGGGGCACCCCAACCTAAACTTTTTTTTTTTAGATAATCGGAAATTTTCACAAAATTTTGCTATTTTTTTTGTTTTTTTTTCAAAATGGTACGCAGCTGTCAGTTAGTCTGAATATTGTCGAACAAAAAAAAAATGGTTTCAACGCAAAAAGACAACAAAGTGGAATCCTGGATATCTGGATTAATACCAGATTATCATATCAATCATTGCCTCTCGCGTAAAGTCATTTTTCTTAGTTCGAGAATATTCAGACTGACTAACTGAGAGCTGCGTACTATTTGGCTTACCTGTCATTCATCACGGCCAACTCAATTTTTTGGAAAGAAGCCAAAAAAATTAGCAAATTTTGTGAAAATTTCCGTTTATCTCGAAAAAATGAAGTATAAGGGTAGGGTACCCCCCAGTAAAAATTAAAGAGGATGAAAAAAGCTATCAGATAACGTTATAAAATTAGGGGCATGCCGTTTGAAAAAAAATAGTTGATATATGTACTTTGAAAATTATAAAGTTTGATTTTTTTTTGTGAACACCCTGTATCAAAACATCGCATATTTTGACATTGAGATTTTAGTCATTGACTTGACTATCACCATGTCAAGTTTCATCCCTTAGTTTCGAAAAGCAAGGCCGCTACGATTTTTTTAAGAAAACTGTGAAAATGCGATTTTTTCCAGTTTTCTATTTTTAGTTGGTAGCACACACAATGGAGAAACAAAAATACAGAAATAAGACAGTTGAAAAAGCTGAATAGAAAAATGTAAGAAAATAGGTGTTTTATATAAAAAAATGACGTTCCGTTAGTGCCGTCAAAGTGGGACACCTGTATAGCTGGAAATAATTTTAGGTTATAGGTCCCATCAAACCATATAACTTTTCCCCTACATCTTTTTCTCTATCTTGAACGGTAAGACCGTTATGGGATGATTACGCTAGGATGGACCACCTGTACAGTCTGGTTCATCTTGGATCAAAGTTCAAAATCTTTCTTCCATTCCTCGAAGTCTCCTGCTTCGCATTCGGCTCGTATAGTTTGAAATATAACTCGTATATCATTTCATTGCCTATTACTTTTGTTTCCTCGGTGGTAAAAGGAAAACCTACAACCAAACGACATCTAGGCAGGACTGAAAAAAAGAACACAGAGACAGAGAGCACAGAACGCTGATAGCAGCAGAGTGAATTTAAAACTACAGGCTATCACAAATTTTCAGCTCTTCTAAGCTTGTAACAAACAATTTTTGCGGGAATGTGCTCTTCACCCTCTCTCTTAAGAAAACATGAAGTTTGAATGGGAGAGTTTGGGAAGAATCAGGATTTTATTCGACACAGTCTGCTGGATCTCTGCGCAAATTTTCAGCCTTCCTTGGCGCCAACTGCGATCTGTACTGCGATACGAGATTTTTTACCCCTCTTTCTAAAAAGACATGACACGTACATAAAAAAGTTTAGAAACTTTCACATATTGTTCGGCACGCTTTATCAAGTGTGTATACTAAATTTCAACTATCTCCGAGTCAAACTGGATGTTTCCAGCAAGAATGTGCATCAGATTTTTACCCTCAAAAAAAACCAGGACGCGCACATGGGAAAGTTTGGGAATTTCAGTGGGATGTTCAGGACACCTTAGAGAGCCTGTATGCAAAAATCTAGCTCCTTTCCAGTTTTATTGAGGGTAAAACCTAAAATCCCGGGGCTATATTTACTACAACACTCTACCTGTTTGATTTGGCGCGCAAACTTGCGATACGTATGAAACTGCATGGTGCCGGCTCGCGCAGCCTGGCGCACAGCGCGTTCCCAATGAGGACTTGGTAAGGTGGAGGACTTGGTATAGCGAGCACTCGGTAAGGCGGGAGAACTCGGGCGGATGCTTAAGGAAAAAATATCTGCAGCCGGCACCATGCAGTTTCATACGTATCGCAAGTTTGCGCGCCAAATCAAACAGGTAGAGTGTTGTAGTAAATATAGCCCCGGGATTTTAGGTTTTACCCTCAATAAAACTGGAAAGGAGCTAGATTTTTGCATACAGGCTCTCTAAGGTGTCCTGAACATCCCACTGAAATTCCCAAACTTTCCCATGTGCGCGTCCTGGTTTTTTTTGAGGGTAAAAATCTGATGCACATTCTTGCTGGAAACATCCAGTTTGACTCGGAGATAGTTGAAATTTAGTATACACACTTGATAAAGCGTGCCGAACAATATGTGAAAGTTTCTAAACTTTTTTATGTACGTGTCATGTCTTTTTAGAAAGAGGGGTAAAAAATCTCTTATCGCAGTACAGATCGCAGTTGGCGCCAAGGAAGGCTGAAAATTTGCGCAGAGATCCAGCAGACTGTGTCGAATAAAATCCTGATTCTTCCCAAACTCTCCCATTCAAACTTCATGTTTTCTTAAGAGAGAGGGTGAAGAGCACATTCCCGCAAAAATTGTTTGTTACAAGCTTAGAAGAGCTGAAAATTTGTGATAGCCTGTAGTTTTAAATTCACTCTGCTGCTATCAGCGTTCTGTGCTCTCTGTCTCTGTGTTCTTTTTTTCAGTCCTGCCTAGATGTCGTTTGGTTGTAGGTTTTCCTTTTACCACCGAGGAAACAAAAGTAATAGGCAATGAAATGATATACGAGTTATATTTCAAACTATACGAGCCGAATGCGAAGCAGGAGACTTCGAGGAATGGAAGAAAGATTTTGAACTTTGATCCAAGATGAACCAGACTGTACAGGTGGTCCATCCTAGCGTAATCATCCCATAACGGTCTTACCGTTCAAGATAGAGAAAAAGATGTAGGGGAAAAGTTATATGGTTTGATGGGACCTATAACCTAAAATTATTTCCAGCTATACAGGTGTCCCACTTTGACGGCACTAACGGAACGTCATTTTTTTATATAAAACACCTATTTTCTTACATTTTTCTATTCAGCTTTTTCAACTGTCTTATTTCTGTATTTTTGTTTCTCCATTGTGTGTGCTACCAACTAAAAATAGAAAACTGGAAAAAATCGCATTTTCACAGTTTTCTTAAAAAAATCGTAGCGGCCTTGCTTTTCGAAACTAAGGGATGAAACTTGACATGGTGATAGTCAAGTCAATGACTAAAATCTCAATGTCAAAATATGCGATGTTTTGATACAGGGTGTTCACAAAAAAAAATCAAACTTTATAATTTTCAAAGTACATATATCAACTATTTTTTTTCAAACGGCATGCCCCTAATTTTATAACGTTATCTGATAGCTTTTTTCATCCTCTTTAATTTTTACTGGGGGGTACCCTACCCTTATACTTCATTTTTTCGAGATAAACGGAAATTTTCACAAAATTTGCTAATTTTTTTGGCTTCTTTCCAAAAAATTGAGTTGGCCGTGATGAATGACAGGTAAGCCAAATAGTACGCAGCTCTCAGTTAGTCAGTCTGAATATTCTCGAACTAAGAAAAATGACTTTACGCGAGAGGCAATGATTGATATGATAATCTGGTATTAATCCAGATATCCAGGATTCCACTTTGTTGTCTTTTTGCGTTGAAACCATTTTTTTTTTGTTCGACAATATTCAGACTAACTGACAGCTGCGTACCATTTTGAAAAAAAAACAAAAAAAATAGCAAAATTTTGTGAAAATTTCCGATTATCTAAAAAAAAAAAGTTTAGGTTGGGGTGCCCCTAGTAAAAATAAGAGGATGAAAAAATCTATCAGATAACGTTATAGAATTAGGGGCATGCCGCATGCCATTAAAAAAAAAATAGTTATGATACTTTGAAAATTATAAAGTTCAATTTTTTTTGTGAACGCCCTGTAACAAAAAATTGCAATTTTTTGACATTGAAATTTTGGTCTTTGACTTGACTATCACCATGTCAAGTTTCATCCCTTAGTTTCGAAAATCAAGGCCGCTACGATTTTTTTAAGAAAACTGTGGAAAAGCGATTTTTTCCAGTTTTCTGTTTTTAGTTGGTAGCACTGCCACATAATTGAAAAACGAAAATACAGAAATAAGTCAGTTGAAGAAGCTGAACAGAAAAATGCCACAAAACATAGGTGCTCCATAAAAAAAAAATGACGTTCCGTTAATCCCGTCAAAATGGGACACCTGTATAGCTGGAAATAATTTTAGGTTATAGGTCTCATCAAACCATATAACTTTTATCCTACATCTTTTTCTCTATCTTGAACGGTAAGACTGCTATGGGATGATTACGCTAGGATGAACCACCTGTACAGTCTGGTTCATCTTGGATTAAAATTCAAAATCTTTCTCCCATGCCTCGAAGTCTTCTGCTTCGCATTCGGCTCGTATAGTTTGAAATAAATATATACTCGTATATCGAGTCGTATATCATTTCATTGCCAATTACTTTTGTTTCCTCGATGGTAAAAACAAAACCTACAAACAAACTACATCTATCTAGGCAGGACTGAAGAAAAAAACACAGAGACAGAGAGCACACAACGCTGATAGCAGCAGAGTGAATTTAAAACTACAGGCTATCACGATTTATAATAATTATGACAGTCGTATATCTACTACATGATTTGGCGCGCAAACTTGCGATACGTGTGAAACTGCATGGTGCCGGCCATGTGCCGGCTCGCGCAGTCTGGCGCACAGCACGTCCCCAATGAGGACTTGGTAAGGCGGAGGACTTGGTATAGCGAGCACTTGGTAAGGCGGGAGAACTCGGGCGGATGCTTAAGGAAAAAATATCTGCGGCCCGGTTAGCTAAGGAAGATCATCGATAATAATAATTATTATCATCGCACGACATTTGCAGAGTCGCAGAGATAACGCACGGGTCCATATGTATGGGCAAATACCCAAACCACTATAGTCGTCGCGGTACAGGCCTAAAATCGTCCAAGTTCTGCACTTCTAACGATTTCGATTATTTTTGGCACAGATGATCATTGGACCTATTCAAGCGTTTTGACCCGCAGCACCACCAAATTTGCCCCTCAGGAACGGAGGGGTGGGGGTATCTTCAGAATTTGAAGCTCCAGGTCTGGTATGGTCCAATGAAGACCCACAAAGGCAAGTGAGTAGTCATTTTCGAATGATTTTTATTCGCCGATATCGATTCTCACGTGAAAAATGAGTTACGCGATCATTTGACAAAGATAATTGGTGATAATAAGAGATAAAGATGAAATCAAGTGGTCATCTACTGAACTCTGTAGGAACTTGTTTTTTTGTGATAAATACATGAAACTTGGTAGGGCTGTTCATTATTACTCACTTCCCAAATATGGAGGGAGCACCACGCGTTCCAACGCATGACGTCGCCACGCAATATCAAAAAACATAGTGGTCGTCATTTCCAAAATAGTCGATATATTATCATAATTTATTTGATTTCTTTCATCAAACCATATGCTTTCGAGATTCAATAACATATTTCTGTCGACTTGGGGAAACGGTGGGCTACCAGTGGAAAGTCAGGTGTCTGCTAAAGGGAACTGTGAGGTTTCTTTACCCCCAAATTTCCACGGTCAACATCCTCGGATAAAACTATTTTCAAGTTTGTTCATACGAATAATTATGTCATCTGGTCAACATTCTCCATGTTTCGTCCTTCTAAGGACTCCTCAGTATGGTTTATACAGATTTCGCAACCGCGCGAGATCATCCAGATTACCTAGTAAAGTAACCGATTTTGGAATACCGTTTTGTTTGAAATGGGTTAAAAAAGGAGCAAATGCAATTCCTGTGATTCTAGTGTTAGGGTATGAATAAAGTCAGCCGAATATGAATGAAGTAAATATGTCTGAAAAAAGCACCAACATGAAAATCTTGGATTCCACTTAGCCCAAAAGATGGTTCGGTAATGTGGAATACCCCTATATCCGAATGTGGACAACTGCATTCTCTGCGAAAAAGAAAAAGGTGTTCCACATTTGGTCCGGTATTCCACAATAATAATGAAATCAATGAAGCCCGCTAGTCGAGTGGAATGCGTGAGCGCTCGGCAAGTGGAGCTCCCGGGTTCGATTCCCGGCACAGTGCTTTGTGCTATAGAAACAAAGTTTCTCAGCTTGTGATATTTGGGAATCAAATTCAGCAAACTCCTATGACATAAGAAATGCCGATAAGGATAAAAACCAACAAATAAACAAACAATAATGGTTCAATCATTTGATACGGTCTCATACAAAGCGATTTCTTTTTTTCAGTACGATGGGATCGATATTAACAGGCGATTGATCGTTATAATAATTTATGGTTTAGTTTGTAAATATTAACAGGCGATTGATCGTTATAATAATTTATAGTTTAGTTTGTAAATATTAACAGGCGATTGATCGTTATAATAATTTATAGTTTAGTTTGTAAAGAGTTTGTGTAACCGAGTATGTACCTAATATGGTACAACATCAAAGATCACTTTTTTCCAGTAATCAAAAGTACCTTTCTGAGATCCTTTCATTTGATCGCTAGATCTGTATAAACACACTGAGGAGTCCCTAGAAGGACGAAACACGAGAAATGTTAACCAGATAACATATTCGTATGGACAGACTTCAAAATAGTTAGTTTTATCCTCGGTTTTATCCGAAGATGTTGACCGCGGAAATTTGGGGGTGAAGAAACCTCACAGTTCCCCTAACAGGCACCTGGTTTACCACTGGTAGCCCACCGTTACCTCAAATCGACAAAAATATGTTATTGAATCTTGAAAGCATATGGCTTGATGGAAGAAATCAAAGAAATTATAATATTTCTATCGACTGATCTGGAAATGGCGACCACTGTTTTTTGATATTGCGTCGCGACGTCATCCGTCGGAACGCGTGGTGCTCCCTCCATATTTGGGAAGTAAGTAATAATGAACAGTCACACCAAGTTTCATGTATTTATCACAAAAAAACAAGTTTCCACAGAGCTCAATAGATGACCACTTGATTTCATCTTTATCTTTTATTATTACCAATTATCTTTGTCAAATGACTGCGCAACTCATTTTTACGTCAGAATCGACATCAGCGGATGAAAATCATTCGAAAATGACTACTCACTTGCCTTTGTGGGTCTTCATTGGACCATACTAGATCTGGAGCTTCAAATTCTGAAGATACCCCCACCCCTCCGTTCCTGAGGGGCAAATTTGGTGGTGCTGCGGGTCAAAACGCTTGAATAGGTCCAATGATCATCTGTGCCAAAAATAATCGAAATCGTTAGAAGTGCAGAATAATTTGGTGTACCGCTACGACTACTACAGATATTGTGAAATTACAATTTGTTTGATGAGTTTCACGGCTCTAAAAACATTCCGCGGTAGCTATATCCATCGGTGTTTTGAGACACATTGGAACTTAACCATCAACAACGGTACCTAAGCGAAGACAGCAGCTCCCAAAATATTTGTGTTCACTGCTTGATTTATTAACGTCCAAAAAATCCAGGATCCAGGGCAGCAAGAAAGCAAAGTGGTGTGAAGCAAGAAAACTACCTCTCATCTCGTCAAAGAAGTCATCACAAGGGATGAAGTTTTTTTCAAAAGTATCAAGCATTTTGTTTGTAAGAAAGTGGCAGCGGCTGTGAACGAAATCAATATGACACTTCCTATTCGTGACATGATGTTATGCATGAGCTTTTCAATTTGACAATAACAATAATAATAACAATTACAATAATTTATTAAAACCTTTGTGGCCACTGGTGCTTACAGTGGATAAGGCAAGTCACAAAACAAAAAAATCAAAAAAAGTGTATATAGGACGACACAGATGAGTAAATAAACTTTAACAATCAATTGTATAACAATAAATTTGATGCTCAACAATAAAATTCCGAGAGACTATAGAATGCTCTTTCCATTAAAAAGTCCTTAAGTGACTTCGAAAACAAGGCGATGGTCTCAGCACCTTTGATTTTATCAGGCAATCGGTTGAAAATCTTTACACAGGCATTTGTGGGACTCTTCGAGCACAGCGTTGTTTTGTGTTTATTCATTTTTACCTGACAGTTATCTTTCTTGCACAAGCAAATTAGTGGTTGAGATATCCAGATTTCAGAGTACCTGGGCCGTTATTCTTGAATCGTGTGAGAAAAGTCCCTGGGAGTTTTATATAATCCGTACTACACTTATGTAGCGAAAGTTGCCTAAAAACCACGATTTTAGGCAACATTCGCTACATCAGTGTATGTATTTTACCCCCAGGGACTTTTCTCACACGATTCAAGAATAGCGGCCCTGATATCTTTTACTTCTTCAATAAATGAATGTTGGTCCTCAATTAGATGATTGTATTGAGGTGGCGAGTAAAAGCGCAAAAACATGTCCTCGCCACTCGCATCCAATAGTCTCATTAAAAAGGAGGTATGGAAAAAAAGGGAATGATGTAGGAGAGTTCTTGTGACGCGTAGTTTCTTCTTGTTAAAAACAAATCAGAAATGGATAAAAAAAAATTTAAAAACAAAAATAATATCGCAATAGCTTTCTTTGGTCACATTCGTTTTTATTTGATTCAGAGATCAGACAGCTGGATGTGAATGAATATAGGACTAGGGCCCGTATTCATAGTCAGATCTTATATATAAGGTGGTCTTAAGACCATGTTTATTTAGACACAGACTTGAACTAAGATGGTTTTATACATTTGGTTATCATCTTGGGAATATTCAATAACATAATCAAATACACCTACATATTCTTAAGGTTGTGTTTGGGAAAAATCGGCGTTTCAAAATTTAATAAGGTCGTCTCAAGACATAAGATCTGACTATGAATACGGGCCTAGGACCTGTTTTTGCGCTTTTACCCGCCACTTTAAGGCTTTATTCTCAGGAGGTAATAACTATCTAAAGCATTTCTCCTTCAAAAATGGAGACAGAAACTCAATTTTTCAAGATTTCACCAATATACGTTAAATTTTTTCAAACGGTGTACTGAGTGTATTACAAAATTGAGTACAGAACGTTTTTTCGAGAATGTGAAAAAAAAGTTTCTTTTTTGTTGACAACTTCATTCAAAAAACGGCTCTGTAATCAATTTTCCACGTCTCTCAAAATTATAAAACAGTTGATAATTTTTTTGTTTGTCAAAAAATGACCCAGTAATCCTTCAGAAACTTGTTAAATGTTTTAGGGCTCATAAAAAAATGTGGGGTAATCCAAATGGAAACAAGGTGGACAAACATTTGATGGAATCCCATCAAAATTTCTATATCTCTCCACCTTTATTTTTGAGAGAGAAATATTGATACCCTGCGTATAAAGGCTTAAGAACATAATAATAAAGAGTGAAACGGCTTGCCGCGCTGAGGGTGTTTCCGGAAATTCGGCTATCAGGAAATGCAAGGCATTTTTTGGAATTCCTAACTAAGCGATCTGTATACCTTGGCCGGATTTTATTAAGAAATACATTTTCCCGATTTCCTCACGTGCCGGAAAACTCTTGTCGCTATGGAATTTCAATTTTAATCAAACAAGAAGCCTCAATTTGTCGTGCTCTCGGCAAAAAAATATGACGTGTTTTAAATTTCGGTCTGATGGCGACGCACGCCGCCATCATGGCGTCACGTACAATTTCCCGCTTCTATTTCCCCGGACAGTCACTTTTCTCATTTAATTACCGCAACATTTCCAATACCTAGGTGCGCAATTTTGTTGTCTCAAGGGTGCGGAGAAATATCAGAGGCCAAGCTTCGATTATTCAATCATTTTTCCAGCGGTGGCGAAAGAGAGCGCTTCGGTGAGTTTTCCCGAGACGGTAATTTGGCAAGTTTTACCAAAACATTGTTTTCCATCCAAGCAATTCTTCCCTCATTACCTCATGAGTCCGGTATAGGTAAAATGGGTTCTTGCAGTATTACTTACTCACCGAATGGATTTTTCCGAAATGCCAAGATAATCTGAATTGATTTACCTGGTAACTCCGGTAGCTCCCATGCAATATAGGTACTTTTCCATGCTTGTTTCATGATGCTTGCCTCTATGCACAAGTATTAATAATAATTCTAGGCTAAAAAACAGCACCGACCATAAAGAGAAAAATGCTGTAGTACCCTACAATAATATGTAACAAATAAAATGTAATGATGAATCTAGACGTGACGCACTATCTGCAACCCCAGGCGTCGATCGTCAGTGTCAGTGTCAGTATCATCTTTTTCACGAAATAACTAGGTACTTATGTTACATCAATCTCACATAATAAACCTGCGTCCAAATTGGCTGACGCGGCTTTTGGTGTTATCGGAAATTCAAGGTAAAGTGGAAAAGTTACGTGAGTAGGTAGATATAGGTACCTACTAACCGATAATGACCATCAACGATGGAGAAAAAAACGACGACGTTTTAAATGGAGCAGCGATTTTGAAAATCGCGTTGAAAATTAAACACCAAAGCTTTACCTCACGCGGACTTTCTGCCGCGCCGCCCCGTTATTTTTATCGGAATTAAAATATCTAGAGGAGCGATAATAAGGAAGATTTCGAGGCGTAATCAATCAATCCTCAACTCTTTGGCTGCCGGCTCAAATTATTAGACCCTA
This sequence comes from Anaspis maculata, assembly GCA_949128115.1. Classification (NCBI taxonomy): domain Eukaryota; kingdom Metazoa; phylum Arthropoda; class Insecta; order Coleoptera; family Scraptiidae; genus Anaspis; species Anaspis maculata. Next base: position 55,560,811 of record OX421961.1, on the reverse strand, counting down.
ATAATTGATACTGAGCTATACGCACGAGAGCTCTCTGTGAAACTTTACTGTGCTGCTGTATTTTAGTGCGCCTTTTTTGTTTCACTTCCACAAAGTTCTTTATTTGGGTGAAAAAAAGACTCCAATCAAGCCAGGAACTCCGTTGAGTTTTCTCGCATCAGTTCTTTTTACTTTTGACTTGTTTTCCAGTAGCGAAGAACCAGCATAATATCATGCTTAAAGTTGACGTATGTTGAGGTTGAGGTTGAGTTGAGGTACTCGCCGTCTCGTTAAGTATCGTGTGATCAATGGGGCCATGCATTTGTAAAACACAACGTAGAGGTCGTCACCATTTTTGGTAGATTGACGTATAAGGGCCTGTTCCGTTCAAATGATATTCGTACCAAATCCAAAACATGGCGGATGACACTGCTTGATCATGAGTTTTGAATGACACGAGTCACGAAACGATCCTATACCATCCGTTTATATGATTTTCTGCGATATGGTTTGCCCTTGGAGCCCAGGCACAGACATACAAGGTACCTACCTACCTATTATCCATTCCAAGCTTAAAAAAACCACAGTTGCCCATGATATTTTTTCTTCAAGTCAAACAATCTGATAAGTTGATGGATTGAAAAAGTCAAGATGTTTCAATCAAATTTGTCAAAGTGATGTTTGCTTTGCTGGATTGCCGTTTCAATTTACCTAATTGTTAGGTTAGATTTTGACACTGACACAATATTCCCATCATTTTTCATCTTGAAAATGCTGTTAGGCACGTTATTCCAATAATGAAAGTATTGAAAGATGCAATAATACGAATGAACAGAGTAAAAAATGATCGAGGCGAACCCAGTTCCACCGCCGTAGTGTGATCTCGACGCAAGTGATCTCGTGACCTGAGCTCGTCGCGCCCTGTAAGAACCTAGGTAATTCACCCTCTTTTCCAGGATCATGATCTGTGATCCTGGCCGAAAGAAAGCGGCTGAGGTCAGTGAGCAAACCTGTGATCTAAATTCTAAAGGCGACGGAGTCCCCCCAGAATGACATTTGACAACATAGCGTAGTTCAGGTGAAGGTTTCATGTCAAACGGACACAAATTTTAACGTTACCTCTCTTGTAGGTAAGATGACAATAAACATAAAAAAATCAAGGACACCAACAAAACTTGAATTTTTCATGGCCAGCTGTGTTTTTTTTTTAGCTTGGAATAGATTATACAGAGGAAGAGACAGCTATACATTGGCATCCCGCTAAGCAGCGTGTTCTGCAGTCTGCAGCCAGTCATAGTACAGGCCAGTAAGATATCCACCCGGAAATTTCAAATAACGAGCTGAAATTTGGAGGGTATCTTCATTGAGTCAGTAGAAACAAACCCTCAACAATCCTCAGAAATCCCATTTGGGCGAACGCCGATATCTTGATTTTTCATACTACTTAATTTTTTTCCCGTTTTTAGCCGCCCATCTATCAACAAATAAGCATCACAGCAACCCGCTTTTTGTAATTTATTGCTTCTTCAGAGATTTTACAGAGTGGGTAAGCGTAATTCAAAATTCATAAATCATTAGTTCAGCTCAAAAAGCCAATGTCAACACAAAAAATGACAAAAAATAAAAATTGAAATCTTGTTATAATAGTCCAGGTGTTACGCGAAAGCACCCTGCATTTTATAGTTGAAACATGCCACTTGGCATATTATGTAGTTGTTGTATGGACCATAGTCTTCCAATTCAGAAGTGTGGCTACGGGCGACAGACATGCATTTCTGTATACAGGGTGAAAAAGGAAGAGCAAGAAGTGAACATTTTGACTCATGAACCAAAATGGGTAAACGGGCATACATAGCCTTCTGTTCATGCCCATAAAGTTCCATAAAACCATTTTCAGGTGTATACTTACTGAAGCGTTCCTGAAATATCCTGAAAAAACTTGTCTTGTCCATAAAAATTTAATTTTCAAACAAATCAGTGTATTTCCAAAGTATAGGAGTGAAACTTAGTAGTTCTTCATTCCGTAATGTAACAAATTGGAAATAATTTGTAGCCAGTTTCTATAGGCCTACCATTCACAAAAAAAGGCATCTACCTTTTTTCCTCTTCCCGAGAGCCATTTTGGCAGATTCTCTTTGCTCATAACATAACGGCTAAGGTGGTTTTCGAAAGGAGGAATTATTACGTAAGGCATTTTCATGCCTCACATTTTGTCGTCATTCACAAAAATGCATCATCATCAGTGAAGAGTGAAGACATTATTTGTCCCTGGCAGCTGATCAAACAAAAGATACACCAATGTTGTGTAAAAATTGCTTAAATAGCGGAGATAAATAGTATATCGATGGCGAAGAACAGAAACCTTCTATGTCACCGTTTACAGAAATTCAGCAAGCTTTTATGTCAAAAAGGGGTACTTTTCAGAAGGATTAAAATTGTACTTTAAACGTGATGTACTTTATTTTCTTCCATTTTAGGTTGAAATAATATTCACTATAAATTAAGGTGACATAGTGGGATATGAAATTTAAAATTATTCACTAGATTTGGCTATAAAACGTGACATAAAACGTGTATTGATAATTTTTGCAGAATAGAAGCTTTATAGCAGCTTTTTTGTCTGACATAGAAGGTTATTTCCCATCTTGTTGTTGAATATTTGTTCCACAACCTTCCATCTTTGACATAAAAGGTTATTATCATCTGCCTTGTCATCGTATTTTCTGCAAAAACCTTCTTTGTCTGACATAGAAGATTGAGGCACTTGACATACGAATTAGTCCTAATTGGAATCGGAGGTTTTGTCAGTCGATTAAAGGCTGGAGTGTCGATTGTTTGATTCATCATTTTCAAAACTGCTGAAATTGACAAAGGAGGTTGTTGATTTTCTGCAAATGGTAACATAGAAGGTTGCTGTTCTTCGCCATCAATATATACAACGTTTCGCCGTTATCGACTGCGTTTTGAGAAAAATCTATTGCCAGGAGAGGTACGAATTTGCATGGAAATAATTTGATGCAATTTGGTTTAACTGTGATGCTAAGAAAAATTGGTGAGATGTGTCCACTTTCGCATATAAGGCGAGAAAAACGTTCTTGCCCGGAAAAATGGAATTTTCACTAAATACAGCGTGTTCAACAATGATTGTCCTTGCCGCCTTTTCGAAATTTGGCCCGCATTAGACATGCGCCGCTTCAATGAAATCATTTTGGAATACCGTAGTAACGAAATTGATAGACGTCACGTCACACTGTTCTTCCATTACCATAATTGACAAGTTCACATTGACGGAAAATTGACCGCAGTCAAAAAAGGAGAGGGTAGATTTGACTTTTCTGACCGAGTGACGGGACTGACACGCGTTTCCGACAAATGACGGCCGTCAATCTACCAGCTGAGGTGGCATCTTCCAGCGGATAAAAGTGGCAGTGCCCCATTGAATTCCTAATTTAGGCAAGCTGTACCCCAGTCAAATGCAGCTTCGCACTTTTCATTTTAACCAGGCCACAGCCTGCTTAAATCAGGAATTCAACTGATCACACGATATCTCTGGGATTTTTGAAACCAGAGGCCTATCTCGATCCAAACAGTCATACAAAAATGCAAAACTCATCATTCAACCCATATTAAAATGTCACAGGATATTTGGGAATTTTAATATTGACTCACAGAAAATTGTACTGTCAGTTTGAAATAAGGCGAGAAAACTTTGTGACGAGCGAGGCAATCATGTTGCTGTTCCCGACTCATTGTAGAAAACCACCTTTCCGACAGGATACGACAGCGACATAATCCTAATCAAATTCTCATGTAGCTCTGGATGCGGCACCTCTGCCAATTGCGCAGATGTGTTCTACTCGCACGTTGGGGTCTCCAGGTTATTTCGAACGATCCAGAACCCACGCTATGCTCTCGAATGCATGCGAGTCTTGCAAATCCTAACAACATCAGTCCGAGTAGATATTATGTAGTTACATAGAGTTGATAAACTACGATGAGCTACGGTACGGTACCTACTACCTATTTTAATGAAGTTGTTTTCTCATCAGGTACCGTATATCGTATCCCGCGAATCTGTAAGTACTCACTTACAATTATTATGTATATCATTGATCATCATGAATAGATGTAACGGGTGTTTTTCTAAATCTGGCGTCCAAGTATGCTGTGCTCCAGCCGAAACGAGCCTCATTCGGCCGGAGCACAGCATGCTTGACGCCAGATTAAAAAAAAACCTAAATAGGTAAGTATAGACAATACAAACAGAGAAGACCATATGTTATCACCACCGTCGTCACGGATATTGGGGCATCAAAAATCAGCCAACCTTTTTCCAAATGATGGACTCGCCTGGTTCCTACGCAACCGTAAAAATTCGTGACGACATGTGGTCTTTTCTATTTGTATTGTCTATACATATTGTAGCGCTGACCCCCCTTTTTAACCCATCTACGTTGTGCATTTTAACCCTTTGTTTCCCGTGAATTAGTTCACCCCTTTCTTTTGTTGACAAACCTTGGTTCTACCTACGAGAGGACCAAATTAATCTATTTCCTACATAGAAACAAACAATTCAAGTCACAAGTTCCTTTATTTATTTGATTAAATTTGAACAAACATAAGCCTTTTGCTTTTACTGAATCTCATTGTCTAATTCTTCATTTCACTGCTTAGGTAAACTAGATTCGCAACCAATACAATTTAATTTCTGGAATACGTCATTGCCTTCTTTAGCAATAGTTTACACAATTTCAATTATATTCCAAACAGCATGGCAAATTCATTATTTGTGGAGTTCCCCTGTTGAAGGGTTATTAATCGAAAGAGTTAAATTGGAATGTTTATAACTGCAATAATTCCCAGTTTTGTCGGTTCCCAATTATTGTCATAATGTCGTCAGTTTAATACCATGCGATTCAACTCGAAATTTAGTTGATGGTTTATTTACAGGAAAGATGGGCATGAATTAATCCTTTGGGTCATAGTTTGGTAAAGTCCTTTCAATAGACTTTTCGGAGAGAACTTTCTTCCAGATCAGGTATCAGGTAGCTTCAAATGACTTGGCTTTTCAGATTTTGTGTGGGGAATTTCTCGCGATTTGCATTTCCTAATTTCCGCAATTTTCCGCTCTTATTTTCTACCGCTTCGCGATGGTTGGCAGCCAGGTGCCAGAGCTTGATTGCCACGAATATCTTTTCAGACGATTCGGGTTAACTCTGTCCTGTCGCTAACTGCCTGTTGATTAACCCTTTGGGTCAGGTAATTGTTGCTTTGGCTTAGCCTTAGTTCAGGGTGACATCTCACCCGGTTCTTTGTGAAGATAGCGTCAGTTTAGTAGGCTCCGGACATCACTTGGAGTTTGCTGGTTCGTTCCGCAATGCCGCACCTGACTTTAACCCTTTCTTATTCGCGTCTAACTCTCACTTCTAATTCTTCTGAGCTTAGAATTTTAACGCACTGGCTAAAGCTTATATCTGAAAGGGTTAACCGCATAGAGAAGAAAAGCCACGTCAACTTGAAGCACCTTCACAGGTGGGAAAGCCCAGGTAATTTACTTCTGGAAATTCGATTAAATCTGACATTACGACCGTACTTGGGTCCCAACAGCTGAGCATTCATAATAAAGATTGTACACCAGTTAATTGACGTGCGACTCTGATTTCACAATGTTTTGAATGTAATAAATTTCTGAATACCTGCTACCTCAATTAATGGTCAAATAAATCAAATCAGTAATTACTTGCCTTTCTAACTTCAACGATCGATCACACTCAAAGTCACAATCACTAACTAGAAACAGCTTGATCAACAAATAATATAACAATAATAGCAGGAGCGCAAAGCAAGGTGTCTTCACTGCGCCACATTCGCATACCAACCATCCCTTGCGTCTTTTTCTCGGCTTCCTCAAGCCATGCATCTTTCCCCTCCTACTCTCTGAATTTCACCAGCTGCAGCTACGCTCTTATGCTTAAATTAACTATTTTAATTTTAGGCTAGGCCGATCACCACATAGCCCCCCTTTTGGGCTTATTGTTTAAATGAAGTTTAACAATAGGTACAAAATCGCGTCCCTAAATTCTAGGTTTCATTAAAATAGTTTTACAATTCTACTTGATTGGAGATCCTAAATGATTAACATGTTCATAGATCAAGACCTTAATGTTCATTAGACAGAGAAAAACCCTTCCACAGAGGGAAAACTCAGCTAGTAGAGGAAAAGTCTACAGACATAAAACCCTCTTGGTCTCTCTTACGACTAATTGCGCATTATCTTCAAATTTTCGTGCTGGATTTGCACTCGGGTTGTCAACTTTCAGGCTGTAGTCTTCGACAGTCATTCTCTGGTACCAAAGATGTTTTCATCAAGGACGTTCCTGAAACTTTACACAAGCTAAGCTCTATGTCTAATTGCAAAATAAAATTTCATAACTTTACGTGCGAATTCTGTGGCAAGTTGTCCGTCAACATTCATTGCTTTTTTCAACAACTCGAATCTGCAAACTCTTGCGAACTGGATGGACGCATCCCTCTTCGGCGGCGTCGCTTCCTGGATGGTTTTGAACTCAATGGACTCTCAAAACCCTCAGCTTTGGGTAATAATTTTGGCATTTCCGATCTTGCTGGCTCTTCAAGAAATTCGTTTTGTTTTGCTTTATCCAGTTCATCCAGGAAGTCAGCTGTCTTTGGAATGGATCCTTTACTTCCGCTCACGATCCACAGGTGTTGAACGTAAGTTGGAAAGTGGTACATCAAGTCTCGTACTAGGGTCTTCTCGGAAATCGGTGTTGTTAAAAAGCTTGCAAGCTCAACGAACTTAGCGAAATGAACCATCATGTCGCAATCTTCAGGTTGATGTCTAGCAGTCAGAATTTCTCGTCGAATTTTCCTTTGCTCATTTTCATTCCAGAATCGGGAGAGAAATTTGCTTCGAAATTCATTGTATGTCTTCCAATGGCTGGAGTGGAAGTTTGCCCACAATCGTGCTTCGCCCTGAAAACTCTCGATGGCTATTTCCACCATTTTCTCACTGGAAAGTTTTCGTTCTCGGCAAAATCGTTCCAGTTTCCCCAGAAAAATTACAGGATTCTGTCGAAAGTCTCCATTGAATCGGGGCATGGTATATAGGTAGTGCTTCATTTCTACTATCACCATCTTTGTTACACTTCCATCAAGTGACGTCACTGCATCAAGTTCTCTCTCTCTGTTGTGGAATCTCCCTGGTACCTGCTCTCCATTCTTATCCTCGACTTCCCGCTGGGTCATCGATGCTTGACGCTTTGGTGCAGGGCCGCATTCGACGGTGTTGGGAACGGACTCGTTCAGCATTTCCCCGACGCTGTTGGGTGCCCCCCTCGCAGACAGGTGCCCCTGATTTTCATTCAACCCATGTCGAATGGCTTCCATCAAGGTGTCCAACGTGGCTTGCCAACGCTGTTCCATTTCTCCAAGAGTTCTGGCAGTTTCGGCTTCGTGTTTCGTTTTCCAATGGAGAAACCAGGCAGGATACTCCAAGTCCGATCCTGTCTCACCCTCTTGTCGATACATTCTCATGAACGATTTGAAAGGCGTCCTCGTCTTCCGATTGGGTTACTCGAAACAAATTACAGTGATTTAATCAACTTGTTGGTCAGCCAATTACTGTAATTCTTAACTAAAATCACACCACTTTGAATTATTATTAATCATTGAACTATTGAACTCCATCTAACTGACTTTGCCAAGTGTTTTCCATTTTAACCCTTTTGGTTTTCAATTTATAACTGCAAGACGGCAGGTACATGCAGTGTCTATTTTTCTACTCAAATCAATTTCATAAAGGTGTGTATTCCAGATGTATAATTGATAGGGTTGCTGCCCCCCTAAAGTTTGCATAGGACGTTAGGTGCGTGGGTTTTTTTCCACTTGCAGCCTGTTTGCAGTTCGGCTGTGAAGTAATTCGGTGCCCATAAAATTCATTTGTCTTACAATGATTGGGTAGGTACCAATTTTGTTGTCTTCTATTACCAATCAGTGCTGTTTCTGCTAATTTTCTTTGTCACCTAATTTATAGCAAGTTAATGATATTACTTAATAAAACGCATCCAAATTCTCGGCTATCGAAGAATGTTATAGTTTTAGCAATATAATGCATGGATTGAGAGAGTGTCGCCCGACTTTGTTGTTGGCGGCATGCTGGCCCAAAAGCAGGTAACTTATTGCCGTTTCTTGCACCCTCGAAGGCCGCCGCTCGCTGGTGTGGATTCTTCATGCTCCCACATAACGAACGACTTCCGCCATGTGTGAGTGTTGCCCGGCCCTTTTCTAACACCAGCGAAATTCCTCCGTCTGTGATTATTCAATTTAATTTTTCAACTTTCTATGTAGCAAATTTGGATTAATTGGTCTCTTTCACTATCTCGTAATCCTGGTCACGGCACCAATGTGGTGCTCACCCCCCTTTTTAACCCATCTACGTTGTGCATTTTAACCCTTTGTTTCCCGTGAATTAGTTCACCCCTTTCTTTTGTTGACAAACCTTGGTTCTACCTACGAGAGGACCAAATTAATCTATTTCCTACATAGAAACAAACAATTCAAGTCACAAGTTCCTTTATTTATTTGATTAAATTTGAACAAACATAAGCCTTTTGCTTTTACTGAATCTCATTGTCTAATTCTTCATTTCACTGCTTAGGTAAACTAGATTCGCAACCAATACAATTTAATTTCTGGAATACGTCATTGCCTTCTTTAGCAATAGTTTACACAATTTCAATTATATTCCAAACAGCATGGCAAATTCATTATTTGTGGAGTTCCTCTGTTGAAGGGTTATTAATCGAAAGAGTTAAATTGGAATGTTTATAACTGCAATAATTCCCAGTTTTGTCGGTTCCCAATTATTGTCATAATGTCGTCAGTTTAATACCATGCGATTCAACTCGAAATTTAGTTGATGGTTTATTTACAGGAAAGATGGGCATGAATTAATCCTTTGGGTCATAGTTTGGTAAAGTCCTTTCAATAGACTTTTCGGAGAGAACTTTCTTCCAGATCAGGTATCAGGTAGCTTCAAATGACTTGGCTTTTCAGATTTTGTGTGGGGAATTTCTCGCGATTTGCATTTCCTAATTTCCGCAATTTTCCGCTCTTATTTTCTACCGCTTCGCGATGGTTGGCAGCCAGGTGCCAGAGCTTGATTGCCACGAATATCTTTTCAGACGATTCGGGTTAACTCTGTCCTGTCGCTAACTGCCTGTTGATTAACCCTTTGGGTCAGGTAATTGTTGCTTTGGCTTAGCCTTAGTTCAGGGTGACATCTCACCCGGTTCTTTGTGAAGATAGCGTCAGTTTAGTAGGCTCCGGACATCACTTGGAGTTTGCTGGTTCGTTCCGCAATGCCGCACCTGACTTTAACCCTTTCTTATTCGCGTCTAACTCTCACTTCTAATTCTTCTGAGCTTAGAATTTTAACGCACTGGCTAAAGCTTATATCTGAAAGGGTTAACCGCATAGAGAAGAAAAGCCACGTCAACTTGAAGCACCTTCACAGGTGGGAAAGCCCAGGTAATTTACTTCTGGAAATTCGATTAAATCTGACATTACGACCGTACTTGGGTCCCAACAGCTGAGCATTCATAATAAAGATTGTACACCAGTTAATTGACGTGCGACTCTGATTTCACAATGTTTTGAATGTAATAAATTTCTGAATACCTGCTACCTCAATTAATGGTCAAATAAATCAAATCAGTAATTACTTGCCTTTCTAACTTCAACGATCGATCACACTCAAAGTCACAATCACTAACTAGAAACAGCTTGATCAACAAATAATATAACAATAATAGCAGGAGCGCAAAGCAAGGTGTCTTCACTGCGCCACATTCGCATACCAACCATCCCTTGCGCCTTTTTCTCGGCTTCCTCAAGCCATGCATCTTTCCCCTCCTACTCTCTGAATTTCACCAGCTGCAGCTACGCTCTTATGCTTAAATTAACTATTTTAATTTTAGGCTAGGCCGATCACCACAATATATCGTTTAAACTCGGGTAAAAACCAAATTCTCATTAATCTCAGCCTGGAAGTAAAGGTCCAGTCTATCAAAATACTTATAATATATTTGCAAAAAAGAAAGTACTATTCATTCAGAACAGCGTTTGAGCCAGTGGCGGACTAAGAGAATTGGGGGCCCTGGGCGGAGTTGTGAGATGGGGCCCCTAAGGAGTGAAAGTTGAGAATATGAAGGAAGGTTGGCAGAGATTTTGGCCCGCCCTGTCCCGCCGTGATCGAGCAAAAGCCTATAAGAAACAAAAAAATTAGTTGTTAACTTGACTGTGAAACACAGAGTGGCGCAGTCAGAGTTTGAGGGCGGAGAGGGCAGAGGCAACGACGAGGATGCAAGTTGACGAGAGTAAGCGAGTAATGCTGATGCATGATAATCGGTATATTTCATGAGTGCTGCGATTTCGGTTTTTGAGGTTTTTACCAAAATTACTAATCAAACTTCTATCCAGAAAAATATTGCGCTTCTTGAAGTTTTTGCAAGAAAAATTATCGGTCTAGTATGGGATGAAGTGCTGTGGGCGATTTGGAGGTAGGGGAGTGGGGTCATTCGCCCAGTCTCGCTCTCCTTGGCTACGCCACTGACCACCTCCAGTACCTACAAGAAGTTTTCGGTTCCAGATTTGGATGTTGAATTAAATTTGGACTGTTGATACTCAATGCTAAAACCTACTCGTATATACAAAATCAAGAATAATATGAGTTTCTACTACCTGCAGCGCGCAGACAAGATATTTGTTGTTTTATCTTCTTCCTCTTTTGTAAAGAAATAATAAAATACAAAATTTCGAAGGCTTAAGGTTAAGGCCCCTGGCACTATGATATCCGGAACCAGGGCCCCTTAAGCCTAAAGTGAAAATAATTCTTACAGATTCCGTGATACAGACACACTCTATTGCCTGTGTGGAGGCCCCCAAACCTGTTGTCATGGGGCCTGTCAAGGTAACTTCAAAATGAGAAAAAAAGAAAACCAGAGTTTCTCACCTAATATGCAGAAAAATGACCAGTGAGGAAAAAATTGAAATTTTCAGATTTTATCCCAATTTTTTTGCAGTACTTCTTACAAACAAGGGAAATTGGGGGCCCCATCAGATAATTGAGGCCCCGAGGCCCGGGGCGGACCGCCCCCACCGCCCCCCCTTAGTCCGCCACTGGTTTGAGCATCTCACATCGTCTCCCACAGGACTTTTTGGAGCTGCGCGAAATTACTTCGCTACAAGCTTTCCTCACTGATGATGGAGTAAGATGAACCTAAAAATATCGTTAGAGTTCTGCTGTTTGATGCGTGAAAGTACTCTTGTAGTAAACATCACAATATATATATATATATATTTTTTTTGTTGTGTTCAATCGGAATTTAGTTCTCCTTCATCTGAAATGAGAAGAATCGGAAGGATTATATGTAAGTGACCAAACTTTGTCCTCACAAATCCTGATCCCATCATATCCTGATGGGCTGATCAAAAAGATTTTTTTTCATTTCCTCTTCGATTTGCTCATTACAAACATTAACTTATATTTGGGAAAACTGAGTAAGTACCTACCTAAATCGTTCGATGTTTCCATTGTGTGATTCTGCGAAGGCAGGAATCTAAGTGTGCTGTACCTGTAATCAATTTTAAAATAACAGGATTAGACACTATGCCATGTTGCAATGCAATCTACAGGGATGTTGAATTGAGGCACTCGAAAATTTGTTGCAATAGGGATATAGGGACGGATAGAAGAACAAGAAAGTAATCAACAATCTTCATTACGGCATCATGTGCTTTGGTGTTAACTAGAACGACGTTTAGCATTGTAATAACATTAATGGGAGCTCTATTCAGCTGTTCTCTTTATTGTAACATGCAAACTAGCTGCGGCATTTTCCGCACTTCTGACGCCAACTACGGAGTGGCACGTCATTTTTTATTGTGCCTTTGCACTCTCTTTAATTTTCCTGTCTACTTTGTATGTCACACACGTTTCAAATTGAAGTTGTTTCTGAAACACCCATCATCAACGTCGATAGCACCGATAGGCAAATATTTAAGGGAAGGGAACAATGTCGGAGGATCAGTAATATGGGTTAAATGTTGGTAATTCTCTCTGCTGGGATGTACGGCATATGCGTTGTACGTACATGCGATGAATTTCCATTCATGCGATATTGTGTGCATTGTGAATGTGTCAGTCACGCATGTAATCTACTTAGAACGATCGTCATATCCCAAACCCGAAATGTTTATAATATACCATATAGCCATCCTGTAACACGTGAAGCTACAGAGAGATGATATAGGTATAGTAGGTATACGTTTCGCTTCAGTCATAAAGCGGCGAAGCCCCGAAGCGTACTTTGTACATTAGTTTATCTGTTGCTTGCTTGCGTCAGAGCTGCTGGAGCTGGATACGTAATAAAACGTCCCCGTCCTCTTGCGATGCGCGACACACGGTCCCGGGTGTCCGAAAACCGAGACGTCACCAGATCGCCAGAGCCCGATCCTGGCGAGGGGGGCGCCTCTGCGATATCCAATACTTTCGGCACACGATTCCTCGCCAATTTGGAGAAGGGCCGCCCAGACGTTCGCAGATTTATAGACGCTGGCTTGTCTGGATCTTCCACGAATTATGCCACTGTAAATAAATTTATAGTAGATACCCACCTGAAATGACGACGCCAGGCTCAACATGATTTATGCACGGAATAGAATCGAGATATTTCATGTTCCCAGAATATGCCGTTTTGGAGCTTGGGTCTGATCGTGTTGCGGTTACGGAAAGCAATTTCATCTGTTGCAGAACATCATAATAATAACGGAGAACGAAGTACGAACTCGTGCGGAATGGCATAAAAGGGTGGAATTTGGGATATTTATTTTTTAATTGAAAAGTTTTGACCTTTACCTACACGCAAGCCGTGCATCTAACATTACGCAAAATTTAATTCCAACTTTAATACCTTTTCCACTGGGGCACACGCACGCACACGAATCCTTCAGAGCTTGTCTTATAAACGATGCGCGATGCGCCCCTGTTTTTTTTTTTTGTAGCTGTACATCAAAGAGAAACGAACAATCCGGACATTATTCGTTTCCGAGAAATGTCCCAGCTTGTAAAACTAAACTCTTGTCTCAAATTGTTATTGCAAAACCTACTACAATACTTGGTGTGCAGGAACATTCGGACATTCCGATAAGATTAAAAGCATCTGTCTCTCTGATCTCCCGTCAATCCATCATAATGCTGCTGTAGACAAAGCATTGCATCAATAGACCTATACCAATGACTCTATATATCAGAATGGACCTAGGGCATCACGCGTCATCAAATTTAATTTGGAGAGGCGACAAACGAACAGACATCTGGCGCTTGACAGGATGACAGGTGACAAGCTGAATTTGGAGAACAAATATAACCTCTATAACCTACAAATCTGAATACGGTCATTTACTCATTTTATTGTCGTTGTGTGGTGTGCTTCGTACAGATCCAGATGTCTACCTAGACCTACTGTGTGCATCCAAGGGTTCATCGTCAAAGGGGACCCAAGGCAGGCTGTTTTCCAAAAAAATCCGCGTGTTTGGCGAGATTGCTCTCTGCACAGTCATGGTTTCTGAATGTTCTGATGAGTCGATGACCTTACAATGTTTTCAAACTTACGGCGACATCGTGCGTTGGTTCTCAAGCGTAGTTCCTACACCTGGGAGGGACCAAAACTATTGAAAAGCTGGATTCAATGTCTTTGCGGCCGGTTCCAACTTATACATGTCAGATTGGTGAACAATCAAGTTCTTGTTATTTCTTATAAGGTGATTACGAATTAAGTATGCACCACTTTACTTGTTATACTTACATGTCTTGCATTATTACATCTCTTTTTGTAGGTCCTGCACTCTCAGTGGATGAGGGACAAGCTCTCGCAGTGATGTATCATTGCTAATCCAACCAACAAAATGAACATGTTGACATGTCGCCTTCATCCTGCAGAGGGATTGCAAACATGACACGATAGCTGTGACTTCAGCAAGGACCAAGATCCTGGTTCGAAATTTATAATATGTATATTATTTGAAAACATACTAATTCCCGATTTGTTGTGCAGATGTGAAAGCATACTAGAAGTCGCCCCCTGCTGCTTCAGCTGTTCCAGAGGCATCGAGAGACATAGACTTCTCATTGAGAAACAAAAATGTGGGAAGAATTGCTGAAGGTGAACTCTTGCCAAACACAAAGAAATCGGCTACGCAAGTCAAGAAGAGATTGTGAAAACTCTCCAACTTCTGAAGGATGCTGCCCAACAAAGCACTTTGTTTGCAGTCGTTCCACCATTCTGTGGTCCTTTTCCTAACATAGATTCGAATTTAAACATATAGAAAGCAAAAATAAATAGATGTAGATATTCATTAGTTTTATTAAAATTGGTTTCTTTTTAAAGATGTTTGGTGTGACAAAATTATACTCAAAAAATGAAATAAGGAAAAGAATCAATAGTAAAGTTCTTTTTCATCAGCTTTTCTACTTTTGAAGTCCTCGATTCCTTTCAGGTGTGGGAACAACGCTTGAAAACCAGATACCCAGGACATCGCCGGAGTTATCTTCGGGTACATTGCAAGGTCACCGGAACATTAAGAATCAATGACTGTAGATAGTGGCCTTGCCAAGCACGTGGATTTTTGCAAGATAGCCTGCTTCGGATCCCCTTTCAAGCGGAGAAGGCTCTCAAGCCTTCAAATCCATGGAAATATTCGCCTATTATTTCCGCCAAAATCGCCACGAAGGCGATCATCGTCAACGACGAACCCTAGAATCACACTGTAGGCACACACCTGGCTCTCTACAAAGCACACAACGAAAATAAATCTAGTAAAACGACCAACTTCAAATTTGTAGGTTAAAAGGTTATGTTTTGACGTTGGTTGTCAACCGCGCGCGAGTCTGTTAGCACAGAATATCTGTTAGTTTGTCGTCTCTCCAAATTAAATTTGATGACGCGTGATGCCCCAGGTTCATTACCTGAGTGCTATTGACATATAAGTTAGCTAACTTGTCAAAGCAGGCCAAAGTCAGTAGACACACCTCCTACGGCTCACCCAACCAATATAATATTTGTGTCCGAGTTTGTGTCTTTCTCGTTCTATATTCTACAAAGGTCTATTGCACCGCATTCAAGAGCCCATACCAGAGTGGATAGGCAACCCGGAATTATACAATTTTCCTGTGTTTTGCAGTCATTTGGAAAAGTTAAAAGCACAATTTTTCGCAGTACAGCAGGGTAAATTCCGGGTTCTGAATTGAATACGGTTCCATCCGGTACTCACGTAGGCCTCAATTTTTGGACTCATTGTATAGAACCAGCGGGGTCGGTAGCAGTTATTGTGCTTTTTTATTCCGTATATGCCCATACGCTTTTAACGCCTTTAACGAGACGACATTCATATAAAGCTGCTAAGCTCTAAGCTGTTCTACCATGGAACCTCGGCGAAGCACAAAACACCTATGAATTTATCAGGATTCGAACCCACACGAGAATGATTTGGCTTGCCCTTTACCACTAAGCACTGCTCAAATACAGTAATACTGCAGTACTCAAAATAACACAGTAATACACTATTCATTTTTGCATGCCTACTACTAATCCACATATCACATAAATCATCGCAATGGGCCACCAGTTCATTCGCGGGGGCCCTAGAAAAATCCATCGAATTCGCGTATATGTTCTGGCAAGCTCTCGAATCACGGCACATCCATCTCCCAATTGTTCAGACTTCAGATTGTGTCTTATTCGCGCTTCATTATCTCCAGGGCAAGTTTCATAACAATGTTTACGGGTCCATCTTCTGAATTTCAAAGATATTTCTGAAGTTCGAGCACTGCTTCGAGCTTAGAGATTTCTGATTCTCTGTGCACTTTTCCGGCCGCCATCAAATTTATTTCTTTGGGAACTACTTTGTATTCAGAAAACCTCAACATCAGCTTGAACCAGCGGGAAAAAAGTGCGAGCTGTAGTTGTATTATAATTTGGTGATATACGGCCTTCATCTCCTACACCCTTATCCTACAAGCACCTGATGCATCCAACAGAATTATGTCATGGAAGTGTGCATATTAGTAATGTGCATACTGGCGCTCTCGCAATATTCCATTTAAATTACGTTGGAACACAGATTATGTTGTCGCATGTGGTGTTGAATCTAATATGCTAGCGAAAACCTTTGTGGGCATGAGGGGGCGTGATTGTAACACTTTTTGAGTTATTTTGCAAAGCTAAATAATTCTGGAAAATGCAAAATTAATGGCGGTATGACTACAACGGTGGTAACATAATGGCAGTACACTATACACACCTAAAACAATTATTCCGAAAGGGGTTGAGTGCTGAAGCAGTTCAAGGTCATGAAGTTATGAATATTTTCCGAGCTCATTTGTGATTTCCCCCTGTTGCTTTCCCAGCATGATCCGTTTATGAAGCGGCGTGCCTGGAAGTGTGAGGGTTGTACATAAAGTTAGTGAATGCTATCGACGTCATTTACCCATGAAAGAATGGCACATTTGTGTGAAAACTAGATTTTTATTCTTTTATAGTGCAAGCAACAATAAATTAGTAACCATATATCAAGTTCTCTTGTCAATGTAAAGTCAAATGCTTGGCTGTAAATTATACTAGTCAAGGGCTACTACACTTCTGAGCAAAAGTTAAGGGCCACTTTTTCAAATGTGAATAACTCACAAACGCTTTTTTTGATTTTGACGAATTTTCGCACAGAGGTGGTCTTATGTGTTGTAAAGATAAGTGTGAAGTGGCGCACTTACCAATCCATAGGTTTGTGGCAGAGAGGTCTTCGACTGTTGCTTTGCAGAAATGCGTAATTTTTAGTGAAATCAAAGCATTGGATTTTGGACAAAATGGAGGTTCATCCAATAAAAAACGTCTAGTCTGCTTTGTTACAATGTTCTTAAGCAAGTACCATGCTAAGTTTGTCCATTGACATCTTTCATTTTCAAGTTTTGACCATCAATCTCTTCTTATGGCTTAAACCATGTGTGAGGCACTACTTTACGTGATTTTGGTTGCATACAGTTCAGTCGTGTATTTCTTGTGATTTTGCGTCAACGTTTTGTGATTTGGCCACTCTTGAGCCTCAAAAACAATAAATCCTTTATGCAGACTG
Source organism: Anaspis maculata (assembly GCA_949128115.1). Lineage (NCBI taxonomy): Eukaryota > Metazoa > Arthropoda > Insecta > Coleoptera > Scraptiidae > Anaspis > Anaspis maculata. Next base: position 55,543,627 of record OX421961.1, on the reverse strand, counting down.
TTACTAAAGAACAAAAACAAGAGTAAAAAGCTCACAAAAAGCTCAAAATCTTGAGCATTGACAAGAAATAAGTCATAATTTTCATCACATGCCGATAAAACACCTCTACAGTGACCAAAGAAAAAATGGTGAATTTCTTCAGTTCTTTTGGGGAAAAGACATTGACGGGTGTCGCCAAGAGGCCAAGCGCAAAAACGATGAGTGACAACCTTGATTGATCATTTGCCATCAATATTCAAGAGTTTAAATCACTTCAACGCCATCAGGCCCTTTCGAATGCGAAGATGTTGAAAAATTAACTTCAGGTTTGTTGCTTTGCACTGAGTGAACCCATGGACGGATATGGATGATGGCCATACTCAGAGATGTGTATAAGCCTTTTGTTTAAATGTAGAAACCACCAAGGGCATCTGGCGACGCAAAAATTGAAAATCGATGTTTGTTTGAACCTCTGCAGTGTGAAAAACAGCTCAAATCAAATGACGTTCTCAATCGGAACTGTCGTCTTTCGTAATTGTACAGGAACTGATCAAAAAGATTCCTGCTCACACCATGATAGAGCCACCCCCATTCGGAATCCTGAGTGGAATGCAATCTGCATGAAACCGCAGTCCACGACGACGAAGACATCATACACGATCGCGCTAGTCGTTTCCTGTCAGGGAGATACGTGCTTTACGTTCGTCGTTTTTGACCAGGCCCTGTACAATTACGAAAGACGAACAATCCCGATTGAGAACTTATTCGATTTTAGCCCTTTTTCACACTGCCCAGGTTCAAACAAACACCGATTTTCAAATGTTCGCGTCGTCAGATGCTCTTGATGGTTTCTACACTTGAACACAAGGCTTATGCATATCTCTGAGTATGGCCATCATCCATTTCCGTCCTTGGGTTTACTCAGTGCAGTGCAACAAACTTGAAGTTAATTTTCCAACTTCTTCGCATTCGAGAGAGCCTGATGGCGTTGGAGGGATTCAAACTCTCGAATATCGATGACAAATGATCAATCAAGGTTGTCACTCATCGCTTGTGCGCTTGGTCTCTTGGCGACACCCCGTAAATGTCTTTTCCCCAAAAGAACTGAAGAAATTCACCATTTCTTCTTTGGTCATTGTAGAGGTGTTTCATCGGCATGTGATGAAAATTATGACTTATTTTTTGTCAATGCTCAAGATTTTGACATTTTTGTGAGCTTTTTTTCTCTTGTTTTTGTTCTTTAGTAACAGTCTGCATAAAGGATTTATTGTTTTTGAGGCTCAAGAGTGGCCAAAATCACAAAACGTTGACGCAAAATCACAAGAAATACACGACTGAACTGTATGCAACCAAAATCACGCAAAGTAGTGCCTCACACATTGTTTAAGCCATAAGAACATATTGATGGTCAAAATTTGAAGATAAAAGATGTCAATGGACAAACTTAGCATGGTACTTGCTTAAGAACATTGTAACAAAGCAAGCTAGACGTTTTTTATTGGATGAACCTCCATTTTGTCCAAAATCCAATGCTTTGATTTCACTAAAAATTACGCATTTCTGCAAAGCAACAGTCGAAGACCTCTCTACCACAAACCTATGGACTGATGAGTGCGCCACTTCACACTTGTCTTTACAACACATAAGACCACCTCTGTGCGAAAATTCGTCAAAATCAAAAGAAGAGTTTGTGAGTTATTCACATTTGAAAAAGTGGCCCTTAACTTTTGCTCAGAAGTGTAATTTCAAGCCCGAATTGCAATCGATGCACATTTGCATGCTGTCAAAATGTTAATATACCTTAAATTTCAATTTCGATTCACATCAGCCATGAGCTTTAAATTTTAACCAAACGCAGGGAACGTCTTTATTCTTATCATCTTCACTTTGTCATGCTGTTTAAGATTTAGAGCTATAGGAGGGAGCTGCAAATCAACTTGAAAGTTTGCCTTTTCCTTTGACGCTTGATAGTGCAACTTTGCAACACGCGATAAGCTGCGTCACCGACGCAAACCATCGATATGCTATGGTCATTGGCTAAGAGAAATTATGAAGAGTCACGGGTGATGAGGCAAGTTAGAGTAGGCTGAAATTAATAAGATTATCTAGAGTTATCAGCGTAGGACTGACAAGCAAGATTCAGCCTACCAGCTTACTATAAGATAGAACATCGTATATCACATGTTATTAAAACGCTGTTACAATGCTCGTCAGAGGACCCCTCAATCGCTTGTAATTGGTTTAATCGTAGCTGGTTTCAGCCACTTATAATGTAGTAAGTAGGTAGGTATCTAATATAGTACACGGTAAAAAATCCGACTGAGTGAATTTCCAACTTGTCTGAGTGAAGTGATGTGAGTTAATTTTTTGAGTAAAAATCAACGAAAAATTGAGTGAATGTGAAAATTCTATCAAATTTGACAACTATATGATCATTTTTGAGTACTGCACTCAATTTCGATTGCATTAACTCAAATTTGATTCAGTTTTAATCAAATTTGATGCATTTCCTCGTCAAATTCGGTTCGAGGGACGTGAAGTTCGGCTCTGCATCAGTCGTTGGTTGTGAGCCGGCAGCGTCGCTCGTCGAAGAAAACCAGTCCGGGTAAGTGAAAAATTTCATTTATTATCACTCAATATGATGCACTAATAGATCCATATATCCCATTTATCTTCTGAACCCAGCACTGGGACTTTTTGCACTAAAAATAAAGTGTCAAGCTGAGGGGCACGCTTAGTACGACTGATAGCATCCGATGAAAAGTTTTGGCGCAAAACCTTACGTAAAATCATCGGAGGTTATCAGCCGTACCTACCTATCCCTCCGGCCTGAGTCCCATCAGCACTCCCAGCTCATTCGATGATCAAATAAGAGATGAATTTAGATTTAACTAGTACAAATAGATAAGCCGTCTTATATTAACATCAATGTCTTCCTGGTGTGGGTAATGAAGTGTGGTAAATTTTTGTTGTTGATACCTACTCACTTTCGAGTCAATTCACACAATTTTGAGTTGAATTGCCACAAATTTGAGTACACTTTACTAAATTTTGAGTCAGCCACGCTCAATTTTGATTGAAAGTGCCCTGCATTCGCTGCTAGCTGCCTGGCATGGCAGCCATTATGCTGGTCAGCAACCAGCAGCGGTACGGTTTACTTTGCAACAGGAAACAGCAGGTTTTGACTTTGACTTTCTGTTTTTGACAGGTGAACTGCATGTTACAACTGTTTTCTCCATTGGTCCACCAGATGGCCTTTAGAGGGTCGTCAAAAGTACAATATGGTCAAAGGTCCAACACCTTCCCCTGATTATTGTCAAATTCTCAACATTAAACGCAAAAACACGACACTCATACATTTCGCATAATGGAGTGGTCCGCTGTGTGCGTTCGCCAAAAAAATGGGAGGAGTCGACATCAGCGCTCAAGGTGACGATTTACGAAACTGAATAATGCCTATTCATTCTGTTTTCGGTAGCTAGATGTCGCTACTTGACTGAATGCACATGGTGATTCCGCTATGTGCGTTCGCCGGGAGGAGTCGACTCAGCTCTCAAAGTGGTGATTTACGAAACTGAAGGATGCCTATTTGTGTTATTTTCGGCTGCGAGATGTCGCTTCTCGACTGAATGCACATAGCGGATAGGTTCAAAATATTGTCATATTCATATTGTAAATTGATTCACTTTTATTTGCGGCATTTGATTTATATAAATAAGCATAATTTTTTTGGAATAATTATGTATTACCTATACTGACATCTATCACTTTTATTAGTTTTCTACTGCTAGGTACTGTATTACTCGTTTAGTGTATGAAATATTGGTTTCCTTTGTTGCATTTAATACATGTATTTTTAAATTATTGTCACATTTTTTTTATATTTTTGGTTTTGGGTTGTTCAAATTTTTGTTCAATAATGTTGTGTATAATTTATACATTTAGGTACTTTTACAATAATATATTACACTAATTATGTTTTAATAACATCTCACAATAATAAAAATGTCCTAAATAAATGCCTGAATGAATAAAAGCCTGTTTTTTTTTGTCCAAATAAAAAATAATCAAATTTGATTCATTTAATTATAATCATCAATAATGATCTCTTTGAAATAATTTTTGCATCAATATTGAGTTATGATGCATACTCACCTTTGTGTCAATTGCGCTCAATTTCGAGTGTAAAAAAGCTTGAAAGTACTCAATATTGATTAACAGGAAGTAACTCAAAAATACAGAAATGTACTCAAAAAATTTGAGTTGAATTTTCACTCAAATCTGCGTGGACCTGGATTGAATCACTTTTGAGTCCGGTTTGAGTTAAATTTCACTCAAAATTTTTTACCGTGTAGGTATACCTATACTCCTATATAATACCAATCTTAATTTTTTTTCAAATAATATAACACTGAGGTGGAAACTGGAACCAGTGAAGCACGGTATGAAGCGCGGCTAGCGATAGCCTATTGGCGTTCTCAACTTAGCAGTCAACCCTTGTCACCTCGGTCATGTTTGAATCCAGCAATATTTTACATTCACGTTGTGCAGTATTATTATCATGGTGTAGATGGAGTGTATGTAAGCTTTGATATCCCTGCGAATAATGTCGCGTATATATTTGAAGGTATAGGATATTCTGCAGAGCCCTTCCAGATTTCGATACAAAACATCTAATTAGCGACTGAACATTTCGGTTACTCACAATTGATAGAGCAACAGCAATAAGTCTGCCTTTGACAACCTTGGCTATTGTGTCATGATTGCTTCCAAATCCCCGTCCTCAACGATAGATAAGACTGTTTGCCTCTCCCGGCGACATTCGAGAGATCTCTGGCACAATGCCTTTCATTGATGACAGAACAGAATATATTCTGAATCACGCGAACGCCGCAATTACTTTTTCCTTCACTTTTAATAATTACCAAATTCAATTGTCCACGTTTTTGTTTTTTTTCCGCCTGTTATTTTCATTTTTTGGTTCAACACCACAAATCTGTTTTGCGCCAAGTCATGACGATTTTACATTTAACTGTTGTAACAATAACGAGGCATCAAAACATCGAATGCCGTTTGCTAAAATTGCTTTCGATCGATCGACTTCGGCTCTTGTTTATATTCCGTCGACATTCCCCTCAAATTTGCATGAATACACCAAGAAGGATGAGTGCAGTATGTGTTGAATTATTTATTCCGGTTAAATGTATCGTGACGTCAGCGATTACCTATGCACATTTCCTATCTTCACTGTGAGTTCACGGGAAGCTAAACTATCTTGCGAGAGCACCGAAACTTACAGAAACAGTTGAGATAACAACTAAGTACAACAATTTGCATAAAACTTGATGGGCTCTTTTCGATGTTGCAAGGTGCTTGAAAACCGACGATAGCTATTTTAAGTTGCTAAAGCTATAAATGGTAAGTCTGTTGGTCCTTTATTTTATGCAAATAGTTATACGCCAATGGTGCAGGAGTCAAGAATCGAGCGGAATAAAAGTTGTTTGAAAATTAGTAATTCTGTTTGATATGTGCAATATTCTAATGCCAACCGAATAAGTATATACCAAAATGTGCGAATCCGTTGGCCGAAATATCATCAGAATTGAATTAGCTGGCCATTTGCGTTCCTGGGATGCGGAAACTACCTACTATAACCTATATTTCAAGCGCGCCACGCTTTTACGCAAAGAGCAAATGACGCGGATTAAATTAAAAAACCTACCCTTGGCTCTCTAAACATTATATTTATTATAAACTAGGCCCGCAGCCTGAAAAAATTCATGCTCGGCGCAGCAACAGTAATTTGAAAATAATTACTTCGTTCACGAGCAGAAAGCTCTTTCCATTGTTAACTTCGCTTCAACGTTGTATTTCAAAATATCTTGTTATTCACAAGAGAACTTGCTTGGCGTGCGCTTACGTTTTAAGATTTGTTTTGTTACCAACGCCATCAAGTTATAGTTCGCTGCGCAATTAACAAGAAAACCACAGCTACACTGGTGCGGCAATGCATCATCATAATTCATAATGATACGAAACTCGCTGGAGATCACGACGCCCGAGAAGACACCATCTACACAATTGGCGGCGGAGCCGTGCGCGAACCCGATGGTCTTTCTAAAACTCACCTCGTAGACTAGGCAGAACATTCTAAAAGAGACCTGTAAGTCACTCCTAGAAGCAAATCATGTTCAATTATTGGTTAACAGGTTGTTTCTTAGGTTTTGGAACCTGCTGAACACGACTAGGGGCATACATGACATCACAGGATTTGCTATAGATGATTCAATCCTCTACAATTTATTTTGTTCAGATTTCCCATATTTATTACGTTTATTCCAGTATTCAATGAGGAAGCTGGGAGTGCGAATCGCTATTTTCCAACTTTTTTTTTAATCAAATTTCTCGAAACGGTTTGAAATTGAACTTTGATTTCTTGAGACCAGTTTTTCATCCTCTACATTGTCATATTTTTTTTATCACGGCTGGGATTTTTGTAAGTTTTCCAGAAGAACCACTACATCAACTGGATTGTCGCGCAACTTCGAACGTGGTTCACGGCTAAACCAGAAGAGCTAATAATTGGCCTCAAAGATTTTCCAGTGGAGCATTCAACTCTCTAAACTTTGTCGTTCACAATTTTCGGATATCGCTTGTCGTTCTCGCAGGATTCAAGAAAGAAGGTCACGCGGACAGTTTTTCCACTTCACTAGACCGGCGCGCAACTTTGACTGCCATTAACAGCTGAACTGAAGAAATTAGACGTATGTTCTTGGGGACTTTTTTTGTAGATTATTGAATTCCCTACAACTTTGTTCCTCATAGTTTTCACATATCTCTTACCGTTCATCCACCGCTTCAAGAAAAAGACCGCGGCGCATGTTTTTCCATCTTCTCCATTTTTTTCCATGGTTCCCGGGATGGCTGGAAATGAAACTTTGGTTTTTCTTATTCAGTTTTACATTCTCTAACCTCGGGTTCCGCCAAAATTTTACAAGCAGATATTGGCCCGTATTCATAGTCGGATCTTATACAGGGTGTCCGTTTTTCGAGGCTAAGCATGGGTATCTCGCTTATCTTGAGAAATACAAAGTCGGCTAAATTAGGAAAAAGTTGTGCATTTTCATGACGATCAATGATCCAAAAAAAAATTTGACGTATCGATTTTAGTTTTTGAGATATCGTGAAAACACAGGAATTTGAATTTTTGTTTTCATTTTTCATTCAAAAAACGGTTGAAGGTGGCCTTTTCTAATCTAGAAATTGTCAGGGCACTTTTCCAAGGGGAATTAAAAGCTGCCAAAATCTTTATTCTAGCTTTCAAAGCAACCGAGATACGACATTCAACTTTTTTCTTTAATGGGCGCCATATTGGATTTTTATATTTCTGAATACGGTATTCTTCTCTGGTTACAACGTGTCACATGTCACTGATGAATAAATGTTCAACATTCACTTTTTTTAGCGCACTTTCCCAAAAAATGGGAAAAAGGCGCTTTTAGCTTCACTTTGTCCGTCCGTCCGTCCGTCCGTACCCGGGATAACTCCTCAGGGAAGAAAGCTATCGATGTGGTGTAAACGCTGATCAATAGTACATTATGTTCAGGATGTCAAGTTGACTTTTGGTTTTTTGTTATTCTGCCGCCATCTTTGATCCGCCATTTTGAATTTCTCTAAAAGTTATTCGATTGAAATGCAATTTGCAGGCAATGAGAACCACATCAAGATCTATCCAATTTTCGACAATTGATGCCCCGCCGCCATTTTGTATTCTCATTATTGAACATATTTTGAAGTGATAGAACTAGGAGAATTATGCCTCAACGAAAAGAGATATCGATGTGGTGCAAACGCGACCACGCGACGCGAATGCGTACGTGACCACCATATAAAGTTAATCAATAATTTTTGTCACTTGGCCGCCATCTTTGATCCGCCATTTTGAATTTCTCTGAAAGTGGTCCGATTTGAGTGAAATTTGCAGGCGATGTGAACTTCAATTAGATACATCCAATTTTTGACAAGTGATGCCCCGCCGCCATCTTGTATTCTCCATATTGAACATGTTCCAAAGTGATAGACCTAGGAGAATCATGCCTCAACGAAAAATTATATCGATGTGGTGCAAACGCCAATCGAATGCGTACGTGACCACCATATAAAGTTGACCAATGATTTTTGTCACTTGGCCGCCATGAAAGATGAAAGTTTGGTGGAATCCGAGGTAAATCGCCATTTTTTTTTTATCTTGCCCTTAAACCTCAAACTTTGGCATGAAAATCGCCTCATTTTACTGGACTATCACCTCGGGTTCCACCAAACTTTTATCAACGCAATAACTTTATCACTCTGATAGTAACTAAGCAACTGGTCATCCTATTGGCTGGTGCATCGCAACTATCAGCGTGATAGATTCAATCTCCTCTTAAAATTTTGGTGGAACGCGAGGTCAGTGTTATTGTGGTACCTACAGTATCTAAAAGTTTTTCTCATGTTATGTTGCTGACAATGTTAATTCGACAACTTAGTTGGTATACCCCACACTTGCCCACATGTTTGATTTGACCTTGTTGTTCAATATTGTTTAGAGTTGATGTTGTGTTAGAGACATTTTTTAGTTTTAAAACTTACAAGATGAAACGTACGGATTTTGTGATAATAATAAATAAATGTTTTTCTCCTTATCGGCTTTTTCTCGTCATAGGAGTTTGCCCGTTTATTGATCAGGTTTATAAACTCAGAAAAGTGCAAATTTCGGACAACACAACACCCAGACTTTTCACCGGGAATCGAACCCGGGACTTCCGCGTCGCAGGCAGCCACTCGACCGCCTGTGCCACGGGGCCGATAAAACGTACGGATTTTGTCTATTCAGTACATTTGCTATTGTCCTTGATATTGGACCTACATGTGAGGGTTATGAACTTTTTTGTGATGTTAAATGTATTGGAAACCGTGGGTTATTGAAATACTCTGTTTCTTTGAATTTTGAGTTTAATCTTCTTAATAAAACTGTACATACGTCTATATAATACTCAGTTGGAAGTATGGAAGCCATTGTTTACAGCAATCGTTTTTATTGGAAGGAGAGTTATGTAGGTACCTATGGTCTGTCGCTTCCTAAAGATTGCAAATGTATGTCTGTTATCTGTCAAAGTCAGTGTGAAGTCTGAAAAATTGTGTGTTATTGCTATTTTGAACTTCGAAAGTGCATTTGATATCGGGTTTTAACATTATTCATGAAATTAGCCACCCAGTACGCGCACTATGCTTTCTTCAGACGCTCACGGCTTATTTTCCAACTTCTCACACCAAAAACAGCGTTTAAACACAATTTGCTACATATTATAATCTCAAAAACTGGAATTTATGAATTGCTGCCTCAGTTGTCAAAATTCCGGACATGTTGGCGTCAAAAAATTCAATCCTGAATCGAGAGTGCTGGCGATATAGAGTTAGTATAGATACAGCATAGAGGATACCTAGGTATATGGGTATAGGCCCCGAATGTGTTCCAAATTATTATAGTTTTTTTAAATCAGAGCACGTGGTAGGTTCCATTCAAATATAATCAGAGAAGGTATATTTAATACACAATCTACAAGGTAATTCAAAATCGTCTGACACAGGCCACATAAGATTCGTTGTGAAAAAGAACGAAGAAGGACGCGTGTCAACTGATTTTCATTATTGCAGCTTTGAGCTTAGTATTTAATCAATCAAGATTGGTATCCTCGCGAATCCGCGCAGTCATAAAAGATTGTAGGTAGGTACCTTTACGACAGACGTTCGAAGAAAAATGTGTTTTCTATTTGTAACTTGTGCTCACTTGGCTTCCAGGAATCGCTGTAAAATGGATTCACAGGATAAATTCCATTCAAAGATAAATTCAAAAGTTTCGAGTCTCTAGATGATGAATAGAATGCCATATTTAGAGAATTCCGATACTTCTTGCGCCAAATCGGATTTTTTACCGATAGATGTTGGGAAATATTGAAAGCCCGCCAAATATGCCAGTTTCCCAGCTCAATTCATACCCCCTTGTATTAAAATTTGCATTCCGTAGTAGGTAGGCTATATTTCCAGTACAAAACCATCAATTCCCATCACCATTTCTGGTTGTGTGCAATATTAAAATAAACTAAGCCCTGGAGGCAGATGTAAATTCAGAACAAGGAAAAACCGCGCGAATTATTAAAGTAGACAATAATACTTGCTCGCAAAGAAATTTGTACAATAAATAATTAATGATGGTGTCGGTGTGGTGCTGCTAAGAAAACCGCTCAGGCCCTGTCGTAATTTTTTTCCTTCTGTTACTTATTAATGATCGTGCACGAAATACCAACATCCATCAGCTAATTTATTCCGTTTCTTTTATATTATTGCAATATTCACTATACTTTCCACTGTCTTTCTTCATTGATATGCCCCAAGCGAAAACAATATAATATATTTCACGTTTTGAATATGTTTAAGGGTGCTACTTAACCTAAAGACAGCTTTTGTCATAGAATGACCGTCTTACGCCTGGTGACGGGAGGGGGGACCAACATGTACACTGAAAGAAAGCTGAATGTTGACGGTATAGTGTTCATTCATGTACTGAATTGTTTGTGGAGTCCTACTTATCAAGATACTCAGTAGAAAACATTGAAGTTTCAAAAAATTCCTCGCACTTATCAAAAAGAATTATACTTTAGTAATAAAATAGAAAATTGAAATTTGTCATTCGACTTCTTTGAAGGAAAATGTATGGGAGATGCAACTGGATTTCCAAATTTTCTCTCTCTTCGAAAAAGTGGCGTACCGAATTTGAATTTTCCATTTTCAAAATAAAGGTATCAAAAGTGATTCCCACTAATCCACTTTTCTTGTGTCATCAAAAACCCCTTGAAGATGTGTATTTTCTGTGTAATTTTAGCGTGTTTTGTCCGCTTTTGTTGAGCCAATTTCAGGGGCAACAAATTGAACAAGTTTTAATCCTCTGTTTAATTTGCTAATCCTTATATTGCTGGATATAAGCAAGGGTGTTTACGAAAATAACGTGTCTGAAATTAAATTCAGCTGCGACTGAAACAAAATAAGCATTTTAACATTAATAATAACGATGAAAATTCGTGTGAGCACCTAATACAATGCACTGTTCTTTTGGCTAGAAGCAGAAATAATATTATTATCTCATTTCATTACTGAGGGTAGGTATTTTCCATCGGATTCCATCTGGAATTTCACCCGCAAATCGTTATTCAGGATCGCATTATTGTTGATGTCCTGAAAATTTCAAAGCCTGAGATTGAAAATGCTGCAAAAGTACCTAGTCCAGGAATTTTAGCTGTTTAAATCGCAAATAGCGAACAAAAATTATAACTAGCCGGATTTTTGTATATAAGCTCAGTTAAGCATGTAGTTCAACATAGTAAAAGTCCTCAAGAATCCAGTGTAAGCTTCGGCCGTTGTGGCCTCGAGAAGAACTTGAGGGTCAGTTTTTCGCGTATATCTCATGAACAATAGCACTTGAGAAAAAAAAACGTGAGTGCGTGACCATAGTCACCCTCGAAAGAAGTGAAACTTCTATAGATATCGATGGCTCCTAATAAGACTAGCGTAACTCGTGAGACACGGTTAAAACTAGCGTATCTCTGCGCTTACCAAATGAACTAGCGTATCTCTGCGTTTACCAAATGAACTAGCGTCCCTCCCATTTGATTTACACAGGCTATACGCTAGTTCATTTGGTGAACGTAGAGATACGCTAGTTCATTTGGTAAACGCAGAGATACGCTAGTTCTAACCGTGTCTCACGAGTTACGCTAGTCTTATTAGGGGCCATCGATATGAATCAATCAGCAAACAACGTTCAAAGAGGTGTTCTTTTCGTACTCCCGCACCGCTCCCTCACGGTTTGTATCATCTTGTTTTCTTATTATCAATCTTATTATTATTATTATTAGTCACTCAAAGGGCAGAGTACTTTCGACATGATTTTTTCACGATTAGACTTCTTTTATTTCTTTTCTCGCTGCGCTCGGCGCCTAAACTCCCATTCTCCGTCACATGAAATCTCACTCATACCCCTAATACAATAAATATATATTTTCATCAATAATATTCTCCACAAATAATTATGCGAATGTGACATCGTGACGGATTTTCTTACTGTACGATTTTCCTGGTTATATTACAGCACGGTGAAAACTGTGTTCTGGCAGGCACAGCATGGCAATCTAATAATCTCCACAAAGTATAAGAATGTCGTTTGGAAAACTCGATCCGGTATTGATTTTAATTGAAAAAATATAAAATACATAGGTATTTACATAGGTATGTAGGTAGGTACCTCGTGAATGTGATTTAAGGTAACTACGTGGTTCTAGAGTTCGTACGATATTATCTTCTCCAATCAAAATGAGGCCATAGGTTAAATTGAAATATTGACAGAATTGATATGAGTATTTCCAGTTATGTGCTCGCCACCGTACTTATATTTAGAATGTCACATTTGATTGAGGTGAAATAAAACCATTCAAAAAATTAACAAAGAATAATGTCAAAAATCAATTTCCAAACATAAAAACTTGATTATCAAACCAGTATAATATCATCGCTATACAATCAGCTGACATCTAGAACATTAAGCAACTGTTTCAGCCTCAATTGTCGAAAATTCTTTTTCCCCTCTGGGATTTAATCATCCACCCCTGCTTTTCTGCTTAATAGGTACGTACATAGTGTAGGACGATAAATTTCTGTAAGTCAGGGAATGCCGGAAGGGCATATCGTTACTCAAAACGATAAGTAAAACAATGATTGAAATTAACGTCTGGTTTCATTAGCAATCAACATTACAAATTAATGAAACAATCCAACAATCTTGAACGCAGTGGAAGGCGGCGGTTTGGTCATGGTCATCTGGTTCTGAAAAGATAAAAATGGGTTTGAGCATTACGCTACTCTCATGAATTGATCTCAGATCAATTCAGTGTTGAATTCAACTCAACTTAGTCTTGAATCATTATGACTTTAAAACAATTCCACTCAGAGCCTTGAATCAATATGACTCTGGAACATTTCCGCTCAGCCTTACTAAATACGCGACTTGGCCTTCTATAGGCATTATGGTAACATCACGTCATAAATACCAGCCATAGTCAAGTAAACACCGTGATAATGAAACGTGCAATGGTACCCCCAACGAGCACCTGTTTCCAATACCACATCACGTGTATCAAGCGTGAATATCTCATTCTAGGTTTGTCTACACGGGTGATCACCTTCGATACCAATAACCTGACCCGTGCCGATTCGTGCAGTGAAGCCAGGGGATACTCGCGCAAGGCTCCTGAATCCAGCCACACAGAGCCATTCGCTAATCCCGCATCGTGCAATAGGGCCAGGGGATAGTCGCACATGGCCCCTGTAGCGTATTAGCGCAACTAATCCCGCATCGTGCAATGAGGTCAGGGGATAGTCGCACATGACCTCTGTAGCGTATTAGTTCAGACAAAACCTCCGTTTACTCTGTATAAGCAATGCTGAGGTTTTCATATTCATTTATTTACATAGGCACAATCATCTACAGTAAACAAGTAGGTATAAGCTCGTGAGAAGACTCACCATTTGGATGTTGACAGCTTCGTAAATTTGTCACAGGGAGAAATGAACCTTGTCATCAGTAACTATGCATTATTTCTACACACAAAGGTAAACAAACACAACCAACTGTTGCGGTCAATTGTTATAAAAAAATAGGTGTCCTACAGTCGGCCATCCTGAAATTCACCTCGCCTCGAGGTGACACCGATTTCTTGTCCGAAGGCGTAAACGCATATCTAACGTTATCGTTTGATAAAAGAAGACATCAGCGTCAAATCTAGTACACAGGAAGACCTTCCCAAAACTTCTGAATATCACGAGAGCCACAGGCTATTCGCACTTGAGAGACGTTGCATAATCAACGTCCAGTCCTTACGTGACGATAATTCCGATAACCATCGAAGAGATGTCTGCTGATAGGGACGCTTGATCATCTAACTTATCCAGGAAACATACTACAACTTCAAGTGACAGGTATGTAATTGATCTTGGAGAGACTAAACAATCCATACGGAAGTGCGATTTTCATCAGAACTGGCGTTGATGTGACCTCAACATCATCAACAGAAACTAGTAATATTGTCATGAACGGGTTAAACCACAATTATAACATGGATACAAAGGGTTAATCGCACACAATCGACAAGGAGCTATAATTAAGTGAACACTTGGAGCGTTACGGTGAAGAACGTGGAACTAGGATGGAAAGTATGAATCACTTTCAGTTATAGTGGGCCCAACGTATAGCGTCAGAACAATCTAGCACAATGGTCCGAAGCGTCGATAGTAGAAAAAGACGCAACCAACAATCGTCAGCGAAACAGAAGACTACGTCTCGCACACAACATAACGGCACCAAGATAAGAGGGGCAAAAGCGTCAAGCAAACTCAGCTTTTTTTTTCTATGGGAAAATACGTAGTGGTGTCAGCAAATACTTACTCCGAAAGCTCAGGAGAAAAATCGTAACAAGAGCACGTGACTATCGAACTCCATCGATCCTCATTATAAAATCAAGGAAGTCAAGACTTCAGGAGTTCAACCAAAATCTGTTCTTGCAACTTGCAACTTTCGGTTATGCCGGATTCAAAATTGTAATCATTTCTTTATTTCTTGTGTAAGACATGTGAGTAAGTGTAAGTGAGTGTATGATTAAGAGTAAATGTGTGAGATATATGTGAGTAAATAATTCGAGTGTAGTAGAGCTTATCTCTGGTCTCAGATGTCAACGTGTAGATTATGTGTTTGAATACAACTGTTGAAACTTAACCGTGTTCCAATAAATCATCCATCTAGCTTGCATCTAAATCAATGCCTTTATTGGGCAGTCATGCAGGGTGAGCCCTCAGCCATTAAAACTCTTCGCGACAATATTGAAATACTTGCTATCAAGACCCAGCAGTTCGTCGTAACTTCGATATACAAGCCGCTTGAAACGAACTCAACTTTGGAGGCGTCTGCAGATTTCAACTTTCGAAACGTCAACTTTATAATAGGAGATTTCAGTTGACAAAGTACCACGCGGGGCTATAACGCAACTGATCTTTAATTATGGGTTGGGACAAATGACTTGGAACTAATTCACGATCCAAAACTACCATAATTGTTTAATAGTGGCAGATGGAGAAGAGGATACAACCCAGACAACATCTTTGTCTCATGTAGAATTGCAGCAATGTAAGAAGTTAGTTGGAGATCCGATACATCATGCAAACTCAGCACCAACCTATGATTCGCATCGCTGATACTGTTATTAAGTCAGAACAAGTGCCAAGTACCGTCTAAAATGAAGTTTAATTTGAAAAAAAAACAACCAACTGGAAGAAGTTCAGTGAAGACTTTGATGAAGGCATAACAGATACCCCTTCACTGTCTGAGATGTATTACAACTTTATCCAGTTTGTGAAGAAAATCTCAAGAAGAACAATTCCTCATGTATGTAGAATACAGTATATACCAGGATTGTCTGACGACACCAAATCTATTCTGTCACACCATCAACGGCTTTTCGGGGAAAGATCCTTTTGGCAACAATGCCATACAGGTTGGTGATCGAAGATTTAATATTGGCAATTTCTGAAAGTCGTAGAGCAAGATGTACTAACTTGATGGAGACCCTTGACTCCTCGACATGAAGGTAAACAGTAGACGGGCATGGAATTTCTTGAAGAACCTCAGTGGTGATAGTACGAAATCGAAAAACAACTTCATCAATGTAACAGCAGATCAGATGGTAACTCAGGTATTACTGAATGGTGAAATGCCAAAAGCACCTCATTGTCGAAAGAACTGAGAACGGATAGTATGTCAGCCGATAAACGAAAACTATTTCTTGAGCAACCTTTCACCATATCTGAACTTGAGGCACCCATATCCAACATGGAGTTTAACAAAGCAGCAAGCATTGACGAACGAAGACTGGAACAACTCAAGATATTCGGCCAAGATATTTCAATGGTTACTAAAGCTCATGAATGATTGCGTTTCTAATATGCAGATCCAGAAGACATGGAGTCAAAACTCGTATAGTAACATTATTGAAACCCGGGAAGGATCAAAATGATTCAGAAACAGTTTTCGATCCGTATCGCTGCTCTGTCACATTCTTGCAATCTTGGAACGTCTAACGCTCAATCGAATCTCGGACTTTTTGAAAGGTAACTTCTTCCCACATCAGACAGGTTTCCGTCAGAGAAAATCGTGCAGTGAACAAATTATGAACCTCATCAACACATTGAAAACGGTTTTGAACTAGGAAAAATCAAATAAATGGTTTACCTCAAGAAAACGTCTTTGCACGTCGTCCAAGCGTCATTGCATTATACGAACGACGAGACGAACGACTAACCAAGGTCTGATACTACGAAGCAGTTCATTTATGCTGATGACACAGCCGTTGCTGCTCAAGACTTGAGCTTCAAATAGGTTGAAAATAACGGAAACTTTAAACACGCTGTTTTCATGATGACGCAAACTACCTCAAGCCAAATTCTAACAGAGGTCACAGGTTTGTGCTTTTCACTTCAACAACAAAGAAGCCTGACGACAGTTTTGAATAACGTGGCGTAGAAGCAACCTGCAACATTGTCTTGGATGCCCAAGTACCTCAATGTCACGTTCAATTATTCTGGCAATCCAACTGCATCAATTAATACTTGAGAAAAAGTCTGCGCCCGAAGTGCTATCATCAGGGAACTGGTCAACAACAATTGGATCGCCAATCCACATTCACTGAAGACACCATCATTAGCGTTATGCATATCTGCCTCAGAAATCAGAATACGCAGCAGCAGCAGCAGCAGCATGGAATAGAACCATTCTATTGGCCATGGTGGCATGGACAATAACATGAATGAATGAATAAATTACAAAAATATGTAACCCATGCATGGTTGAAAAATAATACACTCCAAACCATTTAACCATTCCCAAACTTGTGGTACGCCTTTTTGATTCAAATCAATTCAATTCAGTTCAATTCTATCCCACTTCTGATAATTTGTAGGACGATAAATTTCTGTAAGTCAGGGAATGCCGGAAGGGCATATCGTTACTCAAAACGATAAGTAAAACAATGATTGAAATTAACGTCTGGTTTCATTAGCAATCAACATTACAAATTAATGAAACAATCCAACAATCTTGAACGCAGTGGAAGGCGGCGGTTTGGTCATGGTCATCTGGTTCTGAAAAGATAAAAATGGGTTTGAGCATTACGCTACTCTCATGAATTGATCTCAGATCAATTCAGTGTTGAATTCAACTCAACTCAGTCTTGAATCATTATGACTTTAAAACAATTCCACTCAGAGCCTTGAATCAATATGACTCTGGAACATTTCCGCTCAGCCTTACTAAATACGCGACTTGGCCTTCTATAGGCATTATGGTAACATCACGTCATAAATACCAGCCATAGTCAAGTAAACACCGTGATAATGAAACGTGCAATGGTACCCCCAACGAGCACCTGTTTCCAATACCACATCACGTGTATCAAGCGTGAATATCTCATTCTAGGTTTGTCTACACGGGTGATCACCTCCGATACCAATAACCTGACCCGTGCCGATTCGTGCAGTGAAGCCAGGGGATACTCGCGCAAGGCTTCTGTAGCGTATTAGTTCAGACAAAACCTCCGTTTACTCTGTATAAGCAATGCTGAGGTTTTCATATTCATTTATTTACATAGGCACAATCATCTACAGTAAACAAGTAGGTATAAGCTCGTGAGAAGACTCACCATTTGGATGTTGACAGCTTCGTAAATTTGTCACAGGGAGAAATGAACCTTGTCATCAGTAACTATGCATTATTTCTACACACAAAGGTAAACAAACACAACCAACTGTTGCGGTCAATTGTTATAAAAAAATAGGTGTCTTACAATAGGTACCTGAGGTACATAGGTACATAGGTACCTACATTTGGGTGTGCGGCATTCGATTTTATTTTTGAATTGTAAACGTCCGTTGAAAAATATACCCAGGGCCGGGCCTGGCCTATTTGCCGCCTGCATGCCACCGAAAAATTGCCGCCCCCTCACCGGCAGTGGAGAGCCCCACCTAATGCGGGAATAAAAAGAATCCTTCGAAATTCAACTTAATTATTATATTACCGCCCCTATGACTTGCCGCCTGCCGTACTCGCCTGCGCGCCGGAACGCACTGCACGCCTGCTAGGCCCGGCCCTGAATATACCTCCCTATCCCTATAATAAATCACATCCGCTCGAATCTATTCAAGCCAAGTCGAGAGCCATTTTTGTCGGGCCAACAGTACGACAACACGAAGAGCAGTCCAGTATCGGCGATTAGTAAAAAATAGAACCTAACGCGGCGAACGCTGCAACAGCTTATTCTTTCATTTCCTGGGACGACGCTGGTCACCCCAAGGTCAGACAAGACAACGTTACAGCACATCGTTACAGGCGTTCGTTACAACCACTGATGCTATGAAGCAATTTCACTCCCATGTGTGGTTCTGCGTTAGTGGTGTGTTGTGATCTAGGCGCGAGAATAGAAGTTTCACTTCAAAAAGTTCCCGGGAAGAAATTGTTGGTAATTTTATTGTCCACAAGAAGGGTCCTTACACATTTCATCGTCAGTCATCTGCTTCTTCGTCAAAACACAAGAAAATAAAAATAGTCCAGATGCTCGATGCTGAAGACTGGTATGGACCTTGAGTTTTATGATGGCGGAGTACCACTTTGTAGAGGTGTTGTTTGATTCACTCTCTTTTGGTTGAAACTTGAAGCCATCAAGACGAACTATGCCGATGCCGGCGGCATATACAGGGTGAAATAAAAATAAAAAGTTGAACATTTGTACCTCGAGAACCAAAATAGGTGAAGACATGAATCGCCATAAATAATTCTGATTTCATGGTCATGAAGTCGTCGTAGACTTGAATTGAATATCTTGAGCCGTTCTTGAAATATCTTCAAAAGACTGAAGTTGTTACCAAAAAAAAAATATATATTTTCGTCTACTTATCTATCAGTAGGTATATCAGAATCCAAGTTTCGATTCAAGATCTGAAGAATTACTGATATACGGAAAACTATTTTTTTTTCGTAACGACTTCAGTCTTCTGAAGATAGTTATTTCAGAAACGGCTCAACATATTTGATTCAAGTTCACGACGACTTCATGGTCATGAAATTAGAAATATTTTTGGCTATTTACATGTCTTCACCTATTTTGGTTCTTGAGGTACATTTGTTCAACTTTTTATATTTATGTCACCCTATATATGCCGCCGGCATAGTTGGTATTGATGGCATCAAGTTTCAATCAAAAGAGAATGGATCGAACAACACCTCTACCAAGTGGCACCCTGCCATCATAAAACTCAAGGTTCGTACAGTCCTCGGCATCGAGCATCTGGACTATTTAGCTTTTCTTGTGTTTGGACGAAGAAGGAGTGGACTGATGATGGAATATGTGAGGACCTTTCTTGTAGACAAGAATTTCCAACAATTTTGCTCCAAGTGCTTTTCCTCGAAGTGCCATCGTTTACGAGATAAACACGAAAAACTGATCCTCAAGTTCTTCTCGAGACCACAACGGCCGAAGCTCACACCGGATTCTTAAGGACTTTTACTATGTTGAACTATATGCTTAACTGAGCTTATATACAAAAATCCGGCTAGTTATCATTTTTGTTCGCTATTTTTCCTATAATTCCTGGACAAACCTGAGGAATGTTGAAAAGAATTTAGGTTTTCAATGTTTTGATATACATACCTATAGTGGGCAGAGGTACGAGCTCCGTCCCATATCAGTTGAGGGCCAATCAGTAAAAATGCAATTTCTAAAAAATGAATGATGAGAATGTGAAAATTTAGAAATATGTATTCGTTTATTTTCATGTTCATTACATATTAAGGGCTTGATACCAATTTGCAGGCGCAAAGTTTGGAACGGCGTAACTCGCCAAATACAGCGGTCTGATTGGTTGGTATCCGCCGTTGCTATGGTAACCGCACCTACGGCGGTCTCAGCTCCAACTTGGTATCGAGCCGTAAGACCTTGAAAAAAAAATTTGGAACAATTTTGACGTCGGACGCGAATAAACTAGGGGACGAAAATTTCTTCCCTGAACTGTTTTTTTTTTCAAGCAAATTTGATTTCCAGGTGCCTATAGTTGGCAATACCGAAAATTCCGGTAATGTCTCTTCTCAGGTTGAGCAAAATTGGTTGAGCGACTTTAAATTTATGATTAAAAAAAAACAAAGAAAAAAACTGACAAGTTAGCCGACACAAAACTTTTGGAATATGATTCCAAGTCATTCAAAGTATGATAGTATATTATTATACGAGTTCCATTAGACAGTATTGTCATACCCAAAGGAAGGAGTGTGACAATACGTCAAACAAGTGTAATATACTATTGTATCTACTTATTCACTCTGATAATCGTCCAGAAATTGTGAATTCTGTCTGCTAATAATAGAAACGTTTAATAGGTGACGCACCTCCGCACTCATGTTCGCCTATCTTCTATCGACAATAAAATGTTCCTACTGGTTGAAAAACAGTTTAATGATATTCACATCTGATCACTGTTTTCAAATAGTAGATAGTTAGCATAGCAGCTAGCAGTCGAACGTCAGTTCTGAAGCGTCACCTGTCAAACTTCTATTTTTAGCAGCCAGAATTTCCAGCACAAAAATCGAGTCTATATTTTATTTGACTAACTCATGGGGAAGGTAGTTGAAGGGAATACGGAACAAATTGAAGAGAATACGGAACAAATTTAGAATAGGATTATTCTATTCGCTGTATATTGTTTAAAGGGAAATAAATTATTATTGTATTGTATTGTAAAAAAAAAAATTAAGTTTTCTAGACGAGTCCGATCAGTCGCCATAAAACATTTTGAAAATATTATCGTGACGTCACTTGGGAAGATGTTTTCACCTAGATTTTCACCTCCGATTTTCACCTATCACATTCCCATGGTCTTGATTTTTTTTTTTTTTTGGTTGAATGTTTTACGCATTACGCATCAACTACGAGGTTATTAGCGTCGACGGGACATTCTGTGGATTTTTGGTACACGTTTTTATTACTTGAACTGCCTACTGTTAGCTATGTGAGGCCTCAGTACTCTGATAGCACTCAACTCTGTAGTCTGAAATCCATTTTTTCTGTAAACCGCTGTAGTCAGACAGGTGCAGATATGGCATAGTAAGGTCGGAACAATTTTTGGACAGCACAAAATATCCATGGACGAGGCGGGATTCGAACCCGCGCAGTGTGTCACGACTGGCTTGGCGTGTCAACACCCAGACCACTCGGCCACCGCCGCTCCGGTCTTGATATTGCTATTGTCGTTTTGACAGACGTCATTGTCTTCAAGCAATAGTAATAATTATGGCAGGCTTGAAACCGTCGTCGTCTCATCGGCAACGGAATCAGGTACAGGTATGCCCGTGCGTAGCTATAGGTAGCCCGTGAAAATTTGTCCTTCTAACGTCATTGTCGTTCTTAATTATAACCGCAGCGCCCGCCACGAGCTAAGTAATATCACAAGACCCTATGCAATCGTTCTAGTTTCTTCAACTCTTTCATCTAAGATCAACTTGTATTTTGTGTTGTGGTCTCCTTTAAGGAAAAGTAGATAAAATAGTATATTATACTCGTTTAATAAGACGTACTGTCACACTCCTTACTTTGGAATACTCCTCGCAAGCTCGTCGTGCCCCAAAACCAGTCGTATGGCAATACTCTGTCTTATGAAACTCGTATACTTGATGATAAGTATACTATTTCTCAGCGACAGGCTGCTTTACGTATTCTCCCAAATACATAATCAATCTGTTATTATCGCATTCCTGATAGAATCTTATCAACGTTTTAACAATGTCATTCCCAAAACAAAAGTTTTATAAATACCTAGCTACGAAAACTATCAAGCAACCAATCTTTGCATGCATATTCTGGCTGCATGAGTCCTGGCAACAAGAATTATTGAACCTGGAGGCCAGCCCAATCAATTATTCTATGACAGCAGTAAGGTTCTTCAAGTTACGCAAACTATTACTGAAACTGCATTAGATACCGGCTCTGGCTCTGTGTGGGGTCACAAAAATGTGAATAGTGATACATACGCAGAAATTCATTGATTTACCTACCAGTCAGGGAACATCCACTCACATCCATCAGGCTCTGGGTATATTGATATTGTCAAACGACAAAACCGATCTCTCGACTCCTTCTCGAATAGGTATATATAAATCAGATTCCTGTTCAGACTGTCTGGAAATCATGCAGATTTTCGTTGAGCTATCTAAACAGCCAGAAAAAGAAAAATGTGTGCTCCCGGAACGGCAACCACCAACAAGATGCCTTTTTGCCTCTCATGCGCCACAAGACTATTCTTTTATCACGGCGTGTATAGGTGGAAGAATACTTGAGAAATGAATTTATGAGTTCTGTAAGTAGGTAGGGTAGTACATGGAGAGCGGAAGAAAAATAAAGTATACGTAGGTTGTTATTTCTTTAATGGGGTGTTAAATAGTCGTGGATACTCACTTATTTTTGTATTAAATTTGAATTCAATTTGATATGAATAAATTAAAAACAAGATTTTCCTTTTTAGTGTGGCGATCTCACTAATCGTACGACGTAAGTTTCATTTTACTGAGAACCCACGTTACTTACTCAAAAAGTGGGTTAGAGAAATCGGTTTTTGAGGTATAACTAGCAAGGTTCCTGAAACACCCTGTATGCTGTGGACTTTTTGTATATCTGTCAATAAATTTCCTGCAACTTCGTAACAGTTCCTATTTATCTCTTCTTGTTGTCTCACTGTTCCAGGGGAAAGACAACGGTGCAAGACTTTCCATCTTTTCCATAGTTCCCGCGACGGCAGAAAATGTAACTCTTGTTTGTCTCATTCAGTTTTTCATTCATTCATTCCTGCCATTGTCATATTTATTTCGTCAAGTTGATAATTAGGTCAAAGTTGAATCCCTATATAACCAAACTATTTTGCTTTGCCCGTAACGTCATGCTAATGAACGAATGGGCAAGTACTTCCATTTTTTTTATTTATTCTTTATGAACTACTTTGGACAGTGGCATATCTAGGGTAAATTGCGCCTAGGGCAAAACATAAAAAGTGCGCCCCTGAATTAGAAACTTTGGAAATTGCGCCGCAGCCGGTTTTTTCAGACTAAGCGATTTACATTTAAAAAACACCACCTGGTGTAGAACTCGGTACTTGCTCGTAGAGGACGTTTTTGCGAGGAACACATGCTCTGACGCACATAGGGGTATTTGATAAAAAAAGCTGGCCAAAAGTCGAAAAATGAAATAAAATTTCAGGCCAAAATGGACATTTTCTGCATGCAGTATAACATCCTACTATATCATGCCTTGTTATCTTTTACCATTTTATTGATTCTGGTAGCTGTGACATCCTTCGAAATTCAGCCACTGTTAGCTAGTGCGCTTTTTGCTCTTTTTGTTACTTTTTGTCACCGGTCTTTTAAAGTTGTTTGTAGGTTTATGTGAAGTGAAGCATATCGATTCATATTGGGTTCACAATATTTTTATTTATTATTATTTTATTTTTCGACTTTTGGCCAGCTTTTTTGATCAAATACCCCTATGTGCGACGTCCAGGTGTCTATGTGACGTAGCCTAGGTGGGCACCAGTGGATACCTGCAATACCCACATTATTGACATGGAAATTTGACAAGTAGAAATAATGTGAAAATAATGGGTTTGCATTTGTGTCTCTTATTTCATGTTATGGTTAGCATATTTAGCAGGCTTGTAGTAGATCTAGACCCAGAGGTGCGCAGCTGAAAGACTACGCCCCCAGCAATGCACTACATTGCGGTAAAAAAAAGACAACGTTTACGTCCCGAACACAAAGAGCTACGGCGAGCTTATTAGAATGGAAAATGCCGATCTCCAGCTGAAGTCCAAGCAGAACATCTTTATAAAAAAGTGAGGGAAAAAGGTAGGTGGTGGTTAACTCTGCACGGCCAGCCCGAGGTGATTTTTTCTTGGCTGGTCGACGGGCTTGTGTGTTTCCGTCCGTGCTTCCGTGTTTCCTTCCTCCGTTTGTTACTCTTCCTTGGGCGGAAGCTATGGATGATTTAGAGAAAGGTCTGCGACGACGCTGGTCATCAACATGGGGCCCAATAAAGAGCCTACGGGGTCCCAAGGGTTCACAGGAACAAAAGTTTGCTTGTAGTGGACTGCACAAGACAGCAAAGTGACAGTTTTGACGTGCCACCAATTGACGTAACAGCCGACGTTGCCTGCGGCAACTTTCACCTCTTCTGACAATAAATTCCCTAAAACTTCCTCGACGAAACGCCCATTTTCCCCAATAAGGTCAATCGCCTATTCAGGTGGGTCAACGACAAATTGGGCCCCCGTATTAGGCTATATATGGATCGGATGAAAGTCGAGTGTTGATATCGTCTGTTTGAATGTATTGGTTTGGTTTTTCCCTTCTTTCACTATTCCTATTTCGCTTGTCAATTATTGTTCACACAAATTGCGCTCAACAGTTCAAATATGTACATTATTTCATCTTTCCATTTTTAATTTTTTACATCTTTATCTTTTCTTCTCATTTGCGCCCTGATGATCAAAGTGCGCCCATAGCACGTGCCCCACTTGCCCCCCCCCCCCCGTAGATAGGCTTTGTACGTATATCAGCTCAATTCGGCAACGCCGCATTTACTACTGCTGTCAGTCTCAAATCAGAACGTTACCGGATTCCAAGCGACCACGTGTATCCCTGGCTTGTAGCACGAAATCTTGGGGCGATAACTCGAGAAATACGCAATAAGTACACAATAAACTTTCACGTCTGCTTCCAATCACCCGATTCACTTGGCGTGTGTGTCAAACATGACATCCAAACTCCCCAGCTACAACACGAAAAACACCAACACCGGCTGACATTACAAGCGACACGTTGCCTAATTGCTCTTTTCACTGGAGCGCCGGTATTTAGTCAGGTTCAGATGTGCGGCTAGTCTGATCGTACTTTTAAAAGCATGTAATTCAGCGAAAAAACTTGATTTTTTTAAATTGAACTGTGTTGATTCTTAGATGTTGGTGTTTATTATTAACAAATATGAAAATTTGCTCATTTTTTAGTGTTGGATTATAGCCCATCCCGGCCGCCTAAAGTATAGCATACCGGTGTGCATGTATGGTGGTGTTTAGGTAAAATGTCTGTAACTGAAGGGTTGGCTGGGTGAAAATACATGTTGTTTCAAAATTCATGCCTTCGGAGTCCAGGGCAGTTTATGGAAATGCTTAAAAGGTGTAGAAAATGTGACACTTTCTAAGCTTTCATTTTCAAAGCTAAGAACTCCTTGACCCAGTCGTTTTTCGAGTCCTTAAATCTGTTGGTCGCAGAATTATAAATAAAAACATCAACTACTGGATAAATACTACATTTTCATGGACTATACAGGGTAAGTCATGAGTTTCCAAGGTTTCTGACCCACCTTTTATATGAAACAAAACAAATATTCAATGCACATACAGTGACTGTTCATAATACCAACAACAAACTAACAAAGTACTTGAATCTTTCAGAATAACGAAACTAGAAGGGCTCGAGGCACCTCTATTCGACCCCCCATATCTTCAAAAATAAAAGACCTAATTTTTTTAACGTTTTTCTCACTTTCTGAGAATTTCTTTCAATTGCACCGGACTCAAAAAGTGCGAATTTCCTGACACCTGTATATTAACCATGTCGGTGAGTGAGGTCTGGTCAGGGCCTGTGCACTCTATACCAGCATGACGGGACACGGTTGTGCAATGACGCTAGATGGCGCTAATTCAAATTGTGCCGCTAAAACACTCCCCTGCGCATTAGACAGGCGTGGTCCTGTCTGTGTGTTTTCGACCTTTGCTGAGGCTATTTCAGCGGCCATGTTCGTTCTTGCTTTGATTGTGACGATACTTATATCCTAATCCTGTTGTGTTTTCGAAAAATTTTGCGTTTATCTCGATCATCCAAGATGCCAAAAAAAGACCGTGTGTGTTTTTGGTTGCGGGGACAAAACTGCGGCCAGGTAAGTTGAAAAATGAAAACAAATTGAAAATTACATAAACATAACCCCAAAAATACCTGTTTCTTCTTCCGTGCTTTCTAAGTTTATATGATAACTTGTTTGTTTTTTTTAGGCACTCGATACCCGAAGAGAAGCGGGGGCGTGACATTTGGTCTGAAAGGACTGGAAATCCTAAATTACCAGCTTTGGATGATCGACATTGCTACCCTTTTACATGGTTTATGAAAAACATTTTCGACACGCTTTTTCAATAACAAATTATAGTACAGCATCGTTTTCGTTCAAGTAAAGTACATGTTCTGCAGTTTCTCATAGTTTTTATCATTTATGTCCTGATTTGATTGGCCAGCAGTTGGTAATATTTGTACAAAAAAAGCCTATGTCCATTTTTTTATAAGTCTCTTACAATCACATTCATGTTATGCTTCAAATGAATCGTTTTGTGTAACTTCTCTAGTATTAATAACTTCTTTTGCCATTTTCTAAAAACCTAGTAAAAGTGACTTAGTCCTTCCAATAATAAGCGATTTAATTGAAAAATGATTGTTGCATTCTGTTGAATATTGTCGTATGCTAAGAATTTGAAAATGTGACATAATTATATAATCTATATAAATAATCTAACTCAGTATGTACATAACGTGTATCTATGTGTATTTGTTTGTGTGATAGTACATAAATATATTGGTATTAAAACCTAAAAAGTGTTAGTTACTGACCCTTTTCCTCAAAGACTGGAAGTCCCCTCAAATATTGGATACGACTAATATATATTTCAAATTTCGCGCTACACTCGTGCCGTCCCAAATTACAGAAATCTACTTTTTTTGGTTGAAATTTGGTTTTGGTTATGTGCAGTGTCCAGAGATGGCGCTTTGAAACGTGTGTCCGGCTGATTGCCTATAGAGTGGGCTATTTCTACCTTGCCCATCCCAGGGTCTGGTCAGTTGAAGTGGAGCAAAGGACAGAGACATTTGATTTTGTGAACGCTGTAGGTAATGGAAGTCCGCCAGATGATGATTTAAAGTGTCCTAAAACCTAAGTATTTAGTTGCGAAAACAAGTTGCCTCATTGTTCCAAAATGTTGCACCTTGTGTTGTGTAGCAACTGTCTCATACTAATTAATAAAAAAAGTATGTCGATTTTTTGCGTTGTGCACATTGTTTTCCAAAGGATTAAATTTCAATGGGTGGTAGCTACCCCTGAATGTATTTGACCTAGAAGCACATAGAATACCTATATCTGAAGGGTGTCCTATACTAAAATGCAAAAAGGACATTTTTAGTATATTTTGAATCTCCCTATAACCTAGATACTTCATGTAAAAAAAGCATGAATTCGTTCGAACTGGTTTTTTACTGTTCTGATGATCTCTGGAAACGCTCAATAATTTCAACTTCAATTGCGACGTCCCTCCCTGAATTTTATTGAGCTTCGAAATAAGATACCGACATTAATCAGAAAACAATGCACCGTATAGTATTCGATAAATTACTAACTGATTAATACTGTGACATCAAGCCAAAATTCTAAAAATTAGTAAATTCCGCCTCCACACCTGGTATGCGTTTTGAGTGGGTAATGATAATGACTAATGATCGTAGTACCCTTGCGAACATAACTTTTCGGACTTTTTTTTTTCAGCGGAAAAGCTTCCTCCTTTCCATAAAGGCATTTAAGCCACCTTTGTATTTTTTTCTAATTGAAAAAAGCAGTTTAGCTCGCAAGGAGAACCCATAACAATCATGTGAATATCATTCTCATGACGTGGCAGTACGGCTAACGTCTTATGCCAAATCAAAATTGGAGAAAAAAATTATTCACATCTGTCAAATTGTTCTTGGTTGGTAGGTATTCCACAATAAAGGTAAAAAGCTCTCATTGCCAATGTGTAGCCAATAAGTAGAGAAACATTTGAAAAATTTTATTAGATGGAATGAAACTATACAGGGTGATTCACAACTTGTGACTTTCCTTTCACGGGTGAGCTCAGGATGTGCCAGAAAAACTATTTCTGAGGGAAAAAAGTTGAAAAAAAATCCTGAAATATTGACTTATTTGAACTCAACATCGAAGAAAATTTTGGGGATCGCCGATGCAATGCCTCACGTGGATAATAGAGCATTATACTTTTGAAAAAATATTTTGTTTTCGATGGAATCGGAAACTATATTGAAAAAAAGCTGACCCGTATTTTTTTATTTTGCCATAAATCGTATCGTTTGGCCGCAATAAATAAACGAAATTCCTATATTCTGCCTATTTCTGACGTCATTTACACAGGCAGTATAGGCGGCGACTCGCTGTGACGTCAGAACTAGTTGATGTTATTTATTTATTGCGCCCAAACGATACGAGTTTTGACTAAATAAAAAAACACGGGTCAATTATTTTTCAATCTAGTAGTGGGGGCACTAGGTGAATGAACCTTGCAAATGGTGATGAAAGCATGAAATTCGGTACACATACTCAGAATGAGCACCTCTCTTAGATAAGAGGTGGAGCCACGCCGAATTTTGACCGGAAGGGGGCTCGGGGGGCTCCTGAAAGTTTAAGGTGTTAGGGCTCCCACCAAACCGCTCATCAGTTCGTTTTATCAATCAAAAAGGAAACTCATGAATATATCGTAAAAATTGACGACGTTTATCGCCTTGTCCCGGAAATTTTTCATGATGAAAAAAAACAAGTTCTTCGGCAGAACACACAAATTGGTTTTATTTTACTTTCACCTACAAAGAATTTATAAGAAGATGTGCAACACGTTGTTTCCCACAAATTTGTATCCTCTGAATTCGTTTGTGGAGTCAAAATTTTGATGGTGTATCTTCTTGAAGAGGGGCATTCCAAAGAGTAAGCTATTTTCGACACTAAGTTCAAACAATTTTTTTTCAATGTTCTGGATCGAAATTACTGAATTCCTTCCAGCAATGCATACCCTGAGTCCTTCTTTGGAAGTACCGCGTGCGATTGAACGTGGAGTAAATCCTGGAACACTATCAGAATTTTTCTTCTGTGATGCTACTATCCACTCTCGACCGGGGCAATTAGGTTCCTACACAGCATGCGCGGAGTGTATACACGTTATTTCAATATTATGACACAATTTCAATCATAAAAAATTTGACTGAACCGAGAAAATACCCTGCATCGTGTATACACTCCGCGCATACTGTGTAGGAACCTAATTGCCCCGGTCGAGAGTGGACAGTAGCATCACAGAAGAAAAATTCTGATTGTGTTTCAGGACTTACTCCACGTTCAATCGCACGCGGTACTTCAAAAGAAGGGTTCAGGGTATGCATTGCTGGAAGGAATTCAGTAATTTCGATTCAGAACATTGAAAAAATTCTGTTTGAACTTAGTGTTGAAAATAGCTTACTCTTTGGAATGCCCCTCTTCAAGAAGATACACCATCAAAATTTTGACTCCACAAACGAATTCAAAGGATACGAATTTGTGGGAAACAACGTGTTGCACATCTCCTTATCGATTCTTTGTAGGTGAAAATAAAATAAAACCAATTTGTGTGTTCTGCCGAAGAACTTATTTATTTTCATCATGAAAAATTCCCGGGACAAGGCGATAAACGTCGTCAATTTTCACGATATATTCATGAGTTTCCTTTTTAATTGATAAAACGAACTGATAAGCGGTTTGGTGGGAGCCCTAGCACCTTAAACTTTCAGGAGCCCCCCGAGCCCCCTTCCTGTGAAAATTCGGCGTGGCTCCACCTCTTATCTAAGAGAGGTGGTTATTCTGAGTACGTGTACCGAATTTCATGCTTTCATCACCATTTGCAAGGTTCATCCCGATTTTGGCTCTTAGCGCCCGCACTATAGTTTCCATTTCAATCGAAAAAATTTTTCAGTATAATACTCCATTCTAATCTGGTACTATGGAAACAAACATACTCAATAATGGTTGATCGATAATAAGGTATTATTGTCAAGAATGACGTTAGTTGACCATTATTATTACCTATTTAACTAAAATTTACAAGTAGCGGGTACAAATACAGTTAGATAGGTAACCCAAGTGGATAATTGCGACCATCAACCAAACATGAGGGTCCTTACCTTATGTAATGGACAAAGAGACGAGGAAAGGGAGTAAGTCGAGGCATCATCAGTTGAGGTTGACACTGACAAATTATTTATTTTTACCTCCGAATATTGCTAAAGGAGGAGTGTTTACATAGAAACATTTTCGCTTATCGTTGAACTATTGTTGAATCGTATGTCTCATCAACAGATAGAAAAATAAACCCGTTAGTCCCACATATGTTTGGCAAATTTTCATTATTTTTTTCCTCGTAAACCCTATAGCTTTTTGAATTATATTCAAGCACATGAAGTCAAGTTTTTGGGGCCCCATAACCCCTTGAAAGGAAAGTCATAAGTTGTGAATCACCCTGTATAGATGATATTTTGAATGCAACGCGACGCCACAACCGTGACAATAATAATTCTTCCATCAGAATTAGATTGAGAGAATCATTGAAAAATATGCGCATTGCAAAGATAATAAATGGGTTACGTCCTGTAGTAGGCAACCTACTTTTATTGTAATAGGGGCGCAATTTCTTTCAAAGGGCGTTATCACGCGGAGCATTCGGAAATGAGTTTTCCAAACAATTGAATTTGATGAGTCGAATGTCGATCACTACCGGGATGTCTAGGAAAAGGTCAATGATCCTATATTCGCGGATACTTGACGCGGAATTTTTCACCCACTTGCTTTCGATGAACAATAGTGCATGCTCTCAACAAAAGACTAACGCGTTCTCGCAGCACTCCTGATGAAATGGCAGTTTAACAGCATGCAGTGGAAATTAAGAAGCAAGCTGGAAATTTGCCAGGAAGAAAGCAAAACAGCAAAATGGTGCATGGTGCATCTGTATAATTATAACGTGAAACTTCTCATGTATACATATTTTGTTGAAACAGCTATAAATCTCGATACTCTATTGTTTGAACTTGAAATTGCCAAGTTGTAACGTAGGTACTTACTTAATTAAATATTGCTTCAGTCAGGTTTGTAATAATTCCAATTGCGACCGCATTACTATGCATCTGGGCGATATTTCAAATGAAAGCTGCATCCAGATGAAATCAGATTCACAAGACTGTGCGCGCCGAGATTCATCAAATATTCAAATACAAATTTGGCAATAGTGGCAGGTATATGCGGTATGCAGGAAAATTCAATTTGGAACTTATCTCTTCCTGCAAGAATTTTATACAGCTTAGGGGATTTGGGACAATTTCCTCCGCAAGCGTGACTATAATACAACGTCGCTTTTTTTTTGTCACGGTTGCACACAAAGCCGCATTACGTAAATAGGACTTGGGCCCAACAAAAATAATTATATACCCCAGTGCTGGTCGATTTATTAATTTTATTCTGGGAAAACTCCGACCAGATTTTCTTATATGCACAATGATGCCGCTTTTAATTTGGGTGAAATAAGTTCCGATAGAAAGTGGGAAAGTAAACAAAAGCCGTTTTAATCTGCGCTTGCCACACCACCGCCGCCGCCGGATTTTCCACCGTAGGTAGTTTTCGTTACGGATTTCGATGTGTGTCTAAGAAATTGTCTTTCGCGATGAACAGTGAACACCCTGAAGGCAGAAATTCTTATAGTGATCCTATCGAACGAAAGTTTCATATTTGAAAGGAACTGGCACTGTTTCGTCGCCAAAAGGCTATGATGATACTCGTGGGTAGATATTATACTCAAGCCACAAAACGTTTACTTATAACAATTTTCATCCGTGAAGGAAATTACAAAATTATATAAAGTGAATAATAATAAAAGGATAATGTAAAATGTGTAAAAGGTATGGAATATGAATATATCATTATAATACATCAAGTAAAGATCCAAATACCCACCCAACCAAGTATAACTCAAATCACAAGTGACTTCGCTGAGTTCTTTCGTCGAATTGCGTTAGGTATCCAATTGATTCTGTAGCATGCAGTCTCTTTGTCTGTTATATCAGTTGCATTAACATGTATCAGAAAAAAGCAGTCCATTTTTTGTTTGAGAGTGATAATGAGCTAGGTCGATCACTCAGCGACAAATTGCAACTTCGTACCTATACAGGGTGTCCGTTTTTCGAGGCTAAGCATGGGTATCTCGCTCATCTTTAGAGATACAGAGTCGGTTAATTTGAAAAAAGTTGCGAATTTTCATGACGATCAATGATCCAAAGAGATATTTGACTTGTCAGTTTTAGTTTTCGAGATATCGAGAAAAATCAGAAATTTGTAATTTCCGTTTTTATTTTTTATTTGAAAAACAGTTGAAGATAGCCTTTTCTTACTAAGACATTGTGGAGGCACTTTCCCAAGGGGAATTCAATGTTGCCAAAATCTTCATTCTAGCTTCCAAAACAACCAAGATATGACATTAAACTTTGTTTTCTCTTATGGGCGCCATATTGGATTTTGACATTTTTAAATACAATATTTTTTTCTGGTTACAACAATGTGTCACATGCCACTACTGAATTCATGCTTTTGAGCAAAAAAAATTTATTTATTTTTTAAAGAGTGCTTTGGAAACAAAATCAGTACCGACAATAAAAAAAACGTAAATGTTGATCATTTATTCAACAGTGACATGTGGCACATCGTTGTAACCAGAAAAAAATACCGTATTCAAAAATATCAAAATCCAATATGGCACCCATTAGAGAAAAAAGTTGAATGTCGAATCTCGGTTGCTTTAAAAGCTAGAATAAAGATTTTTGCAGCTTTGAATCTCCCTTGAAAAAGTGCTCTGACAATGTCTAGATTAGAAAAGGTCACCATCAACCGTTTTTTGAATAAAAAATGAAAACAAAAATTCAAATTCCTGTTTTTTCACGATATCTCAAAAACTAAAATCGATACGTCAGATTTCTTTTTGGATCATTGATTGTCACGCCAACTTTTTCTTAATTTAACCGACTTTGTATCTCTCAAGATAAGCGAGATACCCATACTTAGCCTCGAAAAACGGACAAGGCAAGGGTATACAGGCCCTTAGCCCAGGCGCCAGGGGAAACAATAAGGAAATAATTGTTTCCTGGCTGGAAACTAGCTTAAAACGATCTGTGTAGCTTAGGTTTTGACATACTAGTTTCCCCCCTTTCGGAAATGTCGGCGTCATGTCGCCATCATCAACAAGAAGTGCACCAGCGTGATTTTTGCCAAATATCTTAATTTTGGGTCATCTGACAGCAAAAGATGTAAGGAGTCATTTTGAAGCCTATGAAATTCCCTACAGTTTGGTTTTTCAATCAATTCTCTGCGACCTATGGTCTTTGAGATAGAGCTTCTGGAAGCGAGAGTCATTGTCGTGAAAGCTCCATGGCCACTTGACTCGAATAACTAAAATGTCGATGTGACAAAGAAAAATTCAAAATGAGATTACTCAAGAATTCTCCATGCTATAGTTGCGGTGATGGTCTTAAACTCTTCCACTTGAACCGTAGATTACGAATATTGAAAAGTCAAAAACGTCACATTGTACATATACAGGGTGTACTACGGGAATCAAATCAGAACAGAAAAATTTGACATATTTCTTCGATATAGCCTATGCGAAACTCTAAGCACTTATCACGAGTCCATTATCAATATGCATGGCTCTGTAAGCTTCACTTGATACACTTAAGAAGTAGTCAGCTCACAGCCTTCCTGTAAAATGTTTTGAAGGCCCTCTGAAATCATCAAAATTTACAGTAGCAAGAAATGTATGTAACAGTATATTATATACTAAGAAACCAAAGTGAATTTTTGATCCCTTGGGTAAAGTTTGTTGCTCGAGGGCCCTTTGGGCCCAAATCCCCAAATCAAAAATTCACTTTGGTCCCTTGGTATATAATATACTGTTATATACATTCCTTGGTACTGAATTTTTAATATTTTGATGATTTCAGAGGGCCTTCAAAACATTTTACAGTAAAGCTGTGAGCTGACCACTTCTTTAGTGTATTAAGTGTCCATATCGATATTGGACTTGTGTTAGGTGCTTAGAGTGTCGCATATAGGCTAAATCGAAGAAATATGTAAAATTTCTCTGATCTGATTTGATTCCCTCAGTACACCCTGTATATGTACAATGTGACGTTTTTGACTTTTCAATACTCGTAATCTACGGTTCAAGTGGAAGAGTTGAAGACCATCACCGCAACTATAGCATGAAGGATTCTCGAAAAATCTCATTTTGAAATTTTTGTGTCACATCGACATTTTCGTTTTTTGAGTCAAGTGGCCATGGAGCTTTTACGACAATGCCTCTCGCGTCCAGAAGCTCTATCTCAAAAACCATAGGTCGCAGAAAGGTCATTTAAAAACTATTCCATAGGGAATTTCATTGGTTTCAAAATGACTCCTCACATCTTTTGCTGTCAGATGGCCTAAAATCAAGATATTCGGCAAAAACCACGCTGGTGCACTTCTTGTTGATGATGGCGACATGACGCCGACATTTCCGAAAGGGGGGAAACTAGTATGTCAAAACCTAAGCCACACAGATCGTTCTAAGCTAGTTTTCAGCCAGGAAACAATTATTTCCTTATTGAGCTGATTTTTGCTCCCTGGCGCCTGGGCTACCTTGCCTTGTACCTTTTCCGATCTCTCTTGATATGATTCTCAATTTTTTCCTGACGGAAAAACTAAATGAACAAAAATTTTGCTAGAAGTGACTAGAATCTACGGAATTTAACGAGAAATGACTAACTCGGACTCGGTACTTCGAAAACGGTGTAAAAATCATTTACTCTGCGATGGGTAGTTTCGAAGATACAGCTCTCCGAAGAACACCCGTATTCCTCGTCATTTCCTCTCCCTTGTCACCACATTTCCGTTCCTCGTATCCGGACTCTTTAGTCCTATATTTCTCGTCATTCTGTACATTTCTTCGGGCTTATTTTTATTTTCGCCTCCTCTCTATCCTTTGTTTCTTCTTCACTTCTCGGACTCCTTCATCTTAGCCATTATCCAAGTCTAAGGCATTAGTCGACATGATAAGAATCAGTCTATTATCATAACAACAATAAATTGAAGAGGAAATGTCTACTGGCATTGGCATCAGTCACAGTTATGTTGTAGCACATCCTAGAGGTACTCTCAGATATAGCCCGGCATTGTTCCCCGACCATATGGATACTGGAGATAAGGAGCTCCATGATTGTATTTGGGGTACCTGACTCTGCCACGTGGTTTTACCTGTAGGATGGATGAAATACGTAGTCCGGGGTCCACAGACAAGTGGAGAGACGAACTAGTTTGGTGGTGCATCCGAGTTCCACTTCCGTCTTGGACCGTAGCTTGGGAAGAAAAGGGCGCCAGGGTCAATGTGCCGCAATATGTTTATTGTTGCTCGAATCAAAAACGAGACAAAAATTCACCTCCAACCTTTTATACTGTGGAGGATCATTCCCGAAAAAATAGTATATTGCATACCGACACGCAAAATGCGTTATTACTGCTTAGGGCACTGATAGCTATGCCCTCAGCTGGAATAACGCATTTACCGTGGAGGTATGTATTCGATTTTACCCACAAAACACATAAACACAATAAATAGACTAATGATAATAGGGTAGTGACCGATTTTCTTTAAATTTTTTTTTGGTGAAGTTCACATCTTGATAAGTGACGCTATACAGGGTGGTCCATCCTAGCGTAATTATCCCATAGCGGTCTTACCCTTCAAAATAGAAAAAAAGATGTAAGGAAGAAGTTATATGATTTGATGAGATCTATAACCTAAAATCATTTTCAGCTATACAGGCTGTCCCATTTTGACGGGATCAACAAAACGTCAATTTTTTTAAACGAAACACCCTATATTTTATTGCATTTTCGGATTCAGCTTCTTCAACTGTCTTATGCCTGTATTTTTGTTTTTAAATTGTGTGGCAGTGCTACCAACTAAAAATTAAAAACTGAAAAAAATTGCATTTCCACAGTTATCTTGAAAAAATCGTAGCGGCCTTGCTTTTCAAAACTAAGAGATGAAACTTGACATGATGATAGTCAAGTCACAGACCAATATACCAATGTCAAAAATTTGCGATTTCTTGGTACAGGGCGTTCACAAAAATAAAATCAAACTTTATA
Source organism: Anaspis maculata (assembly GCA_949128115.1). Classification (NCBI taxonomy): domain Eukaryota; kingdom Metazoa; phylum Arthropoda; class Insecta; order Coleoptera; family Scraptiidae; genus Anaspis; species Anaspis maculata. The sequence continues at coordinate 55,507,370 of OX421961.1, read as the reverse complement.
ATTTTCAAAGTCTCATAACTCATTTTTTTCAAATAGCATGCCCCTAATTTTATAACGTTATCTGATAGCTTTTTTTATCCTCTTTCATTTTTACTAGAAGTACCCTACTCTTAAACTTCATTTTTTTCGAGATAATCGGAAATTTTCACAAAATTTGTGATTTTTTTATTTTTTTTCACAAATTGAGTTGGCCGTGATGAATGACAGACAAGCCAGATAGTACGCAACGCTCAATTAGTCAGTCTGAATATTGTCGAACAAAAGAAAATGGCTTCAACGCAGAAAAAAACAAATTGGGATCCTGGATATCGGGATCATTACCAGAATATCATATCAATCATTTTCTCTCGCGTAAAGTCATTTTTCTTTGTTCGACAATATTCAGACTGACTAAGTGAGAGTTGCGTACTATTTGGCTTGTCTGTCATTCATCACGGCCAACTCAATTTGTGATAAAAAATTAAAAAATCACAAATTTTGTGAAAATTTCCGATTATCTCGAAAAAAAATGAATTTCAAGGGTAGGGTATTCCTAGTAAAAATGAAAGAAGATAAAAAAAGCTATCAGATAACGTTATAAAATTAGGGGCATGCTATTTGAAAAAAATGAGTTATGACTTTTAAAATTATAAAGTTTGATTTTTTTTTGTGAACGCCCTGTATCAAGAAATCGCAATTTTTTGACATTGGGATATTGGTCTTTGACTTGACTATCACCATGTCAAGTTTCATCTCTTAGTTTTGAAAAGCAAGGCCGCTACGATTTTTTCAAGATAACTGTGGAAATGCGATTTTTTTCAGTTTTTAATTTTTAGTTGGTAGCACTGCCACACAATTGGAAAACAAAAATACAGGCATAGGACAGGTAAAAAAGCTAAATCCGAAAATGCAAAAAAATATAGGGTGTCCCATTTAAAAAAATTGACGTTTTGTTGATCCCGTCAAAATGGGACACTCTGTATAGCTGAAAATAATTTTAGGTTATAGGTCTCATCAAACCATATAACTTCTTTTTCACATCTTTTTCTCTATCTTGAACGGTAAGACCGCTATGGGATAATTACGCTAGAATGGACCACCCTGTATAGTTAACAGATTTTTTTTCGTAAGTTTTCTTGGTAAAAAAAAATTATGAAAGTTTTTGATCATTTCAAATTTGGCGCGATGACGTCACAATCTTTCATAAGCGGAGAAGCAGGCTTGACAACACTACAGAACTTACTACAAAAAGCACTAGCGTCAACCCGTCAACGCTCATAACAGCTGATTGTTATATTGTCAACGCTTTGTGTATCTGTGCGGTGATTTGTGTTGTTTAGTTGTTTTGCTTGAAAATATGAAAAATTGGTGAAATTTTCCATGATTAATGAATATTTCAAAACTAAGTCAGACTTCAATGGTTATGTTATGCTGGCAAACGTCAACGTCAACACTGACACACAGGCAACGGAGGTGGGTTCATCCCCACTACTGTCAAAAGATTGAAACGTCTCAGCCCGCCTTACAGTTTGGTAGATTTGAAATCGTTCGCAAAAGTAGCCACTTTCAAGGCAGATTTTGAGACACTTGGACCTTTTTTTTCGAATTGCTTTTCCAGGGGCGTCTTTTCTTGCGGGGACGTTTTCTCGCAAAAGCCTTCTCGCGGGAGTGTTTTCCTGGGAGGCGTTTTTCCAGGTGGGTGCTTTTTCATAGGGCCGTCTATCCGTGATACCTGATAAAACCATCTAGTTCAGAGTTACTTTCGCAAAAACACAACCTATCTACCTTCGTGCACGAAAATACCCACACCTCCCGATCCTCTTCAACCACAAACCGCAATCTAAATTCCCTACCCGTCCAGGTGTATCGCAGAAAATTAACCCAAACGGCCGTGAAATTACTAACAAAATAATTGTTTTACTAACCAGTATTCAAACTGATATTTACACTAAATAGAAACTGAGTGTGAACTACGTTGAAAGCCGGCAAACCTATTGCTATACGCCTGGTAAAAAATTACAGCACGGTGAACGATGACACGGGACAACGTCTGAACTTGAGCCCTGGGAATTCCTACCGCGCCAGCGACGAGATCTTCCAAAATCCAACAGCCGGAAAATATGACGGGAGAGGTGACATCTACTTGGCCAATGTCCACAACTTATATAGAGAAACCCGAAATAAACATGTAACACCGTAGGGAAAAACGGCGAAAGGCGTTGAAAGGAAACTTGCGTTATACAGTTATTAAGACAAAAATAATCAAAACAAACAGCCCTGAGAAGAAAGCACCAGTTGAGTTACACCATTCGAACAGGCAAGCCAAGCTTACCCTCGATAGGCCCAATTTTCTCACAAAGAGCTTTCCAGAAATAGGAAACCTACGGAAATGTTCATCGGATTCTTTTCGGTAGTGCCGTCCTAAAAGAAAGAAGAAAGGTTAAAGAAACTCAAGAGATTGATTTCTTATTTCTGCTTGAAGGGAAATCTCTGCAAACTATTGTCACCATCTTTATATGTTAGCGCGGTACACATAAAGACGGCAGCCTTCCGATGAAGGCTGCATTAAAACAATAACTCTTGGATTAGGAAAGCAGCAAGCGACAGTCAGAAATAAAATTCACAACAACAATCAAAAACTTTAATGCAAAACAAAAGAAAAAAAACACAAACAGACAGAATTACAAAACAATAAAAAAAAAACAATGTGAATTAAATGAAATGAAAAATCCGAGTGGTTCTGATCGGGGGCAGATTCGCTGGCGCCGAGTGGCGTCCTGAAAACGAGACGAACTGCACTGAAGGTATACACCCCGGCAAACGGGAATAAACGGTAAATGGTAAAAACAATGGAAAATATGAAACTTACGGGATCTTATTCGGTGGCGGCGTCGTCCTGGCGGAGTCCGAAGGCGGCGTCGTGGTGGATGGCCGTTCTGGTGGTGGATTTCCTTTTGAAATGCACGAGTGCCCGTGTTCGTCACCAAAATGGCGGACGAACGACTCGATCCCGTCCGAAACTGGAGCTTTGTGTGCGGCTGGCTGGTCCAAGCCGCTCCCCGGTGAAAGCGGTGAAAACTGCCGCTTTCTGGACTTGGAGATGCTGCAGAGATCCTCCAGGAGTCACTATCGGACGCGATGGGCCTTGGATGGGCTTCTGGTCGAGTACGAATGTACGCCGATGGCACGACAAGATGGCCGCGAGAACGATGACCAAAAAAAAGACGGCGTGGCTTCCCGCTCGACGTACGGAGATCGACACCGCTTCGAACGAAGCGGCAAAGGCACGAGCGGAAAGAAAGCCGAAGAATGCCGAAGACGGCCGAAGAAAGTGCTGGAGCTCGTTTACGCTTGCGCCTGACAGCCAAGTGCCAGGCACACCGAACAGGGGGTGAGGGGTGAGGACTTGGACAACACAGGGATATTTTGGGTTGCATACCCTCAGTGCACACGAATGCAGTTCTCAATGAACGGGGCCGAGACATACTCCCCACCAAAATACCACTCGGGGTATTTTCAAAGTTCAAAAATTAATGAAATCAAACATGATACAAAAAGAAAGAGCATAGTGAGAACAATGACGGAAGTGAAAACACAGAATGCTCACTGTCCTGAAGGGAGGGGACAAAGTTTGGCCATTGGGCGTCGCAGAACGTCGCGTTGAGTACGGACATCTGCGACACGACAAATGCCATCTTTGCCGGGGAAGAGTTTTGAAATTCTGCCTAACCTCCACTTCAGAGGGGGAGCGTTTTCGTCCTTGATGAGGACTAAAGACCCCACATCTGCGGATTCAAGGTGACGTGACTTGTGCCACTTGCCGCGTTGGTACAGCGTGTGTAGATATTCGTCGCGCCAACGCGCCCAGAAACGCTGTTGCATGGATTGGACCAACTGCCATCGCGACAACCTGCTGATCTTGAGGTGGGACAAATCTGGGTCAGGTGGGGCCGTTAACGGCTCGAGCGTCAAAAAATGACCAGGCGTCAATGGGCACAGATCATTTGGATCCGAGCTCAGCTCCGAAAGTGGCCGTGAGTTGAGCAACGCTTCAACTTGGGTGACCAACGTGGTCAGCTCTTCAAAGGTGAGTATTTGATCACCTATCACGCGAGATAGATGAGTTTTGACAGCTTTTATGCCGCTTTCCCACAGCCCGCCAAAGTGGGGACTGGAGGGAGGAATGAAGCGCCAAGTGATGGCTTCGGATTCCGCGGCGAGTTGCATTGACGTCGTCAGTTGCCTATGAGCTCCGACAAAGTTTGTGCCATTGTCGCTATAGATGGTAGAGCAACGACCGCGCCGGGCAATGAATCTGCGCAAGGCGGCGAGGAAAGCATCTGTTGAGAGATCGGAGGCAACCTCGACGTGCAATGCCTTGGTGGCGAAGCACACGAAAAGACAGATGTACGCCTTCGTAGTTCTGACACCGCGAGCGCGTGACATGAGGATTGGAAAAGGGCCACCATAGTCGAGCCCGACGCAGCTAAAAGGTTTTAGCTGAGAAATTCGCGCCGAGGGGAGGTCGCCCATGGTGGGAGAAAAAGTTTGCGGCTTAGTCCGGAAGCACCGGTAACACGATGCAAGATAGTGCCGTACCGCGCGTCGCGTGGACAATATCCAAAAATTTTGCTGCAGGAGATAGCAGGTATTGTTGAGTCCCGGGTGGCAATGTCGGGAATGAACTTGTCGAATGACGAGTCCTGTCAAGACGTGACGAGATGGAAGAAGAGCAGGGTGTCTGGTTGCAAATGGCAACTCATGACAATGCTTCAAACGTCCGCCGACGCGGAGAACATCGTCACGATCGAGAAAGGGTGAAAGTTTTCGAAAGGGTCTTGAACAGGGTTTGCCGTTGCGTAACGACGCGATTTCGACGGCAAATACCTTCTGCTGTACATGTTTGACAATGTACAACAAGGCAAAATGGAGCTCTGTATCCGAGAGAGGTCCTGTGAACTTCTCATCGGACTTGCATTTGCAGAACCGATAGAAATAGGCGACAGCGCCCTGAATCTTCCGTAAGGAGGATATGCGCAAAAAGAGGTCGTCGATGTCAATCGGCGGCGGCTGCGGCACACGCACGACCAAAGCGAGCTTTCGCTCTTCAGACGCAATGTCTGGGGAGGACACGGAGAATTTGTCATCCGGCCATGTGTCATCCGCTGATGACAGAAAAGGTGGGCCAGACCACCAGAGGGAGCACGAAAGCATGTCTTCGGGAAACAATCCGCGCGAAGCTGGGTCGGCGGGATTGTCCGATGTTGAGACATGTCTCCAACACTGAGGCGGGACACGCTGTTGAATATGCTCAACACGGTGAGCAACAAATGTTTTCCAGCGGTGCGAAGAGGAACGCAGCCAGCTGAGAACAACCGTAGAATCGGTCCACGCAAATATGGCATCGAACTGTACGGTTCCTGCGAGCGCTGCAACGGTGAAGGCAACGAGATTGGAAAGTAGGACCGCGGCACACAATTCGAGACGGGGTACGGTCAGCAATTTGACTGGAGCCACCTTTGATTTGGCGGTTAGGAGACGAATGGTGGGAACACCATTTCGAAGGTAACGAACGTACAACACGCTCGCGTACCCAGATTCAGATGCGTCGCAAAAGGCGTACAACTGGCACCTGTCTGCAGGCGACGGAAAAGTATGCCGTGGAATTTGCAACCGCGAAAGTTGCGATAGCTCGGATTGAAAACGCAACCACTGCTGACATACGATGTCTGGAGGGGTGTCGTCCCAATCAAGGCCAAGTTTCCATAACCGTTGGATTAAATGTTTGGCGAAAAATGCAACAGGGCACAGAAAGCCGAGCGGATCGTAAATCCGAGCCACCTCCGACAAGATGGACCGTTTTGTGCACGGTAGTTCATTTGGATGAACCGTGAATGAAAAGGTGTCTGTTGCCGCTTGCCACTGGAGGCCAAGAATTTTTACAGTATTGTCAGCAACGTCACTGAAAGTGGACGGCTGAGTTCGAACGTGATCAAGTGGTATGTCTTGCAGCACATCAGGGTGATTGCTTGCCCACTTGCGCAATTCAAAGCAATCCGATTGGAGCAGGTTGATTAGCTGCGTTTGTAATTCCCGTGCTGATTCCACGGAGTTCGCCCCGCAAAGTAGATCGTCTACATACAAATTACGGCGAATTGCCTGCGAAGCCAATGGAAACTTCGAGGCGCTTTGTTCTGCCAAGTGAAGCAACGTGCGAACCGCTAGAAACGGTGCCGAAGAAACACCATATGTAATGGTGTTCAATTGGTACGTTTCAATGGGTCGATCAGGGGAGAAACGAAAGCGAATGAGTTGATACTTGCGATGTTCGGGCGAGATAAGTATCTGCCGATACATCTGACGGATGTCACAAGTAAAAACGATCGGCTCACACCGAAACTGCAGTAGCAAAGCTGCTATGTCCTGTTGTAACTTAGGACCGACGAGAAGCGTCTCGTTGAGAGATAAATGATTCGGCGCTTGCGCCGAAGCATCAAAAACGACGCGAATTTTCGGCTTGTCGTCTTCGATCTTGACGATCGGATGATGAGGGATGTAATACGCCTCAGAATCTGGAGGTTCTGCGTCCAGCAAGGTCATGTGACCTAGGTCGAGGTAGTCGCGCATGAATGCTATGTACAGATCACGGAGTGTGTCCTGACGGACCAGGCGACGTTCGATAGCTAACCAACGGCGGTCAGCCATAGACCTGCAATGTTCAAAGGTGGGGGACTCCCTTTTGAAGGGAAGCGAAACCCCAAAACGACCTGACGGACAACGGTAGACAGAGTCCCGGAAACAAATTTCTGCACGTTCATCAGCTGGGGACAAACGTGTTTTGGACGATGGTGACGAGATTTCCTCTACTTCCCAAAATTTGTGCAGAGACTCGTCGATTCCAGTTGGAGTGCAAACCAAAAAGGAATGCAGAGGTTTTGACGGGGTTTGAAAGGGACCGAGAAGAGCCCAGCCAAAAATGGTGTTTATGGCAACAGGCTGTGACGGACCTGACGAGACGATTCCCTCTTTCACGACTGACGGATAAACGTCGGCGCTCAACAACACTTGAATGGGGCCTGGCTTGAACCATGTGGGATCCGCCAGATTCGATAAGTTCAAGTGGAATTGATCCGGGTTCAAAGCGGTGTCTGGCAGGTTACCACAAATCCTGCGCAGGACAATTAACTCCAATTCAGGGATTGGGAGAGACTCATCATCAGCCTTGACCTGGCAAGTGACTGTGCCACACGTCGAATTGGCGGGGGTGAGACCCAAGCCAAAAACGGGCACATTGTGATTTGATGGGGATAGACCCAATTTGCGCACGCAGGAGTCCAAAATAAACGATGCCTGACTGGCAGGGTCTATGAGCGCACGGAGGCTTTGGTAGCCTCCCCACCGGTCACGAACGTGAACGATTGCCGTGGCCAACAAAACATGAGCTGCCTTGAGGCTTGAGGCGAGATTCGTCACCGAATTCGCGACATTTTCTGGAAGACCAGGGGAAACGATTTGCGGTAATTCAACTGGATTCGATAAAGAACTGGGTGACTCATGACCTGCAGTTCTATGTGGCTTGGGGAAGTGCAGCAAGGTGTGATGCCTTGCGTGGCACTGCCGACACGAATACGACGATGGACATTTTGGAGCGCCGTGATTGGTGCTCAAGCAGTTGAGACAGAGCCTTTTCTGTTTGACCGCCAAATATCTGTCATTTGGGGACATTGACAGAAAAGTCTTGCACGCGGTGACTCTATGACTTCTCGCCCCACAATGAGAACATGCTGACTCATGCGACGTCGCTGGGGCAGATGAAGTCTGAGACACCAACGTATGTGAGGCCCACGACTTGCGGCTGACCTCGGGCTTCACGGTAACGGTGTTTGCCCGTGTGGAGCGGGAGTTCGATTGCGTTTTAGAATTTAAGGCAGTTGCCTCGAAAGCCTTGCATTGGTCGAGCACGAAAGACTTGACGTCTTCGTATTTGGGGAAGGGGGTGCCAGCTGACTGCACCTCGAAACGTTTTCGCGTCGACTCATCGAGTTTCTGGAGCAGCATGCTCGACAGGGTGAAATCCCACAGGTCGATATGCGGATACTGCTCGAGCGCCACTAAATTTTCGTTGAACGTGTTCACAAGATGGCGAAGCGCTTGCGCGGAGTCAGATGTGACGGAGGAGGCGTTCATCATCGACTGCCAGTACAAAGTGACTAGCACGCGGTCGTTCTGGTATCTCTCAACCAACGAGTCGAACGCAATTATGTAATTATCTCCCGTCAATGGCAGGTGTTTAACCATTGAGAGAGGTTCACCAGATAAAGACGAGATCAGATACTGAAACCGTTCAATATCTGAGAGAGACTGGTTTCTGTGTATTAACGCCGTGAACAGATCATAGTATGGTGGCCATGATTTTAACTTTCCGTCGAACAACGGCAACGCGATTTTTGGCAATCGGACATTGCTCCGGCCTGTCTCGAACCAAGTTTGCGAGGCTTGGCGAGAGAGCGAGGAAGTCGGCTCTGAATTCGAAAACGAGGCTTTTACCGCAGCAAGTTTGCCATACAAGCTGTCTGCCCGGAGTGTACGTTCAAGAAATGTAGCCTTCTGCTCCTCGGAGGCACTGGGGAGAGGGGCAGTGTTGACCGTGCTCTTGAAACCGTTGTAAATTTCCGCCGCAATGTCAAACGTGGCTAAAAATGCCGGTTGGAGGCTTGGCTCGGTGGTAGCTGTGACGCCTTGTTCCAGAAGGGGCTCAAGGCGCGCAATAGCTATCGCGATGGACGATAAAGTTGCGTCCATTGTGTACGACACAAAGAAAAATGAAAACAAAGCAACTGACCCTTAGGTTGGCGTACCTGAATGGCGAACCCAACCCAGGTGAAAAAGTGCGAATGAGACGGGCGAAAAACGAATTGATCAACACGCTGGACCAACGCACAAGTGTCACGTGGGTTTGACCCGTGACTTTAAAGTTTCAATAGTGAGGTGAATTAAATTCCTGACTGTACCATGCTTAGCCTGTATCCGGCTCGAAGGACCAATTTATATGTTAGCGCGGTACACATAAAGACGGCAGCCTTCCGATGAAGGCTGCATTAAAACAATAACTCTTGGATTAGGAAAGCAGCAAGCGACAGTCAGAAATAAAATTCACAACAACAATCAAAAACTTTAATGCAACACAAAAGAAAAAAAACACAAACAGACAGAATTACAAAACAATAAAAAAAAAAACAATGTGAATTAAATGAAAAGAAACCCGAAATAAACATGTAACACCGTAGGGAAAAACGGCGAAAGGCGTTGAAAGGAAACTTGCGTTATACAGTTATTAAGACAAAAATAATCAAAACAAACAGCCCTGAGAAGAAAGCACCAGTTGAGTTACACCATTCGAACAGGCAAGCCAAGCTTACCCTCGATAGGCCCAATTTTCTCACAAAGAGCTTTCCAGAAATAGGAAACCTACGGAAATGTTCATCGGATTCTTTTCGGTAGTGCCGTCCTAAAAGAAAGAAGAAAGGTTAAAGAAACTCAAGAGATTGATTTCTTATTTCTGCTTGAAGGGAAATCTCTGCAAACTATTGTCACCATCTTTATATGTTAGCGCGGTACACATAAAGACGGCAGCCTTCCGATGAAGGCTGCATTAAAACAATAACTCTTGGATTAGGAAAGCAGCAAGCGACAGTCAGAAATAAAATTCACAACAACAATCAAAAACTTTAATGCAAAACAAAAGAAAAAAAACACAAACAGACAGAATTACAAAACAATAAAAAAAAAACAATGTGAATTAAATGAAATGAAAAATCCGAGTGGTTCTGATCGGGGGCAGATTCGCTGGCGCCGAGTGGCGTCCTGAAAACGAGACGAACTGCACTGAAGGTATACACCCCGGCAAACGGGAATAAACGGTAAATGGTAAAAACAATGGAAAATATGGAACTTACGGGATCTTATTCGGTGGCGGCGTCGTCCTGGCGGAGTCCGAAGGCGGCGTCGTGGTGGATGGCCGTTCTGGTGGTGGATTTCCTTTTGAAATGCACGAGTGCCCGTGTTCGTCACCAAAATGGCGGACGAACGACTCGATCCCGTCCGAAACTGGAGCTTTGTGTGCGGCTGGCTGGTCCAAGCCGCTCCCCGGTGAAAGCGGTGAAAACTGCCGCTTTCTGGACTTGGAGATGCTGCAGAGATCCTCCAGGAGTCACTATCGGACGCGATGGGCCTTGGATGGGCTTCTGGTCGAGTACGAATGTACGCCGATGGCACGACAAGATGGCCGCGAGAACGATGACCAAAAAAAAGACGGCGTGGCTTCCCGCTCGACGTACGGAGATCGACACCGCTTCGAACGAAGCGGCAAAGGCACGAGCGGAAAGAAAGCCGAAGAATGCCGAAGACGGCCGAAGAAAGTGCTGGAGCTCGTTTACGCTTGCGCCTGACAGCCAAGTGCCAGGCACACCGAACAGGGGGTGAGGGGTGAGGACTTGGACAACACAGGGATATTTTGGGTTGCATACCCTCAGTGCACACGAATGCAGTTCTCAATGAACGGGGCCGAGACACCATCCAAAATCAGCGTGCGGACAGAACGAAATTGTAATTTTTTTCGACGTCAAAATTCGAGAACTTATCATCCGCACGCTGGAGTAACTAAATCACTCACGAAAGTTTCCGCAACAAGTTTTATTCGTTGATTATGTCGTAGGCATTCCACGATTCCACTGGCAAAGTGATCGGGATAATGTAAGGGGACCCAGCAGAGCTTCAAACAACATAAGAGACACAATAAGGGAGTCCAGTAGGGCTCCTAACAACACAACAAGGCACACGAAAAAATTCAAGGGGGCTAAGCACAGATTCACTGGTTCGGGAACGTATTAGAAGGGGCACTTTTTTTAATCTCCATATCGGCGCGTTTGTGTTTTGCCAAACTCGTAGCGGGCAGCAGGAAAATGCCCGAAATTATCAGGCATAATAAAAATAGGGATTAATTGAGCTTAAGGATACAGTTAAATTGGTGAAATCAGCCATTCCGGCATCAAGTGCCACAAGCTTATTCCTCGACTTTATCATTCAGGTCTCTTTGGAAAACTACAAGAATGTGCTTTGGTGTGAACCTATTGACATTTTCAAAACCAAGAAATAATTCTTTAAAATTTGGTACTAACTCAAACCAAAGTACATCCTTGTAGCTTTCCAAAGAGACCTGGATTATAAATTTCTGTCAAGGAATAAGCCCGTAACACTTGACTTTGCAACGGCTGATTCCACCAATTTAACTCCAATCTCAAAATCGCGGTTCGCAGGCGTTTTGTCATTTTATAGGCAGAATGCGAAAAAATACTACTTACTAGAAATATTGATTGATTCTTGTTCAGCTGCTTTTTTTTTACGAAATGCCTAGCGTTTCACAATGGAATATCTTTATGCGGCCCCGGTATCCAGTGTTGATGGACAGCTAAACGTGATTAAAGCAGAATCAAAACAAGTTCCAAACTTGTGAAAGCCAAGTTTATGCGTAAGCCTGCCTTCAGGTACTCATTTTATAAGCTGGCATTTGTTCGATGGTTACACACTCTGTCTGGTGTGCAGATTATGTTGCTTCAGAGTTCTTCAACGCAGAAGGCGCTCTAGTGGAGCCTGAATAAATATTGATTCAAGAAATTTTTGAGGTAAAAGAACAGCATGAAAAAGAGCTCATCTAAGAGATTAAATGAAAAACTTTTGTTCAAGTTCAATTGAACAGTGGCGTATTTACGAATTTTCTTTGAAGGGGGCAGAAGCCAAAATGCTTCCTACTAAGTAATGACACAAGGTTGAAATGATTATTTCAAAAAGCAACAAAATGTAGAACTAATTACGTAAAATTATCAATGTTTTCAATATCAACGCACAAAAGATCTTATAGGTCGCAGTGCAGAAAGGATCCCGCAAGACCAAATGACCACTTTTGATCTACAATGGGAGTATCAGAAACAACATATCCATATTCACCAATAATCAATCGTCTATACTGGAGCAAAGCGGAAACTAGAACAGGCCTCAATATTTTCAGCCCTCGCCAGACATAGTGGCGGAGGCGATTTGTGACCGGATTTTTTCGTCGTTCATCCCTATAAATTTTCCAAAATCTTCAATATCTTCCGAAGGGTTCAATATATCGAGTTCGTTCTTTCGTTGATTGAATCTTATCTATTTTGGCTCAATACCGACGCCATTCGAAGATAATTCGTCCAATATTGACAATCTCTAACAACAGTAAAGAAAGCACGGATCGCGAAACTCCTGAGATAACAACACGCAAATATGCTAACATTTACCTCATCATATCTTTGAATCTAGTTGCGCTATAAGTTTTTTTTTCCAAGTGGAAGTACACATAGAGACCTTTTCACCCGTGTGACAACGTTTGAGGAATAACCGTTTATTGATTTATTTATAGACAAAAAAAATTTTTGATGAGCCATGAATGCATTTTTCTTTACAGCAAGCGAGAAACTTTTTTATTTATGCAAATTTCTATATACAGCCAGAAAAGCAAGGGTCAAGACACTAAAGAATTTGTTGAAAACAAAAAACTATCTAGTTAGTACTTGAGTTTTTAGGTACGATTCATTCCCTGACGCATCAATTTTGAACAGCGCGTACGGTAGTGTGTAGCGCATAAAACCTATACTGTCCAAAACCGGCCACATAGAGTTGAGATGAACATTTTTCATTTGAAGCTGATGGGCTTTCACAGAAATTATCAGATATTATTTGTTCTTTATTTTCATTGTGATGACTGCTATCTCTCTGTATTTATTATCAGTATCAATATCTATTATCAATATTCCAAACCCATTTCACAGGAGGACCGCTGTACTCCCCTCCCCCGTAAATAATACGTCCCTGGTATATGTAGATATACTTACCTGTTTCCTCTCATTCCAAATTTTCAATTTAATTATTCACTTAAATTGATTGAATGTCGAACGAATAGCAGCTTTTCATTACGGTGATGTAGGAAGCCTGGATTCTGGCTCAAGAATTTCAATCAAATGAACGATTCATAAAATATAGGTTCCGGCAAGAAGTAGGTACTGATCATCAGATTTTTTTTGGATGAGAAAGCATTAAACAGAGTAATCACAACGATTTTTTCACATAAAGGCATGGCAAATTATGCTACCCCGTGCTACCCTACATGCATGGTCTGCTGGCAAAATAAAGCCTTGGTTACTGGAAAATGTATCGAAAAATTGTTTAGAAAAATGTTGTTTTCCCCGTTGCTACAATTTCCGTGTAACCTGAAACCTCAGCCGTATCGAAAAGCCCCAGTTCAAGAGTTGCGACTTGAAATAGAGAAGCAATTCCCGAATAGGCTTGATTACAATAAATGACGCCCTTACTTGGCCTCCAAGATCTCTCTATTATAGCGCCAAGATTTCTATCTTGGTGGTTATCTCAAAGCTTATTGATAAGTTTCAATAAACCTAGAAATTTAGACGGTTTGGAAAACAACATCACAGGGAAAATTCCTATTTTCCACATTACAAGTGGGGATGGTAAAGTTGTAACAGACGGATTTGTTGAAACAACAACAGAATTTGTTGTCTGCGAACGGCGGAACGCGTGATCCAATAATTGAGGTCTACAATTTTCCGTTGTCTCTCTTCACTGTGACGTCATGCGTATAAGAGATGGTTAATCGAGGTCATTGGGCGCTTCTCAATAAGGCGTATAAGGACACAATTTGACACAGCTAGCGTTCCAATAGCAGTAATAGCACCACATGTCGACACAATCGAAACATTGGCGAGGCTGAGTTTGGAATTGAGCTGGCAAGTGCACTTTGACATTGTGTATCCGTCTTGTCGCAGTTATTGGAAAGCACTCTATGTTTCATGAGATATGACATTTCGTTTCTGACAATGGGAAATTTTTCGAATCTGACAAGCGCTCTGTCATCTATTTATTTGATTTCAGCATGGATTTCATGATTTCACTTGTTCTTACCCTCGTTCTTACCAATAAGTGTGTTATATGTAGTGGAAAACTGTAGTAGATACTTACAGAAATGGTTCAAGGGTGTTGTGTCGCTCTATGCGAGTGCGAGAATAAGACGAATACACCCGGCATAACCATGCACCGGTTCACGAAAGACCCAAACCTGATGGAAGTGTGGCTGCACCAGCACCAGCAGGGATCACGCTGCACCAGACAATGCTTGATGTTTCTGCCAACATCGTAAAGCGTCGTAGGTTGACAAAAAATCATTAATGCCATTTGGATTACTTCGTAATTTGTAGCCTCTTGTGAAATTGGCTTCCACCTGCATCTTACTACGAAAAAACTCTCTTGTTTCGTCCATTAAGAACTCCCTTATGGGCTCTAGTGACTTTCCCCACATGATAATGGGAACAGTATAGCTAACCGATTCAAAATTCCCGCAAAAGTCAGAAACGAAACGTCCAAACGTCATAAACGTCAAAACGACAGAGGTGACCTCGAAAAACCATCTATTTTCTATCTCCTAAAATTGGAAAAGTCAATTGATTGATACAAAAAGATGGCAATAATTATCACTGCCATCTTTTGACCAAGTAGATGAGAATGTATTTTATAATTTTGTTCCTCACGTCAATACATTTTTATGAGAAAAATAAAGTGATCAGTATTTTTTGCCGGACCCTTAAATATGTCATACAGCTATATATTCACCTTTGTTCTTTCGCTGCCATTATGCCGGCATACTTCCACAGCTGTGCATACTTTATGTTTAAAAGCTGATCTTACATTTTACGTAGGTACTGGGTACTTACACATCCATAATAACGTTTCGCTGAGCAAACTACTATATAACTAGATTCCTGGTTTTCTCATGCTTCTGCAAAATGGCTGGGCTTTTTGTTATGTTTGCAAATCATCAAATCATATAAAGTTTAAAATCATTGCAAGGCGCTTACAACATTCATGAATTCATAAAATGCATTAATTTTAGGACGTGTTGAAATACGGTAGAAATAAAATTAAAATAGAACTGCGATAAGTACGTCGTAAGGAAAATGGATATAACAGGTGCGCAATTTCTTTTGGAAGGTCCAAGTTCTCAATCCGAATTCAATTATGGTTTTGCTGGTGAATAAAAAAGAAGTAATCCAGTTGCGTAGCTATCTATCAAAATTGAATGAGCATTTTCTTATTCTAGATCCGCAGTTATGACGACTGAGACTACTGAGAGGACTGAATGGAATGGAAATATTCCAGAACATCATCGGGTGTAAATGGATACTGTGTTAGCGGTGGTACAATAATGGCTGTAATGAACACGACGGCGATGGTGGGGATGGACCCCTTTGTGATATACGATTCACAGCAGAATTGCTATATAGGACACTACATCGAAGTTGATGGCAGATTGTGTTGTCTGTTTTCTCACCACATCGGTATCAAGTATTTTTTTCCGTGAGAGCCCTGCTTTTCGTTCAGTTTTGACCACTGCACTACGCATCCCCCCCAGCCTGATAGGTGGTTATTGGTGGATTATTGATTCTTCTGATGCTTTTATCCAACACCGCCGAAAAGATCGTTTAGTTATATCGAGCTGCAGCTGCAGTTGTAAGCATTTTACGATTAAAAATGTACACTATTTCACCCTTCGATGACAGTTACCTTTAGTCTTTAGTCCATCTTTATTCATCTTTATTTTACTCTAGTAAATTATTGTTGAAATGTCTCCTTCCCAATGCAACGACGATGCTTTTATTATTCATTTACCGAAGTTTCGGCCATTTCAATAATGAGGCCATCCTCAGAATAGAGAATCAATCCAAAACTGTGGTAAACATTACCAAAGCCTACAACAGATTATATGGACGAAAAAACGTGTTCAGAAGAAAACAAGGTTTAGTATAACAAATACAGCACAAAAGCATCTGAACAAAATTCCTCACTCAACTACATATTATTATTTATTATAAATATTCAGTAGAAAACTACTGTCAGTTTGCCCATTTGTCGGGCATACTAATACCTAATTGATTACAAGAGCACTTTAATTTATTAAGTCTAAAGATGTCCGGATTCTAGAATCGGTACGAAACAGCCGTAACACTCAAGTTTAATAACACAAGTGATCAAGTGAAGAAGTTGCTTGATTGTCAGACATGCTAATTATTATTGCATTACTTCAATTTATCAAGTCTAGAGATATTCGAATCCTAGATGCGGTGCGAAACAGCTCTAGCACTCATGCTTGATGAAAACAAGTGAAGAATTATGACTGAAATAGTAGACATTTTATATAAATAAGCATTTTAACTAGACTTGACTCGATTTTTGTGTTTACCTACCTGAACAAAAGCTGTGACAAAAGTAAGTATGTATATAGCCAAAAATATATAGCCTGACATTACTATGACTTGTTGCATAACAAAACAGCGTAGAAGAAAGGTATGGATAGACGACAATATCATTGGTGAGATACATGCTCGAAATCTGCTGTATGCTCAAAAAGTCAAACAACCAAATAATGACGAAATTAAAAGACAATATAACCAGCAAAGAAACAAAGTAAACAGTCTCAGAAACAAATTAAAGAGAGAGTTTTTTCGTAAGCAGGTAGAATCAAACGCACTTAATTCAAAGAAATTGTGGCAAACGGTCAATAACCTCGTCTTCAGCAAAAACAAAATCAGTTCTATCAAAGAAATTTCAACGGAGACAGGTGAAGTGATCACTGGTGACAAACGAGTGGCGGACGAACTAAACAGGTACTTTTCAGGAATAGGAGAACAACTAGCGAGCCGCATAAATAGACCTACTACAAAATTTGAGAACGAAACCTTACAAAACTCCTTCTTTTTGTCTCCAGTGACATGTACAGAGGTCGAAGCATACATCACCCTTCTTGGTAGTCGTAAAGCTCCTGGACTTGACAGGATCACTGCGGAGGTAGTAAAGCCATGTGCTGACACAATTGCACCATTGATGACACACTTAGTGAACGTAATATTTGAAACTGGAGTATGTCCTTCCCATTTCAAAACCGCGGTGGTCATCCCTATCCACAAGGGTGGTTCCACAGCGGATTCTGTGAATTATCGACCCATCTCGTTAACGTCACTGATTTCGAAGATATTCGAAAGATCTCTGAAGAATAGAATTACTCAGTTTCTGGATAAATTCAGTGTCATATCCGGGAGACAGTTTGGGTTCCGCTCGGGAATGTCCACCGAAGACGCTCTCGCTCACGTTGTAAGCAGACTGTACGGGGCAGTTGATGGCAGTAAACCTATAATAGCGGTGCTCATAGACTTGACAAAAGCATTCGACACCATAGACCACGAACAGTTGCTGAAAAAACTTTGGGACCTGGGATTCCGCGGACCAATACACACATTAATAAAAAGTTACTTGAGTGGAAGAGAGCAATATGTTAGGATAGGTGAAACTATTAGCGACAAAAGAGAAATAAACATTGGCTTACCACAGAGAACTATCCTTGCTCCTGATCTGTTTAAAATTTTCATAAACGACCTTCTGTCCCTTAAGATAGATGGTGAAATCGTGTCTTATGCGGATGACACCATTATTCTTTTCTCTGGGGAGTCCTGGGACGAAATTAGACTCAAGGCTGGAAAGACCTTAAACAGATCAAAGACTGGTTTGACTTCAATCTACTTACTATGAATGAAAAAAAAAACTAAATACATACCTTTCTGCTCATACAAAAATGGCCTACCGACCTTTACCACGTTGGACATACTGGAAGCGGATATCACTGTGCATGGGGCTAGTACAATCAAATATTTGGGCGTTACACTCGACAGCCATTTGAGGTGGAACGCACACGCAGAGAACATAAACAAAAAAATTCGTAGCCTGCTTTATGCTTTCAGTCAACTAAGAAATTTCATGGATATAAGACGTCTCTCAATTGTGTATTATGCCTTGGTTGAATCGGTGTTAAGGTATGGAATACTAGTCTGGGGTGGGCTGAATAAAACTCATGTGCAACAACTCCATCAGACTCACAAAAAACTCTTGAAAATAATGTTCAAAAAAGGTATTTACTACAGCAGTGAACTACTTTTCCGAGAAAACAACATCTACAAAATAAAGCAAATATATGCCGAAAAGCTCTTCCTTTACCAATCTAAACAGAGTAATGTCTCTAAGAAAATTTGCGAACATAATTTGAGAAACAAAAACGAAATCGCTGTTCCCAAAGCCCAAAAGACCGTCGGCCAAAACTGTTTTGTTTATCTGGCTCCTAGGCTATTCAATAAAGTGCCAGACTCAATAAAAAATATCAAAAATCATAAGCGAAAGTGTATAGAACTGAAAGAGTGGATTTTAATGGGTGACATCAAGGAAATGCTGCCCACACTGCTCTGAGGCGTTTACCTCTATCGATTTTGACCCAATTTTTGATCTTTGACTTTTTTCACCTCATTTTCAACTTTTCTGCTCAATCTTGATTTTTTTTTTTTTTTTTTTAAATTTATTTTTATCCGTTTGTATTTTAAGTATCTGTCTTTTGAATTTTCAATAGTTGCCTATTCAATCGCACTCACACACAAAGTTCCCTTGAGGAACTTTAAGTGAGGCTTACTCTTTTCCCAGTACAGCTAGTGCTTTGTTGATGTAAGTGGTTTGTGTTATTTTGTAAAGTGTAATTTTTTCTGCTGTTGCTAAAATGGGAAAATAAATTTATTTATTATTTATTTATTTAAATATCCAATAATCTTTCAGGTAATCCTTAACTCTCTCACATAGACCACCCCACGTGATATAAAAACTACACAAAATAGCTTGCTTTTCTTCCACTGATTTCATTAGAAAAGGTAACAGTGAAATTACTGTGATGGTAGAGTGGTGGATAGTGCAGTAATTTTGACGGTCGGCTCCGGAATTTCTTGCGGAAGCTTGACCTTTCTCTAAAAAATGTATTAAGGGATCACGGATTCATGTTCCTAATATAATGCAATTGCTTTATTCCAACCCAGCATCGTAGCAGGGGCACTTCTCTGGTACGCAAAGAAAGGAAGGGAAGGTTTAGTAAATACGAAAATGCACGAATAACCCATGGGTACTTCAACGGGCCCCTTGAGTTTTTTTCAAGTGATTTGATGTCGTGTCCGGATACTGAAAACAAACATTTGTAATAATGATTTTCAACATCTTTTGCAAGGTGTTACCATGCATCTAAGCGATGAATGGTGTGTTGGTTGTTTTAGCTCTCATATCGAAAACATTTCTCTCACCTTTGACCGTTTCCTATAGACACTGTCATGTAGTTATACTTACATATAGGTACACTATTATAATAGTCTGACGGCTCAATAATTTCATGTTGAATACGCACTCACCAAATACAGCGGTCTGATTGGTTGATGGAGCTCGTCCAAGTTTTTGTAATCTATGGTTACTAGCCAACAGCTGTTTGTGGTTATTCTGATTACTACATGGTGGTGGTATCAACTTGACATGTTGTTGCCGAAAGTTGATACTTCCGGAAGTTCTGAATACCATAACTTAAGAACCGTATGTCGCACATAAATGACTGAGGTGTCAAATTGTGGAGAATTGAATGGAATTTTCTTCGCATCAATACGTTTCAGTTATGGGTCGGAAGTAGGGGAAGGTTACTTAAAATGGGATACTTAAGGTTTGACCCGCTATAAATAATAGCTGAATGAACAAAATCTCATCTAATTTTGTCTAATTATTCCTTGCACAGTTCTATATCATAACCCCAAAGATTTTCTGGAACGAAAATGTATTTTCCGAAATATGACTACTTTTTTAAAAAATGTGCAAGTATCCCGTTTTAGGGAACCCTCACGGTAAAATGGGATACCCTATATTCTTAAAATGGGATAGTAAATAAAATTGATAGATTCAACTAGTCTATTAAGAAGGTGATAACCAGACATTCAAATTTCAGTTTTTATTATGAAAAATTAGTACAAAGTAGCTGTAACAAACATATAAAATATAAAAATAAAAAAACATTCTTAGACAATAAAACAAAAAATAAATAAACATTCTTAAATCATGCATAAGAAAAAAAAAGAAAAAAATCAAACTTCGAGGCAGAAGTCGCAGAGGAACGCATCTCCATCTTCATCCGCCCCGGCGCAGGCGTCATGCACCCACCTCCTGCACCTCACGCATCTGATCCAGCCTTCTCCTTTCTTGCTTTCACTGTAGCTATTTCCGCAATAAAAGCATTCAGGATCATCACCATCACTACTGGAGCTATGGTCGGAAGTTGAGTCTTCGGTAGGTTTTGCAATAGGCTTTCTGATTTTTGTTTGTTTAGCTTTTATCGGAGCCTTTCCTTTACCTTTTGCCAATTTTCGCTTAACATCAGGGCATTTCTTGACATCTTTCAGACGTTTTTCCTCCTGACTTCGTTCCAGTTCGTTTTTGTATGGCGTGCTGGTTAGCACTGCTGTTTTTCCCGTTTTGCGTTTTTTTGTTGTTTGCGATTGCTTGCTCTGGACTTTGGGGCAAGGGTGAATTGACTCAGGAGAGTAATACACAGACTGACCTTCACCTCCATCATTTTGAAAAGCTCTTGATGTTGAAGCTTGATTCAAGCTTGTTTGACTCAGTCTTTGTTCAGTCTTTTTTGGCGGTGTTCCAGATGACTTTCTCAGATGTGTTCCAAACGACTTCTTTTGTGGCGTTGTTTCAGTTGGCGTTTCTCTCGAAACGTCTTCCAGCCCATTATCAACACCTTCGACATCTTCTTCGCTATCTGTTTGGAGATCTTTTTCGATATCTTCTTCGCTATCTGAATGGACATCTTCTTCGACCTCTCGGATTTGTTCTGGAACGGCAACGTTTTCAGGAACATCAGTAGGCTCTGCTGCGGCGAACATATCTTCAGTGAAAACGTTTCGGTCGACAGGGTAGATACCTGTTTTTCTGAAACCATTGATGGCGGTTGTTGGAGTAGCGGCCCTTATATAAGCTTTGCCAAAGATTTCTGCAGTTTGATAAATGGTGACAACTCGTCCAGGATGATTCCGTAAAAAAGTTTCAACTTCTTGGCTATAAAAAGTTGAAAGTGGGGCCATAAAGGAGACGTCAAGCGGCTGCATCTTGTGGCTGCAGTGCGGAGGTAGACATACAATTGAAACGCCATGTTCTCGAGCTTTTGTTATAACGGGCATGTTTTGGGTGTGTGTTTTATGCCCATCCAGAATCAGCAACGTAGGGTGCTCTTGAGATGCTCCAGAAAACGCCAAGAAATGATCGAACCATCTCTCAAACAAATGAAGCTGCATCCAACCTGAAGAGTGGCAGACACCTAGTGTATCCGGCGGCGCCCCATTCAGGAATTCTGGCTTCATGCGCACACGGGGAAAAATGATCATAGGTGGGATGTAGCCCCCTGCAGCATTCATACAAATAACTGCGGTACAGAGAGTACCCCGCTCAGCTGAAGTGAGTGAGCCTACTTGCTTCCGCCCTTTCAAGGCAATTACCTTTGAAGGGCGTCCTTGTACCGTTGTGATCCCGGTCTCATCAACGTTGTATATTCTTGATGCCGGAAATTGCTTTTCTTCTTGCATCGGCTCTAACAGGTCAAAAAACTTTGCCACATTTATTTTGTTGAAACTTCTGGCACGTGCCGCAGAAGTTGCCTCAGGAACACGGAGCGATAAATGATTTCTTTCAAGAAAATACCGTAACCAATGCCGACCAGCTTTTTCCTTTGCAGTATTGAAATGATGTGAGATGTTATTCTTTTCAGCGAACTGATACGCTAAATTGCGGACTGAATCTGAAGTTAGGCCAAACATCATTGTCTCCATCTTGGTGATGTGCTGGACAAGTTCCTCCTCCTGTTCCTCCGTAAAGGTGTTGAGTCTGCTGCCCAGGCCTTTTTCTGCACCTTTTCTGACTTTGTTTTTTCCTTTACAACGTCTTTCCAGAGTCGTTTTTGGGACATTGCAAAGTTTTGCAGCTTTCAAGTAACCGCATTCTCGATTCGTCACCATTTCAATGGCCCTCTCCATGTTTTCTTCGCTCCATTTTTGTCTGTCCGTCTTTCTCACGTAATCCTTTCGTTTTGGCATGTTGTGCCTTGTGTGTGAATTTATGTGGCAGGCAGTGTATCGATGCTTCAAAAACAAAAAACAAGAATATTATATAAATAACACCCACTGACGGTGTGTTTTCGGTAAAATGGGATATCCCATTTTACGGACCGACAAAAATCCCGTTTTACCCTAACACTCATATTTGACATTCAAAATTTTTCCCTGCTTAACCTCAAAATAAAACAAAAGAAATTCTTCGTCAAATCAATAGTTCATATCTCAGCTTGGGGTAAATAAATAATGAACATGTTTCCTTTATCAATTCGCATGCAATCCTTACTAATAAGAACTCTTGATATTAGATCAGAAAATCTGAAAACCACAAAACTTACCTGGTACGGCTCGCGCTTCAGCTGTCAACTTAAAAGTACGTTTGACCGTTGCATTAGACTAGAGCTTAAGTTTGGTGAATATTAGGTTAGATGGCGATACTTGGTTCTGTCAGAACCCTTGGTATCCCGTTTTAGCTGAGTATCCCATTTTAAGTAACCTTCCCCTACTTATTGGTGAAAATCTCTTTTTTCGGAGCCATCTTTCAAATATGGCGACCAAAACGGTGGATATACAAGTAGAAGAGGAGAAGTGAAAATTCGGAGAAGACACTCAAGATCTATAACAATGCCAAGTTTCAAAAATATATTCTGATAGCCTTCAATGAACGCCGGAATTCAGCATATCTTATCAAGACATTTCTGACATTTTTCCGAATTGTCTTTTGGAAATTTAGGTATGAAACAAAAAGAGAATTCATTTGTCTACAAAATGAAGTTCGAGATGTTGAAATCTGTTGAAAAACAAATGAAGTACAGATATACATTCAGGATCTTGCTACCAAACGGAGCTCATTTTGGCGCCTCCACCATATTTATCTGCAGCAGATGTCAATGTTTTACCATATTTTTTCATGATCCTTGATGGTCCAGGAATCGACTTAGATGGAACCTTATAAATGTTCCCTAAGCTGCACACGGCAAGACCTATGCCCCCATAACAAGCTAAACTACAATTTAAGACCGCACTTCAAGTCAACTCCGGAACAACATCAAACGGAAGCAGATTATGACGAAAGCTGCACCGGCGTGGCAGTTTACTTCACTTGACCCTTAAGTAGTCAAAGGCTAAGTAGCTGCACTCCACGTGCACGACTTCTGATGCACATGTAACATTTTCATCTATTTTATCTACAAACTTCTCGAAAACCGATATACCTTCGTAATGGTGTTTGTTTGCGATGTTTACTTTTTCGTTTCTTGAAAACCCATAATTTGCTTGGGCGCATTGCATTCTTAGTGTTCTTTAGTGTAGACACAGAAAGAAATATTTTTATCTCTTTGTGCGCAGATATTGCTTCTCAGGAAACAATGCAGCGAGAACGATTTGCACGTGGAAAATCTTCCCTACGTCAACTTGCTCGCGAGTACCTAATTTATTGTCTACCAAAAAATATTATGTTGCATCGCATATACATACGTACAGAATCTAGATCTACAGACTAGCAGCCCACACTCTTAATGTATTGTATGTTTTCGTTATCGCAGCTCGTTTCTGGAAAAGTATAAGAATAAGGTAGTATATAGGTAAGTATTATGTACGTACGGAAAAGTCAGACCGATTATTCATAGCACTTGCTTCTATCAGGTAGGTAGATATAACCTCTCATGAAAATGGGGAAACAAAACGGGATGCAGTATCGACCTGTTTTGGCCTCATCAGTGTTGGGACATTTGAGGCGGAAGCTCGGCGCTCGGCGATTCAAAACCAAAATACTAAGATTAATATACACTCTGTGAGTACTCATAAGTAAGACTCTCGTGCGTCGCCATCTGTTAGCGGTTTCCCGCGATGTGTATACTAGAAGAAGTAGTGACCGCAAAAGCTCTTTATAAGCCGATTACAGATAGCCCAGGCGCCAGGGAAAACAATAAGGAAATAATTGTTTCCTGACTGGAAACTAAACTGCTTGACAATTGAACTGCAACACCTGAAAATAAGGTGCGTTTTCAAATTGAGATAGCTCAAAAAATATTTGACGGATTTCAGAAATTCAGGCATGTGAGGAAAGGTCATTCTTTTGACTATCGAGTGCTGGTATTGATGATAAGTTTGATTGCACAATTTGTCATATACAGGGTGCCAACGGAGAGCGTGCAGATATGGACAATCTTACACCTTGTGCAACTTTCGAAAAAAAAGTCCGAGATTTTTTCTATCGCGTGCTTTTGAAAGGTTATATCATTATGCCGAAACGGTTTTGGAATTTTGACCCTAACTTTTTTTTTCAAAAAATTGTGCTCAATTTTCTGAAATATGCACTTTCTGATTAAGAAAAAGAAATAGAGAAATTGTTTGTTTTCAAACGGCGTCCATATTGAATTTGTTTACGAAGATTTTTTATTCGAGTCTCCACATCCCCTAGAAACTACCCCTTTTGGGACACCGTCTCACAACAAGATATGCAATGCTTCATTTAAAAGGCATAAGGTAATTACTCGTCAATAATTGGATTGAAATAAGGATACTGCGATGACCCCACACGTACAGCTCTCTAAAAACCACCCCTTGACTCCAAGGGACAGGGTTGGTATGATAAGACATGCAATATGTACATGAAAATTCCAAAAAAACGTCTTTTTCAACTGTTCCACTGAAAAAGTGATGCTACACGATGACCCTCTGCGTAGGTCATCCCAACAGTTGCTACCCTCTCGGAAAAAGAACTACCCTTTAAAAAACCAGTACATACTTCCGCAATACCTTATTTGTTGGAATTTTTCCAAAATCTGTCGCAATAGTTTGCCGCTACGATGATTTCATTCACATATCTACCCGAAACTACCCCTTCAACTACCCCTTCAACTACCCCTCCAATATCGCATAGCCTTTACCTTAGAACTTATTCAATCGCACCTTCTCTGAGCTTCCAAATAAGGTATTGCATACCTTTTACTAAAGGGGCGATTTCTAGGGGTAGTTTCAGGAAAGGTTTTGTACTATCATCGTAGAAAACACCATCATTTCAATGGAACGGTTAGTAGGCAAAAGTGCTTTCAACTCGTAAATAACGCATCAAGGTAGAGGCTATGCTATATTGGAGGGGTAGTTGAAGGGGTAGTTTCGGGTAGATATGTGAATGAAATCATCGTAGCGGCAAACTATTGCGACAGATTTTTAAAAAATCCTAACAAATGAGGTATTGCGGAAGTACTGGTTTTTTAAAGGGAACTTTCGAGAGGTTAGCTACTGTTGGGATGACCTACGTAAAGGGTCATCGTGTAGCATCACTTTTTTAGTGGAACAGTTGAAAAAGACGTTTTTTGGAATTTTCATCTATTGCATGTCTTATCATACCAACCCGGTCCCTTGGAGTCAAGGGGTGGTTTTTAGGGAGCTGTACGTGTAGGGTCATCCTAGTATACTTATTTCAATCCAATTATTGATGAGTACTTTTCTTAGGCCTTTTAAATGAAGCATTGCATATCTTGTTGTGAGACGGTGTCCCGAAAGGGGTAGTTTCTAGGGGATGTGGAAGCTCAAATGAAAATCTATGTAAGTAAATTCAATATGGACGCCGTTTGAAAACAAACAATGTCTCTATTTCTTTTTCTTAATCAGAAAGTGCATATTTCAGAAAATTGAGCACAATTTTTTGAAAAAAAAAGTTAGGGTCAAAATTCCAAAACCGTTTCGGCATAATGATATAACCTTTCAAAAGCACGCGATAGAAAAAATCTCGGACTTTTTTTTCGAAAGTTGCACAAGGTGCAAGATTGCCCATATCTGCACGCTCTCCGTTGGCACCCTGTATATGACAAATTGTGCAATCAAACTTATCATCAATACCAGCACTCGATAGTCAAAAGAATGACCTTTCCACACATGCCTGAATTTCTGAAATCCGTCAAATATTTTTTGAGCTATCTCAATTTGAAAACGCACCTAATTTTCAGGTGTTGCAGTTCAATTATTGTCAAGCAGTTTAGCTTGAAACGATCTGTGTAGCTTAGGTTTTGACATACTAGTTTCCCCCTTTCCGAAAATGTCGGCGTCATGTCGACATCATCAACAAGAAGTGCACCAGCAAGGTTTTTGCCGAATATCTCAATTTTGGGTCATCTGACAGCAAAATATGTGAGGAGTCATTTTGAAGCCTATGAAATTCCCTACAGTTTGGTTTTTCAATCAATTTTCTGCGACCTATGGTCTTTGAGATAGAGCTTCTGGAAGCAAGAGTCATTGTCGTGGAAGCTCCATGGCCACTTGACTCGAAAAACTAAAATGTCGATGTGACAAAAAAAAATTCAAAATGAGATTACTCAAGAATTCTTCATGCTATAGTTGCGGTGATGGTCTTAAACTCTTCCTCTTGAACCGTAGATTACGAATATTGAAAAGTCAGAAACGTCACATTTCACATATACAGGGTGTACTACGGGAATGAAATCAGAACAGAGAAATTTGACGTATTTCTTCGATTTAGCCTATGCGAAACTCTAAGCACTTATCACGAGTCAAATATCAATATGCATTGCTCTGTAAGCTTCACTTGATACACTTAAGAAGTGGTCAGCTCACAGCCTTCCTGTAAAATGTTTTGAAGGCCCTCTAAAATCATCAAAATTTACAGTAGTAAGAAATGTATGTAACAGTATATTATATACGAAGGAACCAAACTGAATTTTTGATCCCTTGGGTGAAGTTTGTTGCTCGAGGGCCCTTTGGGTCCTGCTGTGAGCAGTGATAAAGCTGTGAGCTGACCACTTCTTTAGTGTATTGAGTGAAGCTTATAGAGCAAATCCATATTGATATTGGACTCATGTTAGGTGCTTAGAGTGTCGCATATAGGCTAAATCGAAGAAATATGTAAAATTTCTCTGATCCGATTTGATTCCCTCAGTACACCCGTATATGATGTACAATGTGACGTTTTTGACTTTTCTATATTCGTAATCAACGGTTCAAGAGAAAGAGTTTAAGACCATCACCGCAACTATAGCATGAAGGATTCTCGAGAAATCTCATTTTGAAATGTTCTTGTCACATCGACATTTTAGTTTTTTGAGTCAAGTGGCCATGGGAGCTTTCACGACAATGCCTCTCGCTTCCAGAAGCTCTATCTCAAAAACCATAAGTCCCAGAAAGGTCATTTAAAAACTATTCCGTAGGGAATTCCATTGGTTTCAAAATGACTTCTCACATATTTTGCTGTCAGATGGCCCAAAATCAAGATATTTGGCAAAAACCACGCTGGTGCACTTCTTGTTGATGGTGGCGACATGACGCCGACATTTTCGAAAGGGGGGAAATTAGTGTGTCAAAACCTAAGCCACACAGATCGTTTTAAGCTAGTTTCCAGCCAGGAAACAATTATTTTCTTATTGAGCTGATTTTTGCTCCCTGGCGCCTGGGCTAAGAGTAAAGCTTCCGCGGCCACTACTGCCTCCAGTATATCTACACATTGCGGAAGGTCGCTTTCTTTGAATATAGCCCAGTTTCCGCCTCAAATACTTCACTTCTCATGAAAACTGTTATACTGTTACTCTTATTAGAATCAAAAGTCTCGTCAGGTGTAAATAGAATCTCAAGAGTTGAGTTCTTTGCAGACATTTCTGATTCTCCCCTTGAAGTAATCGATGTTCCTACCTAATTGTTTGTGGATACTCACTCAGTTTCTGATAAAGTCCTTCCCCCCCCCCAAAATAAAACAAAGCGACTCTTCAGCACTGTTTCCTGCTATGTGGTCACGCACAACTTTTTGTTCTGTCGCACCGTCGCACCACCTTGCAGACAAAGTTCATGTCTGAAGAGTAAAGTTATAAAGTGGAAGAAAACCTCAAACTGTGAGCTACAAAATGCTGCTATGGTCCTGTCAACAAGATGCATACTTTGTTTGCCAGAAGTCATCGAAATAGTGGAATTATTAAAGGAAAATCTGTGTTTACTGTGAAATTAATTTTACTATAATACTATTGCCACATCCACATTCCTTGTACAAAAAATGTTGCCGTGTCAAACGGCTTCAAAATCAAATAATTAGCCTTATTTTTACGTTCAGGTACTTGATTGGAACGCGTTCTTAACAAATAATGATGTTGTAGCCTAACTGTTATTCAGGAATGCACTACGCACTTCGCACTCCAGTCCCGAGTGAAAGTGCGTAAGTACGTCCACGGGAGCTAAAGGGTAGCTACACATAGCTAATCTACCACCTACAATTTTTTGTCGCAACTTCATGCTTGATGAGAAGAAGTGATAAAAGAAATCAATAATAAATAATAATCAATCTTTCAAGGTTTCCGTGTCAAAAAAGCCTACCTCTAAACCAAAGAGCTTAGTCGGCATCGGCACTATAACACAGCACTATTTTGCGTCAAAGCCCCGGCGGAAGCTCTTTCTTGCCAGACCATTTGTAAAACTGTTGCTCACACGCATTGCCAGCGGCTGCTGGGTCTAGGACGCCATCAATCTTCAAGACGTGTCTTTCAATCTGACCCCTTTAATTTTTCATATAATAATTTATTAGCGCGGCCGAGCACTCAAATAACGGGGGGAATAACTTGTTGAACATACAGTATATTATATTATCTAACTCTACCCTGCAATTTAAAATTTACCAGGAAAAGCGACGGTACTGTAACGGTAAAGAACTACTTCCACGCAATCTTTGTTTCAATAAATCACATTAAGGAAAGCTGAGAGCTTTTCCCCTGATGGGTTCGTTAGGTGGTTGAAAAGGATTTTATAACCATCACGCAACATCGCGGGGATTTCTCACGCTCCCTGGCTCGCCAAGTCCGCAAAGCTTCAACACATCAGAGGCATTTTCAAACGTTAACTAACAACTTACATAATAATTATCAATGGGGTGTTATATTGGGGAAAAAGCAGTTATTTTGATTGAGGATTTCGATTGTTTATGATCTAATTAAGCCTCTCATGTAACAGGCACATTGATTTTTCTTGTAATTTTCTGGAAAAAAAAAGTTTCTTGATAATCTATGATGTCACTCGGACAACCTTACGCGCAAACCAAACGTGACCTACTTCACCGACATTTTGGCACTTTCAAGTTTTAATCACCTTAGGTCACTTTTGACGTGTAACATGTAATTCAAAACATCAAATCACATGACATTTGTGACATTTGTTTGAATTTAAAATGACCAAATGCACCAACACGAAGAACTACCGGCCATTCAATTCGGACCAGGCAGCAGACCAGCCTACTCAAGGCTACTCAAAACTTGACCCAGGCTGCAGACCAATGAGACCTCTTGGTGGCAAACATTTATTATGGAGTTTGTTGTCGTCTGTGAGTGGCGTCCTGGCGTCTTCCGTCGTTTTCCTGAATAAATAACAATTACAGATTACAATACATACTACCTATCTCAATCGATAGGCTAAAATGAAAAATATGTACGTTAAATCATCCACGCTACGTCAAGCACATGCAAAATGTAAGATTGGCAACAAGCAACTGAAGCACTCCGCCATGAAAAACTTCAGTGGGACTAGGCAGCAGACTGCTTGTTTATGACTTAATCTTAATCTTTTATGGGAAGGCGACCATAACCTTAGACAGACTATTCAGGCTATGAGGGGGCTGAAGACCAAATAAGAGCTTCTGGGGGCTTCTTCAATTTTTCTGTGGGCATCCCAAGGTTCAAGTTCGGCTGAATCAGTTTTCTACCTTTTTCTATTCAACTACCAGGGACGTATCGGAAATATTTGAGTACTCAGCAAATTATTGCACCCATATTGTTTATCTATGCCCACATTCCAACACAAAACAGTCAAAACAGTCATAGTTTTTTTTCTCGGGATCAGCTGTTCGTCGCTCGGCAGAGTCCACCGCGTTCTGGTTACCAAGTCCGTATGAGGTCTAGCAACGAATTCTACTGTTTTAAATATCGTCATCTGTTAGCGTAGCTGAGTCTCAATACGCGTGACGTTCACACGAAATTTTTAACGCAAAAAATCAAATGAAGAATATGTGAGCTCTACGAAGGCTCCAGGATTTAAATTCATTTTTTCCCAAAACCCGTGGAACAACCCCAGATGTCCCCATTGTCCAGATGTTGAGCGCCATAAAGCCACACCACCACCACATTGCATTTGATGATAACGCGACGTCGTTTGGTACGAATGTTGTCCATACCCATTATCCAATTACCCATGCTTTCATTTTAGGAGGTGTTGCTGAAATGGCGGTCTGTGCAGACTTGATGTACAGGGTGAACAAAAATAAAAGATCTAACTTGTGAACCAAAGAAGTTGAAGTCATGAAAATAACCAAGTAGATTCGCAATGTATTGCCCAAAATGAAATAAACCGCGTCTGAATACCTTCAGCCGTTTCCGAAATATTTTGAAATTAGTGGCCGGTTGCCGTGAAAATTGACATCATATTTCAATAAACCAGTGACCGATATTCGGGTAAAATTTGGTAGGTATGTCCACAAATCATGACGGCAAGGGTAAAATAAGATACTTTGCCATGATCTCCGGCTACTGTTTCGAAAATATGGCAGTAAACTTTTTTCCTCATGCTGGCGAAATTTGGTCTACCGGGCAAACTATGTCGAGGCATCCATAGTTGAAAAATACAATGCAAAACGGTGTCTCGGGGACGCAACTATTGGTCAGCGCCGCCGACGAAAATGTTTGGGCTTTAAGGCAAATCCAGGAGACCACAGGTACAGCAAAGGTAGTCCAGCTAAGTGAACACAATAATATAATCAAAACTTCGAGCAAAACTCTTTAAATGTTCGAAGAGTTCATAAAATGAACCAAAGTCGCCCCTACCTTGATTTTTGGCTATTTTGCAACTTATCAGCGACGTATACCCTCTACTTATAGACTAGAAAGTTACATCCACGTACCATTAATCAATTAACTAATGTTTCCATATTAGTTTTTTAGGAGTGTACAAATATGTTCAAAACTTGAATAGGAAGGCTGCAGTGCTGATTTTGCAGTAAAATTCGGAATCAACAATAAGATCTTCGAGTCAAAAATCAGACCTATGTTACATTGTACAAATAGCGTCATATAAAGGCATAGTACTCGTAGGTCCGTGGGTTTGTTCAGAGCTTGAATTACACACACTTCGAACACTAATTTGTATATCAATTTTATGATTGGCAATGTTAACACTGTCATTAGAGTCAGAAATGACATGAAACTCAACTGTCGTTCTTAGCAATTTCGGTCCTAGCACGTCGCTGTTTTCTAGAAACTTTCGCAGTCCCAATTATTGGCCGCCTTCACTTATCGACACACTCAACTGTTATCACATTCGAAAGCTCAGTGCTTCCCGTATTCATTTTTACACTCTCAAATTGATCAAAAGTGTTCAAAACATGACAGAAAGGACTCGGACAGTATAGACTTTTATATTGAAATTGAACTTATTTGGATCTCATTTTAGTCTTGAACGACCATCCACTCGCATGTGTGCTGAATATTTTGTATAGAACACAAATTTTATCGCCACTGTCTTGGAAAAGGCCTCTCATTTTTAGCCTGCAGGGTGTGGCAAGTAGGTGCTGCGGGCCAAATCAACATTTTTGGTCCAAGGAATTACTCAGTCAAGTGGTCTGCTTTTATCATCATTTGCAGTTCACTAGCTATTTCGGTTCTAGCCACTGCTTTCTAGGAACCTTTGCAATCCCAGTTGGCCGCCCTTACACTTATCTAAACTCTCTAAGCGGTAATGTACTGGTATCAGGATATATCCCAAACCTATTTCCCTTATCCCTTTTGCTCAAATAGCCAGGACCGGCTCGATATCTAAGCAAAACTTCGTCATGGAAAGTGCTTCATTTCAGCTGATGTTATTCAGATTCCATTATTCCTATGTCACAGGTACTAAAACATACCTAACCTACCCTGTGATTTCACGCGAGACAGAGATAAAGTTTAACTCATTGAAAGCAAATTACTTTGTGTAGATCCGCTTGCAGCGAGAAAATAACAAAATAAAATTCCTCATACAGCTTTGAAATCCACTATCTGTGCATGCAGCTCTGACGCAATACGAATACATATAACATTTCATTGCAATTTGCTTCATCGATCAGTTGCAACCAGTTGCAGATCCTTTGAACTTAAAGTCTCGGCGTGGCGTATGCATATAGAAACCGTGTGTTTAGTCTACCCTTAGAGTAGAGAAACCTGAACCGAGCAATTAATCAAATAGGTACATTAGAATCCAACATGCGGGTTGTGTCTCGCCTTGATGCCAAGTCGTATTTCATATAAAAGAAAAATTGAGCATCGGGGAGGTTTAAAATTTAAATTTTTCAAGCCCCAAAACTACACTCTAAATCCAAAGTGCTGTAGATTATTGGCTGCATAATCTACGAATTATTAAAAGCCCGCCCTTCTGATTAAGATTTCCAAATGGAATTTCTTCCCTGAATACTAATAAAAGGGCCGGGGCTGTTTTTTTTTTCTTTTAGAGCATAGTGCCTACAGAGGTTCACGTTCCGAGATCGTCCTCGATCGCAACAAATAAATAATTTATCTCGTGATTCCCTCCGACCAAATTGAGCCAAAGTCTGGGCATTAAATTTTCAGATCGACACCTCGTTCATGCCAAAAAAATTTAACCGCTTGCAAAAATCTCGATTAGGACCCCACTCTCGTGTTAAATCACCGATTTAACGTGAATTTATGACATGGGTTTCTCCAGTTTACCACGCCGCATATCCTTCAACACATTCTGGCTGATGCTTTAACCCAGGAATACATCTTTCTGCATTTTCATCATCGCACACGGCTCCTGGTGTTGTACAGCAACAAAGAACGTAGTAATAATTATTCATTTGCCGGAAGAGAAGGAAATGTGGCAATGTCTTCCCACGGGCTTACCAAGATCTTTTCGCTGTGCGGAATACAAAGCGTCGCACAAATGGGTAGCGGTGTCATTTACTATTTAAATAAATTTTACGCCTTCCATGCTGTCATAAATTTTGTACACATCAAAAATGTGCCGGCAGCAGTTTGCACGCCAAACTTTCTTTCGGCTTTAATCAGAAGCCCCTGGTGAATAATTCGCGGAGCCCGCACAACCAGCCGCGCATACTGCTCTCCGCACACACCCAAGCTGCAATTAATGTGATGGTGTAGAGGTTTGCGGTGTAGGTACTTGTTTAAAAATTCACAGCGCCATTAACGATGATTATGAAAGGCTGAAAGCGCTAGCGGGATCGATTCCTGGCTTGAATTATTTGGCAATATTGGTTTTTTCGTTTTGCATCCCGCGAGCCGGCGTCCAAAAACTTCCAGTCATCGGAAGTTTCTTGCTCATTTTGGTGAAAACGTCACCGTTAAAAGGACGGAGTTGAACTGGTAAAATGAAGTGTTGTAAAATCAATCGCTGTGGGTTCATTCATTGACAGAATCTTATCATGGAGTTATTAATAGATGGGCAAGATACATCTGCCCAATTGGCCGAGGCGCCGTTTGAAAACACGTTGGTATTGCACGCGAAAGGTGTAGGATTGTTCGAGAGTCGCCTCGAAGACCTGCCGCGGTCAATGTGGAATTAGCCAGAGAACCGGTGGAAACTTTCAGATACCAGTCGGAGGTATATATGTGATGGCCAGCTTAAAGTCATAGAGGGGAATTAAATTTTCGAAATAAATTAGCATTACGAGCGATATTGATGGAAGTAACAAAATTGCACATAGGATAACGGTAGTCGCGCGGCTTTCCAAAGAAGCGAGGTTCGTGGACCAGGGGTTTGTCATACTTTAGAGGTGTGGAGAAAGAATCGGTCCGAAAGACACGACAGAGGTGAAAGTAGGGGGACTGGTGTAGTGGAGTTCGACACGAACGGATGTGTGGCCGGAGGAGATTTTGGATTCGTGAAGAATAAATTACGAATAGTGCTAAACCATCTGCTAATAATAATTGTGTATCATCTTGTAGTGGCAGACTACATCAGAGCAAGTCTATCTTCTATGTAATCAAATGATAATTGTTCAAGGGGTGAACGTAACTGTTTTGTTCATGAACTTTATTTATTTAGTTGGTTCTGTGTAGTTTGAACAGCCATAGGAAGTGTCAAATCGATTCAATACTCAGCAAATAGCTATGAGCTTTTGAATACCGTGTTCTCAGCTACCTTCAGGACACCAGATAAATGGTGGAGGCTTGATTAACCCTTCTATAAAGGGATCTAGTTTCCAACAGGTGTGATTTGTTGACTCTATTCGCTTTAGACAAAGTACTAGCAGTATTTATTCAAATCGAATCTGTGCGAAAATCTAACGCGTAATCTTTTCCCATAGAATTCAAGAGATTCAGCCTTTCGCAACGACAAGGGATTTCACGAGCATTCAAGTAGTGTTCCTAGAAAGAGAACCGCTTGTTTAAACATGCCCAGAAAATGCAGCATCGCTTCGAAAAATCTACAAGACATCGAAATGTGAAATAAGTTACCAGGTTAATTAATTAAAGGCTCACACCTAATTGCACATCTGGATGAATTTATGTGGCGCAAAGTAATACAAAGCTAAGAAGGAATTTGCGATATACCCAAGCGCGAATAATTATTGACGTGCATTCATAGTCATACGCAATAATAAACAGTGTCTGTTTTGAACGATCGTCCCAATTATAAACGAGCCCAAACGCAAAATCTGTAACAATAATAACGATTTTAAGCTAGCGATATAACTCAGGTCATAAGGTAATGGTTTTCTTCAACTGAACCACGATATATCCTCATTTGAGACCAATTTTAGCAATGTGGACCCTCCCTCATTTAGATGGTCCTGTCCACCACTCTCTTCGCATTCCATGACTCATGTGTTATATGACAAGGTGATATCAGCTCTACTAAAATATCATCCATGTATCCTACCAACGAGAGCTACCACCGCCACCAGTATCATTGATTTATTCATTATATCTGTGCACCTAATTACCTACTACAGAGCAGCCAAATTACAATCAAAATAACAAATAAGCAACCTCGTAACCAACGATCAAAAAATTATTGTCAAAAGAAGCCAGCTTATTGATTTATCCCACATAATAACTATAGTCCAGGAATTTTAGCTGTTTAAATCGCAAATAGCGAACAAAAATGAAAGCTAGCCGGATTTTTGTATATAAGCTCAGTTAAGCATGTAGTTCAACATAGTAAAAGTCCTCAAGAATCCGGTGTGAGCTTCGGCCGTTGTGGCCTCGAGAAGAAGTTGAGGATCAGTTTTTCGTGTTTATCTCGTAAACGATGGCACTTGGGAGAAAAGCATTTCAAGCAAAATTGTTGGAAATTGTGTTGTCTACAAGAAAAGTCCTTACATATTTCATCATCAGTCCACTCCTTCTTCGTCAAAACACAAGAAAATCAAAATAGTCCAGATGCTCGATACTGAAGACTGTATGGACCTTGAGTTTTATGATGGCGGAGTGCCACTTCGTAGAGGTGTTGTTTGATCCACTCTCTTTTGATTGAAACTTGAAGCCATCAATACGAACTATGCCGGCGGCATATACAGGGTGAAATAAAAATAAAAAGTTGAACATTTGTACCTCAAGAACCAAAATAGGTGAAGACATGTAAATCGCCATAAATAATTCTGATTTCATGGTCATGAAGTCGTCGCAAACTTGAATCAAATATCTTGAGCCGTTCTTGAAATATCTTCAAAAGACTGAAGTTGTTACCTAACAAAAAAACTTTTTTGTCTACTTATCAGAAAAAAAAGTTGACTGTGTTTTTCCTAAAAGTAGTTGGCCTAGAGAGGGTTTTTCACTGTTATTTCATTTCAAATGTAATTGATCATTGTTTCGATTCAAAACACCAAGTTTCGATTCAATATCTGAAGAATTACTGATATACGGAAAACTATTTTTTTCTCGTAATGACCTCAGTCTTCTGAATATATTTCAGAAACGGGTCAACATATTTGATCCAAGTTTACGACGACTTCATGATCATAAAATTAGAAATATTTTTGGCGATTTACATGTCTTCACCTATTTTGGTTCTTGAGGTACATTTGTTCAACTTTTTATTTTTATTTCACCCTGTATATGCCACCGGCATAGTTGGTATTGATGGCATCAAGTCTGAATCAAAAGAGAATGGATCGAACAACACCTCTACCAAGTGGCACCCTGCCATCACAAAACTCAAGGTCCGTAAGGTCTTCGGCATCGAGCATCTGGACTATTTAGCTTTTCTTGTGTTTTGACGAAGAAGGAGTGGACTGATGGTGAAATATGTAAGGGCCTTTCTTATAGACAATAAAATTTTCAACAATTTCTTCCAAAGCACTTTCTTCCTAAGTGCCATTGTTCACGAGATATACGCGAAAAACTGATCCTCAACTTCTTCTCGAGACCACAACGGCCGAAGCTCACACCGGATTCTTGAGGACTTTTACTATGTTGAACCACATGCTTAACTGAACTTATATACAAAAATCCGGCTGGCTTTCATTTTTGTTCGCTATTTTTTCTATAATTCCTGGACTACTAATAAATAAATAATAAATATAAAGTTGTATTGGTGAAATACGGCGTTGCGAAATCAATCCGTCTGAGTTTATTCCTTGACAGAAATCTATCATTCAGGTCTTTTTGGAAAGCTACAAGGATGTACTTTAGTTTGAACCTATAGACATTTTCGAAATCCAAAAATTATTACTTCAAAACTTGATTTTTTTTTGAATTTTGAAAATATCTATAGGCTCAAACCAAAGTACATCATTGTAGCTTTCCAAAAAGACCTGAATGATAGATTTCTGTCAAGGAATAAACTCAGACGGATTGATTCCGCAACGCCTCATTTTACCAATTCAACTTCGTCCTTAAAACGATTTAAGGGGTCCTTACCTAACCTAAAATTTGCTTTGTTAATTGAAGTAGTTGTGGTCTTGAGTGGTTCTGCGTCACTGCTATGTGGTGGTGCTACGGTCACTTCCTATTCGAAGTCGTGGGTGGTCAAATGCGCAAACGATAAAGCTGATATTTCTTTTAAACAAGTCTTGTCAATAGGGTAGTTTCTGGCCCTCTTTATGTGAGGGAAACATGCGCCGGTTTTTTGACAGACGGCAGTTTCAGCTTGACAGTTGTTGACGGCGAAATTCTCGTACAAAAACGCCGAACACATTTAATAAAAGAAAGTGAGGTTAGTGGTTCAGCGATGAAGGGGTAGTGATGGGTTGTTATTTAACTATCTGTTATTTTTCGACTGTTATTTGAAAATAACAATAACAACCTGTTATCTCGGTTGAAATATAACAGATACAAAGTAGCAGTTTACCCGGATCGTCGACGCCCGGCGCAATCAACTGATCAACAGTGAACGACTAAACAGATACAAAATAATATTTAGTTTACCCGGTTCTTCGACGCCCAGCGCGATCAACGGTGGACGACTAAACCACAGACTAAACCACAGACTAACCAAACAGATACAAAATAACAGTTCACCCAGATCGTCGACGCCCGGCGCGATCAACGGTGAACGACTTAACCATAGACTGACTAAACAGATACAAAATAACAGTTCACCCGGTTCTTCGACGCCCGGCGCGATCAACGGTGAACGACTGAACCAGAGACTGACTTAACAGATACAAAATAACACTAATAACAGTTTACCCCGATCGTCGACGCCCGGCGTTAGTTGTGAGTTAAAGCTGGATTCATAGTTGCAGTAAGTTGAGAAATAAGAAGTAACAGTAAGAAGTAAGAAAAATGAACATGCGCAAAACAATATCACCATTCATAGTGGCAGTAAGATATGCAGTAAGCGTTAGCAGTATGAAATAAGAATTAAGGAAATGGTCCAATTCCATTTCTTACTGCTTATTGCTTACTGATCGTATAGAATCGTGCCATATCGTGCGGATTCGTGTGCACTTCTTGGTGAATTTTGAAATTCTCTGTTGGTACGACTGACTATGACGGTTGACGGAGACGGAGCCCGAGTCTTCCCGCAATAGCTGCAGCTTCGTCGTCATCTATCAAATCCATTATCAAAATTTTGGAAAACACTCGTGGTAAAAACAACAATACAGAGGTTATGTACCCAAAACAAAGAAAAAGTGGACTTGGACTGTCAACTGAACAGCTGGGCTGTCATGATGGCATTGAACTATTATGGTGTCAACAACGTCAACTATTGCGCATGCCTATTTCTTACTTTTAATTGCAAACTCTGAATCATTTCATACTGCTTAAGGCTTAACGCTTACTGCTTACCTTACTTCTTACTGTTGTTTCTTATTTCTTAACTTACTGAAACAATGAATCCAGCTTTAGTTCTGTTACTTTTGCCTTGTGATATTGTATTGAGAATCCTGGGGCCCGTTTCATAAAACTACAAACGACAAATTACAAATGTATAACCTTGACGACCGATTGTTGCAAAAATGGGTTAGGTACCAAGACTACACACACACTTGTAATTTGTCATTTGTAGTTTTAAGAAACGGGCCCCTGGTTAATTTGTAAAATATCAGATTAACAGTATCTGTTATTTTTAACTGTTATTTGAAAATAACAGTAACAGGTTGTATCTGTTATGTAAAAATAACAGTTTTGCCCATCACTATGAAGGGGCAAGGAAAGTTTGAACATGTTAGAATGCAAGAAATCGAAGGCTTGCGTGGGAGCAAACAAGCATTGTGCGTTCGGTGGTTGTTTCAGTGACTCGCGATACGTTTTTGTCGACACAAACGCCATCTACTAACATATGCGCAAACTAAACTTTACTTTTGTCATTATTTGTCCGAGGATTTTTGACAGTCGGCAGATCCCAGATCGCCGGTCAGGTGGGTGATCTGAACATCCCTATTCGGTTATTGAAAATCATTTTCTGCCGCTGTTGAAGAAGCCGCTTATATCCATAAGAGAATTCAAAAACCTTGACAATGAGGTTCACTTGACTCCTGCGACCTCTATTACCATTTAAAATGTTTGGAAGGGTAGTAAGTAGCCCTGGCTGTACGATGTTGAAACATCATTACCAAATTTATGATAATGAAACGTCCTCCTTTTTCGACCACCCCGTATATTATCATCATTTCGAAGAGGTGCATGTTGTTGTGTGAACTTTGTCAGGTATCCCATAGTTATCACTACTCTTGATAATAAGGTCAATAATATTGACAAAGTGTTAACTATTCCTGTAGGTAACTAATTCTCTACGCAAGTACATATTAGGTTTACTGAAACTCGATCACCGTTTCATGCAAATTCAAAATTCTCAACATGGATGCACATTAATCATTATTGAGCATTTAGTTAATTAAATGGCTTCGATGCAAGGCCCAGGCTCCACGCGTTTGCTACATTATTTACTTTATTGTAGAGTAGGTATGCGAACTGATAATATGTATATTAACGCATACTGTCAAGCTCTGCATACTGCCAATATTCACTTGTTTGCCTATTTGCGTAACCCAGGTCCAGGCATTTTAATTACAATATCGAACATACCTAACTAACCACTCAAAAAAATATAGGAGAGTGCAGTGTGGTACAAAGGATGAACGCAGCTCGCAAAGAAACACTTCAGGATCGAGTTTCTCATCTGTCTGTCGACAGCATCGTTTATTAAAGTTAGCAGTACAGGGTTGACCAGTCAAAATGCTCACTTTTCGCGGGGCCAATACCGGCTTATGAAGTGGGGTAGAGAGATGGATCAAAAAGCAGAGGAAAGCTCATTTCATGTCATTCCTAGTGATGTATTAAACTCTGAATAAATAACAAAGGTCAAATGCGCGTCGTGGGAAATAATACATCTTTGCATAATCGAGTGAAAATTCCGCTCCAAAATGTCCAGCACTGTTCGCTGTAATTTCGGTAGGAATACTGGTTTTTGGGGTCTTCCAGTGTGGAGAGCTTGTTAGCATAGACTGAGGCTTTCGAGAAACCCCACATGAAAAATTTGGCGATGTGAAATCAGGCGATCTCGCCACCCAATTAATGTCACCATTTCTCGAGATCAAACGTCCATGAACCAAGTGGACACTTCTTGGCATGTGAGATTGAACCTGTCAAATTTTCAAAACATTCTATTCGGAATGAATTCGGACAAAAATAGCCCATACAAGCGAAGCTCATTGCAGGGTGAATTGAAAGACGAGATATTTTGGAAGCCTTGGTACTGCGTTACAGTGTGCATTGAAAAAAATAATTTTCCCAAATCCAGAGCTGGGCAGTAATTCAATTACTTGTAATTGAATTACTAATTGAATTACTTTTCAAGTAATTGAAGTGTAATTGAATTACTTTTGATGAAAAGTAATTTATTTGGTAATTAATTACTTTTTTGAAAAAGTACTTGACGAATTCTTTTCCAGTGGTAATTAATTACCGGGTCAATTACTTAATTCAATTACTTGAAAAAAAAAGTATTTGAATTATTTTTAAGTAATTCAATTACTTTTGAGTAATTCAATTACTTTGAGTAATTCAATTACTTTTGGGTAATTCAATTACTTTTGAGTAATTCAATTACTTTCCAACAATCGAATATACCTAATTTGCTGTGGTTGTTCGCTGAAGGTAGGTACCTTACCTCCCTACCTAGCCCACATCTGTGTGATTGAGCTGTAGTTCAATTACATAATATTTAGGTACGTGTACTCGGGTACACTGTGCACATCATTCTCATAATAACAAAAAATACAAAATTAAGCTGGAAGAGTACCTACTCCTAATCCTACCTACGAGTATAGGACTGCGACGCAGAGAGCAATTCCTTGGTTTTGGTTCCTTGCTGGCGGCATCTCTATAAACATCACGTAAATGTGAGAGAGACGTAGAAATCTGATCGTTTGAAACGAAGAAGATCGTAAAAAAAAATAGCAAAACAAAAGTGTTGGTGTTGCAATGTGTAAAATGTACAGTGTTCACCCTTGCCTGAAGCCGAATAGCTACGAGTGGAGTGGAGGCGGAAGGGATAGAACGATCCATGGATGGGTATTTTCTTGGTACTTCGCAGTTTTTTTACCATTGTTGCTAGCGTGGTGTGTGGTGACGTGACAGGATACAAAAATGGATAAGGTAAGTTTAATTAGCCTTAATTGGTAGGTACCACATTAATATTTAGTCCCTTCTACAAGTCTAGAAGTCCAAATCAGAAACAAAATATAACACTGATTTGCCTTCATCAGCCCCAGTTGAACGGCTTTTTTCATTTGCAACCTTTATTGACACTCCGAGGCGAAACGCGACCTCAGATTCCTTGTTTGAAAAACTGGTGCTGATGAAGGCAAATAAAGTTTAATTTTATGATTTTTATGGTGTCGATGAAGCAGAAATAACCATTTTTTTGTTATTTAGAATTTGATTTTTTGTTGTGTCGTTTGACTGGTACCTGTTCCCTGTTCGTACCTGTTCAGTTTTTTGGTCATATGTATTATTAAAAAAATATAGAAATTATATTTTATTTGTGTATCTATAATAGCTTCTTGAATTTTTATTAACTTTTCAGTCATTCGCATATTTCCTCCCTTCTGTATGCACGACAAACTCCGAAAAAGTATTTTATTAAAAAAAATTCAATGTCTTGTAAAGAGTAATTGAAAAAGTAATTGGTTTTTCCAATTACTTTTTCCGAGTATTTGGTAATTCAATTACTTTTTTTTTGAAGTAATTCAATTACTGAGTAATTTAATTACTTTTGAGGCAAGTAATTGGTAATTGGATTTAATTACTTTTTGAAAGTAATTTGCCCAGCTCTGCCCAAATCTTATCATGTGGTATGGTGGAAAATGCCATGGAATGAGCTCTCTCTTGCTTTTCGATTGATCTTTCTACCTCAATTCATAAGCCAACTGGCCTCGAAAGAAGTGGGCATACTGACTGGCAAACCCTGTATGAATACTTACCTTAGTGCGACATTTAGACTGAAATCAAGGGGTGATCAACTGCAAAAATGTATATAGGTACAAAAAAAGGTTCCCTCTACAAGAAAGGTCCCCGGCGTTCCTCTGCTGGAGGTCCTTCAGAGCTCCTCAGAGTTCCTTCAAAGGACTCCGGAGTTCCTTCAGAGTTCCTTCTGAGATTCTTCAA
Source organism: Anaspis maculata (assembly GCA_949128115.1). Taxonomy (NCBI): domain Eukaryota; kingdom Metazoa; phylum Arthropoda; class Insecta; order Coleoptera; family Scraptiidae; genus Anaspis; species Anaspis maculata. Next base: position 55,465,231 of record OX421961.1, on the reverse strand, counting down.
CTTGTAAAGAAACCCCCAGCGGTTTACCACTCGGCTGAAACCAAAATCACGAGATAAACTGCAGCAAAGTTTCATTTTGCATGATTAATCCACGTAATGGGTAGTATTACTAAAAAATAAGCACAAGCATCTGCTTGGATTTCATAGGCGTTGCCAGGGAAAGTCTGCTTAGCAACTCCTCAATAATCTAAGCAAATGCTTATGCTTATTTTTTATTAATACTACCCAATGGAGCAACCCACCCCAGCAGAAGCAGAGCATTTTAACAATAATCGGAAAAGTTTGACAATCCCTGTCTTTCAGCTGACGTCAGCAGCTGTAGAGGTACGAGCATACCTTTATATACTTGATGCCTACCTTGTAAAAGTTTGCGAAGCGCCTGCCTTCATTGTGTGCTTAAATAATTGCTATTTACGCTTGGCTCCCTTTGATGCGCTGCTGCTGCTTTCTCGCAGCCTTTTTGCTGTCTTGCTTCGAAAGTTGGCGCGCCAAGTTGGACGGACGTGCGATATTTTCAGGGGAACGAACGATCGGCAAAAAGTCAACCGGCACTAATTCGTTCACTTTTGCACGGTTTATTTATCTTGTTGCAGTTTTCCGACGGCATTTCCAGCCATTTGCTTGATTCCAAGGTGGAGGAATGATTACGTACCTATACAGTGCAGCTTGGTGGCCAATAAACATTTTACGGTGTGCTTTACATAAACCGCCCGGCGCCCACCCTGGCCAAACTCACGACCATGGCGATATGGGGCAATATAACAATGGAACTTCACAACAGTGTATATAAATATTATAATGCCGGCATATGTGCTCCATAATATAGGAAATATGGATTCTGGCCTGCGTTATTGGAATTTGAGAGACGATTTATATCATCAAGTTTAAAGGGGGGCTCTCGTGGTTTTATGATCGGCATCCACCCTTCAAAAGGCTGAATTTTACATCAGTGTATAGGTATACGACATAAAAAAAAACCCATTTGGTTTTAGAAAATTTTATTGTTATGATAAACAGAATAATAATATGTGAAAATAATATTACTCAGTGTTCGCGATTCAAATTATTTTTCTGCCAGAAGATGGCTGCCAGAAGCAAATTGTAATGACAACTGACAAGGGGGTGTTGTACTAAAATAAATATATTGTTTTTAATGGATTTTACGACAGTTTTTTATCTAAATATTTGTTCATATTGTGAAACAATCAATTTTTCCATTGGTTTTGAAAAAAAAAATTCTTTCCTTCTTATGACGTCACCTGGTCAACCTCAGGCGCAAATCAAGAAGGATCTGCCCACAGGATTTTGATATCTTCAATTTCAAATCATTTTTGAAGTGTAATTTGAGAACAATGTCTTACTCTAGGATCATCCGATGATGAGGAAATTTTGGAACATTATATGTCCCATTTAAGTGACAAACAGTTCAAAATGAATTTTCGAATGAACCAACCACATTCGAAGCAACCACAATCATGCCGGATATCAAAAAGCAGAAACTGAAACGTTCAACAAAAATTCGAAACGCGCTGGCGTATAAAAATCGTTGGAACAAAAAATAAAAATGTTCAGGCAACATTGTTATGCTTTGTGTATTACATAATGGGCTCTTATACCTTTTTTTTTCATCTGTTCAAGACAAATTACGAACTGAGATCATTACAAGAATAGAAACATTGTCTCAACCCAGTCGGTAGCACGGTGAGCTCGGCCTCGCTTTCAAAGGCGAAGGTCCCGGGTTCAAATCCGCACTGGGCCAGATGGACTTTTTCACGCGCCTCTTAGTACTGGGGCATCTACTATCGTGCGGCGATGCCCCGGGAAGAGGGATGAAACGAGAAAACCATCGGAACAAAACCCCACTGATAAATCCCCCACTGATCTAAAGATGCAAATCTTACAATACTTCGTTGTTATCGTCCTCATTGTTATAGTTAAAGAAAAAACCCCGACGGCAAAAACCTGCTAATAACCTAGCTGTTGATGCAGAGCCAAAAAAAAAGTCCTTTTTTTCTTCGGAAAAAATGTTGAAAATTTGGGTGACGTCAATAACCTGTTCAGCGCTTGCTCACTAGGTAGGTCATCGTGTAATATGCATTGTCCGTTGTTGTCAAGTTGTGTCTGATAGGGAGCCTACAGTCCATGAATTTTCACTAGATATGATTGAAAAATCACTGGAAAACAACACAATGCAGCACTTTTTGTACATTGTGGAATTTATGTATCAGCAGAAAACATTTTAATTTTTGGTTTGTGATGGCAGTTCACTGTAGATCTGACAATTTTGCTTTATAGCGGCTTTACAGAACTTCGTATGTCGCCGGCGACAGTGTCGCTGGCCAATAAGATTCGATCTGCCTGTGCTTCATTGCTTCCTCCTGACATGTTCAATGCCTTTGCGACCATATACATATTATGTACCTTGTACCGATCAAATAAAATTAATCTATCTATCTATCTATCTACTCCCGTACCTCCCTCCATATCATTCCCGCGAGTTCCTGTCGTCGTGTCGTTCAAATTATTTAACTACAGTGGAGTGTCGCACTGTCGCTGGCGACATACGAAGTTCTGTAAAGCCGCCATTAGAGGACAACGAAGTGATATATTTTTAGAGCTGCGCCAATATCTCTATTTCTACTTCTCAAAAAGATCACCACGCTGTCCCAGAACACAACTCGTAAGAAATTACGTGCCTTGATGCGGCTTTATGATCGCAGCTATGAGACCAGATGTTTCACGCCAATAGAAAGACGATGATTCAGACTGCAGACGATGACGCCACTTCCTGCAGAGGTCATTCCAAATGTAGCAAGGTGAAATACCGATTATTTTGTCCGGTGTTCTTTTCGCAACTTTAGCAAAGTCAATATCTTTGCTTGCGTCAAGTTGACATCAGCGAGAACCTGACATAGGTCTGCGAGCAATCGCCATTTTCTCCAACAAAAATTATGGACAACGTTCACATCACGACCTCTATGTAGTACCTCTTTGGGAGATTTATCCTGCTCAAACCTGATTATTTGTGCAGCAGCATCGTTACGAAATTCGAACACCAAACGGGCAAATATTGATGTTCATTGGCACAGTCGACATGACTGACTTCCCGAATGTTCATTTGGCAACCCGGTAAGGTTTTTGGCGGGCTTATTCACTCAATTTGAACGGATGGACCGTGATGGCCTGAATTTCTATTTCCTTTCTTAGTGCCAAAGAATTTTATTTTTTTTCAACTGAACAGTAGTTAGTTTTTCTCATACAGGCATCGACCCACGCTAATAAAATCGCATCTTTCAATTCTGTATAAGACCCCATTATAGGCAATGCGTCCGAGATGTTGAAATAAAGAAAATTAAATGTTGAACCGAAATGGTTCCAGATAGTAACTTTGATCATTGGTTTAACAATTTCATAGATTGCATGCCTAAATATCGTTATACACGCATTCATTTGATTCAACTCACTTATATAGTCAATTATACTTCGATGGCCCCGTCCTCAAGATCACACATGTAGTTTATGTTTCGGCGCTCGTTTTGGCGTGATGTTTCAAGAAATATGAAATAACTGTTTCATAACCATGCCCTCCTCATGCCACCTCTTATATCATAGCCCACTCACTCGTCATTATGTTTCTTACGCTCGGAAGGTGCGGATGTTTTTCGGGCGCGCTTAAATCGACAAAAGTGCAATGCCGAATTCAAGAATAAGGAAAATCGTTGGAGTCAAAGACTACCTAAAATGAAATGAGAAGGCTTCAAAGAATGCTGGAAAATTTTTACACAAGTAAGTGACACACTTACAATACTTTTTATCATGTTACAGTGTTTCGACCACGCCAAAAAACACCAGGTGTCAGCCCAAAAAAGCAAACAGTACCCAAACATCCAGATAAGAGTAAAATCTGACTGGGATTTGGTGGAAAATTGCGAGCCACTTCTTATCAGTGTAATAACTTGATTAAGAATGTAGGCACACGCGAAAGTGCGAACCACTTCTAATCAGTGTAATAACTTGATTAAGAATGTAGGCACACGCGGAAAAAGCGGAATAATTCAATAATGACTGAAGACGTGAGTAATATCCGTTCGTAGTCACCGCAAAATGGGAAAAGGAATCGACGTCTGCCAAATGTTCTCCACGCCAGGTCCGTTTTTACATGGACAGTTGCGAAGGAATAAAGCGGAATAATTCAATAATGACTGAAGACGTGAGTAATATCCGTTCGTAGTCACCGCAAAATGGGAAAAGGAATCGACGTCTGCCAAATGTTCTCCACGCCAGGTCCGTTTCTACATGGACAGTTGCGAAGGAATAAAGCGGAATAATTCAATAAAAACTAAAAACGTGAGTAATATCCGTCCGTCATAGTCACCGGAAAATGTAAAAAGGAATCGACGTCTGCCAAATGTTCCCCACACCAGATCCGTTCCTTCACGGACAGTTGTAAAGAAATAATTTCTGTGCAACAAGAGCAGACAGCGACTGGGAAAATTCCGCAAAAGCAATGAGTGAATCAGGCTCTGGAAACTTCCGTTTGCATTCAGCTGAAAGCCAAAATCTCCCAGCCGCTAACTAACCTGCACAGGACAATAATATGCCGGTGGACTATCTGGAAAATCTACTCAGGTCAGATCCACAAAATACAAGGACAGGAGGTAGCTGCAGACTTGGCTGCACGTTGAGAGCCTCACGTTTCTTAGGAATTGAACGAAAATGCTGGGAAAAAACTAATGCAACACTCTTAAGGCGGGTACTCATCAGCGCGCTGTATCTGCAACTGCAACGTGTAATGCAACTGTTACTGTACCAAGATTCCATAGTGTGGACGGCGCGCGCGAACCTACCTTGTATCATTCGCCGCGAGCCGACCGCCGTAATGCAACTGATACTGCAACAAATTCCATAGTGTGTACGCCGTTCGCGAGCCTGCCGCGAGCCCAAGCTGCAACGTTCGCCGCGATCCGACCGCCTGTCGATAAATGCCGCGAACACAAAGACGTTTTTCATGCCAAAACAACCAAAGACATTCATACCAAAGTCGTAGTCAATACAAAGTGACCATCGCACAACGTCATGGCAGAGTGGCCTATGGAGCCCGAAACATTCCAACTACTTCAAGAAGCCGTTGAAGGAAGACGCTTGGGCTGAAATACCCGCAGGGCTTGACACACCGGCCACTAGTTGCAACAAAAAAATGATGTCAATTCTCTCTTCATATAAAAAAGAAGAATAAAAAATTGAGCTTTACGATTTCAATTTGTAATTATTATTGAGCTGCTGTAAGTGCTGTGGCATTTGACTACGGTACACTCAAACCATTCGCAAAATACGGCGTTCGATGAATAAGCAGTGACTTTTTTGCACAATTGCACAGTTGTTGTTGAAGCTTCTCACGATCGTTTCAGAAGTGGAAGAAGAAAAACGTCCACGGGTCAAGTTGTTGAGATTGAGGACACAACAACTTCTTACCAACCCATCGTTTAATATCACTAAGTATACCTACAGGGTGTTCATTTGAAAAGTTATCACCCCTGATTTCTCGCCGCCAGAATTTTTCACAGGAAAACACCGAAACAGGTCGATTTTTGGTTCGAGGGGGACATGTAGGACACATACTGCCAACTTTTTTATCTTCAACCCCTTCGCCCTCACCCCACCTTAGTTCAAAATTTCGAACAGCATTACTTATCTTGTGAGATACATCAAACTGAAGCCAATACAATTCTCATTCCGTCGAACATATTTTCAATTTTTGAAAACCACCTCCCAACTCTTATAAAAATTTCTCTTTAATAATGAAAGGAACATGAGTTACCCCTATAAACTCCCGATTCTTGAGAAATAGACCTTTGAGCAGAAACAGGTCGATCTTTATTTCAATGGGGTCATGTGAAACTCGTATGTGCAAATGTTCATCCTCAACCCCTTCGCCCCCACCTTACCTTACTTCAAAGGGGTAATTTAAAAAAAAATTGGAATAATTTTGACGGAAAGACAATTTTATTGCCTTCAATTTGATGCATCACAAAATAAGTAATGCTACTTGAAATTTCAAAGTAGGATAAAGTGGGTTGATGATGGTCATATGACCTTTTTAAAATAAAAATCGACCTGTTTTTGCTGGGAAGTCTATTTCTCAAGAATCGAAAGTTTATAGGGTAAAAAGCTTCCTTTCATTAACAAAATAGAGGATTTTCACAAGGGTTGGGGGGCGGTTAAAAAAAATATGAATAAAAATATGTTTCGCAGAAAGAAAATTTTATTGCCTTCAATTTGATGTGTCACAAGATAGGTGATGCCAGTTGAAATTATAAAGTAGGGTGGGGTGAGGGCGAAGGAGTTGAAGATAAAAATTTCACAGTATGTGTTGTAGATGTCCCCCTTGAAACTAAAATCTACTTGTTTCGGCGTTTTCCTGTAAAGAATTTTGGCGGCAAGAAACCAAGGGTGACAACATTTCAAATGAACATCCTGTATAGTAAAATAACCAGATAAATCTATTGTGAGTACTGACTTCATTTTTAAGCGCATTTTCGTAAGAAAATGACGCTTATATGACCGGTTTGTGGGTCTGTCTGTCTGTCTGTCTGTCCGTGTAAAAATTAAGAAGTTGTGCTCCTCCTCGGGGAATAAAGCTAGAGCCTTGAAACTTTTTCCGATGGATAGCTGAGGTTCCCAAGGATAACCAAAGAGCATTATTTTTTATCAATAAATAGGATCATAATAATATCAAAAAACGAAGATTTCTTATATAAACTTTTGAGAAATTGACCTTCTTCCCTGGTAATGAAGCCAGAATCTTGTAACTAGAATTTTTTCTGATAGATAGCTTAGGTCTTCAGAGGTGGCCAGTGAACAGATTGGATTTCATGGTTGCGCCGCCATCTTGGTCGCCTCATTGAAATCTCTTATTAGTGGAACGATTTTCATGAAACTTGGAACTTACTCTTGTCTGGTATGATCATTCTTATTTTGAAGCTAAATTTCATGATTCCGCCGCCATCTTGGTCGCCATACTGAAATTTCTTATAAGTGGAACGATTGTCATGAAACGTGAAACCAACTCTTGTGTCGTATGAACATTCTCATCTTCAAACTGGACTTTATTTCCATCATTGACAGATCTGCACTAAGAAAATGCGCTATTGCGACTCACGCACGTAGGGGCGATATTCAGTTGTTGTTTTATGTCTGTGCTATTCTTTTCACAAATAGATAATATCAATTTCTTCACCTGGTTACTATAACCATTCTATAACCTATTTTCAGTATTTTACTTTCCCGACCCGTCCCCTCACTCGGAAGGGAAAGTTATGTGATGATGCAGGAAACCGTTCTGACACGAGAGCTGCCGAACCGTTAACCTGATTGACTTGAAATTTGGTATACAGACAGGATCTTGCTGTCAAATAAGCTGATCAGCTTCTGGCTGTCATCTGTTGAACTGAAGTGTCACTATCAAAAATGACAGAAGGTTTATCTCACGGAACTTGACTTGCAATATGTCGTGTGAAAGCCCTGAAAAGTTGTATTTAGTACAGTTTGAAATATCCCTCTAACTGTCACTTGTTGATGATTAATAAATGTCAAAGTTTAAAAGTTCACCATTTAATTATTCAGAATCTATCCGATGGATGGAACCAACTTTGACTAGAAGCAACACAACATAAGCACCAAACTAAGACTGCAATTCGAGTTTTCCACCATTTTCTAGTCGGGCGTTACAAATTTTTGAATTTTCTCCTGGCCGTTACCACCAGAGACGGCCACCCACCCTGGTTTTGACCAGAACGACCCGCGTTTGATGCAGGACTTTGGTCAGACGCTCTTTCTTGCTTAAGGATCGACTTTTTTTGAAAAATTTCAATTAATACCAAAAGTAGATTGCATTGGGCGTCGTGTAGGCTCGTTTTCGAATGCGACACAGTACTGATTTTCCGACGGTGATTTTTTAAAAATGGAACTTACACATTTCGTAATCTCCAAAAAACTGCAGAGCAAACCTCGACATGCGGTAAGCTCCACGAAATATCCATTTTAGGTGCAGACTTGCTGCGGGTCATAATTGGAGAAAATATCAAAATAATTTTTGAAATCGAACCAACGCCAACGGTTCTCGATTTTTCCACTCTCGAAAAATTGCAAATTTTCAACTTTTATCCCGTGCACAGATTTTACAAATTTTTTTTTCAAACAAGAGATAACTGGTTTTTGAACGTTTTTTATTTAACAATTTCTTTTCCCAATTTTCCGGAAGTTTTCCAGTTAGAAATTTAAAACCAGCTTATCGCCGAGGGCTGACTCAAATGATAGAGCTCAAAAGAAAGCCTCTAATTGACGATTTTTACAATGGAACTGGAGAAGGCTTCGAGTTTTTCCCGGAAATTCAAAATACTTTTCGACAAAGTGTTCAGTTTCCTGCAAATTTTGCTTGAATCTAATTATCTCTCAAACTCCAAGTGCCCATCCGAAGGAACGACTGAAACTAAAATTTCCGTGGGTTCCTGGATACCAGTCGGGGAAGTTTAGTGTCGCCCACAACAGATTTCTTCTCCATGTAAAGATGAACTGACAAGTTTTGAGTTGTGCATCGTTCCTGACTAATTTTTATGCGCTCTGTTGATTTATGAGATAATATTGTTAATACTGGTATTTCTTGAAGAATGGCAAGCTAAAGAAATTGTCCATGTGAATACAATTTTTTACAATGTCTTCACAATGTTTCCAATCGATATCTTAGTATCAAAACATCATCAGAAATGATTAAGCCGAACTGTTTGCTATGTACATTCGTTTGAACTGGAGATCAAACTGCGTCAGTTTGTCTTTACAAATACACTTTTCTCGAGCGGTAGTATTTCGGCAGCGTTTTTCTAACAGGGGCGACCCGAAAATCGACGGCCAAATGCGATGAAAACAGCTTGGCGGCATGTTGTGCGATCGCAGAGTGTTGCGGCATGTTCGTCAACGCGTACCTACACACACACACACACCTGAATGTGTTGCAGTATCTGTTGCATGTTGCATTACACGTTGCATTGCACGTTGCATTGCACGTTGCATTACACGTTGCAGATACAGCGCGCTGATGAGTACCCGCCTTTAGAGTTGCAAGTACCCGGATGTACGCGAGCTTACTCTGCTTACTTTACCCAGAAATCCATTCACCAGTATTCATCAAGTGAAGACGACAGAAAAATCAAATTTTAACAGAATTTGCAAGACACCATAAGAAAGGGCATTATCCATGCCCGTCAGTTGCAATGCTATTACAAAAATTCTAGGACAAAATACCATGGCAACGTAAGCTATGCTATGAGCTATTAGAGACTCGGAGAGCTGTTGCCTGACATGTTCTACCCGATATCAACAAAGGAAAAACAGCCATATTTAGAAATTGAACGACTTCATACAAAAATTGCGATGCAGCAGCTAATAGACAAAATTGCCTGTCTAGTTCTAATTTCGCTGAAAAATGTGAGTCGCTGGAATATAGAAATGACATCCAGAGAAAAATGTGGCACCTAGTTAGCAACAAGCATCAACATCAATCCACAATTATACTTGTATTGGCTAAAGAGCCTAAAAGAAAAATTGGAAAAAGAAGGAGGGGAGGAACACAGGTGTTACAACGAGTACAAACGAAGATTAACGACACCGAAGAGGGACACGTTACCAAGAAAGAATAGGAGGGACAGCAAATACTACCGCGAGATGAAGCAGAGGTAAACTACGCAACAGGAGTAAAGCTTTTCACGGAAAATTGGGAATTAATCACCCAAAATAGAAGTGTGTTGAATCTGATTGGAGGAAAAGCATATTTTGATTTTCTCCACAAAAAACTATCGCAACCAGAAATAATCTCCAAAATCAAACTGTTCCCTAGATTTTGAGGAGAGTACAACCTTTTAAAATTGAGGCAATTGCAAAAAAGTAGACGTCAAGAAGAAAAATTCAGATCGTCATGCTTTTTGAGGGAAAAGTCAAATTGCAAAAATAGATTTATTGTAATATTAAAAAATTGGATTCTTACCTGACACGTTCACATTTCAAATTTCAAGATTTCCGTAGTAGATACTTGAGTGAAAAACCTGCTATTTGAAAACTTTCAAAGAAGGATCTATAGACCCAGACGATGCCACTTTTTATGGCCAATAAACAAATAGATCGTGAATTACCTGTGATGTTTGTATCAAAATAGCTTCATGGGTTCATGTTCACACGTTTCCCAAATAGCTTACAACAGTCCTGTTGCCTGTTGCTCTTGTCTGAAGGTTTTTATAAAATTATTCAAACCTGTGAATCCTGTGATGGACCCTTTAAGTGCAGCTGGACTAACTGCGGTCATATGTGGACGATCTTTCATGATTTGGGCAAATCAAAACTGAATGTATTCGTAATATCGACAATATTTACTACTCCGTTACTATTCCCACTGTGATTTTGGATCAATTATGAGAGCAGTGTCATTAAACCTATACTCAAATTACGCAGTTTTGATGTTTAACGCCACAAATATGATAATGTCTAGATAGGCACCTACCTAAAATTCAAATTGGAAAAATGTTTGCTGTAACAAACAAAAATCCTTGAACGGAAAAATTCAGGAGTCAAGATAGGAGAAATTGCCAAGTTAATGAGTATAAAATATACCTATTTTGGTATCAAATTTGGCCGACCGCTCCCATGTATAGATACAATCAAAAACTGTGAACTCAAAAAAGTAACAGCCTTACTAAAATTCCATGGAAATTATGATAAAACTATGACCATACCAGAATATCTCAAAACGAATTTCCATGGTGGTCAAATAATCTTCCAACTAGAAAAAGGAGCCTATCAGAAGCAAGTGCTTACCTTGGCTTTGAAATAGTAAAGGTCTATGGAACTGTCAAGGAGCGAAAATCTAGAAAAATAAGTTGATAATAGTAATACCAAAAAATACTGACAGCATTTCAATGCCTGAAGCCTCCAAGGGTAGAAGTAGCAGCAATGACAAATCGCTATGAATAGATGGCACAACCGCAATGTCGCACATTGTTAGAACAGATGGTATAAAATACTCCGACTTGAACGATATCACGATATCACTCGACAAATTTGGGAAGGCTGCAAAACTAGTAAAATTTCGATTTTCGCGACATACATCAACACAAAATTCAACGGGATCGCCGTTGAAAATCTTCAAAAGAACATTTAAACTCAGTTCTGCTTACATCCGTACTTCAAGTACGGGACGTAACTTCAAGTACGGGACGTAACTTTAAGAAGTTTGGCTCTCCTCAGACCGAGCTATTTGCTTGAAGCTTACCAAAATAAACATAACAAGAATTTATTGCTCACCAACACTAAGCTGCAATGTAGTGCAGCAGACCTGTTCATCATCAATTGATCTGAACATATTTTTAGATCTTGCTACCGTAAGACTTGTCAAAAGATGTGAAGGAATTATATCAATTCCCATTTGGAAAACGCAATCTTGATGGTATCCGGAAAAAAAATATCAAAAATAAAAAAAAAATAAATAATAAAAATAATAAAAAAAAAGATCAGGAAGACCTTTAATCCTTGGTGGCCACAAGATAGTCCACCAAGCCTTTATACTTACCTGGAAAAGATAAATCCCAGAAATGGTCATCGAGATGCAGTAAAAGTACCTATTACTGACAATGTAACGGACAAAAAAGTACGGTCATAATGCGGGGCCACTAATGTGGGGCCGCAAATTACAGAAAGTTATCGATTCTTAAAACAAATAATCAGCTGGAGGAGGAAATTACAACACCCGCAATCAACATAAACCTGCTTAAAAACACCCTTTTGCAAAGTAAAATCATCAAGCAAAAGAGAAAAAATAAATAAATAAATAAATAAATAAAGGACGGTGATGGTTCCCAGATATAATAACATGGAATCCAAATCCTGTCTTGGATCTAATCTAAATAAAATCAGTGTCGGGGGAGCTAATGAAAACATCAGCTCCCACAAAATATCAAGCCAAAATAATTGCAACGTATTTCCACGAAAAACTAAAAACTGCATAGCATCAAACATTAGGGATGCACCTAAATCAGCAACCTCCAAGTCTCATTCTACCCGACATGCCTCCACATTGGCCGTTTGCAAACGAGACCTTGATGTATAATTAGAATTAAAAAAAAAAAAAAAAAGATGCACGACGACGGGCTGGAGTGACAAAAATGTAACACTCTAGTTGAAGCTCGGGTTAAAGTCTATAATAAACCAATGATAGAGAACGCACAATCCGCGAAACTTTAAATTTATCAGAACAATAGCAGCACTGTTGAAAGCTAACACGAACTAATGTCATTTTGGCAAAAGTATAGTTTTCCAGAATGTATAGGAACTGCCTATTACAATAGGTACTGACATATTTTCATGATTTAGAAGTTAGAACCCCAAACTACATTTGTATTTATTATTGCATAAAATTATTGCTGATATGTGCTAACTCAAGACTCTATACGCTTGAGTTTCTGTTGAATTACTTGAGTGATTGAAGCTTGTTTTATCATGATAATTCTTAAATTTCTTGAAAGGTATTAGAGAAAATGGATTTTTCAAAATGTGAAATGAGAAATTGTTGCTGCAATACATCTAGAGATCTTACTTAAGATGGCATCGCGCAAGGTTTTAAGAAACCACAGTGATGCAGGATGCAGATCACGTCCTAAACTTTAAACATCTACATGTGTGATCTTGAGGACGGGGCCATCGAAGTATAATTAGAGGTTAAACGACTTACCTGTAAGGAAGTTCAATCCTCAATTATACGAGATGGCCCCGTCCGAAGAGATCACACCCGCCCGCTCCTCAACAACCCCGAAAAGGACGCGATCTGATGAGGGACAAAACATAATGACGAGTGAGTGGGCTATGATATAAGAGGTGGCATGAGGAGGGCATGGTTATGAAACAGTTATTTCATATTTCTTGAAACATCACGCCAAAACGAGCGCCGAAACATAAACTACATGTGTGATCTCTTCGGACGGGGCCATCTCGTATAATTGAGGATTGAACTTCCTTACAGGTAAGTCGTTTAACCTCTAATTTCACAGCTTTCTGCATTAGAGCAAGCTATGGGAGAATTGTGTTGTGTTGGTACGAATGACATTATGACATAGGGATGCCAGCCAGTTGTCTACACGTGCAATTTTTAATGTGACACCTTGGCACCGTGTCGAGGTATCATCTACGCGAAGTGAAAATTTTTGAGCATACACCAGGAATCGTGAGTTTCTTTGGAGTGCTTTGCAATGTGGAGGATGAGAGACATTTCCTTTACTGGTTATTGGTGGGTCTCCACCAAGGTTGTTACATTTTTGGCGGCTACTAATGAATAATGTCGAAGATCGGCAGGATACTACTCGGATGAAGAAGCCCACCGAGCACTGCAGTAGTGGGTACCTACTAGCTAACTACTCTAGCCCCAGCTCTACCTATTATACCTACTGCAACAGCTAGCAAGGTATGAAGACATATGCTGGCAGACAACACAGTGTACCTATCTACTCACGCCCAAATTGTCTTGTCTCCGTACAGTTCAACTCCATGAATCATTGTCCTACTATCCATATTGTCCATCATAAGTTCCCTCTTGGGTAGTGGGTTTTTTCTTTTTAAATCCCATTTCTTCACGGCATCACAAACTTTCGGCATAATTGTCTCAGTGGCCGGCAAAAACCTAATAACCTTGGCGAATACCCACTAACCAGTGAAGAAAATATCCCTTTCATCGTCCACACTGCAAATCACTGAAAGAAACCTAGCCGCATATTCTCGAAAATTTTCACTTCTGCGTACATGACTCTAGCTAGCTAGCTAGCTGCCAACAAGTCGTCAACGTGTCATTCGTACCAACGCAACCCATTTTTTCCATAGCTTGCTCTAATGCAGAAAGCCGTGAAATTGATTATAACTCCGCTGCCGCCCTGCTGGTACCCAAACCCAAACGATTCCAGGAAAAGAGTCAAATAAAAAATATCAATAATTCATACATGTATAATTGTCAGCCATACCTCACAGCAATCCACCTTTGGCAGCCATCTTGTGGTGGCAAAATCAATTTAAATAGCGAATTATGATAATTTTCAACCTATGCTCCGGTTGAGAGCGAATTTACCGCTGTCACTAGTTCTGTATCCAACTATCCGGCGCGGCGGTCACCTACCCATAATCTTTCCGACCCTTGAATCCATTACCCGTTCACGTTGTAAATGCAGAACTAAGACTTAGATCAAAAATAAAGGGACAAGCTAGAACGCTGGTAGGTGTGCTACGGCTAGACGGCCTATACCTATGGCCGCTGCTCTCTGCTTTCTGTTGCAGGTGCTCTCAATTGTACCCGTAGCCCCCAGCTTGTCACTTTATTTTTGACCTAAAAAGTCCTAGTACTGCATTTGCAACAAGAACGGGTAATAGATTAGTTGTTGTGGTGCTGTTAAAATTCAATTTGAAACGTCACGCTCATACCATGGATCAAGTAGTGTGAGAAATCGTTGATACCGTGTATAAGACAACAGTGAAAATGATTTGTTACAGTGTGGGTTAGGTACAGGAACAGTATCAAGTCTTTTTTTTCCTCTTCTGACAAGCTCGGTCTCTGGGTCTCTTTTTCTTCGAGCCAAAATCATCTTAGTGAACGAGATGTGACACCCTCCACCGCCTTTTTCCTTTCCTTGCGTCGGGATGAACAATGTTAACTGCGTGGGATCAACTGAGAATCATCTTTCGAAAAAAAAAGGAATGAGGCGGCGTTACGGTTTTTGTGAGTCTTTGAAATGTGAGTACCTTTGACATAAATGCCTGGGCTTTTACTTTTGCCTTGCGTGTGGTGTGACCGTAAATTTGTAACTCGGTTGAATAGAACGAAGCGAGATTTCTATAGCGACAAAAAGAAAACTATCGGGTTCCCATTGGAATTGGAAGTTGCGGCGACATCTTCGAACAACTGATTCCAGATCGACACGACCAAATTTGGTGGCATCATGCCGACCTCTTAGCGTAGAAGTCGTGAATATGGTGGAGGCAGCGGCAATCCCTGGATTCCAGAGTCTCTCCCACTTGTTTTATTTATCCTTTTCCCACATAAAATATTTATAAAGTTCAGGAGACGAAACTTTCCGATGGGGACGACTGTTATACGAACGACCCGCCATGTTTCCAAACTGGAGGAAAATCTAATTAACAAAATGACAACGAGCGCGATATTATATCGTAGTTATACTCTTATTGCTTCGGCGGAATAACAGTTCTTGAATTTTCCTCTTTGGCTCTCCCCTAATAAGCTGGGCGTTCTAATTTGCACCACTAGCAGCAACACAGTTGTTCTCGTTAGTTTAGGAAGTTGATCTTCAGCATTTCTGAACAATATTGCGGGGAGATCTGTTGACAAAGCGCGCGAACAAGCAAAAATCGCCGTTTATTATCTCAACAGAACATTGAACTGACGATGGCTTATGTATGGATTTTGCAGCAGTATGCACTTCACATCAGAAATTAATACGAACAACTTAACCAAGACTGAGTTTGAAGTTGTTTGTAATGAATTTATGTAAGTACCTACATTGTGAGCTATCAATTATTATCATGAGACATAAAGATGCAGTGAACATGCAGGTCTTGGACACGACTGGCATGCACAAGGTGTAGACATGGCTGTTGGCTAGCTGGGCTATGCCGCCAAATTAGGAAATATATATAAAATAAGTTGAAGCAAAGGAAAGTGCATATAAGGAGGCGTATATTAGAGTGGTGCGCCGCTATAGGTGAGTGAAAAAAAAGAAGAAAAACACTAACCCCTGGTGTGCATAAAAGCTGTATCCTGATGAAATATCAGGGTCGTATTTTTTCGATTTTTCTTGTTAACCCCTTTCACCTCCCCAAGCCCCACAAAAATTCATCAATTTGCAGATTCAAAATTTTTGCACGCCTGTTTACCTAAAAGTCTAGTATTGATAAAAGATAGCAGCAAAATTTTCCAAAAATGATTTGGTCAATTAGTTCCACTTCCATTATTGGGGGTTTTATTGTAAAAGTGAATACATAAACATTGTAAAAATGAATATAAAAATTAAAACATATATAATATTTCTTCCATGCCATCTTCTTTCCCAGCAGTCTCTAGTAGTGGGGCTGTTAGTGAAACCAACCTTGCATTTTTTCCTGACGGGTTGAGCTCTTGCACAGTAATGGTACATGACCCAAGGTAACTTTTGAGAAGTGTTGCCACGGTGGCAACACTGTCAAAGGGCTGGGGAGGGGCGGTTGCCTACCTCCCAGGGGAAAACCCTGCAA
Organism: Anaspis maculata; assembly: GCA_949128115.1. Taxonomy (NCBI): domain Eukaryota; kingdom Metazoa; phylum Arthropoda; class Insecta; order Coleoptera; family Scraptiidae; genus Anaspis; species Anaspis maculata. The sequence goes on along the minus strand of OX421961.1, from coordinate 55,448,908 downwards.
TGCCACTTACATCAGCCTGTAGAACGAGAACTAAAAGTCGGACGATGACGCGGGGGTTCTCGTTGGATTCAAAACACTTAAAAACATAGGAATTCATCATTCGTTAAACCCCCCTTCCCCACCCATGAGCGCTAGAGAGCGAGAAACGGGCATGCGGAGTGGGGCATTAGTACGCTTCAGCATTTTTTCAGGGACGGCGTATACCTGACCATCGATTGGGATATTGATGGGTGTATCTCTGCTTAGGTAGCCCGTAACCCCTCCTTCTTCACTAGCCCTCCTTTTCCTTATTTAAACGAATACATCTTTATGTTTACAAGAACATAGCGTTAATATGATTACTGTTTCACTAAAATAAAAAAAAGCTATACCTAGGTCGAGGGAACATAACGTCACCTTGGAACTCGCTATGGCAACGTTGCAAATATGCCTGACGTGGCAACAGCGCGTTGCGCATTCCCGCGCTTTTTACCCGCTTTTGTTTTGCGGCAGGAGCTGCTTCGGGTAGATCACTAGATAGAGGAAATGGATACATACGCATACGCCAATCACGGCCCAGCTTGATCCACTTCCTTTTTCTAGTGATCTACCCTGAGCAGCTCCTGCCGGCAAAACGAAAGCGCCTCTTGCCAGCTTCTTGTTCGCGCTTGCGCATAATGGGGTGCCGAGGTACCGCTGTAGAGATTCGCTTGCTTTTGACATAACTCAGTCAAATATTGAGTTCAGCACATTATATTTTTGATAAAGCGACAATAATAATTATTCGATGAATTATCCGTATGTATATTTATTACAACTTTACAACAAAAGAAAATTGTATTAACAAGCAGGTACTAGTGACAATACCATTATACCATGTACCGATCTTTAGGACGCCATTTTTGTTCCCGCGACATATAGGTAGCTAAAACGAGGCAACGCAGATGCAGCTACACAAACCTACAACGCAATCTACACCCTCTTTACGGCACTTGCGATTGTCGACACAGGCCACTTTGCATCTACAACCAATAATTGTTACATTGTCCACTTTGTTGAGAGCCACGGTGGTCCATATTTGCACCCAATCATCTCCCTGAGATACCAGTTTGTGAGTCTCACTGGCAGTGTGACGAATCCATAGCTTCTTGAGAGCTCCTTCCAGCAGCACGAAGGCAGATACCGCAAGGATGGAAACATCTGTGTCACATGAGTAGACCATTACCCTCACACGGCCCTCCCGCGTGGCGTCCGCTACGTGCACGTAGACTCAGGTATCGGCCTCCTCATGATTACAAGATGCTAAATCACTCAGGTCGTTTCGGGTAGAGTTTGTTACCACGCTTGTCCCTCTTGTAGAGTACCAGACCACCTCCCCGGTCGTTGGAATACCGTCAGCGACGAGCTTGAAAAGTTATTTTCTGTTTTCTGGATCTTTCAGAAAGTCTTGCCACTTCTTGGGAAGCTTATAGTCGTGACGACACGCATCCTAATGCCCACACCCCTTTTATCTCTTGCCATCTTTTTAAGACTGTTCTGCGGGTATCTGGAAACAACCAGAAAATTGGCGATAGACATCGGCTACTTTATCCGTAGGCCGTAGTTGATTTGATACTTACGAGTCCCACACGATGTCCATCCGGGATACACACTAATGGCTCGATACCAAGTTGGGGCTGAGACCGCTGTAAGTGCGGTTACCATAGCAACGGCGGATACGAACCAATCAGGCCGCTGTATTTGGCGAGTTACGCCGTCCCAAACTTTGCGCCTGCAACTTGGTACCGAGCCCTGAGACCTCTTTTGAGATAGGAATAAAAGACATTGTCTCGAAAATTAGAGAATATTGCACAGGTTGGCACGTTGGTTTCAACTTTCAACAGGTACACGAGTACCGTACCGTCGAAAATCTTGGCGTCCACTTGCGGGACATTGTCTGGCCTAGTTGTCAGAAGGGATGCAAAACACTCATTCATGAGGTCTGCCTTGTTTGTGGTGACCTTCATGTTATCATTGCCGAGAGCCAAGGCTGGTGGGAGCTCCGAAATCTCAAGAGCGAAAAACTCCTCGAGATTTCTTGGTCGTTTGCTGAGGGATGCAACCCACACACCAAAAGAGGGACTGTCCTCTTTAAATGAGGACGGGTGGCAACCCTAGGGGCGGCGTGCCCTTATATTACAGACACACACACAAACACAGGGACGCGCCGAGTGCTAAAAACGCACAAACCCCCCATTCCGCATGAACGTTTCCGGCCCCCTAGCGCGCATCAGTGAAGAAGGGGGAGGAAACAATAATATATTCCTATGTTTTTAAGTGTGCTGAATCCAACAAAACCCCTCCCGTCATCATCCGACGCCTAGGTTCCGTTCTACAGGCTGATATAGGTAGCATTGCAGAACTTTCCCCTGGAAGGTAGGCAACCGCCTCTCCCCTAGCCCTCTGACAGTGTTGCAACCGTGGCAACACTTCTTAAATGCTACTTTAGGTCATGTACCATTAGTATGCAAGAGCTCAACCCGTCAGGAAAAAATGCAAGGTTTGTCCTGATATCGTGCACTAACGTCCTCACTATAGGATGCTGGCAGCGTTTTACCGTTGTATCGCTAATCTAATATGTTGTTGAAGATACTTTTTTGCTAGCTTTATTCCAGATTTATCAATTAAAATTTTTCCTAAAATATTCACAAGTAATTTATATGTCAACTAATTCCATTAGTTAGATATTGAGTATTTAGAAAGATACCAGAGGTCATATGCATAAGTGCATAATAAAGCTGCTGTACCTAGTACATCATACATGAAAAATGATCGTGAGAGGAGAATCTTCTTCGCATTCCAGTACTAATTTCACAAAAGTATGATCTAGAATGAATCAACGTACCATTCCAGTTTTAACAGTTTCCACATATTTTAGTTTGTTTCAGCACACACTTTCATCATTTGTGTTGGCATTTGTTGACACTTTGTGCACTTACGCCATGCAACAGCTCCGATTCGGTTTGTGGTATCGCTAGTATCCAGACAATCATCACTGAAGGAGTTCCCAGAAGAAATCTTTTCAGGTTCAAATTGGAACGGTTTCATGCCTGCCATAATAGACCTTGCCAATTTTGCGTGTTCGGTTTCGTCTATGGAGGCGACACGCTTCTAGCTCAAAGTTGGCAGGTCAAAATGAAATTGTCAGAAGTGACAGCCAGTGTGTGAATCATGTGCAAAGTACTCGGTAACGTCTTCCAGAGCTGTGTGCTTGTGCCCTGTCAGTTCATACTGGATCCTCAGTCCCTAATCTACCTCAGAATGGAGAGGCACGGCTTTATAGCCCGCTGGCAGGAAAAAGAAAATTAGTCACATTTGGATTCGTGTTGGAATCGAACATTTTCAGCGTTTCAATCGATTTTGGAGCTTCCAATAGGCCAGGAAGCTTCACACATACAAAAACCTCACAACACGGGCACAGAACAAAATTGAACCACTCTGCATTTAGACGGGAATAACAAAAAAAAAAGTTAAATCACTATTGGGTTGACATTTTGACAGCCGTTTGAATGCGCGCCAACCGGAAATCTATGGTAGCCATCATTCAAACCTAACAGCTCAGGTGAAACTGGAAAGGTCTAGCTGTTTATGTTAGTTTTTCGGTGGTAATGAGTGGGGAAATGGAGGGCGATTTGACAAGCCGTTCAGCCAGCTCACATATCTTCCGGTAGTGTGTCGGTAGCCTGCTGAACGTACCTATTGTTTTAAGACAATGACGTTTGTCAAAAGTAACAACAGCAAGATAAAATCATATGATCATGAGAAGTGAAAGCCCAGGTGAAAACATTTGCCTATATGACCTGACGATCATACTTTCAAAACGTTTAATCTGCTGATCGAACTTACATAGAAAACTTGGCTTTGTTCCATATACTCTAAAACTATCTTCCCCATTATAGTTAATCGAATGAAATATAAAGACTTGATTTTTGTGTTATGATTTCCTTCAAGAAAAAGGCGATTTCTGAATTGCGTTCTCAGTTTACTTGAGAAGCATTTGGTAATTGTGCATATGCGAATAAACGTCAATCGTCACCAAACTTTCAACACATCCCAAAATGTGTAATTCTTCCGAAATGTTTAAGTGAACTGGAGGTTCGGTTTAAACTCTGGCCATATTTTTAATCCCTGACTGAATTCTCCGGTCCTCACGAACATACCTCATCGTAATAAACAAGGAGATTCTTTATATTATCGCGTTGAGTATTGCCACACGGTGCTAGGATGGCTGAGCGATGCTGAGTGAATTTGCCCGGACCTTGACTAGGCCTGAAAGTATTTCCTTTACGTTGCAAAACTTGAACTTGAGTCTCTCATATTTCAAACAGGAAAGGAAACCAGTCCATCTCCTTAGCTTGTGGTGTGTTCAATAGGAAGCCTTGCCCAGAAAATTGTGTTACTTCGCAGTAGTAGTCATTCATTTTGGTAGAATATTACAAGAAGTACAAATGAGACACATACACACATATAATAAGTATCATTATTTTTTTGTTGTTATCCTGGAAACTCCTGAAAACCTGCTTGGCAAGATTATTCATAATATAATGCTCTAAAACTTCAATGGAGGGCTAGCGAAACATACTTGCTACAATGTCACCTTTTCGGTATAGACATCAGCGGGAAATAGTTTCATTTCCATTTACCCTGCCACGCGCGGCTCTTTGAAGTTTATGCGTCAATGTTTTAGCTTTATTTACTTCGCTGGGTGTAGAGGGTCGCCCATATTAGACTTACATTTTACGATGAAATCGGCGTAGCTTCAGATACGTAACATTTTTTTTATTGAACTAGGTTGCAGCTACATTATCTTGATCACAAATTATAAATGTATTTGTATTTTAGCCACAGCTTATGATGGACTGCAACTAGTCCGAAACCGGTTCGAATTTTAAAAGAGCTTGTTGGAAAAGACATAATTTTTATTAGGTACACTAATAACGTACACCCAACAACAGGATTCAAACATTAATAAATATCTAGATAATTTATCAACAAAAAATCAAAATAATATGTTTAACTTACATCATTGTCCGTCATCTAAGTCAATGCATGTTTCCAATCTCGACAAGCATTTTGTGTATTGCACAAATTGTTACCAATAAATCGTTGCCAAATGCGCTGTTGATGAACTTGTCGAAAACAGTCGGTTCTTACTGAATGGAATACTTTACGATAACGATAAATCGTCATGACTTGATGTTAAAATTTTGTAACGAATTTGTGTATTGGATTTTCTGGCCAATGTTCAGCAAATTAACTATTTTGACTAATTTGTGAACGATGCCTTCTCGAAAATTGCAGATTGATATAAATCCCAAGGACTTAAGATCAAATTTCTTGATTCTTGTGAACAAATAAAGTAGGTAATCTTCTTTTTACGTTTATTTCGTCAGCCTATTTCCACAACGAGGCCTAACACCGACGCCGGTGAATGCGTTCCTCCACTATACTGGACATTTTGCCGAAACCCTAGTCTTTTTCGAGCGAGTAACCGTTCATGACCGGTTACACTTGGTTATAGAATTTGACGTTTGAGCGAGGATTGGTTATAAGCGGTGAAGGAAGTGCCGCCATTTTGATATCATCACATTATATTTATGTGATATTTTATATTATACATTTCATAACCTGGTCATGGGGCTGGTTATTGTTATGGTGGGGAAACAAGTTGTGGCGGCAACAGATTTGAATTTGAAACAAGCAGCGGTCCAGAATTTCCAAACGTGAAACGTACCTAACCGAACCTCAAAAGCTTGGCAACTTGACTTGGCGACGAGAAGAATCGAAGACGATGGACTCATCTGCGATAAACCCACAAGAACATCAGGTAATCCAGATGTCCGATGGCCGCCTGATGGTGGTTCAATCCTGAAAGTACTTGTCATACTTCCTATTTATATAGTAGAAATACGAATAGTTGATTTTCAATTCAATTCAATATAACTATTGATTGTTCCTTCGGTATTACACCATGAACAAGAAAACAAACAGGATTTCATAGAAATTGTATGTGTGATGTGATCACGATACACGTGTGATCCACAAAATTCATAATCAGGGCCCTGATTGGGGCCCACCCGGGTGACTTCGGAAACGAGATGTTCATCGATTCAAGTGACTGGATTGGCTGAATGACTGAATTTTTCACCTTCAACGCTATCCTAGATTATGAATAGTTCAAGTACACGGTAAATGTAACCGAGACAAGTACAAGTAGGTACGTAACTATTTGAAGCTATCAGTCCCTCTTTTCCCGCCAAATAATAATAACCAAAGTTATAACCGCAACGTTTTAGCGAAAAATGTCAGATGTCAGAAAATGACAGTATCTGTCGATCTAATGTCAATCGCTAATAACTAACCGGTTACAAAAAGTTACTCGCTCGTAAAAGACTCCTGTGTGTTCTACCACAGGATGGCAATTTAACGACCACCAACATCGCATGGGGTCGGCACCATCGTTCGAATCGAAAATCCTACGGCCCACTGTGGGAATCGCCACCACGTCTAGCGGGGCTTGAGAATAGTAAAAGTCTCAAATGCACATCTTTGAACTCGACCAGCACGATCCGTTCAATTACCTCATCCACTTATTGAAAGGTCGAGTCGATTATTTTCTGGCAAACAGACTGATGAGACAGCAGAGCTTTTCTGTTCTGCTTCATATTCCTGATACGTCTCGCATCTCGTCGATGTGCAACCGCAATAATTTGACTTTAATGCTGTTGAATTATTCGACTGTAAATGTTGCAAGCCGAAGCTAAATTTCAATATGCTCGTAATGGAAACCGAAACCAACATTATACAAGTATTAATCTCATGAGCATCAGAAATCAGCGGAGGCCGTGCATGGTCTTTCTCCACAGCGAATATTGCTTTCAGCAGCGAACTGTATGGCTCGATCTCGCCAACCCCCTCTGAATATAATGACGGCCATTTGTATTGTCTTCGCGCCCCCAAATCCGTCACTTCCGTCGCCCTGCAATTCCTCGCCGGTCTCTGTATTATCTGTATCCATGTTTTTAATGGAGGCAATTCCTCCACTGTTACACTTGGTGTCTAGTTTAATGGGGGCGACGTGTTCTACATTTAAAATTGATAGCATGCCAAATGCTGATTGGACCTTGGCACAGACGTCTTGGCTAAGACCTCTGCGTCAGCGGTACAAAGTATAGCCCCCCCCCCTTCGACCTGAACTCCCGAGCTGACTCGTCGGGAAAAGTTTTTCGTTATAATAGTTACCTACAGATTACATAGTTGCCTATTGTGGTATTTTAACCACAAGTGAGCCAGCGTACGATTTCTAGACGACTCCTGAATAATCACACACTTTTCGCGTGCTTCCTGTGCCTTTTGGAATGTCGGCGTCTCCGCCAATTCGGCTGATGTTTTCTGATCGACCGTTCAAGTCTCCCATGTAATTTCAACCGCAAGCCATCACTATATTCCGGAAATGTCCAGAGTTCGGCACTTGTATCTACACTGCGACCTAATGGAAGCGTCTAGAAAGATCGCGTGTTAATCGCCGCTCATTTCTCGTAACAATACGAGTATATGGGAGATATTTGGCAGGTGTAATAAATGAGAAAAAGAAACAACCGAATATTGGTGATAAGTAAAAATGCTGAAAACGTTAAGTGCCCCTGAATAACGACTTTCAGGTTAGTATTTTTTCATAGTGTGAAATAATGAGATTCCTGTGAGTCGATAGGCGACTTCACGACAACTTTATGACGTGTGAATATAAAAGTTGTCACTTCGGTGCTTCTTTTACCATTATAGCGTCTCTTAAGTAGGTATAGATGATAGCCAATAAATAACGCTATACTCACATAAGACCTCGAATGCATTTTGCCGACATACATTGCCAACTGTTTTCCTCTCGCCTCTGTCTCTTATCTTTCGATTAGGTGTAGTCTGGAGTCTGCAGCCGACCAAGTTCAAGGACAAAATCATTAGCACACCAACAACGTCTTGCAGAGGAATTCATTAGGTTAGAGTCTAGTCACAGCGGGCCTGCTAAGCAAATAAAAATCTTTTCGCGGCAAACACTACAAAGGAGCAGCAGCGATCCGCTCGGAGCTGCAGCATATTGTTGAACTTTTAACGATCCTGCAAAAAAATTTCTTTACGCCTAATGATGCGAAAAGGGAATTCTCTTAGCGCGCAAGGGAGCTAATTGGAACGATATTTTGGAAGGTTTACATTCATTCCTTGCAAATTTGATTTGTCCTTGTTCTTGTACTCCTGCATTTTCCCCGCAGGGAACAGGAATGGTTCCAGTCGCACGGAAGACAAGCGATGTAGCACTAGACACCAGCCCTTATACTCTTAATAAAGAACAATCATGTTACTTACAAATTAACAGTCAACGCTGGCTGTTCTGTCTGCTTACATCTATATTGCATTTCCGGAGAGTTTTTTTAGACGATTGAAATCACAAGAATCATAAAAGATTGGTGCAAGTAGATCTTCAGTTGCATCGTCGTTTTTTCCTCAGGATTTCCGGTCCGTCTGATTGTCCACACCTCAGTAAAATCCCCTGCTATTCATTCGCATTTTGCATCAGTGACACCATGTTGTTGTCAAGCAATAAAACTTGTTGTTTCTACGACCACCCACGAAAACTTACTTTCTGTACGGTATAGTAGGCGCGAAACTTGCCAATTGCAAACAATGTGCGCGAAAGTCAAAATATCGTCACTAGTGTCTTTTGCTTTCGCTTTTCAATGCCAGACATAGTTCCATGGCAAACGATCTTTCATTATGCAGAATTTGGGGGGGCGTCCCTGGACCTCATACTTTTTTGGGCATGCCACTGATGCTTCTTCGCCCTCAATGGTTGGTCCTTGTTCACAGTCGAGAACTTCCAGTAATTGGTAATAATAGAAATAAAACAAATCGCGTGAGAATGTTGGCTGAATCCGGGACATTGAAATCAAGAGGGTTTAAAATAATTTAGTTTCAGTAACTAGGTATAAATCTGAACAAAATACCTTAAACCCCTAGCAAAACTGTCAATGTCGAGCAGCGTTGCCGGTTGTTGTGAAATTTCTTGAAATTGGAGGAACTTCACCTGGTTTTCGGTGATTTCATTTGATTTACATGAAAATGTCAAACTGGCAATACCACATTCGAAAATATCAATTAGAAAATAGGATATCAGTAAGTAGTATCGGTGTGACTTCTGACATAAGTATTTTGATATTTCGATCGTCAATGAGCAGACGTCGGACAGGGAAAATAGGTCGGTCGAAGGAAAAATAGTGTACACAACTCGCAAGAAAGTGTCTTCTCCTGCATTTGTGTGATTACCGCACTTGCGCTCGTGCGTAATTTTTCACACTCATGTGAAAAGTATCACTTTCGTTGCTTGTTATGTAATATACTATGCTATGATTTTCCTATCAGGTTCGTTTGTTTCAGAGGTGATAGTAATTTTCACCAAAGGCGGCCACGTTCCTGGCTACATAAATATCCCGGTAGGTACACGCGCCTAAACGCAATATAAATACCTACAAGAAGTTGCACAAGTTTCGAGTAGGACGCAGCCTTATTTATTGTTGTGTATACCATGCCGGCTTCGCAATCGAATAGGGGTGGAGGTGGTATGGTCTAAGAAATGGTCCATTAATCGATATCAGGCAAAAGTAAACGTTTTGGCAATCGGCGAGAATTGATAAAAGAACTCGCAGGAATGCTCTTTGCTTCTTTCTCTCTTTACCTCCGTCGCTCTCTTTCTGCTCTCTCTTTCTCTCCCTCTCTGCCACTCTCAGTCTGGACTTTTCCTCCGGTATTTATAAGGAAGCGTGACTGACGCACTGACGCATCAATTTCGGAATCGCTCGTATTTTTCTCTGTCGCTATTTTGAAAGAAGCGAGAGGCACAAGAGCTCGCCCGTTCGGTTTCCCGATTAGATCGATAAGATCTTTGGAAAAGCGACTGGAAATCCCGACCGGGGCTCAAATTCTACTCGTCTGCAGTTAAAAAGCTCAACTGCTTGAGGTTTTATTATGTCGCTGGAAAGCAAATAAGCTCCTGCAGATTGGCTCGGTCCCTGCTGGCTGCTGTCGGCCGCTGTGTAGTTCCCAAGCCCCAAAGATCCCGGGCATCACGGAGTGCAGTCTATTTTTTTTTTCAGTTATGAAAGACGTCGTGAAACTGCGAAGACGATAAGCGGACATGTGAGATTTTTGTTTTCACTTCCGGCTTTAATCTGGCGATTAGGTGCCAACTCTTTGATCTCGAAATTGAACTTTTTCATCACTTCTCGTCCTTTTATTTAGGGCTGACATTCTCATATTCATATTCAGATACCAGATAGCCTCCAGTCATCCATAAACTGCAAGACAAATACCAATTATTGTGACAATCACACCTGTTTACAAATACACAACAGAACCAATATAAAAAAAAGTATGCTCAGTGAAAATTCACCTTCTCTGTAGAATTAGTAATATCTAAGCTCCTCAATTAACACTAACAGAAAAGTACCTATGCATCGACACAACTTGTAAAAAGTTCGAAGTTCTGCACGATCCATCTGACTACCTCATTATCAAACCCGTCTGCCTGCTGATGCACCCACATTGTCAGTTTTTATATCTTAGATGCAACTTTTCGAGCTGGTGTCTGAAAAAATACATTACACTCCCCATCGAATTTCTGAACTTTTGACGTAAAGGGCTAAGTAAAGTTGAAATTACCACAAAGAAGTCGAAGTTGAAACTAAAATAAAATTTTCCGCATGGTCCGCTCTGCGCCTTCGCGCCCCAACTAACGAACCACTATTCATATGAAATTGATAATTTTATCCCAGACAGCCTTTGTGAATGTACAGTGTACACACTACCATTCTGACGTAGAAATTCGGGTTGGAAGTCTGCTTTTGTTCATTGAAATGGAATTATCGAATGCTTTTGCTACCTTTTTCATTTCAGATAAATCGTGTAAACGCCCGCATATTGGGTGGAGTGTATGAAGTTAAATTCAATGAATTGAGAAAATCTGTGAAAAAGGTTTGTTTAGTTGAAATTAGAGGCCTATATGACAATTCGTGTGTGTTTTGAGTGCAAAAGTACATTTTTCGAAGCAGATAGCTGCCGTGTTCCACAAAATTTTGTAACACCTTGTCGCCTGGGCAGTTACAGAAATTATTATTGTTTTTGACAACTGAAAATAACTTGGGAGAGTAGGTGCTCTACAAAACATTTTTTAGATAGGTACCTACCTAACATAATGTTGGTGATTAGCTGTGAGCGGCACAGTCTGTTCAAAATTTTCCAACAAGTGGTTAAGTCCAACCAACAATGTTACCTCTGCCAACATGAGGTAGAAAATTGATATGCAGTTTTGAAAGTGCTTCAAACGTATCAGAAAAATGTTGAAAAAAAAATTCAGGGCTCTCATAACTCTTCTCAACAGACCAAAAAACAATGTTCTTGAACATTTGAATGTGTTTTGTAATTTCATTCAACATACAGGGTGCAGAAAATTTCATGTGAGAACAATTTGTGTTATTTATTGCTCTAATTAACAGCGCAAATTATCGCAGGGGTATGAAATTATTTTTATTGTCTTCGGAATCCAATTTCTTGCCAGTAGTGTTCTTTTCCGGTCCATTCTTCATCTTGCAAATAAAAACATTTAATGTGTGAAATTTTCTCTTGTCTATCAATTATTAATACATTCTAAATTTCAGGGAACGTCTTCGTGATAGCTGCGATCCTCCTGGAAAGAAACTTGCAGAATGTGGCCAACTACTTGATATTATCACTGGCCGTTGCTGACCTTCTCGTTGCCTGCTTGGTAATGCCTCTCGGGGCGGTCTACGAAGTTAGCCAGGAGTGGACCCTTGGGCCCGAACTGTGCGACATGTGGACATCGAGCGACGTCCTTTGCTGCACCGCTTCCATTCTCCACCTCGTAGCAATCGCTCTAGACAGGTAATTCCATTACACAGTTCAGTTTAATCACCGGAAATCCATATCCATATCAGCTTATTGCTGCCCTGCAGCCATCAGCAGTGCAAAAGAGGCGACTTTTTTGTTGTCCAAAAACATTCAACTTGCCTACATTTTGCAGTGATTAAGCGCTCAAATCGGAGTACGTATCTTCCATTCAGAATATTTTATCGTCCACGAGCAGCCTACCGCAACGGGTGACTGAGGATAATTATTAGTAGGCTAAAACCCTTCTCACTCATAGTACACAAACATACCGGGTGATCATTTGAAAACTATCCACCTGCAATAACTCCCGATTCCTAGTGAAAATGTCTTCGAGCAAAAACAGGTCGATTTTTATATCGAGGGGGACATCTAAAACATACATTAGCTAATTTCTATTTTCAGCCCACTCGCCCCCACCTACCCCAACTTTGAAATTTTAAATGACACTACCTACTTTGCGATACATCAAATCCAACGGAATTAAATTCTCTTTCTGAAAAAATATCTATAAAATGTTTAACCCCACCCCTCTTCTCCTCTAAATTCTCTGAGTGTCCAATTAAATATTCTTGACCTCTCAATTCTCTTCAATACAGTCAACGTCATCCTGCACAGCATCGAAGGAGAAAATTTTCCATGGAAAAAGTGCCACCCAAATTCACCCCTTCGCTTCCCCCTCCTCACCTTAAAAATCTAAAATGACGATACCTACTTTGTGATACATCAAATTAAAGGGAATTGAATTCTCTCCCTGAACACAAATTTTTCGAAATTTTTAAAACCCCCCGTTTCCCTACTAAAATACTCCGAATGTCTAATTAAATGGAGGAGGGGTTGAAAATTGAAAAAAACATTTAATAAGAGGAAGAGAATTTAATTTCCTTCAATTTGATGTATCACAAAGTGGGTAGTACTTTGTAAAAATTTTAAAGTTGAGGTGGGGGAGAGCAATAAGGTCAGTTTGGGTGGCACTTTTTCCACCGAAAATTCTCTTTTTTGATGCTATTCAGGATGATGCTGACTAAACTGAAGAGAATTGAGGGGTCCAGAATATTGAAAGGGACACTCAGAGAATTTTTAGGGAGAAGGGGGGTAGAGTCAAAATTTTTGAAAATATCTTTTCCAAAAAGAGAATTCAATTTTCTTCAATTTGATGTATCGCAAGGCAGGTAGTGTGATTTGAAATTTTATTTTTGGGATGGGTGGGGGCGAGGGAACTGAAGATACAACTTTGCCAATGTATGTTTTAGATGTCCCCCTCGATATAAAAATCGACCTGTTTTTGCTCGAAGAAATATTGACTAGGAATCGGGAGTTATTGCAGGTGGATAGTTTTCAAATGATCACCCGGTATACCCTCGCCCATTAATCTACTCATCTGGAATAGACTTTTCGTGCTGCTATAACCGAAAATGACAATATGCGCTCGGTGTCCTGCACTGTAATAATCAGAAAAAGATCTAGAGCGGCAAAGTAAAAAGTACACGTAAAAAATAAACTAACCTTGCAAAACCATGCAGAATTCAAGAGAGACCACGTTTTCAATGTTATAGCTTGAAATTTTCGGCTTAAATCAGTTGAAATCATAAATAATCATTTTCAAAATTGATATCTTAGGGTCATTTTTCTAATAGCTGTTGGTACAATTGCAGAATGATTTTTGACGTTTTGTGGCGCCAAGGTTCAAAAGTGATTATTGTATGCCATTTTCTGTGTTTCGTCGTCACACAAGACACTAGAGCTCAGTGATTTCGGGGTTATTGGAGGATGGCCCTTCTAATTGGGGAGGGGGAGGGCGGTTTTAAGCAAGAAAATCCAAACATAGGACGCAATTTTTTAAATCGACATTTGACACACAAAAATCTGCATTTAGTAGGTATATGCCTCGTGCCTTGGTGATAAATGACAGAAGTACCAACTTGAAATTTATTACAATGATTATTGCGATATGATCTTATTTATTTGTAATTTCATTAAAAGCAGCACGAAAAACGATGTATGATACTCGCGCTGAAAACGGCATAGCATAACTCTCTTACATGCAGCTCTCGGCCTAGGGCCTCGAGCTGCATTCACGTTCGTTATGCTATGCCCGGTTTTCGGCGCTAGTAACATAAAATACTATTTTCATTACAGTTTTTTTTTTATACTTATACCAGCATTGGAAAGAGCAAAACAAAATATGTGGCTTTGAATGGTTCGGATATGGATTTGGATAATTCAGCTGTCAGTTCAGACGCCAGGGAACAAAAATTTAGGCAAAATGAAAAAAATTCTCAGTGGACTGGTAATAGGCTTAAACGATCGTTTCGATGGCTTCGCCTAAGCGACAACATATTGTTACGGATTTCAGGTTCGCCTATTTCGAATTTGAAACGCTAAACACCCATGCTGCGTTCAAACTGCACTTTATTCCGTATACTATCATCCACCATTTTTCTATTGCCCACTTGTAATTTTGTATTTCACAACAATTGTTAATGTTTCTTCCGCTAGTTTTCTGATCGCACTTTATCGCCAACGAATCTAAACTCACGTTGCTGCTACTGCTATACAGGGTGGTGAAAATTTCGATGCTCACCATTGGTATCTTGGAAACGGTAAGAGATACGAGGTCGGTTAAATTAGAAAAAAGTTGCGCATTTTTGTGGCGATTGACAATCTGAAAAGACACTTTGAATATTTTGATTGGTTTACGATTTATCACAAAAAAACTGAAAATTTTGATTTCAGAAATTATTTTTTATCTTCCCAACCATACAAGCTATTCCAATCAAACTTGGTAGTTTTATGTTTTTGATCACTCCGAGTCGATCAACGTTGGCAGAAATTTTCCAGGCCTTCTAGATGTCAAATTATGATAGTCAACTTTTGTTTTTCTTATGACCGCCATATTGCATTCTTGCACTAATAGATGGAGAAAAAAAATTAGCTTTTTGAATTAGTAACCAACATGTTTTTTTCATGACATTTTTAGCGTCAAATTTAAAAATGTTCATAAATTATTGACAAAATCGGGAATGCTTTGAAAAACAATTGAAATATTATCAATTTTCCAGGCCTTCCAGATGTCAAATTAAGATAGTCAACGTTTGTTTTTATTATGGCCGCCATATTGGATTTTTGCACTAACAGATAGAGAAAAAAAATAGCTTTCTGAATTAGTAACCAACATGTTTTTTTATGACATTATTAGCGTAAAATTTTGAAATTTTCATAAATTATTGACAAAATCGGGAATGCTTTGAAAAACAATTGAAATATTATCAATAGCAACAACAAAAAAAAAAAGACAGATTGTATTCAATTGACATATCTAAGGGCTCGATACCAAGTTGCAGGCGCGAAGTTTGGGACGGCGTAACTCGCCAAATACAGCGCGGTCTGATTGGTTGGTATCCGCCGTTGCTATGGTAACGGCACTTACGGCGGTCTCAGCCCCAACTTGGTATCGAGCCGTAACTTCTTAATCGTGTTTTGTGCTTGTTTGTACCGAGAGCTCATAAATTAAATGAGTCAAGGGTGCCTGTGAATTTAAAACGTCTGTCGAAACTAGGGTAATCCTTACTCCTTTTCTAATAAATATGTCAAACTTTAACAAGAATGATGCTAGTTCCGACAGACGTCTTTGAACTCACAGACACCCTTGACCCATTCATTTCATGAACTACCGGTACAAACAAGCACAAAACACGATTACGAAGTTAGATACGTCAATTGCACACCATCTGTCACTTCTTTGTTGTTGCTATTGATAATATTTCAATTGTTTTTCAAAGCATTCTCGATTTTGTCAATAATTTACGAAAATTTCAAAATTTGACGCTTAAAATGTCATAAAAAGAACATGTTGGTTACTAATTCGGAAAGCTAATTTTTTTCTCTATCTATTAGTGCAAGAATCCAATATGGCGGCCATAAGAAAAACAAAAGTTGACTATCATAATTTGACATCTAGAAGGCCTAGAAAATTTCTGCCAACGTTGATCGACTCGGAGTGATCAAAAACATAAAACTACCAAGTTTGATTGGAATAGCTTGAATGGTTGGAAAGATAAAAAATAATTTCTGAAATCAAAATTTTCAGTTTTTCGTGATAAATCGTAAACCAATCAAAATATTCAAAGTTTCTTTTCAGATTGTCAATCGCTCCAAAAATACGCAACTTTTTTCTAATATAACCGACTTCGTATCTCTTACCGTTTCCAAGATACCAATGGTGAGCATCGAAATTTTCACCACCCTGTATAGCCTCTTCGATGTTCTGGAGACTTAAGATGATCAATCCGAAAGGATTTTAACGTCGCGCGTTTGGCAATGTAGAATATATTCCAGATTGAATATCCCTCCTCCAATATAGGTGTACCGGTCAACCTTCGCGCTTAATCTCGAACGTACTGTAACCGTTCGAAAGCCTCGCGACTCGTAACACTGCCGCTCCCCCTCTTAAGCCTGTTCGTCGAAGCAATCAAGTTGGAATACTTTGCTACGTTACAGTTTTGCCCTGCCGAGGACAGAAGCTGATTTCGTCTCTGTCCGCTGGAGACTGGGATTCGTACAGGCTGATGGCCTGTACGAGTAGCATGACCCCAACACGATACAGCTTATTCGGTAAAAGAACATGATCTCAGGATAGCACCAATTCTCGATAAACGCTGACGAGCATCGGCGACAAGCACAATTTCTAGTCGTGGGAGATAGGAGTGACAATTACCAAAACATTGCAAGTTTTAGACGTATAATGAGGGCTCGACAGATTACATAAATATGACAATTGAAACTCCACTGGAGCTGAGGGCTCACAGGTGAGTACGTGTCTGAGGGAGTGAATTAAAGCTAATGAAGTAACAAAGGCACAGCCTCAGTGGTAACGATAAATTCACTCAACTTAAATTTCCCGCGCAGAATGGGGCTGCGGTCCACCGATCTCCGTCAAACAGCCCGTCCGAGACACCACGGTTCCCCCCAGACTATTCCGAGCAGGGCACGGATCCTCGCTGTGCTTTTAAGTTTGGGGCGCCAGACACGACTACCTGCTGGTCGAGTGGTTGGTGGTGGCGTGCCTCCGCATGAATTTGCCCGGTCTTGCGGTGGGGTAACCGGGGACCTCGGACAACCTGAAAGACAGAGAGGCGGCAGTTAGTCGCTCATAACTAGGCTTGGGAGAAACTGCCCCGGCGTACATCTGTCAGTGGTGACACTTCTGGACGTGCCAGCTAATACTGTCTGATTGAAAGATGACAGCTGACAGCAATGCTGACATGTGTGCGCTCAGGCCAATTTCTTTGAAGCTCACAAAGGAAATCGTGAAATGATCATTCTGACAGAGAAAGACTTGGAATGGTGTCATAATAAAAACACAAAGGCAGAGGGAAAAATTAAGGTGCGTCAGCTGATTTAGCTGCAAGTTTCAATTTTAGTCGTAAGCGCTGCATCGCTTATTGGCTGTTCTGAGGAGGCTGGTTCATAAGAGCCAATGGGCGTCGCTGCGCTTGCGACTAAAATTGAAACTTGCGGCTAAATAAGCTGACTGAACGCACCTTTACATGCTGATGGCAAAAATTCATAGCTACGGAAAGGCTCGCAGTCGAGGCGTGATTTACACGATACACGCATTAGAAATATGCAAAACCACTTAACTGAAAGGCGTGCGCTTTTTGGAGTGGCGGCTTTAAGCCTCGATCGAAGGCGCGCTCCTCTGATGACTTGCACTGCACTTTACGGCGGACCTTGTGTGACGTGGCACTCGGCCACGTGTTTTGTTTTGTTTGTTTTGTTCACATACTGATGATACGGTTTTGTTCGGTGTTTACGAGAGTTTGTGATTTATAATCATTCTAACAATGCCTCACGCCTGTTATGAGCCTCAATGCAATTTTCTAACAAACGTCAAAACATAATTCGATCCTTGCGCTGCCTGCCGGTGATCAGGTGAACGAATTTCATGCAATCACCCTATTCACACAGTTAAACCTCTCGAGCACCTTGGCGAACGTCCTGCTCACCCCAAGGTGACTTCCTTCCGTCCCGTCGTCGTGCATCTCCGTCGGGACCTGTTTCACTCGCTTCGCCATGACTCTTTCTACGATGATGTTGAATTCCTTGATCAGCAGTTCTCCGTTCCAGCATGGACCGGTCTGTTGAACCTTCAGCCGGCAATCACGCTGCAGATGTCCAATCTTTCCACAATTGAAGCGACGCTACCTTCTTCTGTGCGGATTGCTTTCATCCGGTTGGTGACATTCTCTATCAACAGTTCACGGTTCCAGCATGAAACTGTCTGTTGAACAGTAAGCGTTGCCTGCAGTTTATTCCGTATTACTCTGTCCAATCATTATCGCACACTTGAAATTATTTTACCACAATACCGTAATGGTATATCACATACCGAGACGGGAAATACATCATTACTGCTGAGGGGCCTGGAGGCTCTAGCCCTCAGCAGTAATGATGTATTTACCGTCGAGAGTATGTATACTATTTTACTCACAACCATGTACTCAGCTTGCAGGATTACAGGCGTTCAAAAGTTGAAATCTGAAAATTAACTTTTTGTCATAACTTCCAGATAGGCCGATTAATTTTGCTGAAACGTGGTTCAGGAAATACTGATTAACACACTTATTGTTTGGTTGGATGCATATTTTGAAATTTCTTTTCTAGAGCTACCATTTTTCTCGGGAGGTCGGCAAAGGGTCACTTCCCGACCTCCTACTAGGTATGTAATGAATCTATTACCATAGTGGTTGTGAGTAAACGTTATTTTCGCTAGTTTTCAAATCGCATTTTATGGCCTGCCGATCTAAACTGGAACTTGCTGCGTCGTGCTGCTGCCACTGCTTATACATATAGCCGCTAAAGTGTTCTGGAGACTTCGATGATCCATCCGAAACGATTATTACGTTGCGCCTCCGCCAATCTAGAATATTCCACCTCTCGAATATACCGGTGAACATGAAGCCGGTATCGGCTATATTATATCGCCGTCGTCAACGAAAAGTGCGATAACTTGATATTTTTGCAGAATAATCCGATTTTTGGCCGTCTGAGAGCAAATTGCACATAGGACATAGGTAAGGGAACTTGATAGCCTATCAAATTTAGAACAATTTCATATTCCAACCTGAGCAGATACATATTTTTTGAAATACAACGTGAACATGACGGGGTCTCGCTCTTTTTTTACCACGGTGGCACCTTCCAAGTACGGATAACCTGTTTGCATTATCGGCACAGTAATTTTGCACATCGATGTAAGAAACAAATTTCTGTGTCTTTTCGAAGTGCCAGTTGTCTATTTTGGGTGAAATGCCCCACTTCAACTAATTCACTTTCCGATAAGGAGTTCGACGGCAGCAATTTCGAAGGTTCTAGATATACCTACGCTCCAAATTTCAATTACACAGGTCAGGGTCTTGCCGTTCAGAGAGGTTCAAAAACTGAAAAACACCAGGCAAAAGCTAGGTTGGAGTGGTTGAAGGTTGATATACTGCGAATCAAGTTGTTGTACCGTTAAACCACATTTTAAACCTCTGGCTGGCGCTGTAAGCCTCAAAAATTTGGAATGACGACCCTGACGCAAAAGCGAGATCAGCATAAATATGGATTTTGTGTGTATCGCAACCAATATGCAAATTTATCGCCCCGGTGGCTTTTTCTTTATGGAATATTTGGGTAGAGGGTGGAGTAAGTGGAGTGTGAAACATCCTTTCCTAAAAGTTTCTTTCCAACTTAATGTACACGGAGACTAGGCTAGGTAATTTCACTCAAAGGTGAACCTTTCGCTGCTACAAATACCCTGTCTTAATTCACTTCCGGGTTCTCCTTTATGAAGCATTTCACGCAGCATTCAGCAAATTTTGATCTTTGTTTTATATTCTTGTCACATAGATAACCGTAAATAACTATGACTAGAAAAGCTATTTATGACTCAAGTATTTCAAGTGACTTTTAACATGAAGATGATACAGTATTTTATCTACGACGGTTTTTGAAGTATGGGCAACTGTTGAAAATTTTCGAAATTGAATGACAAACGCGAAAGAAACTGGATTTGTTGATCCTTCTCAACCACGTCATCATGGACAGTGTTTTGGAAGTAGGTCCCATAAAAGTTTACACCGATGACAATCGTGTGGCCATGCTCATTCAAAATTACGTCAAAATTGAATTAACATGGCCACTCGATCGCCGTCGGTGTGAACTTTTATGAGGCCGCAGTTTTAAGCCGCTCTAGTCAAAATAAACTTGACTACAGCAACGAGAAGGCCAACTAGAATTAGAGTTGACGGACCTTATCACTTCTGACCTCAACAAGTTCTGAACAAGCTGAAAAATACCTTTGGGTAGCCGTGGGCAAGTCGCCGAGTATTGCGCCAACAACCGAAAGTACGGCATTATCTAGAGATTAACCGGCAGCGTGAGGCGGAGGAATAGAGTCAGTGCAAACCAACGTACCAGCGATCGGAGCTCTGTCGAAGTATCGACGTACTATTTGTGACGGCAGTCCAATGCTTGGACGGATCTACCATTTATTATCATCTGAGCATCACATTGCAGCTAGTTGAAACCGGCTGGTGGGGCACAATAAATTCAGGTTCAAGTGCAGGGGCAACCCAACCCAATAAGAATAATTACGTTTTTCAAACTGGCATTGGCTTTGGCAAGACATTTACCAGATCCGACTCGCAAAGAACTACGGCTTTATCTTGAAGAATTTTTCAAAAGTGAAGGGCAAACTGACACGACAACAAAGCATTTCCAGAACTTCATCATTTATTTCAGAAACATGTGCCGGTGCAATGTGGAATCAAAAACTGCTTGTACGAGTACTATACTGTGGTGTTACTTGGAGGAGTCATAACAAAAGGTGAGACGGCATATCTTTAACTAGTCAATAAATGCTTGAACGTAGGTTTCCAGGACTTGTTTAGAGTGTTTAGTTTCGGAAAATTAGCTTGGAAGGACCATAGCTTCGAAAGCTCATTGCTTGGAGGGATCATAGCTTGGAAAATGCATATCTTCGATGTACCGTAGCTTGGAAGTGTTTCAGCTTGGAAAAGTCCACAGTTTAGAAGGCTCATAGCTTCGAAGTATCATAGCTTGAAAGTGCTTTAGCTTGGAAAGTCTACCAGCTTGGAAAGATCACAGTTTCAAAAAATGCTACAGACAGCACCCGAGTGCTCAGGCATTAGCCAAACCCAAAACCAGCTTGTTGCATTAAAAACTGATTTTTACGGGATAGGATCATAGCTTTTAGAATGGTCCAAACTACTGATGATGACGACATCCATCTACAGATTGGTGTGACAAATTGTTGAGAAAGTAAACAATCTTATTGCTAGGTAGTCCGATTGGGGGTCTTCAAAAAAGAAACTACTGAACCTGACGACATCCATGTTCACAGCTTGGTGTGCAAAGTCGTTGAGAAAGTTTGAGAACTTACAGCGGTTTTGGGCTTGACTATGCACTCGGGTGTTTTCGTTTCGCACATTTTTTAAGCTTCATCTTTCCAAGCTATCAAACTTCCAAACTGTGCAGCTTTCAAGATACGGTTTTTCCATACTAAGACTATCCGAAGCTATCAATTTTCCAAACTATTATTCTTCCAAGCTTTAATTCTTTGAAGCTAAAGCGTTTCCAAGCTATGAACTTCCTAAGCCATGATCCTTCCAAGCTATGAATTCTCTAAGCTACGACCCGTCGAAGCTATAGTTTATCGAAGCTATGGCCTGCTTTTTGACGGCAGACTCTCCTTTGAGGCGCATGTAGACTGGCTGGAACGCAGATTGTCCAAGGTGATTTATCTTTTGCGCTGTTTGACCTGTCAGCTATCTGGGGATACATTGATGCTGTGTTACTACGCTCTGTTTCATTGTGTGATGTCGTACGGGATTTTGGTCTGGGGGGGCTCGTCACACGCCGGCCGGATTCTCATTCTGCAAAAGCGCGCCATTAGAACAATAACGGGAGCGGGTCAGAAAGTCTCTTGCAGACCTCTTTTCACTGAAATGGGAATACTTACTTGTACCAACCAGTATGTTTATGAGTGTGTAATGTATGCTCGCAAAACCTTCACCATCCACAAGGGGTTGTATGATACCAGATCTAATTTTGTTTTAGCTCCAAGATTTCGTCTAGAAAAAACCAAATCTACGTTCAGATATCTGTCTATTAAGTTTTTTAATTTGTTGCCGGATGAATGGAAGTGTCTAACTGTCAGCAGCCTGGAAAGAAAACTCAAGCGCTTTCTGGAGACACACTGTTTCTACACAACTGAGGAGTTTGTTGATTTTTGGAAAACATCTGATCTGAACAGTGTGCTGTCGGCCATGTGAAAGTTTTAAAGTTTTATTATTGTATTCAATGTATTTTATCTCTATTTGTTATATTTATATTTTATTTTATTTTTACAAGAGGGAATAGTGGAAGATCGGCCAGAGCTGAACTATCTCCCTAGCTTATCTGTACCTTCACGTTAATGTACACTTGAGTTTAAATACATCTATCTATCTATCTATAAGGACCGCTCCCGGTCGATTTCAGCAAATGTGAAATGTCTTGACTTGCCATAGATTAATGTCACTTAAAATGTTAGGGTAGGACCATTAACATCTCAAAATGGCATTGCCTTGCTTGTTATACATCAAAGTGAAGGTAATAAAATTTTCTCTCTGTTAAAAATACTTTCAACTTTCCTAAACCACATTCTAACCCTTTTAAAAAGTTCTCTAAATTGGAGGGAAGGGGTTGAACATGAAAATTCGGCAATGCGTGTCTTAGATGTCCTTGTCGACATAAAAATCCACCTGTTCTCTCTGGCAAATCTATTTTTGTTAGAATCGGGAGTTAAAAAAGTGAAAAACATATTGATAAACAATGAGAGAATTTTGAGGAAAGTTGAGGGGTGACTTGAGAAAAATTCAATTATGTTTGACAGAAAGATAATATTTTGACTCATTTTGATGCATCACAAAATAGGTAGTGCTTTTTGAAATTTAAAGTAGGGTTGGTTCAAATGAGTATAAAATGTAAAGGACCCCGCACGATTCTTATGGAAAATGGGTCTCGGTCAAATTCTCTAATTTTTTTATATGTTGTAGCCCAATTCGACACGAGTCAAAAACTATCGTCCGTTACCCAAAAAAATGGACAGTTTTTTGTCTATAAGGGGTTGAAGATGGGTTATTTCAAGGTAAAAGAATTTGTTCCAACGTAAGTGAGAACATTTCAACCTCTTTTTTAACACATATGGCTCATGACAATTCCCTTTTTCTTTTGTGCAAAAATCAACCCCATCCCTTACCCCCAACCCCTACTTGTGAGTATCAAATTCGAGATTACGTTTGAAAGTCATGCAGATGGTTCTATTTTGTCGAATTATGAATTTTGGCACAAATTATTTTTCCAACCCCCAAATAGGGGGTGGGGTTGAAAAAAAAACCATCGGTCAATTGGGCTGAATTTCTGATATTGTGCTTTACCAGTTACGCTTAACGAGATTACCAAGGGAAAACTCATTCGTATGACCAGTTTCCACCCCACAGAGGGTTGAAGTTGACTATAATGAAGCATAAAACATTCTTCCATGTCATAAACCAAATGAATGGAAATTGTGGACTTTCATATTATCTTGTTTCGTAAAAATGTATATTCTTCTGAAATACTCTCAACCCCGTCCTTCATCCCCTATCCCTGTTTCTGACACAACAATCCTGGATTTTCACAATCCAGATGCAGAGAATCCGACCATAGACCTCCTACATTATCAAGATTTATTTCGAATATGATGTTCAGAAACAAGGATAGGGGATGAGAGACGGGGTTGAAATTATTTTTGAAGAATAGACATTTTTACAAAACAAGACGATATAAAAGTCCACTATTTTCATTCATTTGGTTTATGACATGGAAGAATGTTTTATGCTTCATTATAGTCAACTTCAACCCTCTATGGGGTGAAAACTGGTCATACGAATGAGTTTTCCTTTGGTGATCTTGCTCAGCGTAACTGATGAAGCACAATATCAGAAATTCAGCCAAATTGACCGATGGTTTTTTTTTCAACCTCACCCCCTATTTGGGGGTTGGAAAAACAATTTGTGCCAAAATCCATAATTCGACAAAATAGAACC
Organism: Anaspis maculata; assembly: GCA_949128115.1. Taxonomy (NCBI): domain Eukaryota; kingdom Metazoa; phylum Arthropoda; class Insecta; order Coleoptera; family Scraptiidae; genus Anaspis; species Anaspis maculata. The sequence continues at coordinate 55,424,804 of OX421961.1, read as the reverse complement.
ACCTGCATGACTTTCAAAACGTAATTTCGAATTTGATACTCACAAGTAGGGGTTGGGGGTGAGGGAGGGGGTTGATTTTTTCACATAAGAAAAAGGGAATTGTCATGAGCCATATATGTTATAAAGGACGTTGAAATGTTCTCACTTACGTTGGAACATATTTCTTTACCTTGAAATAACCCATCTTCAACCCCTTATAGAAAAAAAACTGTCCATTTTTTTGAGTAACGGACGATGGATTTTAGCTAATGTCAAATTGGGCTACAAAATATTGAAAAATTAGGGAATTTGACCGAGACCCATTTTCCATAGGAATCGTGCGGGGTCCTTTGCTCGGGTAGGACTTTTGAAAATTAGCACCAGTATATTAAACTATACATTCATACACACACACATACAGAATGGCCCAACGAAAACGTAACAAACAGTGCTTTTCAAGCACTTGACCTCATTTTTTCGAAATAAGCCCCGACAGATCGACTTTGTTTTCAAGGGGGATGTTCAGGTGCTATTAATTCAACCGTGAAGTCTCGTAGTTGGGGTGGAAGCCCTTTCGAAAATCCTAAATGACAGTTGAGATTGAGTGACACATCATTTTAAACCTCGTGTTCAATCATTGTTTCCACAGCGGTGCTATTTTTTCACGATTCTTTGCATCTTTTCTCAAGATATATTGCCAATAACAGGGTTTTTGCGCCTTTCTCGTTAACATATTACAGTACACAAACATGAGGTTGAATGCCCGAAAATCTTTCTCTCACGTTTTTGCTGGGCCTTCTGTATGGTGAGAGGGGCTTCCCTAGTAGCTTGCATTGGGGCCTCAGACACCTGGTATAAATGAATGTTGTGTTTATTTGGCACTAGGTTCATCCAAGAAAGAGTTACAGGTACTGATGCAATTACAGATTGACTTAAATATAAGTTGTGATCTCTTCGTTTCGTTCTTTTTCTTTTGGTCGCGATTTCGAATTGATTAATTATCAGTTCCGATGCTTGAGGACGCCAAATGATTGGATTAGAAGCGGCAAATACAATTACTACAGAGTATTTTCGAAATTTTGCATTATCTGTCGGGATTGAGATATTCATTATAGTGTCTCATCTCTGCATACTTTGCTGATTTAATTAAGCCTAATTCAGTTAGGCGCGCCGAATAAAGGAAAACGCCGAGTCCAATTTGGACCGAGCTTTCTATCGGATGGGCTTCGGCGTTGCATTATTTAAATATTGAACGGACCAATTGATTTTTGCGAGAAACTGTTGGAATTTTAACCGGATTATATTACGACAGGGACGCTTCTTTGCGTTTTTATGGGATTCGCGCGCGTCTGAAATCGAGGAAGATTTCATGGGAGTCGTAAAATGGGCCATCCTCTTCACCTACTCGGTTCATTTCCGATGTCGAATTAAAAATTTAATTTATGGAGATTTACGCCGAGAACTTCGCGAATTTAATGGCGAACACGGCGCCGCGCGAAAGGGTTTGCCTGTAATTCCCGCGCCGATATTCCCGATAATACAAAGTCACTCACGGTGCGTAATTAACTTTTGAAAGAAAATTTCGTGAGGTGTCCAAATGAAATTGATTTTGACGCAGTTTGTTTCTCGCGGGAGGAGGCTCTTGGTACAAACGCGACGCGCGGTACAAATTGTTTTCTACTTGAAACTTTTTGTAAACACAAGAAAAAACTCGGCGAGAGGTTGTTACCGAAGTGTTTTTCCTAATCCTTTCCAGTGGGAGAAAGTTTTAAATGAATCTTGCGGTTAAATAAGTGTTTTTTCTGAAAACAGTTCCAATATACAGTAGCAGCCTTCTAATCCGAACCCACGTTGAAAGAGCGCCGGCTCTATTCATTCACTGTAAGTTTTTCTTTCGAAAAAAACTACAACCTAAAAACTCACAGTAAATAACGAGTTTCCCGCACACCTGTGAACCCAGAACTAGCGGTCTGTAGTAGCCGTTTGCACTAGCGGGAGTATGCGCTCACAGTTATGCGCGCAAGTGATATCTGTCATGGGTGTTGGCGCCACTGGGCCTCATTAAATTGGTAGGTACCTCTTTTACGTCCCAGCACCTCCCAGGCCGCAAGAAATCCGGTTCCGATAACGTTTTGTTTTGGTTCAGAGTTTTTTTTCCTTTTTTAAGTTGAGTATTTCTAATGAGTTCGAACAAGACGGTCGTTGCTAATAATTGAAACATTAAAAACGTTCTTTCCGTGCGTTCAACGAGGTGCGAACCGAAACTTCGTTGCGTTGACTTGACGCAAGTACTTGGTGCGTTCGAGTTTCGCGCGTGGTGCGTGTTGAGATCCCATTTTCCCACATTTCCTTTTCCTCACACCGCATCACGTCGATTTGGACGCATTGAGTCAGCCCCCCGGACACCGCAGGAGTTTCGGTAAGTTTTTTTTTTCTGTTTATTCGTTTCTTAAATTCACGTCGCGGCAACCGCGCCAACATAATTTATGGTCCTTTGAGCCGGATTTCGTGCGACCTGGGAGGTAGACCACTTTCCTCACTTTCATTTCCCTTAAGTTTCGCGTTCAATCCTCAAAACTCACATTTTTTCTCTCGTCTCTAGCGTATTCCTTCAATAAATCTCTTTTTACGCCCTACGATAGGTTATCTCTGCTCTTCTTGTAACGGTTTTTTGCCTCAATCGTCCACATTCAACAATGGCTCCCGATCCAAATGCGCCAACTGACGCCTTGGATGTGTTGAAAACTCGGCGTGAGCTTACGTTCTCGCGCATTCAAACTATTTACAATGCCTCGAAGTCACTAAAGAGTGAGAAGGATGCTATCCTTTTCGAATCTCGCATTGTAAAACTCGACGAACTCAGTATCGAGTTTGATAAGATCCAGTCGGAGATCATCATCGTCAATCAACAGCTCACTGATCCTAAACAGGCCCTGGAGGTGTCCAAATGTCAAGCTTCACTCGACGAATTGGTGTTCCACGCCCAGTCGAACACGAAATCATTGTTGACATCTCCCCCTTCCTCCAGCACTGTTCCTCCTTCAAATGTTGTGTCCCCAAGTACATCTTCGCTTCCACCTATTTCTTTACCCACATTTTCTGGTAACCTTCCCGAGTGGCCAACTTTTTTCTCTTTATTCAAGTCGTTAGTTCACGAGGATGCGTCATTGTCCGTCACAAAAAAGTTTCAATACCTAAAATCGTCGCTTCACGGCGATGCTTTGGCGGTAATTGCCGATTTTGAATTTGACCCATCGAACTATCAGCTAGCGTTCGAGGCCCTCGAGGATAGGTATCAGTCCAAACGTCGATTGGCTACTTTTTATCTGAATCAAATTCGCAGCTTTTCTCCCCTCACCAAGGGATCCACCGCCGGTTTTCAGGCCTTTCTGAATACGCATAAAACTGCCGTAAGCGCGCTCAAAGCATTGAAATTGCCCGATTTGTCTGATTTCATTTTTTTCCACATGTGCTTATCTAACCTCGACTCTCGCACAAAACAAGCATTTGAAGATAAGCACTCCGGCACTAACAAAATTCCTACCTACGAAGAACTAATCAAGTTCATAAAACAACAATGCTGCAATTTCGAACTTTGTGCCTCGCCCGTTTTTACTTCCTCCTCATCGAAAAATGATAACTCAGGCCGGTCGCGGTCGTTTTTTGCTCAGGGCTCAATCACTTCCGACAACAAAGCGCCCGTCCTTCCGCAGTGTGAAATTAAACGGCCATGTCCATTGTGCAACGATTCGCATTCGTTTACAAAATGTAAGACGTTTCTCGACCAAAACATCTCGCAAAAATACGAAACAATAAAAAAACTGAAGCGCTGTTTCAACTGTCTCGGTGCTCATATGCGATCAGATTGCAAATCCACAAGTTCTTGTCGTGTTTGTCGAAGCACTAGGCATCATTCGCTTCTCCATCAAAATTCTGATTCTCCTGGTGACATTGCGATTGATCCTCGTGCCTCAAGTTCCCCTGCTGCCATTCACAGTATGTCTTGTCATGCGTCGAAAAGCCCGTCCGATCGCACAGTTCTTCTGGGTACCGTTCGCGCGCTGATAAAGGACTCTCAAGGCGAGTACCACACGGTGAAAGCTGTTGTGGACCCGGGCTCACAGATATCAGCTATCACTTTTTCTTTGGTGCAAAAACTTGGCCTACGTTATCGCAAACAAAACGGCAGCATTTCGGGAATAAGTAATTCCAACACCAAGTTTTTCGGCATTGCTCCTTGCACTCTAAAGTCACGCCATCAAGCCGCGAACCTTCTGGATGTGCAAGCTGTCGTTCTCTCTTCAATTTGTGATTCTCTTCCCTCTCGTTCACTTCATGCTTCGGTTTTGAAAAAATTTCAGCATTTATCTCTTGCAGATGATCAGTTCAATGTCTCCTCCAAGGTCGAATTCTTGATCGGTGCCGATGTTTACGGTGCAATTTTGAGCGGTTCCGAGCCTGCATTTATACGAGGAGATCCTTACGCAATCAACACAATTTTTGGTTGGATTATTCTCGGTTGCGTAGACACTTCTACTTCCCTCCCTCGGCACATTTCCTTGTTGACACTGGACCATAAGGTCGACGCCATGCTTCAGAAATTCTGGGAATCTGAAGAAATACCAATGCACGTCCTCGAAAATCCCGAGGATGTGTATTGCCAAAATCATTTTGCTACTCATCATTCGCGCGATGCAGTGGGGCGATACACAGTTCATCTACCATTCAAACCTGATGCTCCTCCTCTGGAAAAAAATCGGTCGAATGCTTTGCGTACCTATTTTCACCTGGAAAATCGGTTAGCTCGAGATCCTTCCATTGCCACGCAATACAATGATTTTTTGTCCGAATATATCGATCTATCTCACATGCAATTGGCTCCTGCTCCATCGCCCTACATCATCCCTCATCATGGTGTTCAGAAGGAATCCAGCTCTACGACAAAGCTGCGCGTGGTTTTTAATGCCTCTGCACCGGATTCGTCGGGTATTTCTCTGAATGAACGCTTGTGTCGCGGTCCTAAACTTCAAAGGGATATTGCCGACATATTGCTATCGTTTCGTGCACACCTGGTAGCCATCTGCGCCGACATAAAAATGATGTATCGTCAAATTCTTGTTTCACCTTCAGATCGTTCTCATCAGCACATTTTTTGGCGGCCACATGATGAATCTCCCGTACAGGAATTCGAGCTCAATACCGTAACATATGGTTTGACACCCTCTGCATTTTTAGCACAGCGAGTGCTGCTCCAACTCGCTGAAGACGAAGGCAAGAATTTTCCTCTGGCATCTCGCGCTTTATCTGAACATACCTATGTGGATGACGTCGTTACTGGAGCTGCTGATTTTGCGGAAGCGCAGGCTCTTCAGCGCGAACTGATTCAGTTGCTATCTCTCGGTGGTTTTGAGTTGCGCAAATGGTCAAGCAACAATCCCCACGTGCTGGAATGCTTGCCTTCTGACTTTCTGGAAACTCCTATGATTTTTTCTGATGATGACCAAACGTTTAAAATTTTGGGGTTGATGTGGGACTCAAAATCTGATAATTTCACCTTTCGTGTGCATCACTTTCACGGTTCTGTGACTAAACGAAATATACTTTCTTTCGTAGCTCGCATGTTTGACCCTCTCGGTTTTCTCACGCCCGTTATATTTTGGATAAAGCAGTTCTTGCAACGATTGTGGTCAGAAAAATACGATTGGGATGATTCCTTGAGCAGCACTCTTGAAAACGATTGGAAAACGTTCGTTTCATCCATTCCCATTTTATCTCGTTTCAGCATACCTCGCCATTTGATTTCCACATCAGAAAATCGTCTCGTTGGCTTCTGCGATGCATCAGAGCGTGGATTCGCAGCCATTTGCTATCTTCATACTTCTAGCGAATCTTCTCCCGCCAAAGTTCAATTTTTGAAAGCTCGCAGCAAAGTGTCTCCGTTGAAAACTCTCACGATTCCTCGCCTCGAACTTTGCGCCGCTCTACTGTTGTCTCGTCTGGTGAAATCGCTAGAATCCTTTTTGCGCTCCTTTAGTGTTGTAGATGTCAAATTGTTCTCCGATTCTGAAATAGTGCTTGCCTGGATTAATACGCCTCCACATTTACTGAAGACTTTTGTTGCCAATCGTGTCAATGAAATAATCAGCTCAACTCCCCCTACGCAGTGGTGTCATGTCTCTACAGACTCCAACCCTTCCGATTGTGCATCTCGCGGACTTAATCCACCACAATTTCTGGAGCAAAACCTTTGGCATTTTGGGCCAGAATTTCTTTATGCCGATCCAGCTTCTTGGCCAGGCTCTTTCGCTCCTTCACGCGAGTGCAGAATGCCCGAGCTCAAAAATCAGCCAGTGAGCTTACTGGTACGAGAACCTTTGACTTTTCTCATTCCTCAAATTGAGAAATTCTCATCCCTCGTTCGAATGCAACGCGTTTTTGCCTATGTATTGCGATTTATTCACAATGCAAAGGCGGCTCGAACACAAAAACCTTATCGCTCTGGCCCCTTATCATACTCTGAAATAAAAACCGGATTAATGACCTGCATTCGCCTTTCGCAAAATTCGCATTATCAATCAGAACTTCAACTTCTGAAAAATGCCGAACGCCTTCCTACCTCGTTGGCTTCTTTAACCCCCTTCATTGATTCAGAGGGGTGTCTCAGGGTGGGCGGTCGTCTTCAAAATTCCTCGCTGCCATATTGCGCTAAACACCCATTTCTGCTCCCAAAAAATGCTCATATTTCTTCGCTCATTTGTGATCATTATCACGTATTTTCCTTACACTCCGGAGCCCATACGGTACAAGCTCTGATTCTGAAACAGTTTTGGATCATCTCTCTCCGCGGTTTGTTGCGTAATCGAATTCATAAATGCTTGATATGTCACAAATTTCGGGCTCAGACTATACAACCTATAATGGCAGATCTCCCTCCGTCTCGATCGAACCTTACGCGCTGTTTTGCAAGAACAGGGACGGACTTCGCCGGGCCATTTGTTGTCAAAGAATCGAATCGTCGCAACTCCAAGCAGGGGCGGCGACTTATAGGGTGCATCGGGGCACATGCACCCATGTAAAGTGATTATACGGGTGCATTGCACCCATGCATGCAAGCCTAAGAAATTGAAACATACGTTCTTCAAGTCTAAATTTTTAGTGTTGTACTATAAAATTTCCGAGCGGTTTATTTCATCAACCTACTTCGTTTATTTTGCACCGTACGGTACGCGGTACGCTCATATAATCAATTCAATAATTGCAATTGCAATATAATAATGAATAAGTTTGTGACAGAAACTCCATGATGTCCTTCTATACATCGGCTTCTTCTGGCCTTGTTGTCATGAACAATGTTGTCAATAACTCGGGCAATAATCTTCAGAAAAAAAATCCCTCTGGCAAGCAGCTCGAATTCGTCTACAGGTTTGATTTTTATAAATACTAATTGACCAAATAAGGCCTAAATAATTAGTAATAAAACCCATAGTAGGTAATTACCTTGTCTTTGTTCAATTTCTAATGGTTTTATATCCATAGAATTGTTGACCACGCCCCTTTTCTCGGAAAATTTCCGCCTGCGGCGCTGTTGCTCGCTTCGCTCGCTATCTTCATTGCTTTCTCTGTAGGTTGGTTTCATCTTTTGCACCCATGCAAGATTACAAAACCCGCCGCCCCTGACTCCAAGACGTTCAAGGGCTATTTGTGCTTGTATGTGTGCATGGCTACGAAGGCCGTGCACTTAGAAATGGTCTCTGATCTTTCGACTCCCGCTTTTTTGGCTGCGTTCGATCGCTTTGCTAGTCGTCGTGGCTTACCCTCACATTTATATTCGGATTGCGGTAGAAATTACGTTGGCGCTGCCAGACACCTCCGAGACATGTTCCGGTTTCTCCAGAACCACCAGGAAGAATTGTTCACCTCGCTAGTCTCTCGTCAGGTTGAATGGCATTTTAATCCCCCGTTAGCTCCTCACTTCGGCGGCCTTTGGGAGGCCGGCGTTAAGTCATCAAAGGCTCTGCTGCACCGTATAATTGGGGAAATTCCTCACACATTTGAGGAGTACGGCACACTTTTTTGCCGCATTGAAGCTGTTCTTAACAGCCGCCCTATTGTTCCCTTGAGCTACGACGCCAATGACAATTTAGATTTTCTCACACCTGGCCACTTCCTGATTGGAACTTCCCTTCTCTCCCCTCCTGAAACCATTCTTCTTGACAATGATCGTCCAGTTACTCGTTGGCACAAACTGCGTCAACTTCATCAAACCTTTTGGCGCCGCTGGTCCACTGAGTACTTGAACACCCAGCTTCAGCGAGGTAAATGGACCAAATCTGACTCATCAGTCAAAGTTGGAGATGTGGTTTTTATCCATGGAGCGAACACCACCCCGTTATCTTGGCCAATCGGCCGCATCAAAAAGATTTTTCCTGGACGGGACGGTGTAACTCGGGTTGTAAATATTCGCACTTCCTCTGGCGATTTTACACGCCCTGTACATAAGCTGATCACCCTTCCTGTACAGTAAAAAACAAAAGGGGAAAACGCGTGATTTGTACATATTCTAATTTTTCTTTATTTCCTATAATTTTACCTAATTTCCGTTGTTACTTTTTCTTTTCTTTCTTTAAAAAATTTCCCATTTCTTTTTCAATTTTTTGATGGGCGGTATGTTTGCGCCACTGGGCCTCATTAAATTGGTAGGTACCTCTTTTACGTCCCAGCACCTCCCAGGCCGCAAGAAATCCGGTTCCGATAACGTTTTGTTTTGGTTCAGAGTTTTTTTTCCTTTTTTAAGTTGAGTATTTCTAATGAGTTCGAACAAGACGGTCGTTGCTAATAATTGAAACATTAAAAACGTTCTTTCCGTGCGTTCAACGAGGTGCGAACCGAAACTTCGTTGCGTTGACTTGACGCAAGTACTTGGTGCGTTCGAGTTTCGCGCGTGGTGCGTGTTGAGATCCCATTTTCCCACATTTCCTTTTCCTCACACCGCATCACGTCGATTTGGACGCATTGAGTCAGCCCCCCGGACACCGCAGGAGTTTCGGTAAGTTTTTTTTTTCTGTTTATTCGTTTCTTAAATTCACGTCGCGGCAACCGCGCCAACAATGGGAAAGGTGGATTGTTTATGTTCAAAAGCGTTGCCGGTTGAATTCGATTATTCATAAATCGATTAAATTTCAATTATTATTACTGAAGGTGACTGCGACCACAAATAAAAATCTGAAGTTGGAATTCTGTTTATTGTTTATGCATGTCGATTTCAACCCGACAACGCTTCTTGACATAAACAATATGCGATATTCAAAGGCACGACTTGCGCTGTAGGTTCGCAAAGCTAGGGGATGGAACTCATGCGTCTGCGCGAGCTAGGAAAAGTCAAAACCTGCAGATTTTTAGCCATCGATTTAACAAAGGAAAATAGATGACAAAAAACTCCTGATTTCCATGCTAGATTATGCGGAATGATGTTGTCCATGTGCATTGCTGTCGAAAAAAGTAATTCCGCGCGTATAGTGCTCCGAAAAGGACGAAAAAGCCGTTTTCAGTGTATAACTGGTTGCCTAGAAGGTGATGTTTTTTGGGAACACATGAAATGGAACTGTAATGTTCTTTTCGTACGGTTTTTGCAGCCAGGCATTCAACAAACTGCCTGTCATCTTTTGAAAAAAACAGAAAATACAAAACCTCTGATATATTATACATATATATAACCCGATAAAATTTTAGTTACCATTTGTTTACATGCATTTTCATGCCATTGACAGACAGGACGGCAACCGTGAGGCAGAGAAGAATACTAGAAGTAGGGCGGTATTTTCAAAAACACACTAACTGATAAACACGTCACCATATTTTCGCTCCTTGTGTATCTAAAACTGATCCATCATTGCTGGTCTTGAACACAATGAAAGATCAAGAAACACTCTTTTTTCCATAGCTTATTTGAAAGTTTCATTTACAGCCGTTTCAATAATATACAATGTTGAAATTACGCTTTTTACATGTGTTAGCATACGGCACTATTCTCAAATCCCCTAGCATGGTTGCGCCAGCGCAGAAATGGCACTGAATTTCGCCTATTGAAAACTTTTGACTTCATATTCTTATTTTTGGTCGGAGCCAACTTTGGTAATGTTAATTTAATTATATTCAATCCACTATAAAACCGTCATTTTTCATCATAAAGAATTTTCAAGACCACCACTATGTCAATAAAGAAAACCTCTATCCGAATATCAGAAAATATACAGGGTGTTCCATTCAAAAATCAAAAGATGATGTCACTTCCGGTCACTCCCGGAAGTGAGTGTTGCTTTATGAATCCATGATCAACGCAAAAAATATCAAAAGTGCTCTCAAATACCCAATATAAATTGCAAAGCTATGTGTCCCATAGGAAAAAAGTTATAGGCTGGTACGGTTTTCGAAAAACACACGGTATATTATTACGTACAACGCCCTTGATTATTAGACCCACAAGGATAATAATATTCACTTATCTGAATCCCACTGTCAATGGCAACGGAATAAGATGGATGTAAACAACAAAACTGGCAGCTGTCACTGTGAACTTCTTTTTTGTAATAATCATCAAAATATCACTCGTGCGTGAGATTTTCCCAGATAACTTTGGCCAAGCGTTTCCCTTGGGCTGGTTGTCCCTAGATAAGTGCCCTCCTCCTACGGAGTCGAGCATTTATCGTTACAACTAGCATAGTATGGGGGCATAGGTCGTGCCGTGTGCAGCTTTGTGCAGATATATAGAGTTATGTCTTGATCGATTCCTGGGGAATCAAGGACCATGAAAAATTATGGTGGAATATTGGCATCTACTGCAGGCAAATATGGTGGAGGCGCCAAACTGGGCTTCATCTAGTAATAAGAAACTGGCTGTAGCTCGCTTGTTTTTCAACCGATTTCAACATCTGGAACGTCATTTTGTTGACAAAAAAATTCTCTTCTTATTTCATACGTGAATTTACAAACGTCATTTCGTGAAACTGTCAGAATTGTCTTTATAAGATATGCTAAATCACGTTGTTTTTTTAAGATTATCCGATATTTTTTGAAACCTGGCAGTATCATAGATCTTGAGGTGCCCTTCCCGAATTTCTACTTTTCCACTTCGTGTCTTTGCCGTTTTAGCCGCCATATTGAAAATATAACGCCTAAAAAACAGTTTTTTGTCAATATCTCAAATTCAACTGACTCAAGATTGGAACGTGTATATGCGGAGGAAAGCCCATTCAAATCTCTACAATTTGACATATCAGTCATTCATGTGCGATTCACGGTTCTTGAGTTATTCTAGAGTTAGAGTTAGAACTTCCGGAAGCATCAACTTTCGGCATTCAATCAGCATGTTAAATTGATACCACCGTCATGTAGCTAGCAAATTAACCATGAATAGCTCTTGGCCATTACCCATAGATAATAAAAATTCAGAAAATCGATCATGGTGATGTTAATTGTGTAGTGTAATTACAGGGTGAACTGTGAAAGCAAACTGTCGTTAGAAAGAAATGAAGGTAATATAGCATTTGAAGGATATCAGATACATTCGAAAATCATTGCTATGATGAAATTTGGGGTCATCATTTAGAATATCCACTTTTCCACTTCGTATCTCTGCTGTTCTGACCATAATTTTGAAAAGATGGCGTCCAAAAAAACATATTGTTACGGTATTCGGGTTCGCCTATTTCAAAATTGAACGCGCTGATTGACTTGTAAACAAACTGCACTTTATTAGCTACTACCGATACAACTAAATAACGCACAGAATCAATAATCGCTTAGAAATTCACAATGTCGCTGAGATGTTAACGCCACGATCGCTCGATTCCAACTCTCTCGATGCCAGGTCAAGTTCCTCTCTTATAGTGGCATCGAAGGTTCTGGATGCCTCCTGATGGTGTTTCCAGCACACGAGGATTTTTCTGCTATCTGCGTCGAGAATATACGCGTACCTTCTACGGCACCTTCGCCAGAAGTCTCACGTGTCGTGACCTAACCGCTGAAGTCTCTCGATGCTTCCCGAATGCAACGCGGAAATCTATATCTCTCTAGAAAGAGCCAGGAGAACAATATTTTCGGAAAATTTGTCATAAAATTTCAAGATTCATATCAAAAGTGAAGGTTCATTAAATTATCTAAAATTTGACATCTGAACCATTCATGTGCGACTTACGGTTCTCAAGCTATACGTTTTCAAATTCAATTTTCCCTCAGAGTTCACCCTGTAGTTGCATAACAACCGTTACCATGATTGATTTTCTGGATGTTAATATTTTGTGATTGACAACTGATCATTATTTATGGTTAATTTGACTGCCACGTGGAGCTAAGATCAACTTGACTTGCTGATTGGATGACAAAAGTTGATGCTTCAGGGAGTTCTAGAAGCCATAACCCAAGAACCGTAAATAGCACGTACACGAGTAAGGTGTCAAATTGTAGAGAATTGAATAAGCTTCCATTCGCATACAAATGCTTCCTCTTCACATTGACTGAAATAAAGATATTGACAAAAAACTGTTTTTTTGGGGCCATCTTTCCAATATGGCGGCCAAAACGGCAAATATACGAAGTGGAAAGGAGGACATTCGGAAAGGGCACCTCAAGATCTATAATACTGACAAGTTTCAAAAATATCAGATAACCTTAAAAAAAGACCAGAATTTAGCTCATCTTATAAAGACAATTTTGAAAGTTTCCCGGATTGACGTTTGTGAATTTAGGTATGAAACAAGAAGAGAATTTTTTTGTCTACAAAATGACGTTCCAGATGTTGAAATCCGTTGGAAAACAAACGAGCTACAGTTAGTTTCCTATTACCAGATGAAGCCTATTTTGGCGCCTCCACCATATTTGTCTGCAGCAGATGTCAATATTCCACCATAATTTTTCATTGTCCTTGATCGCCCAGGAATCGATTAGGACATATTATCTCTATAATATATTTTCACGAAGTCGCACACGGCCAAGCGTTTTTTGACCCTATGCCCCCAGACTAGTACTCGCGATCGCCTGGTCAAAATTATCGTGAAAATCTAAGCACTTGTGATATTACTGTTGATTAATAAGGCTGTTCAGCAGGAAGGCGTGTCACACGACTATGTTCCAGTCAGTTTTGAAGTTTTTTGGCTGTTATTCTACTAAATAGTTTATAGTGCTATTCTGTAAAAAATAACATTCCATAAACGCTGTGATAATGTAGAAAATTTCTGTCGGTCATTGGCTGTTGCCTGGTTAATAACAGCGTGACAGAGCCTTTATGAAATGTTATTTTTTAGAGAATTGCACCATTAGCCTGCCGATGCTCAGCGTTCGCCCTAACCGGCGTATAACCGGCGTAGAATGCATCACAATTCCACCGATAATTAAAAAAAAAATTAGTGTACTTTCCACGCGCAGTTTAGGAAAACTTTATAAATTGACGTTATTTGCACTGAGCTCCAATAACAAACCGCTCATCCCAACCCCTTTCCTCTTACATCCGCAGCTCGAATATATTCTCAAAATTGTAATCAATATTTGTAATTTCGTAGATACTGGGCAGTCACCAACATCGACTACATCCACCAAAGAACGTCGAAGCGGATAGGCATGATGATCTTCATCATTTGGCTGGTGTCTTTTCTGGTGTGCATAGCGCCTCTGCTCGGCTGGAAAGACCCCAATTGGAACGACAGGATACGAGACAGGAAGTGTCTCATCAGTCAGGATCTATACTATCAGATCTTTGCCACGGCTTCGTCGTTCTACCTGCCGCTGTTGGTTATCTTGATACTGTACTGGCGGATATTCCAAACGGCAAGGAAGCGCATCAGAAGGCGGCAAGTGATAGGTGGTGCCGCCACAAGTTCAGGCCAAAATCCTGCAGCGGGGGGCATAGCGGGCGGCCTGGCCGCGGCCAGTGGAACAGGTGGGATAGCCGCCGCTGTCGTCACCATAATTGGAAGACCGTTGCCGACGATATCGGAAACGACGACGGCCTTTACAACAGTCTCGTCCAACAACTCCAGGTGAAAAATAATTAGAAGAATAAATTCATATTGTTTAGGCAGTAGAAAATAAGGAACAGTTTACCAATCCCTTCTAAACACTGTTAGTTACTCGTATAATATTGAATCGAACGCGTTGCCCGAAAGTAAAGAATAAAGAATGTGACAAGGTGATTAGACAGAAAATTGAAACAACAAAAGTGAGCTCGTACGATCTTTGACAGTATAGGTACCATCGCACGCAAAATAAACGGAGACACCTAAAATACTTTGAGGCCTTAGTTCCCGGACTTCTAGTTGTGTGTGGTTGATGCATTTATCCATGTTGATGGATCACACAAGTGTGCACGAACGATGCATACAAAAATCACCACTACACAAGTAGAAGTCCAAAAACTAGGATCTCAACATATTTGCAGTGTCTCCGTTTTTTTTTTGTGCGCGATCGTACCTATATGGTGACTGTGAGTGACAGTATGGCAGACGACGACGGCTATTTTGAAAGAATAATAGTGATGCGGTGGCTTTCGACGAGAAGGAGTCAAATTAGAAGGCACTGGATTGATCTTGTTTTTGTAGAGCTGATAGTCCATGGGGCCAATGTTTGTGTCAAGGAACTTGAAACGTTACGGTACTGAAAATTACTTGACTACCCTGGCACCCTGCTCGTCTTGCTCAACTACTGATGCCGATATATCGCGGCTGTAGTTGAGCAATACATGAAGGGTGCCAGGGTGGTGAAGTAATTTTTAGCATCATACCGCTTTATGTTCCTTGACACAAATACTGGCCCCATGGACTATCGGCTCTGCACAAGCAGGATCAATCCAGTGTCTTTTAATTTGCCTCATCCTTCTCCTCTAAAGCCACTACATCATTATTATTTCTTCAATAGAATCATCCTCGCCTACCATACTGTCACTAACAATCACTAGGTGTAGGTACATACACTGTCAAAAATCGTACGATATATCGTACGCAACCACTTTAGGGTTGCTCCAGTGTAAGAGCTAGTCAAAATAATATTGCCTATTGCTTATTGCCGGTTGCTAGTTGCTGGTTGCTGATTGCTTCAGTGGGAGACCCGCCTAAATTTCATGAAAATCGCCCCACTAAAGCTTGATGGGGACGGAAGCGTAAACGGAGACGCAAGCGTAACAAAAATGGACCAATCACTGTCATCATCAACGAATTCTCAAACCGCTACGCCCCCATCCATGCCAAGTCACCTCACGATTCCAAGTCACCTAAGCTTGCGGTACCTTAATTGCTCAAATTTGTCCTGACAATATTAAAACGTGAAAAACGGGCGAATAGTAATAATTCCCCTTCTTCTTCTGTGGAGTATAGTCTCCTTATTGTTGAACATTTCTATTCACTCTGGTATGGTGGATCAATGCAAGTAACAAGTTACATTATGTTTATGAGATTCAAATCATTGGCAAAATGGCCTTAAAGGCCATAATGTTCTAGCCTTTTTCTGTGAATCCACGTAATTTTTTGTTTACTTAATCGTCTGTTTGAATGGTAGAACTCACCAGGTGCCATTTTTTACTCAAAGTAGTTCTTGTACTTTTAAAACCTTATATAACGAGAATAGGTTGAATTTTTGCAGCGTTATCCAATTTTGAATCAATGTTGAACAGTTTGAAAATATATTTGACGAGGTTCACTTTTAAACCGACGAAGTATTCTGCAACTATTAAATTTTTATATAATTCACAGTCCGGAGAAGACGTCGTTTGCCAACGGCCTGGAAGCGGACATGCCTACCACCACAGACTCCTGCGTGACGTACCAGCCGCAGCATTACCCCGTCAAAAGAAAATCGCGCGACAGCGCCGACTCCAAGCGCGAACGCAAGGCAGCCAAAACGCTGGCCATCATCACCGGCGCTTTCGTCCTCTGCTGGCTGCCATTTTTTATCATGGCCGTGCTGTTGCCGATCGACGCCAACCTCTTCGAGAAATACGTCATCTCGATCTTCCTGTGGTTGGGCTACTTCAACTCCACCCTCAACCCCATCATTTACACCATCTTCAGCCCGGAGTTCAGGCACGCCTTCAAGAAGATCCTGTGCGGGAGGAACTACGCTCGCAGGAATAAGCACTTTGGCATCCGCCACTTTCAATGATGGCGGCAAAGTGATCGGTTGCCCTCGGACGCCCAGCACCCTGTGGCGGCGCGGCTGGCGGCAAGCGTGGCCGCCACCGCCGTCGCCTCCGGGCCGAGGAACGTCACCTTCAAGTGTGACTGATCCGACGACAAGCGATCACGCAGATCGGTATCGCCTAGCGTGGTGGGTGACTTGGACAGTAGCAGCAGCGACCACGAGCACAACCTCAACCGAAGGGTTATACTCGAAATGCATCCGCTAACATAGCAGGACAATGGATGAATCCTGTGACTATTAACTAGACAGAGCTGTGCTGTAGTTCATAAAAACAAAAATAGAGCCGGCTGTACAAGGAGTAGAGTTATTGAAAAATGTTCTTCTGTGATGGTTAAGTTAAAGGTGCCTTTTAGAATTGCTTACCAACCACGCTTTCCGCCAATCGAAGATGACTGATTCTCAAAATACGAATATTATCCCAGGAATTTAAGATTGAAACTAAGAAGTGAATGAATGAATAGCATCTTGCTGAAAATTTGCATACAGACTGAGAAGAAGCGCAACAGCGTTCTAATAGTTCCTTCAAACTCCTATAGGTAGGACCATGTTCGTTCGAATAGATCTTTTAGTTTTTGACAGTTACTTATTTGATATAATAACGACTTCGATTCATGGTAGGTACGGTAAGCTTGTAGCTTCCTACTTCAATCGTAGTGAATATTCCAGTCTCAAATTTTAAGTACAAAGTATTTAAATTTTTGTTTCATAATGGCGGAGAGATTGCCACCTACCTCAAGTTTTAATCCAATCCATAGGATTACTTTGTCGGTCATCATTTTGGTCACCAATTGATTGAATTACCTGTACGCTTCTTTGAAAAGTCGCACCATCCTTTTTCTTTGTTATATAATTTTTTCAACATTTCTTCTAGTACCGTATGACCAAAAACTTTCTTGCTCAAGGCAGGCTGTGTCCTGGTCATTGGCAGGATTTCCTCCAAGTTGGCAGGCAACGCTAATTTTGGCCAGGCCCACAGCTTGCCTTGAGTAAGAAAGTTTTCGATCATACGGTACCTATATGTTTACAGGAAGACTTCGTTTCTTCAGAAATATGAGATAAACCTAGTATTATTTTGATAGTTAGACACTAATAATTGACCAACGTGAGCGGGTCTTTATCACACTTGCTAGGAATGAGTGAAATGCGTCTGTCTACATTAGATTGGAGTGTCCTGACTACGCGAAATCTCCTCAAGAGACAGCTTTATGAAAAATTCACATTTTAGTCTACAGCACCTTTCAAGGCTGTACTGACATGTTCATTAGTTTTCTCTTTTCTAGGCGTTCGCTTTAGTGAGAAAACATTCCTCCAGGGATTATTAAAATAGAGCCTAGCCAAACTGTCAAGAATTAAATAAGCTTCACGATGATCGATCAATGGTAGTTTTGGTATATTTAGCAATAATTATTACTGATAAAAAAAACAAATACCTACCTATGGAATTCGAGGAGACTTTTGGTAGGTGCATTTGTATGTTGTCCTGATAAGAGTTGAGGTTTGGACTGGAATAATTGTGACTGGAACGCCTGAGTAACGAGTCACAGATTGCCAAGAACTAGGTACCTACCCACATCATAACTACTTGAGTACTGCTAGTAATAGGTTAGTCACCATGATGATAACTTCAAGAACCCTGTGCATTTAGGCCCACATTAAACTTGCTACTCTCGCCATATCTGTAGGGCAACACAATCAAGTAGTGCTTAGTAGAAATCGTATTAGAATCTTTTTTTGACAATGTTCTTACCGAGACAATCCCTATTTCGTGAGCTTTCCCAAAGTTTAAGCTCAGATTTCAGTAATAATTATATTCACGATATCTTTTTAGAAACTCTTTGGAATGCGTTTGTGATCTGACGTCAAGGAAAATAAATGTAAAAGACTTGCAGACGCGCATTTCAGTCAACTCCCAAAGGGATAGGTTCATCGGATTTGGGTTTTACCTAAAATATAGCGTCTGCGGGGATCAAGACGTTCGCAATATAGAGAATCACTCGCCTACATTGCGAAATATTTTCAAATGTCGATCAGTTTATTTTCGGCAAGCCCATTCCACACAAGATCTTTGGAAAAACGTACAGCCGGCGTCCAAATCATGTCATATTATCCCTTGTACTACAATGCAAAACGGGTATCTACTTAACATTTCCACGACTGATATAAATAATTAATTAATATTAAATTAACTTGAAACAAGACCATAATCCGATACATCTTTCGTTTGATAAGAAACCGACCAATTTAATAACATATTTACTGTTGAGAGAAGACTACTTAATTGTTATTGTTTGTAGTAAATAATACATAGTTTTCCAAGAACCCACGAGAACGCTGCTAAATGTTAAAAACAGAACAACAATGATAATGAGATAATTAATGTAAATGCAATAAAGTTAAATTTTGAAAGATTTTATTTGTGATGTTACTAGGATGTATTTACTTAGTCGAACAATGTGATGTACAATCATAGCAGGGAAAACATTATAGTAGATTCTACAGTAGGTATACCTAGCTCATCAAATTCCATCAAACGAATCCGACCTATAATAGCAGTAGTTTTAGCTGATACATATATATCCTATTTTCCGAATCTCATCGCATCACCATAATAGAGCATAATTAACATTTACTAGTTTTCCCTTCCAATTCTAAAAAAAGATGATGATAATGGCATATGGTATGGTCGAAAGAAGTGCTTCCCTTATTACATAGTAAAATGAATGTCTAAATATGTGATATTGTTTATTATCGTGAAAATAAAAATACATAATTGCAAATTATATATACCTAATCTTATATACCATTGTTGGAACGTTGTTATCATACTTTCGAGCCCTAAGAATGATAAGGACGCCAATGTGTACATAATGACATTGTTTATATACCTATTATTCTTGTAAAATGATGAGGGTGTGCATAATTTTTGTTCAAATAACGACATTGTAAAAATATGAAAATCAATGTATATTATGGAAATTTAATAAAAAATATCAATGTTGTTGAACCATATGTGTAATAAGCATTAGAAACCAAAGAAACGACCTATACCTCTGAATACTTCCGATACTCCAGATGTTGTCTGTCGGTATAAGCAATAGCACCTGGTCCAACATTCATGGGTGTCACGATCTCGAATACGCAAAAAGCCACAACGGCAAGCTGGGCTGATTTCTTGTACTTTGCACTTGATTGGTTCTTGGCCATAGAGCTCACAAAAATTTTCACAGTTTGTCGCCTTTTCGTCGAATGTCTCACCAGAAGGACATAATGGTTCGTTCTGACCTGAAAGTTTTTAGTGCTGGGTAAAATTTGATTTCAAAATATATACGTTATATATTAGCAGGTACCTACTTAGCATTGAAAAACGTATTACCTTCAACGGAAAATTGGCCTACAATGCACAGTAAACCAATTGCAATCAGAGTTAGTTTCATCATTTTGAACAGTTGTCTCTTTCACAACCAGGAATAATCAAGACATTAAATCTTTGGTGATATAGTTTAATTTTTGGCGTTATCATTTACCTGCGTGTTTTATTTGCATGCTACTTACCAAGCGACAATTTCCAAGGAAATTCTGATAACACCATGATATTCTTTTAGCGATACCAAGAACCTTCACGTTCTTGGTATTTTCCTTAATAAATGAACTGAAAATTCAATAAAACCTACCTACATATTTAGGTACATTTAATTTAATTTTAGGTTGTATGAAAAGATACTATCAGATCCTTGATTTCATCCTTAGAGCATTTGGATTTTGGATCGTTATTGGTTAAGTACCTATAGTATGTATTTATGTACTATGTATTCCATTAAAAGCGCCGTTTTCACACTTCACACCAGGAACATTTTGTATATTGTTTCACATTACATTAAGATTCTGTTTATAATCATTCCAATGATTTTCGACATTGCTTCTCTGAGAGGTGCAGTTAGTTTACACAGAACTCGCAACACCTGAATTATTACACTCCTTGGAATGGAAGTAACGATCTTCACAATCATGAATATAACTCCTCCTAGTAGACGGGGTCCATTGTTTATAGTAAGTTGAAGTTCTTGTACTTGAATTTAATAAGTTAAAGCTACATAGGTATCAATATAACGGGGTGATTTTTTCAGAAGGACCCAGCTTCAATTTCTTGCTGCACAATTTTCATTAAAAAAAAACAAGTCGATTTTTTTTGTTTGAGAGGGACATTATTTATAACTAGCCTATTTTAATTCTTCCCGTTCCACCCCTCTAGGCAAGGTGGCACTACCTTTTTAAGAATTTCAAATGGGAATACGGGTCGAACGAGGGGTCGAATTGCCCATCAATTTGAAGGTGTTTTAAATACCTTCCCTACAGTTTGAAAAAAAAACTCAACAACCCATTCCGAAGTTGTAAATTTTTCAAAACAAGATATTTTCTCCTCTATGTCATCAACATTGTATCTAAAAAACTAGTTGATTTCATTAGTAAACATCTTAGATTGTGAGAAAACACGAACACCAAATTTAAAATCATCATTTCTCACCCCATGTTAGAGTTATAGTTAAGTTAGGGTAGGGGGTAGAAGAGGGTCTACGGCTGATTTTGTAACTCCTTATTTTAAATTTCGAAAGAGGATTTAGAGTCTTGAAAGAAGGATATCACTTGACTATTCCAGCTTCTGTTGTGATTGAAAATCATGGAAAGGTATTTTTACTCCCTACCCTAGCTTAGTTGCAGCATGATTAGATTTGATTTCAGCATGATTGCTGAAATTCGGTGTCAATAATGTTGTATCTCATTCGAAGACGTTTTTACTAAAAAGATTGATTAATTCTTCAAATACAATATTGACAAACATAGGGAAAAGAATCCGATTTTTTAAAATTCGTAACTTCCGAATGAGTTGATGAATTTTAATTTTTTTCAGCTGTTATAAGAAGAATCGAAGGACCTTCAAAATAATGTGCAACTCGACCCCTAGTTCCATTTGAAATTCTTGAAAGGGTGGAGGAGTGGAACGGGAGAATTGAAAATATACTGGTTACCTATGTGTCCCATTGGAAAGAGAATCGACCTGTCCCAGCTTTTTTTCAGAAAAAAATTGTACGGCGATAAATTGGAGGTGGGTCATTTTTAAAAATCACTCGGTACGTAGGTGATATGATAAAAATAGTTCAGATTTCTTACCCGGGTGGTTCACAGCCCAGCCGAGATAATCAGGACATTGAAAGAATATCACACAATTCCCGGTTTTGTTGTCCCTTTTATATCCTGGATCGCAAAAGCATTTGGAAATACGTGGACAAACTTCACCTTCTGTTCCGCAACGCATTTCGCATGGAGAATTTTTTGATTCGCCATAATGTTCATTCAATGGACATTTTGAGACCGCTTCAGAAGAAAATTTTCCCTGGATGCTTAATATCAATAGACCATAAACGAGCTTGTACCACATTTTAGGTGCATGGGTAGAATATAGTGTGAAATATCGCACGCGACTTACCGGCTATTAGCTGTCGACCATTTTATTTGCGTCAGTTCGATAATATGGTTCTACTTTTTATCAGTTAGAAGTAATTAGGTACCCATAGCTGCATACCTAGTTGTAGCTCACAAGGTATGAATTAATTTTAACGATACGCACGTGCAGTAGCCAGCGTGAGGCTCAGTAGCGCCTTTTTTGCGTATATCAGTAAACGTAAAATGCATGCACTAAAAAGATATCACGTAGGTACTGTAAGGTCCCGTTTTTGGCCCCTTTTTCCTAAAAATTTAGTTAGATTCACGGTGATGCAGTTGCAGAGGTAGCACGGGTTTATTTTCGACATTTTTCCTTTTTCCCATAACAGAGTTTGAAAGTGAGACGAACGTGTCTGTGAAACTACGTTGCTGAGTGTATTAGATCACCATACGCTGCTACCCCCTATCGGGGAATCCGCCCAGAAGACACCAACCAGAAGATTCCGTTGTACATCGACGTGGTTTCCTGACAAGTCTTCCAGCGGCGCTCCAGGACGAGAACTTCTATGGCGTATGAGCAGGACAGATGCAGCTGAGGTCCTGGGGGCATCTCCAAGAGTTTCCGGCACGTCTACGACTTCAAGGGGGCTGTTGGAGCAGAGAAGCAGAAGTTGTATATGTCGGCGATGACAACAAGATGGCGGCAAGGATACATACTACTCCGGGAAAGTATTCCATTCTATGCCTAGTTAATTCGGGAACAAAACAGTAGGCATCAGATCTGATACGAGGGTAAATGTACTCAGTCCTAGAGGTTCAGTGCATTTTCCTTCACTATCGGGTTTTGATCTGCTCCTTGCATCCCAATGACTCCTCTGGTTTCGATCAGAGTAGCCATTCCACACGTCGTTCTGTCCATCTGACATCAATCAAATACCATAACCTATTGCACGTCGTTCTGTCCGTCTGACACCAACCAAACCTAACCCCCTTTTTTTTTGTCCGTCTGACACCCATCCAACGTAACCTCTTTCTGTCCGTCTGACATACATCAAACATCATAACCTATTTCGGTCCATCTGACATCAAGCAAATATTCTAACCTATTACACGTGCCGTCCGTCTGACATAAATCAACACATTCTAACCTATTTTAAATTACCACCCTACACTGACATATTAACACGAGAGAATGAAGGGAAACCATGTGAGGGATACCTGGGGGGCTCCGGGACTGAAAGACATCATGTTCACTGTCGTGTTCATCATCTCAAGCAGTTGGGTTTTGCGAGCGGAACACAGTCCGAATGTACCACACCTACGACTCTCTTCGTAGGTTGGCTCAGGCTGATGGTAGGTGAGGTAATCAAGACGTTTGTCCATCGTAGGTTGAACGCTACCATGCTCAATGCAAGAACGTGCCTTCCGCCAAGCGTCCTGACGTCGCTGTGTGTTCGGTGAAGCTATTATTAACGGCTACCAGGTTCAAAGGTGGATTGTGTGGGCGGTGCCATATTTCATGTTTGATCAGACCGAGGCGATGGAGTCAAACATGGGAGATGACGTGTGCCAGCCAGCTAGCACTTCTGGTCAGTTGCGGTCGAATGGCCTTATGGGATACACTTTACGACAGCTCTTCTTGGTTGGTCTTGAGGGGGATGCGTTCTGGTCTTCGGTGATGGTGCGTCCACCTGGGGTGTAGGAGCGAATTGTTTGTTTCATTAAACTGTCTTCTTGGTGTCAACCTTCGTCCGGTGCGGTCTAGGACTACCGAATAGTCGGACTGTGCGATGTAGAACATGCCTCCCTGAAGAGAAGTTGGACCCAATGGTTCTAAATGAAGTTCCAATAGGAGTGACCTCTAATTTTGCTCACGTGGGGGATTCTCACTGAAACACAAACATATTTACATTAATTCTAAAGCCAACGTTCACATACAAATCCGGGAGCACACATTTCAATACATTCACTTGCCATCCGGGAGCTACACCCTTCAATACATTCACTTGCCACCCGGGAACTAACTTTCGTTACATTTACTTGCCATTCGGGGGCCACACACTTCAATACATTCACTTGCCATCCGGGAACTAACTTTCGCTACATTTACTTGCCATCCGGGGGCCACACACTTCAATACATTCACTTGCCATCCGGGAACTAGCTTTCGTTACATTTACTTACCATCCGGGATACACATTTCAAATACATTCACTTACGAAGCCGGGGACTTAACTTTCGATTCGGTTACGTGCAAATCCGGGAACTAATTTACATACACTCACCTTGCTAATAATATTCCAGGTTTCCAGAGAATCGGGGGAGGGACACCTCTCGTGAGGGGCCCACAGCCAGTTCTAGTTATTCATTCGTTTTTCTGTCCTCAGGAGCTGAGATTCTTCAACGCCGAGTATCAAGAAAGAAGCATCAGCAACGCGCCGTTTCCGTAGGTGCGTAATCCTGTGTACCAGCATTCCAGCCTTCCTGTTTTCCTGAGACGCTGCACCACTCTGCTGCTTCCAACTACTTCCAGTTAGCCGAACACTCTGAATGTCTGTAACGTCAAGGCGGTTCACTCAACAGATTCATTTACCTGACATCACCTGAACTCTAGAACGGTATTGTTGTGTCACGTTGACATTTATAACATATTGTGGTAAACTTCGTACTATTGGCTTGGTAACTAGATACCCGCGTACGCGATCCGGTCAGAAATGAATGCAAGTCACGGACGAAAAGACAGGAACACCCACCAGGAGTCTAGCTTCGTTTCGGTGTTAGGCAGGGTTATAAGACTTCATAATACCCTTGGCTCCTGGCAAAAGACAACATAGTGGGGTGTACACGTCCGGCCTTTGTTTTTGCTCGATGAGGGATTATCTTTCTTCCCGAGAAGACCTCTATAAGACTCCCAAACATTCGATGGGGTCTTCCACCCGTTTGCTCGTAATCCAAGTATCTATTAGCCAGGTAAATTCCCCCTCATACTCATGCATCATTCATTGCCCCACGTCCTACGATAATGCGAAGTAATGCCACAATTGTTATTGATGTTATATGTTTCAGAAGGATACAATTCGGTTTAGGGGTGTTTGGCACATGTGCCTGCGGTGTGGGATTAATTGACACTCAACAGGAAGAGTTTGTTCAAGGGAATTAGGTGTGGGTGAACTACGTACGAGATTCTTACCTGTGCCTTATGGTTTGAATAAAATACCTTTCTAAATTGATACCTGAGTTCTTGTTTTTATTGATTAGACTTCTCAACACACATGTGATTCCATTAAAAGAATTTGAGTTACCACAAAACACAATTACCTAGACGACCATTACGAAATATGAAGAATATAGTTCTTTAACAAATTATATTCTTCATTACCAGAGGGTAAGAAATCGGGGGTCTTTCAGTACCTACCTATATGCCTACCTATGCCAGAAAGTAATTCAGATTATCACCATGAAGAACAAATTGTGACATTAAGATGGAATTGTTGGTTATCTGTTGAATAGGACCGTCGATAGGACCTGTTTTAAATGTGCACGTAGGACGTAGATACTTACCCACTACCCATCTACGTGCACATTTTGAATTCGGACGCATCAGTACGGTGTTTAAGCGCTAAAAAAATCTGGAACTATGCATTTTGAGCTTAACTCAAGCAATGCGCTTTTGGGGTTCGATTGGGGGGTCCCCTACCCTAACCTTAATTTCAAAAGTTGGATCGAGACATCGGCGAACTCGATGCGGAGGGGGTTTGGGGGCCCTTAAAAGTTGAAGGTGTGGGGTTTCTAAAATCCGTAGCATTGATGATCATTAGGTATAGGTCCTATAAATGGGCGTGTTTTTAACGCACATAAAAACAAAATAGAATTGCAAATAACGATAGATAATTACAATAAAAATTTGGTGTAGCTCGGCGTCGCCGTTTTTATACAAATACATGTTGGTACACATGCAAGGTTACCTATATTTGGAGAACTTCTTTACAACAGAAACTTCACTTCGATATCTACATTCTACGGGTCATGACATTGATAACCTCAACCCAAAGCTGCGGTTTGGTAGTCTAAACTCTGCAGTTTTCATCCGCATCCGTTCAAATTCAACATGAAAAGTGCTTGTCGGGTTGAAGCAAGTACAGGGTGTTCACGTCGAGATTGACCCCCGCCCTTCCCTATTCCTTATTCCTGGGACAATTTTAAAAATAAAAACTGATTCTTCAAGGATTTTTGCTGGATTTTTTTAATTTATCCAATAAAAATCTCTGGACTATCAATTTACGGGGTGTCACAATCAATATTATTTTTATTATAATGCAGTCAACGCAGACTTTTATCCCGATACGCTCAATTAGTGTGACGTCAAAACGTGGGTTCTGTCATATGGTTCTGTATGAAAGCAACGAACACGTAAGTTGGCAACACTTCTTGTCAAAGTGACAGCCAATGGAATATTTGCGGATCAGTAGATACAACGACCTTCCTGTAGGGTGTTCCGGAACCAAAAAGGCCTTCGAGGGTGGGATAATGCTGGTTGAATACATTTTACATTTTATTTGACAGCTGCAGTGGAGGATGTGGGAAGAGGAGAGGGTGGAAATCAGGAGTGACAGTGAGTACTGCCAACCTAGCAGAGATTTGTTTTTATACAAAACTCAACTTTTGACGCCATCACTAATTAAGCGTATTACAAACAAACTGTCAAAATTTTGCAATGCAATCAATGCAATATAGTTTAAAGAGATTAAAAATCACAATCAAGACGATTTTGAGAATTTTATTTGAAAAACCTATAAATTTTTTACCAAATGAACCCGTTAGTTTTGTATATGTTTGTAATTGGGACAAAAGTCTGCATTGATTTCATTGTTTAAAAAATGTGGAATGTAATAAAACAAAATAGTTTTTCAGAAACACCCTGTAAATAAGGCATCCAGAAGATTTTTAGCATCAAATTTGAAATATTCAGCAAAAATCCTTGATACATCAGTTTTTGTTTTTGAAATTGGTCCAAGGGTACGGTGGCTAGTGGGAGGGGGAAGGATGAGGGGGGCAATCTAACCGTGAACACCTGTACAAGCTGTATATCATTATTCTTGTCTTGAAAAACTATTGAAATCAAAATTGATATACCTAAGATTATATTTGTATGGTCTTGTTGAAGTACTAGGTACTCTGTGGTACTACTATGGTTACTTCGCAAGGTTACAGATACTGACAAAGTGAAGTTTCATTCACTAAGCAGACGAAAGCAGTTGAAAATTATTGCCATTGCTTTTTTGAAAATCAATTGTAGGTACACTGATCGATTTACTGATGTCCTGTAGCGTCTTGTAGGTACCTAGGAGTACAAGGTAGGATATGGACTATGTGCATGACCTTGAGCGGTCAACGCGGAGGTCATACAAAATGGTGGTGAAATTAAGAAATTCTTGTTGGACTTCTTTGACAACAGACAGCTTTGACGTGGTTGCATGGTTACCTACTTGTTTTGACATTTATTTATATCGTGATTTGTTTGTTGCGAGTGTTGCGACACGTTGCGATGAGCAACCGCAACATGGTCGACAGTTTGGTTGACGGTTGACAGAATGGCGGCAGCGAAAAGTGTTTTTTTTGCCGACACAAGCGCCACCTATTGAGATGTTCTCTAACTAAATCGAGTCCAACGAGAACTTCACATTCCGCCGCGGCGCTACATAACATGCACGTAGCCAACAGGTAGGTTTGTATCGCTACGCTACGCCGCCACAAGCGGCGATTCGGGATAACACGCTATCTTCCTAGACTCTTCCCGTTAGGTCGCAGTAGTGCGGGGCGTTCTGATGTTCCAGAGCGCGCGTTTAGGGCTGTTTCTTGTGAATTTGAATGGAGACTTCAGCAGTGGGTCAAGCTACATCTGTACATTTTGGCGGAGGTGCCACACACCAGAATAGACGGGAAGCACGCGAAAGGTGTGTGATTATTCGGGAGTCATCTAGAAACCATATGCCGGGTCCAATGCAATTTGCTGAAGGATGATGGAAAGTTCGGGAACACTAATCGGAGGCATATAATAACCATCGTCCTCAGCGCGACAGCAGTATTTGAATTGTGCTGAACTCCGTGATTCAGATACAGCTTAGGCTGAAAAAAAGACGTGTTTATGCCGCCTTCATAGATTTTAAACGAGCGTTTGACTCTATTGATCATGACCTTCTGTGGCACAAGATATTTCATCTTGGGGTGAGTGGTAAGTTTGTTCGAATAATGAAAAAACTGTATGATGGGGCATCAATGAGAGTCAGGGTTGGGGAGAGTCTATCCAAGGAATTGCGTGTATCTTCCGGAGTTCTGCAAGGCGAGCCTGAGTCCATACCTGTTTGCGTTATTTGTATCGGATATAGAATCTTTTTTTCGGAACGCCGCGCCGGCGCCGGTGTGTCTGGTCTGAACATTGATAACACAACCGATATACTCCTGCTTCTGTACGCCGATGATTTGGTCATTCTTTCCGATTGACTTGGGGAGAAAGCTCTCAATCCTAGAAAAATATTGTCAACAAAATAAAATAATCGTCAACACTAGTCCGGACGTTAAGGTCTAAATTTAGGGGGCACCGTTCACTTTTATAACAAGCAATGCCACTTGGCATACCTGTTGCCGAGACCATGTTTGACCGATTAAGATCAGGAGCCAAAGTCGTAAGTGATGCAGGCGCCGTATACAGGGTGTCGTATAGAAAAAAAAGTCAAAAATTCGTATATGATTAACCGAACCAGATGGATTCACGTGAGTAGGCACATATATCCACAATATATTACCCATCAAGGAAGAGTCAACGGTTTTGGAAAACCTTGAGCGGTTCCTGAAATATTTAGGAAAAACTGAATTTTCTTCTGAATATTTCATTTCTCGGTAAATCAGTGAATTTTCAAGATATCGAAGTGCAACTTGGTAAGTTTACGGCGAGTATTGTCATGAATAAAAAACTATCAGGAGCCAAATGCAGGGCCTGCTATTTCCAGAAGTAAGACAGTCAACTTTTTTTTTTCTTCGTGACCGCCATCTTGAATCTCCGTTTCACTCAACAGTTGGAAAAATGACAGTCGAATGTGAGAATGTTGGCATCCAGTCACTCTATTATAAAAAAGATGGCCTTGAAGCAAGGTGAGGGTATCTTCATCGAGAAAACATTGTGACCCAAGGTTTTCATGGTAATACGCATTTGCAGCGCCTGTGATGGCTAATGAGAGATTTGAAAGAGCAGAGTGAGTTCTTTGTCACAATCCTACATTCATTTTGAGCTGAATTACAAAAATTCATGATGATCGGTCCAAAGGTAAACTCTTGATGGCTTGCTGAACAAAATAGGTGGCGCTTTTTGGTGAGAAATGGAAAAAAAATCGGGCTATCATTATCATGTTATCCCTCACGAAGAGAAGGCTGTTGCAAAAACTGAAACAAATCAACGCTGTAGTCCGGTGGTTAAGCGCCAAAAAAAGCTCGAACTATGCATTTTGAGCTTAAGCAATGCGCTTTTGGGGTTCGATTGGGGATCCCCATACCTTAATTTCAAGAGTTGGAGACATCGGTGCACTCGATGCGGAGGGGGTCTGGGGGGCCCTTGAAAGTTGAAGGTGCGAGGCTTCCCACCAAATCACCATACCACCACGTAATTCCTACTTGGATGTCATTAATCGACTCTAACCTACACATTGACAACATTTGTTACCATGTCCCAACAGTTCTTCACACTAAAAAAATTAATTCTTATGACAGATCGGAAAAAACAGTTTTTCTCAATTTTTCATCCCCACAACGAATAAACTGCCAAGTTTGGTGTCATTTTGGAGTAAACGGCATCATCTGATTTCATTCACCGAGTCAAAATGTTTGTGAGACCACCGTGCAAAGAATGACACGCCAAGAAGTGAGCATTTTTGAGCACCTCATTTAACAGTAGTTTCTTGGCTGATACCAATCGATATGATTGATAATTTTGTCATGGATCAATAACTTGAACTCTTTTGTAACGGTAATGCATGTGAATGAAACTCGACACGAGCGTGGAGGCTTGGAAAAAAATAATTTTCTCCAGCGGTCGAATTTATTTCACGCCTACTGAGCGTTAGTTTGTTGGGCTCAGGCAGGCAGCGTTTGGATAGCTTTGGAAGCAAAATTTCCATATCTGTCTATGCAGCTGAGTAGCATAATTCTGGAAACTGATTTGAGAATCATCAAAGATTATTTTGACAGTCACTAGGTACCCCCATGGGGATTAACTGCAGGGATCATGGCTGACGACGAAGGGCATTCAACTTTTAAAGTGTTATTTTCTATTTTCCTCTACCAACCTTCAAGGTTGTTATCATTTTGTACGTGTAAGTTTTTTTATGTTTGGAGAAGAAATAATTATATGAAAACAACTGTGAAAATGACTGTCATAGTGGCAGAAAATGAGATCTTGGACGTTGAATTTCCTCCGCCGTTAGCCATCACCTCTGCAGTTAACCACCATGTGGGTACTGACCGGCAAAACAATCGTTGATGATTCATAAATCGATTTCCAGAATTAAACTGCTCAACTTTTCAGGAAAATATGGAAATTTTGCTTCCAAAGCTATCCAAACGCTGCCTGCCTGAACCCAACAAACTAACGCTCAGTAGGCGTGAAATAAATTCGACCGCTGGAGAAAATTATTTTTTTCCAAGCCTCCACGCTCGTGTCGAGTTTCATTCACATGCATTACCGTTACAAAAGAGTTCAAGTTATTGATCCATGACAAAATTATCAATCATATCGATTGGTATCAGCCAAGAAACTACTGTTAAATGAGGTGCTCAAAAATGCTCACTTCTTGGCGTGTCATTCTCTGCACGGTGGTCTCACAAACATTTTGACTCGGTGAATGAAATCAGAGGATGCCGTTTACTCCAAAATGACACCACATCTGGCAGTTTATTCGTTGTGGGGATGAAAATTTGAGAAAAACTGTTTTTTCCGATCTGTCATAAGAATTAATTTTTTTCAGTGTGAAGAACTGTTGGGACATGGTAACAAATGTTGTCAATGTGTAGGTTAGAGTCGATTAATGACATCCAAGTAGGAATTACGTGGTGGTATGGTGATTTGGTGGGAAGCCTCGCACCTTCAACTTTCAAGGGCCCCCCAGACCCCCTCCGCATCGAGTGCACCGATGTCTCCAACTCTTGAAATTAAGGTTGAGGGACCCCCAATCAAACCCCAAAAGCGCATTGCTTAAGCTCAAAATGCATAGTTAGGACGCTTAACCACCGGACTACTGGAATGTTTTGTGAGATTGAAGTCTATATTCTTGAGGCAATAAATGTTGAACACATGCGTCCGGTTACCAGAGAGAAGACATGGAAGGCGTGCATGCAGAAAAAAAATTCAAAATTATTATTCACAAAAATTTATTTAGAAACCCACCAAAAGTTTATGACAACAATATTACATCCATTTTGAGATTTAGTACCGAAATTCATCATCATCGATCCAGAAACACAATTTCGGCAGCTTTTTGAAAATAATACGTCGCTCAGAACTTGGAAAAAAACTTTCTGCATGCAAGTCTCTCATGTCTTCTCTCTAACGAAGGGACGCATGCGTCCAACATTTTATGGCTCAAGATTATAGGGCTGACTCTCCCAAAATATTTCAGCGTTGATTAGTTTCAGTTTTTGCGATAGCCTTCTCTGAGTGAGGGATGACATGATGATGATTGCTCGATTTTTTTTGCATTTTTCACCAAAAAGCACTACATATTTGGTTCATCAAACCACCAAAAATTTACCTTTGAACCGATCATCATGAATTTTGGTAATTCAGCTCATGATGAATGTAGGATTATGACAAAAAGCTCACTCTGCTCTTTGAAATCTTTGATGAGCCATCACAAGCGCTGCAAATGCGTGTTACCATGAAAACCTTGGGCAACACTGTTTTCTCGAAGAAGAGACCCTTACCTTGCTTCAAGACTATCTTTTTCACAATGGGGTGACTGAATGTCGACTATCTCACATTCAGTTGTCACTTTTTCAACTGTTGAGTAAAACAGAGATTCAAGATGGCGGTCGCGAAGAAAAAAAAAGTTCACTGTCTTATTTCTGAAAATGACAGGCCTTGCATTTGGCTCCTGATCGTTTTTGATTTATGACCACACTGGCCATAGAACTACCAAGTTGCACTTCGATATCTTGAAAATTCACTTATTCACCGAGAAATAAAATATTCAGAAGAAAATTCAGTTTTTCCTGAATATTTCAGGAACCGCTCGAAATTTTCCAAAACCGTTGAGTTTTCCTTGATGGGTAATATATTGTTAATATATGTGCCTACTCACGTGGATCCATCTGGTTTGGTTAATGATATACGAATTTTTCACTTCTTTTCTATACGACACCCTGTATACGACGCCTGCATTGCTTGCGACTTTGGCTCCTGATCTTAATCGGTCAAACATGGTCTCGGCAATAGGTATGCCAAGTGGCATCGCTTGTTATAAAAGTGAAGGGTATTATACCTTAACATCCGGACTACACCGAGAAATCAAATATTTTATGTTTTGGCAGGGGAGGTTTCAGAGGGGATCGGGAATTAAGGTTTTATTACGGCAGAAAGAAGTTGGATGTTAAGACTAAGTACACTTATTTGGGGATCCCGTTTACTCCTTTGGCTTTGTTTCTGGAAGCATCGAAGGTTGCGGTCACCAAGACTAAGGCTACAATCGGAGCAGTAATGTCATTAATGTCGCGTTCACAATTAAATTCCTGGGACTCACGCATGAAGTTGTGTCAGTCCATAGTGCTCAACTCTCTTTCTCATTGCATTGCTGTTTATGGACTACGCTATAGCGGGACTTGATCGAGAGAGTTCAGGTGTCATTTTTTAAGCGGCTGCTGTCTTTGATGGCGGTGAACACCCCAGATTACATTATAAGACTAGAAGTGGGTGTTACTCACCCATCTTTATTTATATTTCAAATTTGCTTCAACTGGCTGAAGAGGGTGTTGCTGATGGATGGCAACCGCTATCCGAGAATTTGCTACAATCGATTGGTGACAGTCAGTTCCGGGGACACAGCATACAATTGGGTGGATCAGGTTGGACTTATTTCTCAATAAGCGGATCACAGTGATTCATGGCCATGCAGGGATGTTGGATTGGAGAACTACTAAGGTGCAGGACGGACGTTCTCTTTCATTATAGGCGGAAACTTTGAGACTGATCTCAATCGAGCTTTTGCATCGGGCTTTTCACGTTATTTTGCATCCTACAAATTCGCCGAGAGTAGGTACTTGTAAACAATACCTGCTGTTGAGGTTACCGATCCGCGAGATAAGAGTCATAGCTCAGCTTAGATTGGCTGGGGACAGGTATGTTAAGATCTCCCACAAGGGTTACAGCTATCGCATACTGATGAATACTGTTCTATGTAATCTGCACAAAGTAGAGAACCTGGAATATATTCTGTGTGAGTGTCCAATGTATGCGGGTCTCAGAAGCACTTTTGCAGATTTTGTTGAAAGCGGTCCTGACCTCGAAAGCGTTTTGGAGGGTAAACTGGTAAATGTAGCTGTCGGGAAAATTTGTAACTTTGTTGTGAGGGCAACGAGAATTCGAGCATTTAGTAGGAATGAGTGGTAGTTCGTAGAAATGGGAATATTATGTAAATATTTAGTTTTATTTTTTATTTGGATGTATCGCTGTGTTCTTGCAACAGAAATTGTATTTTCTTTATGCAATAAACAATAATAATAATAATAATAATAATTGGGAGAGACAGTGACCGGATGAGAGGCGATAGTCCAAGCGATATTGACAAGCGTAAATAATTGTTTGCGTGTATTTATGTGTACGCAGTAATAAACAGCGTGTGTTTTAAAACGGTGATCTCAATAATTATAATCGAACCCGTACACAAAATACGTAACAGTATATAGAGGGAGATGTTGTACCAAGGGACACATGTACCTACAGATGAAGGCCATTTAACTTGGACTAAATTTGAAGTTGAGACTTCAATGATATGTTGATAAGAGTACTATGTGGTAGCCGTGGTTAATTGAAATGGCTCGACGATTTTCAACATTTTTTGTACATTTTTACTAGGTGGCAAATAAATCTCGTCCCCCAGATAGCGTGTATCTACCTCTACCACATTACTGCTCTTGATTGCATTTAAGCTGTAAAGCATGCCTTTAAAGCAATTTTTACATTCTTTTCTTCTGACTGGTGGAACTAAAAGAAGCATAAACCGAAGCGTAAGCCGTTGAGTCCGTTCGGCGATTTTTTTGAAAAGCTGAATTTGTCGAAACGTTCCCGAGTTAGAAATTTTTGAAATCCGAAAAAAGTGAACTTTGGAGGACTGTATCTTCGTCATTATGCCAAACTTTGCGAAATGGTATATAGGTTTTTGTCATATTTTGACGAGATCTACCCACAGTTGAATTTTTTGCTATCATCTCAGAAACTTCTTGTATAGTGTAGGTACCTAATTTAGTGATAGAGTTCCATTTTTAGACCTTGTCCTCAGGTGTAAGACCATGTTTTACATAGGGGCTGTAAGCAACACTGAAGTTGTTTTTCCACTGAAACACTACAAGATTGATGCTTCCAACTACTAGATTATTTTATTGCTCGTTTTATTGTGATAATGGTACGAACAGCGTGTATAAACAGAAATGGGACTAAAAAAATAATGCACAAATTGAAGAAAAGTGTAGGTACCTACCTAACGTGAAATTTGTCGCTAGGTATAATAACACAAATTCGGTTTCAGTTTCACCGAGCTCCCTTTCCTTATCGTGAATATTTTCAACTGACGGCGTTGCACTGGTCAAATTCAAAATATTCAACTGAAACCAATAGCAGCGCAGTTTTTGATAATTTATGACGATGATAAAATTTAAGAGAGCTTGATGAATGTGAGTAGCTCAAATAGGCAAATGAACGTCAAACGGTGAAAATTTGGTAGCCATAAGTAGTGAGAAATCAAGACACAGCTATATTAATTTATCTGTTTATTCAATGCTTCGATACAATGGCCTTTTAACATTGCATAGTTTCAAAGAAAAGACAAAACAAGAACACTGAGACTTCTCTTGAGAACATATCCAGTACTTCTCATTATTAAGGACACATACCAAAATTCGGCTTTGATAAAATACACCAGTGGAAGGTATAGGAAGATTTTGATTGGTTTCCATACCAAATTTCGCAATATGGCAACAGGGATACTCCAAACCAAAGCAATAGTAATCCGTACTGAAAATATAATGCATCAGTCCTCAGCACTGTATATCTCACATTTCGTACTTACGAGGAAAGAGAATAATCCAAATAATAATACGTGCTAAAATAATCAAAATTATGCAAGCTCCGGTTCAGCCCATATTCTATTATTTTATTGTTATAAGTACCTGGCAAGAAAACGATCCGTAAGG
This sequence comes from Anaspis maculata, assembly GCA_949128115.1. Lineage (NCBI taxonomy): Eukaryota > Metazoa > Arthropoda > Insecta > Coleoptera > Scraptiidae > Anaspis > Anaspis maculata. The sequence continues at coordinate 55,389,755 of OX421961.1, read as the reverse complement.
TATCATGAATCTGCTTATGAAGTAAATGCAATGGTATAGTCACTGGAGCCGCAGACAAACGGACTGACTGAGTCACAACACCACCCAAGGATGACTTCATACAAACACCCAGTATCAACAATATAAGTAGTGTTCTGCACCCCATTTTCTTAGAGCTTACATCAACGAATGATATTAAAATTTATATTTCTGAGCAAGCTTTATACCGTTGACGTCCCTCAAGTGCATTGAGTTATCAAACAAATTAAATGCTAGTAGATATCGATAATAGTAGCCTATGTGAAATAGGCATAAACAGGTGTGGAAATGGGAAAATAATAGTTTTTAAACACCAATTATTGCAAACTGGTGCTCCTACAAGCTCAACCAATAGTATATTATTATGTACCAAGGCTGAGAAAGTATTATATTATAGCTGAGGCGCTAAATTAAATCCCGAAGCTATAACGGTTTTTTCAACCGTGGCTTCTATGGGCTGTCTGATTTTTACGTGATTCTAGTGGGCTGTGTTCCTGGTCGCCGATCGCGGCCTGAATCGCAGCCCACTAGAATCATGTAGAAATCAGACAGCCTATACCCACCCACATAGAGTCACTATAATATTGTGACCCAATTTTGTGGGAATTCTCTTTTCAAAGTAGATAACTATTTATATTATTATTTTCTAGCTAAAATTGAAACTTGAAAGTTCAAGTTTTGGTCTATTGTGGCCAGATCACTCACTGGGTGTAGAGCTGTACTTTTAAGGAGAGCCTCGTGATTTTGGTTTATTTGAATTTGGAGTTAATATAAGGAGGCAACGGGGGTGTTAACTGTCTAAGTCGCTGCAAAATATCAAGCAAAATGAAGGAAGAAAAAATATGTCTGTATTACCAATTTTTTACTTCTTAAAATAGAAATTTTCAAGCTATAATTAAGAATGAGATAAGCGGAATAGTTTATCTTGGTTTAGGGATGTCCATTTTTAATCGGAAAGCGGACTTAACACCCTCTTCTGCCTTCTGAATCAACTCCCTCCAAATTCAAATAAATGAAAATGACTAGACTTTCTTCAAATGCAGCTCTACAGACTCACTTGTTCATAGCATGAACTTCGAAGCTTTGAGTTCCAATTTTTGCCAGGAACTCAAGTCAAGGAAGTCAAGTACTTTGAAAGGAAAATCCATCCTCACGCAACCAGATCACTTTGTGGTGGATGTTGTATCTGTAAGTACCGTATGATCAAAAACTTTCCTGCTCTAAGCAGGCTGTGGTCTGGTCATTTGTAGACAAACGAGGCTGATTTTGGCCAGGCCACAGCCTACCTAGAGGAGAAAAGTTTTTGATCATACGGTACCTACCTCCCGAGTGTTTTTTTAAGGATTATCTACTTCACTGGCTGCTAAATTAGAAAAGTTTGACAAGCGGCACTCCAGCACTGGTTTTGCGCTAGAAATAATGTGTTTTCGGAGTTCAAGTAGGTTTCATATGGTAAATTATTTATTTATTCAATCGACTTATTTTACTTATTATCATGAAATGTTCACAAATAATTGATGAAAATTTATATTATAAACTCCATTCACCTTATTAGAGAACGCTTTATTTCTAGCGCAAAATTCGCAGCCATCCGATATGTCATGTCATTTGAATTGAACTATAAATTATTTCTATTCTGTAAAGTTAAACAAAATGCTTCTTTTCAAAACCGCTTCAGTAGGTATACTCACTGATCGAAAACTGGTCTAGTATTAAACCAGAGTAGATAATAATCAATCTTTTGGAACTTTACACAGTAAAATACATCCTCTAGTATGGTCTTTGATAATTTATTGACAAGTACTTCTTTGTAATAGTATGGAATATGTGTGTTTTTGATTATCATCGTTACGTATTCGTATTTTACAATATAAATAATTTAAAAATAAATATATTTTTTAAATTCTGGAATTACAGTTCAAAATAAATAAATAGCTCATAAAGTCTTTGTTATAGTATTTTGGCTTGCAGAAAATGACTTTTTAGAAATGTTATCCTGATGATCCTGGAAAACACGAGATTAAAAAAAACATAAATATTTCCCAAATATTTTCCATAGCCCGGACGTTAGGGATTTTACCCTTCATTTTTTACTGAAAGCAAGTCGCTTGGTGAGTAGTTTAATGTTTCTGGGATCATGTCCTTCCGATTCAGACTTGAAGCTCTCAGCGCCAACCGTGCAGACGCCATATACACTATATATACAGGGTGATCATTTATATCGGAAACGGCCTTATGCAGAGAACGTTTCAAGTTTATTGTGATTCTTCTTTATGGCACTTATTTTTATTAATATCAAGCGTACTTAATTTCAATGGGAAGCTATGTATGAAAATGTATCACATTAACAATTTTTGCAAAAACAATGCAGAAAAATCGGCTGAAAGTTGAAATGTCAGAAAATCAAAACAGTCTACGTACGCCACTGGAATATTATGCCAAGCAGTGTTTCTACTACCCTATTTCTTATTTATTTCTTCTTATTATCCCTTTTTCAGTTATTGTCGAATAATGCACTCCTAGTAGTGCAGGAAAAATATTTAAAAAATCGGAAAAACCTCGGAATTCTGTTCAGAATTGAGTGCTCTACAACATATCCAAAATCGCCAAAAATCGCTCCCGGAGGTTTTGAGTTATTGGAGGGGGGGTAAAAAATTGCAGGTAAAAATGGAGGGGATGGAACCCGTCAATCCATTGGATGCGAATACATTATAGTTCGACGTATCATATCCCCTTGATACCATTCTGGCACAAAAAGTGTCCATCATTGTTGAAGGGGAGTAGTGGGGGGGCGAAGCTCTGCTAGGTGGTCCATTTTGTTTTTCTGGCAATGTAGAATCGATCACGACAAGTTTGGTATCTTTTCCGACTAAATTCAATTTTCTGAACTCGTATCCGATGTGTAAATTCGAATAAAAAACAATTTTGAACAAGTTAACTTTAGAAAACTTGTTTTTTCTTTGACAATTTTGACGAATTTTTGTTTTACTGTTGGAGGTATTCATTTTTAGAAAATTTTCAGGGACCATTAAATTGAAGTGTATTCTCCACAAAAATCATCCACTCGATGTATAATTTTGTTTCTCGAGTTTAAAAAATCGATTTCAACTTGAGCCGGCACGGCTTGTCGTCTACTACTGACCAGAACACCACAGCATGCACCTTTAAATGAAAACACCTCAAACTATTGAAGAAATAACAACTCATCTTTGAAAATTGGAGGATTTGTGCAGAGCTTAATTCCCTATAACATGAACAAAATCGCCATCAATCGCAATGCAGGATTTTGAGTTACTCCAATAACTCAAAACCCCCCGGTGCAATTTTTGGCTATTTTGGATATGTGTAGAGCACTCGATTCTGAACAAAATATCAAACTTTCAGGACGTCCATATTTTTTCCGAGGTTTAAATCTATCTTTCTTGTACTATAGTGACGTCGTGACGTTGATTTTCGTTGAAATCAACAGGAATTTTTTACACATCTTTTCAAATTGAAAATATGGAAAGAATGACTGTACACACGAGTGTATGAAATATATTATACGCTCTATCGAAAACACTTGAGAAAAGAGAAAAGTAATGGATTATATCCAACATGTTGATAATAATATGAGCAACTGTTTCAGGAACACTGAAGAAAAGTGTAGGTCATGGTGCGTGTGTAGGTACATGTGCGAAACATTTTCAAATTCAAAATAAAAAGTTCTACTGATTTATGTTGGAAAAAGTTGGCATTGCTATCAAGAAACATAAACTGAACTGTTATAATTTCCGGCTGAACCCCAAGAGAGAAAAAGAGCTTGCCATGTAAATTAAGTACGGTTGATGAATGATTTCCATAAAAAAGAATAACGACAAACCCGAAAATAAATTTGATACTTTCACTGTGGATGTCGTTATTTCTGAAAATAGTAGGCCTAGACTTTGGCTGTCAATCTTATTTCTTATCTTACATATTCGTTGTTTCAATAGGCGCTCTGCGGATTTACTTCAGCGCCAAAAGTAGCGATTTTTTGCACTTTCTGCAGGAAGCTATCTGTTTCCATAACAACAATGCCATTTCCGGGGTTTCATGGTTAACCATGGGCAACCATAATACGGGGTTTCATGGTTACCAGTCACTTTCTCAAGTATCTATAATCGAGGAGAGTACTTCTAAAATGGCGGTCATTCAAGAAAAATGACGTTATTGATAAAATGACGTGACTTCGGCCTTATTTCAGTTGGTTCTAAAAATATTAGGCTCAAACTTTGACTGCCAGTGTATTATTTCATCCCCAACAGTACCATCCGCACAAATATTCACTTGCACAGCGAAATATTAAAAGACGACCAAGTTATTGAAGGAAAGCGTTTTTGGGAGAAAAATCTGTTTTTTTCCCCAAGATATTCCATCAGGAAACGAGTCTCTGCACTAGATAGACACAGAATCACAGGATAATCGGGCAATTTAGATGATTCCGTTCTTTTGGTTTATGTTTAATTCATTTGAACTTTTTTCTGTTTCACCCTGTATATGACGTCTGCACGGTTGGTGCTAAGGGCTACAACGAGTCAATAAATTCCTTCCACCAAAAAATACAGAGTGGAGTCAAAATTAATCCCTTAACGGCCGGACTACTACCAACAATGGCCAAGGTCATACTCTCTCAGGATGATTTAGATATGGATTTCTTGCAATCACCAGCTCTATCCTATCACCAGCAGATGCAATCAAAGGCACCGTCAAACAGCAATCAAAATCTTTCGTTTTCGTGTCGTTCACCTGAAACAAAAAAGTTTCGTTCAATAATTATTACTGTGAAACCGAAATGCCGCAAGTCCTGACTTATTACAGTTTTTGTCAGGGATGGATTTAAATTAATGTGAACACTGCAACCCAGTTAATAACATTCCCGCGATAATTAACCGTCCCAAAACAGTGTAAATTGATAACACAGACTATAAATTTACATCTGGGTCTGGCAATTATTAGTTGGGACAAGGTTCGGGTATTTGATATTAATAGGTCGGGCTGTCATGTCCAGGACTGAATTTTAAATGCTTCCAGGGAGTTGATTAGTGCACCCTAGTGCTGGTTCAAGAATTTATGCGATTCTTAATTCAAGTTTCATGAATAGATATAGTCACTAAAAATGTAGCTGGGATCCAAGTAAATGGGCAACTATTGCACCAGCAAGTACATAATTTTACTATCTTTGTTTGATTATTACCTGTATAATTCTATCAAAAGGCCGTAACAGGCCAACAATGTCTGCAGGACCTCCTTTACGTATTCTATTGATGTACACCCCTTTCTCGTACAAGCCATCGCTAACACTAAACCCATAATCATCGTAAATTGAGTCCTTATACAGAGTCACGTGATAAATTTCATTATCTAAAATGCTCTCGTCGCTATAATATCCCTGTAATCTACTGCACTGGCCGTAGTTAGACGATTCATAATTCAGGGTATTCGAGAAATTATAATTGGGCAATGGCAAAGGGCTCGGGCAGAACATGTCCTCGGCATCCGAGTAAAACTGCAATTGCGAGTCGTGCTTCTTTTGCTTTGTCAGCGTCAGATCTTTATCGGGCTGCTCCTGATCCTGATCTTGATCCTGGAACGACAGCGGCTCGCTTATGATGCTTTCGCCGTCTTTAACTTCTGGAACGTCTTTGAAAAGAAACCACAAATCATCAATTATTCAAAACACTTGTGCGGCATACTTTTTCATTTTTTATTACCAGCAATGTTATCGTTGGTGTTGCTGTCCCAGGAGTGAACGGCGCTGTCGACGCTGAGAACGCCTGGACTAGAATAATTGCACCTGGTTTCGTCCACAGTGACTTCTAAAAAATCACACATGAACTTGACGAGATATAGATGTGTATAAGAATAATGGAGAAGTGCATACCCGAGTTTTTGATGTTTCTCGCAATTTTCAGCTGAACGCGGTCGCTAGACGTCTGCAACAATCGGATTGCATCCGACAGAGGTCTGTTATCGAGATTTTCGTTGTTAATCGCAAGTATTCTGTCGCCAATGTGTAGGGCTCCTGTTTTTTCTGCTAAGCCACCTGTAAAAGTTTCACAATAATTCATTCTTTGAATGTCTAAAATACCTGCAATATCTATCATGAATCAAAATTATGAATTGAACTGGCAGTAAAAAATTTGAAATGCTCATCTGAACTTTCTCATCCGAACAAGAATAATTAATTATGTAATTCAAACGGGAATGAGCGAAGGAAAAGCGCAGTTCATTTTCTGTTATCCGAGATATCAAAAGAAGAGTTCTTTAGGATGTCTAGCGGGTACTCAAATTATCCTGATTTCTGTCTGTGTGCCTCGTCGGCGGTAAGTTTTTCCGTTCTCGATAAGTCCTTGACGATTCATCAAATTCAACATCTATTGGAAACGAATATCAAAGTTTCATTGCAAACGGTCCACCAGAGAGCACAGTTGTCCTAGTTTTTCGTACTTTTTAGCTGATACCGTAAAGGGACTATTTTATGAAAAAACTTTACAACTTTTCACTTTGCATTCCGGTTCATATTTTCAAAATGTAAACGAAAATTACAATAATAATCATAAACGTTTCGGAAAAATACTTGGGCACTTTACTTTTCTCAATATTCTACCTTTGTGCCTGCTATCAACGGGAGTCGATTTAAAGATGATAAGATGATCTAAGGTACTGTGGCTACGATTTGTAAAAACCTATGTTGAAGACAGCATCGAAAAGAAGTGAAGTGATGGAATTTAAGCCTAGTGGCGCATATTGATGATTGAGTACAGATGAATGATTAGCAACCATGTTGGATAAAATGCTCAAATAAAAATTGCGATTCTAAAGTGCCGGAATAAGAGAGTAAATCTCATAGTGAACTCCAAATCCTTGAGTGCATGATGAACACGCGGTCCTTATGATTGTTTTTGGTCGAAAACAGTCCACTAGTCCAGTAAATCTATGCTGTATCTAAACTACAGCTACATAATTACGATAATAGTTGGCTCAAGTTTGTTGTGTTTTAAGTGACCTATGAAATGACAAAATGTCGATGTTGGTCACCAGGCAAAAGCCAATCAAAACAGTTGCTGCATTATTTGTTATCAGAACGGACACTTCTTGGTCAACGCACTGGTCACTCGAAACACGACAAACTTGTCTAGATTCTGTGAACGGTCAATTGCTCTGGAAAAACCGTGTGTTTTCTAAATGTACGTTGATATCGCTAAAAAATGTTCTTTACCTTCAGTCAATCTGGACAAAACTATGGGCTCCAGACAATCCTCACTTCCGGAAATCGTTATACCCAAAGGACCGCCGTACCGGTGGAGCTCGACGGTGTAGACAATGCTGTCCAGAAATAAATTGGCATTTTCTGTTTCAGTCTTTTCGACCTTCAACGTCACAATGTCGTTAGTCGAGGTCTGTAGTATCTCGAAGGCCGACTCCAGACTGAGGTGGTCCAGCGGCCTGTTGTCTATGGCCAACAGCCTGTCACCGGCATGCAAGGTGCCTGTTCTATGTGCAATTGACCTAGATAGGAAATTTAATTTGTAGGTTAGGCGGGTAGGTCAATGGAGCACCTAATATCAAATGTGGATGAAGAGCTACCAGGGCGAAAGAAGCACTGTCTTTTCTAGCTGAACAGTTTTTGAAGCTCTCGTTCTGATGCTTTAGAATAAACCGTTTCACAATCAAAACATTGTAGTTATTCAAAGTTCTCTTGATAGCAAATGGGGAAAGCTATTAATTACCACATTAAGGTTGAACGAAGTGCAGGGCAACATAAGTATACTGAGTACGTCCACCTTGAGTATGATTCGAATGAGCTATAATTCCCTGAATTTCTCCTCCCCAAAAGTGTCGCGTGGCGTGACCCTAGGCCACTCGAATCACGATTTGATTGGACGTACTTTACATATTTTATGACCATTTTTGATGAAGGTGCTATAATAGCTGTAGAATATTGTGTCGATATTTTCTTTCAAAAAGTTTTGAACGAGGTTTTGAATCTAGGTTTTTAAACTTCCCAAGGTGGAACTTCCATCTGAACCGTTGACGTTAAGCTCTTGGTATTACAGGGATCGGAGTGCGACGCACGTCCAATAATTTCGAAATTTACGAGGAAATTTATGAAGTTGCTCAGCGGGAATGTCCTCTCGATTCGATGACAATGGGAACAGTTAGGCTGTGCACAATGGTGCAAGGGAATAATTAAATTTCCCCATACTCACCCTCTGCGAATTTCGGAGATGATGAAGGGCTCCTCGGGACGTGTCTTGGACGCCGTGATTGTGATGCCCAGGGCGGGACCCCTTTTCGCCAGCTTGACCGTGAAAATTCCACTGGACGGTACAATGGTGTCGGCCACGTCGAATTCGACTTCCAAGGCGACTTTGACCGCTCCCCCGTCGTTGGCCATCTCCAGGATCGAGTTGATCTCCTGCAGCGTCAAATTCACCTGGTGATTCACGGAGATTATTCTGTCGCCCACTTGGAGGCACCCACATCTGAAACGTGGAATCGCAAAATAGAGCCAATTGTCGCAGAGCATATATTTTGGTTTTTGGACCTGTATGCAGGGGAGTCCGAGATAATCCGGGATATCAATATGTCTGCGGTTCGGTTTTCTGAATGTTCTCCGACGGAAACTGCCAGACCATAACCGAGGCCCCGGTCTGCGGTCAACGTGACGTTCAAGGACTCGGGATGGCACACTCCCATGCTTCCAGTACAACCGCAGTAGCTACCTAAACATTTTGTGCTTACAGGACGGGAAGCTATTTATCTTGAATCGAAGAAGTTCAATGCAAAGCACATCCCTTTTGCTTGAATCTAGGCTAAACGTGTGTTATTTTGGAAACCGTTACATTTATTTACCTGAATCACTCTCGATGGATTTATGAAAAGTGCTCTGTCTGTTAATCCTATTCCTGTTTCCCGACCGCCTTGAGTTCAAAGTGCTAAATCCTGCCACACTGGGACTAGTAGGATATTGCCCTGAAAACAAAACTCTTTGACTTCACACGTAATTTCAATAAATAAATAAATGTATGAACAGAAGTTCCTTAAAATTAGGCATTTTGTACAAAATGGCCAGCTAACTTGGGAAGGATTTCAATCCAATCCCTATATCCTATAACGATGAGAACCTGTTCTCAGCAACTAGGAATAAGGCAAGGTATTTCATCACAAGATAAAGACTGTGGAAAGATCATCGTCGACAACTTCAGATAACCGTGAGATCGACCAGAATTTGAGTAAGACCTCGGGCAGGACCAAAGAACAAGAAACGGAGTGACACAGTGAAATTATAAGTAAACAAGGGAATCATATCTACCTATCCTATATCCCATACACTTGAATGAGTTCATGGCGCAAAAATAAAGTGACAAGCTTGAGCGCTGCGCTGGGAGAATACGGCCGATGGTAGATGACCGCTGATAAATTCGCTCCAAAACTTTGCAGGTGCCATCAGCCGTAGTCGTAGCCCCCCAGCTTGTCACTTTATTTTATATCCAAAAATTCATTCTATACTGCGTTCAACCCTAGTGTGATTCTAGTTGGCTGGGAGTCTCGCCACGAGACGTTTTTGGAAAGGAGAAATTCGGGAAATCACAGCTCACTAGAATCACACTAGGGTTGAACGCAGTATACTAAAAATAGAAAGTGTATGGGATATACAGTGAGGGACGGAAGTATGGAACAAATTTAATAAAAAATTCGCATTTCTTTTCTTGAAAAATTCCTCGGACAAGTCCATTTTATTTTCCAATTCGGCACATTTTGATGTAAAACTTTCATATTTGCGCCATTTTTGTAAAAGCTGTGACGTCATCAGCAATTTTTTAAATTGAACCTCCTTCCTTTTTTTTGATTCGAATAGTGGTATGGTAAATTTCTAGTTCCTTATTGATGTTTCGACAAAATGAAAACGTTTTTATCGCAGAAATGTTCATAAAATCGCTGAAAATATTTCACTCTAAGGTCAAATAACTTTTCCAGTCGCCCTCTAGGCCCTTTAGTCTTCCCTTTAGGTCACTATGCGCGACCTGTCTTTACTCTTTTGGACACCTGTTTTCCTGAAAGACGCGGATTGGCAGACGAGGACCGATATAGTGGAACGCGAGATCTTCGGATCTCACCCCCTTCGATTATTTCTTACGGGAATACCCAAACAAAAGTCTCCATCAACGGGCCACAAAATTCGAAAAACTTGAAAGGTCAAATTCGTGAGTAATATCCCTTGATCAGTGTAGAAGTTATCCAAAATGTTATCCGAGAATTTCGGACAGGCTTGCGTACTGCCAAGAGACTAACGGGTGGTAGCTTAAGCATTTGATCCAGTAAAAGAAGTCCCAAATCAATTTCAATGAAAATAAAGAATTGATTTTTCAGAATTGAAAATTTTTAGAAATTTGACATCCAATATTCCCGAAACTATCAGCCCAAAAAGTATAATGGGCATATTGCTGAAATCAGAATTCCATAATCTATTCAAATCTGCAAAAAAAGAAAGAAGTTCAATTTGAAAAAATGACTGATGACGTCACACTCGTCACAGCTTCTACAAAAATGGCGGCAAATATGAAAATTTTACATCAAAATGTGCGGAATTGGAAAAAGAAAATCGACCTGTTCAAAGAATTTCTCGAGAGAAGAAATGTGAATTTCCTAGTGAATTTGTTCCATACTTTTGCCCCTCACTGTATGTTACTCAAAAGGAGAATGGAAAACAGAACAATCCACAATATTTACATAATCCCAAAAGCATATTAGCATATCGGATTACCATGACAACGGTGCAAAAAACCTACGCTAGCCAACCAGGCGTCTGTATTTGGTAATACCAGTTGGCGTTGACCACACTTCTAAACCACATTTCAAAACTGCACTTGATCTTCCTTGCACGGTGTTTCGCTAAAAAAAAGAACACGGTTTCTACCTGGAACGGCCTTTTATACATTTTCTTATTTGACAGCCTGCAACCACCCGCAACACCGTTTAAGGTACGTTCCGATATTCGTTTTGGTTAACCAACCAGCGACGGCGCCAGAGTTTCTTCAACGGGTGGGCACAAAAAGGCACATTATTCAGGGAGGTGGGGACTGATCTAGTTATATGTATAACCTCCTATCCCCCAAACAACTTTTATATATAAGAAAACAGTCAAGCGCAAAAAAGTTTTATTAGAAAAAAAACTTTTCCGAGACATTTTCTGAGAAATCGGGTGGGCACGTGGGTGAGCACCTATGATTTTAGGGGAAGCACGTGCCCACCCTGGCCACCCCCTGGCGCCGTCGCTGTAACCAACCGCCTGAAAAACTGTATATTGGAGCGACCGGCTGCCTGAAAAAGGTTAACCAGCTGTCAACCACAACGACCAGCTTCGGAGGCCGGTCAGTGGAGGTTAACCCAAACGTCAACTGTCGTTCCGATATCAAAAGTAACCCACTGAAAAAGTGGTCGACCGGCTGGTTAACCGATTTGAATATCGGAACATACCTTTATTGTTGACGCAAGTATACCTAATGTCAATGTCAATTGTCATTTCGGGTTTGCGTCCAGGGTGGCGCCCTGACCTATATCAATATTCTACGTCATCACTAATTGAGCGTATTTCATCTATGAGTTCTTCTATGACTTACAAAGTTGAACTCGCATTAAACTACCGGTGTTGCTGCAAACATAATTTTTTGCGGCTCAAGACTGAGAGAGAGAGAAATAATATTTAAGCGACACAGACTATAACAATAAAGCTTTGTATTCCTACCACGTACCAGGATTGTAGTTCCTGGAACTGGCTCTCTGCACCGTGTGGAACGGTAATATCTGCAGCTTGGACGCTCTCCTGAGCAGCCTCTCGGCATCGTTGGTGCTCCCGTTCCAGTCTTCAAGAAGAAGATCGTCGATGGCCAACAACTGATCGCCGGGATTCAGAGCACCGCATCGATCGGCCGTGCTGGCGGGCATGATGTGCTCGATGAAATAACCGGCGGCCAATATTTCGTCCGGTCCGAGTTCGCAACAATTGGCCAGGATTAGACCGAAGTCCTCCTCGGCCTGCCTGTCGATTTCTATCAGCAACGGTCCGTTTGCAAACTTCACCGATTCCATGATGCTGACGTCATACTCAATGGTCAGAGTTGTAAGCGTGTAGCCCAGTTGGTTGGTTATGTTGGAATTGTCTTTGAGCAGATGTTGCGCTTCCAATAAAGTCTTGTTTAGGAGCGTGTGATGGTCTACTTTGAGCAAACGGTCTCCTCCTCGGATCAGGCCGCTCCTGTGGAATTATAATGAATTTATGACCGAAAGGTAATAATGATACGCGATACGCGTCATTCTCAGCAAATAAGTAGGTACTTAAGTAACAATTTTATGGGAGTTACTGTCGAATGCGGCAATGATCAGAGCGTCCCATTAAGGGCGAAAGCTCGTAAGATACCTATTCATTCCACGGCATGGATGACGTAAGATCAAGAAATTGTTTTTATAGCGTCACAATTATAATTATTAGCAACGGAATCATAAGAAAATAAAAAGTCATTGGTGATTATTTAACCAATTTCTGCAATAACCACCTATTGGTTTCATCTAAGTGTAGGTAGGTAGGTAGGTGTTGCGTTTTTAAGTGGAGTACCTACCCAGAAGTAAAACTGAATCCGGCCACGATGCTCCGCTCTTTCTAGTAGGTACTACAAACAATGGTACTACTTACTAGTACGACTAGTTAGTGCAGATTAGGGTTACCAACCGTACTCTTTAAAGAGTACAGGTACTCTTTTTGAGACGAAAGAGTAGCGTACTCTCACTTTTCAAATTCTGAAGCCAAATCTCCCTGTAGGGGAGACCGGGGCGAGTTGATACCAGGGGTAGGTTGACACAGGGCCAAAATTTCAAAAAATTACCGCCGGAACTCCATTAAATTAGAAGTGGAGTGTGCTGTCATCTACTGGAATACTCTGCGGAAGTTAGAACGTTATGACGTCTGTTAATTTGAAACTATTGACAATTTACATTTTTCGCGCTAAGTGAGTAAATTTTCAACTTCTCTGATAATATCACATTTTTTGCATAAAATCATATCCTGATGTATACTTTTTTGTTTCACTTAATGCATGCCTATTCTTTTTGATATTCCAGTCTTTGTATTCAATAATAATGAGTGGTTTTTATAAAAAAAAATATTTAACCTAATATTTCACACTGGGGCTAGTTGGCACTCTTTGACGGGGTATGTTGGCACCGTGTATTTCAGTGGGTATTTCGATTATGATATATGATCATGGGTATGATTGTTAATTTATTATATATATTCTTATTTACACAGTATTACGATACAAATATGCGTATTAGTTATTATAAAGTATGTATTTTTCTGCATTTTTTCATAATAGTATTTTATTATGTTTTGATATTTCTAAAATATTTTTTATCGTTCATTTCAGTTCTTGTATTTTTGTGTAGTGAGTGGGATATGGACTAAACTCAATGTATTTCAGTTAGAAGGTACATGTTTTATTTTGTTCTTTTTTCTGATTCTATATTTTTCATGTGCCAATTTGCCCCTGCATGTGTGCCAACCTGCCCCTGAATCGGGGTCAGTTGGCACGCTTACATTGGTTTGAAAAAAAAATCATAAAACCAAAACGCAAAAAAATATGTCTAGTTTGACTTCAACAATTTTTAGCCAAAGCATGACTCTTATCTCCAACATCATAACAGGAACTTGATATGGCATATTTTGTCGGGAAAAAAATCGAATCTGAAAAGTGTGCCAACCATCCCCGGTCTCCCCTACTACTGTCACGTTCGCACACAATCACGCATGTGGGCAAAATCCAAGAATATGAGGAATTCCTATCAACTAAACTGCTGGACAACGAAGTTGTCGGTATCGGAAAAATGGTCCGACTTTGGAAGTCAATATCTCTCGATTGCCGATTGCGATTTCCATTTTGTTTCTTGCATTAACTAGCCTAATCTTTCCGTAACTCATCCTATAACAGTGAATGTTGAGAATCTCCATGTAAATTTTCTATTTTTGGCAATTTCCATTTGCCAAAAAATTCATCTTATTTATTCTTATACAAAAATCATGAAGTGTGGTGTCTTATCTCGAAACAGTTTTGAAATTACCCAAATTGGAAGTCTTACATTGAAGATATGAATTTTTATGTTGAATGTCACAGATTTGCCTTGCTGGCGCGCGAGATTAAGTCACTTTTGACGAATGGATGTTGGCATTGAGCAAGATTGTTTGTACAACAGTCCAGGACAATTTTACTCTCAACACAACCGGAATATTCAGCGTGGGGCCAAGCAGGGGCCACTTTTTCAAGTGGTTGTCACTGCCTGTTTTTCGTACGTTGAATTTCGTCAGAATTTCATCAGAATTTTAAAAGTAGAACATGTTCCATTTGCAAGTTTAAGCCCCTGAACATGGTAACGATGTAAAACTACAGTTTACGAGTAAAGTAAAGCCCCCCTGGACGTTATACTTTTTGTGCTTGTGCTATGCCTGAGTTTCGCAAATCTGCAACATCCAACATAAAAATTCAATCTTCAATGTTGGAGTTCTAATCTGGATAAATCCAAATCCGTTTCGAGATAAGATACCACACTTAATGATTTTTGTATTGAAATATTGAAAAAATATGTTTTTCTTTAATAGGGGGTACGATGAAGTCGTTGCAATTTTGTACCATTTTACGTATCACCCTGTAGAAAATTTACAGGAAATTTCTCAACATTCACTATTGAAGGATGAGTTACGGAGAGATCAAGCTAGTTAACGCAACAAACAAAATGGAAATCGCAATCGGTAATCGGGAGATATTGGCCTCCAAAGTCAAACCATTTTTCCGATACCGACAACTTCGTTGTCCAGCAGTTCAGTAGCAATAAATTGTTTCTATTGGTTGAAAAGCGGTTCAACAATATGCTCCTTTCGATATTAGCCCCTGTTGCCGTAGGTACGGTTGCGGCCATTATAAAGTGGACGACTAGTCCAGACAAATTAGCCCAAAATGGCGGCCGATCGTGCATTGAATGATAGGGTTGTAATTTTCTCGGGAATGTGTAGAGGGTGGTTCCCTGAACAACGCCTAATAAAGTCTTTTCGATTTTAGGCGCCGCGGGCCGGGGGAGGGGGTGACAAATGTCAGTTTTTTTTTCAGAAATTTCATATGAATCAAAATTAAAGCTGAGAAATTTCATTTCAAATGGTGTATCCACGTTTTACCTAACTGTTATCGATTTCGGGATATGAGCCGTTGAATATGAAAAATTTTCAAAAAAGTGGTACAGCCGTTTAGAGTATCTCGTCAAGCTATCTCTTCTAACTCACTACTCAATAACTTCCGATATAATTCCGGATTAATTTTACCTTATCCCAATCAGGACCAAGGCCTCTTTAGCACCAGACAGTGTCCTTTACCCCATTTTAAAGAGAATTCCATCAACTTTAATTTAGATTGGTGCAAAACTTCTGTGCGACGCACCGTTTTCGAGATAAACAGTGAAAACTGATCAAAGTGACATTTGTCACCCCTCCTCCGCCCGGCGGCGCCTAAAATCGAAGGGACTTCATCAGGTGATGTTCAGGGAACCACCCTCTACACATTCCTGAAAAAATTAGAACCCTATATAGCCCAGGCATTTTAGGGTTTGACCCTGAAATAAATATGTCCCTTTTGAAATTTTGCACAAACGGCCTTTGACCAATGCTGAACAACATACTAAAAGCTCTGGTCCAACAAGTGTGCGGAACATAGTTTTTTTTTGGGCAAGAAAGGAGTAAGTGCCGCCAAATCAGATAAACTCTTGCTGTAGTTCGGAAGAGGGTACTGTAAATATCAACGTTGACCAACGTGTCCCTCAAGCAATGCTGATCAATGTACTAAAAGCTCCGGGTCTTGAAATGTGAGCGTCAAAATTCTTGATGAGCAAGAAGGGAGTAAGTTCCGCAACTGTGGGTAACTCTGTAAAATTTGATTTCCTCCAAATTTTGAAGGACCCTGGTTGGTCTGAATGCCTCCCAAGCAATGCTGATCCACATTTTAAAACAGAATTCTTTGATTTCGCTCCTCCCGACCCACCAACCAAAGAGGAGGGAAAGTATTGTGGAGGCGATAAAAAACATTTTTCGGGATGAACACGGAAATATCCATTTTGAGCCGCCCTGAGACGATCATCGGGACCATTTCCACATGAAAGTTTGTCTGCTGTGTGTCTGTCTGTGTTTATGTCTGGCTGTGTGTGTGTCTGTCTGTAATATTCCACGATAACGGCCAAATGGTGTATCTGATAGACTTGGAATTTAGTATGCAGACATGGGTTTGCTGTCGAATAAGTCCATATATTTTTGGCTGTCATCTGTCAAATAAAAATGTCACTATCAAAAAATGACAGAAGCTATATATCACGGAACTTGACATGTAATATGTCGTTTGAAAGCCTTTGCAAAACTGTATTAAGAACAGTTGAGAGTACTTCTCTATCTGTCATATGTCAAATATTAAAAAATGTCAAAATCCAAAACTTTGCCATTCAATTATTCAAAATCTATTTGATGGATTGGAATCAAATTCGGTAGGCAGCAACAGAATAAAAGTATCAAATTAAGTCTGCAGTTAGAGTTTTCCATCATCTCTCAATCAGGCGCTACGAGATTTGGCGGCACTTACTCTTTTCTTGCCCCAAAAAACTATGTTCCGCACATTTGTTGGACCGCAGCTTTTGGTATGTTGTTCAGCATTGATCAAAGGCTGTTGGTGCAAAATTTCAAAAGGGACATATTTATTTCAGGGTTCGACCAAAATTTCACCTAAAATGCCTGGGCTAATATGATTTTATGCGAGATGAGAACCTGATTTGACTGGACCAGACCTCGTGGACGACAATGTCAATGAGTTGCCTTGCTGTCATGCGATGTTCAGGCCAGAATCCTGAAAAATCTGTCAACTGTCGCCCACTTTAAAAAGGCCGCAACGGTACAGTTGTGATATAATGAATCGTACGGTTGCAAATTATATCACAACTGTACATACAGGGTGATTCAAAAGTGTCGGACAACCTTGAAGATGCGTAATATGGAGGTGTAGTAAGTAGAGTGCCGGAAAGTTGTTGAAAAAATTCTATGTCTTCTAGTTTTGAAGTTATGGAGGAACAAAAGTTGGTCCTTCGATCGCTTCTATTTTTGTTGTTTCAAACGATTTTAGTAAACTGTTTATCGGAAAACAATGACTACAAAAAATCAACCTCTGAATCTGTAAAGAATTTCTGTTTCGTATAATACACGGTGAGCCATAGATCCTGGAGATTTTTTTATTCTAAAAGTGCCTGAGAACAGCTACAT
Source organism: Anaspis maculata (assembly GCA_949128115.1). Lineage (NCBI taxonomy): Eukaryota > Metazoa > Arthropoda > Insecta > Coleoptera > Scraptiidae > Anaspis > Anaspis maculata. The sequence goes on along the minus strand of OX421961.1, from coordinate 55,372,381 downwards.
TGGTCCCATAACCTATGTTGAGCACAATAAAACTATAAAACACAATTCATTTTAGTAGAATTCTTTTGCTTCTGTTTTTTTTTAGGAAAACTAAATTTTTGTAGTTTATGATTCACCCTGTATGTATAGAAAACAGAAATTCAATACAGATTCATGCAGAGGTTGATTTTTCGTGATCAATATTTTTCCACAAACAGTTTACTAAAATCTTTTGAAACTACGGAAATAGAAGCAATCGAAGGGCCACGACCATCTCTTGTCCTCCATAACTCCAAAACAAAAAGACATCGAATTTTTTAACAACTTTCCAGTACCCTACTACACCTCCATATTACGCACCGTCAAGATGGTCTGACACTTTTGAATCACCCTGTGGAAAGTAATCCCAGGTGCCTCATGCAGGTTTTTCTTATTCCGATCTGAGACGTTCTGATATCAGGGTCAAGTCAAATCAGAAACACCCTGTGTATAATATGACAAAATATAATGAATTGAACACATCGACCTAGTTATTTTCCGATATATTTTTTGGCTTTTTAGAGGAATGAAATTAGATCACTCGAATGAAACCTGCATTTTCCATAAATTTACAAACAAAATGCCCATATATCAATATTCTTATCTCAACAACGGGAAATTTCCATTTATTCGAACAAAATAAATTCATAGATTGCACTTTTGTTTTTTTTTCTGTAGAAACAAAACAGTGCAGCTTTACGCTGCGAGAGATGCCAGGAACGTAACCAGCTTGACAAATCGAAAGCTTTTGTAGATAGGTAGGTATGGACAGCAAAATCAATAGTTATTTTGAATAATATGACATCTCTATTGCAATATCAGTATATGTACGCACATTTTTCCCGTTTTAGGAAGATGTTCACCAACAAGGTTTTCTCTTCACGCGAGATATCACAAATAAGTACCTATAATAATTAATAATGAATAAGAACATTTAGATTCAAAGGGAGAAAAGAGAAGTTTATTATTTGAACGTCAGAACATTTAGTTTCAAAGGGAGAAGTTTATTTTTCAACTGAAGGAAATCCGGGAAATTGGACAAAAATCGTTGGAAAATGTTCAAGAACCAAATATTTATTGTTCAGAAAATAGCTGGTGAAAATCAGTTCACGGATTGAAAACCTGGGGCAGAGTTCTCATTAATTGCAATTCAGGGCCCCTAAGTGACCTGTGAAATGAGGCTTCGAGCCCATCAGGGAGTCAGGTCCGAACCACACCTGACGACACGATAGTTCTGAAAACTAAAAAAACGAGAGGGGGCTCAGTGGGACACCAAGAGACGCCCGTAGACACCAGAGAGCCTATAGGGCTTCAACCAACCCAAGAAGACACAAGGGCGCCGTTTTTGCCTGAAATGGCAAAACCTGATAGTCACAGATGGGGGCTCTATCAGGGCCTTGAACGACAGACACCATGGAGATGGGGCCCTGGTACCGAATCAAATAAGGGAACTGAACACATTAGAGTTTGCACATAAAAGAACAGCATCCAAATTGTTATTTTGACATAGATACGATTCGTAACAAAAACGTACTGGTTTGGTTGCTAAGAAAATTGAATAGTCCAAAAGTCGAGGAACAGGCAAGCGCGGCTGGGAATATTTTTGAAAATCCATATCGCTTGTCCGGAAAATGGTGGCGAACTCCAACTTCAGCATTAGTTTTATTATTTGGTAATGTTGCTTCCTGTCAAGTTTAGCTCAAATCCGAGCTCGAATCTGTCGTATATATTTTGGATAATTAAATGGCAAAGGTTCAGACTTTAGCATTTATCATAATTTGACAGATAACCGGTAGGGAAATATTTTTAACTGTTCTGAATACAGTTCTTCAAGGACTTTCATATGACACTGCAATGACAAGTTGTTGCAGTCATTGCATTGGTTATTGCAAGTCAAGTTCCGTGAGATATAGCTTCTGTCATTTATTGATAGTGACACTTCTGTTTGACAGATGACAGTCAAAAACTAATCCGGTCATTCTACAGTGAAACCATGTCTGCATACACAAGTTGAAGTTGATCGGATCAACGATTCGACAGTTATTCTGGAAATGGTCTTAATCGACTTGGGGGACCTCAAAATGGATAAATCCCAAAACTTTTTTTCTGAACGATTACAGTACTTTCTCTTCGTGTTCGTGGGGGCCGAGAAATAGTCCAGTAAAATGAGGCGATTTTTATGTCAAAGTTGGAACTAATTAGGGGCAGGATAAAAAAAATATATGGCGATTCAGAGAATGAAAAACTGAATAAGAAAAACCAAAGTTTCATTTCCAGCCATTCCGGGAACCATGAAAAAAAAAATGGAGAAGATGGAAAAACATCCGCCGCGGTCGTTCTCTTGAAACGGTGAAAGAACGGTGAGAGATGTGTGAAAACTGTCAGGGACAAAGTTGTAGGGAACTCAATAATCTACAAAAAAGTTCCCAACAAATATACGTCTTACTTCTTTATTTCAGCCGTTAATGGCAGTCAAAGTTGCGCGCCGGTCTAGTGAAGTGGAAAAACTGTCCGTGTGACCTTCCTTCTTGAATCCTGCGAGAGCGACAAGAGGTATCCGAAAATTGTGGGCGACAAAATTGTAGAGAGTTGAATGCTCCACTAGAAAATCTTCAAGGCCAATTATTAGCTATTCTAGTTTAGCCGTGAACCAAGTCCAAAGTTGTGCAACAATCCTGTTAATGAAGTGGTTCTTCTGGAAAACTTACAAAAGTCCCAGACTCGATGAAAAAAATATAGCAATGTAAAGGATCAAAAACTGGTTCTGAAAAATCAAAGTTTCATTTTACACCGTTTCGGGAAATCCAAGAAAAAAAAGGAAAATTTGGAAAATAGCGATTTGCTCTCCCAGCTTCCTCATTGAATACCTACTGAAATAAACTGAATAAATATGGAAAATCTGAACAAACTAGTTAGTAGAGGATTAAATCATCTATAGAAAATGCTGTGATGTCATGTATGCATCTTTGTCGACTTAGCTGCGGAGCGCTATCAAAGTTGGGGTACATGACTAGTGACACGTCGCATATGTGGTCAAACTGGCACGACGGACGTTGCGGTCATTGTTCAATTGATTATGAAACATGAATAAATGATTTGGAAATATTGCGTGCTTTTTGAAAGTCTGGTAACTATTGTTGGAAATATGTAACTCCGCGGATGAACGCCTTGTTATCTATAACATTTATTGTTTGGCAAAATTAAAACCTGAGTGTCACTGTACTATTTTCGTCATATTTTCATACTAGAATACTAGAAATCTAGGACAAGAGACTAGGTTGCTAGGTAATTTCTGAATTTGTCGTTTCTAGTCACATATTTGTAGCATCAAAATAGTACGAAAATAGTATCGTGACACTCAGGTTTAAAACTGAGATAAGACTTACTCGTATTTCGTAACACAATACGTATAATAATAGAAAAAGCTGATTCACGTTAGATGATGAGATGTTTTTCAACTGATTTCTGATGAACAATGATCATTCAACAACAGCTCGGAGATAATAAACAACAACTGTCCACCTGAACAATGGGGTTGGAAATTAAACATTTCTCTTTTGATACTAGGATAACGAAGCTCTCGAAAATCTGCTTCGGCTGATTTCCTGCAGATACTTGAAAAACTGCGAGAAGCTTTGTGGATGCAGAAAAGCTGACCTCAAGTGTACCAAGTTTTTCCACTACTGCGGTGGAGCCAGCTGTTCTGACGCTTCCTGCATTGTCGTTTCGGAAGACGATGATGATGACTACAGTGGTAATTCTAACAATAGGTATCCACCCAGACGTTAAACAAAGCACGCAATTCTTCCAAATCATTTGATCATGTTTTATAATCAAATAAACAATGACCGCAACGTCGTGCCAGTTTGACCACATGCGACGCGTCACGAGTCATGTACTCCAACTTTGATAGCGCTCTGCAACTAAATAGACAAAGATGCATACATGACATCACGGAATTTTCTATAGATAATTTGATCCTTCACAAGCGAGTTTGTTCAGATTTTCTATATTTATTACGTTTATTTCACTATTCAATAAGGAAGCTGCTGGGAGTGCAAATCGCTATTTTTCAAGTTTTTTTTCTTTTTTTTTCTTAGGTTTCTCGAAACGGTGTAAAATGAAACTGGTTTTTCAGATCCAGTTTTCCATTCTCTACATTGTCATAGTTTTTTCTTCGAGTCTAGGAATTTTGTAAGTTTTCCAGAAGAACCACTTCATCAACAGGATTGTCGCGCAACTCCAAACGTAGTTCACGGCTAAACTAGAAAAGCTAATATTTGGCCTTGAAGATTTTTTAGTGGAGCATTCAATTCTTCACAACTTTGTCACTCACAATTTTCGGATATCTCTTGTCGTTCTCACAGCATTCAAGAAGGAAGGTCACGCGGACAGTTCTTCCACTTCACTAGACCGGCGCGCAACTTTGACTGCGATAAACGGCTTAGCTGAAGAAGTTAGACATATGCTTTCAGGAACTTTTTAGTAGATTATTAAATTCCCTACAACTTTGTTTCTGACAGTTTTTACACATCTCTCACCGTTCTCACACCGTTTCAGAAGAAAGACCGCGGCGCATGTTTTTCCATCTTCTCCATATTTTTTTCATGTTTCCTGGGATGACTGGAAATGAAATTTTGGTTTTTCTTATTCAGTTTTTCATTCTCTACATCTCCATATTTTTTTCATCCTGCCCCTAATTTGTTCCAAGTTAAATCCTTATTTTACTGGACTAAAAGTAAAATTATTCATGACATAGCTAATTGAGGATTTCCTCTGATATATTCTACGTTGATGCCGCTTACTTGACCTCATAAAATGAACGACCAGCTGTTGTGACCTAAACATGTTTCAATCATTTTTCGTAAAACTGCGTTTTTCAGTAGCCACTCCCACTATGCTAAAATCACAAAAGAAAATCCTCAATTGGCTATTTCATAAATAAATTCTTTGGTGCAACCGGGGGTGAGTAAATAAGAGTAGTTTATTAACCATTACCCAACTCTCTGGTAAGCAAACCGTAAACATTTTTCCGTTTATTAAATCGTCATGTATTTTCTAATAAAATTTTACGAAGCACGCAACGGGAGGCTTGAGAGTCCTCTTGATGTTTCTGAAGCAGTTAAAACTACGCTAAGTTTCGTTTGGAAGTCGTAAACCTCCCATTTATAAAAAAATAAATCCATCATTAATTATTGTGCAGTTTGCACGTCCATCAGCAATCGGCCGTAAATGATTATTTTGTTTGTGTTTATAGCTAATTCGTTAGCTCATAAACGAAGCAATTACAGTATTACAGACAAGTAGCAGCAGAGCTAATTCCGCAAAATATGAGACTAGAGGAACAAACTGAAAGCATATTAAGTTACAGCTTGGTAGGCAAAGGCAAGGGTGCTCCTGTGAGCAACGAGAGACCACCTACAAATTCCAATTTTCCCACAAAATACACATGTAAATATCCTATTTCTAAATAAATATTTAGATACCTGTGAGCTGGTCCATTTGGACGCACTTGGGTAATAACAAGAGGTCGGCTTAATTGGGGATGCTCCGGAACGGCACCACCTCTCAGGGTTATGCCTAGTGAGCCGTCGACCCTTTCCAGCGTAACATCGGTCACTTTTGACGTCACGCACAGGGAGCTTTGAGAAGCTAGAAAAGGCAAAATGAATCTTTCCATCAGGAAGTACATCAAATTCATAGTTAAATTATTAAAGTACTAGCTGAGTTTGTGAGGTGGGTTTCTAGGTTCAGTTAATTTTTATTTCGATTAGGTAGGTGGTTGCCAAACAACACCAACCTAATTTTTCAAAAAATATTTAAATCAAAAATGTTGAACGATTCACTGCTAGCACAGACATGCTATATCTCATACACTTTCTATTTTCAGTAGAATGACTTTTTGGAGCAGAAATAAAGTGACAAGCTAAAGGGCTACGACTACGGCTGATGGCACCTGCAAAGTTTGGGAGCGAAATTATCAGCGGTCATCTGCCGTATATCCTCCCAGCGCTCCAGCTTGTCATTTTATTTTTGCTCCAAAGAGTCATTTTACTAAAAATAGGAAGTGTATGGGATACAGGTAAGTATTATACCGCTTCTTATTGTTTCTTAACTTCTCGAAAGCGGGAATAAAAAAAATACCATTCATATACAGGTGGAGAATTAGCTGAGGAAATATCCACTAGATACATAGAGTGCCTAAGCCTGAGTGTTACGACGACGAATTCATCAACTCCCTATAGTGCTATATTTCTAGCATGAATATAGTTCGGCAGGGGCGTGAAAATACAGGATGTTTCAAAAAGTATGTAACATAGCCTAATGACAGGTAGGCCCCAAAGCGCAGCTAAGTTTTCTTGGGAACAATGTTCTACGTCACCTTTTTCGTGGCAAAATGAATGTACGGAATGCATTTGAATCAATTTTTTTTACACATTGGAAAAAATATAGCGAGCGAGTTGAAAATTCAATCACACGTTCTTCTTTTCATCTGTTTTTGTCGAACCGATCGAAGCGGGCCGTGCAATTTGAAAAGCCTTTCTAATAGTATTTTCCCTGTTATTGATGACTCCGGTGCCGTTTTTTTGAAAAAAATTGGAAAATGCACCTTTTTGCAGTCTTCTGCCAAAAAAGTGCGAAAATGCAAAAGGTACATCATATTTTGTTTTTGCTGAATCTGGCCCTCGACTTGTTGCTGGAATAGAGCTTTTTGTCAACTATTGCATAGGAGAGAAATGCAGTAAAATCAATTTGAATTCGTTTTGCAGAACATTAGGGAGAGTCTGGATAGCGAAGTTGTAAAGTTGTCTCACAGTTCCTTATTTTATTTTTTTTTATCCAATCAGTCGGAGTATGCCGTGCGATTTATAAAGCCATTTCTGTACTAGTTTTTGGAATAGACGACCAGAAAATGTACTCTTCTGGTGAAAAAGTGCAAACAAGCTATTTTCAGGCACAGTCCTAGAATTTTTGTTCATCCATGAGGCCATCTATGTGGTTTCAGCAGAGGAGGATTACTGTCAAATTTTATTGTATTATATCAAACCGTTGCAAAATTATCGTTCTACAAAATTTCAGCCTAGACATGGAACATGGAATCTTTGTAACCTATGGCCAAATAAGTTTTTCTCTTGCCATCTTATAGGCTCACCTCGGTATCTTCTATCTGACATTGAGCTACGGCACATACTTTTTGCAACACCTGGTATAAGCAACGTTTTGACGCCCACAACTTTTGAAAACAAAATTCGTTTTTTTTTCTGTTTTCATAATTGTGAAGTTCATTCCAATGTCTTGAAAGGGTGAAATTTTAGCTGTTAGGAACCTTCCTTTGGCAGCAGTCCCCATGAAAAGGCACGCAATACTTCATTTGAAAACTGAGAGAAAGATAGTTTAGACCTCGGTTTGAACAGTTAATTTGAAATAATTATGATCCCACGATGACCTGATATTATTATGTTGAACCTCTTGAAACAACCCCTCTTGAGAGTGTCCCCGCACTAAAGAGGCCGCGATACCTTTTTTGAAACTAGCATAGAACAAATTGAAATTAAAAACTGAAAATTGTAACAAAGCATAGGTAACTGACTTGACTACTGAACCCAGTGTCCCTACTCTGCTATAAGCTATAAGTAATAGGTACCAATTATCAAATCAATTCTGTTTCTCACCTCACAAGATATTTGTGATAGCAGCGCATGCATATAAACTTGATGATCTATGGGGTGAAGAAAAATAAGAACAACGGTGCAACTTCCAATATGTACATGAATTTTAAATTGAACATTGACGGCCTAACGTTTGGAGTTACCCGCGGTAAACTTGGAATGAAACCCGACGTGCGAAGTGCCAGCAAAATGTTTCAAAGGTTCTACACTTTTCCCGATACATCATTTACAACAAAATCAATTTTTAACAAACCGTTTCACACGAAGTTTTCGCGCAGTGCTGAAACTACTCTAACAGTGCATCAGAACTTGACTCTTCTGGAACAGGTAGGCTACCTCTACCAAGCATGCATGATGCAGATAGAGAAAAAGCTCAATAAAATGAAGCGCCACAAATTTTATTCGGGAGGTGAGGTGTCATTACCATAATTTGGCAGTGAATATTGGATCTCGAGCATGGCACTTCCGTCCACATTATCCAAGAGCTTTGAAACATCATCAGGTCGCATCCTGGACGTATTAATTCCGTTCACGCTGTATATTCGATCGCCTGGTATTAGTTGCTCGCTGGTGAGTGCCACAGATCCCGGTCTCAGGGACGCTATGCTTGGACATGGTTCCAATTCCGAATTTCCTAAAAATGACACAAAATAAATTCTGGCGAATGGAGGATGGATACGGGGGATTTAAAAAATGATTGGTGTGATTTGCCAAGAGCTTAAAGTTATAATGACATCGTATCGGACAACTTTGGGGAAGTTTTACGATACGAGCGTTTTTTATTTATCTGCACACCCCCTCATTCCCCATATCATCTTTAACGAAATATACTGTAAGAGAGGATATGATATTAAATAAACATCAACTGGAAGAAATACGGCCGTTGCTGCGAAAGCTTCCAAAAATCGGTAGGTACTTAACATAATGCCAAGAGACATCTCAAGTGCTTCTGCTTAATTAAAAAACTAGAAGAATATCAATATAACGTTTTCAACTAACAGTTTAACATATGCTTAGTGCTGTTGAAGAAGTGTACACACTACACAGCCTCTTGTTGGAATGGATTTTTTATACATCCCATTGAATATTTTTAACAAGCATTAATGATTGTCACTACATATGTATTTGATTGTAATTATGTGGTTTTGGTTTCACATTAACAGTGCATTAAGTGAATAATGTTTGTTGAATAATAATACAGGAACTGCAGATTTCCTGCATCTAGTGCAGAACTGAGTGTTAGTGGGCATTGTCGGAGAGTATAGCTACAAATTGATAAAGGCAATTATGTCATCAAATCAAACGTTTGATTAGTAAGCCACATACAACAAAGCGAGAGGCTCGCGGGATCAAGATTCTAGTCGAGGTATATAGACAATACAAATAGAGAAGACCATATGTTATCACCACCGTCGTCACGGATATTGGGGCATCAAAAATCAGCCAACCTTTTTTTGAATGATGGACTCGCCTGGTTCCTACGCAACCGTAAAAATCCGTGACAACATAATGGTCTTTTCTATTTGTATAGTCTATACCTTCTATCGCGAGCAAATAATAATTCTGAACCTCAAAAGTCATTTAAATTCCCAAAATAAATCCGACTGAAGTCTTTATTATACTTTTTCAGAAAACCGAGTGGGGAGTGGGGTTACACCCAAGGTCCGAAGGCTAGTGGCAAATTTAGACCACAACTTTGCACATCATGACTAAGCGATCCTAGTTATTGTTTTGAGCCCTTAACCCCGATAAGTGATGACTCCCCTTGTGGCTTTTCAAAGTTTCTGGCGCTTGAAAAAGCTGCCTTGTGCCTAGCTAGATCTACCCTGAAAGTACGAAGCAGCCAAAAGGGTAAAGTCTCAGTTTAAGGTTGGGGACCATTTGGATCGAAGTTAAAATGGGTGCAATGCTTGCAAAGAGCTGTCCGGCGAAGTATTGACAGCGCGAAGAATTGTCCCAGCATCCTGGTGAGCCCGTAGTGTGCGACTTTGACGCGACGCATATGCCAAAAGGTGATTTCTGGATTCTGGATTGAATGGGGGGAGTTAATGGAACATAGTTCCATCTGGCAAGTAGAACCTTTCTTTGGGACAATTGCACCACCTTCTCAGACAGGCGCGGATTCGCCGAGCTGCAATGTGATGCTTGGATGCTTAATAACCAGTCCATTCAAGTGAAGGTATATGAATACCCGGTACCTGCGCTGGTCCGTTCTTGACTAGTCCTGAGATTCTTGAATTAGTACTAAGAGTGGTTTTCCAAATATCTCACGGGACTGGGACTTTGAGGCAGCTTTTACCGCAGAGGTCATTGAACAAGCGCACGCCGGAATTCATTTGCGTGAAAGATTTTGATTATTGTTTACGTAAGCCGTGGCTGAAGTGAGATTGATTTTTTCTCTTGAGCACACCCATATTGCGAATCCCTATTTTAAGCCGGGATAAATTAGGAAACCAACATGTTCAATAAAACATGCTCTAACGACACATACGCGAAAAAGGAAGGAAATTTTCACACAACACAGCGTCTGTTGCCTCCATTAATATTTATAAAACGTGTGTTATTGTGAGATTCTGAATTATGAATGACCGCAACTTCTGCGGCACTTCCAAAACATAATTTTTCATTATTTCCGTAATCAAAATGAAACTTAAAAGGAAGCCGCCGACATTCCATTATGCAAGTGAAAGGATTTCGGGAAGTCGTGAAATTCTCTTTAATAAACAAAGCGCCGACCTGTTCAAAAAGCCGTTTTACAATAATTATGTAAATTGCCCAAGCTATACCTAGTGACAAAGGATCTGCTCGGCGAAATGCGAAAAAATATTGGCTTAAAAGACGACGTAAACGGTTTTTTTTTCGCTCAAAGAAATTCAAAGTTGAGACTGTCCATCAAGGCGAGTGAATTAAGTAGGTAGGTATACAAGGACACACACAGGAGGAAAGTTTGTTAGACTGGAAGCGTAATATACAATTGAAAGATACCTGGAATTTTAGGATGTCATTGAAAAACGACTTGTGTTTGACAAGAGCGATGCCTCTAGGATATTTAAGGATTCTTTTCGTTGTACCTACCTAAGTATCCGGGTTAAAAAAAAACTTTGCCGGCTAAAAAGCAAGCTCTCTGTGGTTGAAATACTTCCTAATAATACCAAATATCTGTGTATTTTTTGGTCTTGTCCCGTCGTGAAGTTGATAGTGAGCTCGATAGTGAGCTAAACCTACATGTAGATACCTACGTTGGTGGTAGGTATACATACCTACAGGTGCTTCAGTTCTTCAATGAATATTAGTCTATATCATATTGGGGAGTTCCCGCAGTTTCCACGTTAAAATAAGGGAACCGGATCGTACTGTAAAATACGGTATTTATTAGATAAGATAAGAAACAGTGACTCACCTCGGTTTCCACCAAAATTTTAAGAGCATATTAAATCTATCACGCTGATAGTTGCTATGCACTAGCCAATAGGATGGCCAGTTGCTTAGTTACTATTAGAGTGATAAAGTTATCGCGTTGATAAAGTTTGGTGGAACCCAAGGTCAGTGAGTATACATCTGAACACTATGATTGTGAGCGTTCTCCGAGTTACATGTCATAAAATTACGTTTCTGTCGAAGCATCAACATGCAAAAAGCAACAAGTTTCGCAATAAAGGAAAGTTTGTGCTTCTGGAAGGAAGTGCTAGTCCCAAATGGGTTTGGTATAACTCATCGACACCCAACTCATCGACAGTATAACTTGCCGACAAGACAACTCACCGACAAGGCAACTCGACAACAGGACAACTCACCGACAAGACAACTCACCGACAAGACAACTCACCGACAAGGCAACTCGCCAACAGGACAACTCACCGACAAGACAACTCGCCGACAGGACAACTCACCGACAAGACAACTCACCGACATGTTAACTCGCCGACAGGACAATTCATCGAGAGGATAAGTTGCCGACACCCAACTCATCGCCAGGATAACCAGCCGACACCCTACTCATCGACAGGAAAACTAGGAAAACTTGTCAACAGCACCTGATCCTGTCCCTGTTGTTCACGAATCAGAGAACTTAACTGCTTGACTTGAGGAGCTTGTGGTGTGATCAGCACGACTACCACACCAGAGGTCGTGGATTCAAGTCCCACTGTGGGCGCTCGGATTTTCGTCTCGAAAACAAACAAATATTTATGTACGACCCCCCATTAATGAATAGGGAAGTATTGTGATCGTGCGGAAACCAATTTTATCTCGGTTTTGAAGTTACCCCAAGACGGTTGAGACCATTTTCATAGTGAAATCTGCTGTGTGTGTATGTATGACTTTGTGTAATCTAGGGTGTAATCTGACAGCATAACTACAGAGCCGTTGGTTGATTTGATTGAATTGAAATTTGGCGTTTAGACAGTTTCACTCTGGGGTGAGTCCATTATTGGCTCTTGGCTAGGGTAATCGAGAAAGTACTTTCTGATTATTTTTAGATCTCATGCTGCATGATAGAAAATCATACTTTCAGTTGCACCGTACTGCCATTATATGTAACTTAAACAACAAGTAAAGTTCGACAGAAGATCTTTAAAAATGGCTGCTTAGTATAGGTAGCAGAGTCTGTCAAAATCACTAGAAAGCTTCAAAGTAAATATCACTTGGATTTCGATGCACTAAAATTTGCAGTAGCTGACTAGGGCAAGAAAGGCTCAGGTGAATGCCCGATAAGGGCCGGTGAGTGACGGTGACGGTAAACAAGTGAATATGCCCTCACGTGCGTGAGTCTCAATAGCGCATTTTCTTAGTGCCAGGTCTGTCATTGATGGAAATGAAGTCCAGCTTGAAAATTAAATGTTCATACGAGACAAGATGTTTCACGTTTCATGACAATCGTTCCACTAATGGGAAATTTTAATGTGGCGGCCAAGATGGGGGCCAAATCATGAAATTCAGCTTGAAAATAAGAATGTTTATACAAGACAAGAGTAAGTTTCAAGTTTCATGACAATCCCTCCACTGATAACAGATTCCAATATGGCGGCCAAGATGGCGGCGGAATCATGAAATTCAGCTTGAAAATAGAAATGATCATACGTGACAAGGGTGAGTTTCAAGTTCCATGAAAATCATTCCACTAGCAAGAAATTTTGATATGGCGGCCAAGATGGCGGCGGAGTCAAGAAATTTAGCTTAAAAATAAAAATGATCATACAAGACAAGGGTAACTTTCAAGTTTCATGAAAATCGTCCCACTAATAAGATATTTCAATATGGCGGCCAAGACGGCGGCAGAATCATGAAATTTAGCTTGAAAATAAGAATGATCATACGTGACAAAGGTAAGTTTCAAGTTCCATGAAAATCGTTCCACTAGCAAGAAATTTCAATATGGCGGCCAAGATGGCGGCGGAATCATGAAATTTAGCTTAAAAATATGAATGATTATACAAGACAAGAGTAACTTCCAAGATTCATAAAAATCGTTCCATTAATAAGGAATTTCAATATGGCGGCCAAGATGGCGGCGGAATCATAAAATTCAGCTTGAAAATAAGAATTATCATACAAGACAAGGGTAACTTCCAAGTTTCATGAAAATTGTTCCACTAATAATAAATTTCAATATGGCGGCCAAGATAGCGGCGCAACCATTAAATCCAATTAGCCCACTGGCCACCCACCAGGACCTGAGCTATCCATTGGAGAAAGTTCCAGAGTTCTAGTTTCATCCCCCGAGGCGGAGTTCAACTTCTTAGAGGTGCACAGAAAATCTTTGTTTTGTGATAATAATAATGACAACTATGGATGTATAAAAAAAGCCCATTGGCCATCCTTGGGGACATCACCTATCCATCGGAAGAAGTTCCAAGGCTCTAGCTTGATTCCCCGAGGAGTTCAACTTCTTAGAAGTGCACAGTAAATATCTGTTTTTTGATAATAGTAATGATAACTATGCATGGATAAAAAAAAAATGCTCATTGGCCATCCTTGGGGACATCAGCTATCTATCAAAAAAAGTTCTAAGGCTCTAGCGTTATTCCTCGACAAGGAGTACAACTTCCTAATTTCTACACGGACAGACAGACAGACGGACAGACGGACAGACGGACCGACGGACAGACAGACAAACCGGCCATGTGAGCGTCATTTTCTTACGAAAATACGCTAAAAATCTGCTGTCATTTCTTTAAAGAGGAACTAGAGGAAGCATTTTGCTTAGGTACTCAATGCTGGCTGTGGCTAGTTTTATAATTTAAGGATGATTTACAAACGTTTCTATAGTTGTTAGTCCTGCGACCAGTCACAAATCGTAGGTATAAAGCATGGAGTTGCAATCATCAATAATTATTGTACTTGACGATGAAATCGGGAATAGACGTCGGGATTGCGACGTTTATTTCACGATTCCAAATCAAAGAGTTGAACTAGAAGAAAACCAAGATCTAAAACACAGACAAATTACTTTCCTGTCATTTATTTGAAATATCGACACATAACTCGGACTTTAATCATTGCAACTGACTGATTTATTATGACCCAGCCCAGCTCCGGTAGCTTCGAGAATTGCTTGCTTCTAAAGTTTATATCCAATGTCCCCGTATTTTGCAACATTTCACCATCTCCAATTACGTGAAAATTTAAATTTGACGAAAGCAACAAAAGAAATCAGGAGGCTTTATAAAAAAAAAAACTAAAATATTATTTTTTGATTTAGAAGACTGCGGATGCGAGGTGCTTGCGAACCTATAATATCTACCTTACCTGACAAAATTGTGGAAATTATAGGCCGCAAACAAGGTGGAACTGGCTGAAGGCGAACTTTTCGTCATTGAAAACTTGCATAATACAAGTTATGAACTCAAGTAGGTAGGTACCTTATTCAATATACACGAGTTTACCTACCCCATATACCTACTTGGTTAAATTCTTTATAATCCACCCACAATAACTCGTATTAGTTCGAAGTTCCTCTAAACATTCTAGCTAATGGATCGGCCATGCATACTAGCAGCGAACGAAATTTTCTCGAAAAGCGTTTTCCTTTTTCTCCAATATTATTAGAATTTGCTCTGTGGGAAGTTTTTAATGAAAAGTTTTAAGCGCCAACGGGAAAGGTCCCTATCTATCAGCTTCTAATTACCGTCCGCAATACATTCAAGTACGCTGGCCACCTAGTTGAAGAAGGGGTTGTGAGCGTCGAGGATTTATTATCTTACACAAAGTACCCCCGCGAGTTGCCTCGAAAACATCGAACACAATAACTAACTAAGAAATATCTATATCGGAACATCTGATGATAAATCGTGATCTTTAATCGTGCCGGATTTATTTCGTCTCAGATTATCCCACTTTTATTTATTTCCACAACAATCAATGTGCATTTGCATGAGCAATTTCCTAAAAAGCTCCTGATTTATTGCTAGGGATAAATCAGAAAAAGACGTCCATCCGCGTGTTCCTCATGGAGCGAGATGTGGATCGATCCATCCGGAATGGACTTTTTTAGTTTTTGTCAAACAACGGGCCCAATGAAAATAATGTTGCATTTTACTTTTCTTGTAGAGTTTCTGCTTCGGTGAGCCCAGTGGAGTCTTGGGAGGCTTGCACGACAGTCCGCCAGGGGTCTCGGTTTTCGGGTTGGACAGGCTCTTCGCTCTGGGTCTCAACGAAGGTAGCTTGAAGGATGAGAACATTTCGGGGATACTTTACTTCCGGGACATTGTCCTGTCCTGTATAAAAACAAAATAAATACCCCTGTTTTCCATCATTATCACGTATTAGTATTAGTAGTGCAAGCAAGAATCCTTGTCCAAGAAAATTAAAATTGAAAATTGACGTAGAACAGTGCACTCATTACTAATAGTTATTGTTTGTTAAGGGAAACATCAAACAGTGCTCTAAAGACTCCATTTCATTATTGACAATGAGTAAGTACACAATGAGTGCACAAATAAAGCAAAAGGAACTTCTTGCTTTGCTTGAACTTGAACAGATATTTATTTGTGAGTTGCTTGGTGAATAAGCTGATGAGATTCGTGCAATTATTTACCCTCCAAGTTGGTATGTATAGTCTTATTCTGTATATTTGATGCCAGTATGCCATTGAAATTACCTAATATTTGTGATAAGTATTCGAATTTGAATCCATACCATCAAGTATAATCCGAAGGTTAGTGATCAAACATCAAATAGACCCTGCATTAGGTGACAAAAGCACGGAAATTGGTATAAGATGGCACAAAAGACCGTGCTTCTCGATTGAGAGGGTTTCTTTTTTCTCGAGGGGGGCCTTCGAAATTCTGGAGGTCTACAAAACCATTTTTTTCTTAATCGTTTATACCAAATAAAGAGGAAAGGAAACGTATGACTATCATAAATCTTGACAGCATCTCAGTCACCATGTCGATATCATTCTTTTCTGTTAAAAAATTAAAGTTTTCACTAGCGCGAAAAAGTTGTCTTCATTGTTTTCTTCAACTGAAAAATTTGATATTGACGCGTTAGACGCCCTTTCTCACATTTTCCCATCAGCTCATTCCATACAATGAAGTCGAGATTACGATAGTCCTATTTTTAGAAGAATGCCAGGCGAAGAAGTGATATAATATTTTCATTGCTCAGTTCAACAGCGGTTTATATGGTATTTCCAGTCGATTTTACTGATAACATCACTAGGTTTCACTGAGTACCTATCTAGTGGTACTTTTGACCAAATTAGTATACGAGTTCTACTCAAAGCACTTACTAATAGATACACGTACTACTATTTGTACTATTACACTACTACAACCAGATGCTATACTATTGAAGAATTCGTGAATCAAAGCCAAGGAGTGAACCTCTTGTCTTGGTCGATATAATAGCAAATAGCTCCTTTATACTCGCAAAGGGATTCTATAATATTCGCGTGTGATATACATCCTTGCGAAAAGTCAGTCATTGAATGAATGTTCTGCTACTCCGGCACATCCCATAAGTGTTGCGCGGCCTAATCGCGAAAGCTATAGGAAACTTTAGTAACTTCACGACGAATATACGCCAAATTCTTATACGGCGCCTCCGCCAATTGGACCGGATCGTGTCTTATCCCTGGGTCCCGGGTGGCAGTCTCCAGCGAATATCGTACCAGATTGGAGGAACGACCGTTCCTTCCTTGGTTGTCTCTGCGGATAGCAATCATTTTATGAAATCCAGTGCAAGCCTCGTAACGGTTCCTCCGCCAATCGTATAAGGTTTCTCACTCATCCTCGAGTTGGACTTTCCATGCAGACAATATCGGAACACTTTCACTTTGGTTTTCTTCCATATAAACTGCTGGACAACGAAGTTGTCGGTGTCGGAAAAATGGTCCGACTTTGGAGGTCAATATCTCTGGATTGCCGTTTGCGATTTCCATTTGGTTTGTTGCGTGACTAGCTTAATCTTTCCGTAACCCATCCTATAATAGTGAATGTTGAGAAATTTCACGTAAATTTTCTACAGGGTGGTACAGGGGTGGTAAAATGGTGCAAAATTGCAACAACTTCATCGTACATTTGTCAAAAAAAAATTTTGTGTATTCTAATACAACAAGTCGGACAGACGGACAGACGGACAGACGGACGGACATCAAAGCGCGGCTAATAGCATATTTCCTACGAAAATGCGCTAAAAATTATGAAGTGTGGTGTTTTATCTCGAAACGGTTTTGAAATTTTCCGGATTGGAAGTCTAACATTGAAGATATAAATTTTTATGTTGAATGTTGCACATTTACGAAACTCAAGTATAGCACAAGCACAAAAAGTATAACGTCCAGGGGGGCTTTACTTCACTCAGACATTGAAGTTTCACATCGTTACCATGTTCAGGGGCTTAAATCTGCAAATAGAACATGTTCCATATTTGAAGTTCAGATGAAATTCTAACGAAATCCAACGTACGAAAAACAGGCAGGGACAACCACTTGAAAAAGTGCCCCCTGCTTGGCCCCACACCAGATATTCGGGTTGTGTTTGAAGTTAAATTGTTCTGGACTGTTGTACGAACAATCTTGTTCAATGTCAACATCCATTCATCAGAAGTGACTTAATCTCGCGTGCCAATAAGGCAAATCTGTAACATTCAAAATAAAAATTTATATCTTCGATGTTAGACTTCCAATCCGGATAATTCCAAAACCGTTTTGAGGTAAGACACCACAGTTCATGATTTTTGTATTAAAATACATGAAAAAAAAACTCAGTCGGTAGCACGGTGAGCTCGGCCTCGCTTTCAAAGGCGAAGGTCCCGGGTTCAAGTCCGCACTGGGCCAGATGGACTTTTTCACGCGTCTCTTAGTACTGGGGCATCTACTATCGTGCGGTGATGCCCCGGGAAGAGGGATAAAACGAGAAAGCCATCGAAACAAAACCCCACTGATAAATCCCCCACTGATCCAAAGATGCAAATCTTACAGTACTTCGTTGTTATCGTCCTTATTGTTATCGTTAAAGAAAAAAAATCCCGACGGCAAAAACCTGCTAATAACCTAGCTGTTGATGCAGGGCCAAAAAAAAAAAAAAAAAAAAAAACATGAAAAAAATTTCTTCGACAAATGGGGGTACGATGAAGTCGGTACAATTTTGCAGCATTTCACGTATCACCCTGTAGAAATTTTATATAAAGTTTCTCAACATTCACTTTCACAGGATAGGTCGCCGAAGCATGAGGCTAATCACACAGCAAACAAAACAGAAATCGCATCCGGCAATCGGAAGTTATTGGTCTTCAAAGTCGGACCATTTTTCCGATACCGACAACTTCGTTGTCCAGCAGTTTAAAAAGAAGTAAATGACAGACACTTGAAAGCGTTTCCTTTGTTTGGAAGCTTCAAGTAAAACAATCAATTCAAATGACCTATCTTAATTGTGGGGCCTATGATCAACAAACTGGCATGAACTATTGCCGAGCCGGACATTTTCTCCAAAGCCCCCTCCTCTATACTACATTATTACATCAAAATCGATCAATAATTTTCAAAGATTTGAAATGAAATACCTACGAATTCACCGAGAACACAATACCTACAAAAGTCACTGTTTATTTTTAAAAAAATCACATCTGAAGAACGAAACGTCCTTTTGAGCTGATTTTTGTTTTAAACACTCTTCATAGTCGTAGCGGTACACCAAATTATTCTGCACTTCTAACGATTTCGATTATTTTTGGCACAGATGATTATTGGACCTATTCAAGCGTTTTGACCCGCAGCACCACCAAATTTGCCCCTCAGGAATGGAGGGGTGGGAGTATCTTCAGAATTTGAAGCTCCAGGTCTAGTATGGTCCAATGAAGACCCACAAAGGCATGTGAGTAGTCATTTTCGGATGTTTTTCATCCGCTGATGTCGATTCTGACGTGGAAAATGAGTTGCGCAATCATTCGACAAAGATAATTGGTAATAATAAGAGATAAAGATGAAATCAAGTGGTCATCTATTGAGCTCTGTGGGAACTTGTTTTTTTGTGATAAATACATGAAACTTGATGTGACTGTTCATTATTACTTACTTCCCAAATATGGAGGGAGCACCACGCGTTCCAACGGATGACGTCGCGACGGAACGAGCGACGGAATATCAAAAAACAGTGGTCGCCATTTCCAGAACAGTCGATAGGAATATTATAATTTCTTTGATTTCTTCCATCAAGCCATATGCTTTCAAGATTCAATAACATATTTCTGTCGATTTGAGGAAACGGTGGGTTACCAGCTACCAGTGGTAAACCAGGTGCCTGTAAGGGGAACTGTGAGGTTTCTTCACCCCCAAATTTCTGCGGTCAACATCTTCGGATAAAACCAAGGATAAAACTAACTATTTTGAAGTCTGTGCATACGAATATGGTATCTGGTTAACATTTCTCGTGTTTTGTCTTTCTAGGGACTCCTCAGTATGTTTATACAGATCCTGCGATCAAATGAAAAGCACTCAGAAAGGTACTTTTGATTACTGGAAAAAAGTGATCTTCAATGTTGTACCATATTAGGTACATACTCGGTTACAAAACTCTTACAAACTAAACTATAAATTATTATAACGATTAATCGCCTGTTAATATCGATGCCACCGTACTGAAAAAAAGAAATCGCTCTGTATGAGACCGTATCAAACGATTGAACCATTATTGTTTGTTTATTTGTTGTTTTTATCCTTATCGGCATTTCTTATGTCATAGGAGTTTGCTGAATTTGATTCCCAAATATCACAAGCTGAGAAACTTTGTTTCTATAGCACAAAGCACTGTGCCGGGAATCGAATTCAAGAATTCAAGTCTTTCATATTGGTGCTTTTTTCAGACGTATTTACTTCATTCATATCCGAGACTTTATTCATACCCTAACACTAGAAATACAGAAATTGCATTTACTCCTTTTTTACCCATTTCAAACAACGGTATTCCAGAATCGGTTACTTTACTAGGTAGTCTGAATGATCTCGCGCGGTTGCGAAATCTGTATAAACCATACTGAGGAGTCCTTAGAAGGACGAAACATGGAGAATGTTGACCAGATGACATAATTATTCGTATGGACAAACTTAAAAATAGTTTTATCCGAAGATGTTGACCGTGGAAATTTGGGGGTAAAGAAACCTCACAGCTCCTTCTAGCAGACACCTGACTCACCACTGGTAGCCCACCGTTTCCCCAAGCCGACAGAAATATGTTATTGAATCTCGAAAGCATATGGTTTGATGAAAGAAATCAAATAAACTATGATAATAATATCGACTATTTTGGAAATGACGACCACTATGTTTTTTGACATTGCATCGCAACGTCATGCGTTGGAACGCGTGGTGCTCCCTCCATATTTGGAATGTAAGTAATGATGAACAGCCCTACCAAGTTTCATGTATTTATCACAAAAAAACAAGTTCCTACAGAGTTCAGTAAATGACCACTTGATTTCATCTTTATCTCTTATTATTACCAATTATCTTTGTCAAACGACTGCGCAACTCATTTTTCACGTGAGAATCGACATCAGCGGATGAAAATCATTCGGAAATGACTTCTCACTTGTCTTTGTGGGTCTTCATTGGACCATACCAGACCTGGAGCTTCAAATTCTGAAGATACCCCCACCCCTCCGTTCCCGAGGGGCAAATTTGGTGGTGCTGCGGGTCAAAACGCTTGAATAGGTCCAATGATCATCTGTGCCGAAAATAATCGAAATCGTTAGAAGTGCAGAACTTGGACGATTTTAGGCCCGTACCGCGACGACTATCAGAATGTTTCCTAGTTATGATTTTGCAGATATGTAGGGTAATTTGAATTTCGGAAGAAGCCACTCATTTTAATTCGCGTCTGTATCAAAAATTTAAACACTTTTATTGTACTCTTTGGAAGTTATAGAGGCTGTTCTTTCTGGTATGATAGAACTTTAATCAGCGATAGCGTTAGTGCTTGAAGATATATGGCCTTAATTTTTCATCCAAATACTCATTAAGACTTGCCATTTTGATCATGCGCATGCATAATCGCACGGCAGCTCAAATAGGCATTTTGAATTTTAATTCAGGTCCAGTTTTAAGTAGCTTTTCAGGCTGAAAACATACTGGAGCGGTGAGCAAGGCGACGATGAGAGCAGAGAGCAAAGCGACGAAAATAACAATACATATTCTGTGCAAGTCTCTGGGCAAGTCGGCGACGCTTCAGTATGTGTGTCCAAATAAGAATATGTGTGTTTGTTTTCGTCGCTTTGCTCTCCGCTCTCATCGTCGCGTTGCTCACCGCTCCAGTATGTTTTCAGCCTTAGCAAAGATCGGGCTCCATCTAACTATAATACGGTCAACGATAATTATTGTCCCTGACACCCTGGACAGTTCGAAACTCATTTATGGAAGCCAGAGACTTCATGTCCTCGTTTCCTAAAAAAGATACAGGGTGTCGAAGTTCACTTTTTTCGATTTTCAAAAATTTGTAACTTTTGAACTATCAAACCAAATCAGCTTAAATTCGGCATAGACTGTTTTGTCAAAAACATCCACTTATAATCAATTTCACGGCTTTCTGCATTAGAGCAAGCTATGAAAAAAATTGGTTGCGTTGGTCCGAATGGCACGTTGACGACTTGTTGGCAGGTAGCTGTCTTCATGTACAATTTTCAATGTGTCATTGTCACCGTCTCGGGGAGTCATGTGCGCGAAAGTGGAAATTTTTAAAGAATATGCGAGGAATTGTTAGTTTCTTTTGAGTGATTTTCAGTGTGGACGATAAGCGGGACATTGTCTTCACTGGTTGATGGTGGGTCTTCGCCAAGATTATTGGGTTTTTGCCGGCCACTGACAAAATTATGCCGAAAGTCCGTGATGCCGTGAAGAAATGGAATGTGAAAAGGGAAAACCCACCGCCCAAAAGGAAACTTATTCTTTAGATGGACAATATGGATATTGGGACAATAATTTATTGAGTTGACCTGAACGGAGACGAGACAATTTGGGCGTGAGTAGGTAGGTTATACAGTGTGTTGTCTGCCAGCATGTGTCTTTATACTTTGCTTGCTCTTGCTGGGGATAGAGTAGGCACCTAGTACTCAGAACTCCAGTGATGTGCATGAGAAAATGTAGCCATTTGGGCGGTGGGCCTTTCCATCCGAGTAGATCCTGCCGATCTTCGACATCATTCATTAGCAGCCGCCAGCAACCTTGGCAAAGACCCACCAACCAGTAAAGACAATGTCCCTTATCGTCCACCTTGCAAAGCACTCCAAAGATACTCACGATTCCTGGCGTATGCTCAAGAATTTTCACTTTCGCGTACATGATACCTCAGTGACCGAATCGAAAATGCCAATCAAATAATCGATTGCAAGGCAACCATGACATAAGCCCTGAAAAATATAGCCAAATACCACATCATAACGTGACAATCACAAATACACGCAAACCGTGTACACGGCACGTGGCATCTCTATCCGCCTGTCACTATTTACCTCAAAAACTAGACCTAATTTTTCTCACAAAAAAAAAGTTCTTAATTCCCACTCTCCAACCTGTCGGCGGAGACAGGAACCAAATTCATTAATCGCCCTTTACGACGTGATATTGACCAGGACGCCATCTAGCGGTCTTGTGCAGGTTAACAAAACAACAAAACGCAACGCAAACGCAATGAACAAACTTCAAACTCGTGAATGATCAAGCCATGTCGAAGTTATTTGCCAATTACAGCAGAACCCTGACTGAAAATGATGTAATTAGGTTTGCAATGAAAGTGCAAATGTGTTTAGAGTGTTATCCATAATATTATGAATTATTGGTAGAAGATAGAGAAGTGACCCGGATTTGGTGCCGAATGTGACAAGTAAAGACATGATGGAGTATCTATATGCCGTTCACATTTTAAATTCAGTTGAATGACTTTTTGGAGCAAATATAACGTGACAAGCTGAGGAGCTACGGCTACGGCTGATGGCACCTGCAAAGTTTTGGAGCGAAACTAACAGCAGCCACCAGCCGTATCCTCCCAGTGCTCCAGCTTGTCACTTGATTTTTGCTCCAAAAAGTCATTTCACTAAAAATAAAAAGTCAACGGAATATTATAGTTTCATGGATACCTAAAGACGTTCTCCTTGAAACAATCAAAGGCCTACAAAACTTTGGAAGCCCACAAGCAGGTAACCTCTGGACATGTGGACGGTGTTGCCTTCCATCCATTGCCAGATAAACGGCCATAGGACTCACTGCAGTTTATGTACCTATCATGTTTGTGTCAAAATCTACAAGAAATTTGAGTTTTCGCTCACTTTGAGCAACGATTATGAAAAACGTTGTTTGACACTCGAGCGCTGTGCTTTTTCAGGCCCTCTTCTTTTGCGGAATTCGGCCACGCCTCTTGATGGCAAACACGGCTAAGGCAGAGCGTTTCCAGGCCTGAAGCCGTGTTTGCTAAGAACGAGGCAGAGTCGAGAGCTGCAAAAGGGGCCGAGTGCTTGAAATGACACAGTGCTCGACGTTTTTTGTAATCGTTGCTTAAATTGGGAGAAAACTCGAATTTATTGTGAATTTTGACACTATACTTTGACAAATGTCAAGCTAGATACATGAGCTACAAAACTTATATTTTGGCTATGTGTTACTTTTGTGCGTTATGTTGGCTTCGCCTCATTCTTAACAAACACGGCCTCAGGCCTGAAAATGCGCTCTCGTATCGAAAATAACTAAGTATAGTAGTCCAGTCAAATTAAGCAAAAATCGAGTGAAACCGGAAATAAATTCGGAAGTTGACGAAATTTGGTGGATCGATGCAGAATTTGACGTAGAATAACATACTGAAATTCCCGGAAATTCTAAGGCTTGGATTATTTTTTAGAACCAATAAAAGAGCGCCTCGAAGAGCGCCATCCTTAAAAATTTTCGATTTTTTCTGAATAACTTGTAAATTATTACCTTTAGAACACAACTACCAGCAAGGCGAATGTAGCTTGTCCAATTCCCAAGAGATCAGTACTAAATTCATTACTTTGTGGTCAATAGTCTTGGAAAATTACTCAAAATTTATTGCCGGATTTCTCGTAACAATTTGCATAGTGTCAGTTCAGGGGCTTAATACGGTGAAAGTTGTCCTCGTGCAACTTTAGGGCGATGGCTGCCATTTTCCAAAAAAGTCTTTAATCAGAAATGCAGTGCTCGGCGGGCGTCACAGAATCTCGAGACGTAACTTCAATGCAGACATTTTCAATTCTCTTCTCAAAATAACGAATGTCCCTGATTATGTCTGTGAATACCTGGTCGTCGAGAATGCCTACAAAGAAAAAACAAAGCGACTTGCTAACACTGTTTCCTTTTATGGCCAAGCTGAACTTTTTGTTCTGTCGCACCGTGTATAGACAAAGTTGATGGGTGACAACACTGTGGTTGTAGTATCAAATAAAACTTGAAACTATAAGTTACAACATGCTGCCATGCCCCTGTTGATAAGTTTCTTACTTTGCCCCTCAGATGCCATTCAAATTGTGACATTACTTTAAAAAAAAAAAAAAAAAAAAAAAAAAAAAAAAAAAAAAAAAACACCCTGTATTATCAGCACCCGTGAGAACCGCAATTCAAAAACTTCAAAAACTTCCAGCTGCTAAGAAGCACTTACTTGCCAATCGCAAAGTTTCAAATTGACACTCAAAGATCATTTCACTTAGGCTGGTATGTCAAAACAGATAATTTGCAGCAGTTACAGTTCTGTTCATAACAAAAGTATTTGTTTACCGCCTGTCTCCCTAATAAATGAGTTCCCATTCCCAACAGCGCACTGGAGAGCTTAAATACGTAATTTTTCAATCATCCTGTATCTGTGAACCCTGAAGTTACATACAAGGTGAGATCGATGTGGACACTCACACTGTATATAGAAGATACTGAACGTTGATGGTAGTCGCCAGCGGAAGTTTATGGAGTTTGTATGTTTGTATGTTTGTATAGAAGTTGTATGAGTTTGTAGGAACTTGTGGTGGAAGTAAAATAAAACTTTGGTGTAGGTAGATACAAGTGTGGTTTAGTACCACTCATGGAAGGTGGGAAATCACAAATAGGAGTTATCGGAATCAGTACCTAGGAGTTGGTGAACGATGCTAAAAACTTTAAATACCAGCGGAAGTTTTAAAAAATTTGGTGTGGGCACAAAATTTGACTATAGATAAGCGCTCTGCACATTTTGAATATTCCGCCTATTTCAGCACTCTCATGCGGCAGTCGCAAACATATGTGTGAGGAAAATTGTCAAAATTGAAGTTTATGCATTGTTGAAATTGACATTTGCAGGTGGTACTTATGATTATTTAAATGGCATTGTTGTTATGGAAATAGATAACTTCCTGTAGGAAAAGTACAAAAAAACCGCAAAGTTTGGCGCTGAAGCAAATTCGCTGTCTGATTTCTACATGATTCAAGTGGGCTGTGCTTCTGGTTGCCATCGGCCGATCGCGGCCTGAATCGCAGCCCACTAGAATCATGTAGAAATCAGATCGCTTATAGCGGTTTATCGCGAGGTTTATCGCCTTGGCCTTGATGGAAAGTTTACCCTGCAAAATTTTATTGACTTAAAACTTCTCAAAAGCATGGCATACTGTTTTTGGTGGCAAGTCAAGGGTGACATTGAGTTTATTTTATCCAGGTACCTACCTATCTAGTGAAGCTATGGTGGCAAATAAGACCCCATAGTTTATTGTTGTAACTCTCCACTCTAGACGCTAGAGATCATGAACTTCACTGATGAGTAAATTTTGACTCGTACCTCTAGGTACGGGGGAGGATACCAAATTCAATTCATAAAATAATCACGCCGAGACGTTACATTCGAGCGATTGCTCGCAGGTTATTACTCCTCACAAGCGTTCTTCACCAAGCACTCGGTTATACCGGAAATGGTTCTCTAGAATACCAAACTGGCGCCTCTCGAAAATGGGCCTAAATTAGACGTCTTTGTTTGCCATGCATCACAAGGAATCTTGTAAATAAAAAATTCAACAACCTGAAATAATAGAATCTTATCCAAGAGTGGCCACTTCTTAGCAGAGATCTCACTCCTGCTCTATTCCGTTTGTTGGCTGATCGATGAATGGAGCTGGACCCGCGACACGTAAGTTTAAAGAATTAATTTTAGACAAAGCAACAACACACATCATATCCGCACTAAACTGTATTATTAGCTCCCGATAATAAACACTTTAACTTCACTTAGTTTTGCCGAGAGGTTTATTGTTTTTAATTCGGATCATTTCACTGCTGGCGGTTGCCGCACCACCGCCGTCGCCGCCACCATCGTCTCGAAAATAGCTTCCGGCGAGTTCATTTAGTTACCACTGCTCCGAGTCTAGGCATCACAACCCGTCACACGTGGATTTCGCGCTCACTATTGTTGCTTTTCCATCGAATTTCGCGGTTATTATCGCAATCCGACTTCACCTACGCCAACACTTCGTGATCGGTAATAGTAATACGTCTCATCACAGTCTCTACTCTCGTAGTTGTGTTGTCGTTTCCCTTGCCAGTCTTAGCGAAATCTGTTTATTTTTAACCATCTCTCAGTTTAGTACACGGGAGCGACAGTCGTCACGGGCGTCGGTTGGGATTTTTTCGAAAGGAGACCTACAGTTTTTGAATTTTTGGAAGATCTTTCACATTTCACTATGATCATTGGTAGCTTTTTTACGGCTCATCATCAAAAACTAAGACGTAAGGAAGGTTGCTCTACCCCCCTTTTGTCGACAACTGATGCGGATAAGGAAACAGATAATCGAGTTACAATCGGTACACTATTTATTTCTCATGTCCTATAGTGGTACTTATTATACAGGGTGGTGAAAATTTCGATGCTCACCATTGGTATCTTGAAAACGGTAAAAGATACGAGGTCGGTTAAATTAGAAAAAAGTTGCGCATTTTTGTGGCAATTGAGAATCTGAAAAGAAACTTCGAATATTTTGTTGGTTCCCGATTTATCACGAAAAAACTGAAAATTCTGATTTCAGAAATTATCTTTTATCTTCCCAACCATTCAAGCTATTTCAATCAAACTTAGTAGTCTTTTGTTTTTGATCACTCCGAGTCGAACAACGTTGACAAAAATTTTCCAGGCCTCCTAGATTTCAAATTATGATAGTCAACTTTTATTTTTCTTATGGCCGCCATATTGAATTTTTGCACCAATAGATTTAAAAATTAGCCTTCCGAATTAGTAACCAACATGTTTTTTTTATGAATTTTTGAGCGTCAAATTTCGAAATTTTCGTAAATTATTGACAAAATCGGGAATGCTTCAAAAAACAATTGAAATATTATCAACAGCAACAACAAAAAAGTGACAGATTGTGTGCAATTGACGTATCTAACTTCTTAATCGTGTTTTGTGCTTGTTTGTACCGAGAGTTCATAAATTAAATGAGTCAAGGGTGCCTGTGAATTCAAAAACGTCTGTCGAAACTAGAGTAACCCTACTCCTTTTGTACCGGGTGTTTATAAACGTCTGTGATCGCAGCAGGCTTTGGTCAGGCCAAAAGTCGCGATGAAAGGCACGATTTGAAAGAGTGATAGGAGATTCCAAAGGCGATATGATAACAGACATTTATAAACACCCGGTATAATAAATTTGTCAAACTTTAACAAGAACGATGCTAGTTCCGACAGACGTTTTCAAACTCACAGACACCTTTGACCCATTCAATTTATGAACTCTCGGTAGAAACAAGCACAAGACACGATTAAACCCAGTCGGTAGCACGGTGGGCTCGGCCCCGCTGTCAAAGGTGAACTTCGATCCCGGGTTCAAATCCACACTGGGCCAGATGGACTTTTTCACGCGTTTGCTAGTACTGAGGCATCTACTATCGTGCGGTGATGCCCCGGGAAAAAAGATGAAACGAGAAAGCCGTCGAAACAAAACCATACTGATTAATCGCCACTGTTCGAAGAATGTATTCGTTGTTATCGTCAATATAGTCCGGGCGCTAAGAGACAAAATCGGGATGAACCTTGCAAATGATGATGAAAACATGAAATTCGGTACACGTACTCAGAATGAGCCCCTTTTTCAGATAAGAGATGGAGCCATGCCGAATTTTCACCGGAAGGGGGCTCGGGGGGCTCCTGAAAGTTCAAGGTACTGGGACTCTCACTAAATGGCTTATTAGTTCATTCTAATAATTAAAAAGGAAACTTATGAATATATTGTGAACATTGACGGCGTTTATCGCCTTGTCCCGGGAGTTTTCCATTATGAAAAAAAAATAAGTTCTTCAGCAGATCACAAAAATTGATTTTATTTCATTTTCACCTACAAAGAATTGATAAGGAGGTGTGCAACACGTTGATTCCCACAAATTCGTATCCTCTGAATTCGTTCGTGGAGTAAAGATTTTTATGGTGTATCTTCTTGAAAAGGGGCATTCCAAAGAGTGAGCTATTTTCAACACTAAGTTCAAACAGAATTTTCTCAATGTTCTGGATCGAAATTACTGAATTCCTCCCAGGAAAACATACCCTGAACCGTTCTTTGGAAGTACCGCGTGCGATTGAACGTGGAGTAAGTCGTGAAACACAATCAGAATTTTTCTTCTGTGATGCTGCGCTCCACTCTCGACCGGGGCAATTAGGTTCCTACACAGCATGCGCGGAGCATAGACACGTTATTTCAATATTATGACACAATTCCAATCATGAAAAATTTGACTGAACCGAGAAAATACCCTGCACCCGCTGTTGCCTTGAGGGGTGCCCTTATCCAACCTGAGAATTACTTTTTTCTTTGAAGTAGCTATGCTCTTAGGGTTGGTTTTGCGTCATTGCTGTAAGGTGGTGCTCTTGTCATTCCCTATTCGAAGTCGTAGGTGGTCAGAACACCTAACTATCAAGCTGACATTTCTTCCAAACGTTTCAAACAAGCTTTTTCAATTCGCCTATAGACGATCTTCTGTGCGATCAACGTGATTTTACGAGTTATTTACAGATTGTTATTTATGTGTGTGATACTAAAACAAGCAACAAACAGACACACAGACAGACAGGCAGGCAGGCATCATTCTGGAAATGGTCTTAATCGTTTTGGGGGACCTCAAAATGGATATATCCGTGGAAATCTCGAAACTTTTCTTTCTGTACGATTACAATACTTACTTTTCCTCCCATGTTGAGGGAGGCCGGGAGAGTAAAATTAAAAAATTTGTACAGGGTGTTCACGATAAAATTCACCCCCCTCCAGTAGATTCCCCTTCAAGATATTTTGAAGAACTAAAAACTTTTTCTTCACGATTTTTCCCAGGGACCTCAAATCGATCCTCTAAAAGTTTCTAATTGGTACCGTATACAGGGTGTAATATGTAACTTTTTTATTTTAAATGCAACACCCTATATTTTCTTCCGTTATCTGGTGGAGCCTTTTTTTCTGATTACAAATATGTATATATGACACTTATGATTCATTTTGACAAGTAAGTTGTCGAAAAAGTAATAAAATAGGTAGTCAAATAATTTTGTTTCGCGGCAAGATTGCTTTGGTTTCTACAGTTCACTTGAAGAAGAGTTATTCTCGCAGTAATTTGTCTGCAGAGTTCAACTCTGTATGAATAAATGGTTTAATTCGTTCCTAATACAGGGTGTCGCGTAATTTTTGATTTTTAATTTATTTGGCTACCTATTTTATTATTTTTTTGACAGCTTCTTTGTCAAAATAAATCATAAATGATATATATCTTTGTGATCAGAAAGAAAGGCTTCATCAAATGACGTAATAAAATATAGGGTGTTGCATTTGAAATAAAAAAGTTACATGTCACACCCTGTATAAGGTACCAATTTAAAACTTTTAGACGATCGGTTCAAGATCCCTGAGAAAAATCGTTGAGAAAAAGTTTTCAGTTTCTCAAAATGTCTCAAAGGGGAATCTTCTAGAGGGGGCGTGAATTTTATCGTGAACACCCTGTACACAGGGACTGCTACACCGTCAAAGATTTTTTTAATGAAATTACATGTTACAAAGCTGGTGATATTTTCCCCCTCCATTTTGTGCTATCTGTTCTAATCTGTGCCGTAATTCTTATTTGCATCACAAAATGCAGGATTGTTCAACTTTCAAATAGTGAACTACAAGGTGACACTATTGTTTCAAATATCCGCTCAGAAATGAAACATTGCATACCAAAAACTGGTACAGTGGCGGACTTTAAAACCGCACCACCCTTTTAAATCGAGCAGTCGAGCAATGAAAATTAGCTCCTTGATTTTGTAAAGGTGGTGTGATTTAGATTCCGCCACTGTACAAGATTCTTTTATTTTTCGATGCACATCAAGGGCTTCTAAGAAAATCTCAGTCGAGACGAACGTAATTGGTGAAAAATGACAAATTTCAATGGATTACCTACCTCAAAACAATGCAAAAATATTGAGTATTGAAATCTAGCACTGAGAATCAGAACAACTTTTAGATCTCCGTGATCAATGACTGACGAAAAAATCCTCGCTGATCTAGCCTCGTCTTTTCCTATATCTGTCATTATAGGCTATGGCACATTACTATAATTATGTATAGTGAAAAACCCTGTGTATACACACTTTTGCAACTAGCTGAATGTTTTCCTCTTAAATTAGGAAAGCTGCAAGTTCAGAAATCTTCGAGTATGGGGGTATAGGTATTTGCAAAACTGCAGGTTTATATCGTCAATTTAAATTCATGCTGGCATAACAAGACTATCTGGGAAAAAGTATGCTATACGTATTCAAAGCTCGGAGTGTTCTATTTCTTTTGATAGTTCCTTTGTCGCACTGCACTATTCTGTATTCTGTCTAATAATCTTAGCTTTGCACGCGATAAGAAGGGATGTAAACATTTTACAAATAATTTTACGTAACATTTTACATTTTACAAGATTTCAAATAATTTAGAATCTGGTGGTTTGAAAATCTATTAAGCTTTAAAAGTGCATAATTTTTCATTTAGCATTTTTTTGCCCTCGTCTATGAAAGGTTCCAAGCTGAACTAATTTAAATTTTCTTTGGAATGTTTTACGTTTTCAGTCACGTTACGTTAGTTGCGCAAAAAGGACCTACCTACATCAAAGCGCACAGTTTAGCAAGGTTTATTAGTTGGAATTTTGTGGACGTACATCATAGAACACTGGAAAATTCAAATAGCTGAAACGCTGATTTAATCCAAGCCAAAGGAAAAACTAGATTTGGTACGGTTGTGCTTAAAATGTTCTTCGTTATGGAATAAGTATGATGTATACCCACTTAAAACTGACGCCAAAAAGAAAATTTGCATGATTAAAATTTTTTGCACAATTTGATTACTTATTATTATAACTAATTTTTTCATTACTCATCACCTAACATATAGGGTATTTCTACTGAAAGAACAATAAAGACTAGTGATTATAAATAATAATATAGGGTGATTTTTCTTAAAAGAGCCCACCTTCAATCTTTTGCTGCACCTTTTTTTCTAATAAAAAGCTGACAGGTCAGTTTTCCTTCAGAGGAGGACATAATATAACTAGGATATTTTCAATCTTTCCGTTCCACCATTCTGGACAGAGTGACTACCCTTTAAGAATTTCAAAGAGGACTAGGGGTCGAGCTGCACATCATTTTGAAGTTCTTTCAATTCTTCTCGCAACATTTGAAGAAAAATTAAATCCATCAACCCATTCTGAAGTTTTTTTCAAAATCGGACTGGGTTTTTCGTTTCTAATCTGATTCTTTTTCATGTTTTTCGCAGCCTGTTAAAATTCTTTTTAATATAAAATATATCCTGTTCACTTTTAATTTTTTGTAGAATAACTTTTTGAACCAAAAATGAAGTGACAAGCTGGAAAGCTGGAAGGATACGGCTGATGCCCGCTGATAGTTCCGCTCCAAATTGCAGGTGTCATCAGCCGTAGCCGTAGCCCCCTCAGCTTGTCACTTTATTTTTTCTCCAAAAAGTCGTTCTACTGAATTTCAAACGTGAACGGCATATAGCTCTGGATTCAACTTCAACAAAAAACCGTTTTGTAGATAACGTGCTGCCCGTTGACCAGTTGTCCGAGACAAAAAGGTCTTTAGTTGAAAATTCTTATTGTTCAAATAAAAAATTAGTGGAGTAAGTGGTAAAAAAAACATGACAGAAAGACACTTAATAATTTTATTCTACTCTACAAACAACTGTGAAATAGTGATGTCTACGAGAGTCTCGTTCTAAAAAGTCTCGCATGATCTCGTCTTGTTTTCGACAAGAGACGAGAGACGAGATGAAACTTTCTCAATCCTTTTACTCCCGAAGTGATGACAAACATTATTTGAATCAAAAAAAAGTGCGAGACTTGCGAAACGAGAGACGAGACGAGACGAGACTCGACGCTGCAAGGCGAGACTCGAGACGAGACTCGGAGAATCCCCATGAGACGAGACGAGATTCTCGTCTCGTCTCGTGTCTTGTCTCGCTGGTCTCGTGGGCTTCACTACTGTAAGAGTAAGAGGGTCAAGACGTTTCTAATACCTTGTGATCCAAACCATTCCGAATTGGGGTAGGCTGTGCTGTGACATGGCCAAATTCCGGGATGTAAAGCTGCTTTTCGCCAGGGACAGCCTACCTCAATTCGGAATGGTTTGGATTGGATCACACGGTACAAAATGTGAAGTGTAAAGCTAGATCTGAATTAATGCTGAAGAAAACTAAAACTAAACTTCTTTAGTATTGATTTAAGTCTAGCTTTGCACTCCACATTGCACTCGGTGGAATCCGCGTTTGTATCAAGTCAGGCAACTTTTGTATTAGAAACGTATTGACCTTCTTACAGTCGTTAGTAGAGTAGAATACAATTCTAGAGTGTCTCTCTGTGACGTTTTTTTTCTACCACTTACCACCACTCATTTTTTGTTTAAACACATAAGAATTCTCAACAAAAGACCTTTTTGTCTTTGGCAACTGGGCATCACGTTATCTACAAAAAGTTTTTCTGTTGAAGTTTACTTCACAGCTATTTCATTATGCTGCGAAAAACATAAAGAAGAATCAGATTATGACAACGCAGCAACCTCGGCAGCAACCAACTTACAGGACATTATGTTTCCTTTTTTGTCAACAATGTGTCTGAAAAATCAGTTGTCCCTTCCGTAAACGTCTTAGATTGAGAGAGAATACGGACTCCTTTAACAATCACCGAAACCAATCACCAAAATTTTCATTTACAATAGGACAGGAGCTGGAATAAGTAATAACCCTTGTTTTAAAGACCTCAAATCCTCTTCCAAAGTTTAGAATAAGGGGTTTAATATTAAGCCCAGACCCATTCGACCCCCTACCCTAACTTAGTTGCAACCGTGGGCGTGGGGTGAAAAGCGATAATTTAAATTTGGTGTTCGTGTTTTCTCCCAACCTGAGATGTTTACTGAAGGGATCAACTGGTTTTTCAGATACAATCTTGATGACATGGAAAAAATCCGATTTTGAAAAATTCATAGTTCATAGTCACCCTGCCTAGAGGGGTGGAACTGAAAGACTGAAAATACGCTAGTTCAATGTCCTCAAAAAAAAATCGACCTATGTCAACTTCTTTTTTCAAAAAAAACATTGTGCAGCGAGAAATTGGAGGTGGGTCTTTTTCAAAAATTACCCTGTATTATGACTAATCGTTCTGGATGTTAGTGTATGATACCTTCGCCTTCATAGCAAGCAATGCCACTTGGCACAGGACCGAACAAGATCAGTAGGCAAAGTCGCAAGTACTGCAAGCGCCGTATACAGGGTGCAATGTAGAAATGATGAATATTGAAAATTCCGAAAAAATCTCGTATATCTTTAACCGAACCAGGTAGATTCATGCGAATAGGCCACGAACTTCAAAATTAATATGGACCGCCAATCACCCGCATTTTTGGCCTAAAAAACAGCACCAACATAGCGTACTGTGAGGCCGCCATGATAGCCCACCCTGACGTTTTCAAGGATCCTGTTAACTTCAGAATTCGTCATTGTGACAACTACTACCTATTAAGCGTTCAATTTCTTCAACGGCCCGCGGAACCTCCTGATGCCTATACCGCCGCTAGCCATCGGCTAGCCGCCTATTGCTGCATGGCTATCGTTATCAACCTAAAATTGAGTTGTCATCACTGTGAGAAACCCAGAGGACCTCACAGTGGATATACCGACGATGGAACCCAGTCGATGTGGGAAAAAGAAGCAAGATCAATCCTCGTGTCATTCAGGCTCATCGAAGAGGGTGTCATGGGGGATGGGACCGGCTTCATAGTGATCGTCCTTGACTTGAGGCCGCCAATGTGACAGAGTGACGGGCCTGAGAGGCATTGTGTCGACACTGTCGTCGACCTAAGAAACGTTGTGACTGCTTCCGGTCTTTCGGATTTGCGGAGGATGGATAGGCAACGAGGCTTGCGACTGATCTAGAGAAGAGCGCCGGCGAGCGGTTGGATGTGGTGGTGGTGAAGATGGTGGTTGTGCTGTGGCGGTGTTGTTAGGTGGACGAGCTGTCGCTTCTTGATGAATGATCTTTCGAATATAAACAATTTCGTGAATTTTTGAGTATTTTTTCTGAAGAATCAGACTTGCCCAACGATCTAGTAAGTTTCAAATGCAAATGGTCAGAGCGGTAAAGCAAGCAGAGGGTATTTCTCCAAAAAGTTTGCATGCGTAAGCAATGTGTGGCTCATCCCAGTGGCCTTTGAGGTGGGCTATCATGGCCGCCCGTCAATCAACTGTCAGGTGCACTTTTTCAAGGCGTGATTGGCAGTCCATATTAATTTTGAAGTTCGTGGAATAGGCACATACTTTTAAATTTTCAACTCATCAAAGGGGTATAGTCAATAATCTTGGAAAATCATAGCAGTTCCTGAAATATTCCGGGAAAACCGAATTTTCTTCAAAATGTTTTCTTCCTTGGGTCTGAAAAGTTGCAGCTTTGAGTCAAAATTCCCTATCTGGTAGGTCCATAAAGAATATTGATAGTCAAGTTGAATCTCAACCCCAGTGGAGTCTTTCTTGGAGTTTTCTGTTTAATGGGGGCACCAGTGCCGTCTTGTATGGTATGGATGCAGCCCTATTTGGTCACCAGAATTCTTTTTAGGTGAGATTTTTCTGCGTGGGCACTACTGCCGCCTTGTATGTTTGCCTACTGAACTTTTGTGGTGGTTTTGAGTTTTTTTACTGATTTTGGCTAGAAGGCTAGATCTCACTCTCACTTGTCATTTTGGGAGGTAAATAAATTGATGTCCGTCAGTCCGTCTCGCCCCGTCGTGTCGCCGCCCATGGTGACAGCGTGTAGCGACACCAAAATACGTTTCAGTTACGTGTTGGCACTCCTTTAAGGCTTTGACATTTTTTATTCTACTTTTTTCGAATTTGTACCTGTTGTGTTTTCTGGTCGTGCGCGTCTAATTTCGTATATTCCGAGCTTAATTTATGCTAGTGTAGAACATGGCAAATAAAATTTCTTACGTTACAAACATCATTAAAACTGGGAGTAAATGATCGGACGGATTCCTGTTTAAACAGAAGAAGCATGTTCTGGGATAAATATGTGAACTAAACAGAGCATCAGGACCAATGCCCCCTGCATGTCTGTTTTTTTCGTAACGTTTCGCGCCACGTTATTGTTTATTGTTTTTCGGTTTTACGCATTTCCACACCTCTATACCTACGTTCTATAACAACTATACCTACAAATCTCAAGATTATTTATTCAAGTTGCCCTAGTGCGGCTTGAACACGTGTGTACAATTCACAATTTTAACACCTGCATCAGGTGCCATAAATTTATATAATGCACCGCAATCTGCACTGCTTCCGGTTCTGCACCTACCGTTGGATTTTCTCGCACGGAGTTATAAAATATCGAATTTAACTAGTGGTGCTCGCACATAAATAGTACAAGGATATCGCTATTCCGCACCACTTAAGATGTTAGTTTCATTAATTTATGGCAGATACCTGTTCAAGTTTTGAAGATTTTTGAAATAATGGAGTCCTTGTGGCTTCCAGGACGTTAGGCACCCTGCATCTAATCTTAGACTGTCAAGAACTGAAATTAAAATTAAAATGATTAATGAAAAAAGGGAGACAGAAGATAAAAGACCAGAATCAATTATTTTGCTCTAGTTCCAATCAATCAGCAAGAAAGGAAAATCAGAGCCAAACTTTGATGATAACTCTTATGAAATTGCGCCAATTTGACTTTGGCATAAAGCCCGATGACCACTTAAGTTGACTAATCAATCGGCTCCTCAAAAAATGAGACTCCATGTTTCAAATGAAACAAACAATTCGACAAAAGATGTAGGTTGAAAAAATGTTTATTGTTACATAAGCAAACACAATTTCGCGTGCGGGAGCAACACAGGACATAAAACTGATGCAACAGAAACGCAATAATATATTTTCTGCGGAATAGAATACAAAAGAAGTCCTCCACTGAAGCGTCATCGTCAGTCGTCTCTTGCCTGTCAAGGATTTTATTTTTACACATGCATACACACACACACACAACACACAAAATGCAAACTTTCTTTATATGAAATTAGGGGTTTGTCTCCAGCCATTTCTTAGCATCAAGTAAAATTGATGACCCACCGACGGACCTCTTGATCAAGCTGGACTGCTAACAGCTGTCATGTGATTGAGTCCCCAATCAGTCTCCACTCTGCCACTCTCCAAAAAGCAAACGTTGAACCGCCAGGTGTTTCTGAAGGTTTTATGAGTTTTTTTAATCACTTATCATCGGTTGCACCAAAGAATTCAATTGTGTAATAGCTAATCAGGGATTTTCTCTGATGGATTATAGGTCAGTGCCGATTGATTGACCACAGGTAATACAATCATACAAGATGTTGTGAGCTGTACGTGTCTCCATAATCTTCCGTAGAACTGCGTTTTTTATTGGTCCCTGTGCTAAGTTTCACCAAAGAAATCCCTCAATTGACTATTTCATTATTAAATTCTTTGATTCAACCGGGGGTTAGTTTGTCATCATAAATTCCACCAAAGTCAGAGCAGGCCAAGGACCTACATGGACCGTAGTAGAGCTATTTATAGCAAAAAAAAAGAATGTAGACTTATGGAAAGACGGTCCTTGGGGCCTGAGTGAAGCTGTAATGACAACAAATCACGAAATTCGTGCCACAGTGACAACTCACCTTTTTCACAGTATCATACATAGATAGCAGTGCCTCCCTCGAATTTTTACTGCAGATATTGTCATTTTCGGCCGATGTTCCCAGATACAAGGCAGCGTAGCGACCAGAGGTCTGAAAGACCTTATACGTACCACCGTCTTATAGGAGGCAAAAATATTGGAAAAGAAAAGCCTGCAATTTGGCTATGTAGTTCTCATTCCCAGTCTCAAGTAGGAATAGTCCAGAAACTTGGGTTGAAAAGAGGGTTGAAATTTTGTACACACGTTTCTCTGATGGTCATGAATGAGCTATAAATAGTTATAAATTCGGTAATTCAACAAATGTTTCTTTGATCTCATTTACAATTTACAAATTGATTCAAAGATTATAAGCGAGTTGCTAATGCAAAAGTGAAAATGCTCAAGTAACTATTCCATGATTGAATTTTTTGGTGCATCTGGGGGTAAGCTACACAGGTTATAAATGTGCTCAAAAAGAATGAGGTTAGGGGAGATCTGTCTAAAATGGCATACTTGGGTAAAATGGCATGCTGAGCTTATTTTGATTTCGACGTTTAGGATGGTACTCGGGTGCTGTTTGCCGATAGTCAAGTTGAGAAAGCTACATTTCTACCAAACCGCATCTTTCTGGTTTGAACGGTTTCGCCGCAGTAACATAACTCCAGAATTTCAAGTACTCGATGTAATATTGTTATGAAGCTCGCGACCATCCCGCCTCTTTCTAGAGAAATCTAGATTTCCGCGTTGCATTCGGGTAGCATCGAGAGACTTCAGCGGTAGGTCACGGCACGTCGAGACTTCTGGTGGAGGTGCCGTAGAAGGTACGCGTATATTCTCGAAGCAGATACCAGAAAAATCCTCGTGTGCTGGAAACACCAACAGGAAGCATCCAGAACCTTCGATGCCACTATAAGAGAGGAACTCGACCTGGCATCAGCAGAGTTGGAATCGAGCGATCGTGGCGTTAACATCTCAAGCGACATTGTGAATTCCTAAGCGATTAATAATTGTGTGCATTATTTAGTAGTATAGGCGTTCTGCACATTTTGAATATTCTGTTAATGTGGAAAGCTCATTAAACCGCGATTATTGCTGATGGTAGTGTGTCATCTAGAAGTCATTTTCTTCTTAAATTTACGAGGCCATCTCATATGCAAGCAACACAGGATTCTGTTATTGGAATTTTGTTAGTTTGGGGCAAAATGGCATAGAAATTGACATGTGAAATTTTGACACATTGCGAGTGCGCAGATTTGGTGTCAAAAACTGAAGGATGGATTTGTGCGGTTTGAGTTTGTGAATTTAGGAGCATTATTGTTTAGTCTTGTTCTGTTTTTGCTCAATTTTTATTTTACTGTTCCTATGATTCTATACGCCCTTATGTTAATTGAGTGTTTTTCGAGTTCTCTATTATTGCTTCTACAAGCTTATGTCTTCGTTTAATTAGCTCGGGTGGTTTTAAATAAGTCCTCTCAATTTCGGTTATTTTTCTGAATATTTTCTATGCCTATGTCATTTCACCCACAAGTGAGCCTAAAATGACACAAAGAGGCTATTATATATAATCGATAGAGTTTTTGTCCTGTGGTAGTTATGTCTTGTTCTTTTAACTGACAGATGTGACCAAAAACATGGCTGTATTCGGATTTTCAGATTTTTTTTTAACGAAAATGCTTAGGGTATGTCATTTTAGGCAGATCTCCCCTACACAAGATGGCACCTATTAAACCAACATTAGTTCAAGCAGGAGCTCTCGTCGATTTAATACAATGAATAATAAGGCGTTGTTTACACCATCGCTTGTTCGCCGGCACCAGATTTTGTAGGAGTAAAAGTTGGATGTTGGAGTTTTCTTTGGAGCTCGGGGAGCTTCAATTTGTGCGAATGGAATAGCTCACATAAGAAACTGCACTGCGCTGGATATCTCCTCTGTGGGTCTTCAATCACCGTTTGATGTTGTATTAGGTGGAAGGTACGCAGCAGCTGTTAGGAGAGAAAAGCGCGCTAAAAATAATCCCGCAAGACAAGAAGACACTTTTAAACCAATTAAAGGAGCAACTCGGCATTGACGAAATAAAAGCGACGACGCGCTGGGAATTCGGGAATCCGTCTTCTGCGGGATGCGATGCCCAAAAATTCACAGATGGTTTAGGTTTCACGAATAAATTGAAAATTTACCGCGCGTTGATGAAAGTTACAGACATGATAGCGTAGATCAAACTAGAAGTCAATTAAAAGGCGAATTTATCTGGAGTTGCGCGTGATGCCGGCGATAATTGCATCAATCAAACTTGCGAGGAATAGTCTTGATGTTGGGCTGAGTGATTGGAGTTTTTGCTGATGGCAAATAAGAGCTCGAGAGATGAAAGAAGGTGTCCTGCGAGGTGATTACGTACGTTCTTTTGGGATGAAAACGTCAAACGTTGATTGGTTCATCTAGGCTGAAGCAGCGCGTGTTTGTTGAGTAGCTTAAGAAAATTCCCGCACCTTTTCATTCAAGTAGGTAGAGCGTTGCGAAATTTTTCAGTCAGAAGGGCTCGGCTGGAAAAGACTTGCAAATTACATTTGGAGACAGACTTAAAAAGGTAAGGGCAAAGCTCAAAGATAATCCATATACTTAGTCCCGTCCTACGTGAAACGACCGGAAAAAACGAATAAAATGTCTGGATGATGAGTCCTCAATAATAATTATCGAACTTGTGCGTGGCACACGGGTAAACAACTAATTTGCATAATTAGGACTGTTTTTTCGGCTATTTTTAGATTTACTTCTCGTCTGTCTATTGCTATTTATACAGACGGCGATATTTTCGTGAAAATGGAGACAGTTTGTCAAAAGAACTGGGCTATGACCAGAGCTTTTGAAATTATACTGCTTCGGGTTTATTAATAATAGTATTAACGGCATAAATCAGGTAGGAAGGTATATTACAATCTGGAAGATTTATTTGTAAGAGCTTTACTCAAGGGTGATCGCACTTTGTCATTTTCCTGCTAAGTAAATTGAGACACATTTTAAGAGAAATATTAAATCGGGATGGTCGTTATTTTCTTTCGCAGTGAGTTATAGTCCGGTGGTTAAGCGCCAAAAAAAGCTCGAACTATGCATTTTGAGCTTAAGCAATGCGCTTTTGGGGTTTGATTGGGGGTCCCTCAACTTAAATTTCAAGAGTTGGAGACATCGGTGCACTCGATGCGGAGGGGGTCTGGGGGGCCCTTGAAAGTTGAAGGTGCGAGGCTTCCCACCAAATCACCATACCACCACGTAATTCCTACTGGGAGGCCATCAAACGACTCTAACCTGTACATTGACAACATTTGTTACCATGTCCAAATAGTTCTTCACACTGAAAAAAATTAATTCCTATGACAGATCGGAAAAAACAGTTTTTCTCAATTTTTCATCCCCACAACGAATAAACTGCCAAGTGTGGTGTCATTTTGGAGTAAACGGCATCCTCTGATTTAATTCACCGAGTCAAAATGTTTGTGAGACCACCGTGCAAAAAATGACACGCCAAGAAGTGAGCATTTTTGAGCACCTCATTTAACAGTAGTTTCTTGACTGATACCAATCGATATGATTGATAATTTTGTCATGGATCAATAACTTGAACTCTTTTGTAACGGTAATGCATGTGAATGAAACTCGACACGAGCGTGGAGGCCTGGAAAAAATTTTTTTCTCCAGGGGTCGAATTTATTTCACGCCTACTGAGCGATAGTTTGTTGGGCTCAGACAGGCAGCGTTTGAATAGGTTTGGAGACAAAATTTTCATATCTGTCTATGCAGCTGTGTAGCATAATTCTGGAAACTGATTTGAGAATCATCCAAGTTTATTTTGACAGCCACTAGGTACCCCCATGGGGATCAACTGCAGGGATCATGGCTGACGACGGAGGGCATTCAACTTTTAAAGTGTTATTTTCTTTTTTCCTCTACCAACCTTCAAGGTTGTTATCATTTTGTACGTGTAAGTTTTCTTATGTTTGGAGAAGAAATAATTTTATAAAAACAACCGTGAAAATGACTCACGTGTCGTGTTTCATTCACATGTATTACCGTTACAAAAGAGTTCAAGTTATTCATCCATGTCAAAATTATCAATCATATCGATTGGTATCAGTCAAGAAACTACTGTTAAATGAGGTGCTCAAAAATGCTCACTTCTTGGCGTGTCATTTTTTGCAAGGTGGTCTCACAAACATTTTGACTCGGTGAATTAAATCAGAGGATGCCGTTTACTCCAAAATAACACCACACTTGGCAGTTTATTTGTTGTGGGGATGAAAAATTGAGAAAAACTGTTTTTTCCGATCTGTCATAAGAATTAATTTTTTTCAGTGTGAAGAACTATTTGGACATGGTAACAAATGTTGTCAATGTACAGGTTGGAGTCGTTTGATGGCCTCCCAGTAGGAATTACGTGGTGGTATGGTGATTTGGTGGGAAG
Organism: Anaspis maculata; assembly: GCA_949128115.1. Classification (NCBI taxonomy): domain Eukaryota; kingdom Metazoa; phylum Arthropoda; class Insecta; order Coleoptera; family Scraptiidae; genus Anaspis; species Anaspis maculata. The sequence goes on along the minus strand of OX421961.1, from coordinate 55,330,617 downwards.
CCTCGCGCCTTCAACTTTCAAGGGCCCCCCAGACCCCCTCCGCATCGAGTGCACCGATGTCTCCAACTCTTGAAATTAAAGTTGAGGGACCCCCAATCAAACCCCAAAAGCGCATTGCTTAAGCTCAAAATGCATAGTTAGAACGCTTAACCACCGGACTATTAATGGCCACAACAATTTATTTGCAATCTAATAATTTCCAACATCTAACCATTATTATACAGGGTGATCATTTGAAAAGGAACCCCACCCCTACCTATTCTAAAGTAGGTACCGAAGTAGTTACTTTTATTGAATCTTTTTGCGAGCCCAAACCGGTCGATAAGTATTATAACTATCTATACCTACTGTGATCAAATGAATTCTTATTTTAGGTAGGCTGTGGCCTGGTCGAATTCAGGGGTGCGAAGCTGTGTTCGGCTAGACCACAGCCTACCTAGAATAAGAATCCATTTGATCACATGATATGTATAAGAATGATAGATCTCAACCTCGGAAAAAATATGGACATCCCTCGGGACATCCTAAAAATTTGATATTCTGTTCAGAACTCGGTGCTCTCGCTCTACTACATATCCAAAATCGCCACAAATCACATCCGGGGGTTTTGAGTTATTGAGGGGGTGGAAAGGGTAAAAAATTGCAGCTTAAAAATGAAGGCGATGGAACGCGTCAATCCATTGGATGCAAATACATGATAATTCGACGCATCATACCCCGTTGAAATCATTTTGGCACAAAAAGTGTCGATCATTGGTGAAGGGGGGGTCGTGAGGGGGCGACGCTCTGCTAGGTGGTCCATTTTGTATTCTTGGCCATATTGAACCAATCAGGACATGTTTGGTATTTTTTCCGACTAAATTCAATCTCCTGAACTCGAATCCGATGTGTGAATTTTATGAAAACAAGTTCGAATGAGTTAACTTTGACAATTTTGACGATTTTTTTTTACTGTTAGAGGTGCTCATCTCCGAAAATATTTCAGGGGCCATTAGATTGGAGTGTATTTCCCGCGGAAATCATCCACTCGATATATAATTTTATATCTTGAGTTTAAAAAATCGATTTGAACCTGAGCCGGCCCAATGCGGCGTCTACCAATGACCAGAACACTACAGCAAGCACCTTACACATCGAATTCGAGTTCAGGTGATTGAATTTAGTTGGAAAAGATACTTTTTTTTTTATATTGACTTGTACTGGTAGTGGTGACAGTCTTCTTTTAAAATCATTTCATATGTGCTCAATTGGACTGATGTCGGACTATAAGTTTAGCCATATCATTGTCTTCATTTTATTACTCACGGAAAATGCATTCTTGATATTAGCTTGCTACATTTATTATTATTGTTAATGTAAAAATTTTCAAAGCCATTCTTGCAAAACTCAAAGCAAAACTGTTTATAGCAACATTAACAGCCGTCAAATTATTCGACTTAGCTTAGAGACCTACTTCATCGGATATTTGAAGCCACCTGTGGAAATTAGAATGGGTGCAGCGCAAGAAATCACTCCACGACATCCGGACTAAGTAAGTTGACACCAAGAATGCGTGTATGTACCACCAGGAGCAAAATACTACATACATGAAAATTTTAGTCATTAGAAGAAAAGCGACAAGGTCTTGCTTCGTTGCAGTTATGGCCTAATAGAATAAAAGGCTTGGTTTCTGACTTCATGGTGAATGTACTACGTAAGGACTTCTTCATGACTATGTCACATTTTTTGGACTTACAAAAATTTTAATGTACCTATGTGCTACAGTGCTCGTAGCAGTACTACACTTTTTCCAACTGTAAATCAGAAAGCATCAAGTGAAATTCAGATGTATCGAATGATTTCCAGAAAGCGTCAGATGTAATTCAGATCGGTCAATTGTAATTCAGAAAGCGCGAGTTGTAATTCAGATTGGTCAGTTGTAATTCAGAAAGAGTCAGATGTAATTCAGATAGGTCAAGTGGATTTCAGAAAGCATCAGGTGTAATTCAGAATAGTGGTTTTTTCAAGTGTAATTCATAAAGCATCAATTGGATTTCAGAAAGCATCACATGTGATTCAGATCGGTCAAATGATTTTCAGAAAGCATCAGATGTAATTCAGATCGGTCAACTGAAATTCAGAAAGAGTCAGATGTAATTCAGATCGGTCAATTTTAATTCAGAAAGCATCAAATGTGATTCAGAAAAAATCAAGTGTAATTCAGAATGAATAATTGTAATGGAGTAGGCAGCAGAAAATATGACCCACCACTACCACTCTATTAAGAGAGTGTTCTCCAATGGAATTGACCTACACAGAAAAAAAAGGACTCGAAGTGTCCTAGCTCGTGAAGGAATGAACTGATTTACTCATTTGAAACGAGGTTCTCCATATTTTTTTGTACCAACTGCTGCTGAATTTTTTCAACTGATCCATGAAAGCCACTTCATGTACCTACCTATGCCTCTAAACATTTTTTTTTCAATTTCTGCCTTTCTCCTCAAATTATAGGGTATGATATCAAAAAATCAACTTCTCAATTTTCCAGCCATAGTAACTTATTTCCTTGTTGACCGACTTTTGAAATTCGGAGTATTGTTGAAGTCAATGCAAGAATGCATCAAATGAGACCCAAATCTGATTTACTATGGATATTTGTGCAAATTTTCAATGATGTGCTGTTGTAATGAACTGAGAAAAAGTAAAAAAGAGGATTCTAAATTACATTTTACGCTCTCTGAATCACAATTGACCAATATGAATTACATCTCACGCTTTCTGAATTACGATCGACGCTTTCTGAATTACAACTGACCAATCTGAACTACAATTGACTAAACTGAATTCCATCTGACGTTTTCTGAATTACAATTGACTATTAAACTGAATTTCATCTGACGCTTCCTGAATTACAATTGACCAATCTGAATTACATCTGACGCTTTCTGAATTCCACTTGACTTTTTCTGATTTACAGTTGGGAAAGGTGTAGTCATGCGATTGCAGTGTGTACATTTACAATGAAATAGGTCATGACGTATCGTTTTGCTGATGCTAAAGATTAGGCTAGGTCAAGACTAGCTGATGACATCAGGAGAAGTGCAATTGATAATCGGGGACTTGGAATAGATAATCCAAAGTAAACACAATGAAGTGACCAATACCTATAGAACACTATCATATCACATCAATGAAAAAATACCAATGTTTAGAACTAGAATATTCCTGAATTGCTCAATGATTGATCATCCCAACACCAACCCTACTAGTGGGAGCGGTACGCAAAAGCATACCGCATTTTGGAGTGCAGTAACGAGATTTTGCATGGGCGTACTTTACACCAAGACAAGCGATTTGACCCGCAGCACTCGATATTTCGTCCCTTAGGGGGCCAATGGGGGCCCTCCAAATTTTCAAGATACAAGAACTTTTACAAAATGATCATTGAGTATCGTCATGTATGTCATAAGTGAAGCTTACGGGTCTATTGAAAATGTTTTCATCAAATGTCGTCGTGTCCGATTCATTCTTCACATTTGAAAAAAAAATTCTTTCGCAGAGGTCAAAAAAACTGTTTTTATTTTTTCTGCCGTGCAAGGAAACGATAAATTCACATGTTTTGTTGCGTTCCCAACTAAATCGCGTTCCGTAAGCCGAAATATAAAGTCAATTTTTTCGCGATATCACTTTCCCAAGAAGAGGTGACCTCTTCAGTACACTTTTTTCAACAGCATTTTTTTCAATGTTCCTAGTGGATAAGACTGTCAATTTTTGCAGATATGAGAAGCTTGAACTCTTTTCTTAGTAATTTCCATGCAACATGGCTTCAAAACACACAAGAGAGCCCTAAAACTTTTTTTTTCTGCTGGGCCGTCAAATTTTTGGCATGTTGATTTTGTAGTAGGGGAGACGCGCAAATAAATAAGATCTAGTCTAGGCGAATAAAATCTACCGGAAAATATACCTACTTACACCTAACGACTCTGCGTTTTGTTGTACTGCAATAAAACACGGCATGGAAGAATATTTTCTGTTGAAACCAAATCGCCTGCGCCTGCAGCCTGGATTGAATAGTGGTCTGCGTCTCTCCTACTATAAAATCAAAATATCGTAAGTTGGACGGCCCAGCAGAAAAATTTTTTTTTTGGGCTCCCTGGGGCGTTTTTGAGTCATGTTGCTTCGCAACTACCAGGACAAGAGTTCGAGGTCTCCATTCCTGCAAAAATTACGAGTGATATCCAGTGGGGACATAGAAAGAAATGCTCTTGGAAAAGAGGTACTGAAGAGGTTACCACTTCTTTGAAAAATACCATTACAAGAAAAATTTCTTCATAATTAGTTTTAGGGAATGCGATTTAGTTGGGAACGCAACAGAACATATGAATTCATCGTTTCCTTGCACAGCAGAAAAAATAAAAACAGTTTTTTTGACCTCTGCCAAAGAAATTTTTTTTCAAGCGTGAAGATTGAATCGGACACAACGACAATTGATGAAAATAGTTTCAATAGACCCGTAAGCTTCACTTATGACATACATGACGATACTCAATGATCGTCATGTGGAAGTTCTTGCATCTTGAAAATTTAGAGGGCCCCCATTGGCCCCCTAAGGGACAAAATATCGAGTGCTGCGGGTCAAATCGCTTGTCTTGGTATAAAGTATGCCCATATCAAATCTCGTTACTGCACTCCAAAATGCAGTATCGATGTGTTTTTAGGTGTGTACCGCTTGCACTATACAGGTTTATTCAATGGTCAATCATTATTGTGCGTGGGAACATCCTGTTGTTTTTGGTTGGGGGCTTTCCGTACTCGGTTCGATCGTAGTCGGTCCATCAACGTCCTTTCCTGATTAAGCCAGATGGACAAAGGTGCGACTGGACTGCATCATGTGCCGAAACACAACCTACACTTAATAAAAAATTCAACGGGTGAAGTTCTGCTTGTGCATATTGTATTGGCGAGTTTCTTTTCTGATCGTTTCACGAGTTTCACGCATTTTTTATTGGAACTCTTAAAACTTCACCATCCAGCAATAGTACACTCTATGTGCTGCTCCTCCATCACACACTAACTTTATTCCTGTCATCATAAACTCGCACAAAAGAAATACAAAATCCGCTGCTTAATATTCACCGACATGCTCGTGTAAAAATGTTCGACATAGATAACGTGAAGCATTTCCATAATGTTGAAATTCGTATAAAGTTATGAAATAAAACGAATGATTATATTGTGATATGAGTCCTTGAATATAAATGGCGAACATTTTCTGATATCATCATGCACGCATATAACTTCTTTATATCTAGGGAAGACTGCTCTTATGGTGAAGTGAAGCGACGATTTAATGAAGCGCACCAGCACGACCAACACATGGAAACAAGTGGAAAATTATTGGGAAATTGCTTGGCAGCATTAATCACCGGTACTTAGCAGACTCGGAGCGAATATCACCACGTATAAAGATGGGATATAAGCAGGCGAAATGCTGGAGTACATTCTACATTCCCGTATTTTTCGTGGTGGAATACAGATACCGTGGGGACTTTTTGAATTTCCAGTGTGCAAAGGAACGAGGTCATCAAAACCGCTAAAGTGTAATATTTCTGCATAAAAGATAACTGCGTAAAGGGAGGAGCAAACATTTTTCATTTTCATGATATGAGACTGTGTTATTCGCATCTACTTGAATTTAAACCCTGCTGCTGTACTTCAACATCCGATTATTACGGGCAGCGGCTTGTTCGGCTGGCACTCTTCTTGTGCTACATAACGGAAAGAATTACCCGCTAATGAAAACAGTGAATGTTTGATATACCTTTTTGCAAGTTTATTTACTTCGACGTACTTACTACAAACAGAAAGTGCGACTTTAATTGGAAGCTCATCATCAGTGGTCTTGCATTTTCACTCAAAATAGTCCGAGGGATATTGCGGCATGCATATTTCATACAAACTGAGCATTTTGTAATATGGGAATAGGTAGGGGAAAGGGGGAGGAGGAGGCAGAGCCGCACAGCTAAGGTTTGAAAATCCACTGATAGCAAAATAATGACAAAAAAAAATTGAAAAATTAAGTGATATCCATAATAGACCGTGAGCTAGCGGCCTTGGTTTTCATGTCATTTCTGACCGCATCATACTTCTTGTGGTGATAGCCACCCACATGGTAGTTGCTGAAACGCCAGTCTGCCTCCCTAAAGCGAGTCGTCTTGAGGGCTGCCAGTTGTCAAAAGTCCTCCAAAAAAAAACAACTTTGCACCGTTAATCCGATCGACTTGAAATTTGGTATACAAAGTCTTGCTGTCAAATGAGCTCCTTAGTTTATGGCTGTCATCTGTCAAGTGAAAGTGTCATTATCAAAAAATGACAGAAGTTTTATTTCACAAAACTTGAATTGCAATATGTTATTTGAAAGCTCTAAAAAAACTGTATTCAGGACAGTTAAAAGTACCCCTCTAACTCTCATTCGTCAGTAATTAAAAAATATCAAAGTTCAAAACTTTGACATTTTATTCTTCAAAATCTATCCGATAGACTGAGATCAAATTCGGTATGAAGCAACAAACTAAAATGATCTAATTAAAACTGCAGTTTGAGTTTTTCACCATTTCCCAACAAGGCATTACGAATTTTTAAATTTCCTCTTGGCCGTTGCCACTCGAGAGGGCCGCTCAACCGGATTCTGACCAGGACGACACACGTTTAGTGTAGAACCCAACTCAGGTGGTCTTTTCTGCTCGAGGATTGACTTTTTCCGACAAATTTCAACTGATTTCAAAAGTAGATTGGATTGGGTGTAATGCAGGCCTATTTTCAAATGCGACGTGGTTTTCCGGCGGCCATTTTTTCAAAAAGCAATTGCACATTCCGTAATTAATATCCGCCGGAAGACCGGAGACGCGTCGCAGTTGAAAATAGGCATACATGACGCCCAATCCAATCTGCTTTTGATATCAGTTGAAATTTTTAAGAAAAAGTCAATCCCCGAGCAGGAAAGACCGTCTGAGTTGAGTTCTACACTGAACGTGTGTCGTCCTCGTCAAAATCCGGGTGAGCGGCCCTCTCGGGAGGCAACGGCCAAAAGAAAATAAAAAATTCATAACGCCTTGTTGGGAAGTGGTGGGAAACTCCAACTGCAGATTTGATTTGATCATTTTGGTTTGCTGCTTTATGCCGGATCTGATGCCAGTCCATCGGATAGATTTTGAAGAAATGAATGTCAAAGTTTTGAACTTTGATATTTTTTATTTACTCACAAATGACAGCTAGAAGAGTACTTCAAACTGTTCTGGATACAGTTTTTTTAGGGGCTTCGAATAACATATTGCAAGTCAAGTTTTGTGAAATAAAACTTCTGTCATTATTCAAGAACGACACTTCCACTTGACAGATGACAGTCAAAAACTAATCAGCTCATTTGACGGCAAGATCTTGTCTGTATACCAAATTTCAAGTCGATCGGATTAACGGTGCAAAATTGGGTTTATTGGGGGGACTTTTGACAACTGGCAGCCCCCAAGACGACTTGCTTTGGGGAGGCAGACTGGCGTTTCAGCAACTTCCATGTGGGTGGCTATCACCACAAGAAGTATGGTGCGGTCAAAAATGACATGATCTCAAAGGTCGCTAGCTCACGGTCTATAAAGTTAACGATACTTTATAAAAGATGGTGTATGAAAATACCTGATCAATGGAAATCGAATTGAAACAAGCGAATATGCCTCATGGGCATGAGGCTCAGTAGCGCACTTCCTTTTTGGAGGATTAGTGAACGCAAGATGTTAAGTAATTAGGGTTCTACCGTCTTGGGCAAAAAATTGCAATATGGCGGCCAAAATATCGACAGAATCATGAAATTCGGCTTGAAAATCAAAATGATCGTACTAGACAAGGGTAAGTTCCAAGTTTCATGAAAATCGTTCCACTAACAAGAGATTTCAATATGGCGGCCAAGATGGCGGCAGAATTATGAAACTCAGCTTGAAAATAGGAATGATCGTACGAGACAAGCGTAACTCTCAAGTTTCATGAAAATCTTTCCACTTATAAGAGATTTCAATATGGCGGCCAAGATGGTGGGGCAATCATGAAATTTGGCTTGAAAATAAGAATGATCATACTAGACAAGGGTGAGTTCCAAGTTTCATGACAATCGTTCCACTAATAAGAAATTTCAATATGGCAGCCAAGATGGCGGCCGAATTATGAAAGCCAACCTGCCTATTTGGTCCTTGAGGACCTAAGCTATCCACCGGATAAAGTTCAATCTTCAACGGCTGTCGCTTTATTTCCCGAGGAGAAGTTCAACTTCATCGAAGTGCACAGGAGATCTCTGTTTTTTGAGAATAATGATAACGATGTATGGATAACAAAAATAGTGCCCATTGGCCACCCTTGGAGACATCAGCTATTAATCGGAACAAAGTTCCAAGACTCTTGTTTAAATTCTCGAGAAGGAGTACAGCGTCTTAATTTCTGCACGGACTCGGACAGACAGACAGACAGACAGACAGACAGACAGACAGACAAACCGGCCACATAAGCGTCATTCTGTTACTTATATAAAAAAATGTGCTCCAACTGATTTCGACCTCCTGAACACGAATATCGGGTTCACTTTTGAATTGGAACATTTCTTTTTTATCGAAAAACCGAAAAAATGGTAGCCTTGTCACATGATTTTTAGTGATACCTACCTACTTTTTTTTTGTTATTGAGCGAACATGTTTCGTAATTTGAGTGCCATTATCCTTCAGGTACCTAGTATTGGCTATTTCAAAATGTTCAATTACTATTTCGGCACGTCTGATTTTAAATTTGTAGGGTCGTGTAATATGCGCCGAGCCGTGGCTTTGCGGCCGTTTTCAAAAATCGATAACAATTGACCTAACGGTCGGATCGAAGTGGGGTTTTTGTCAAAAGAAAGTTCAAATTGTTCTCTAAATATAATGCCGTACATGCAGTGATGTATTTCATTAAGAAATTGTAGTTGCCTGCATATCGCAACTTTCTACATCTTACCGCGAATGCCAGCACTTGATCGGCGAAGCCGCCCTACACCAAAATGTTATTTTTGTAATTGTTCATGATTATTTCGGCAACATTCTTCTTGATTCGCGTACCAAGGCCATGAGCTACCCATTCGAGTTGAAATATTTTCTGTATTGAATTTCGTTTTGTTCGGAGGAAAGGATATCAAGCACCAGCAAGCAACGAATAAATCATTTGCGGCCGAGCCGTAGTTTCGGAGTCATGTTCAAAAATTAATAACTACTAATCGGCACCTCGCACCGATGTGAAATTTTCATTAAAATAAAGTTCAAATCATCCTCTAAATATAACTCCGCATATGTATTATGGTAAAATGATAAGATCGGGTACTTCCTCGCATGTGATAACTTTCGAGATCAGGCCGGCTTCTGAAATGCAGCATTCAACGGCGATGCCGCGTCACACTAAATTGTTATTATTGTCATTGTTTATTATTATTTCGTCAAGATTTTTCTTGGTTCGGGATACAAGGTCATGAGCTACCCAATGGAGTAAAAATTTTTCGCAAAAACCTTTTCGTCTAGGACTAGATGCGGGAACGGACGGACGGACGGACGGACGGACGGACGGACGGACAAAGCGAGGACAAAAGCGCCTTCCCGTTTGGAGAAGTGCGCTCAAAAAAATGCATTTTGGCGGTTCTACCACCCAATAGGGCATAATCGAATAGGATGGGGTGGGAAGAATCAAATAGTGCACATCACACAGACGCTTTCTCTTGCAAATACCACAAGAAGAAATTGGGGGATCACTCGAGGGATCATCATCATTCTCGGAATCTTCATCATTCTGCGGCTCACCATCACTCCCAGACTCCGAACCAATTTCTTCATTTTTTTTTCTTTCAAACTTTTTCTGAGATCTCGCTTGACCGACCAATTTCACGGCCTGCCTTTTGATTCCGATTTTTCATACCATAAATTCAAAAACGAAATACAATAATTATTTATGTAGTATTATCGAATAAGAAGCTGCATCATGTCAAATTTGAATTGCGTATATGGATTCAAAAACTACTTCAGCAAAAAAATGTGCCAATTTTACTGTTTGACAAAATGATCAAGATGACCAAGATGACAAGATGATCACGGAGAAGTGACGTGTAGAACGCGTAGAGCATGAATAGAGAAACGAGAAATCTTGATTTCTTTCTGAAAAGCTAACCTATTTGTCATGAGTTTGTCACAGATAATGTACATACATATATCCCATACACTTTCTATTTTCAGTAGAATGACTTTTTGGAGCAAAAATAAAGTGACAAGCGCTGGGAGAATACGGCCGATTGCCGCTGATAGTTTCGCTCCAAAACTTTGCAAGTGCCATCAGCGGTAGTCGTAGTCCCCCCAGCTTGTCACTTTATTTTTGCTTCAAAAAGTCATTCTACTGAAAATAGAAAGTGTATGGGATATTATAGATGCCTTATCTATACTTTGCATTATTTGAAGTCAGTTAGTTGGACATGGTGCATGCGTGTTCCAAAAGTTAAATTAATGAATCTGGGCTTTATGCTGTTCCTATACAGTTGGATGTTGTTATTGTGGAGTATGTAGTTGACAAAAAAAAAACTAATTCATTTGGGTACCTAGTCAAAAACCAATAACGAAACAGCGCATCCACCAAAATGATTAACAAGTCCATGAATTTCCGATTTATCAAAGCTGGGCAATGGATTTGTGCTCCACTCTTCTTCTCATTTGCATATTTGATTACCCACTCGATTACAACTCCCACAAGAAAAATCATCGCTTGCTGAGCCGTGAAAATTGCCAACGATACTCAAACCCTATACGGAAAGCGTAAAAGTGCTGCATCGTATCACATCAGTCATTATTGCTTACGTTGAATTTTCAGCCAAATTTCAAATCGATAGTTTAAGTGGATACTTCAGTGTTCGTTGTTGAGTTTGAGGTGGAAGAACGAAACACTATATAAAACATGCGAAAATTGCCAATGCATCGGCATCGTAGGTACAAGATACCTCATATCCTCATACCTACTTAGGTACAGGGCAGGGCATAATATGCAAAATTAACCAGGTACAAATTTAGTTTTTAACAGATTTTCAAGCTGCGTATACCTACAACGGAGTGATCGAATAAATTTCTCCTCAATAAAGTAGACATTTGTCTCCTCGCTAGCCATGTTTTTTCGCCAAATTATCAGGAATCAAAGGCGACTTGAGGAGAATAAGTTATAAGAGAATTTTCGATCACTCGTTATGTAATAAGCAGTTTGCGATATCTGCAAAGTATTTAGTTACACGGTAATAGTGATTTGTATCATTAGGCCAGAAACTGCACATTTGCGAGTGCGAAGTGCGAGCTGATTTTGTAGTCCGAGGCGGAGCCGAGTTCTATGCCTAAATGCAAGCGCTCGCAAATTCGTTTCTGGGCGAGTGATACACAATAATATTTTACATCCCGAATATTCGATTCTTTGAAAACTGGAATCATCATCAAACCGGCTCAGCCTGACGTCTGTCGCTTTTGACAAGCGCTTGGAGTATACAGCGAATGTTATTGTCAACACGTAAACAAGAATAAAATGTGACCAAATTATTTCATCTGATCATCGAAAAATCTTGAAAAACAAAAATAAGTGGACTTGTGTCGATGGTCTTGAATTGCCTAGACATATTTTCATTAGTTGAAGGATCTCTGTTTTCCGTTCGTATGCTAAAATTCGCTAATAATCTTACCGAAGATTTGTTGTACCAACCGTTAAACTAAAATAGTTTTTGCCAGCCTAGTCCCGCAAACGCTTGTTTTCTGGCGGATTTCGAGGTGTAGATACTCGTCAATGACGGATGGAGGTACGTAATAGTAAGAATAATAAGTTATGATCAAAAACTTTTCTACTCACGGTAGGCTGTGGCCGGGTCATTGGCAGGCAAACGAAGCTGATTTTGGCACATTGCACTGCTATTTCTTAGGCCGCATGCGTAGCATCATTGCCAAATCAACATAATCGAGAACAAACATATCATATCGAGAGCATAATAGAGGCTACTGGACTCAATTTCTTTAATTTTTCGAATGAAACCGCAATTTTTCATATGATTTATAGTGAAAACCGTGGCGCAATATCTCAATTCCAAGTGCCTTAAAAAAAAAATAGAACGCTAGTGACGTCACTACTGCATATCTCCATCCTTACTCCTTCTACCGCGACACTCGCATGATGTGTTAATTCCACGCGCAGCGCTTATAGAAGCAGCTATGACGTCACGCGAATATAATAAATCGCTGTAACAAACAGACGCGTAGAAAAAGCTAAGTTTTTCTTGATGGTTGAAAATGGGTGCACTGATGTGTGGGTACGTGATAGCTCGATCATGGTAGAATCTTAGAATGGCAGCAGTGTCCAGTAGAGCCGGAGCTGGGCCGGGTACTGATAAATTGTACTCGAGTACCGGGTACCGGATACTTGTCTGAATTGAAGAGAGAGTACAGAGTACCGAGTACTTTACTCATTGCACATCCTGTCGAGTACAGTACTCCGAGTACAAGTACTCGAATTTCACGAGTACTTTTTCTGAGTATATATCTTCCACTAACCAAATATTGAGAAAAACACAAAAAGACAGTTCCTATTAGATATTTTACTGATTTACTACGGTTATGATCAATTTTGTGATGATTCTTCATCACTGCAGGAACATTGTAGTATATTGTTACGAGCGGCGATCTTGTACATATAGGTAAACACTAGATGTTTCTCGATCTTTCCACCATTAGATCGCAGTGTAGAAGTCTGGAGCGATCTCGTGCATTCCAGAGCGTTCTTGTATGTGAACCCAATGGAGACTTGAACGTTCGATCAAGGCACATCAGTCCACTTTGGCGGAGGCGCAGATTCCAGAACACATGGAAAGCATACGGGTAACGTGTGCGATTATTCAGGAATGATCTAGAAACCGCATGTGCCAGACCCTCATGGAATTTGCTGGAAGCAGACAGAAACTTCGGGAACATTATTCGGAGGCCTTATATAAGGCGTCAGCCGGGAGCTCGCGGCAGTAGTGAATTGGATAGCGAACAAGTGCGATAACAAGCGAAGTACCTGCGAAATAATTCCAAGTGGATAATTGTTGGCATTTATTGTAGTAGTACGCCGAAATAAACAGTGTGTGTTCTTAATCGATCGTCTCAATTATATTCGAACCCGTACGCGAAATATCGTAACAATATATTCCAATTTGTATTGAGGCAAAAGAGCAACATGCTAGTGTTAACTCAGAGGGCAAAATCGCAAAAAAATTACTCATGCTCTTTCCAAAAACAAGTGGATCAAATGAAGAATATAGGACCTGTTGGATTTTCTCTATATCGGACATGAAAATAAACTGCGCAACAAATATGTTGTCGCGGGGGAAAAATTGGTCCGAGTTTGGACCACAGTAACTTTTGAATAACACAAACAATTTCAATTTTGTTTTGACGGTTAGCGAGCTCAGTCTTTCCGTTAATCATCTCCAGGAGGTGAAGATCAAGAAGCTCCATGTAAAATATCTACAGCGTGAAATGTAAAACAGTACAACATTTCAGCAAATTCAACGAACCCCCATTTTCAGAATGATTTTTTTTCTCAAATGCAAATGAAAGGATCACAAAACGTTATGTTTTAGCTTACGTCCAGTTTTGAAATTCTTGAAATCGGAAGTCTGGTTCTGACTTTATGATTTTTTTCTATTGGAGGATGCTGATTTATCCTATCGCTACAAAGAAGACTATGTTACTCTGATGATGGGATAGTGCGGAGGTTAACAGGATCAACCTTGCTTTTTATTCTGCTGGGATGAAACTTTGCATGTGATGAGTACATATCCTCAGGTCACTTTTAAGAAGTGGTGCCCGGTTGGGACCCGTGACAGGGCCACGGCACAAGAGGTTGCCCTACCCGACAGAGGCGATTTCTTGAAATTTCTCAAAAATAAAGTTTGCAATGGCGAGGCTTTCAATATTTTGGTCAGAGATGATCCCTTGCCTTGTATGGATGTACTTTGTGATAATTTTAAGCCCCACCGCACTGAAAACGTCGCGGGTTGTCTATTAATCAGGCGTAATTTGCAGAATTCAATGAACAGCTTACTAGTACGGACGTTGGGTGAACCAAGAACCCATTTCATTCCAATGCAAAACGTTTTTGCATGTGAGTAGTAGGTACCTATAGGTAACTTTCAAGAAGTGGTGCCCCGATGGGACCCGCAGCTGGCGTGCTTCGTAGGAGGTCGAAGGTCCAAGAAATTACCATTTTTGAAATCGTTGCTTTTCGTATACTATTTCAGTTGGGCTACATATTTTGAAGGTCGAGGAATACAATGCAGTAAGTTTTAAGGAAGTGTCTACTCACGTACAAAAGCGTTATGCATCGGAATGAAATGCAAGGTTGGTTTCCCTAACGTAAGCTGTTCATTGAATTCTGCAAATTACACCTGATGAGTAGGCAGCCCGCGCCATCTATGGCGCGGGGGACTCGAAATTGTCACAGACTATATTCAGACTATCCAAGGGATCATTTCTGACTGAAATAGTGAAAGCCCCGCCACTAAACATTGAATTTTAAGGAATTTCAAGAAATCTCCCGCGCCTGGTAGGGCAACCTCTTGTACAGTGGCCCTGTCACGGGTCCCAACCGGGCACCACTTCTCAAAAGTGACCTGATGGTATATACTCATCACATGCAAAGTTTCATCCCAGCAGAATGAAAAGCAAGGTTCGACCTGAAATCGACCTTTAACGTCCGCACTAGGAGGTTGCAATTCACGAATATTGTTGCTTAAACGGTTCTCAGCAACTTAACTTGCAGGCTATCTGAAATACCTTGATCAAGGCTTCAAAAAGGAGGCCCATTCAAAATGGGCGACACAGGTGATTTCCTTGAAAATTGAATTTGATCAGATTTTTACAATTGAAACAAGCTTTCTTTGTGATTTTGACCTCCTGAACTTGATGCTGATGGTCAATTTTAGTTTTTGATGATGACAAGCTCCCTAGGCTAACATAGTCTTCCTTGTAGCGATAGGATAAATCAGCATCCTCCAAGAGAAAAAAAAAATCATCAAGTCAGATTCAGGGTTCCGATTCCAAAAATTACAAAACTGGGCGCAAGCCAAAGCATCACGCTTTGTGATCCTTCCAATAACATTTGTGAGAAAAAATTATTCTGAAAACAGGGGTCCGTTGAATTAGCTAAAATTTTGCACTGTTTTACATTTCACCCTGTAGACATTTTACATAAAGCTTTCTGATCTTCATCTTCTGAAGGTGAATAACGGAAAGACTGATCTCACTAACTGTCAAAACAAAATTGAAATGGTTTGTGTCATTCAAAAGTTCTTGTGATCCAAAGTCGGACCAATTTTTCGCTTGCGACAACATATTTGTTGCGCAGTTTAGTTGATTATGTATTTTATATTTTATATATCTAACATTAGATATTCTGTTGCATTCTACCTTCACTACTTTTGCACCCTGTAAAAAAAAACAAACGCACTCACACTACATAGACAATGACAATTCCAAATTTGTGTAAAGTATTCGGAAAATGTACTCGCATGGGAGACACGAGTACCGGGTACTTCCACCAAATATGTTACGGGTACGAGTACCGAGTACTTCATTGAAAATGTACTCGAGTACTGCCCAGCTCTGCCAGTAGCCTATGGTTGACTTCGGATTTCTTGTTATAACATTGTCCTTACTCTAGAAAAGAGTTGTCCACCAAGAATTGACTAGGAAAATACGCAGCAGGTAGATTCGGTCGGTCCTTTCTTTCTTTCGCATTGAGTACGATCATTCGTCTCACTCGTAGGTATACCTACTTATTCACTTCTGTAATTTCGAAATGATTATTTGTCCTGCTACAACAGTTAAGTATGTTATAACGTAGGTTATACAGGGTTTTTCAGCATGATAGCAAAAAAAAAATAGCTGTGGGTAGATCTCGTCAAAATATGACGGAAACCTATACATACTATGTTGCAAAGTTCGGCCTAATAACGAAGATACAGCCATCCAGAATTGACTTTTTTCGGATTTTAAAAAGTTGTAGCCCACTGACGTTCAAACAAAAATGACTAAAATTCAGCATAACTACACTGATTTGTCGGAACTATCTACCGACCTGCCAAATTTTGTAAGAATTCAGCCTGTGGTGTAGGACTTATGAGGGTCAATAATTCAGAAGCATCCAAAAAAAAGTTGACTTAAGGTGACCCCTCATAACTTCTACGCCACTGATTGGATTCTTGAGAAATTTGACAGGTTGATAGATAACTATGACAAACCAGCTTACGCTGGATTAAAGCTAAATTTGTTGAAACGTTCCCGAGTTACAAATTTTTGAAATTCGAAGAAAGTGAACTTTGAAAAGCTGTATATCTTCGTCATTGAGCCGAGCTTTACAAAATGGTTTATAGGTTCTCGTTATATTTTGACAAGATATACTTATAGTTAAACTTTTTGCCATCATCGCTGGAACACCCTGTATAGGTATATGACATGAATACTTGAAGAGAATGATATCGTGTTTGTTGAATGAGTTGTTGATGCGGCTCTTCTTAGCTCACCTGCTAACTTCAACTTGCATTTTGTACCGACTATCTCGTGTTCCATCAACTACAAGTTTCGAAGCGTGCGATTTATCGACACCTGATACAAATGTATTCCAACTGAAACTTCAGCAAATGCAGTGTACAAATTACCAACGCGATTTTCCTGAAGTAAACGTAAACTGCGAAATAAACCACCGACGTAAGTACTTATCTGCTTAAATTCAAAAACTTTACCAGCGTGCAGTGTAAGTATCTACCTGGTATTTCTATAGCTAAATCACCAAATTTATTAGAATTTCAAGTTTTTCAGCCTCCAATATTCTAGTTTGGAGCAAATAAAAAGGAAGAGTGGCAACATGAGAATTTTACCCGGGTTCTTCTTTTTCCTCACATCCTTCCGAGATGAACACGTTAAAAGTTGTTCAAGATGCTAGCTGGGTAAAATTGGTAATATATGTTTGAGGGGATGAAATTCTGACTCCATAGGGCGGCGAACTTGTGACCTTTTAATACATCAATAGCTATGTGTATATCCCTGGCGTTTTATGCCGAGTCTAGTGAAATCTGCAAAGAACTGCAAAAGTTTTCCGGGCCACCTTTTTCACGTCGAAAACAACAAAATAAATTATTAAATTGTTTCCGCCCCAATTTTTGCTTATTCGCGTGGCATAAACATTTCCAGATTTTCCTTTCTCTCTCTTTCACCGACACACAAAGTACTCAATGGGGTATACTAAATGTAATTGGGTAAAGTGAAAACACCGACCGAACTCTTTCTATTAGTGGCTCTAGTTGCATCGCCCTTTGTTTTGGGTCTTTATATAAACGTGTGGAAACCAAAAATAGCCGAAGTTGGTATTGGTAAAGATACTCGAGCCAACTTCCGAAAAGTTAGTATGTATCAAACCGGATACATAGAAGGATGATGACGCAGTCGCGTGAACCATCCTCGGATTTATAAATAAGCATCCACCACGGTCGGCGCCCCAGTCACTCAACCTACCTGTCTTGTCTTTTTTAGACGAGCTCACTCAAATGATGCCTTATTGAAGGAGAAGAATTGAAAAGTAAAAATAGATGTGTGGCCCTACAAGAAAAGTCTCTCAATGTTTTTATGATGTGACCACAACAAAGGGTACAGGCATAATAATTTTCCAGCGTTTCGTTACAAGCTTTCGTTCTTGAAAATAAAACATGAATAAAATTTTATAAATGGAACTAACCTAAAATTTTCCTCACCAGCATTTCCATTACAAAACACATCAAATCACAATTCCAAGCTCTCAATAAAAAGGAAGCCAAGGAAGTGATTTAGATTTTCTACACTTCAGCGTTGTTAAATTGCATAAAGTTGCACAACTACAAGAGTACAAGAACCGCGTGAGTATAAAGCTAGATTATACCAAAATAACTACCACTTTGTAGCAACTCTGACGATAAAGTTAAACTGAGAATAATAATTTGAAATTTTCTTTGTGTTCGCTGAAAAGGTGTACTTTTAACCGCGCGTATACTCTGTGTGGATCTTCCGGAATTTCTCACAGCTCCACGAACGCGTTTAGGAATTTATGGACAATCCAGATTATGAATGGTATGAATAGATCATTGTTACACCTCTACGGTGGGTCTTTAATAACCTGGAGCAATAAGCTAAAAAGAAATTGCGCCATTAGGCAAAGAAATATTCTACATCCGTTCGCGGGAAAACTAAAATTTGAATTATTCTTTTTCGAATATAGGAGTGCGAGAATAAATCGTTGGAACCTACTTTCGGAAATTCGAATTCAACTCCTAGATCCTGCAATATGGTTTAGGTCGTCAACGGAAAATTCACCGCGTGAATGGTTCGCATGTGTGAATAGGTAATAAATACCTACTTTAGCATTAGCATGGCTTGAATTGTGAAGAGTATTACCTTCAACAGAAACCAAATTCCTTTAATACGAGTACTTATTAGTTCTATGTATTATTATTGATGTTGAATTTTTTAGCGCACTTCTCCACACGGATGAAGTGCCTATGTCTTCGCTTTGTCCGTCCGTCTGTCACAGCATCTAGTTCTGGACGAAAGGATTTTTGCGTAAAATTTCAACTCCCATGGGGCCCTGTAAACAAAAAATAGCTTGCTTTCACTTGGATTTTCTTAGGAGTTACTAAGCAAATTCTTTTTAGCAACTTTTAGCTGAAGCTAGTTGAAAGCAACAGCTATTTCTCATTTACACGGCCCATGGCCTTGGGACCCGAACTAAGAAAAATCTTGGCGAGATAGTGACAAATAGTTACAATAATAATGATCTAGCTTTTCAGAAGCCAGCTGATGGATCTGAAAAGTTATGACATGCAGACAAGTACCCGTTCTTATTAAAATACATCAATAAATGCATATATAGGGACTCATATTTAGAGGAGAATTCGAACTTTCTTTTAAGAAAAATTTCACATCGGACGGAATCTTAGAGAGGGAAGATTTCAACTCAAATGGATAGCTCATGGCCTTGATATCCAAACTAAGACAAATCTTACCGAAATAACGATAAACACTTACAGTAATAACATTTCCAACGTTTATATCCAATGGATTTTGGAGGTTCCAATGGGCCAGAGATCTTCACAAATAAAAAAAAACCTCATAAAACGAGAGCGGGACAAAATTTAACCACTGAAGTTGGAAGAGAAAAAAGAAGAAAAATTGTGTGAATGGCTGTTGAGTTGACAATTTGACAGCCGTTTGAATGCGCGCCAACCGAAAATCTATGGTAACCACTGCCGAACCCTAATAGTCCAGTAAACCTACGTAAAAAAGGGGTGAACCTCAAACAAATTGCAACAGAAATAATTCTTTCGCTATGAAATACCTTGAAGTCCTACAAGCAACATATCAAAAATTAAGAAAAATTAAAATGGCGAAAAGTCTTCAAAATGGCGAATCAAAAATGGCGGTGTCGCTTTGCATAGTTTTTGCTTATAGTACATAAAAGATCAGTTTCTACCTGAAAATAAATCATGGAAATCTGAAAATGTCAGGATGTGTCCAGAATTGTCTCCCTTATAACTTAAAAAACGACAAATATCGTATTGGAGGATTTTGTGTTATTCAGGGAAGGGGGAGCTATAAATTGCTATTTAAAATGCATCAGGGTTAGAACTTAGAGCCTATTACTTATACTGACTCAAATCCTAGACTCAAATAAACAATTTTCCCGAATTTTTCTGTGTCGAAGCCTGAAGGTGTCATTTTTCACAAAAAAATGTATTATTGCGTGCTGTGGGGGGCACGGCGGGGGTTTTAAATAGAGATTTGTGAAATTTCTTTTTTTTCCATATTGGTGCTATACCGTCAAGTTATGTATCATTTTCGACTAATTTTCACATTCTAAATCCAATGATAACCCCAAAATTGGAATGAAAACAAGTTTGAACAAGTAAGCTTGAAAAACCGTGTTTTATTATATTCTTCAATTTTTTCAGAAATTATTGTTGGAGGCCTCCAAAACTATTTTCCAATTTTGTTTATTTTTTTTTAGCTTCCAAAAACAAAATACGCAGATATTGGGTACATGCTTTTGACAATGATGGATACACTACAAAGTAGTGACGTATAAAATAGTTTTGGATACAAATGCCTCCACCAATTGAAAAAAAAACTGAAAAATGCCAAAGAAAATTTTTTCCAGGTAACGTGTCCAAACTTGTTTCCATTGTACATTTGAGATCATCACTGAACTCAGAATGTAAAATTTAGTTGGAAATAATACCTAACTTGACGCGGTAGCTCTAATATAGAGGAAAATAAAATAAAAGACATGCACCTAGTCAAAAATCGATATATTGGCTAGCTGACTTTCTCAAGGGAATAAAAAAAACCAGGCAAAACTATATGTTTCTTCTTTATTATTCATCAAAACAAACAACAACACAAACAACATTTGGTCATTGTCAAAAAATATTTTTCTGAAAATTACTACAAAGTTCACTAATTTCAAGCGTTTCACACTTAAAAACTATACATTGGATGTGCATTTCATTCTCACAGTTGATAAAATTGATTTGTTGGGAAACTGTTCAACGGTAATTTTTCACTCAAAAATTTACGCAGGTTCACGCAAAAATTATGCTGCTACTATCAAAATACAACTTTCGTACGACTGCCTCTACTGAACAAAAAAAAGAATGCTTTCCTTATAATCCGCAGTTCAAAAACTTTAAAACAAATGTATTTTACACCCTCAGCATCTCTTTTACCGCAAGAGTGCGTAAATTTTTTGAGCAAAAATAGTCGTTAGGCAGCTTTTGCAACAAATCGATTATATCACTTTGTTAAAACAAAAGATACATTCAGTGCATGATTTTTCTGTGTAAGATACTTGGAATAGATGAAGTAGGGAGGTACGTAGTTTCCGGGGGAAAAAAACCAAGCTAAGGCACCTGATAAAGGTAAATCAATGATGATAATGTGTAACCCACGAGTTACAAAGTGAATGATGAGTTGGAAAACCATGAAAAAAAAAATATAAAATAGATGAAGTATGCAGGATTTGTGATAATGAATTAGTTTAACAACGACACAAATGAAATTGAAAAAAAAAAGAGGAAAATGTCCGAAAAAACGTGTTTTTTCTCAGTAAAACTTGCTTAAACATGTTTCAATCACAATTAAATCACCTTTATTGAATTTAACCATTCACACAGCACAACACACTGTACACATCTACAACACTCACTACACTATGCAACAAGAGGTCCTCAGAAGCGTCGTTTCTACCCTAGCTTCGGTGATCGGACGAGAACCGGTGTTTTCAACGTGGTATGGTCGTTGCCATCACCTTTATTGAATTCACAACGTCAAATTTAGTGCGAAACGATGTCAAACTTGCCAGAATTGAACCGATATTGACAGAAACGAAAATCGTTCACGTAGCGCCTACTTCCGGATTGGTTTTGACATTTTGGACTTGTTCCCCTACCTATATTGTTCTATATTTCTTATGTGTTGTTCGTATAGGTGTACTGAACTGATAACAACAAAAATTGAATTTATTATAGATTCTCCAACAAGAAGTATGGTTAACGATTTTCGACCAGATTGGATATAGCATTTTGAACGTTTTCCCCTACTAAAATGTTTCTTAATTTTTCAATATGTTGTTCAGACAGCTAAACGAAACTTGATGGCCGAAAAATTATTTCTGTTGCAATTAGTTCGAGGTTAAACTGTTGTTTTACTGGACTATAAGTTCAGGTGAAATTGGAAAAATCTATTGCTATTGCAGTGTTGCTTAAAGATTTCTAAACACCCTAAATAGCAGATTTTTCTTCAATTTCACTGCGCAAAAACTAACAACCAATCAATCACAACGATTGTCTGCTATGACAGTGACAACTAAGAATGTTCTCGGTCCCACGAAAATTGCATGATCGTTCCATCCGGAAACGACTTTTACTGGTTCATCTTTTTTTCATAATCATTCACGAATTGAGTTTAGCACCAAAAGGTAAAGCGTTTCTTCGTTCATTACATTTTATAAATAATCCTGGAATACTTACTTTCGGAAGGAAAAGCAAATCGGTCTTTATTTTTCAAATGTTCGTTGGCCATTCAGCTGAAGTCTTTTAATAAATATTTAGTGCTTGCCTAAACGCCGTGGCTAAGCCCTCCCAAATGAGATGGCTGTTCTCGGGATACGTCGTAGTAATAGCGCACCCAAAAACAATGCATAAACTATCTCGGCAGAAGCAAATGAGATAATGAGAAATTTCTATGTTTTACTTTGGCGTCGCTGCTTTCAGTGCTTTCGCACGCGCCCATTTAATAAGTGCGCTTACCTTGCCCATTATTTGAGAGATTCGAAATGTTACCGGGGGCGCTTCCCGGGGCCCTTCCTTTCCCTACTCAACGGCTGTGTTCCATCCAAACTTAATTAATCTTGCATAACTCACCTGTCGCGAGAATAATTCCAAGGGATTCCCCGCATTTCTTCCGCAACTGAACGGTGGTCAAAAAAAGCCCATGGTGCGGATCCTGCAAGCTCGTGGAGTGTTTACCGGAGTCCTCCGAGAAAGTCGGCGAACGTGATTTGTATTCTGCAAATGAAGCAAAACAATTAGTCATGATAACTGAATTGGGTCTCCAAGGTATAGGTACGTACCTATATTACTATAGAGAAAAAATTACTTGGCCTCTATTCGTGAATCCAATTATAGGCCAGTCAACAGGGAATTTGGAATGGTGCAACAAACTAAACGAATTTAGCCAATTGCATCTCAGGGGGTTGGGTTGGCCCAGTGACGACACCGTGATTCGGGGTCGCCGGTTAGAGGGAAAATGATACAAATGCACTGGCAGTGAATCGGTGTATTTATCAAAGATTCAAGAAGAATAATTGAACAAAAATAATTAATAGCAAAATTAATTTACCAAGGAAAGGAGTGATAACATTTACAACATGATATTATTTACGTGGAATTATCAAATTACTGGATTAAAATTTACAACGTGACGTTCAAATTCGGACTTATTTTAGACCTCTTGAAGAGAGTTTAATAGAACCTCTTGAAGAGAGCTTTCGCAACAATAATTACAAATTAGCTGAACAGACTTCAAACACAATTTAACAAACAAAATTTTGTCACTGAGGAAGTGACTCAGAATGACTACGACAGTTCGCAATATTCCAGTCAAGTCTAGTTAGTTAACGCAGTAATTTCCAACACACAAAATTACAAAAGGACTTACGAATCACTGTTGAAGCTTAATTGTAGACACTGTAAATTTATTTTTGCTACCGAGGGCCCTAGGTTTTCGCGCGACTAGCAGGTCTAGCTCAAATTCCAGATTTTACAATGGCTCTCGATAACTAGGCGCCAACAGTGCAGGCAACAACAAAATATGTGAGGAAATAAAACGAAGGTGGAACTTTATTACACTAGACTAGCACTTAACTGGGAATATTTCCAAAAAGGCAACAACGTGGCTCTCGGTCCGATAACGTCGTCTTCCTCCAGCTAATGTTGCTAACTGAACCACTGAAGTAAAGGTATTAACTGATGGTCGTTGAAATTCTGCGTCTGGCCTGTTGCAGAATGGTCACAATCACACAAATTTCTCGACGAAAACTTCAGGAAAACACAATCACCAAGACGGAAAAGAAAAACCCTGAAAACCACTAATCAATCGCGAATCTAAATTGATAATTTAGTCGTAGGTACCTTATCCAATAAGGGTTTTCTTCACAAAATCAAAGAACGGCTGAACCGCACCTACACCAGATTCTTGCTCGAAGTGGATTTAGGTATACACACCACGCGTTGGAACGTGAGCGGTTATAGCGCTAAAAGAAGAATTACCATTTTTAAATTGTCTCAGACCGATATGAACAAATCTCACCTCTCGCCGGGAAAAATCCTACTTCGTAGCAGTTTCTTTCCAAAGAAAGAGAAGCCTGAATAAGCGACAAATTATCAAATTGCGACGATTTTCATGCACGAAAATAGCGTGACGTCCGGCAAGAACGCTGCGGATAGAATCACAAAAACTCCAGCGCGCTGTTATCAGCACCGAAAAAGCGCGTTCTTACAACATTTTCTTCTTCACACCAGGAATTCCAAACAAACTACAAACTTTTGAGAACCATTTACTTGATGAAAATTCAGACCGTTACAATGGCAAAACGTATACTCTGGCTGAATTTTTGCATACACCTAGGGAATCCCCCACAGAGCCCCGAACCGCGAAAATCCAACAAAATTTCCTTGAGCTTTCCGAGATAAGGGTGTTTTTCTATATCTTGGTTGCTATTGGTTGGATTTCGATTTTCTTTTTTTTTAATGTTAAAAAAAATATTTGGAACAAGTTGTGTTCAGAACTTTTCAATAACTTGTCGAGAAAAAGTGCCAGAAGCCGAAAACCGTCGTTGTAAGGGGGTGTTTTTTTTTAATTTTCTATCTGCTTTTCCATGATAATTATGGAAAAAACTCCCAACAAAAGTTGTAGCTCCTGTAAGTCCCTACAAGTTTCAACCGAAATTTTTTTTGTGTCGCGAAAATTACCCACCCCAGAGGGCGCTAAAGTCAACCTCGTTTGAAAAATATTTCCAGGTGTAGGGAGCATCGATTCCAACTCCATCGTGTAGGGATCTAAAGGCATCGATTCTCATTTATGCTCCTACTAACTTGACTAATAATTGAAGAATAACAAAACCTTTGTACAAGGTGACTTTTATGAGAAGGACCCACCCCCGATATTTCGCTGCACAAATTTTTCCTGGGGAAAAACCAGAACAGGTCGATTTTTATTTCGAGAGGGACATCTAAGACACCTGATGACAAATTTTTATCTTCAACCCTTCGCCTCCACTCTACCCTATTTTAAAATTTCAAATGGCATCACCTACCTTGTGAAACATCAAATTGAAGGTAATAAAATTCCCTTTCTGCCAAACATATTTCAAATTTTCTCGAATCACCTCTCCAACCCCTTGAAAATTCTCTCATTGTTAATGCAGGAAAGTTTCTCCCCCATTACCTAACTCCCGATTCTTAAGTATCAGATTTTCCAGTAAAAACAGGCCAATTTTCATTTCAAGAGGGCCATCTAAGACACGTTTCAACAAATTTTTATCTTCAACCCTTCGCCCCCACCTCACCCTATTTTGCAATTTCAAATGGCATCACCTATACCTTGTGATACATCAAATTGAAGGTAATAGAACTCCTTTTCTGTCAAACATATTTTAAATTGTCTCGAATCACCCTCCAACCCCTTTCAGAATCCTCTCATTGTTGTTGCAGGAAAGTTTCTCCCTCATTACCTGACATTCAGGACACGTATTGCCAAATTTTCATCTCCAACAAAGTGTAGAGGAGTAGGGGGTGGTTGAGAATATTCGAAATAATTTTTCGCAGGATGAAAATTTTATTCTATTTTTCACAAGATAGATAATGCCATTTGAAAGAAGGGTAGGGTGGGGGTGAAAAGGTTGAAGATAAAAATTTGGTTATAAGTGTCTTAGATGTTTCCCTCAAAATAAAAATCGACCTGTTTTTACTGGAAAATCTGATACTCTGAAAGGGGTTGGAGGGGTGATTCGAGACAATTTAAAATATGTTTGACAGAAAGGGAATTTTATTACCTTCAATTTGATGTATCACAAGGTAGGTGATGCCGTTTAAAATTTTAAAATTGGGTGGGGTGGGGGTGAAGAGTTGAAGATAAAAATTTGTCATCACGTGTCTTAGATGTCCCTCTCGAAATAAAAATCGACCTGTCCCAATTTTTCCCAGGAAAAATTTGTGCAACGAAATATTGGGGGTGGGTCCTTTTCAAAAAAGTCACCCTGTACAAAGGTTTTGTTAAGTATTCATCAATTATTAGTAAAGTTAGTACGAACATAAATGAGAATTTGACCTTTAGATCCCCACATGATGGAGTTGGAATCGATGCCCCCTACACCTGGAAAAATTTTCCAAACGAGGTTGACTTTAGCGCCCTCTGAGGTGGGTAATTTTCGCGACACAAAAAAATTTTCGGTTGAAACTTGTAGGGACTTACAGGAGCTACAACTTTTGCTGGGAATTTTTTCCATAACTATCATAGCAAAGCAGATAAGAAATTGTAAAAAAACCACCCCCTAAAAAACGACGGTTTTCGGATTCTGGCACTTTTTCTCGGCAAGTTATCGGAAAGTCCTGGACACAACTTGTTCCAAATATTTTTCCAAACATTTCAAAATTAAAGAAAATCGAAATTCAACCAATAGCAACCGAGATATAGAAAAACATCTCGGAAAGCTCAAGGAAATTTCGGTGGATTTTTGTGGTTCGGGGCTCTTTGGGGGCTTCCCTAAGGGGTATGCAAAAATCCAGCCAGAGTATATGTTTTGTAAATATAAGACACTTTTTGAACCAGGTTGACTGGCCTATTACCGATGAGTGCTGATGACCGACGCGACGCTGGCGCAATTTTAAAACAAAACACGGCGTAAACCGATACAACGCAGGCTATCTCCCGCATGTCATGCCAAATAATCAAATCAAAATAAAAATCTTCGAGACTGATATTTTCAATTGTGGCGGATGTGATCAACTGGCATCAATTATTTTTAAACCGGACATTGTTTCCAAGGCTCCCACCCTCATATTGATTTGAATCAAAATCATTCAAATATTTCCGAAAATATCTACAAAATAATAGAAGAATTCACCGAGAACTTCAATCCATAATTCGACGTTTCATTTTCAAAAATCATACTGAAGAAAGAAACGTCCGTTTGGGCTGATTTCTATTCAAAACACTTTTTCAAACTGCTTCCTAATTATTATGATCTTCCATGCAGGGGTCCTATTTCCGGAACACAGGTGATCCGTTCACATAATTATGAAGTTGCTAGGCAACCAGGGCTGTGAACGCCGCATGAGGAGCTATTCTCTGGTTCCAAAAATACGGCCCTTGATGTGAACACAAATTTCCATTAATTCTGGTACCCACGCCGCGCCTAAAATTCATAGAAATAATAATAATAATAATAATAATAATTTATTCACAACGTATGTTACATGATATTAACATAATAGATGACTCTGGTAAATGGTATAATATTAACACAATTGTAAATAAATTGGGGTAAGCGCTAAGTCAAGGACTTGTGCGCGGTTAAGAAATGGGAATATTTTCTATACAATTATTTTTCCAGTTGTGGACTTCGTGATTGTCTGATGTCAACAATAGCTCGACCAAAGGTTCCACCTCATAGTCATCTTTCAAGTTTCATCAACATCTTTGAAAGTTCTTCAAACATGTGAAAAAAGGGACATTTTTATTTAGACTTTCAGCATATAGATACGTTATGGTATCTACATCTGACAGACGTTTTGGCGTCAAAAGCTTATATTCACGTCTGGCTGCTATTATATGCATGTCTACAAAGTTGTACTGCAATCGATTTAAAAACATCGAGAGATCGGCTGATAATTTAGACGATGTTAATTTTTAAATGTACTTGAAAAAATTGTTATCGAAGGGGTGATTCTCCTTCAAGAACGCGCAGTTAATAACTGAGCTCCTCTACTTTTCGTCCTTGACTCATACAAGCAAAATAAATCTTGAGGTATTCAGAATGAAGGTTCGTTTGGAAGCAAGTTGGTTTTCATTAATATTTCCCTTCAAACTGGATTTTGGTGCCGTTTCAACATGACTTGAGCTTCAAATTTCCAAATTAAATGAAAGAAGAAAAAACTTATCACTACTAAACAAAAAAACAATGACTTTTCAGATCACCCTGTAAATAAAGGAAATGGGTGAAAATTCAAAAGGCTGTTCAGAATCAGAGGTATTGCTTTTATTATGACTTTCCTGGAGCAGTTGAAAAATCCCGATTTTTGCCCACAGAAATAGGAACATTCAAACTTTCAAGATTTTGCAAAAGAGTACCATTTGTCCTTTTCGTTGAAGTGATACAGGTGATCAAACTTCGATTTTCAGGTGTTACCCTTTGAAGATTGTCCAGCAGTTTGTTATGTGCTCCCACACGAACGAGTCCCACACAAGTTCCGCTTTACCCCACTCTATCCTAACAACACAAGCCTCATCAGCTTATCCGATGAGGCAAGGGGCATCATACAGTGGCGTGGTTCAAAGGAGTTGTGCTGGGTACTCGAGGCTCAGAGCCTACCTAACTTTCACGTTAATTGAATAATCCACTAATTCAATTATTTCAAGTCCAAAAGTTATGTACATGTGATAATGCCGCACTCCCGCACTGGGCCATATAATTTTTACCTTCACAAACCGTATCTTGGACTTGAACTTTGAAACTGTTGTTGTGGAGGGTGCTCATGATAAAGTTCATCTCTCTATACTGGCAGACTCACCTCCGAGATGTTCTGGCAAATAAAAAACCTTCTTTTCACGATTTCTGGCGCATTTGAGTTTTGAGAAAAAAGTCATCAGCTGCACTTTGCCGTCCGTCCATTCATCCGTCCGTCCTTGCGTCCGTCGATCTGTCCGTCCTGTGACGTAGGTATCTCCTCCTAAACGAAAAATCGATATCCGTATTTTTTTTGACGACTGCACCTCTGAGCCTTGCTCTGAGGGGTGGTGCATAGGCGTAAGAAATTTCTTTCAAACTTTGGCCATCTTGCCTTGCCCCGCCATATTGAACTCATTCATTATTCAACCGATTTTGATAAAATTGGAAATACAGTCGTGTCTCTTTGTAATGATTATGATTTAAAGGTCGGTTCCACGACTGGCCGTCATCTTGGCCTGCTATATTAAACTTTCTTATAAGTGAGCTGATTGTAAAGAAACTTGCAATTTTGGTCTCGTATAAGGATTCATGAGTGTCAGGTCGATTTCACGGTTTTTCGCCATCTTGACCCGGCCGCCATACTGAACTTTTTCGTATGTGAACTGAAACTTCACTTTTTAATGAAACTTAACGATCTTGATGAAACTTGAAATGTACGTTCGTGTGGTATAACGATTAATGATTTGAAGTCAGTTTGATGATTCGCCGCCATCGGGTCCCTCATATTGAAATAGGTAAATGAAACTTGAAACATAAATAGGAACTCACATGTTAGATAATAACTTCGATAATTACCCGTGATTTTGAAGTTGCTTCGATGCCATCTTGGCTGGGCTGCTATAGTGAAAAATCTAAAAGATGCATCGATTACCAATTGATATACCTAAGTGGGGAGGAAACTGCAGCGACAAAAAATGTTCTTTACAAGGTGCATAATAATCATTGCCAGTTTGCATTTTGTCTAGTAAATTCAAGTTCCAAGGTTGGTATTATTGCGATGGAGTCAAGTTTTGCCACATACCATCACAAATATGCTCTTATCCACCACCAAAAAATCCTCAACAGTCCTGTCGACGCCAACCAGATAATATGGCATTATCAAGGATCTCCTGTTCAAGAAATAAAGCGGTTCTCTGAGTTTTCAATCCTCATCATCAGCCAGGAGGATCTGCCTCTGTGCTTAATACTGTCAGCGTCAACTGGACAGTGAGATATAATTTTCCATTAGAATGAAAGTTTTCGAACACTTCATCGGCAGACGCTTTGATCCAGAACTCTCCATACGTGTCTCGTCCCTTATCGGGGGCTCATCAGTGCAGTGGGATTCAGACCAGAACCTCCGTCTATCAAGAACAAGGTATTCTAATTCTACACACTAACTTGTCATTTCGTGTGTAGCGAGCCTTCCGAGTGGCGCCATCTATCTTTGGCTTTCCGCAATGCATCATGTACGCTTCAGATGGCCAAGAGCCAAGGTCATTTTTCATGATCCATCCCACGCCTCTCCGTACTACGCATTGATAAAACTGTATACTACTCGTCCAACGAGTAGAAATGAGGAGAATCAAGAGAAAATGCAAGAACAGTGAATAAAACGACAAAAAAATACATGAACATGAATATTTATTCAAGAACGAAGTGATAAGTTCTAGATATATCGGCGCAAGAAACGGGGACTCACTCACGACCGCTCAGGCACGTGCCCGGAGTGATACACTATGCTGCGCTAACCCCACTATACCAGGTGGCCCAACAGAAACAGAACAGAGAGGTTTTCGGGCATTTCACCTTACTTTTTTTGAAACAGCTCAGATAGGTCGATGTTTATATCGAGGGGGACATCTGAAGCATACATTGGCAAATTCTTATCTTCAGCCCCCTCACCCCTATCCACCTCAACTTCAGAATTTCCAGTGACACCATCTACTTTGCGATACATCAAATCAAAAATCAAAGAATCTAATTCTCTTTCTGGAAAAATATTTCCAAAATTTTAAACCCACCTGAAGTTCTCTGACCGTCCACATTCAATATTCTCGACCTCTCAATTCTCTTCATATTCAGGAAGAGAATCAGGAAGTTGCATGTTTTTTTTGTGGTCGGCAATGGATAGAGCGTCCAAAAATATAGCTTATCAAATTATAAAAATCAAAAATTGGTCCCATAATCATTGCTTAAAATGCCGACGTTTCGTCTGACTTTTTCAAGGCATCTAAGAAATATGTATATGATAACAATAAAATAAGTTTGTGAAATTTCTCGTGTAGACATGTATGAGGTTTTTTTAAAAAAAAAACCTTATACATGTTTACACGAGAAATTTTACAAACTCATTTTATTATTATTATGTACATTTTTTCGATGCCTTGAAAAAGTCTGAATTATATTATAAAAACGAAACGTCGGCATTTTAAAAAAATAGTTTCTTTTGAACGAAGTCCAAAAAACTCAAGAAAACAACCACCTTCAACTAATAGATCTGATGGACGAGAACAGGAATACTTATAGAGAATTTAATTTTCTTTAATTTGATGTATTGCAAGGTGGGTGGTGTCATTTGAAACTTCGAAGTTGGAGTGGATGGGGGTAAGGGGGCTAAAGATGGAAATTCGCCAATGTATGTTTCAGATGTCCCACTCAATGTAAAAATCGACCTGTCCAAGCTTTTTTCAAAAAAATGAGGTGAAATAACCAAAAACCTCTCTGTTCTGTTTTCGTTGGGCCACCCAGTATGCTGCTATTCTGTTCTCACTCTCTTGCACCAGCAGACTTTCGACCGGAGTTCGAGCACAGCTGCTGATGTGGCTGTGCCTGGCGTGGGCAATAATTTCATTTCTTTTGGAAAAAAATTGATCCCTGACGCAAGGAATGAGCATTACCTTGATAGCTTTCAGAGAAAAATTCAAAAACTATGTTATTGTCATTCAAAACATGTGAGGCATGTGCTCTTGCGCCCTTAATCAAGAGCCGCCACTGGATAAACTCTGGACGATATACAGTAGATAGCTAAAACATGCTTAGCTACCCTAAGAAAAGTCGTGACCACGCCACTGGTGGCATGCCGTCATTAATGGCTTAAAATACACAAATCGAGACAATCTGTCATTCAACAAACCCATAAAATCTCTCACAGACACACTCTCGATTTTTTGTGGGCACTTAGCTGTGAAGAAAATGCACAAAAACCGGACAGTTCTCTTCAGACATCAAGAGACGAGGGTTAAGTGGTACATTTCAGAGATATAAATGCATATAAGCGTAAGTCTGAAAGAGTAGGGGAGGAGTGGCAGATGAGGTCTTCTTTTCCACTCGGCATTACCAGCGGCGTATTCTAATGTGGTTGTCTGCACAATATGTAAACTACTTATGCTTTTCGGTAGAATTTGACCTGGAGCGCTCTGTGTTGTTACAGAAACAGCGAGTTATATGTACAAACACGCGGTTGATAACCAGCTGTAGGTTACTAAACTAACTTCAAATGTAATTTTCTTTAAAAAAAAAAGGAAAACATGTACCTAATTAGTTTAGTGAAGTACGTATACTTTCTACCCTTTTCATGCCGGTATTTATGCCATCGTAAAAAAAACAATTATTCCAGAATAAACGTGAACTCATTTTTCATTTTTAAAGGATAGGTATGTAAGGTATATTACACGGCCTGATTAACCTAGGATTCCAGGAATAGCATCAAAGAAGCGCATCAATACCGGAAATTTGTTTAATTCAAAATCCAAACGATAAAAGAGTCATATGGATCCAGTTCAACTCCTGATCCCGTTTTCATTATCTGCATACGTATTTCTATATTACTCAGATACGCTGTGTAACTCCGAGAAGTTGTTCGACCTTCACCGTTGGATTATCAGTTTGGAAGAAAATCCAAGTTCCGCAACAATGTTCCGATGATAACTCACCACAGAGGGTAATTTTCCAGCACATATTCTGTGTATTATTACACAATTTGCTAAATTCTGAACTACACTGAGCGCCTTCGTGCCGAGGTCCAGTTCCACCACTCGTCTCTCGAATAGTCGGGAGATTATCCTTAAGCCCGCGATAATTTCTATGAATAATTGTCTCAACAATCGCTCTGCTGCGGAAATTATACCCGACTCTCACTTCAGAGGGAAATTCGAACTGCAAAACCAAACCTGAAACTTTTTTAATTAATCAGTTCCTGAAATTCGAGACTTTATACATTCCTCTCAAGTTATTTCCATTTCGGTGATAGAAACTCACTTGGCCATGCCTGTGAAATTTATTCAGAATTAGAGTAATTCTTTTTCTCTTTCCCTCCTCGAACGTTTGTGGACGAAATAATTATCCCTGATGTTGTTTCAATCGATTAAGGAGGTAACATTTTTCACCGGGAAAAATAAATGGCTGGAACTTTTGAATTTCAAACTTGGACAATAACCCGCCGCTGCTATAGGGAAGCGGTTGACTAAATGGCACCAGGAAGAGATTTTTTCCCTATTGAAATTTCAGAAATGCAAAGCATCTCAAATTGTACAGAGTCTTTTCGAGGAGTTTATCATGCCGCTCTAAATGACTGCTATTTCCATACAAAGTTCTTCCCGCCGCATATGATATTATAGAGTTTGTATTCATAAAACACTTTGAAGCTGTAACGCCATTAGGAGGTACCACTAAATTTAATTGGATAAGATGCAGCGGCAAATTTATGATAGAGTGTCGTTTTGTCCCTACAGTTCCTTTCCTCTTATTACACGTTTCTAATCCAGAGAGGCGGTTTAGTTTAGATCTAAATTTGGATTAATTATGGCGACATTTGGGAGTGAAACATTGATATGAAGGAGAGTTTTAGTCATACGACCCAAAATATAATAACGTCTCCAGCAGCTAACTTCTCACTTGACTCAGCACTTGAGCTTACACGCGACTCATTATTTGCTTAGACCTTGACTGCATGCTGAGTGGGAGGCTTAAAACTATTGTCA
This sequence comes from Anaspis maculata, assembly GCA_949128115.1. Taxonomy (NCBI): domain Eukaryota; kingdom Metazoa; phylum Arthropoda; class Insecta; order Coleoptera; family Scraptiidae; genus Anaspis; species Anaspis maculata. The sequence continues at coordinate 55,297,258 of OX421961.1, read as the reverse complement.
AAACTTGAGACTTCAGAACACCCAACAACGCTTACCCGAAATAATAATGGCTCGTATCAGAGGTAAGAAGCAAGCACTTTGATGATGTCGTTTTTCAATTAACCAGAAAAAACAGCTTTTCACGTGAAAAAGGGTAGCTTTGGAAAAAAGATCAAACGCTTGCATCTTCTCAAAAAATTTATATAATGTCAACATGTTATGATGTTTAATTACTATGACAGAGAGTTCAAAAGGATTTCAGTGGAATTCCTGCATTCAGTCTGGCGTTTTTCTGATTAAAACGAGGGCACATGGGAAATTGTTTGTCGTTCTTCAAGCAACAATCATCTTTCACAAAAGTTGTATTTTCAAATTAATTTCCGATGGGGCAGGCAATAGTGAATAAAAATTATTCAAAAACTTATTATTCCAGTACAGACCTATATTTACTTCATTTTATTTGATTCACATGTCAATGAAGCATGCATTTTTCGAGCTTTCTGTGCGCACATTCGGCTTCCTTTCATCTCCTTACCTTCAATACGGGTGAATGCTAATGTTCCCAGAGTTTGAGAAAATCTGATTATAGACAACTCCCTTAAGAGCGTTAACTTACTTTAGACTAACTCATTACCAAATTATCAGTCAGATGAGTTTATATACCTATTTCGCAATTTATATAAGCTTTATTAAAGAAGCTTTTCTTCAAGAAAAAGTGAGCATGAGTAGGTAACTACCACTAGTACTCTGTACTAGGACTAGGTATAGGTAGGTACTGATTTTTTTAACGCAGAATTGTTCTAGGGGTCATTCAGACGACTTTATCGTGTGAATTTTAATTTCTGTTTTTCTCTAGATAGTTCTTCCATAGTCTTTCTATACGCAAAATTCAGAAATCGAATTTTTTTGGCTTAGGTTTCGGTTTACCGGTTTAGTCACATTATTTTCCGTCCTGAAATATTTTACGGCTCGTCAGAAAGGTGTTGAGATTCCCTTCTTCATCCCACTTAGGTTGCCCAATACTTCTGTCTCAAAAGTATAGCATTCCGAGTTTAGAGCGATACATGGAATCAACTCATGAACACGAGAAAAATATTCAAAGAAATTAATGACTTTTATTTTCAAAGATATGCGGGGCTCACGCGAACATCCTGAAAACCTGGTGAAATCCCCAGTCTTCACTGTATCGTGCTCCTCAGCAGTGAGAAGCCTATGTGGGAAGAGGACAAGGGCGATCCAGAAACCATATTGAGTGTCATTAGTTGGCGTTTTGAAGATATGCCGTATAGAGCTCCAATGATTGGGAGTGAATGGATTCCATCTCAGACTACCAACTCCATAACAACTTTTATAAAGACATCAAGGATGGAGTTATTGGTGAAATAAGGCGTTATGCGGAGTCAAGCGCTGTGGGGCTCATTCTTTGAGAGGAATTGACCATTCAGGTTTCAGGTGCCTTTCGGAAGCTACAAGGAAGTATACTTTGGTTTGAGCTTATTGACATTTTCAAAGTCCAAAAATAATTTTTTTAAATTTCAATACATATTAACTATGTATTATGTATTTTCAAAATTTGTTTTTTTTTGGATTTTAAAAATAGTCATAGGCTTAAATCAAAGTACCCCCTTGTACCCCTGTACAAGGGTACCCTTGTACCCTTGTAGATTTCGAAATGGTGAATTTCTGTTAAACAATAAGCCCACAGCGCTTGATTCCGCAACGCCTTATTTCACCAATTTGACTACATCCTTAAGAATGGGATAACTTTCAGAAACATCCGATTTCTCTTGCCAGTCCTGATGGTTTAAGGTTTGAGTGTCTCCATTCGCCTCCACCCTCCACATCTTCCAGCCGTACAGGTTTAGCAGAAACTGCTATTGTGTGGTGCTGAATTATGCACCACACAAAGATTTTAATGTATCCGCTGGCCAAGTTATTCGCAGTTTTTTTTTTGTCGTGGGAACCACAAATTACAACCTTAAATGGACTCTATTCTTCGCCATCAGGATATGGCTAGTTAGTTAGCAGGAAGTGCGATTTGCTAAAGATTACATTACGGGGTGATTTGTTGAACGTTTATGCCCTGGCACCACCGCAGTTTGTTTGGTTTAATAAACGGCTAGAAGAGAGAGGGGGTTGCACCCAATTTAGTACAGTGGCATTTGAGCTGGTACATATATCTCATTTGGAGGATTTTCTGCTCGGTTCTCAGAGAAATTCCTCCTGTCTAGACATGGATGATGTCTGTAATAACCCGTCCGTGCGTTTTTTGATAAGATAAACTCGAAGATATACCCTTAGCCCGTAATCACCACCGTCTTCTTATCCAGCTGTGCAGATGTTTTAAATACAAACGTCGTACTAGTTGTTTTTTACACGGATATTAACATCTGAATGCATCATTACAACTTGATTAAGAAAACAGACAAGAGCCGTCCCGGGAATTGTGACGAGTGTATCTTTTTTGCTTTTCTGCGTCCAGTGCAGAGAATGGTTGGTTTACTTTAACCGAACAATTTCCACAGAGTTCATTATAATTCCAGACAACCAACAGCCTCTTTCTTCGGACGGAGGCCAATTGAGCTAATTTCACAATTACTTACTCTTGATTTAATTAGACTCGCGCTAACTGAAAATGCACCAATCAACCAATTAATAATCGCCAACCGCATCGATAACCTTTCGTTTTTTATTGTTGCGTAATTATTATGAAATTCTGCTTTATCTCTCTGTCTGCTGATGTGCAAATTCCCATCATCGCTCAATTATTACGGGTCCCCTTCTATATTGAATACGCGGTTTTAACAGGAGGGAATCGGGGCTGCCGATTAAGTTCGATTTAGCAGAATTATTTTTATTTTGATAATAATTGGCGGGCTTGGCTGTGTGCGCGTGAATAAACCATAATCCAATCAATTCGAAATCCAGTTTTTGCTGCAATCAAAGTGAAACCTCTAATTGAAAATATCTAATAATTGATAAACTCAGTTTGATTTCCAATTCATAAGCTTTCAATCATCCCAGTTTAATAGTTAGGTTCTGATGCTGCGGAAAGCAGTTTACAAATTTAATCGGTACATTTTTGTAGTTTAACATACTAAAGGTCCTTAGGGATTCAGTGTGAGCTTCGGCAGTTCTGGGAGACATAAATGATCAGTTTTTCGCGTTTATCTCGTAAACATGCACTTGGGGAAAGAGTGCCAAATGATTCATTCTTTTCGATTGAGACTTGTAGCTTGTAGCCATCGATACCAACTATGTTGGCGGCATATACAGAGAGCTCGAAGCTTCTCTAAAGCGGTATTTATGGCAACAGGGCCGTCTTAAGGCTAAAGGGGACGATAAAATAATGTGTTTCTGAGACGCGAGATGGCGCGGAAACTAATAACATTCTCAAAATTAACTCAATGGACCGATTTTGAAAATTCAAACGTTATTATATTTAGATTATATAACTATTTGATGCTGTAGTCAAAAATTATTTTTTTTATATTTTTTGGGAAAAAAATTTCAATTTTTTCAAATTTTCAATTTTTTTTTTGAAAATTTAAGGTAGTCATTGTATTCTCTGATAAATATTGTATATTAATCTTTTTTCAAAATTTAAATATCATGAGTAGTATCGACCGAAATCAATTTTGAATATTTCCCTTTGAAGTTCACCGCGTGCCGCCCGCCGCCACCTGCAAGCGGTTCCCGTCCCGTATCATCATACAATATTTATAGTCCGCGAGAAAAAAGAGCTCTGTCGTAATTGCAGAATTAATGCCTGGACTGTATGTCTCCAGTCCCATAGAAAATCTCAACAGTGTAACAAGCAACTGGGTAATACCGAATCGGTTACTTTTTCAATTTTAATTTTAATTATTAATATCTTCGTCACTCGATATAATTGGGATGTTCTCCAGAAATAAATAAGTAAGATGAGTGAAAAACTACTGTAAAGAAAAGTACAGTAGGAGGCTTTATTTTGTTTTCTGTTTCATGCACAAAATGTTTATAACGAGAGATGGAAAACGCTATCCGTCAAGTTGGCCTGTGAATCAAAAAGTGACAGTCACAGAGATAGGAAACTGCAGCTCACAAAATGACTAAAACTAATTTTTGTTGAAATCAAATTCTTGAAACATTCGAAAATTCAAAAAAAAAGTTCACTCATATACCAACGGTGTCTGTCGCCCATTAGGAGCAGCCAATTTCATTCTTTGATTCTAATGAAAATTACTCTATGTGAAAATTTAGAACAGGCATTGAACCCAGTAACTGGAAGCTATGGGAAGTTACAGGCGGTCGATCCTAGCGTAATCATCTCATAGCGGCCTTACCGTTCAAGATAAAAAAAAACGAAATAGTGCTATTCTGTAAAAAAATAACATTCCATAAACTCTCTGTTATGTAAAAATTCGTGTCGGCAATTGGCTGTTGCCTGGATGATACAACGTAACAGAGCCTTTATGGGACGTAATTTTTTAGAAAATCGCATCATAAGAAAAAAGTTGTATGGTTTGATTAGAGCTGAACATAACGAAATAAAGTTAAATTATGAGGCCTGTTTGTGGACCCGACCCATGGATATCTTGCGGAATCGCCAGACGGGGCTTCTTCCTCATCAGAATGGTACTATCATCAAGGTGAAATGTCCTAAGTCGGCAAAACAAAAGACCATACAGGAAACCATTCAGACCAATCAACAATTTTGTTTGGAGAGAAATTCTCAGCTTAAACGGACACACATTCACTATTTCCAAGTACAAGGATATATTGGACTGACAAAATAAAAAAACAAAATTGATTGACTTCTATCTCAAAATTTTACTGCCTGAGATCATCGATTTGCGGCCTTGTAGGAGCATACCCATTCAAGAAAGTTGAAATGCCATGACTGTTTTCCCATAAACGGTTCTTAGGTACTGGCCACTTTTCGACACTCAAATGCCTCGTACTACGATACGTAATACGAATTTTATACGAAACAAGTGCATTCTAATGGAACGATTTCAACAAAAATCAAATGAGCCGAGGTCATTCACGAAGATAACCACACAGACAGCCAGACACACAAACAAACAAGAGAGATATCCACACAGGACTCAAACGGACGGACAGACAGACAAACAGACTTCAGACGGAGTAGGACTAGTAGTAGTAGTAGTTCTTTGCGGTTTTGTTATTTACTTCCAGTGTATATAGTTTCAAATACATATACACATTTGTGCAGCCTATTGTTTTGCAATTGCAATTTGACTTTACAATGTTTGTCCCTTTATAATCAGATATGAGTATGTTGGGGTATGAGTATGTTGGAGTGTCAGTATATTGTAGATCTAGATAGTGTGACCACGTGAGAGGAATAATCAACTTGAACAAAAATTACAATTTCAGAAATCGTAGCAACGAAATATATCGGCGTAATACCACGATGTCACAAATCTTTACTACTGCTCTATTTACATCGCCTATTTCCCAGAAAACATCATAACACCATGTGTGCAGAAAGTAATCACTACCTTTATCGTGAATGACTCATCGCGGAGAACAGCTGCAGCGGGCGGCAAATATCAAAGAGAGATTTTCAAAATGTGTTTCGGAGGGCACCATTTGTGCTACAAAAATTCTAGAAACAGAGTCATGTTTGATATTTTCAGTACTTCAAAATGACTACCTGCGATTTTTGAAAAAAATGAAATCATTTTGTGAAATTATAAAAAAAAAATTTAAAAAAAAATTGGATTTTTTTTTTGACTAGTGCATCAAATAGAATGGAAATCTCAGTATAACCCTTTTTTCAGATCTGAAATTGAACTAATGGTTTTCCCAAAAACATTTTATTACTTTTGATGTATTTTCTCTCTGTCGCACACTTGGTACTCAATTTCAGTCCCCTTTAACCTTAAGCGGGCGTGCAACTCGTGCATGGCACAAGGGCGGCCAGATTCAGGGGGCGGCATTTCGGGGCATAAATGCGTTTTTTTCAATTTTTTGCTTTTTATATTTTACCTCCGCGGCCGCCCCTGAACATATTGAAATTTTTGCTTGTTTTTCCATATTTTACGCCTGCGGTCCGGCCGCCCCTGAACATTTTTTTCAAACGGTATGATGGATACCTACCTTTAAAACACGTGAATATAAAATCAGATTTTGCAAGATCCTTGCTAAATTCTTAATTGTTACTAAAGGGCGGTGGAATCGTAATCGATTGGTAAGTACAGCACCTAGAAGCAGTTCGGTATTCAAGTGTAGCTATTGTTTATTCGCGAGCTCATTCGTAATAGACACGAGATGAAGTCAGGCGTCTTATTTTGACTTTTTTTTATCTTATTCACGAACCGTCCGGTAGGTGAGTTAACTTTCGTTTATTTGTTTATTATTATAATATTGCTACTGACTACCTACTTAATAAAAAAAATTTGGTTCAAAATGCGAAAATTGCGATTTGAGTGGCTGTTTCTGTTATTTTCATAAAATAAAATTTAAATTGAAGAAGATATATTTACAAAATTTACCATTTAAAAAATGGAGAAAGGGGTGGCCTAACAGTTTTTGCACGAGGGCGGCCAAATGTCTAGAGACGGCCCTGTATGGCGATTTACATGTTTTAACTTATTTTGGTTCTTGAGATACAAATATGTTCAAGTTCTTATTTTTCTTCCACCCTGTATAGGATGCCGCCGGAATAGTTGGTATCGATGGCTACAAGTCTCAGTCAAAAGAGAATGATTCAAACAACACCCCTACCAGGTGGCATCCCGCCATCATAAAAGTCAAGGTACATACCTACAGTTTTCAGCATCGAACATCTGGACTATTTTACTTATCTTGTAGGTATTTTGTCTGAGAAGCGATGAAAAATATTGCGGGACCTTTCTTGTCGACAATAAAATTTTAAACAATTCCTTTTGAAACACTTTTTTCTCACTGTCATCGTTCACTAGATAATCACGAAAACTCATCCTCATGTCGTTTCTCCTGAGATACATGGGTTGAACGACTAAAATGACCCATTTGGGGAAAAAGTCAGCAGTTCGGACACTAGTTCCTGAAAACTGTACTAATCTGGCATTAAAGTCTTAAGGGATTTCTGATGCGACTAAAAAAGTTGTTGACGGGAATCGGTTTTCATTTTATTTTTTTCTTCAAGTAGAAACCCTTCCAAAAAGAAAATGTAGAGACGTAGATATCAGATTTTGAAAATTTTTGATTTTGATTTTTGAAAATTCAAAAACCAGATAGCATCGACAATGCATCTGTCTTCAAGAAAGTCGCACGCCAAATTTGAACTTTTTATTTTCAAATAAAAGGTACCAAAAATGATTTCTCGTAGACATGAAAAAGTGAATTAGTAGAAATAATTTTTGGTACCTTTATTTGAAAATAAAAAGTTCAAATTTGGCATGCGACTTTCTTGAAGAAAGATGCATTGTCGATGCTATCTGATTTTTGAATTTTCAAAAATCAAAAACAAAAATTTTTGAAATTTTTTGGAAATTTCCAAAATTTGATAGCAGTGCCCGTACATTTTCTTTTTGGAAGAATTTCTACTTGACGAAAAAAATAAAATTGAACCGATTCTCGTCAATAACTTTTTTAATGGCATCAGAAACCCCTTAAAGAAAAAATTACATGCATTTGATGATGCAAGATGGCACTTATAGGTCAGTCATTCTAGAAGTAAAAATAGCGAATAGGAGAAATAAAATATAACAGGCTGCTGTTTGGCGGAAAATACGCGTTAGGGGTATACTCAACTATGGTCAAAAGTTGCCATCTGGCAAGTGGTAGCGTCATCTTCAAAAAGACTAAAAAGAGGTTTTGAGGCAAAACCACGGGGCTTGAATAGATGTGCACGGTTTTTGTTAATAAAGCGTTGTTAGGCGACTGGTCCGACGCGTTGATTTTTGCAAGCTGACCGACCGATCTATCGAAGGTTCGAATCCCGCAGCAAACGTTATCAATTTTTTTTTTGCTAAAAAATGCTTTTCAGGGGCTACAACTACTTTTCGTCCAAGCTTTCATCATAGCCTGTGAATTCCTCAAGTTTTAGGTGAATATCATCAAGTTGAAAAATAATACGGTATTTATTGCTAAGCCAAATTCCTTGAGTACCTACTAGTAGGTTTTCTGATAGTGTCCCGTGTGCAAGTTGGAACTAGAGTATAGTGCTTGGTGCCAAATTGTTCCTAAGATAATGCTGAACTAGGACCGCGATGGCAAACATCTGAGACCCACGACTGGGCAGCGGGAGGGGGGATAAAATGTGATGAAGACATAAAAAATGGTTAATCATGAACCAAAAGAGGTACAGTTATGAAAGTTACCATACGTATTCGCCATTTTACGCTTATGAAGGTTTAGCAAACCGATTTCATAAATATCAATCATTCTCAGAGATATTTCCAAAAATAAAAATTTTTTTGTAAACATTTTATTGTTAAAAAAATCAAAGAATTTTTAGGATGGAAAGATGGAACTTGATCATTTGACAATTAGTGATGTCAGAAATATAGTCGTGATTTGTGAAAATTCCTCAGCCTACTATTTTAGGAAACAAGACCTTCAACTGTTTTCACCAGTTTGACCGCCATCTTGGATTTCTTTTTGGTGCAGTAGTCGCAAAAATGACAGGGGACTCTGAGTATGGTAGCGTTAGATCATTTCAATACAAAAAGTCACTTCCCAGAGGGGGTTAGTTGCTTCTTTGGCGAGAAAAATTGTCATTTTGTTATCTCCGGCTCCTGGACGAATCCAGCGCCAATGATGGCTGATTTGGAGCTGGAAGCAGCACAATACGTTTTGTACCATAAAACTTGATAGTTTGTGAAGTCAACTACCAAAATTTATGATAATGAATCGAATGGTTCATTGTTGGTGATTGGGTGAAGCAACGTGTGCTCATTTTTGGAAAAAATGCATAAAAACTGAGTTTTTAGTGGACATAACAAAGCTCTGGAGAAAGACCTGCGGCCAAGATTGGCGGCGAAAGTCATGTTACTAGTTGAAGTGAGTATGCTCTATAACAAGAAGCTGGTTTGAATCGTGTAGGTTTCTTTAAAATCTCTAGGAAGGTCGAAAAAGATGTTTTTTCATAATAATATTTTCAAGTGCAGTCCCTCCCAAAAGTCTGTAAGTCTGTGAAAAACCACCATCACAAATCTTTCAGCTCCATGAACTTTGGTGATTTCAAGTAAACCGACCAAATGAATTGTTCCAGTCTTGCAAATTTACCGTGGTTGAAAGAGTTAGTCCCTAGTGAAGAGAGAGAATTTTGGAAGGGACTGTACCTGAAAATATTATCATGAAGAAACATCTTTGTCGACCTCCCTAGAAATCAGCCGTTGCAAAATCAAATGCTACGGGCTTATTCCTTGGCGGAAATTTATCATTCAGGTCTCCTTGGAAAGCTACAAGAACGTACTTTGGTTTGAGTCCATTTTACATTTGCAAAATCCAAAAAAAAATCAAATTTCCATCAACAAATTTCAAAGAAATGTTCTTCGATTTTTGAAATCGATTATGAGCGCTTGGCTTCACTCATAGAAGGAATGGATGACCGCTACAACATGACACTGTTTGGGACTCACTCAGAGGCGGGATACCGGCGCCAAATCCCCCCCTTCCCCTCGGCAACGTTCTGGCCCTCGAAAGCTTTCCCTGGAATAGTGATGGACTGATGGTTGTTGCTATTCACTCGTGGCTCGGAGTCCATTTTGAACTGTAGGCCCCCTATTCAATATGAATAGGCAGAGGAGCAAGCCGTTAACCCGTAATGGGTTGATGTATGGCTAACAATTTACTGTTATAAAAATTTTCACATATTCCTTGCATGGTTTTGTTCTACTTGAAAAATTGGGCAAATAGCGTGGGATAGAAAAAATCGGATTTTGGATATTCGTTGGAACAACCAGTAAGTATCGATTCCAAAGTTCAAGGAAAACAAGCATCAGGCACATTTGTTGTTACGTTACGCCTCTTAAGGACGGTGCTGAATTGGTAAAAAAAGCGTTGCGAAATCAGTCCGTCTAGGTTTATTCCTTGACGGATTTTCACCATTTTGATCTTTTTCGAAAGCTACAAGGATGTACTTTGATTTGAGCCTATTGGCATTTCCAAAATCCAAAAAAAAATTTTGATTTTTGGATTTTGGAAACGCCAATAGGCTCAAACCAAAGAACATCATTGTAGCTTTCGAAAGATATCAAAATGGTGAGAATCCGTCAAGAAATAAACCCAGACGGATTGATTTCGCAACGCTTATTTTACCAATTGAACTCCGTCCTTGACCAAAACTCTGCAAATTACGGGAAATCCAGAAAATTTTTTCACTGCGTTTTTTTGCAAAAAGCTGTATCTTAGAGACCATCAACCAAAGAATGACGAGTTTGGTATATAAGTCTTTTGAAAATTTAACAGGCTTCATTTGTCTCACTGGTGTTTTTGTTGTAAAGACGACAGTTTACAAGTTATTCAGAGAAAATCAGAGATTTTCAAGTATGTCACTCTTCGCTCTAGTTCCGAATTTATTTCGGGTTAGGACTGATTTTGACTGGACTACAAGTTTATTTATTCCGTGCAGTGACTGTGACTCATCCCTGATGCGAATACACATGAATGTGACACGAGCACGGCACGACCCCTTCTCAAACTGTCTTCCATCTATTATTAATTACAGACTCACCTGGTACAGATTCACAGAAACTGGGGACTCGTAAGACATCGGTATAAAAATAAAATGTACGTCTCTTGCAGAAACAAAACAGAAAATGTTGAGAAACGTTTACAATAATTTGGTATGACAGTCACGCGCAGTTTACCAAAAATTGGATAATTAGGATGTCGATAATTCGTGGTCATTTATTGGATAAGAAATAGGAATACTATAATAGTCAGGGAGTCCTATAAGAAATAGGACTCAATGCTGGTCGGTTGCTTTATTTCACCAGTTCATGGTGTACCTATACCAAATTCAACAGTTTGTCGAAGTTATAACTTTACTTAAAGTTACTTTAGGGTCAGATGCTTCCATGGTTTGAAATAAACTATGGAAACACCCCTTTTCATTTTAAATATTGGTCTCTCGTTCTTCGTGGTGTCCTCATGTTTTGTCCTTCAGCTGCTAGTAGCCGCGGTATACTTAGATATTTGGAAGAATACGGCATTTGATGAAGAAGCAATTTTCTTTTGTAGGATTGCTCTTCAGGGTTCTTAGAGTCGATCCATCCAGAGCACAAAAAAAATCATCCCTTAGAGGGGCTGCAGGAGCCCCCCAAAGTTTGGGGTGCAAGAATTTTCTATTAAATCACCGTTGATTATTGCTATATCTATGTTAAAGGAAGCATACATCTCTATAGTGAATATTGACAGCATTGGTTTTTCCACTTGGAGCATTCGCCGCACTTACAGAAAAAAATTCTTCACTTGGTCAAAAAAATCTATTTTCATCTTCTTCCCCATGGAAAACAATGTTGTATTGACATATTTTGTATCATTTCCCATGGATTCGCAGTCGCTTCATCCATATATGAAGTAAAAATTTCGATATTGGCATTTAACGAAGAACAGCCCACAAAAAGGGGCACCTTTTTGTGATGTCAAATTCAACAGCTGTCATTTGCATTTTCCCTTCCCTTTTAATCAGTAATAATACATAGGTTGAATAGTCTGAAGTGTTTTCTAACTGTTTCCATTGAGATTGAACCTACAAACTTGCGTGGAACTCAAAAAATTAGGGGTCGTTTCAAGGGATGGGAATCCAAAGACCTGGGAAGAAATCTGAAATTTCAGTTTTTTCTAGAATTTGACCACAAAATTGAAGAAAAAAATCTATAAATTTAGTTTGAAATAGGTAAATCACTTGGCACCACAACCCACACACTCGAAGCTCTACCGGTCACACGGTAATAAACAATACCTAATAGGTGCAGCAAAAAAATGAGAAAAAATGCCATCAATTCCGAGAAAGTGCTCATTCCCCGAAACCCTGTCATTCTGAGTCTTGAATAAATGGATTTTGATTTGATTTTCAGAAAATACGTACCCAGACCCGGACTGGCTCTAAATTTTATTTCTATCGAAAGATCATAATTTCAGGAGGTTAATAAGCCTTAAAAAGTAAGTAGAGTGCACTCACAAAACATATACCAGACATGTAAAAGACCGGAGGTAATCAGGTACCTAAAAATTGGAGATTACAGATTAGCTGTAGGTTTAGAGATATATCCAATAAAAATTGTACAGGTGAGATAAAACAGTTAGAGAAACAAATTTTTTCAAAAAAAGTGATGCCGTCTATTATCCACATACATACACACATACACCCATGCATTATGTTTTATATCAATACTTAGGTTTTTTCCAATTTTGTGGTCAAATTCTGTAAATATCTAAAGTTTCAGATCTTTTTTCAGTTATTCAGATTTCCATCTGTCAAAGCAACCCCAAAGTGTTATTGGGATTTCTTTAAATATCTTTCCATCAATTCTGTGGTAACATTCTATATGAATCTGAATTTTTAAATTTTGTTTTGGTTATTTACATTTTCATCTCCTAAGAACAACCCCAATTTATCAGTGAGATTTTTTTCATGGTTTTTCTTGAAATCATGATCTGAAATTTGACAACTTCACAGGGTTACAGGGTTTTAGCCGAAAATTGTCATTTTCGTCCCACTGTGAGGCACCGGGCGGGAAGAAAAACTGCTTTTTTGAGTTCCACGCAAGTTTGGAGGTTTAATCTCAATGGAAACAGTTGGGAACCACTTCAGACTATGCAATCTATGTAGTTTCACCAATTAAGTGGAGAGGGAAAATGCAAATGATAGCTATTGAATTTGACATCACAAAAAGGTGCACTTTTTTGTGAGCTGTTCTTCGTAAAATGCCAATATCGTAATTTTGACTTCATATATGGATGAAACGACTGCGAATTCATGGGAAATGATACTAAACATGTCAATACAATCTCATTTTCCATGATGAAAAAGTTAAAAATTGATTATTTTGACCAGGTGAAGAAAATATTTTTTTGCAAAGGCGACGAATGTCCAAGTGAAACACCAATGCTGTAAATATTCACTTTAGAGTTGTATGCTCCTTTTAAGATAGATTTAGCAATCATCAACGGTGATTTGATACGAAGCTCTTGCACCCCAAACTTTGGGGGGCTCCTGCAGCCCCCCTAAGGGATGATTTTTTTGGTGCTCTGGATGGATCGACTTTAAGCACCCTGAAGAGCAATCTTGCGAAAGGAAATTGCTTCTCCATCAAATGCCGTATTTCCACACCTACCCCGGCCACTATGCTGCACTGGCAGTACTGAGACCGTCAGCTAAAATGTGAAACATGGAGCAAACAGTTATGCCGTCTTCAGTATCGTACTGTTCATTCCATTTTGAATAGTGTACTACGACAGACACAGCTGTAAATAGTAAACAAACAGAATATTCAGACTACTCAGAGAAATCTGACAGTTCGACATGTGTCAGCTGTCAGTGACACATGATACCAACATCTAGACACATAATTCCCCTGCCAAGGTGTCCCCAGCACAGTGAGTAAGTTGAAAGGATAAATAGAAAATACGGTTAGAGTTAACGGCATAAGTAAACATCCGATATAAAATAAACCAGCCTTTACCGGGGTTTCATTGAATCTGATAATATTAATAGAGAAATAATAATAGGGAATACCACGATGTAGGGTTGTAGGGAATACTAATGAAAAAAGTCAAAATCATATTTGAAAGGCAAGCAACTTCTCAGTTAGGACCAATGTACTATTATACGAAGTTATTCTGTTTTTAATAAACTGTTGGTGTCACCAAACTGTTCTTCAACATTTTCAGTTTAGCTTTTAAAAGAGATGTAGGTACATTCTACTTTCCGTACGTTTTCTTCCGAGTCCCCAGTTTCTGCGGATCGGCACTAGGTAATAAGTCTGCAATAAATCATAGAGAACGGCAGTTTGAGCAAAGTCGGGCCGTGATCGTCTGTATTCGCATCAGTCGGATGAGCCACTGCATGGAAATCATGGAATCAACGAACTATAGGTACTATAAGCAACGATTGTTATTCATGATAAATCAGTGAAAACAATCATTTGCATCTCTCGACTATAACGTTGTACATTATTAGAGTTGAGTCTAAGCTCTAGCCTCCTTGAGGTTTAAAAAGATGAATCAATAACTGGATATGATTTTTTCACCGCTGACAGAATTTGTAGTTTCTGCAAGGATTGTGAATTACATTAGGTGCTATTGGACGTGGGTGGCACAATTTTCCGACATTTTCATGCTCGAGCTTTTATTACAGCTTTTGTCTTTTGTACTGAAAAGCTCCGACCTACGACTGCTCTCTACGGCTGTACAATATACCTACATGCGATAAATTCAAAGGGTTGTGCATAGCACACTGGAATCACAAAAATTTCGGAATCGCAATCAATACCTTTCACAAAATAGATTTTTCTATAAATTTTTCAGAATACTCTTTGAACTCCCGCGCAGCCCCAACGGCAAAAATCCAATATCTGCAATATGCATTGAAAACGGGGAGAACTCATCGAAATAAAAACATTCTCATTCTCACTTCATAAGATAGCTTCCGGGGAGTTGCGCCTGTTGGATTTCACACCAATGTTTGCTTTCAATTTTGGACATTGACGTCAATTTTCCGGTCGTTTTCTTCGACAACACCCGAGCCTCCAGTTTGCACTTTGCGCTGCAGTACTTCGCACACAGGTAAAAATAAATGATTAATGGATTTTCAGAGGCCAAGTGCATTAAATGTAATTTATCTTGGGTGATAAAATCGTGTCACTCACCGCGGAGTTCCATGGTATTCTGCCGGATGATGGGTTTTTCTCGGTCGGTGTAAATGTGGCTGTTCCTTGCAAGCACTTTCCACAGCTTCATTTTCACTCACTTTGGGTACTTCACGCAACCAAACAAAATGTAGCGAGCAGTTAATTTTAAACGGCACTTAAATCCATTACTTTATGGCTATTTGTAGGATAAGTTTGAGTGCGTCAAGTTTATCTACTCTCTCCTATTCTTATAACGCGCGATTGTTATGTCGGCTTAATTCACGGTTTGTCAAGTCTGGAGACACGGTTTTAACGTTGTTTAATGCCCAATGAATCCTTAGACGCGCTCAGTTATAACCATTATTCCGAAGGAGCATAAATTGCCCCCCTCGTTTATCCCATCCGCCGCTACTGGAGGAGGCTGTTTGTGTACGTAGATAAAGATCCCACTTCCACTGTCTTGGAATTCGACCAGGTGCACTGAAAAAATAAAAACATACAGTTCACATTTTCTTTGACAATAGAAATATTCTAATTTCGATTGAGCAATTTGTCATTCTAGATTATGTAATTATTATTGGAGACCGGTATCTCAAAATACTTGATTTTAGTTGTTTTTCCTACGTCTATAGATCAGACAGTTGAAACATTCATTAGACAATTCTCTGCAGAAAAAAAAGGTGTAGACATGATGTGTTTTGCGGTTTCTCGTATACAATTTAGGCTCGTCATGTCAGCGCAGCACACTGGAAAACTGCCGAGCCTAAGATCACGAAACATATTTTACAGCTGCCATTTTTGGAATTTTGTGAAGGATCCCAAAACCTTTTCACATTTTTTTTGATGAGACGTACTTTCGACTATCTTATCCCTGACGTCCAAAGTAAGTGTATAACTAAATATAGCATATGGTCCTAAAGTTTCTAGAATTTTTTCAAAAGCTAATAACTTTTTATGGATAGTTTCAATTTTGTAAGTTAATATTGCAAAAACTAGCATCATCTTTAACAATTTCAAATTCATATTTAACATATTGAAGATGGGCCATTATCTTTGATGGCTCTCAGTTTTCTTCTGCCATGTTCGATCATTCTCTGGACAACAGCAGGATTGATTTCTCAGAGCTCCTGCCTCCCAATGTACCGCAAGCTCGACCAATATAAGATTTTTGGTAAGTATTGAGCACGATAGTATACGACAAGGGATGGGAAGCTGCAAATGAAGACCAATTACGGCGTCACATTTTTCAAAAACAATAAAGAATTTCGCATTTGAGAAATTGATACAGAGAATTGTGGAACATGGCAGAAGAAAATTGAGATCAATCGAAGATAATGGTCCATTATCAATATGTTGAATATGAATTTGTTATTGTAATATATGATGTTAATTTTTGCAATATCAAGTTCAATTCCACCACACGTGATGGTTTCCGTGAATCACCTGACACCTCTACAAAATACGATTTTCATACTGCCACAACCGAACATGACAATATACAGTCGGCGTTCTCCACTGTAATAATCAGAAAAAAAATCCAGAGTGGTAAAGTGTCGAATACAAGTGGAAAATTAAAGAAATTTCCAAATTCAGTCGAAATTTAAAGTAAGGTCAGGTTCTTGTGTTATATTTAGCTTGAATTATTCAATGGAAATCGGTTAAAACAAGGGTTGAAATCATGAATATTTACTATTAAAATGGACATTTTGAGGTAATTTTTTTTTAATATCTTTTCATACCCTAATAATTATCAGAATCCATGGATTTTTATTTAGAATCCTTAGATTCTGACTTCGAATCCATATGGATGCTGATAACGTATTGAACGAAAGTTTTGGGAAAAATTTCGAGGACCATCTATTTTAGGAATGATATAATTTGAAAAATAGTTCAACATTTCAATCGTACATCTATAGTTATTCAAAAACATAAGTCAAATAACTGATAGAGGTCCATTGTCTTGACTTGTCGCATGAGACTTTGCACGGAAGCAACATCGATTTCATCAATCTTTTGGTAAATCCTACGGCGAAACTTGGCTTTTGCCTTGAATTTCACTTCATTCTTGGTAAAAAATCCATCGTTCTCCTTCATTTCACTGTTCCTGAGGGTGAAAAATATTTTCCGTCGTCCATTACAATTACCCTATTTTCGGTGAAGTGCAGGCCCCTTAGTGCACGACAGCAGATAGGTATTCTCTGCAGCTGAGCTGCCGTGTATTTTGGGCATTTACTTCTTTTACGACGAGATAAGCCTTCGCACTACGCAATTCCCGATGCACAGTCGTGTGAGAAACGTGAAGCGCTTAAATTTCGAATTGACTTCCCTCCCCACCTGGTCTGCTGCTCCTCTTACCAGCCTGGCGATATTGGTCTGCACTTGCAAGGCTTTCGGCCTTCCACTTTTTGGCAAGTTGAGACATGGGATTCCTTTCTCACACTCCACTTATCGTACGACAAATCGTTGTTTTGAAGATATTTTGGTCCCTAATGAAGGTAACTATTTCACATTTAGATAACCATCCAACTAGCTTACAGATGCTCTTCCGGATCTCAAGCTTGTAAGACATTTTTTAGAACTTCATTGCAAAACTTGAACTGTCAATTGAAAACACAATATTCAGAGATTGTTTGTGCCAAACGGCGAATTGATACTTCATTGTCAAGTCATGGCTCCTCGGCTCCGAAATTTTTCCCAAAACTTTCGTTCCATACGTTAATCTAGAAAAAGTAGGTACCTACCTACTAACGATAGGATGGTGAATAGGGTAGTGACCGAATTTTTTTTATTATTTTTTTTAAATTTCACTTTTTGATAAGTGACACTATATAGTTAACAGATTTTTTTCGTAAGTTTTCTTGGTGAAAAAAAAAATGAAAGTTTTCGATCATTTCAAATTTGGCGCGATGACGTCACAATCTTTCATAGGCGGAAAAGCAGGCTTGACAACACTACAGAACTTACTACAAAAAGCACTAGCGTCAACCCGTCAACGCTCATAACAGCTGATTGTTATACTGTTAACGCTTTGTGTATCTGTGCCGTGATTCGTGTTATTTAGTTGTTTTGCTTGAAAATATGGAGCCCGATTATGAACAGGCGACTTCCCAAAATTTACCCATGGTGAAATCTTCCATGATTTATGAATATTTCAAAACTACATGAGACTTCAATGGTTATGTTATGCTGGCAAACGTCAACGTCAACACTGACACACAGGCAACGGAGGTGGGGTCATCCTAACTACTGTCAAAAGATTGAAACGTCACAGCCCGCCTCACAGCTCGGTAGATTTGAAATCGTTCGCAAAAATAGCCACTTTCAATGCAGATTTTGAGACACTTGGAACTTTTTTTTTCGAATTTTCACAAAACGTAGTCTTGTTATTAAGGCTCTACATTCGATTAGTATGTTTTTTTTAATATTTTTCAATGGTGGTCACTACCCTATTTAAAAGAGGTGGTATCGATTACGAAAGTCCAGAAAAAGCCGAAAGTATGGGTGATGTGAACCTTTTTCGAATTCGAGTCTGAACGATCATAAGTGTTCAAATAAGCTAGCAGCAGAGTTTATTGTTTGATGTTGATGTCTTGAGACTTTTCCTCCCGGGGACACAATACGACAAAGCCCATTACATGTTTCAGAAAATTTTAAATTTCACTTGATGGCTCGCATTTTCCATTGGGTTAAATCTCATGACGGGGTGTTGGTGCTGCCTAAACAAAAATGCAACAAGATTTCAGATTGGAATGATTTTTATATAAATCTCAATTAATTTTGGGGCATTCTCCGGGGAACCCCCGTAACCACACTCTGGTGAGCTAGCTTATTGCATCGAGGCACCTTCAGTAATTTATTATTTACCTTGCAGGGCTACCAACGTTTTTGGCTTATGCCTTTTACCACTCACATAGAATACATGTTTCCCGCACACTTCCGTTCAATCGGCAATATGGTGTATTAGATTTCAGTCAGGGCTCCCCAGCGTAGCTTGTTGGCGGTTCAGAGAAAGTGAAGGTAACTGAATCAACGTCAATTAATTTCGGAATATTTATGGCAGACGGT
Organism: Anaspis maculata; assembly: GCA_949128115.1. Lineage (NCBI taxonomy): Eukaryota > Metazoa > Arthropoda > Insecta > Coleoptera > Scraptiidae > Anaspis > Anaspis maculata. Next base: position 55,278,419 of record OX421961.1, on the reverse strand, counting down.
ATAGTAGCATTATTTGGCTCTCAATTTTCCGCAAACTTCCCGACCCGTGAAAAAGCAATATTGGGCCGAGTCAATGTTTCACTTTCGCTGGCTCCGGATTAATAATTGGGGCCTTATTAATTAATTATCATACAAAAGGGAGCACCCATTAGGAGCTATATAGGGCAACAAAGACATATTATATTAAAATTCTTAACCTTTGTCATCCGCAATGTAGACGAGGTGCACTCCACAGCTACTTCAAGGAATATAAGGATATAGCGCTGAGGTTTATGCTGCTGCAAAACTTAGTAAGTTTCAAATTCCTAGGAGAAGCCAAGCAATACAGCGCTCTACCTAAATTGCCTAGATAATTTATGAGTCTTTCTCTACTTTTTACATTATCTGAGCATCTCACATGCCTTGTAACGGTACTCAGCAAGGTAGATACTACTACGAGTATGTGCATAATAATTAACAAGAAAAAATCAAAATGCAAACCTATAAGCCAATTCAGGGTTGCCCACAATCTTACTTTGGAATTTCCTTGGAAAACCACTCTTAGTTTTTTGCACCATTTTGTATGATTGAAGTTTGAAGAACGAGTTCTAAAATTCGCAGGCTTGTCTACCGCAACATTCCAGGGTGATGCAACACCGAGTTACCGTGGGTTACAGCAAAGTTAACACCATCAGCGGCGTTGACGCTGACATGCCGTTTGATGGATTTTGTTTCCATCAATGCTAGTTGTTTGATCACGGAGAATAAGTGAAATATTGATCAAATAAATGATTCATTCGTTATGTTTTGTAGAACTGGGAATTCTGTCGCCAGCTAACCGGAATTGATCAACCGAAATTCTGATAACAGTGTTAACACACAGCTTTGGTGAAACCCGAGATTTGATCGTACCAAAATCGCGTTTGCAATATGTATTTTTTTGAAATCGAAGTGAAATTCTGTACACGAGAATTTGAAATTATATTCCAAAAGTATAAACTTTGAGCAAATCCTCTCATTACAGAAAATCCTTCTGCATGAAAATTTTTGGCAATCTCCTGAATCAAGAAAAAGCTGCGTTATGATAATAACTGATAGTGAGAGAGATGATTCAGATCTGCCACAAATGGACAAATGGACTTTCCGCATCATGAACGAAAGCACTGGCCTATCGACTACTTATTGGAACTTTTCAACTGTTCCGCAACCTGCTGGTCAGGTAGGGTATTGTGTTTTCACCAATCACCACGGCCATTTTCACCATTTGGCACTGTTAGAGATCATTTTGAATTATAGTGGGGATTCGTTCGTGCCTTTGGCACCGATCAGATCCATCTTTTGAGCTCCAAGCCCCCTCTGAGCTCCCATACACCCCCCGTTTGCTACCTCAGGCATGAGTGGTGAAAGAGCAAGTTTTGTTCGAAATGAGAGTAGCGTACCTACTAACCCGGGTGCATATACAGGGTGATTCATGAGTGGCCTTACATGGGCTAATGGGAGATGGAGGACTTTGAGGCGAGTCAGGATCCACAGAAGGAATTTTGTTTTCTCCATTGGTTACGAAGATGCAGGCTGTTTTGTGTGTTTCGTATGGAACTTTGATAAACGATATTTCTCAAACAGCTGGAGATATTTTGTTGAAACTTATAGTCTATACACTGATAGAAAGGTCCACCAGATTCCTCCGCTTGAAAAGTAGTCCCAAGCGTTACCCGCAAAATTTAAAATTCCAGTTAGAAAGAGGTGCTTATTTCCGCTAATCACAGCTAAGTGCTATGGTAATTTTAAATGACACCAGTTTAATACCAATTTTGATAAATGAGAAAATAATTTTTTTTAATGAAGCTGATTTGATTACACAACACTCACAACAGCCGAGCCGACTAAAAATAACAAACATCATAGAGAAATGGAGGTTAGAAATCGTACGTAAGTGTCAAACTCGCTGAATGTAATGCCATTGGCTTGGCGTAGGAATAATTTGCCCGGGTAAGACTACCAACCGAACAAAACTGATATTAGCTCCAAACGCGCCTATGTTGTTGCAGTCTTTGGTGCTTTTGTTTGCTATAGGTTACATCACTGAAATTCAAAAAAGTCCGTTCTATCGGTGAACAGACTACATATACCAGTAATATTTCCCTGTGGGAACTTATCCAGAAGCCATATCGGGTAAGTCAAAATTCAGGGTCGGGCTGGGAAAAATGAGCCCCTTTGTTATTTGATCAAAAAGTACCTTTTATGACTGCTTTTCTGAGAAACTGCTATCGGATTCGAAAAGTTAAGGAAAAATTCTTCAAGAATCACTCTTTAATTTGGATGGCACACCTAAACCGTTTTGACAATGAAATTAAAAGTAAAATTTGTGGGCTATTTTTCATTTTCAACCGGACATAATCGACTCATTGTTTGATTGAATTCATTCAAATTCATTTTTCAGCTCATCTCTGTGGAATGGAAGGGCTTGATTGAAAGAAAAATTCTATAGCCGAAGATTATTTTCTCGACCAAATCGAGTCTAATTTTGTTTCACTTTCGAATTTGTCAAAAAAAAAATGGTCGGCTCTCGGATTTTTCTTTCAACCAAGCCCTTCTATTCAACAGAGAAAAGTCAAAAAATGAATTTGAATAAATTCAATCAAACAATGAGTCGATTATGTCCGGTTGAAAATGGAAACTTACCAACAAATTTTATTTTTAATTTTATTGTCGAAACGGTTTAGGTGTGCCATCTAAATTGAAGAGTAATTCTTGAAGCATTTTTCCTCAGCTTTTCGAATCCGATAGCAGTTTTTCAAAATCCTGAATCGCCTCAAAGTCCTCCATCTCCCATTAGCCTATGTAAGCTCACTCATGAATCACCTGTATAGAGTCAAAAAAGGCTCCGTAGGCGACTCCGTGAAGATATACCTACATACCGGGTGTCCGCGCGAAAACTTACAGTTGTGATAATTTCTCCAATTTTCAAGATACAGATTTCAAATTTCACAGCGTCAATTAGTAACACGGGGGACATCGGTACGCACAAGTAGAAATGGAGCGGACCAATGTGTTCCACCTCTAGCAACCCTAAATGGATGATGTTAGAAGCGGCTATGAATCTTTTTTTGTGGAAATTCGACACATTATTTCAATACTTCTCTCACTCAACTTCAGAATCGCTGGTAAGATTTTTTCGAATTTGAACCTAACGGTAGACATTCAAAGAAGTCAAAGCATTACCTACTCTATCAAAATAAACCCTACTGCGTGAAGTTGTGTATGAGATAATCACAAAAAAAAAAAACATGAAAAAACTCCAAGCTGAGGTGTCGTATGAAGTTGAATTTGGAAACAAATTTGCACAGGGATCATCAACAAAGAAGTCTGAGGTTGAAATACTAAACTTTCGATTATTCCATTGAGAGCCTGTATACGCGTTTTTTCATTCCAGAATATTCCGGACTTCTTCCTGTAAAGCCTTGTAGGTTCTCGTTTCCATTCCGGCTCTGGCATTTTCCACCTGTATTCGCGAGTGGTCTGGGAAAATCTGGTTCTAGTTACGTTGACTCTATCTCTTTCTAGACTTTTGTTGGTAACGAAACACATCACATTCACTTCTACACACATTTTGAAGTCCATGCGAGGGTGAGAACGAATGCTGGAGTTCGTCCCGATTCCAAGATAATATAGGCCAGTCAAATAAGAAAATCTGGAGGGAAGAAACTGTTGGAGTTTTGGAAATCTGACAGTAATGTCCGGTAAGGTGTACTGATAAACATAATAAAAGTCCCCAACTCTACCTATTAAGCTCGAGCCGCCATCTTGGAAAAATGGTCCTTCGATCTAGTTTTCTGCTTATATTAGGCTAACCATCAGAGATATTTGATTAGGTTTCATTGAAAATCAAGGCTATAAAATTGTCTACAAAAATTGTTTTACACCGATTTTTTCTCGTATCTGTTGATATTAATTAAAGGGGAACTGTGGGTAAAATTTTGTCAGTTTTAAAATTTATATAGCTGCGGGATGGCTTTAGGTGATTTTTAGTCAAAATCGCATCGAAAAATTCCAAGCCGTTACGAAGTTATCGTAAATTTTGTGGGCTGATTATGACGTCATACTGCGCACCGGAAAAGACGGGTCAGCAGGGCAAGGCACCACGCCAACAGTTACTAGACCTTTATAAAATGAAACAAGTTTACCAAACGGTAGACGCAGATCATTTGACTTTAATTTCAAAGAACGGTGAACCAAATTTCAGTAGATATTTTTAAAAACATAATTAAAGTGCGACTCTATCTATCAATGAAATAAAGCGGTAACATGGCGAAATCGCGAAATGAAATTCGGCAGCTTGACAGAAGCTTGACAGTATAGGGAAGTCACAGTCTATCGTATAACCCTGAAAACTTCCGTCAGTGAAATCTGTTGGTGCATGAAAATAAGAGACCAGGTATACTTTTCGCTTCCACATAATAATGTAGTGAATAATTGAATGTATTTTAGGGCTGCTGCCGCTGATGGGACTTTTTTCTAATCGGCGGTACAACCGACTACCGATTAGGGTCGGAATTTGAATGAAGTGCATATCAGAATCCGTTCATATTTCTTTGAGTCAGCCACACCAGTGCGTTTTTATTGAAAATGGTCCTGGTCGTTCCTGACATCATGTTTCTGACCCTATAGCATTAACATTTTGGCCTGGTATACCTGATCTCCTATTTTCATGCACCAACAGATTCACTGACGGAAGTTTACAGGGTTATACGATAGACTGTGACTTCCCTATACTGTCAAGCTTCTGTCAAGCTGCCAAATTTCATTTCGCGATTTCGCCATGTTGCCGCGTTATTTCATTGACAGATAGACTCGCACTTTAATTATGTTTTTAAAAATATCTACTGAAATTTGGTTCACCGTACTTTGAAATTAAAGTCAAATGACCTGCCTCTACCGTTTGGTAAACTTGTTTCATTTTATAAAGGTGTAGTAATTGTTGGCGTGGTGCCTTGCCCTGCCGACCTGTCCTTTCCGGTGCGCAGTATGACGTCATAATCAGCTCACAAAATTTACGATAACTTCGTAACGGCTTGGAATTTTTCGATGCGATTTTGACTAAAAATCAACTAAAGCCATCCCGCAGCTATATAAATTTTAAAATTGACACAAAATTCCACCCACAGTCCCCAGTTGAATTGAATTAACAAAAAAAAAAAAAAAAATAGCGATTTTTTGCCTATGGCTAGAGATATTGTTTTCAAAATTTGTGAAGATGTTGACACTCTACATCAAAGCTAAACGTGACAGCTGAGATAAAAAAAAATGCGAAAATATAATTATTTTTTTTTAAATCAAGCAAAAATTTGGTTTTCGAGTTTGACATTTCCAACAGGGCGGAGTAAAGGTTTCAATCGAACATCAATCAGTTTCAATATTTACATATTGTGAGACAAGATTTCATCAGTATTGTGCCTTCACGAGCTTCTGGAATGCTCGATATGAATTAAACTAAAAGAATAATAGCTAAGTTCAAAAAGTGTTGTCGATTGGTTCTGAAGGAAACATTTCGAAACAAAAGACCAAAAGTTATTCAACTGTATATGAGCTCCATATTGATGTGTCTTATCCAAAATAGTACAAAAGAATCAATCAAAATGTTAAAATCCACCCTGTATAACAAAAAGTAACGATACAAAATGAAGTTAGTAAAGCATACCTGGTGCGAAAAATACAGCCTTTACATTGCTGGAAAAAAAAACAAAATTGATTGATTTATTTGAAAGTTATTAGTCCTCAAACTTGACTTTACAAACAGCCAGTCAAATAGGGAAAAGTAGAGAGAAGTAACTGTCGGAGTTTCAGAAATTTGACAGGGATGTTCACTAAGGTATACTTATAACATACTAAAAGTCCTCGCCTCTACCTGTTGCGCTTGAGCCGCCATCTTGGAAAAATGGTCCTTGGATCAAATTTATTACCATTTTTCCAATACTTTTTCCATGATTGTGTAATACATCAATAATGTTATGTATTACCACCTTTTTCTCTATCTCGTCAGGGATCCCGGACCTCTGACAAATGAAGCGAGGGGGCACGGCCCCCTCGGAAGTCTACCAACGCTAAGATATAGGTACCTACTTCATAAATTTAAAATAATCTATTTTGCTCTTTACTCTGCGGCCAAGTGAAACATCAACATCAACAAAGTTGTTTTATTTCACCACCATTTTTCTCAGGATTATTGTGTGATACTTGCTTCCGCTTGTTGAGTTGAAGCTCCATTTCGTCTTTCAGTTTTTCTTTTTTCTTGTTCTTTTTTGTTTCAATAATTGTGAAATACGAAATTAGAAAAATTCTTGTTTAAATTGTGACACATTAAAAACCTTAAAAACAGTTTACTATTTCAAGAAAGGTCCTGGTGAATTTACGATATTGGTTTGTATACGTGGTATTGTATACTTGGTATTTACTACGTTTATATCGCAGATTTAGATCCGCTCGAACTTCGATCGGATCCAGAGTGGCTTCAGTCAGTCAATTCACCTAGGTATGGATGTTTGAGTGCGTCTTGGGGATTTTGAAATTTCACTGACTAAAGAGCATATTGATCTCGAGAGGCCATGGAGGTGGGTACAGATCCAGACCTATTCGGTCATTTCAAAAAAATGTCAACCAAAAACTTTTGAATTTGAAGAATTCTATCGACAAATTGGTCAAAGGCTTTCCTTTTTTTGCCCATTATCATCAGTATTATTTTTATTATTATTATTTCGAAAAAAAATCGCCTGCGGCGCAATATGGGGGCTTTGCCTCCCAAACCCTCCCTTGGGTTACCAAATTCTGTTTCTGCGCCTGGTGACCCTAGAAGCGCCGCTGATGGTGATGCCCTCGGTGATGCCATATCCGCTATCTCAGCCCTCCCTGTTTAAACATACTTCCGGGGTCCCTGTATCTCGTAATACATAATAACCTTTCATCTTGATGGACCAACTCTTGTCTTGTCTAGAAATATACAAGACAAGAGTTTGTAAAAGTCTTGATGCCGTTTCAAGATAAGAGTCTAGAAAAGTCTAACTCTAGACTGCAACACTACACACTACACCAGACACCCTTAATGTATTTGTGTCATTGTATTTGAACCTACCCTTTATATACCTACTGGAATAAGTGGAAAAAAGTTACTCTGAAAGCCACAAAGTACCGATGTACTCAAAAAGATAGAGAATTGTAAGATAATGAGAGTTGAGAACTCGAAAACGTAAATTTTATAATACCCACTTGATACAATTATTGTCTAACGTTGTTATTAAAAAAATATATATTCGAGAGCAAGCAAGCCCCGTGCCTAATTGGATTATCTGTGTTTCTCTCTTTTCGGGGCAACATCTTGCATTCTAGTATCTCTAACGACGCGAGTGTACACATTGTATGAAAATACTTTTTTCTTTTCGTGGTTCTTTCCCGCCACTTAACAATTTTCTGCTGTTTGCGTATTTTCATTTCGCAATCTTGCCGCGCGCACGTTATTATACCTTAATAGAATTTTCTTTGATCTACTTTTGGGACTGGTAAAAAAAATACGATGTAAAAAATTTCTGATGTAAAAATTCCAATTAGGTACACCGCTCACACTCCGTTGACATAACAGGTGGGGGTACCAAAATAAAAATAAAACAACTGATAAGCAGCCGCGCATTTTAAAACTTCACGAAAGAAAAATTCACATTCAAGTACGCCCCTTAAAAGTAAATTGATTCCCTGTGATCTAAAACCAACAAGGCGTCCCATTATTTCCCGGACTATTATTTGCAACTTACCAGTGCGGAGGAAGAGCGGACGAACAGTGTGGCGCGGGAAATGTGACACTGAAAGAATCGGGGAGTTTCTCCGACAATATCAATCACTTTCGAGATACAGTTTCCGTTTCTACACTAACGTTAGGAAAATAGACAAATTTTTCACTTTTGGCTTGTTCTCTCCAAACCGCAAAATAATTACGCAATTCGGAAGTATGGTCTTGAAAAATGAACCTGTCAAATTTTGTCGATATCGCATCAGGAAAGCTCGCGCTTCTCCATTGTTTCCCATAAGCAGCTTATTATCGGCGGATATACTTACCTAATACCTATACACAAGCGCCCGAAATCTGGCACAAATTTTGAACAATAATAATGGGTAAGTACCCAATTGTTTGAATCACGTAAAATGCAACAATTAGGTACCCATGTCCTATAACGATTGTGAATAAACCAATCAATTGTTGCTTAACAATTTATAATTAATCGCGAGTAGTTACGCTAATCTGACAGTAGTGAATGAAAGGGATAAATAATATCCTCGTAAATATCAGAGTCCGGGGATACGTGTTTCGAAATTGTATGTCTCGCCAGCGGGCTCTACTACTTATACTAAACCGTCAAACGAGAGAAGAAATTTATTACGATGCACCACTATGTAGGTACCAGCTTTTAAGGCTGTATACGCAGGGTATCAATATTTCTCCCTCAAAAATAAAGATAAAGAGATACTTATAGAGATTTTGATGGAATTCCATTAAATGTTTGTCCACCTTGTTTCCGTTTGGATCACCCCTCATTTTTTTAGGAGCCCAATAGCCCTAAAACACTAGAAAAGTTTCTAGAGGATTACTGGGACATTTTTTGACAAACAAAAAAATCATCAACTGTTTTATAATTTTGAGAGACGTGGAAAATTGAATACAGAGCCGGTTTTTTGAAAAAAATTGTCAACAAAGAAGAAACTTTTTTTTCACATAGTTAATTGAAAAAACGCTCTGTACTCAATTTTGTAATACACTCATTACACCGTATAAAAAAAAATTGAGTTTTTATCTCTATTTTTTGAGGAAGAAATCCTCAAAATAGTTGTGACCTGCTGAGAATACAGCCTTAAAGCCTAGTATCATAATATTTAGTTGACCACCGGCTGGATTTTAACCGCAGGTTGGCGCGTATCTTAGCCAATGACAGCGCGGTCAAATCTGCTCTTAACCGGACATTGAAATTCAACCGGAGATCAAAATCCGTGGTCAAAATCAAAGTAGATGTGAAAAAAGTATTATTTTCAATGGTTTAGAGTCAACTCCAGAATATGAACCTACCTATCCTATAAGTTCTTAGATAAGCTTAGCCTCTTAAGCTTCTTGATAGGTTGAAATATTGCATCTATATAACGAGAAATTATTTTCATCAAAACTCATTTTAGTGAGAAATTGAGAATAATTGGAAGCGAAACTAGCAGAAAAAGCTCAACAAGCGCGTGCAAATATTACCGCCTCCAATTATGGGCGCCAGATTTTCCCTATGTAACTTTTTACGCAATTAGCTCAACTTAAAAAATGTTCCGACATTAGTGCTTTAATTGCCATTGTCATATTTTACGGCTCAAATGTTCCAACTGCGGAAACCTCTCGTTTGTCAGAGGAGTGGCTCTTGTTACACATTGCAGAAATTATCCTCATCCTCGCCAGCAAGAAAAACGAAAACTTAATGGAAAATGCAACTCGGTATTTCGGTGCTCAAATTAGGTCTAATAGCTAGCTATCTATAGCTATACAGAACTATGGGAAATGAATGTTGAACGACAAGATTTATGATAGTAGGTAAGTACCGACCTATTATCAAAATTTGAAGTTACGACACGACCTGATGACAAGTCACAATAATAAATTATGGAATAATTTATGATTGCGTCTTGAAATGGGATTATTGAAGGAGAGGTAGTATCAGAGGTAACATTACGAATATGAGATGAACCCTCTGTTCATTTTGGTTTCACTCTGATGGGAGATGGTGAATACCCGAGAATATTGGAATTTTTCACTTCGCATCACTCCGCAATTTTTATAAATTTCGACTGTTGAAGATAACATTTATACCTTCTGTAATGGATTTTTACTTCTCCGAAGATTTAAAACAAAGCCTGCGTAGGTTTGGCCGAGGGTTTTGCAAATTTTCACTTCGCGGCTTGGCACTATGTTAGTTTGTGGTGCCTCAAAACTTACGTCATAAGACTCATAAGGTACATGATTTTAACCCTGTAGGTCTAATGTGCGTTGATAAGGCTGTTAAAAATTGCTTTGTCTTACATGTCAGACCGGGGGCTTTAGGCTGGTATGAGCCTGTCAATTTTCGAAAAAACCGCCAAAAATTTACGTCATAAGGTACATGAATGAAACCAACTGGATTTTATGTGGGAACATCCCCTTGATCGAAAATCTGGTCGTGAGATAAAATTTTTGGGGGCTTTCGGTCCATAAGACAAGTTTGAAATTTTCAAAAAAAGACCCAAATTTAACAATTTTTTTACAGGCGTTTTGTTGACTAACCCACCAAGTGTGATATATATTTGTCTAGTTTCTATTTTCCTTTCATTATTCCTTTTTTTTGCATTAATGACTACTTATTTTATCTCAGGTCACATTTGGCAAATATGTTTCGATATCACTTCATTGAAGTTTTAGAGTAGGTACTAGGTATTATTATAAATTTTTTGCCAAGCAAGTTTCAAACAGTTTCCCAGAACCAACCTTATATACAGGTTACCTGTGTTTTTATGTGTACTGTTTACAACTGTAATGTCCGTAAAGAACGATATAGGTAGATTTGTTTCATACAGGGTGATTACGCGAGAATTCCCCCCCTCCATAACTTGAATCTTCATAGCTTATTATAACTTTAAAACTTGAATATATAAGCCTGGCACTATTAAAACCAGTCCATCTCCCCACCTTGCGGTGTGTCTAATAGGAAGCCTCACCCAAAAAAAAGTCTTCGCAGCAATAAATCATTTTGGTACATTATTACAAAAAGTACACATAAAACACGTACACACATACCATACAACGGGTATCGTTATTGTTGTTTTGTTGTCAGCTTGGAAACTGTTTGAAACTTGCTCGGCAAAAAATTTATAACAATACCTAGTACCTACTCTAAAACTTCAATGAAGTGATACCGAAAACATATTTGCCAAATGTGACCTGAGATAAAATAAGTGGTCATTAATGCAAAAAAAAGGAATGAAAGGAAAATAGAAACTATATGTGACACGTAAGAATGCCTCTCATCTGCAATTTGCGGTAAAAATGGGAGATTATTCAACTAATTTGAAAGTTTGAAAGACACGAGCAGAGAGCAAATGTTTGGAATAGGACCTTTTCGATGTAGAAATTAGGGGTGAATAGTTTCATTTTCATCATACCTATTTTACGTTAATACGCCCTAGTACCGTTGAGGGCGGGCGTAGCCCCATAACTTGGTTAGCCTAAACGGGTGCCTTGTGTTTTTTTGTAAAGAGCAAATATCTGGTTATTTCTGTAAAAGCTTAGCTTTAGGCTAAAAATCCCACCTCAGTAGTAATGTAGTGCATTTTGCATAGTAAATATGAGTGGCATGCGCGCACCACTTCTTTACAGTTGTTGGTTGCGTCAGAAAAAAAATCATATATAAAAAAAACTATAAGTCCTAATCAAAATTTTTTGTTTTAAAAAATTCTGCAATACTTTGGCTCCAATTACTTTGCTGATTGTACATAGAAAACTGTGAAAACAAAAATTTCCCTCGCTGACTAAAAATCTGGATGCATTCATAGCCGATGAAGAAATAATCCTCCAAGACCAAACGACAACCTCTACCTTCCTGCGTACCTACTTACTAGTGGCGTACCAGAAGGGAAGCGAGCGGAGTACCAGCTCGGCGAAGGTTGCCAAATATGTACGAATAGTATGAAAAATTGACCCAAAAAATGTTCGCTTGCGGTCCCATTTAATCGGTTTTACGAGCAATAAATGTATATGCAAGGGAAAGTTGGTAGGTCTCGGGGTAGGTATTTAAAGACCGAGAGTCAAGGGGGTATACCGGGTGATCATTTGAAAACTATCCACCTGCAATATCTCCTGATTCCCAGTGCAAATGTCTTTGAGCAAAAACAGGTCGATTTTTATATCGAGGGGGACATCTAAAATATATGTTGAGGAATTCATATCTTGAGCCCCCTCGTCCCCATTCACCCCAACTTTGAAATTTCAAATGACACCACCTACCTTGAGATATATCAAATTAAAGACAATTATATTCTCTTTCTAAAAAAAATATTTTGAAATTTTTCAACCCTACCCCCCTTCTTCTTAGAATTCTCCGAGTGTCCAAGTTAATGTTCTTGACCTCCATTTCCCTTTAATACAGTTAACGTCATCCTGAACAGCATCGAAAGAGAAAATTTTCTGTGAAAAAAGTGCCACCCAAATTCACCCCTTCGCTGCCCCCACCTGACCTTAAAAATCTAAAATGTCAATAGGTACTTTGTAATACATCAAATTGAAGGAAATCAAATTCTCTTCATGAAAAAGATTTTTCACAATTTTTAAAGCCCCCCATTTCCCCCCTAGAATACTCCAAATGACCAATTTATTGGGAGAGGGGTAGAAAATTTCAAAAAAAATTCTTTTCAGAAAGAGAATTCAATTCCCTCCAATTTGATGTATCACAAAGTAGGTGGTGTTTTGTTAAGTTTGGGAGTTGAGGTGGGGGAGAGCAAAGGGGTCAATTTGGGTAGCACTTTTTCCACCAAAAATTTTCTTCTTCGATGCTTTTTAGGATGACGCAGACTAAATTGAGAAAAAAATGAGGGGTCCAGAATATAAAATGGGACAGTCAGAGAATTTTTAGGAAAACGGGGGTGGGGTTGAAAATTTTGGAAATATTTTTTCCAGAAAGAAAATTTATTTCTCTTCAATTTGATGTATCGCAAAGTAGGTAGTGTCATTTGAAATTTCAAAGTTGGGGTGAGTGGGGGCGAGGGGGGGAATATAGAAATTTGCCTATGTATGTTTTAGATGTCCCCCTCGATATGAAAATCGACCTGTTTTGGCTCGAAGAAATATTGACTAGGAATCGGGAGTTATTGCAGGTGGATAGTTTTCAAATGATCACCCGGTATAATAGTCGGTCCGTTAGGTACGTCATTATTGCTGCTTAGGCACCTACTATGCCAATCTCGATTCATGATGCCAAAGCCACGTGCTGTTGTACAGAAAGCAGAAACCAGAGTTGTGCGAGGAGTTGTGTTTATGTATATTTATTCTGCAAATTCGCGGAGACATGAAAAATGCATAAGTACCCTACACGAGGCTGCCTTAGTTTTCCCGTTCCTATTTACAAAACAATAACATGCAGATCGATAGATGGTTTTTCTTTCCGTTCCGTTGATACTATTAAGCTCCTCTCCTTCAAGTCTCTCTGCCCTGCCTCCTATTTGTGTCAAACCCACGTGCTACCTTGGCGCCGGCAAGAAACTATACAACATTGTTCGATGCCAAATTTGTGATTTCTGTCGTGTTTTGAAGTAACTTAAGATTAAAAAAAAACTTTGAAGGACTTTCCAACTTTGCTACCTATACTATTTTGTCAATATCCCAAATAATTACCCTTGGGGCTTTCGAAATTAAATTTGACCAAACTTACACAATATATTATAGTGAGCAGTTTTCCGTGTCACATTTCCACGGTGATGGTTTCCTCGAAATTGCAACGGTCCGATAAATTGGTTTTCCGGTGGATTTCACTGGCGCCAACTTTTATTTTCAAAAAACAAAAAACTTTCACTAGACTTTGGTTGATGCAAGCCGGGATTTAAAAATCTGCGTTAAGCCTGTAATCTCCGAGGAAAAGTGTCGTTATCGCGTCGGGCGTTAAATGCCGGGGTTAGAACGCTCCACGTCTCGTTGTCGGCAAAAGTCATGTCTCTCTCTGTTATAAAAGCGCTGCCGACACGTGGGGAGGTTGAATTTGACTGAAGCTGCAGGCAGAGAGCGCGTTTCAGTGGAGGACTTTCAGGAGGGCTGGCTGGCTGGCTGGCACACGGAGCAGAGCAGAACGAACTTGGCGAATTCCTCTTCTCTTCAACCTGCCTCACTCCTCAGACTCCCAGAGCCGCACGGCGTGCCCGAGGCATGCGAGTGTGAGTGTGTGCACTCGGGGTGACAAGTTTAGATAAGATTATCACAGGGCCGGATCTAAATAGAAATGTCGTCAGACATAAAACACACGGACGAGGCGGTCGCTTTGCGGCTTTGTTCTTCGTATGTGCCGTTTTTACAAGCTCGGTCAGATGCTGAATGATGCCACAATCATGCACGCCATCAGGTGTGGAGTAAGCCTCAGCATGTTTTATGAGCTAGCCCTTTCAGGGTCGGATCAGGGCTTTAAAGCTTCCCTTATATTTCATATCATAATATCATAATCATAATATACACAGCTCTCCCAAGTAGAAGTAGCCCCCTAGAGTGTATCGAATCCTAAGTGCCACTTTTCTATCATCAGATACCTACAATAAATACAGGGTCATTCAAAAAAGATGTCCACCCTCATTTTTCTAGACATTGGTTTACGATAGCGAGTTGCGGCATAAACTGTTGTGTTCAACTGCTATTTCTGTTCAAGTTTATTATGTAAACAAAACTACTTCACCAAAACTCTGAGTACGAGGGCACCTCTAAATTTGGGACAATTTTTTTTCCACTTCACAATATTGAGTGATACGTCATTGAAAAGGTCTTGAAAAGTTTCAATGGACAAGTGCACAAAGTGTCCGAAAATTTTTAGCGGTTTTCATTTTATGACAGAAAACAAAAACCTGGAAAAGCAGGCTTTTATGTATAAAATGAGAATCAATGAGAATTTTTTCAAACTGCAAACTGCATTTAATATAACTCATCAAAACGGTCAGTATTATGTGTAACTCAACATGCAATGACTATTTTGAAATTTTGAGATTTTCGGAAATGAAGATTTTGATGGGTGAAATTGAATTGCATCAAAATTTTGAAATAGCTATTGCATATTGAGTTAGACATCATACCTCGCATCATACTGACCGTTTTGATGAGTTATATTAAATCAATGCAGTTTACATTTTGAAAGAATTCTCATTGATTCTCATTTTATACATAAAAACGTGTTTTCTCAGGTTTTTGTTTTCTATCATAGAATGAAAACCGCTGAACATTTGGAAAACTTTTTGCACTTGTCTATATTGAAACTTTTCAAGACCTTCTCAATGGCGAATCACTCAATATTGGTGCAGTGGAAAAAATGTTGTCTCAAATTTTGAGGTGCCCTTGTACTCAGAGTTTTGGTGAAGTAGTTTTGTTGACATATTAAACTTGAACAGAAAAAGCAGCTGAACACAACAGTTTATACTGCAACTCGCTATCGTTAACCAATCTCTAGAAGAAAGGGGTGGACATCTTTTTTGGATGACCCTGTATACTAAATATACACCTACCATACCAATCTACGCCTACTTTACTTCTGAACCATCTGGAAAACATAGATCAACCGTGTTTAGTAGAAAGGACCGTGACCGGACAATTCGTCACACCAACATTCCGTCGCAAAATAATATTTTCCCCTATCGGGCCCCTTGAATCCTGAAGTGTAATTTGTAGCCCTTATGCGCCCCCTTATGTTATTCCCAGTTTTCAGATTCCAGTAAGCCCCCTTTTCGCAATTTTGTGTTATCAAGAGCTCCATATAGGGTGATAGCTTGACCGCAGCAACGCTCAGCGCGGTCAAAAGTCGGATGGGTGAATTTCTCAAAATTGGAGGAACTTCATCTGGTGTTTGGTAGTTCAATCTAATTTACATAAAAATGGAAAACTTGCAATACATACAACATTCGAGAATGAAAATTAGAAAATAGGATATCAGTGAGTAGTATCGATAAGTGACGCCTTCTGACGTAAGTATTTTGATATTTCGATCGTCAATGAGCAGACGTCGGACAGGAAAAACAGGTCGGTCGAAGGAAAAATAGTGTAAGTACACAACTCGCAAGAAAGTGTCTTTTCTTGTATACGTGTGATTACCGCACTCGCTGGCGTTCGTGCGCAATTTTTCACACTCTTGCAAAAAGTATCACTTTCGTTGCTTGTTATGTAATATACTATTTTCTCCTCTTCAGCATTATCTTTGCTATTGGAGGTCCTATATCGCACTTTCCTATCGTACGGAGGCTCGAATCCCGGCCGGTCCCAAACACTTTTCTAAGCTAAAATTGAATGAAAAATTCAAAATTGCAATGAAGACGATAAAGAATCATAAAATCAGTACCAGCCTAACAAGAAATGGCCGTTTTTAAAAAATTGAATTCTTCGAATGGCAAAATTACATCAACCATTGAAAAAAGACAAACAATTCCATCCCGTTTCTAGCTATTGTTACGAATTTGCGTTGGGTATTTTTATACAGGGTGATTCAAAAGTGTCGGATCAAAACAATATGCAGTACATGGAATCCTCCGTTTGAATCCTTTATGAAGCCCAGAAAGATTATCAAAAAATTCTTGAACTTTTATTTTCAACAGACACGACTAGCTTTGTTGCTGTCGAATAGTATAAAAACAGTGAAATAATGAAAATTCGCGTGCGGTAATGGAAGTCTTTACCTAACGCAAATTGATGAAATACAATGGACGTTATACCTACCTCTTGCAAATAGGAAAAATAGTGTACCTACTTTGCTGCTATACATCAGATGTTCTTGAAAATAGCAGAAAACTGCACACAAAATAACAATATTCTGTAGATTTGATCTTTTTACCATAATGTGTACCGGGTGAATCAGGATTCATTCCCGTGCAGATATTGTCTCAAATAACATTTTGATATACAATACCGAGAGATGCTGCCGTCATGAAAAGACCTCAGATCTGAAATAAATCCCGGGAGCTTTTAGGAGAAGCCGTTGCGAACCTTAAGTTGAGAAAATATCGAACTACTATAGGTAATTTTTTCTTGGGTTCTGTTCTTCTTTATGCTGCACATACCTACGCCTACATTCAATACCTAGGTATATATCTGCTATTTGGCAATATAAATATAGGTACCCCACATATGCCCGGTTGCAAGAACGAGGTAGTCAAGTTTGCTGTGAAGCAAATGAGGCGCTTCGTTTTGAAACCTGAAAAGTGCAAATTGAACTGCACTGATCAGATCACTAATCTCGTCAAAACGAACGCTTCTATTTTCATTTCTCACGGTTACCCTAACCAAATAACTATTCGTAGGTGACACAGTCTTCAGGATTGAACAGCTGTACCTAACCTTCTCGTAGTACTCATTGTATTTTAGTGAGCAACTTGGCTTCACTTGCATTTTTTGTGCAGCCTAACCAGCAATTTTATCCATACATCAATCTCTGTCGATCTCTGTCATAACCCAATTTTTCCGTGATCCGTGACATATAAATTGACATTTGACAACTCCCCTTCCAAGAGCTGAAGTGATCCTGAGAATTTGCAGGGTCAGTAGGACTAGGGAGGGGGTACAAATCGGGTAGCTCAGTTCAGTTGACTTCGGTCAAAACGAACAGTTCTACTCGGAGCCACTCGTTTCCTTAAAACGAAAGCGCCTGAGTGCTCCGGTTGCTAGAAGAGGGTATCAATCACGGGTACCAAACAGGCTGTGGATACCTGTCACACATTTGAATTACTTTCGTCTTTTTATGCGTAGGCAGGTACCTAGAATGTCTGATTGGACACTTTCTTTTGAATTTTCTTACGTTCTCGATTTTTATTCTTCTGAGAAGAACAAGAAATAGCAGGTGCAGTTCGTCGGATCATTGCCGATCAAAAAAAAAAAACTCCTCGTAGATAAAATGTACTGTGCGAGCTGTCAAAGTCAAAGAAGCTCAAGGAATATTCAGGTTAACAGCGTACCAGAGAGCGTACTTTATTTCTGACGATTTCGAACAATAATAGGCAAACAATGGCCGCATTCGTAAGTCACAACAGTTGTGGAGCACTTCTACGCCATTGGTCAAAATTAAAATTTCGACGAATCGCGTGGAAGTGCTCCACAACTGTTGTGACTTACGAATGCGGCCAATTGCACCAAATTAAAGCATAAATCTATGTATTATTGTAGACAGAAAAAACTGAACGATACCTACATAAATGACATTTCAAAATTTTGTGAAAGGCCCTTTAGGATTATCATTTTTGACGAGCCCATGACAAAATGCCAATGATTTTTTTGAGTCACAAGACAATGTCAGTTGTGTTTTTGATTTCTTTGTACCTGTGGACCAGGAGTAAAAGGAGGTGAAGATGCAAATCACGCATAATTTCCACCGAGATTTCTACCCATTGTATCAACACGAACCCGCAACACGGTGACTTGGTGTTGATTCTATGTAATATGCTACGATACAGGGGTAGGAAACTGGGATATGATTGTTTACAGATCGTGGTTTACAGTTATATTGCGGTTCTGTCCCACAGGTATAGATGGCGACAGCAGCACCCAATTTGACATACACCAGACATCAAAATTGACACAATTGATAGTACAACACCTGACACCTTCAACTTACAGGAGAAAAACCGTTGAAAAATTTTTACTTATTTCTGTTTGGCGTCTTTTCTGTGTTTTTCGTCGGAAAATTTCAACATCCAAGTTTTCAGTGATTGTTTCGGACTCCAGTCCTTGTCAGGAATTGCTTGGATTAAGTTTGATTTCATTTTGGAGCATTTCTTTTAATTTAACCTCAAACACGGTAAGTTGCTTTACCTGCTTCTACATCGTATTTTGTTGGATTGATCTAGGTACTTCTCTCCTTCAGATGACTACAACAGAATTTCGCGTGGAAACACCATCTTGATGAGGTGCTCGTGTGCTTATACCCAATTTCCCCGAGGTTGTCGAACAGAACAAAACAGTGAACATTGCGGCTAACAACAAGCTAACTGTCTGAGATTTTCTAAAACGAATTAGAAGAGAAGATAAATAATAAAGATTTTTTCAGAAGTGAAGTCTCGAAATATTGTTTATTTCTGTATAATTTTCTGTTTGCCATACCTTCGAGTCCATCAGTAACAATATGAGTACCGTATGA
The DNA here is from genome assembly GCA_949128115.1 of Anaspis maculata. Lineage (NCBI taxonomy): Eukaryota > Metazoa > Arthropoda > Insecta > Coleoptera > Scraptiidae > Anaspis > Anaspis maculata. Next base: position 55,259,541 of record OX421961.1, on the reverse strand, counting down.
TCAAAAACTTTCCTACTCAAGGCAGGCTGGTGGTCTTGGTCATTGACAGGCAAACGAGGCTGATTTTGGTCAGGCCACAGCCTGCCTTGAGTAAGAAAGTTTTTGATCATATGATATTTTCTGAGTAAATTACAAACTAAAGAGTTCTTGTGAAAAGCTTACTTGTAAAAATTATGTGTGAAGGGTAGACAACAGTAAATTTTCTCAAATGATTTCACAATATTATTCGAGAAAAATACTGTGAAATACCTTTCATGCATGATTTTTGCACTTGGGCTTGAAAAAAAGTAAAAAGAACAAAAATACAGGGATTTCATATTTCCCCGCCACAATTTTTTACAGATTTCTTCCAAGATATCACAATACAATGCAAATGATACTGTCCCATTTCGGTAGATGGTGCTCTAATTCATATACGCCTGCTGTATGGAGAGTGGCCTATCTATTTATAGTGGACGTGGTAAGAAAAAACAAGTTGCAAATGATGATAAAGGCAAACCACTTTGCAGGATCGTAACTAAGACTTAAATGAACGATTTGACCCGCAGTGCTTTTTCTTTCGTCCCTTAGGATCTGAATGGCGCCCCTTTTCCAAAATGGCGGATTTTATCTAGGGGCAGAAGGTATCGAATAGCCTAGTGATGTCCAGCTCAGTAGAAACATATGGGGCTATGTCTCAATCGGTTTCTGGGACATCAAACACTATTTAAAAAAATGGTGGAACATTGTCATCTACCGCAGGCAAATTTGGTGGAGGCGCCAAAATGAATTTAGTACGGTCATAAGCAAATCGCTGTAACATTTTTATTTTTCAACCGATCTCAACACAAGACATCTGATTTTGTAGAAAAGTAAATTCTTCCTGTTATCTTATACCTGCCATGAAAAAAAGACATTGAGGAACGTTGGAAAAAAAATTAAAAATAATTTGAAAAAAAAAAGATTTTTTTAATTTTTTTATTTTCATGAAAATTGCCTTATTTGTAGATTTCGATGTGCCCTTCTTAAATTTGCACTTTTCCGATTTATATCTTCGCAGTGTGCACCGCCATCTTGAAAAAATGATATCTGAAAAGAAGTTCTTGACAATATCTAAATTTTAGTCCATGAAAGATTGAAATGTTTATATACGTATGAAAAGACATTCGATTCTCTACGATTTGACACCTGAACCATCCCTGTGCAACTCGGGGTTCTTGAGCTAGAGCTTCCGGAAGTATCAATTTTTGGTGTTAAATAGTGACTGCGCCTACCGGATTTCACCACTGGATCACCACCATGTCTTAATCAAGTTACCCATCAATAACGCGTCGTCATTCATCACAAATCATGAACATTGGTGGACCTGGCACAACCCTAAGAGGTGATTTTTTATTCTTTTGGAACCGAAAATTGATACTTCCAGAAGGTCTAGCTCAAGAACCGCGGGTTGCACAGAGCTGGTTCAGATGTCAAACTGTGGAGGATTAAATGTGCTTTCATATGTATATAAACATTTTGATGTCACAAGTGCCAAAATTCAGATATTGTCAAAAACTTCTTTTCAGATATCATTTTTTCAATATGGCGGCGCGTGCGGCAAAGATAGAAATCGGAAAAGTGCAAATTTAGAGAGGGCACATCAAAATCTACAAATAAAGCAATTTTCATGAAAATTAAAAAATGAAAAAATCTTTTTTTTTTTCAAATTTTTTTTCAATTTTTTTTCCAACATTTCTCAATGTCTTTTTTTATGGAAGGTATAAGGTAACAAGAAAAATTCACTTTTCTACAAAATGAGATCTCTTGTGTTAAAATCGGTTGGAAAATAAAAATGTTACAGCAATTTTCTTATGACAGTACTAAATTCCTTCTGGCGCCTCCACCAAATTTGCCTGCGGTAGATGACAATGTTCCACCATTTTTTTAAATAGTGTTTGATGTACCAGAAACCGATTGAGACATAGCCCCAAATATTTCTACTGAGCTGGACATCACTAGGCTATTCTATACCTTCTGCCCCTAGATTAAATCCGCCATTTTGAAAAAAGGGCGCCATTCAAATCCTAAGGGACGAAAGAAAAAGCACTGCGGGTCAAATCGTTCATTTAAGTCTTAGTTACGATCCTGCAAAGTGGTTTGCCTTTATCATCATTTGCAACTTATATTCCCTATTTCGGTTGTAGCACGTCCACTATTAGGCTTGTCTATGCTACGATAGTACAGTCGGCACAATTAGAGGCTACACGTCATACTTCAATTTTGGAGGAGTTGCTAAGAAGATTTTTCTTAGAAACTCCTTAAAAATTGAAGTATGCGTGCGGCCCAGGCTTCTATAATTGGGCCGATTGTACATGACAATGGCCGGTCCGTTGCCTTTCGCTTGTAGGGAAATTTGAGGGGCTTGCAGCATGTCGAACATCGGCGAACATCAGATCCTCTAGCATCTGGACATATAGTGATCTGGACTGTCTGGACCTTGATCTGGACCATTTGTATTTATGCTGAATCTCTGGTTTCGGTGGTAGCTTTGCGTCTGCCAGAACCGGGTTGCCGTGTCAGCGTTGAATTTTCCCGCCACCTGCACATAACGTTGTAGACCGTCCCTTTCCTGATACCGAGACAGTCTGTGCCGAGACGGTCTGCTACCGTCTTGTACGCGATACTACTCTCCACTAGAAGCATAATTTACACCTTAACAGATTCATTGAATATTCTGTCACGTTTGACACAGAAAATGACAAAGCATTATTGGTTATTGATGGCATCTTCTTCGAAAATGGAAAATGGATGATAAAGAAAAAAACCGTTTGAGGAAAGTTTTTTTTTAAATTATTGTGAAAGGGAAGTTTTAAAAAGGGGAGTATCTAACTATATCCGTCTCGCGCTTACACCCTGTATCTTATATTCCTAGTGCAATAAATACTTACACTAGAATAAAAATAACTTTACTTCTTTCCATGTCATGTAACTTGAGAAAAGTATAAGATAACTTGAGAGATGCATTCCCGGTATACTCACACGTAATTCCCCAAGGGGCTGCAGCTGCCGTAGCTCCTCTTAATCCGGCGCTGAGTCTTTCGCTATAGGTACAGGCGCGGATAACGCCTTAAAAGTAGATTTGACAAATTTCAACGTCGCAAAATCGGAGCACTCTTATCTTTTAAACTAGTGACCGACATACCGACATGTGCGATGTGCGATGTGCGAATAATACCGAAAGTGACAAAAGGATAATACTTGAGCCAAGTTGTTGTACCTATTATTTTAAAGTTTTGATTCGAGTCCCTATACAGTACATCTACTCGTATGTATCACATGAGTCCTGTCGATCCAAGTGTCAAATAGAATGTTACGGTCAAAATGCAAACATGCGAGAAACCGTATATTTGGTCGTTTGATGAAATTACAACGACTTTGCGAAGGCATCTTTCAAACAATAAGAAAAATAGCTGGGCTGGAGTTGTCTTCCTACGTAAATTGATGATTCTACAACGCCTCCTTTAGGAATAGAAACGAACTATTTGTTTTCTATACCACCATCAAGACGCGGTATTTTTAGTATCGATTTGGAATTTATTCACTATTTAAAGTGATATAATATGTCTGGATGAGAAAAACCAGAACAGGTATTGGTTCCATCTTTTTATGTTATACGTTTTGCTATTTTTTTCACCTTCAGACTCACTTTCTAAATTAAATTGCTTCAAGGAGCGTAAAATGCTCGATCAAATGTATAGGATAGGGGTTGTTGTATTGTCATTTAGTCCAGTATAAATAGGTAGGTACCTACTTTCCAGTATTCCAGTAGATATTTCGAGTATAAGTAGGTCGAGGAGTAGGTGTAGTTAGTACACGAAAGTGAAAAACGGTTCATGAAAACCAAATACGGTCCGTTAGTTTCCGAGAGAAGAAAAATGAATGTACCTAACCCAGTCCTGAAACGATCACTCCGGGGTGCATCAGGTGCGAACCAGGACGAGTGTTGGTATGATAAAAAAAAATCCGCAAAGCTTCCCCTTGTACGTCGCAGTTTTAACATCGGGGCGTGCATCGTGCGTATTTTTCCGGCAATAGATGTCTGAATGTCTCACACTCGGTCTCACATGATCGGAAAAGACGCGAGGAAGTTGGTGGGCTTATTTACAATACCATGCACATACACACAGGAGATTCGTTATCTGCCCGCATAAAAAGAGAATAATATAATTTGACCTCTCCGTTTCGATCAAGAGGAAAGGGGAGTGGGGAGTGAGAGCAGCTGAGATAAGGGCGGTGATTTATATTTTGGGGGTTCTGCAGACCAGGAACAGGTTGTGATCTTTTCATATCTGGGGATTATTTCATTTGATCGTGTGCAAGATTAGAGCAGAGCACAAAATATAAAAACAACGGCATCCAAGCTAAGGGGCTTCTGATGATTATTACTGAACAAGTGGGTTAATATAGTGTGTTCACTTGTACTGTAATTCTAGTCGGCTGTGAGATTTTGTTTTCAAGTTTCCAACTCTGAAATATAAAAAATCCCCAAAACTTTGCGGTTGGCTGCTCTGGCTTCATTTGTCACTATAATTCACGGAGAGACACGAAGTCGTTCGGACCACTTTTGGAATACATTTTGTACGCATTCCCTCTGCAGATCCGCCGTCCTTTGCGGGACGTGATGTCTGACGCTTTTTTCCATTTTTTTTTAAATGTAGTGATTTTTCGACCTGTATTTAATTTTCGCCAATGAACAAATAAATCAAATCAACCTGACATTTGACAGGTGTAAAAAATTACTCTAACCTCTCGAAGCCGGTTCAACTTTACAATGATTCAAACTAAAAAAAATACTAGCCCTCCGTCCAAAGAAAGGGATCCCATGGAATCATCAATCCTTCCACCTCTTCCAGTCGAAAAGACACGCCGAACCATGAAGCACTATTGGCAAGACAAGGAAAATCCCAGCAGGCCTGCTGTTGCAGCAGGATTCACGTGTAAAAAGTTTAATAAACTGAATTTCAAAAAATCCAGCCGCTCAAAGTTGCGTATTGGACCGAAATTCATGTGAGTACCTTCGTTTTTCAATTTAATTTCGTTTTGGACAGTTTTGGACCTTGGCGGAACGAGTTTTTGTCGGCCTTGAATGGCCGCCGTCAAGATGACTTGAATTAAGGCGGCCCCATAGGGTTCTGGTGTCTAAATGACGGTAATACACAGCTCTGCGCCCCTCTAGTCGCATATAAGAAATATAACTTCACTTCCAGAGAAGTCAGTTTCACACCAGGTAAAAAGGCGGTAAGCCTACAATGCTAAAGTAGGGAATTTGCCCAGCCAACTAGAGTCACGGTACAAGTGAAGTGTGAACCTACTATAGAAATGGTTTTTGTTGGAGTTTTTTTTAATGCAATTCAAACTTGTGTCTAAACAGACATCTTATGGTAGTGTATTTCAATGTTTTCCCACAATATCAATCTATTGGGTTCAATACCTACCTCTCGATTTCACTAGAACAGCCCCAATTTGAGCACTTTGTTGCTTCAAAGGGCGTATTTCAAAGGGCTAAATCAAGTGAAACAGCCAAAAAGTATACTCAACTTGAAATTTTTGTATCTCCTGAAAGAAATCACAAATTTTCATGACTTTTCTTTTTGACAATGCTGATTTCTTACGGCTCAATACCAAATTGGAGGCGGAAAGTTAGGACGGCGTAAGTTACCAAATAGGTACAGGGGTTTGTTTGCTTGATAGACATTGACCTTATGAATAAAGATTAAGCAATTGCTTTTGCTTGAAATCTAGCAGCAAAAAACGGGGAAACATCTGGGAATGAGACTTTAAACCATTGTTATTATTTCAATCAGTTACTCAAATGTTCAGTAAAACCTAAATTGAGGAATTACTTGAAGTTTCTGATTTTTTGAGAATTTTTTAGGAACAGAAAATCAAGCAAAAGCAATTGCCTCATCTTTATACATAAGGCCCCTTGTTGGAAGGTGTGTAGAAGCCGTTGCTATGGTGATCTTCACTCACAGCGTTCATAATTGAAAAGTACTTGTCTATCACTTGTCATATACAAGGTGTTGCAAAAAAACTTCTTATTTTTGCGACACCCTGTACTTTTTTAATTTAACCGATGTAGTTTTTCATCAAGAACACATATATGTATGACATATGACAAATTTTCTCAATTCTCTTTTTTTTTTAAATCACCAAAAAAATTCATGAGGTTATTTTATCCAAACTGAACTGAAAAATTAAATTGAAGTTATTCCTGTTTTCTCAAATTTGAATGGGAAACTCATTCTTCTGATTTTTTAGGCGGAATCGCCGACTACGAAACGAGAGTCCGGCAGTGTGCATTATACAATATCACCCACTTGGTGCCGGCTACAATACGGATGGCCGGCAATGCCGGTCACCATACAAATAGCCGGCTCCGGCTACAATACACGTAGCCGGGGCCTCGACCGAGGCCGCCTACGGAGGCACTTCCTTGTTTTTTCTTTATGACGGTAAGTAATTATGTCCTTATCCAAAAAAAAAGTTGCAAAGCACGTTTCAGTTTTTAATTTATTAAGAATATATACGGGCCTTATTCTCCACTCACGTGAACATTTTTAATAGATAATTCCCTTGTTGTTGACTGTGTTAACCAGTGGCGGATCCAGGAATTTTGCCAGGGGGGGGCGCAGTCACTGATTTAGAAATGTGGACGTAACCAAGGGAGGGTTACGCCTCCCGCTAGCGCCGCAGGCGAAATTTTTTGCGGATAATAATAATAATGTTGATAATAATAAGTGATTTTTTGATCATTTTTTGAGAGGGTTTTTCAAGGGACTTCAAACTTCAACCATTTTTATGAACCAAATTTTATTACTCAGGAAAACAAACTTCTGAACGTTGTTATTTTTTCAGTCAAAATTTAGCCCAGGGGGGGGGGCGCGCGCCCCCTGCGCCCCCCCTCTGGATCCGCCACTGGTGTTAACTTGTTTATGACAAAGTGTTGAAGCAAATTTGTTCTAAAGGGTTAGGCCCGTATTCATATCCCACTTTTAAGCTAAAAGCGCTTTTAGTGCGATGCGCATTTAGGGGCATTTCTCATATTTCAGTGTTCAAAAATACATTATTGCGATTGGGAGCGATTGTATGTACTTAATTGCAATTAATTTGCGCGTTGATTTGTATTTTTGAACACTAAAATATGAGAAATGTCCCTAAATGCGCATCGCACTAAAAGCGCTTTTAGCTTAAAAGTGGGAAATGAATACGGGCCTTAGTTTTCAAGATGGAGAGGGTCTGTGGGTGAAAATTAGATAGCCGGATGTAACACCACAAGAGCTAATAGTTTTATCACTAAAATTTCCAAAATACCTCGCAGGCTTTGTTTGGAAGAAATGCACCGACACCGAGTGTAAATGGTCCTTTTATTATCTGATATAAACCCGACAACGAAGCGATAGCGAAGTTTTGTCGCTATAAAACTGCTCTGCGCCTTCCTTCTACAACTTTTTTTTTGATTTGGGGTGGATTTGGGTTTGATACATTTTCTTTTTTTTTAGTTTTATTGGTTCAACTCGAAGGTTTCACGCGCATTGATTGGTCAGAAGTAGGTTGTGTGGAAGTCACAATTGAAGGCAGAAATTTGGAACTTTGTCTATTTAGTAATTCTATACAATGTACTTATCTCAAACTGATACAAATTACAAAATGTATAAAAAAGAAATCATATCCTTCGTCTTAATGGATCACGTATACGTAAATGTTCCTTGAAATTATTAATAATAATAATAATAATAATAATAGCTTTATTGTTTCTTTGATACATACGTATCACAAACAAGAGGGTGAGTATAAAGAAAAAAAAAAGAAATTCAGGCAACAAATAAAATAAACATTCGTAAAATAAAGTTATAAATGCAAATTCTTATGAGGTATATAATAAATTATTATTAATAATCATATTAATTATTATGAAATTATAAAGATAAAGCAAAATTTTTATTAGAATAACAGAACTAAATTCATCAGGAGCAGAACAAAACAATAAAAATAAATAGATAAAATTAATAACGATGGAAAAAAAAAAAAACAAGGTAAACCTAAAAGATTATTCGTTAAGGATGAAAGAACGTAACTTCATGGCCTCTCGAAAGAATTTAAAAATTATATTAGAGTTTATGGGCGTAATGTTCTTGAACAAGTGATCGGTGCCCTCCCCATTACATTTTAACGCTGTGGACCTACGGAGGCTACTGTAAAGGGGGCACTCAAGAAGAATGTGGTGGATGTTTTCGTATTTATTTAAATTGCAGATCGTGCAAGTTTCCCAAGGGTCAACTTTATAAGTATTTTTATTTACATATATTACCAAAGATCTATCATTACTGGTTCTTAATTGTGCAATACATCTTTTGACAGTAAGGCTGATTTGAGAGTTCAGATATTCGTTTTTTGAATTTTCTACAAGAATGCTGTCGCTCATTACAAATTTATAATTAGGACAATGTAGGCTTAGCAATATTCTGTCCCAATCATTCATTCTCTGGGAAAGTGTCACATTTTGCATAATTTCATTTATGTCACTTTTGGTCAGTGGGTGTGGCATTTCAATGTCAAACGACTTAAGGATCTTCATAAGTTGTGTGTACCAGTTATAATTCATTTTGCTGTTTCCCAGTGAGTCCAATTCCTTGAGTCTGTTAAATGCAATCTTTGAGTAACTACTGTCCTTTAATTGTGAAAATTTGATAACTAGGTGGAGTGCCTGTTTAACAGCTGTGTTACTTACTTTCTCAAGGGAGAACTCCGATCTAATTACATAGCCCGGCGTAGATCGTTGAAGGTAGAAAAGCTGTTTGAAAGTTCTATTTTGTGCAAATGAAATGACATTAAACTTATTGACTTGAAATTATTGACTTACCTAAGTGAGGAAATGACCCTGTATATAGGTAATAAATTCATTAATGCTTCTCATATCAATAATAAGTATTTCTCTTCTCAGAAACGTAGGTAATTCATTTCAATCATACAATTACCAAAAAAAAGGCCAATCAGTCCGACTCAGCAAATCAAATCGATAGGTGCATACCCACGTGAGTCGTGTATGGAGTAGAAACAATTTGTCCACCGTTTGTCAACTGAAATTACAATACTGGGAAGACTCACAAAGTCACAAAACCATATAGGGCCAAACTGTAACCTAAATGAGTGGGCAGAGTAGAACTACGTAGATATTATTATTATTACCCGTTATTCCCTTACAGACAATGATATTGTATGTATTATATTGTGTCTATGTAATTTGCCCACTGCGTTCGGTCCTGTGCAGTTCTTCTTAGCTGAGCGACAGTCTTTCCAGTTTCCTCAGTAACGGTTCTTCTCCAAGCTGTACGTGGTCTGCCCCTCGCTCTTCTTCCTTGAGGATTCCAATGTAGAGCAAAGTGACTCGGAACGTTTCCGAATTTTCTCAACGTATGGCCTAGCCATCTGTATTTCCGTTTCTTGATTTCTTCATTGATATCGCCTTGATCCGTTCTTCGCCATAGTTCTTCGTTTGTCATCCGTTCCGGCCACCATACTTCCAATATATTCCTTAGACATCTGTTGACAAAGGACTGGAGCCTTCGCTTCGTCGTCGCTGTAGCCATCCAAGTTTCCGAACCGTAAAGCCAAACTGACTTGACTGTGGCATTGAACACTTTCATTTTTGTTGGCAGATATAGGTAATCAATATATTATTATATTAATCACATTTCCCTTGTACCTTCGTAAAGGTGTTGGGATATACATAAGTGATCACAAATCATCATTTCCACGCCTGTCTTGGTCTTCCTATCTTCCTTTTTTCTACTGTCCTGGCCTCATATACCTTTTTGATCGGTCTCATATGTAGCTGATACTTTGTAAATGTCCCCACCAACTCTGTCTTCTCTTTTCTATGAACTCCAAAATTTCCACCTCTAGATCGCCTCGCACTTGTTCATTTCTTACCCTGTCTCTTCTTGTGACTTCACGTACTCTTTCAAGATTCCAAGATTCATTTCGGTGGCTTGTATTTTACTTTTCTGTTGTCTTGTCGAGCACCATGTTTCATATCCATGTCAAGATCGGTCTGTATATTGCTTTGTATTACGTTCATTTTGGTCTTCCATGTTATTTCTTTTTTGTTTATCAAACATTTGTTCATTGGTCATTGCGTAGTATACATTGACTGCTTTTTCTATTATTTTTTTTGATTTCCACTTCTTGTCTTCCTGTCTTTTCAATTTTAGGTACTCCAAGATATTCGAATCGTCGTACTTGCTCTGTCCTATCTCTCATCTTCTATTTGTATGTTTAATACGTTCTGTTCCTCTGCAACCATCATCACCTTTGTCTTTATCTTCTTTATTCTTTATTCTCATACCGTTTTCCTGCAGTACGTCGTTCCATACATTCATATTCATTTTGTTTCTAAGTTCTTTTCACATCCGGCCATGATGACAACGTTGTCTGCTAATAATGCGCATTCCGATATTGTAACTTGTTGCAAATTTTTGTGTCACAGTATATGCGTCCCAGGTAAATAATAACAAAAATATATTAAATTATATCAGCCTCATAAAATTTACACTGCATCATGTATTTCAAAAATAAACAATATACTAAGGTACTTACCTAGGTATCTAGTCTACAAAGCTTTGAAATCGACTGAACTAAAGCAGAGAGAAGTTCTGAGGGCAACATTACACTGAAAGCTTCCTCCAAAAGAGCTTATCTCCCAAATAAAGCCATTTTGTTTACAACGTCAATAAAGGTTGCGTGTTTTTCAAATGTAGATTTTTCCATTTCGAAAATGCCAGTTTATTGACACGTTAAAATCCGAATGCATTTGCACCAAACTGTAATAAAAATTTTATGTACAATTCGCGCTAAAACGTCCCATTTGTTTATAAGACCCCACTTGTATGTATACATATAGATCCGCATTTTATTTTATTTTTCTCCCCAAAGCAAAAAACACATCAGTGCCTTATTCTTTCGTTTATTACTGTATCTAACGCTGAATCATTAAAAATGCAGTGTGGGATAAGTTACAACGAGTGATTGCGCTTGCTTTTAAACTTCTTCCATTTGTCCCGTTTGTCATAATGCAACCAATCAGCTGAGCCCAATGTCAGAACTCTAAATGCGGGGCTATTTCATATGTCAGTCATGATGGTTTCCTAAAACAATTTCGCCTGCGGCGCTGTTTTACTTACTTGAATAAAGCCAAGTTTATATGACGGCGAATTGCCAATTGCGAATTGAGAATCCTATTCCTAATACTGGCCAATTCCTTAAAGTCATTTTAAATTGGCCAATAGAAGAACCAGTTTTTTGCGAATTCGCAATCGCAATACAACAGCACCTCTAACTGGAGCCTCTTCGCTTGAAAATACTTCAAAAATCCTATCAATGCAGTTGAAAGGTGTGACCCTAAGCACAGAAGCCCCAAGTAAGTTGATTTATTACCAACTTACAGAGAAAAGTTATAAAGAAAAATCATAAAAATATCCTAGTGAGCATAATTATTGAGTAACCTTATCGTCCTAGACTACTACGCGTAGTAATATGACTAGATACTTATTATTATTATACTGAATAGCAGAGCTGTCAGTGCTTGGATCAAAAGTGCTTGAAAATGTATTTCAAATACTTTTGAGTAATTGAAATACTTTATTTGAAATACATTTGGGAATGATCACAAATATTTCGTATTTCAAATACATTTATAAAGTAATTGGTATTTGATATTTGCTTGTAAGATTAACAAGTATTTGAAGTACTCGAGAATATTTCAAATACTCTAAAGTATTCCAAATGCCGAGCCAAATGCTTAATGAAGTATTTAAAATTATTTCGGTGACAGTATTTCAAATACTGTAAAATATTCCAAATACTGAGTAATACCAAAAAAAAGTCAATTACAAATAATTTCAAATACTCAAGAGTCAAGATAGATTATTCTGTAACTGTGAACTTCTGTAACTAACAAAACTTCTAACGAAAGATATCAATATCTTGGCATTTGATCGCAAAAATATTTAATCGTGTGTGTGTATGTCTGTAATCTCTCACGATAACTGCCAAACCGTTGATTTGATCGACTCGAAATTTAATTTGCAGACATGGTTTTGCAGTGGAATGAGCCCATTAGTTTTTGACTGGAATCTGTCAATCAAAAATGTCAGGAGCTCACGGTACTCGACTTGCAGTACCTGTAAAACCGAAGCGAAGTTTTCACTGAAGTGCAGTAAAAACTGTATTTAGAACAGTTAGGAGTATTACCTCCTATGCCATGTGTCAAATAATAAAAAAATGTCAAAGTTTAAAACTTCACCACTTAATTATTCAAAATCTATCTAATAGCTTGGAACCAAATTTGGCAAGAAGCAACACAACAAAAGAGACAAATTAAGTGTGAAGTTACAGTTTTCCACCATTCTCCAGGGTGCTATAAATTCTCAAAATTTCTCCTAGCCGTTGTCACACGAGAGGCCCTTTCGCCCGTGTTTCGACCAGGACGACTCGCTTTTGATGCGGGACTTCACTGAAAATTTCATTCCTGCTCGGGGATCGACTTTTTTTAAAATACTTTAACTGCTATCGGAAGTAAATTGGATTAGGCGTCGTGTAGACCCATTTTCAAAATCGACACGGTCCCGGTTTTCCGCCGGTAATTTTTTCAAAATGAAATTTGCACATTCCGTGAATTTGAAAAAACTACAGTGCAAACTTCGACATGCGGTGAGCCCCACGAAATATTCATTTTAGGTGCAGACATGCTGTGAACGAAAGTTGGAGAAAGGATTAATTAATTGAATTAATTTTTGGAGGAAAAACTTGTGAAATCGGACCCACGACGGTTTTCGAGTTTTTCTCTCTGGAAATACTGCAAATTTTCCAACTTTTTATCCTGTGAACAAATTTTCACCATGTTTCTTGAACAAGAAGTAATTGGTTCTTGGAATTTTAGAACAGTTTTTTTTTCCCAATTTAAAGGGAATTTTCTGGTTGAATTTTCCGAACCGGCTTCAATGATAAGCTTAAGGTGAAGCCTTCATCAAGATTTTTACAATAAGATGATTTAAAGTGAGATTGGAGGTTTTTCCGGAAAATTCAAATTTTCCTGATCAAATTTTCAATGTTCTTCAAATTATTTTCAATCTTTTTCTCTAATTCCAACTTCCCACCCGAAGGGATGTTTTGAAAAAAAAATTTGATAGGTTTCTGGATAGGTACTAGTCGGAAAAGTTTTGGGGTGACAGAACCGATTTTTATTATTAGTTATTCGACAATTGTTAATTGTATTCCAATATATGACCGCAACGTGTTACGCCCAGTAAAGTTGATAGAGGCAGCAAAAGCAAATATGAAAAATTTGGCTGATCTAGGACAAAAGCATTCCGACCAAATGAAAATCCGCGTGGTGATTCGTTCTTCACTGGCTTTCCAAAAAATTTGTCCGTTTTGAATATGTTGGTACCTACAGAGTGAATCAAAACATGAGAAAAAATGTTTGTTCATAATTTATTTTTTTGTCTTTTCGTATCACCTGTATTTTCACAGACTTTATTTCCTGAAACAACGTGATTATGAGAATATATCCTGGGAATTTGGCTTACCGTGGATGAAAGGCTTCTGAACAAAACACAATTTTTGTCGAAAATGAACCATCCTGTATGTCTCAACTGCCCCCAAGACTATGCTGAACAACATACTGAAACTTCCAAAAGATCAGCTGATTGCTTTAATATCAATTCTGCGAGCAAAAATTCCTGTTAATGGGAATATCTGTGACACTGCAAGTATCTACCTACTTGGAATACTACAGGTATTTGAAATACTGCAAGTACTTGAAATACTGCATGTATTTGAAATACATTTGTTGGATATTTGAAATCCTTCAAATTGCATCAAGTATTTTATTTGCATATTTGCAAATACTTTTTGAAAGTATTAATTATTTCAAATACTTTTACTACTTGAAAATACTTGGTATTTGGAAGTGCAAATACTATGGGAAGTACTTGGTATTTGATATTTGAAATACTTTTGCCGAGTGCTTGTGACAGCTCTGCTGAATAGTCATAAGTAGGTACCAACACTACCAACCAACCAACCTATTATTCTGAATAAACTCAGGAATAAACCCCAGCGAATGTTTTACAGCCGAAACTCGACTAAAGCAAACCATTTCGTTCCACTACTATGACGAAACAATCCCATCCTTGTAATGATATGAATTATGGAGGTATATGCTTAAGATAATTCTGCTCCAAATGAACGACCCCAGTGACGTCATAAATTAGCACAGAGGCGACGGCGGAGACAGGACTATCCGTTATTAAAATAGAATCATTCATCATAAGGAATTTTTCTGATTACTCAAGAAGTCGATGGCAGTGGTAGACAAAATGTGCTCGGATGCTCCATCTAAAAATACCTGGAACCTGGACAGAAACCTATCCAGCTGGAGAAAGAGAAGGGCACCATGCGATTCATGCGATAGGTGAACACACATGGTCGAAATTATTGCATTCGACTCTCTCCTCTTTCTTATTGTAAAAGCTAAATATTCCACCGTGTGTTATAGTCTGAGAACTGCTTCCGTTGTTTTTCCGCAAAAAAAAAAACAGCATTGCTCGCAGATTTTTTAAATTTATATTCCTAGAGGAAGGTAGCATCTGCTGTTGTTCCGACAATCGAAAATTACACTGAAATAAAAATGTTTAACAACATTCTCTTTGTGAGCACAATACCTGCTCTATCTAGCCTACAGCTTAACTAGAAATTGCAAACAAAATATTAATGCATGTGTAGAGAAAAGGCATGGCACGTAAAAAACGACACACTATAAATATAAAGTTAAGTTTGGAGCAAAAACAAATAAATAATAATAGGGATCTACTACAATCTAGTGAGAAACATAATGAATTGAAATCATGCAGGATACAAATCATGTAGAGTGCCTACTTCAAACCAAAAAGTTTTTTCTCTTTGTCTGGCATGACTTTTTGGCTTGGAATGATCATAGGAACGACACAAATTAAGTTGTCTCGCCTACTGCTAGCTGCTGCTGGCAGTGCTACCTTTTTCGCGTATTTCACAAACTATACTCATTAATCCAGTTTACACTAAGCCGGCTTAAGAGGCCCTTTCTACAATTTTCATCATGCACTCCAGTTTTCTCTTTACAACCTACAATCCTCGCTCGAGTCCTTTCCAAGTCTATGTGCCCAGTTAAAGCTCATAAATTTGCAGTTCACAACTGAAGTTTTCCATCTGATTTGTAAAATGATTTATTTACCTAACGTAACGTTTCATTATGGGGTCACTAAGCGAGGAAGGCGGCGGATGATGGGCGAAAGGAAGGAGGCACATCAAGAACATTGAAGATAGATCAACAAAGACCTTTTCTTGTCCCCATCATTTTAATTGCAAAATCATTGCGATAATGCCACGGAGAATTCTCGCCCGTCGCCTGGCTCTCTCTCTCTCTCTCTCTGTCTTCCTGTGAAAATTGAACTTAAATTTTAACATCAAAGAAAAGCGATTGCAATAAAGCTGGTGGGAGATGCTGTTGTTTTTTTCTTATTTCTTTTTGGCATTGGTTCTTGGAAGTGTTTTTCTTTCTGATTGCGATGGAGATTGCTAAAGCCACACCGCTAGCACAACGTAAAGCCAGTAATGATTTTTTTTATAAAAATCTGCCAGTCGTAATAGGGTTCAAAAAATTTTTACCTCAGGCCAAGCCAAGCCTCATATCAAGTGGTCTCGTCTGAGTCTTACAGACCTATTCTCTCTTTCATAACATGCATGTTCATTAACGATTTTCGTTCGTAAACATGGACGTCAATTCTGATGTACATGGACACCACATTCGAGCGTATACCTACTGGAACTGACGCCTCCGCCAGTTGAGCAGATGTGTTTTAGCGACCTCCAGTTTGTTCGAACGGTCTAGAAGGAACTTGTGTGCTCTCGAATGCCCAAGAATCACACGAGAGCCTCGCAACTCTTAATAATATTCAGTAATCGTCTTGAAATTAGATGAATGCACGGTTCCTTGTATAGCTAGATAAATCACATAGTTTTATTGAAGTACCTAGTTGTCCGCAACGCAGTAAGCTTTCATTGAGAATGTTAATTCAAAATTTCGGAAATAATCGGATACTTATATCTTCACTCTAACACATAGATAGAAAGCTTGCTACAGAGGTTTGCTTCCAAATTTTTATTAATTACTACCCTTTATAGGTGAATCCTTTGTTGTGCAGCCCTGAATGCCCTTCCGATATAACGTAGAAACAAGAAGAGACTTCACTGCATCATGCATGAGGTTTAAATAATAGGTACCTATACAATTGTAGTTGCCTGCGTCAAATTGCAGGATTGCATGAGCATGAGAACATTGTTTATTAGATAATACATATACATATATATATTGGACAAAAGGTGCCGAAAGACAGGGTGGTGGATATTATGGCAGAAACTATATAGGAGCTTGATTTACGCCAGGTATAGGTTTGGTAGTAGGTACAAAATAAATGTATACTTACACCATACCACAGATCACTATGGTAGGTTTGCTATTAATCAAATTCTTAATTCTTGTGTATATGAATTGTTGCTCATTGGTATCACAGTAGATTGTAGAATTATGCTATGTAATAATATATCAAGATTTGAACTAAATATTAATAATTCGATTGCAAAATAATTGCCTAAAGGCAATAACAGCGCAAAACAACGTTTATGAAATTAAAGCTCGCCGGGTCCTAGACCCCTAAGCGAAACCGTCGGCGTCGTATAGTGAAGCTGATCTATCGAATGAAACGAAATGTAGTGGCAAAAATTCACAACACTAAATCAAACATTGCAGGATTGACGTGAGTTCTACCTTCACATTTGTCAATCCCTTGACTTCACGCGCGTGCTTTCTGTTACGAAATTCGCTGGAGACCGCGACGCGCGAGTAAGACACATGAACAATTGGCGTGCCAGAATATTCCCAAATCAATGGAAACTCCTACATTTTTCTAGAGCTCTCGAGCATAAATAGACTGGCTCAGAAATGATGCTGAATATGATGGAATAGGAATGAAGCGACGAGAACCTTCGAAGCCTTTCCGGAGTAGTGTTGCAAAGGGTGGAAAAATTGGAAAATTTTCCAAAATTTCTGCGAGGTTGAAAAAAATGGAAATTCATTTTTTTCATTCTGAAATGACCGAGGAAATGACTTAACAAGCGGCGATTCTGTTGTGCATTTGAGAATCACACCTAATCCTTCTAGACTGTTCGCATCAGATCGCGGTGTTACGAGTTGCAAAGCTCTAGTGCGTTCCAGAACCAAGGCTAAGGTTTGGACCATTACCTGGTTTGTATACCTTCATTGTGTTATTTATACACTTGTTTTCCTGTAAATGGGTCCTCCTGTTTGGAAATAACCATTATTATTATTATTATTAGTATTATTACATTTACCTGGAAATTCAAATCTCCGAGTAAGAAACATCTGCCCAATTGGCGGAGGCGCCGCTCCATAAGACGGGGGTAAATGCACGCAAAGTGCTGGGCTGTTCGAGAGACGTCCTAAGCCACATGCCGCGGCTCAATGTGGAATTTGCTAGAGGACCGGTAGAAACTTCCTAAATACCAGTCGGAGCTTTATAAGCACCATGGATCGGCAAACAGACCAGT
Source organism: Anaspis maculata (assembly GCA_949128115.1). Classification (NCBI taxonomy): domain Eukaryota; kingdom Metazoa; phylum Arthropoda; class Insecta; order Coleoptera; family Scraptiidae; genus Anaspis; species Anaspis maculata. The sequence continues at coordinate 55,241,853 of OX421961.1, read as the reverse complement.
ACTGAAAGAGCCATAACAGCGAGTAGGAATTGGCGATATGCACAAGCGAAAATAATTATTGACGTTGTATTTATAGTGGTACGTAATAATAATTATAAACGATGTGTGTTTCAAACCGATCGTCTTATTTATTAAAGAAACTAAATGCGAAATACGTAACAAATATGTTCAACATTCGTATTATTTATTTTAAAGTGTACAAATAATTTGCTGAAATTTGAAGGTAACAGCAATGTCTAACCAGTAGCCGGTAGTAGGTAATTTTTCTAGGCTGAAAGCATTCTGAAAATTTATGAATCACAAAATAATTTCTTGTATGGATAACGTTAGTACCAGTACCGTAAACGTAAACCTCTATTCATACTGAAGGATAAACGGGTAGAATATTCCATATTTTATTGGCGGCTTGGCCTTTGTTGTGCGAACACGCGTGCTCTAACTCCGCTAAGAAAAGTCATCAGAAAAATGGCTATATAAAAGATTCAAAAGTTGTGCGAGTTTGTTCCGTTGTGTTTGGGGCTCCACGTCATCCACCGTTTATTACAATCCGACTACCACGCGTTTGAGGGTGCAAATCGAATTTATTTCTTTCAAGTGGTTTAAAGACAGTGTTTAAAAACTTTGTCATTACACGACTTGTGCGCACGATGTCCCCGCCTAATTCCCCACCGCCTTGCGAAGTATGTGGGAAATCTATCAGCCAGCATGATCCAAGTGCAGCCTGCTCGACGTGCGACCTTCACTATCATTTCAAATGTTTTGCTTCCATCAATCCTGGAAATGTAAACAATGCCGTCTGCGGCCAGTGCAGTCTGCCCCTTACTGTTGCCGAAGTTGAGCTATTGAACACCAGCCACTTCCAAATTTTGATGCAACAATTTGCGAAACTTGAAAAGTCTGTTTCCACCTGTAATAGCAATATTGATGCTTTAAAAGTAATCATTGATACACAAGCTCAGACTATTTCGCAGTGTACCAAAAGGATTGAGGCTCTCGAGGGCGTGAATAAAACACTGCAGAGAAAGATCGCTGCTATGGAAACTTCGGCCACAGGATACCTTGAAGATTTTTATGTCGAGTCTCGTGAACGGCTCAATCGTGAAAAAAATATTATAATCAGGGGCATCTCCGAGCACAAAACTGATCTTGGAAGCGAAGTCAAAGACATTATATCTCATATTCTCCATGAGGATGTTCCTGATGTGGTTGGATGCGAGCGTCTTGGCAGGAGACCTGGAGCAGATAGAAAACATCCTCGCCTTGTCAAAGTTTTCTTCAGCATGAACTCCCAGGCTGTTTCTATTCTTAGGAATAAACACAGGCTTGCCAACGGAAGCTACAAACACATATCTATAAAGTCGGACCTTACGAAGACACAACAGAAACACCTGCACGAGCTGAACTTAGAACTCCAGGAGCGCCTGAGGGGAGGCGAAAAAAACTTAACTATAAAAGCAAGAAACGGCACGCATAAAATTATTGCCGTTAATAATTCCACCGAACCCAGCAAAAGGCCTCGATCGGAGTCGCAGTCACCACCTCAAGAATCTCAGAAGCAGCGTATCGAATAGCCATCAATTGTCTTCTGGAATGTGCATGGCTTTTCCAACCTTCAGGATTTTGCCTCGGACCAGGCTGTGCCATTCCATTTCCTTTTTGTTTGTGAGACTTGGCAGTGCGCACCGCTAGCGGTACCGGACTATTTGTCGAACTATGATGTCATCTGCTCCCCTGCCATCCGGAGTAAATCCAGAGGACGACCAAGCGGAGGCCTGGCACTTTTCTATGCTAAACATTTCAGTGTTGTTACCATAGATATATCCCCTTGGTGGATTGTTTCCTTTTTTAAGTACAAAGATTTTCAACTTGTGTTATGCTGTTTATATCTTAAGCCATCACTGGATATTTTGATTATTCTTGACTGTTTTCAGGAGGTTCTTGACACAATAAGCAGAAAATATCCCAATGAAGCGATAATAGTGGGTGGTGATCTGAACTGCAGGGTAGGTGATAAGGGTTTTTTGCCTTCGGAAATTTTGTGCGACACTAATCTTTTTGAGCATCGTCGAAGCGCTGACATCATATGCAACACAAGAGGCGACTCCCTCCTTGAGTTCATGTACATAAATGCATTTACTGTCTTGAACGGTAGGACATCTTCAGATTCCCCAGGTAGGTTTACGTTTGTGGGTCCTCAGGGGAGTAGTGTGGTGGATTTGATTTTCAGCAACAATTTGGCCTTGTCTATGGTGGACAACTTTCAAGTTATACAGAACATTTTCACTTCTGATCATTTTCCTATCCATTTAACACTTAATCTCGTCTTGGAGTCGCATCTGGGACCTTTTGTCATGGACTCGGCCTCGGGAAAGGATAAGGCCTTCGAGTTGCTATGCTGGAAAGATGAATTTTCACTTGAGTATGGGGACTCGATGCGTTTTTCAAAGAACCTTTCGCCCATCTCATCTATAAATGCAGCATACAATAGATTCACTGAAAACATTCATAAAACCGCCGTTGCGCTGGGTATGAAAAAAACATACATACCTTTGAAATCGAGAATCAAGCGAAATAAACCGTGGTTCGATTTTGACTGTCGCTCTGCTAAAGCTAAGGTTAAATCTTCGTTGAAGGCAGCCAAACGGGCTGGATTTGATCAGACCACCAGGAACGAGTATTGTGAATCTAAGAAATCGTACAATAGGTTGATAGCAGTTAAAAGGATAAATTTTGAAAGATCTATAACTCTTAAATTAAGTAACTGTAAAAATTCCTGTGAGTTTTGGAGTACTGTGAAGGGATTACGTCCTCTTCAAACCTCTAGTACAATAGGCCTTGTGGAGTGGGTAACATTTTTTTCAACTATTCTTCCTGTCAGGGTTATTGATAATAGTTTGTTCTATGGTGCCGGCCATCAAACCTTAGACGCGGAGATATCCCAGACGGAATTTTTTTCTGTTTTAGACCATTGTAAAGCCCGCAAAGCTCCGGGAAAGGACGAGATTTCGTACGAATTTATAAGGGGATTACCACAGAACTGTTTATTTTACCTAATCAATTTATTTAACAAAATTCTGGATACTGAAACCATTCCCGACAGTTGGTCTGAGGTTGGAATGATAATGATTCATAAAAAGGGACCAAAGACAGATCCATTGAACTATCGAGGTATCGCATTGGTCAGTTGCCTCTGTAAACTATTCACTCAGATTATCAATAAGAGACTGACTGCTTGGGCTGAGACGGAGGGAGTGATCCCGGAGTGTCAATCAGGATTTAGAGCTGGTAGGGGCTGCATGGACAATATCTTCACGCTCATGTCTGTGATACAGATCCACCTACGCCTCAAACGAAGAAAGGTATTTGCTGCCTTTGTAGATTTTCGTCGTGCATTCGACTCGATTGGTCACTCCCTCCTCTGGCAAAAGCTGTTTAGACTGGGAGTCAGTTCAAAGCTGATAAGAATAATCAAGAAAATGTACGAGAGGGCAGTGTTTCGGGTCAGAGTTGACGGGCAATACTCGGACGGGATGGATATTTCCGCGGGGGTTCTGCAGGGTGAAAGCCTTAGTCCCTTACTTTTCTCTTTGTTTCTCTCGGACCTCGAAGAGTTCTTCAGAGGGAACGGAGCTGTTGGCATTAACGTCGACAACGTCGCGGATGTAGTGCTGCTGATGTTTGCGGATGACTTGGTCATTTTGGCTGACTCGATGCATGATCTGAACAAGAAGCTTGTCATTTTAGGAAAATATTGCGCTGAAAACGACCTAACTGTTAACTTGGTCAAAACAAAAGTAGTTGTTTTTTCGAAAGGCTCAGTGACTAACCACTTTAAAAACAAATTTTTCTACCAGGGGGATAATATTGAGACGGTGAATAGCTACACTTATCTCGGAGTGAACTTTACATCTTCCGGCATGTTTCTGGGAACAGCTCGAGCTGCTGTTGCCAAGACAAAGTCTGCCATTGGTTCAGTCATGTCACTATTTTATAAATCCAAGATCAACAGCTGGGACTCTAGAATGGCTCTCTACAACTCCATAGTCTTAAACTCGTTACTCTATTGTTCGCCCTTGTGGGCACTACAATATTCAGACTTGATCGAGGGGGTGCAGCTCACTTTTTTTAAACGCCTTTTGTCACTTCCCATCAACACACCCGGCTATCTAGTTAGGTTGGAGACTGGATCGGTCAGATTATCTTCAATGGTTTTCAAGCAGACACTAAATTGGCTCCGTAAAATTCTTCTTATGCCAGATAACAGATACCCTAAGCTATGTTTTGATAGGCTGTGCAGCCTTGTAAATGCAAATACTGATGTCAGGTATAACTGGGCCATGCAAGTCAAAGCCATTTTCGAGAGACTAGATTTAGCAGACGTTTGGTCAAATATCAGTCCTGCGAGGCTTCAGTGTCATGCCCAGCTTGCCCTTGACAGGTTCAGGGACTGTCTGCACCAGAGCGACGTCAATGGTCTGACCATGTCAAGCTACGCCAATTTGTACAAAAGTTTCCGTTTTAATTGTACTCCAGCGCAATACTTGCATGCAAGAGAAAATTTTCTTGTCACTAAGACCATAGCTCAGCTACGATTGTGTAGTGTCCATCACGTTTGTTTTTCGTTTGGGGGAAATTTTTACAAGATCAGTTTTTCTGACACCTGCACCTTGTGTAATTTGCACGAGGCCGAGTCCTTGAACCACATATTCTTTAGGTGTCCTATCTTTGAAAGTCTACGCACTCGGTATGTCAGCAGCTTACTAGACATGGATGGCCTGTCCCGCGCTTTGGATCACCTAACCCCTGTTGTCACACGTGAGTTGCACCTGTTTATTGGGGGCATGCTGAGGCTTCGTGCCTTTATCATGAACGAATGAGTGTTAGTTTCTGCTATTTAGTGTGTCTATATAATTATTGCTTTTTTTATTACTCTAGATCATTGTTAGTTTATTTTAATACATATTAATTTACTCAGATATTGATTTTTTAGTTGGAATTGTGATTTTTATTTACTGTCGCCATTCTTGTAATAAGGTTTGTACCTTAGATACAATAAATTTATTTGATTTGATTTGATTATTAATAATTCGATTGCAAAATAATTGCCTAAAGGCAATAACAGCGCAAAACAACGTTTATGAAATTAAAGCTCGCCGGGTCCTAGACCCCTAAGCGAAACCGTCGGCGTCGTATAGTGAAGCTGATCTATCGAATGAAACGAAATGTAGTGGCAAAAATTCACAACACTAAATCAAACATTGCAGGATTGACGTGAGTTCTACCTTCACATTTGTCAATCCCTTGACTTCACGCGCGTGCTTTCTGTTACGAAATTCGCTGGAGACCGCGACGCGCGAGTAAGACACATGAACAATTGGCGTGCCAGAATATTCCCAAATCAATGGAAACTCCTACATTTTTCTAGAGCTCTCGAGCATAAATAGACTGGCTCAGAAATGATGCTGAATATGATGGAATAGGAATGAAGCGACGAGAACCTTCGAAGCCTTTCCGGAGTAGTGTTGCAAAGGGTGGAAAAATTGGAAAATTTTCCAAAATTTCTGCGAGGTTGAAAAAAATGGAAATTCATTTTTTTCATTCTGAAATGACCGAGGAAATGACTTAACAAGCGGCGATTCTGTTGTGCATTTGAGAATCACACCTAATCCTTCTAGACTGTTCGCATCAGATCGCGGTGTTACGAGTTGCAAAGCTCTAGTGCGTTCCAGAACCAAGGCTAAGGTTTGGACCATTACCTGGTTTGTATACCTTCATTGTGTTATTTATACACTTGTTTTCCTGTAAATGGGTCCTCCTGTTTGGAAATAACCATTATTATTATTATTATTAGTATTATTACATTTACCTGGAAATTCAAATCTCCGAGTAAGAAACATCTGCCCAATTGGCGGAGGCGCCGCTCCATAAGACGGGGGTAAATGCACGCAAAGTGCTGGGCTGTTCGAGAGACGTCCTAAGCCACATGCCGCGGCTCAATGTGGAATTTGCTAGAGGACCGGTAGAAACTTCCTAAATACCAGTCGGAGCTTTATAAGCACCATGGATCGGCAAACAGACCAGTACTGAAAGAGCCATAACAGCGAGTAGGAATTGGCGATATGCACAAGCGAAAATAATTATTGACGTTGTATTTATAGTGGTACGTAATAATAATTATAAACGATGTGTGTTTCAAACCGATCGTCTTATTTATTAAAGAAACTAAATGCGAAATACGTAACAAATATGTTCAACATTCGTATTATTTATTTTGAAGTGTACAAATAATTTGCTGAAATTTGAAGGTAACAGCAATGTCTAACCAGTAGCCGGTAGTAGGTAATTTTTCTAGGCTGAAAGCATTCTGAAAATTTATGAATCACAAAATAATTTCTTGTATGGATAACGTTAGTACCAGTACCGTAAACGTAAACCTCTATTCATACTGAAGGATAAACGGGTAGAATATTCCATATTTTATGCTCATGATAGCGACCTATCTTGATTAGATAATAAATAGTTATCGATAAGCTGGCTGCGGAATTTTATTATGGTAGAAGTTGACAGGATTTCCAATGATCTGGTTTTACAACATAATTTTACGACATTTCACATTTCACTCAATGGCATAGGTTAAGGTTATAGATCCGAGTCGTTAATTCAACCAGCATTTACCCATTTTTGTTTTTTTTTATGTGGATTAATATCACATAATCATACATCTAGGTGCAAATTTTCCAAATTAGTAAGTACTTTAATACCTATTACTCATTAAAACTTGACCAATGGAAAATCATGCTTCGTCAACAAACTACTCTCATGATATTAATCTAACGCGTAGCCAATCGAAGTTCAAATAGACAGAAATCTTTTTTTTTACTAAACAACCACTTTTTTGTGTCACCCTTTGCTTTGTACAGCCTACAATAGAATATTGATTTGTAATGTTATTCTTTTGTAACAACACACGCAACCATTAGTTGGGCATACAGTGTCAAACATATTCCCATTTTCCCAGTTCATTCAAATATGTACACACCACACACAGGAGGCGATGAGTAATGACTTTGCATAATAAGAAGAGGGCGCCGAGGAGGCGTAAAAAACTGGAGAATGTGTCTGAAAATTACGAACTGCTGAGGACCAGTTGGAGTGTCCAGACCAAGTTGTTTTTCGAGCAATCGACCCTGCATGGAGTACGATATATCGCCGAGAATGGCAGGCCGTTTATTGAAAAGTGAGTTTTTGAGCATAATACATTAGACAAAATGGGGTAGAATTTATGTGCTTTTTAAAAAAGGTCTTGGGCGATACGCTGTGAGACTAGCTGTGAAACTCGTACAAGTTTTTACACTGAGCTTTATGATCATCATGAAATCCTGGATCGAGTCCTGGATGTTCCAGACTGCCAGCCACTGCTTACTATTCAAAAGCATGATAGGATTCTCTGGGATCAGGAATGTTTTACATTGCTTGTGTGTTTGAAACAACGGAAGTTTCCTGTTTTTATTTTTCATGTAAATTAAGTTTTAATATGACTCAGAGAGCAATCTTCAGGGTGCCACGGCGCTGTATCTCGCAGTTTCTATGCTTGCATGGGTGCAACTTCGCAAACATCAACATCAAATAAACGCGAGTGATTTTTTTCAAATATTTTGATGCTTAATAAATCAGTATTATGAGAGGAAACAAAATTTCCCGTTATGGTTGTGTAGGTATTGGAATCCCTCGAGGTGATGATAGGGCATAGGGCATGTATCATTTGTCAGGCTTGACGCCGATGTCAACTTTGAAGAGTAGGTATTTTTCACGTGGGGAATTTGAGGAATGCTCACGTATTCATTTATAGGTACTTTCAAACTGCGACACAACATTGCATAATTCATTTATTCACCAAACCAGACATAAATATGAAACATGGAGGCGAGCCGAAAACCTTGCTTGTGTTACATCATACTTTAAAAGCCTGTCTCAACATAAAGCTGATCTCAACAAATTGCTTGTAACGGAAAGGGTGTCCCTGGCCGCTTGGGTCTAAAAGCGGGTTTTATTTTACTTTCAACATTTTCGAAGTTTCCAAAATGTCGGGGAATCCGATATATCTCGGACTAGTCCTTCGTGTCTCAGAGGGTGTCCTCTACCATGCTATTATTCCTATTTCTCCTTCTCTTAACTGTTTTCCATATATTCCTTTCTTCCCCTACTCTTTCTACTACTACCTAGTTCTCCGCTATTTCTGACCCTATCATTATCCATGGTATATGCGAATTCGGTGACGAATCTCGCCTCAAGCCTCAAGGCAGCTCATGTTTTGTTGGCCACGGCAATCGTTCACGTTCGTGACCGGTGGGGAGGCTACCAAAGCCTCCGTGCGCTCATAGACCCTGCCAGTCAGGCATCGTTTATTTTGGACTCCTGCGTGCGCAAATTGGGTCTATCCCCATCAAATCACAATGTGCCCGTTTTTGGCTTGGGTCTCACCCCCGCCAATTCGACGTGTGGCACAGTCACTTGCCAGGTCAAGGCTGATGATGAGTCTCTCCCAATCCCTGAATTGGAGTTAATTGTCCTGCGCAGGATTTGTGGTAACCTGCCAGACACCGCTTTGAACCCGGATCAATTCCACTTGAACTTATCGAATCTGGCGGATCCCACATGGTTCAAGCCAGGCCCCATTCAAGTGTTGTTGGGCGCCGACGTTTATCCGTCAGTCGTGAAAGAGGGAATCGTCTCGTCAGGTCCGTCACAGCCTGTTGCCATAAACACCATTTTTGGCTGGGCTCTTCTCGGTCCCTTTCAAACCCCGTCAAAACCTCTGCATTCCTTTTTGGTTTGCACTCCAACTGGAATCGACGAGTCTCTGCACAAATTTTGGGAAGTAGAGGAAATCTCGTCACCATCGTCCAAAACACGTTTGTCCCCAGATGATGAACGTGCAGAAATTTGTTTCCGGGACTCTGTCTACCGTTGTCCGTCAGGTCGTTTTGGGGTTTCGCTTCCCTTCAAAAGGGAGTCCCCCACCTTTGAACATTGCAGGTCTATGGCTGACCGCCGTTGGTTAGCTATCGAACGTCGCCTGGTCCGTCAGGACACACTCCATGATCTGTACATAGCATTCATGCGCGACTACCTCGACCTAGGTCACATGACCTTGCTGGACGCAGAACCTCCAGATTCTGAGGCGTATTACATCCCTCATCATCCGATCGTCAAGATCGAAGACGACAAGCCGAAAATTCGCGTCGTTTTTGATGCTTCGGCGCAAGCCCCGTAGCACAGGTGGATAGTATCTGCCTGTGGTGCGGAGGTTTGCGGGTTCGATTCCCGCTGTAGTCTGGGTGTTGTATTCGTCTTAAACTGCAATTTTTCAATTATATAAAATGTAACAATTATATAAAAATTTATCTCTCAACGAGACGCTTCTCGTCGGTCCTAAGTTACAACAGGACATAGCAGCTTTGCTACTGCAGTTTCGGTGTGAGCCGATCGTTTTTACTTGTGACATCCGTCAGATGTATCGGCAGATACTTATCTCGCCCGAACATCGCAAGTATCAACTCATTCGCTTTCGTTTCTCCCCTGATCGACCCATTGAAACGTACCAATTGAACACCATTACATATGGTGTTTCTTCGGCACCGTTTCTAGCGGTTCGCACGTTGCTTCACTTGGCAGAACAAAGCGCCTCGAAGTTTCCATTGGCTTCGCAGGCAATTCGCCGTAATTTGTATGTAGACGATCTACTTTGCGGTGCGAACTCCGTGGAATCAGCACGGGAATTACAAACGCAGCTAATCAACCTGCTCCAATCGGGTTGCTTTGAATTGCGCAAGTGGGCAAGCAATCACCCTGATGTGCTGCAAGACATACCACTTGATCACGTTCGAACTCAGCCGTCCACTTTCAGTGACGTTGCTGACAATACTGTAAAAATTCTGGGCCTCCAGTGGCAAGCGGCAACAGACACCTTTTCATTCACGGTTCATCCAAATGAACTACCGTGCACAAAACGGTCCATCTTGTCGGAGGTGGCTCGGATTTACGATCCGCTCGGCTTTCTGTGCCCTGTTGCATTTTTCGCCAAACATTTAATCCAACGGTTATGGAAACTTGGCCTTGATTGGGACGACACCCCTCCAGACATCGTATGTCAGCAGTGGTTGCGTTTTCAATCCGAGCTATCGCAACTTTCGCGGTTGCAAATTCCACGGCATACTTTTCCGTCGCCTGCAGACAGGTGCCAGTTGCACGCCTTTTGCGACGCATCTGAATCTGGGTACGCGAGCGTGTTGTACGTTCGTTACCTTCGAAATGGTGTTCCCACCATTCGTCTCCTAACCGCCAAATCAAAGGTGGCTCCAGTCAAATTGCTGACCGTACCCCGTCTCGAATTGTGTGCAGCGGTCCTACTTTCCAATCTCGTTGCCTTCACCGTTGCAGCGCTCGCAGGAACCGTACAGTTCGATGCCATATTTGCGTGGACCGATTCTACGGTTGTTCTCAGCTGGCTGCGTTCCTCTTCGCACCGCTGGAAAACATTTGTTGCTCACCGTGTTGAGCATATTCAACAGCGTGTCCCGCCTCAGTGTTGGAGACATGTCTCAACATCGGACAATCCCGCCGACCCAGCTTCGCGCGGATTGTTTCCCGAAGACATGCTTTCGTGCTCCCTCTGGTGGTCTGGCCCACCTTTTCTGTCATCAGCGGATGACACATGGCCGGATGACAAATTCTCCGTGTCCTCCCCAGACATTGCGTCTGAAGAGCGAAAGCTCGCTTTGGTCGTGCGTGTGCCGCAGCCGCCGCCGATTGACATCGACGACCTCTTTTTGCGCATATCCTCCTTACGGAAGATTCAGGGCGCTGTCGCCTATTTCTATCGGTTCTGCAAATGCAAGTCCGATGAGAAGTTCACAGGACCTCTCTCGGATACAGAGCTCCATTTTGCCTTGTTGTACATTGTCAAACATGTACAGCAGAAGGTATTTGCCGTCGAAATCGCGTCGTTACGCAACGGCAAACCCTGTTCAAGACCCTTTCGAAAACTTTCACCCTTTCTCGATCGTGACGATGTTCTCCGCGTCGGCGGACGTTTGAAGCATTGTCATGAGTTGCCATTTGCAACCAGACACCCTGCTCTTCTTCCATCTCGTCACGTCTTGACAGGACTCGTCATTCGACAAGTTCATTCCCGACATTGCCACCCGGGACTCAACAATACCTGCTATCTCCTGCAGCAAAATTTTTGGATATTGTCCACGCGACGCGCGGTACGGCACTATCTTGCATCGTGTTACCGGTGCTTCCGGACTAAGCCGCAAACTTTTTCTCCCACCATGGGCGACCTCCCCTCGGCGCGAATTTCTCAGCTAAAACCTTTTAGCTGCGTCGGGCTCGACTATGGTGGCCCTTTTCCAATCCTCATGTCACGCGCTCGCGGTGTCAGAACTACGAAGGCGTACATCTGTCTTTTCGTGTGCTTCGCCACCAAGGCATTGCACGTCGAGGTTGCCTCCGATCTCTCAACAGATGCTTTCCTCGCCGCCTTGCGCAGATTCATTGCCCGGCGCGGTCGTTGCTCTACCATCTATAGCGACAATGGCACAAACTTTGTCGGAGCTCATAGGCAATTGACGACGTCAATGCAACTCGCCGCGGAATCCGAAGCCATCACTTGGCGCTTCATTCCTCCCTCCAGTCCCCACTTTGGCGGGCTGTGGGAAAGCGGCATAAAAGCTGTCAAAACTCATCTATCTCGCGTGATAGGTGATCAAATACTCACCTTTGAAGAGCTGACCACGTTGGTCACCCAAGTTGAAGCGTTGCTCAACTCACGGCCACTTTCGGAGCTGAGCTCGGATCCAAATGATCTGTGCCCATTGACGCCTGGTCATTTTTTGACGCTCGAGCCGTTAACGGCCCCACCTGACCCAGATTTGTCCCACCTCAAGATCAGCAGGTTGTCGCGATGGCAGTTGGTCCAATCCATGCAACAGCGTTTCTGGGCGCGTTGGCGCGACGAATATCTACACACGCTGTACCAACGCGGCAAGTGGCACAAGTCACGTCACCTTGAATCCGCAGATGTGGGGTCTTTAGTCCTCATCAAGGACGAAAACGCTCCCCCTCTGAAGTGGAGGTTAGGCAGAATTTCAAAACTCTTCCCCGGCAAAGATGGCATTTGTCGTGTCGCAGATGTCCGTACTCAACGCGACGTTCTGCGACGCCCAATGGTCAAACTTTGTCCCCTCCCTTCAGGACAGTGAGCATTCTGTGTTTTCACTTCCGTCATTGTTCTCACTATGCTCTTTCTTTTTGTATCATGTTTGATTTCATTAATTTTTGAACTTTGAAAATACCCCGAGTGGTATTTTGGTGGGGAGTATGTCTCGGCCCCGTTCATTGAAAACTGCATTCGTGTGCACTGAGGGTATGCAACCCAAAATATCCCTGTGTTGTCCAAGTCCTCACCCCTCACCCCCTGTTCGGTGTGCCTGGCACTTGGCTGTCAGGCGCAAGCGTAAACGAGCTCCAGCACTTTCTTCGGCCGTCTTCGGCATTCTTCGGCTTTCTTTCCGCTCGTGCCTTTGCCGCTTCGTTCGAAGCGGTGTCGATCTCCGTACGTCGAGCGGGAAGCCACGCCGTCTTTTTTTTGGTCATCGTTCTCGCGGCCATCTTGTCGTGCCATCGGCGTACATTCGTACTCGACCAGAAGCCCATCCAAGGCCCATCGCGTCCGATAGTGACTCCTGGAGGATCTCTGCAGCATCTCCAAGTCCAGAAAGCGGCAGTTTTCACCGCTTTCACCGGGGAGCGGCTTGGACCAGCCAGCCGCACACAAAGCTCCAGTTTCGGACGGGATCGAGTCGTTCGTCCGCCATTTTGGTGACGAACACGGGCACTCGTGCATTTCAAAAGGAAATCCACCACCAGAACGGCCATCCACCACGACGCCGCCTTCGGACTCCGCCAGGACGACGCCGCCACCGAATAAGATCCCGTAAGTTCCATATTTTCCATTGTTTTTACCATTTACCGTTTATTCCCGTTTGCCGGGGTGTATACCTTCAGTGCAGTTCGTCTCGTTTTCAGGACGCCACTCGGCGCCAGCGAATCTGCCCCCGATCAGAACCACTCGGATTTTTCATTTCATTTAATTCACATTGTTTTTTTTTATTGTTTTGTAATTCTGTCTGTTTGTGTTTTTTTTTTCTTTTGTTTTGCATTAAAGTTTTTGATTGTTGTTGTGAATTTTATTTCTGACTGTCGCTTGCTGCTTTCCTAATCCAAGAGTTATTGTTTTAATGCAGCCTTCATCGGAAGGCTGCCGTCTTTATGTGTACCGCGCTAACAATATGTATATCCATCTGTTATGTATGAGGTATTCATTATATGATATTTGTGACCATTTCATAAAGCAAAAAACATCTTCTCAAAAATGTGACACAAGTTTTCTGGCCGAATGTAGCTCGAGGTAGTAATGTCACATCGCAGGACATTATTGTAGGTATCTCGTAACAGAACTGTGGCCGTCTAATACGACCTACCAATCGTTACGAGACATTATACAACTTTACTTTGAACTTGACGCCATAGAAGAAACTGAAAAAGAAACGGTCGTTATGATAATTTAATAAAAAATCGGTTGTGTCACCCCAAAACTTCCCCGACGAGTAGCAAAGGAACGGATGGAAATTTTTGTATGAGACGTTCCTTCGGGTAGGAAGTTAGAATTTAAGAAGAAGTATGAACAACTGAGTATTTTCCTCAAAAAGGGCTTCATTTTGAGTTCCATAATTTGAGTTCGGTCTCGATAATCCAAGCCGGTTTTACACTCTCAACAGGCGAGTCAACAGGGAACTTCTCGAGGAATTGAAAACAAAATTGTTGGAAAATATTTGGGAACCAGTTACCTCTTGTTTAAAAATAAATTGGTGAAAATCGGTTCACAAGTTTACCTGGTGCAGAGTTCTTATTATTTGCACTCCAGAGCCCCAAACGAGAAGGGGGCTCAGTGAGGCCCTAAGTAAACGGCAAAATCTGATAGTCACAAGTGGGGGCCCCATCAAGGCTTTGAACGGCATCAGGAATAAGACACCAGGGGGCGCTCTGGTACCGAATCATACAATAGTCCGGTGGTTAAGCGTTCTAACTATGCATTTTGAGCTTAAGCAATGCGCTTTTGGGGTTTGATTGGGGGTCCCTCAACCTTAATTTCAAGAGTTGGAGACATCGGTGCACTCGATGCGGAGGGGGTCTGGGGGGCCCTTGAAAGTTGAAGGTGCGAGGCTTCCCACCAAATCACCATACGAACACGTAATTCCTACTGGGAGGCCATCAAACGACTCTAACCTGTACATTGACAACATTTGTTACCATGTCCAAATAGTTCTTCACACTGAAAAAAATTAATTCTTATGACAGATCGGAAAAAACAGTTTTCCTCAATTTTTAATCCCCACAACGAATAATCTGCCAAGTGTGGTGTCATTTTGGAGTAAACAACATCCTCTGATTTCATTCACCGAGTCAAAATGTTTGTGAGACCACCGTGCAAAAAATGACACGCCAAGAAGTGAGCATTTTTGAGCACCTCATTTAACAGTAGTTTCTTGGCTGATACCAATCGATATGATTGATAATTTTGTCATGGATCAATAACTTGAACTCTTTTGTAACGGTAATGCATGTGAATGAAACTCGACACGAGCGTGGAGGCCTGGAAAAAAATTTTTTTTCTCCAGCGGTCGAATTTATTTCACGCCTACTGAGCGTTAGTTTGTTGGGCTCAGGCAGGCAGCGTTTGAATAGGTTTGAAGACAAAATTTTCATATCTGTCTATGCAGCTGTGTAGCATAATTCTGGAAACTGATTTGAGAATCATCAAAGATTATTTTGACAGTCACTAGGTACCCCCATGGGGATTAACTGCATGGATCATGGCTGACGAAGGAAAACATTCAACTTTTAAAGTGTTATTTTCTTTATCCCTCTACCAACCTTCAAGGTTGTTATCATTTTGTACGTGTAAGTTTTCTTATGTTTGGAGAATTTCATAAAAACAACCGTGAAAATGACTGTCAGAGTTGCAGAGAATAAGATCTTGGACGTTGAATTCCCTCCGCCGTTAGCCATCACCTCTGCAGTTAACCACCATGTGGGTACTGACCGGCAAAACAATCATTGATGATTCATAAATCGATTTCCAGAAATCAACTGCTCAACTTTTCAGATAGATATGGAAATTTTGCTTCCAAAGCTATCCAAACGCTGCCTGCCTGAGCCCAACAAACTAACGCTCAGTAGGCGTGAAATAAATTCGACCGCTGGAGAAAAATTATTTTTTTCCAGGCCTCCACGCTCGGCCCGAGTTTCATTCACATGCATTACCGTTACAAAAGAGTTCAAGTTATTGATCCATGACAAAATTATCAATCATATCGATTGGTATCAGCCAAGAAACTACTGTTAAATGAGGTGCTCAAAAATGCTCACTTCTTGGCGTGTCATTTTTTGCACGGTGGTCTCACAAACATTTTGACTCGGTGAATGAAATCAGAGGATGTTGTTTACTCCAAAATGACACCACACTTGGCAGATTATTCGTTGTGGGGATTAAAAATTGAGGAAAACTGTTTTTTCCGATCTGTCATAAGAATTAATTTTTTTCAGTGTGAAGAACTATTTGGACATGGTAACAAATGTTGTCAATGTACAGGTTAGAGTCGTTTGATGGCCTCCCAGTAGGAATTACGTGTTCGTATGGTGATTTGGTGGGAAGCCTCGCACCTTCAACTTTCAAGGGCCCCCCAGACCCCCTCCGCATCGAGTGCACCGATGTCTCCAACTCTTGAAATTAAGGTTGAGGGACCCCCAATCAAACCCCAAAAGCGCATTGCTTAAGCTCAAAATGCATAGTTCGAGCTTTTTTTGGCGCTTAACCACCGGACTACAAGGGAACTGCACACTTTAAAGCTTAAACGTGCCAACGGGATGAGCATACTGAAGTTGCTACAGCTACAGAAAACACAAGGCGGTTTACGGAACCCCCAAAGCGATACTTGAAGACATAAAGGATTGGGGCGCACTGCTGCCTTAAACGATACAAGAAAACACACCGAGATCTGCATTCAAAACCATTTTGTCACTTTGACATAGATACGTCAATGAAAAGAAACTTACCGGTTTAGTTGCTAAGGAAATCGAATCGGGCAAAACTCGAGCAAACAGGCAAACCGGGCTGGAATCGGCCAGGCCAAATTTTGAAAATTCATAGCACCCGTCTTGTGGATGATGGGAAACTCCAACTGCAGCATCGATTTGATTCTTTGGTTGTGTTCTTTCCTGCCAAATTTGGTCCTGATCCATTCGATAGATTTTGAATAATCGAATGATAAAGTTTTGAAGTTTGAGATTTTTTTAAATTTGACAGATGACAGGTGGACAAATTTTTTTAACAACTTTCAATGTTCTTCAAGGGCTTTCAGATGACATACTGCATACTGCAAGTCAAGTTCCATGATGTATAACATCTGTCATTCTTTAATAGTGACATTTTGGTTTGACAGATGACAGCCAAAAACACATGGGCTCTTTCCAGGGACCAACAATGAGGAATTTTGGACCCAGTGCGCACGCAATATAACTATATTCAAAATTGAGGTTGGCAAGTCTGACGGGCATTGGTGCATAGTGGGCGCTTTCCATTTACCGACACAAGTGGACTTGTGTCGACACAAATCGGCACAAAATGTTTTAAAGGGAAAGCGCCCATTATCTACTGTCAGTGTCAATTGTCTAGTTTTACATTTGTCATTGCGCTGTTGCAGTGCATTATGCAACACTTGAGAACCATAGTAAAAACTGTAACAACTAAAATGAATATTAATTATGGTTATGGCATGCAGGCATCCTGCTGGATAAAATGTATGAGACTCATCAGATAAAACTGTAAATTAACCTCAAAAATGGCTTCTCACAACCCACAACCATGCACAACCGCGCACTTTCGTGAACAATCAACAGAAAATGAACTAAACATGTCCAGTTTAGTCTACTATAAGTTTAGCAACCTACTACCAGAATAGCCAATTTTATTATGTCAAACCTCAAGCAAAATTTCCCTATGCCACCGGCGCACGCAGCGGGTTCATGAGTTGATATCGCGGTGAGATAGGTGTATTAGGTACCTCTACTCCGATTCCTTTAAACCTTCATCATATCCGGTTGGGTGTTCGCCTGAGATCTTGATGAGCTCATTGTTTTGCGCCATAAGATAAATTTTGCTTTGTGTATTGAAGAACCTTAATTTACTAGGGCAGCACTCACTCGCTTAACTGCAGTTTACCATAAACTGTCCCTGTAAATCCAAAGTTGAGTAGATACGGGATACCGACCGCTCATACCTGGTCTCCGGAATACCGGTAGGATTATCAATGCTATATTGTGTTTGGATATATGGGGAGCTCAAGTAGTTTAGTTTACCCAGTAGTGATTTATTTATCTTTAATACACTACGGAACTCGGAATTATATAAGAGCTTATTTATGGCCAATCCTAATATTCGTAATCTAATGCAACTGACGAAGGACCTTGCTAAATGCCCACCCTCATCTGCATTTTTTTTTCAAGGTTCATGTGGTTCGCTTGCGTTGCCATCGGCGCCGTAGCTACAACCGTCATAATTCTGAGCCTGTGGGAAAAATTCCAGACTAATCCGACAATCACCGGTCTGGACACAGATTTCCACAATTGGGACGTGCCGTTTCCTGCCATCACGGTGTGCCAGGAGACGCCCAGTAATTTATCTCACATAGAAGAGTACATAGCTTCAAGTTCATACATGAAAGAGTAAGTTGGGAAATTGTATCTATTTGTATAACGAGCAATGAATGATAGGTATCGCAAATCGATCAAATTTGTTCAACATTTCAGTGCGAATCCAGTTTTCTAAATGATTAATCTAAATATCCTACATTCCTACATTGAAATATTGGATACAATCATTTTATCACAAAAGAAATCGTCGTCATGTCTGTCGCGAAACCTTTCATCGTAGCATGGACATTATTCTGAACCTATTTTATTTGTTTAAATTCAGTAGCGCTATTACAAAATGTATTAGTTCAGATGTCTCAAGCCAATGATAAGCGTCGGAACTAGATCTCTGAATCCTTTCCCGGAGAACAGCCTGACGGATGTGTTGAAAAATTCCAAGTGTTCCCTGAATATAATACTGATGCGACGTAGGTACCAATTTATGTCACTGTTAATAGAAATCAAAATAAATATCTTCGAGAATAATTTTCACAATTGAGGCGACTCTAATAAGCTAGCATCAACTATTTTTGAACCAAAGATCTTCCTCTAAGGATCTCACCCCTATAGCCAGTTACATCACAATCGGTCAAATATTCCCAAAGACAATACAAAATACGAATTTATCAAGGAATTTACAATAAAAAATGTGCCGTTTATTTTAAAAAAATCATATGTGAAGAACGAAACGCCCTTTTGGGCTGATTCTTGTTCTTGTTTCAAACAATTTTTCAGAATGCATGTTTTCTGACTATGATCCAGCAGATGTGTACAAAGTTTCTACGAATTCAAGTACACCATCTCAGACTGAAAATTTCATGTCATTTCAGAGTACCTATTTTAAAATTTCTTCCATAAAAATTTTTCCATTTGAGGCAGCCCTTAACACCAAATGTCAGCACAATTTTAACCAAACGTTCCCCGCCGCAGATACTATCCAAGAACAAAGTTTCATCAAGACCTGTAAAATTGTTCCGAAGATGTGAAAAAAAGTCCGTTTTATCAATTTATGTTGTGTTAGATCGGACTTAACCCATTAAGACCGAGAATAAATTTTTTTATGAAAATAAGGTTTTTTCACCAAAACATGTCAATACTAATACATATACAAGAAAAATTAGTATTTCCCATGTTTTTTATCAAAAAAAACTGCCCAAATGACATGGCTCCATATGGAGCCACTAGGCGCTACCCGGGTAATTTCACAATGATGCGTGATTCATGCAAAGAATAGATAAAAATGTATCAAATTGTGAAATATATTAGGTAATACATATCATTTCGTGAAAAAATGGCATAATAAATATTTAAAATCAATATTTTCATCATAAATTTTGATAAAATCTTCATATCTGATGTTTGCCTTTGGATTCTTTCCCTGATATACCTCAACGTTTATTAGATATCAGAGGGTGTATTCAGGCTCCAAACTTTGAAACCAAACCGTACTGGCTTGCCACGTATAAATTGTTTGCACCCGTGGCGGCCAAAAGGTCTTATCATAGACTCATCATATGAAAGATTTTGTCTGGGACAAAATGTTTGAAGAACTTTTCTTTCAACATGTCTGCTATCGGTCGCAGTTTCTACATCTTAGCGCGTTCATCCACAAGGTAGTTATTGGCAAAATGTATAAAGCGAAAAATTTGGGAAAACCGGTCTCTTCTCATGGCACTAGATACTGGCTCGTTCTTCATATCTTTTGCGTTCTCCCAATAATTTCTTTTGGACGGCAAAATGTTATATCCATTTAGAATCAGTATGGCAAAGAATGTCTTTAGTTCTTGAACGGTTACTGGCGGATCTGGAAAATTTTGGAATTGTGCGTAGCTTGCTGTTTCATTCCTTATTTTTTCAAATAAATCATTTGAAACAAAATGATTGAAAATAATATTATTTCTACGCAGGTCAAATTTTTGTATTGTGAGTAATCTGGGCTTGGAAAATGTACAACTGGAAGCTCCAAATCTGCTGAATCCAAAAATGAATAATTTCGGGATTTGATAATCACTACTAATTGTCTTCTAATATTTTCAGGCTCTTCAGCGACTTCTGCAGGTTACTGATCTTCCTCAGTACCTCAGTTATATCTTGAGTACCTCCTATACGCACATTATCCGATCCGTCAGAACCATTTCGGCATTTGCAGCAAGCTGTTTCCCGCTCAAATTATCAACAAGTCCAGGTCCTTTCTCATCTGCTAAATCCTCGTCCGTCAAAACATGACTTTCTGAAGGCTCTATGAATACATCCAACACTTTTCTATTATGATCATCATCGTCGTGCGCACGATCAATGGCTTCCTGAAGAGTTATTCCACTAAATTATAATTTATTATGTTCAGAACTCGGCAACACAAGTTATACCGATAACAGCCTAGTGGCTCCATATGGGCTCAGCTATGTTTACGGTCAAAAAACAAAATCATGAAAAGCACTTTGCATCCACAAAACATTTCATAGGCTTGAATGATAATATAAGAATGCAAAAATTCATTTATAGAACAACTGTGACATGAATAACATCAATAATAATATTTATATCAAAGTGAAGTTCATGGTTTCCCGGCGAAAAATTCAACACGTATTTTCAGAGCGCTAACAAGGAAAAAGTAACATCGATCAAGGTGTTTTTCTTTGCAAGTGTATATCATCATTATCCATTCTAAACGGTAAAGGTACACTTTTTCGAAAAATAAAGGTTTTTTCCAAAATATCAGTCATCATTTCTATCAAGAAATGGTGGCTCCATATGGGCTCGTTAGGCTTTAATGGGTTAAGTTTCAGAGCCAAAACCTTATTTTCACGTCTGGTCACTATAAGACAAAGTTGTATTGCAATTGATCCAGAAACATGGAGATGGCGAAACCGAGGGACAAGCTCTTCGATCTTTACTTGTTTTTTGCTCAATTATTTTCACTTTCCTGGCCCCCTCCAACATGGAAGAGAAAGTATACTTGGTGATCGTGACGAAAAAATTGAAATTTCGACAGATATGTTCATTTTGAGGTCCCCCAAGGTGATTAAAACATTTTTCCAAAATGATGTCTGTCTGGGAATGATCAGGACGCAGGTCAAAGTTGAATTCACAGCGACATGCGATATCTAAATGCGATGATCTATTTGATGTGTACTATAGTCTTACACAGTAATGAATAATGTGTTTAAACGTTTGTCTCAACTATTAAAGTTCCCTACTTCACGTAAATTCCTAGAAATACAATAATTAAAATTATGACAATTCACAACAAATTATCTTATAAATATTTAGTATGAAGACTTTTGTCTGTCTATAGCATTCCGTCTGAGATAGCGGAGACTTTCCTAACGCAGTTGACGAAGCTCTCCTTTGATTCCATTCACCATTTCGTTGACTACTTCGAGCGTCACGCTAACAGTACCATCATTCCGGATAATACGGATCTTAAGGATCTTGTTTTCAGGGTTTGTATTTATATTATAACTATTACATTTGCATCTTTATAATATTATGTACTCTAAAACCAAATGCAGTAGGTATGCAGCTAGCAGTCCCCAATCCAATTAATTTCAATTTATTGCTAGTGACTATTTCTGCTTGAGAGAATTTGAAGAATAAGTTGATGATACATGCTGTGCTTCTATAATTGAGCTTTATTCTGAGTGTGCATACAGCGAATCTCATGTCTTCTCGTTACCAAACTATGAAATGAATTAAGAACGTCATTTCTTAGTGTTCTCTTTTCTGGCGTGACCCTCGACTAGACTTATTCTCTGCCGAAAAAAGTAGAAAAAAAATAGTAGCCAACTTAAATGGCTTCGACAACATAATGTACCCCTAACCTAGATATATGGTATAGTATAATATTAGTACCTATATTTTGAAATTTAAATTTTTTTTACAAGAAAATTTTCTTATTATTTTGCCAGTTCTCGACAGTGCCTGTAGTTTTTTCGTTTTTTCAGGCAGACAGGTTTAGCCGATCGAGATTCGCCACTTGATTTGCTTTCAACCATATTTCACCTACATCTATGTATATGCCGATCAGCTTTTAAATTCAGCACTAGAACGGTAATTTTTGCACGCCAAGTTGGCAATTCTGCGATATTTGGGGATGCTCAAATTTGTAATGTTGTATCAAGATTTCTCCAGGTGACCTTGAATTTGTATTGTCAATCAAGTACAGCGCTGTTGCAAGATTGTATGAACGCTCAAGACGTCTTGATTTTGATAGACTTTCTCCAGTTTAAATGGACGTCTGGTGAACAGCTTTTTTGAATAAAATAGTGAATCATAATATACCATCATATCATATACTAGCTTGAGAAAACTGTTCTAATGTATGGTCAGAAATGAAGGCCTAGTGTCTAAAACCTAGAACGGTTCGGCACTCTGTCACTTACCTGCCATGCTGACAAGATAACAGTCATAACAGCCAAGGCAACACTGTAGCGGAATATGATGCAAGGAGACGCCAGAATTAGCATTTCATGTCAAAATTTATAACCTTACTGGACTTCGCCACAAAAAGCCCGTTTTCACGTAACTTGGTCTGTCAGCGTCCGTTACACCCTAGGGAACATGGCCAACCGCGTTTTAATTCCTACTGAATTTAAAACGTGATCGGCATATATATAACTCACCACCTACTATAACATACCTGTGGTAGGTATAGACAATACAAATAGAAAAGACCATATGTTGTCACGGATTTTTACGGTTGCGTAGGAACCAGGCGACTCCATCATTCAAGAAAAGGTTGGCTGATTTTTGATGCCCAAATATCCGTGACGACGGTGGTGATAACATATGGTCATCTCTATTTGTATTGTCTATATACAGGGTGTTTCATGACTTATACGACATAGCTTAAGGATAGATCCAGTTTTTTGAGGCGGATCCGGATCTGGCTTCGAAATTTTTCTAAGATCCTGCGTTTCAAAGTTACAGGGTGATTTATGTATTTT
Organism: Anaspis maculata; assembly: GCA_949128115.1. Classification (NCBI taxonomy): domain Eukaryota; kingdom Metazoa; phylum Arthropoda; class Insecta; order Coleoptera; family Scraptiidae; genus Anaspis; species Anaspis maculata. The sequence goes on along the minus strand of OX421961.1, from coordinate 55,219,090 downwards.
GGTCAAAACTTTGATAGGTCATAACTTTGGAACAAATGGATGGAATCGAATGAAATTTGACAGGAAAAGTTTCTTACTAAGAACAATCACAATGACCAACGAGGCATGAAAAAATCCAGGGCTGGACTAAAAAAAATGGCCCTCATTAATTTTTGGGCAAAAAAGCCCTTTTCGCATCGGATTCCTAAAAAAATAACATTGTATTTGGAAAGTTCAGAAAAAATGCTACAAAATCAGCTATCCAATACGAACGGCACACCTCAGTAGGTTTAGTGAAAAAAAATTAAAAAAAAATTAAAATTTAAATAGCGATATTTTCTGAATGATTTGAGATAATTCATTGCATTTACTACTTTTCAAACAGGAAACGAGCAAAATTTTCAATCAAAAAAATTCAAAACTCCTAATGATAGGTGATAAATACATGACATGTTATTTACAAATGGTTTTCAAAATGCCCTCCCCCAACTTCGACGCATTTCCTACATCTCGTCAATAAATGTCTAGTGGCTTTTCGAATGGTTGGTCTATTGTTCCGCGTTTCATTAGCATCTGCAATGATCTTTCCTCTCCAATCCTTCCTGGTGTTCATTTCCGTCTTGTAGACCTCTAGATCTTTCATGTGGCTCCATACATAGTAATCTAGGACTGTGAGATCAGGAGATCTAGGAACCAGGAATGAGGACCCCCGCGACCAATCCAGCGATGGGGGTATTCTGCATCCAAGTATTCTCTGACGTTTCATGAAAAATTAGACGGTGCCCCAATTGCATCCTGATGTAGAATTGTTCTTTTTGCTAATCATAAATCTCCATAATTATGTGCCTGTTCCGAGGCCTGTTCAAATTGCCATATTTTGGGAAGTAGAGCAGCTGCAGACACCAGCACCTCTCTAGCTCTAGCTTCTGATTGAAGCTTAGATTTAGGCCTTAATTTTACAAAAAAGAAGAATTGTATTGGGTGAACGGTTTCTGAGAGAATCACGCCAAGATGTTTTAGCTGGGATACACTGTCTTAAGTATTGAAGTAAAAAATTAAAAAGGACCTACCTTGTGACGTCCGGCACCGTGAGATGGAGAGAGCGCTCCCTGTGGTCCACTAATGTCCAGCGCGTTACGATAGGGGAGGTTGTGGGTTGAAAAATGTAGTGATACACAATAACAATAATGAGAAGTCCGGAATTGCCTTCGTACAACGCGGGCGGCGAAAACGGAACCGAAGAGAAACGAAAAAATGAAGAGAACCTTCAAAACTGAAACTGAAAAATTCGCACATATGGGCATACGAAAACCTTATGCCGCGGTACTAAAGAACTCTCAGCAGAGGTTTTCACTGAATTTGTGGTGCGGAGTGGTTGACGACACTTTGATTGGGCCACATTTCTTTGAGGAACGGCTGACGAGGGAAGGCTATCTAAACTTCCTCCAAAATGTTTTGCCTGGGTTGTTAGAGACGCACAGGCGAGGTCTACAAGACGGAAATGAACACCAGGAAGGATTGGAGAGGAAAGATCATTGCAGATGCTAATGAAACGCGGAACAATAGACCAACCATTCGAAAAGCCACTAGACATTTATTGACGAGATGTACAAAATGCGTCGAAGTTGGGGGAGGGCATTTTGAAAACCATTTGTGAATAACATGTAATGTATTTATCACCTATTATTAGGAGTTTTGAATTTTTTTGATTGAAAATTTAGCTCGTTTTCTGTTTGAAAAGTAGTAAATGCAATGAATTATCTCAAATCATTCAGAAAATATCGCTATTGAAATTTTAATTTTTTTTATTTTTTTTTCACTAAACCTACTGAGGTGTGCCGTTCGTATTGGATAGCTGATTTTGTAGCATTTTTTCTGAACTTTCCAAATACAATGTTATTTTTTTAGGAATCCGATGCGAAAAGGGCTTTTTTGCCCAAAAATTAATGAGGGCCATTTTTTTTAGTCCAGCCCTGGATTTTTTCATGCCTCGTTGGTCATTGTGATTGTTCTTAGTAAGAAACTTTTCCTGTCAAATTTCATTCGATTCCATCCATTTGTTCCAAAGTTATGACCTATCAAAGTTTTGACCAAAATACATAAATCACCCTGTAACTTTGAAACGCAGGATCTTAGAAAAATTTCGAAGCCAGATCCGGATCCGCCTCAAAAAACTGGATCTATCCTTAAGCTATGTCGTATAAGTCATGAAACACCCTCGTATAAGTCATGAAACACCCTGTATATTAGGGTGGGCCGAAAAATCATATTTTCGATTTTTTTATTCTAATAGTGCGGAAAAGATGCATAATCAGATTACAAAAAGAAATTGTTTCAGCGTTTTTGAGAAAAAATCATCACTTCAGGGTCCGCAATGACGTTGAAATTTCTATATTTGGAAAAAAAATCGCAGATTTTTATTAGGCCAGAAAATGTTTAAAAATGTATTATAATGAAAAAATATGGAATTGAACAGTCAGGTACAAAAAACCCGTGTTCCATATGTTTTTTTCAATCACAAAAAAACAAATGAATTGAATTCACCGAAAAAGCCCAGTTGCCTTGAAGTTGCAGAAATAGTCACAACAAAAATTGAGCAACTTTGGGCGGAAACTTCAATTTCAACTGTTTCTCATACAAGAGTTTCAGCAATGATGAAATAGTATCATACATCAATCAAAACGTTATTGAAATTGTTAACAGAGACCACCCAAATGACAAAAAAAAACTTTAAAATGTCAAATAGCATTACCCAACTTGTGACACATCAAACTGAAGATAATAGAATTCTCTTTCTGACAAACAAATTTTAAATTTTTCAAGTCACCTCCCAGCCTTTGCGAAAATTCTCTCATTCTTAATCAAAGGAAAGCTTTCCTCCTATCAGCTATCTCGATTCTTGGAAAAAATATTTTTAAACGAAAACAGGTCGGTTCTTATTTTGAGGGTGGCATGTTGTCACAGTTTTATTTTCAACTCTTTCGGCCCCATCCTAGCCTACTTCAATTCTAATAGCAATAAATTATCTACCTTGTGATACATCGAATTGGATGTATGGAAATTTCCTTCATGCAATAATAATTTCAAATTGCCTAAATCACCCTCTAATCCTTCTAAAAAATTGTCCTAAATGGGGAGAGAATGCATTGAGATAAAAATTTGGCAACACATGTCTCAGATGTTCCCCTCGAAATAAAAATCGACCTGTTTTTGCTGGGAAATCTATTTCTCAAGAATCTGCAGTAACAGAAAAACATTCCTTTAATCTACAATGAAAAACTTTTTAAAAAAGTTGAGAGGGTAGTTCACAGATTTCAGAGTATGTTCAACGGAAACAATGTTATGGCCTTCAATTTGGTGTATCACAAGATAGGTGATGCAATTTGGAATTTCAAACTAGGGTAGGGGGTGGGGGCAAAGGGATTGAAGAGAAGAGTTTGGCAATACGTGTCCTAGATGTCCTTCTCAAAAAAAAAATCAACTTGTGTCAGCTTTTTCTCAGAAAAAAATTGTGCAGCTAAAAATTGGAGGCGAGTCCTTTTCAAAAAACCACCCCGTATGTCGGATAATGAACTAAAATAAATACTGAATGTAACCGATATAATTCCTTACTTAGAATTCCCACGATTTCCTTGTTATACCCAATCAGTAGAGCGATTTGTGAAAACAGTTTTAGAAGCAGCATCAGCAGTTTGTGGAGCTGAATCAAGATATATCTTTATTTACAGCAAGAATGAATCTAGAAAACTGATGCCCATAGGCATTGGTAGGTAAGTCAGAAAAATGTTAACCCAGAGTGACCTAAAACAAAAAATATTGATAAAATATTGATAATTGAAGTCTTATCACTCAATTTCTGTCGAATAAAGAGTTTTATCTATTTTTTCACCAAGGTATTTCGACAGTTTTCTCCATAACTCAATTCGTTATCTTGCAAAAACTGAATGTTGAGATGTTGACACGTCTTGCGGAGGCTGAAGACGAAAACTTGGGACAAAAAGCTTCTAGATATTTGAAAAGTAGATGAAACTGCAACTTTTCCGCGCTATTAGAAGTCCGTATTATGAAAACAAAAAAACCACACCTATAGCAGCGGCCCACCCTACTGTATATATCCACTTGATATGCACCATCACCATGTACCTCTACTTTTATAGAAATTATTCGTTTCTTAATAAAATCCCTGACCAAATAATATACATAGAGGATGATAGAGGGTATGTATTTGAGGTTCTCTGCCCTGATAGAGTCTGAACCAATAAGGTATTCATAAATGTCTATGGTCGCCGCAGGCATGGGTCAGGCAAAAGTAGCAGGAAAAGCCGCGATTCTAGTGAGCAGTAACAGTAAGTGATTTCAAAGGTGATGCGAATCACATACAATATTTTATAAACACTCTTATTATAGTTATTTATTATCATTGTCATCATCACCATTTTGTTGTTGTTATTTGGTTATTTATAGAGGACAAGGAGTTTTATAAATGGCACCCACTTTTTTTAATTTACCTACCTGATGAAAAACATGTTTTGCTTTCAAGTTGATGAACAAATGTGACGAAATTTTCGACACCTGCGAGTGGAAATCTTACAACTACAGTTGCTGCGAGGGATTTTTCCCCGTGTTTACCGAGAGCGGTTTTTGCTACGCCTTCAATTCAAGACACTACGAAAGGAGAGTGCCAGGGTCCATTCATCACATTTTTAAATTAAATTTTCCACGCATTATTTTCCGGTCTTTGCAGGAGCGACAAAGAATTACCGCCATTTCATATGCAATATATCAAAGAGACCGATATCAAGTGGGCGATGAAATTCGCCGTCAAAGATGATGAAGTCAATATGCCGGTAAGTGATCAACCGTTTAGAATTTTATCAATACCTAAGTGAGTACACTATGCAAAATCTCGGGTTTGGGGACTTTGAAATACCTACATCATAGTCTAGTGGGAAGGGAAATGAGACACTGGGTGCGCTTAAAAATGTCTCGTTATGCATAAGAGCCAGGCCGCGGGCCCAGCACACACAAAGCATTTTCTATGCCAATAGTCTATAATAATGGAATGCTGTTCGTTTGAGATTTCCGTTCGATTTTATTAAAATGATTATTGTTACTTTCCTTGTGAAAGCGGGCGATTTTCATATGGCAATTTTCCACTCGAGCGTTTTGCGTGAAAATATAAAGTTTTCGAATCGCTTGAGATATTCAATTACTCTGCTAGGAATGTGGGTACCGAATCCGAATCTTACAAGAAAGTCCTTTTTATGACTGCGTTCTTGGAGAAGTACCTATACAATACAGAGTTTCACGAGCTCATAATTAGGCGTCAATCTTTGCCAGCCGAATCTACAATCAAAAGAAAAGGGAAGAATTTCCCATGAACGTAGGCTGTAAAATAAGCTACAACCCCCTGAATGCATTTTGTGGCAGAATGCAAAAAAATTGAAACAATTAACCTTGAAAACGATGCATGCTATCGAAGTGCAACAGAATACGCTTCTTTCGGTTGAACACCCTGAAATTTCACAATTTTGTATGAAGTCCTGGAAAAACGGACACACAAATAAGGTGGAGTACTCGGTGGAATAATTTTTCACCTCGTTGAAACTCACCGAGTTCCAAACTACCAACCCCAGGTACATTTTTTAATTGATTTTTACTCTTAGTATGTGCTAAATATCACTATTTCTCAAACAGTTTCAAAAATGTTGAATTAGTGGACGTGGTACAACCGAAATAGGGAATTTAAGTTGCAAATGATGATAAAGGCAAACCACTTGGCAGGGTTACAACTGAGACCTAAATGAACGATTTGACCCGCAGTGCTTTTCTTTTCGTCCCTTAGGATTTGAATAGCGCCCCTTTTTCAAAATGGCGGATTTTATCTAGGGGCAGAAGGTATCAAATAGCCTAGTGATGTCCAACTTCGTTAAAATATATGGAGCTATGTCTCAATCGGTGTCTGAGACATCAAACACTAATTAAAAAAATGGTGGAACATTGCCATCTACCGCAGGCAAATTTGGTGGAGGCGCCAAAAGGAATTTACTACTGCCATAAGAAAATTGCTGTAACAATTTTATTTTGCAACGGATTTCAACACAAGACATTCCATTATGTGAAAAAGTGAATTCTTCTTGTCACCTTATACCTTCCATTAAAAAAAGACGTTGAGGAATGTTGAAAAAAAAATTAAAAAATAATTTGAAAAAAAAAAGATTTTCAACATTTTTTTATTTTCATGCAATTGGCCCTATTTGTAGACTTTGATGTGCCCTTCCCAATCTTGCATTTTTCTGACTCATATCTATGCATTACGCGCCGCCATATTGAAAAAATGATGTCTGAAAAGAAGTTTTTGACAATATATTGATTTTGGCCCTTGTGACATTAAAATGTTTATATACATATGAAAGCGCATTCAATCCTCCACAGTTCGACATCTGAACCAGCTCTCTGCGACTCACGGTTCTTGAGCTAGACCTCCTGGAAGTATCAATTTTCGGTTCCAAAAGAATTAAAAATCACCTCTTGGGGCTGTGCCAGGTCCACCAATGTTCATGATTTGAGATAAATGACGACGCGTGATCGTTGGGTAATTTGAATAAGACATGGTGGTGATCCAGTGGTGAAATCTGGTAGGCGCGGTCACTATTTAACACCGAAAATTGATACTTCCGGAAGCTCTAGCTCAAGAACCCCGAGTCGCACAGAGATGGTTCAAAAATCAAATCGTGGAGAATTGAATGTACTTTCATACATCCATAAACATTTCAATCTCGCATGGACTTAAATTTAGTTATTGTCAAAAACTTCTCTTCAGATATCATTTTTTCAACATGGCGGTACGCACTGCAAAGATATCAATCGGAAAAGAGCAAATTTAGAAAGGGCACATCAAAATCTACAAATAAGGCAATTTTCATGAAAATAAAAAAATAAAAAAAATCTTTTTTTTCTCAAATTATTTTTAATTTTTTTCTTCAACATTCCTCAATGTCTTTTTTCATGAAAGGTATCAGATAACAAGAAGAATTTACTTTTCTACAAAATGAGATACCTTGTGTCAAAATCGGTTGAAAAATAAAAATGTTACAGCAATTTTCTTATGACCGTACCAAATTCATTTTGGCGCCTCCACCAAATTTGCCTGCGACAGATGTCAATGCTCCACCATTGTTTTAAAAAGTATTTGATGTCCCAGAAATCGATCGAGACATAGCTCCACATATTTTAACGAAGCTTGACATCAAATACATTCGATACCTTCTGCCCCTAGATAAAATCCGCCATTTTGAAAAAAAGGCGCTATTCAAATCCTAAGGGACGAAAATAAAAGCACTGCGGGTCAAATCGTTAATTTAAGTCTTAGTTACGATCCTGCAAAAGGGTTTGCCTTTATCATAATTTGCAACTTGTTTTTTCCTACCACGTCCACTAAATAAAACAATCTTCAGGGTCACAGATTTCTAAGGCTGTAGCTCCTTTATGCAGCATTTTTCGACCTATGTTCAACAGGACTTTTCTTCGTGGATTTAGCCGTAGAATACGCTATGAAATACTCAGGGCTCATTTTGGGACCAGAAAAAAGTCAATCATCTACAAAAATCATGTATTAACCTTCAAAAAAATGTCAAAACGATTTTACTCGAAAGTTATCGAAGTTCAACAAGAGCGGCTTTTTTCCGACGAACACTCTGAAATTTTACAGTTTTGCATGAAATCCCGGAAAAAGTACCTACACACTAAAAAGTTGAGGTAATTCTTACTTCGTCTTTTCCTAAGTTACCCCACCGGCCCACCGCACCCCAGCCTCGAGTGAGTTTCAAATTTCCTTGAGTAGCTATACTTGAGTAATATCACAATTATTTTTTTGGCAGAAGAGTAGAAGAGTACCTACATAAATTCTGATCGTCCTCCGAAAAAACTCTACCAGATTCAGAAAGTTCAGGAAAAATGCTATAAGAATTGCATCTTGAATCGTACGACACATTTCGATCGGTTTGATAAGAATAGGTGGAAATTAGATTTTTAATAAAAAAATATATTTATTTCAAATTCATAATTCATTGCTTTGGATTTCTGTATTGCGCAAGAGTTGACAAGTGCCTTGTTTAAAAAAAAATTGAAAACCGACGTGAAAACTTTTTTCACAACCTGTTTTTTGCAGTTTCTTAATGTACTTATTTTGATCATCTTTCGAAGATACGCCACCAAAATCAGAAAGCACATGCAAAATGCTATAGGAAAATCTTCTCAAATCTTTGCTGTAAAAAAGTGCATTTCGATTTTATTCAAGTACGGTCCTAGATTTTCTTTTGGGCTCTAGGCCAACTTATCAAGGAGTCCTGGCAGAGGAAAAATATCTCCTCTCACAATAATTCAAGCTCAAACCTAGATAACACCCTGCATCTTCGTGACCAATGACCAAAAAATTTTTTGTTTTCTTGATCTGGACTCGACTTGGAGTCTCTGCATTAGCCTTGTCGTATTAGTCGTGAATCACCTTGTATTTATTTAGTGATACCTCTATCAGGATGTATGAAGTATAGGGGTAGGCAGGTACAGGTAGGTAAGTATCTACTAAGTAGTGGTAGGTCGGTACTTACCTGATGATTTTTCTAAAAATAGAAATGGCGCTGCACGACTAGAATTACTTTCCTCACTTCGTTTCAGTAATTTTTCCAACATCGCCAAAGAAGGTACTCCGTTTAGATTAGTTTGTGGCTAATGGGCTCACTCTCGTATATTCTACAAATGTGTATAAGGATGAGGAGATATCTGTCATAATTCATGTCTTTTATATACCCACCTACATAATTTATACAGTCATGTATCGATTTTTTCAAGCATAATAAATATATATCGACACCTAAACCGTGTCGCATTTGAAAATGGGCCTACACGACGCCCAGTGCATCTACTTTCGATATCAGTTGGAATTTTCCGAAAAAAGTCGATCCCCGATCCGGAAAGATCGACTAGTTGAGTCCTACACCAAACGCAGATCGTCCTGGTCAAAACCCGGGTGAGCGGCCGTTTTGGGTTGTAATGGCCAATAAGGCCAAGAGAGAATTCGGAAGTTCATAGCGTCCGAGAGGGAAATGGTGGAAAACTTGAACCGCAGACTTGATTTGATTCTTTGTTATGTCCCATCTGCCGAATTTAGTTTTAATGCATTCGATAGATTTTGAATCATTAGATGTCAAAGTTTTGAAGTTTGGCACCTCTTATCATTGACAGAAGATGACATATAGAGTAATACTTTCAACTCTTTTGAATTCAGTTTGTCAAAGGCTTCGAAATACTTATCGCAACTCAAGTTCCATGAGATATAGCTTGTGATTTTTTTGACAGTGGCATTTTCGTTTGGTAGACGACAGCCAAAAACTGATTGTCACATATCAGGGCAAAAATTTGTCGGATCAACGGCTTGAAAAAGCCATATTACATGAAAATCAAGTAAAACTTATGTAAAAATGAAAAATAAATGAATAACAATATAAATTATCAAAATGTGAACGCTGCTCCATCTCCGCGTAAAAATTCTTCACCGGATCGCTCTTTTCCTCTTGTCCCCTTTCTTACATACTGCTTGCATTCGAGCCGAAATTACAACTAATAGTCGTAGCCTTTTTGCAACAATGCATAATTTCCCACGGCGCGCATTTGACTAATGTTATTTTTCAGAGTTTAATACATCATTAGAAATGGCATGAAACAAGCTTTCGCCTGCTTTTTGATCCATCTCTCCACCTCGATTCATAAGCCAGTATTGGCCTCGCGACAAGTGGGCATACTGACTGGTCAACCCTGTATTTTACTACAACAATGTGAAATGATTACTTTCAAGATCTATGGTCTCTATTAAAGCAATGAAACGACCGTGTTATTTAGCAAAGAATTTCGACTAAATGAAAGCTTGATATAAAATAATGCACCAATTTACTATCGAAGCGAATGGTCAACATCAGCGGAAAGCGGAACACACCCATTTCCACGATCTGGATTTGCACTGCCATTATTTCCCGCCAGTAGAAAAATTCGATGTATTTTAGAGGTGGCATAGAATAGCATTTTAATTGTAAATTTAATGGGCTTTGATTATTTCAGCACAGGAACAAATATTTTATCGAAACCACTCCGGATTTTTCAATAACAACGATTTCCCTTAATTTTTGTGCCTCGCATGGTCATACCTAATAGCAGAATTAGGCCTTTTTGCATAAAGCCCAGGAGGCGTATCGCGATATACAGGGTCACTCACTTTGAATAATGACATGAAAATTTGTACGGTCTGCTGATGCTGGCGGTTTCACTCATTTTGCAAAACACCCGACGGCAGTTGGGCAGAAGAGGTATATGAGTAGCTGTAGGTATAGGTATAGATAGACATTGTCAGGTATACCAACGGTCCTGCGTTGTTGTACGATAATGTTACGTATTCCACGTACGGGTTCGATTGTAATTGAGAAGATTGTTTTAAAACACACACTGTTCATTACTGCGTACTACAATAAATACACGCCAACAATTATCTACTTGGAATATCGCAGGTTACTACTTTGCTTCTTTCGCACTCGATCGCTTCCAATTCAATAACTGACTGTGGGCCGACGATTGATGCCTTATACAGGGTGTAACCGATCGACCGTAAAAAAAGTATACCACGTTGTTGCGAAGTGATACCTATATCAGTGACAGAAAAATGTTACAAAAAATTAGTGGCTTCTTCTGGCTGAGGAATTACTATCCAAAGAAGTAGAACACTGGCAACTCTGCACAGCCACAAAAAAAAAAGTGAATTCGTAAATCGTATCTCTATGGAAATAGCCCAGGCGCCAGGGAAAACAATAAAAAAATAATTGTTTCCTGGCTGGAAACTAGCTTAAAACGATCTGTGTAGCTTAGGTTTTGACATACTAGTTTCCCCCCTTTCAGAAATGTCGGCGTCATGTCGCCATCATCAACAAGAAGTGCACCAGCGTGGTTTTTGCCGAATATCTTAATTTTGAGTCATGTGACAGCAAAAGATGTGAGGAGTCATTTTCAAGCCTATGAAATTCCCTACAGTTTGGTTTTTCAATCAATTTTCTGCGACCTATGGTCTTTGAGATAGAGCTTCTGGAAGCGAGTCATTGTCGTGAAAGCTCCATGGCCACTTGACTAGAAAAACTGAAATGTCAATGTGACAAAAAGAAATTCAAAATGAGATTACTCGAGAATTCTTCATGCTATAGTTGCGGTGATGGTCTTGAACTCTTCCTCTTGAACCGTAGATTACGAATATTGAAAAGTCAGAAACGTCACATTGTACATATACAGGGTGTACTACGGGAATCAAATCAGAACAGAGAAATTTGACATATTTCTTCGATTTAGCCTATGCGAAACTCTAAGCACTTATCACGAGTCCAATATCAATATACATTGCTCTGTAAGCTTCACTTGATACACTCAAGAAGTGGTCAGCTCACAGCCTTCCTGCAAAATGTTTTGAAGGCCCTCTGAAATCATCAAAATTTACAGTAGCAAGAAATGTATGTAACAGTATATTATATACCAAGGAACCAAAGTAAATTTTTCATCCCTTGGGTGAAGTTTGTTGCTCGAGGGCCCTTTGGGTCCAAATCATCAAATCAAAAATTCACTTTGGTCCCTTGATATATAATATACTGTTATATTCATTCCTTGGTACTGTAAATTTTCAATATTTTGATGAATTCAAAGGGCCTTCAAAACATTTTTCAGTAAAGCTGTGAGCTGACCACTTTTTTAGTGTATTAAGTGAAGCTTATAGAGCAAATCTATATTGATATTGGACTCGTGTTAGGTGCTTAGAGTGTCGCATATAGGCTAAATCGAAGAAATATGTAAAATTTCTCTGATCTGATTTGATTCCCTCAGTACACCCTGTATATGTACAATGTGACGTTTTTGACTTTTCTATATTGGTAATCAACGGTTCAAGAGAAGGAGTTTAAGACCATCACCGCAACTATAGCATGAAGGATTCTCGAGAAATCTCATTTTGAAATTTTTTTGTCATATCGACATTTTAGTTTTTCGAGTCAAGTGGCCATGGAGTTTTTACGACAATGTCTCTCGCTTCCAGAAGCTCTATCTCAAAAACCATAAGTCGCAGGAAGATCATTTAAAAACTATCCCGTAGGGAATTTCATTGGTTTCAAAATGACCCCTAACATCTTTTGCTGTCAGATGGCCCAAAATCAAGATATTCGGCAAAAACCACGCTGGTGCACTTCTTGTTGATGATGGCGACATGACGCCGACATTTCCGAAAGGGGGGAAATTGGTATGTCAAAACACAAACCACACAGATTGTTTTAAGCTAGTTTCCAGCCAGGAAACGATCATTCCCTTATTGAGCTGATTTTTGCTCCCTGGCGCCTGGGCTAAAAAGGAATTATTGTAGTCGGCATTATTCAAGAATGTTTCGCCCAGCTACACATGTAAAGTGTCATTGTCAGCTAGGTCATAGTTCTTTTTGGTTGCCGTGAAGGCAAAAAGGTTCATGATGCTGTGTTGCAACGTAATCCACTGGTAATATTAGTAGAATTTCAAAGCGCGAATAAAAATAACTGGTAAGGCAAAAAACCAGAAATTTATAACCTCAGAGGCTGCGCAGTAGCTCAACGCAGTTTTGAATAGTTTTACTTTCTACATATCTCTTCTATTGAAGAAGACAATCAAAGTGTTAATTGCGAACTTCTCATTACCATTACAAGAAAAGTACTGGAAGCAAAATAGAAATAATACGTGTCATACATTCTCAGTAGGTTAGAGAACATCAACGCAGTATACTTTTCCCGGTCGACCGGTTACACCCTGTATAGGTCTGACTAATCCATCTCGAGTGTTCTATGCATTCTCCAGCAGTTTCCACAGCGACCCGGCATACGATTTCGCGACGACTCTCGAAAAATCCTACACATTTAGCGTATAATTCTGCCGTGCTCTAGAGCCGGCGCCGCCGCCAAATGGACAGATGTGTCTTGATCGAGCGTTGGAGTCTCCCCATATATTTCAATGCCAAGCCATCACCTATACTCTAGAAATGTCCAGAGCTCCGAATTTGTACACTGCAACGCAATGAAAGAGCCTAGAAAGATCGCGTGTTTACCAGAATGCACGGGGCCGCTCGTAACAATAATACTGTTACGAGCGGCGATTCTGGATAGCACGCGATCTTTCTAGACTCTTCCCGTTAGATCGCAGTGTAAAAGTGCGGAGCGTTCTGGTGTGTTCCAGAGCGCGCGCGTAGGCTTTTTCCCGTACAACTGTATGGAGACTTCAGCAGTGGGTCAAGCTACATCTGTTCATTTTGGCGGTGGTCCCACATACCAGAACACACGGAAAGCACGCGAAAGGTGTGTGATTATTCGGGAGTCGTCTAGAAACCATATACTGGGTCACTATGGAAATTGCTGGAGGATGATGGGAAGTTCGGGAACACTAATCGGAGACATATATTTGTAAGCAGCGTCCTTAGCGCGACAGTCAGTTATGAATTGGAATGCGAAGTGGTAGCGAGCGGATTAAAAGCGAGCATTGTCGGACTGGTCCACCGGGCAACCGGGCAAATGCCCGGTAGGCCAATCCCCAGTTTGAAGGCCAAATTCTCCACATTTGGAAAACATTGCACTTTGATTTTTTTTTCCAAATTTTTAATTTCGTATCAAAGTCTGGTCCACTTTTGTTTCTGCATATCATGCATTGATTATTTCTTGGTAGTCACTAGTCGTGGAATGACAAGATTGTATGTGTGAGGCTCCCGCAGTTGGTTTGTTTTATCTGCCATCTAGTCGTGCTCTTTCTTTACCGTCTATGTAGAATTTACATCTTTACCACATGCAGAAATCATCGGCAAATTCGCAAGTAGATCAGTATCTTTTCCTTACTCTAGAAAAGAGATGTCCACTTCAAAGTCATAGACGCGATTGCGCTGTTCGAACTTCAAACTTGATCACGTGGTCAAATAGATAGTTTGAAACGAACTGATAGGGGACATTGAGGTGAGTGTGAACACTGAGTGGATCACAAGAAGTAATAAACGTGAAAACGAACATGATCATCATAGGATATTTGGTCACAATTTTCAAAATGAATTTTTTAATGTTGGTGTTCTGCCGAAAGTTCCGTTTTTTTATGAAATAATCCATTGATTGCGTTAGCTTAGACACTGTTCCCCTACACAAGTTGAAGTATGTTTGGTTGTCTACATCTGAGTGTGGTTGTGTTGTACAACAGCGAAGGTTACTGTTGTATGTTGTGTTGCCTATTATTATGCTCCAAGCTTAATAAAAGTAAAATGAGTAGGTAAAGCCTAGGTGCATCTCATTAGATTACGTTGTTATCGAGTGTTAGAACGGTCAATTAGAACACCAAAATTGCAATAGTGACTTTATCAATATCTGGAATAGCGTTTGACTGATCTAAATTGAAATTTTGAAAATATTCCAGAAACATTTCAGTTAGGTACTTATATTTTTTTTCTCCGAATCAGCCAAAGTGTGCCAAACAATTAAGGAATCGCATTTTATAGCATGTTTCATGGTGGCCTCCGAATTTTATACATATCAGGTTTTAGAAAAAAGGAATTCAAGCTATGGAATGTTAATGACCTCAAAAATTCATATCTTTTTCATTGTGTGTTCTACAATAATGGATGAAAAAGTAATGTTGAGAAGAAATTATAATTCGAATAATTTCAAGGGTGAGTATTCATTCTTTGAGATTATTCAATTTTCAAGATAATTCAGTTATCGAGATTATTCAATTTGCGAGATTATTTAATCTTCAAGTTTATTCAATGTTCAGGACCACCTGACTTTTGGTTAAAGGCACGCTTGCGCGCCTTCATGACCTAGTAAATCAAAACTGTTGATGAGCTTTATATGCAAAAATCCGGCTGGGTTTAATTTTTGTTCGCTATTATTTCTGTAATTCCTGGACTAATGTTGGAATAATGTTATAAGCGGCGATTCTGGATAACACGCGATCTTTCTAGACTCTTCCCGTTAGATCCCTGTGTACTATGCGGAGCGTTCTGGTGTGTTCCGGAGCGCGCGCGTAGGCTTTTTCCCGTACAACTGTATGGAGACTTCAGCAGTGGGTCAAGCTACATCTGTTCATTTTGGCGGAGGCGCCGGTTCTAGAGCACGGCAGAATTAGACGGGTAATGTGCAAGATTTTTCGGGAGTCGTATGGAAACCGTATGTCGGGTCACTGAGGAGACTGCTGGAGAATGCATGGAACATTCGAGATGAATTAGTCGGACCCATACATATAAGGCATCAGTTGTCGCCTCACGAGCAGAGGCGTATCTACGGGGGGGCAAGTGGGGCACGTGCCATGGGCGCACTTTAATACTCAGGGCGCAAATGAGAGGGAAAGATAGAAATGTGAAAAAATGAAGAAAAAAATTGGAAAAACGAATCAAAGACCAAGTTTTTTGAATTTCATATAATTATATACAGGATGTCTCAAAACTCACGCCCCAGAGAAAATGAAGCAAAACTAGATAGCAGTCAGATGTGTAATACCGAGGAAAAAAAATCTACCTCAAATGGTATTCGAGAAAAGACAAAGTTAAGTTAACCAATCACAGACCTGTACATTTGAGGTATGTTACCTCAATTTCGAGTTGCTAGGTTCAAGTATCTAAATCTGGCAGTGTCACAGTTACAGTGAGCCAAACATTTATTGCAAAATGACAGGCAGTTGGTATTACTTTCAAAACTTAGCATCTGGGTTAAATTTTGCAAATTTACCTCAAATTGACCCTCCGGGACTGGTGGATTCAAAAAACTCATGACTCCTTTATGCAAGCAGCAATACATTTTTTTCTTACGTTTCCTGGGAACCTATTGTTGTCAGCACCATGTCAGTGTTCTCTGGAGCGCGAGTTCTGAGACACCCTGGATAATGTAGATATTTGAACTATTGGGCGCAATTCGTGTGAGCAATAATTTACAAGCGAAATGGGAACAGAGAAAGAAGGAAAACCAAAACCAATACATTCAAACAGACAATCAACTTTCAACTTTTTCATCTGATCTAGGTATAACCTATAACAGAGACCCTATTTTCGAAACCAGGGAACAGTTCATCAGGTGATGTTGCCTAGGTGATAGCCTAGTGACAGCCCTGGTTGCCTAGCAACTTTGAATGGGAACGGATCACACGTGGGGGCCCTATTTGTCGTTGGCCCACCTGAATTCTGAAAAACTGCCTGAGGCGCATTTCCCAGGGTTTCTAATTCAGGGGCGCAATTTTCATGTTTTGCCCTGGGCGCAATTTACCCTAGATACGCCACTGCTCACGAGCAGTTATGAATTTGAATGCGAAGTGGTAGCGAGCGGATTAAAAGCGAGTAGTAATCGCAGCGATATTCCTAAGTGAATAATTGTTGACGTGTATTTATTGTAGTACGCAGTAATAAACAGTGTGTATTTTAAAACGATTGTCTCGATTATATTCAAACCCGTACGCAAAATACGTGACAATGAAAAATATTTTTCTTTCCTCCGTTGTTTTCTTGATCGTTGTGTTTCAAGCAAATGTTTTGAGTTTGAAGATTTGATTTGGTCAGCGTCTTTTTTTGTTATCAGCATTATTATTATTATTAAAGTAATTCGCTTGCGGCGCTAACTGGGACACGGGCCCCTCTGACTTCCCCTTCGGTTTTGAGGCCACTTTCATTCTTTGCCCGGTCGGCCAAAATTTGCCAGTCCACCAGCTTGAGAAGCCTTGTTGATACCCCGTAGACATCCTCGAAACTGTTTGTTGTTAAACTCTTGATTATAGCCACCACTTCTTCTGGGGCCCTATTTTCGGGAAACGTGTGATCCGTGATCCGTGCCTAGGTATGTGAAGTTGCTAGGCAACCAGGGCTGTGATTGGCTGTCCCCTAGGCAACATCACCTGATGATCTGTTTCCCGGTTTCAAAAATACGGCCCTAGATGAGAATTCATAAAAATAGCATGAACTACCATTATTTTTTATGGTAACAAGGTTTCTATAACGAGAGCTGCTGTAAGTGGGGTCAAGACGACAACAGACTCATCAGTTCAACCAATTGGATCAAAGTTCACCAAAACAGGCCTCCACTGAACAATGATAACGCATTTTCTCGAACATTTTCGGGGTCGAAGATAATAGGGGGTAACTTCTCTTTTCCCCCCCTATTTTTTTATTCCATTTATCATTTTCAAGAATCTTCAAATTTTTGGATCCTACGTTCGATTTGAAAAATAAAGCTAATCTTGCAAGAATTTGATTAGAGGCGTCATTCTCATTCTCGAGATATTTGGGTTTGAAACTTTGGAAAACATCTCGCAAACACCACTTTCAAAGGTCTAAGAATCAGAATACAAAAAAACTCATGCTCTCTCAGCTAAAATAGGTTTGCTAGAATTTTTCAGTTGATGAACCACCATTCTTTCTAAGAAACGGGAAGTTTTCAGGCAAAATTTTTCTGGGTTCATTGAAAGTGGAGATTTTAAGATGTTTTCCGAGGTTTCTAACCCAAATATCTCAAAAACGAAGCCTCTGTTAAAAATTTTGCAAGGGTAACTTTCTTTTTTAAGTTGAACAAAGAATCCAAATATTGGAACGATTCCCAAAAATATTTGAAGGAGTAAAAAATAGGAGAAAAAGGGGAAGGATATCCCCTATTATCTTCGCTCCTAAGAATGTTTGATAAAACGCGTTATCATTAAGAAAGTTGTAGCGAGAGTTGTAGAAAATCTTGGTGTGGGTGTGTGTGACTATGGGCAGTAGTAGTAGTAGTGCTCTTGAATAGAAATTTTGGGAAATAATAGATTCGATCGTAGTTTTGGTGTCGCACCCAGTAGTAAGAGTTGTAAACTGAGCCCCGAGTTTTATGTAGAATAAAGGTGGCGGAGGGGAAAGCGTGTAGGTAGGTTTAATGAGATCTGTCCCTTTTTCAGATTTACATCCTGAATTCGGACCAAGAGGCCGGCATCGACGTGCAACCGCAACACATTTGGGATTTCAAAGTGGACAAGATCTCTTTTTCAGTGAAACAAACATACACCACTCGAGACACCAGCCAGTTGTCAATCAAACAGAGACATTGCGTGTTTCCGAACGAGATTAAATTGAAAATCGATCACATATACACATACACTGCTTGCACGAGGCAATGCCGCATGGACAATTCCATGCAGTTCTGCAACTGCGTGCCGCACTTCTATCCTCAAACAGGGCACTATCCCCACTGCAAACTGGACAGCCTCAAGTGCATAGATAGGCACCTGCAGGAAATCAAGTCGGTGGACAGGTGCTCCTGTCACCTAGGATGCGACAACACCGTCTACGAAGTGGAGAAGCTGCTTAATGAGGGGTATTAAAACCGTCCAATCTTCTGTGATGTGTCGTGTCTTTCCTGTCGTTTTGTTGGCGAATTTAATTAAAAAAAAGAGACAAAGAACAGGCACGAGCACATACAGACACACACCAGGAAACGAAAAAATAAAACGTGATAATTTGCATTTCAGGAATCTCGGGGAAGAAGAAAAGAAACAGCTCGTCGCTGAGTTCGTCTCGTGGCCGATGGTTCGATACAAACGTGAAGTGCTGTTCGGTTGGGTAGATTTGCTCGGTTCGAATTGCTCCAAAAAATGCAATTAACGAGGCAAAATTAGTTCTAAACCCGGAAGAGTTCGTTTTTAACTGTTTTATTGTGGGTCAGTGCACACACTGACTGGGTAATCCGAAATGTCCGGATCAAGGATCAAATTGAAAAATGCTGATTGAAACCCATTCCAGAAACGATTAGGTCATTGAAACGAATTCCTCTTTTTTAGAACGCGTATATCAAATTGATGACTTTACCGAAAGTGCTAATTTCAAAGAGCTGTTGTATTCACCTTGCTTAACATTCTTGGATCGAGGACTCTCTAGTGATCCTTATTAAATCCTTTTAGTTTCTTCTCACATGGATTATGATTCTGTGCCCCTCGTCCGATGACGTCCATCAGGGTGAGCTCCTCCTCACTACACTTTGTACAAATTTTTAGCGACTGATAATGCTTTTTATACACTTTATTCTGATGTTTCTACTCAAATTGGCAGGTGATAATGAAAAGTTCGCTACTGAAATTTCTCCGCTGTGGAATTAAATCAGTCAAATAAGATTTCATGGCATCTCCTCCGAACCATTCCAGGTTTAAGACCTATTTTGCCTCGAGCGGCCCGTCGCCAAGAGCACTAATTATCCCTCCTTTTTAGTGTCTTTCGGTGGAATTGCCGGATTGTTTTTAGGGTTCAGTTTACTGTCCGGTGTCGAGATCCTGTACTATTTCACGGTACGGGCGTGTTGCATGGCTGTCAGGGAACGTACGGAACTGGAAAGGATTCAGCATCTAGAAGCGTCCAAACCGCTTCCCGATTATGATCTGAGTCTGGTACCCTATTTCGTCCACGATCCTTATCCGGGCAGCGGACTGAACGAAGTAGCAAAAGGATACTACCACGAGAACTTGCGCGCCGCCCTTAAAAACGTGAGATTTTCCATATCACCTGCCTGCAACTGCTCCCGAGTTATTATCATGTCAAAGTTGTTCCATCTCGTGAAATCACGCACAGTATCTTTCAGAAAATCGCACCCATCAATCAAGGCAAATTGAAACTTTCCGACAACGTTTTGCCACCGTTTGGGATCGAGTTCATGAATTAGCTGTCATGTATAATACTTGACGCAGTTTTATACAGTGAGTATGGCAATTCCTCTTTCTAATCAAATCTGAGAATTAAAATAAATTTAGGGCCGGTATTTTCATCATACCGGACAATTTCCGGGTATCTCTGGATGGAAACAATTGAGGCGTTCTTTGCAAAAACCCCATTTGTCACTTTGTGGTAAAAATTAATTTCGAATCTTCAAGACCATGCTAGACCCAATCCACTGAAGAAATCTCTGCAAAACCTAAACCAGTGTGAAAAAATTTTACGTGTAAAATCAGATTATGGTATCCAGAATTTTTTTTAAATTTACAAGTGGGGTTTTCGCAAAGAACGCCTCAATTATTATTGTTTCTCTGGTATTTGCTTTTCAGGCAAAGTTGTCCGAAGATGAAAATACCGGCCACGGACCTGTATTCAAGCTGTTCTGATATTAGAGTATCTCGCCACGGCCCCTAATACTGAGCTGAAAAATCCGTCATATTAGAGCTTCCGAACACTGATCAATCTATTCAATCAACGCATCAACAGACACTTTTAGACATCAAAATCACTTGATCGTACTTAGAGGTAGGTACAGAAAATTATTTTTCAATAAATCTAATGATAGGTTATTCGTGCTTCCAGACACTGATGCAGACAGGAATATGTTGTTGGGTGTTGCTGTTGTGATCCTGTTGAAAAGCTTGGTGTCTAACTGTCACTGTCACTCAAATTAAAAAGCAGCCGCGATCAGAAACCTGCTAATCAGTGATTCTCAAACTTTGTTCGTACTACATATATTTTTTTTAGGGCCAAACAATAAACAATCCTGATCGCGCGTTTCGAAGAAACAAACACATTTGTGTTAATGCACACTTCAATTCAGGAACAAGTATCAACATCTACAAATATCAAATTATAAAATTACTCAATTGCAAATTTCAAGTTTCCGTAGGCTTTTGATAACTTCTCTGAGAACTCTTATTTTATTTACCATGGTAGCACCCGTATGAAGTTATTTAATGTTCGGCCTGGTATTTCGAACAGAAGTCCAGTTTAAGTACAGGTCCATAACACCAGCGCTTAATATTGTACCAATAAAAAAATATGTATATCTACCGGCGTTTCTATTAAATATATTCCAGTATCATACATTTTAGCACAGAACAACACAATAGTCGTCATCGTATCTCAAAGCACATGGTACATTGAAAATTATATACAAATAACATTATACAAAATATTCTCACATGTAAAAAGAAGTTATTCAATAAACTACATTAAGTACTGAATTAATTGAGTTGAATAAAACACTACATAATTAAGTATCACTATTAACTATATTTACTAACAGAATTTAAGAGACTCACTGACCAGCAAAAAAACAAAGAGAAGTAGGTAAGTATCCAATTTTTACAACTACGTAAGTACAGAAACATCACAAAAGTAAAGGCTAATACTTTGATTTCACACTATTGCAGTAGGTACCTAATTGTGATTTTTTTTCGGAATTCTTTACAGGAACGTGACTTAAGTGCGCATCTTTCATTTGTCATCTAGTAAAATGTTCTAATACACAAGCCAACACTTAAAATGAATACAACAATTAATATATCAAACATTGATACAGAGAAGTTTCTCTTGATTTGTTGGTTATTCCATCAGATTTGTCATTCAAATCATAATTATATCTCTTAACGAGACGAACAGCTCAATCGCACTCAATTATTTCAACATTTCCCCTTCATTTATCGGTCGCATTAGGATTGGTGTAGCTGAACCCTTGAAATTGAGTCTGATCCATCGATTGGAGAATATTGTGTTCAATCGGCGTCAGTTTGGCCTTTTCAACTGTGAATGTTTTGTCGAAGTATTGCGTATCCAACGGATGTAACTGCAACAATTTAAAATAGCAAACAAAAAGGGGGAAGCTGATGGGAGATTTTACCAATTTCGGTTTAAACGGCGCCTCGAGCTGCCTGGCTTCGAGCTTGTCCCACTGGATTTCTCTGAAGAACGGCTGGTCTGTGATGTCCCCGTGCGGGCAGAACCTAGTTCCCAGTCTTTTGTTGTGGTCTTTCTCTAGAAACTGCAAAAACATCAATTAATTCGATTTCAATCGCCTACCTATAAAGTTTATCAGTCCGCAGAATCCGTAACTAGATACATCCTTTCTTATATCACGGACTAAACCTATGCATTTCTCCGAAAGCGGAGCACTCCCAATACAAGAACCATTTGCGTACAGCAATTGACCGAACCTAAACTAATTCTGCCGTTAACAGTTGGTAGGTGAATAGACGTCCTGTTTATTTGCCTTTTTAGTGTTATCGATTAAAGTTAAATCATTTTTACTGCTAAATCTTATTTCTTTGAATTACCATAATCATGGAGCTATAAGGGCTGAGGGTAATATACAGTAGCGTCCTATTATCGCCCAACCCACACAAACTTCATTAGATTATTTATTTCTAACAAAAAGGGTGCCATTTTGAAGGGAAGCTATTTATTTGAAGAAAAAATGAAAATTAAACTAATCAAAGGACTTTGTTTCATGCATGCAGTATCCAAATGCTACACAATCAAGGTTTTACTGTACAACTTCCTTGAATAATCGTTTTGAAAATTAGGTACGTTGCGTAAATGGCCGACTAGCTCATATTCGGCATAACAAGCAGCTGAGGGGGGTTCTGTAGAACTATCGGCAAAGACCAATCAAATTCTGTTTTTTTTTAATATTTTATCAAGAATAGGTACCTACTTGCATTATGTAGAGGATTAATCACCCTCAGCTCCAAATACTTCCTACAAAAAGGAGTGCCAGAAGGCTTAAAAATTTGTTTTGCGATACTTGAGATTTTCTAACATTCTTCTCAATGGAATCATGTTTACACTGGATACATGTGGTCTGGTTTTGATTTATCTTGTTGGGATCACATGGTACCTACCTATACTAAGTATCAAAAAGCTGTACTGACTCAGAACGCTCATACACCAGAACATGTTCATAATGCAACATTTCTTCTCATTTCTTGCTGACTGCTACCCTCAAATCATCCATTTCAAATGCTATTGGGTTTTTTAAAAATTTTGAGCTCTGCAGGAAATTATAGTGTTAATTCTCTGGCAATTTCATTATTTTTACTAGAATTATCACTGGCAAAAAAAGAAACAAAAGAAACTTTTCAATTACCTACGGTTATTTTTTCAATATGGCGGTCTTAAGCTACACGATATCAAAAGTATTATGGCTAAATATAATACCGGTATTGTAAGAAATCCAAAAATGCATGACACTTGAAGCCCCCAGGGTCAAAAATCAAAGGGAAACCAAAAACGGGTTTTTTGGATCCTGGCAGCTTCCGTGCTTTATCCAGCTTTCTACCGTTAGTCGTTACCTTGGAATTCGATTTCAAATTTGACATAAAAAATCAAAAGAATACTGCTTACTTGTAACAGTATAGCACTGGCTTCAGTTGTCAAAAATCTGGGAATCACTGGCTTCTCGTTGCAGATGGACCAGAAAAGTTCATCTTCATCACAACCACTGAACGGTGACTGACCAATCAGCATTTCGTACAGCAGGACTCCGAACGACCACCAGTCCACACCTTGGTTGTAGTGCTGACCCTTGATGATCTAAAAGTATTTTTTTCTTCAAGTGAAAACATCAGCAAGCTATCACAGAAATTACCTCTGGTGCCATGTAGTCTGGTGTGCCGCAAAAAGTGTCAGCCATTCGATCCAAAAATATCTGCAGCTTGCACATTCCGAAATCGGCTATCCTCACGTGCCCATCGAAATCCAACAAAATGTTATCGAGTTTCAAATCTCTGCAAAATCAAATCAAACCTTGAGTCATGCATTACACAGAAGTTACAGAGTAGGCTGCCTGCGCTCGCTGTATTTTTACGAGAAAGGACGACTTTAACATTCCCTCTTCGTGCCATCATCTAAATAAGTGTATTACTGAAAATATGAAATTATTTTCTGAGGGTCCAACACCCTCAGCCTTGGTGGGAAGCAAATAAATTTTAATATGACATCCGCCATGGATAAAAAAGTTATCTCGAAAATGGCACACAGATAGGGATTATAAACAGCAATAGAATAAATTGGCGCGTTCATTTTGTTAACGAAAATAATACACCGACAACGTTTGTCCTTGAACTTGAACGTCTACCGTGAATACAATTGAGATTTTTTGCCAATAACATTTCACCTATTAATAAATCCGAGGAATTAGTTTGTGCGGAGAAGTTTATACAATCTGTTGAAATTCGATTCATACAGAGTGTGGGAGAAATATTCTTACACTTTAATTTTTGGAAATATAAAAAGTAATTATTAAATATAGGTAAAGGCGTACTGTATATGATGTAGGACTGTAGGTATGTACCGGGTGTTCACGATAAAATTCACGCCCCCTCTAGGAGGTTCCCCTTTGAGATATTTTGGAAAACTGAAAACTTTTTCCCAACGATTTTTCCCCGGGATCTTGAATCAATCGTTTAAAAGTTTTCAATTGGTACCGTATACAGGGTGTGACATGTAACTTTTTTATTTCAAATACGACACCCTATATTTTATTACGTCATTTGATGAAGCCTTTCTTTCTGATTACAAAAATATATAACATTCATGATTTATTTTGACACGGAAGCTGTCAAAAAAATAATAAAATAGGTAGTCAAATGAATTAAAAATTAAAAATTACGCGACACCCTGTATAAGGGACGAATTAGACCATTTATCCATGCAGAGTTGAATTCTGCAGACAAAATGCTGCGAGAATAACTTTTTTTAAGGGAACTGTAGAAACCAAAGCCATCTTGCCGCGAAACAAAATTATTTGACTGCCTATTTTATTATTTTTTCGACAAATTACTTGTCAAAATAAATCATAAGTGTCATATATATTTGTAATCAGAAAAAAAGGCTTCACCAAATCACGGAATAAAATATAGGGTGTTGAATTTAAAATAAAAAAGTTACATATCACACCCTGTATACGGTACCAATTAGAAACTTTTAGAGGATCGATTTGAGGTCCCTGGAAAAAATCGTGAAGAAAAAGTTTTTAGTTTTTCGAAATATCTTGAAGGGGAATCTACTGGAGGGGGGTGAATTTTATCGTGAACACCCTGTACATGATTTGTCATGAATCACACACTCTTTCAAGACAGAAAAACATTACTAGGTGACAAAATCTACGAGGTAAAAGACTATAAAGAAATTATAGTTTTTATTCGAACCTCGAAAAAATCGAATGTAAAACATTCATTTTCCCGGATTACAAAGCGTTAACTAAACGCGAGCATTCGCCTTAGTCGGAAAACGCGCCAACACGGTGCAGTCTACAAGCCTGGTACGTGTACATCTCAAAAGATATTGAGGTGCGCTTTCTGCATTTTCCTCGGCATTTTCTGAGATGAAAATTTGGCAATGTCAAGCGTATTTTGAAAATCTCAGTTCGGTGAAAAGCAAGTAGAGTTGACGACACACCACAGGGACCTGTGGGCGGGGCTGAACAGAAAAGCAAAAATTGTTTTGGACGAGTCCGTGTGTTGAAATTGGGGAAGCAACACCGTCAGCTGGAGTGGTGGACCATTACCAGGTCACAGGCAAACCTAAAATCCCACTGCAAATCTAGGTGCACCACTAGATAAACTCAGTTCGCGCATCAGTTAGGCTCCGCCCACAGGTCGCTCTGGTATTCCGAGTACTCTACAGCGAGTGATGACAAGTTTGAAACATCATCAATTTAGTTCCACTTGACTTTTTGGAAAAAGCTGGACGACAGATTGTAGCCTGCTGTCTTTTCTATTTATGCTCAAAATTTCAATTGAATACCACGACTGTAGATCGCAGAATAAGGGGGAAGGCGACGCGGGTTCAATTTTTTCGCTGGTCAAATCCAATCAGAGTACAACGCTCCGCGGCACGCGACAAAACGAGATTACACCAAAGTCTTTCAACAGAAACCAGAAACGCCGCGAGATTGGTAGATTCTAGAAAAAATCTACCGCCTACACTTGCAGTTTTGAAATGTATAATGGGAAAATCCGTGTAGACATTTTCATTATCTATAGCTTGAAAACTATAGTGATGAGAAAAATGAAATGCAAATTCATTTAGTTACTGTTGACTCAAGGTTTAATCATTATTCGTTTTAAACTATGGATAATAAAAATATGGCTTTATGGACTTTTTCATGGCACCTACATTTTGTTGTCTTTAACACTGCACCAGCAATTTTTTCCCAAGGGAGGAGTTAATCAACTTATTTATCCGTATGGTTTTAATTTTAGTCGTATGCGCAGGGCGCAGCATCGCTCATTGGCTCTTGTGGCACAACGCACGGCATGTAAGCCAAAGAGCGATGCTGCGACTATGACTAAAATTAGATTAGAACCACGGCTAAAACAATTTGACCAAGTCCACCTCATAACCTACCGTTTTAGCGGCGTTTCACTTGGAAGACTTAGGTGCAGTCCCGTTTCGCCACGTTGGCGTTGTCGTGGTTTTTGATCGGATTTGGCCAGCGAAAAAATGAAAGCCGCGTCACCGTTCCTCTCACAATGCATGTGGTCTACAGTCGTGTGATATTCAACTGAAATTCGAACCTGAAGATGAGACACATCAGGCTTCAATCTGTCGTCTACGTTTTTCTAAAAGGTCAAGTGAGATTATCATGTGGTATGCTTCAAAGCTTTCACCACATGCTTCACTTGTTTTTCAACAAATTGAAATCTTCAAAGTACGGTTGGCATTGCCAAGCTTTCCTCTATCAAATGCAGTGGAGCGCAACTCAGTAGGTACCTATCTTCTGAAATGTGCCCGTACCTGTTAACCTGTGTTGGTGCGTTTTTCCACTGAGGTGAATGCTCATGCCGCTCGCTCGCGCCCTCTTAAGGGAACCTAATTGGGATTCCAGAATTTCAGATACAACCAAATCGCTTCCGGCATTTTGAAATTGGCAGGCGTCTAGGCATTGTTCTGAAGAAAAACTGCATAAAAGTGCAAGCAGCATTCAAGTTTGAAAAGAAAACAAATGAAAAACCACACGGTGTGCTACACCTTGGCAATAAAAACTAGTTTTCACGTAATAATTATAAGCATGTTGGATTGACTAATAAAGCCCTTCAGGAGTCTACATAATATAGGTACCTAGCAAAATTACGTGCTTTATGGAACACATAATTAATATTTCGTCACTATGCAGGGGTAGGCACCTGTTCCTGAAAATTCACAGCATCTCAAACTCCTGTTCAATGCCTAACCCCAACTCACCAACTCCTCAATTACTTTGATTACCTGAGCCAAACATTTACATGTCCCCTGCTCCCGCTTCCCACATAAAATTGACGTAATTAAAGCATCAAAATCGGAACATTCATTGCGAACATAATATAATTTATGACAAGTCGAAAACAGGTAGGTAGGTGGGTACCGCAACTCCCATTGCCGAAAATAGGCGCAAAATTAGTGCGTGCGATGAACCTATGCTGAATCCTCTACATAATCCAGGACACAAATCTCACAAAAATACACGAAATTTCCCTATGACAACCCATCATCGGACGAGTTCAAAGACACCATCACATTGCGAAACGAACCATCACTACGCGACTTGTGAGTTATATTATGCAATTTAATTCTAATTTTAGATTTAAGGAACTTGGGGGACTGAGGTGGAGGAAATCGGGTTGCATTTTATAACATCAAACTATTAAGTATGACGCCCACGGCCGTCATATCAAACTCTCATACTGGTTCGCACAGGTATCCAAATTAACTTCGTTAAAGTCAATTCCGACAACAATTGCATACCTACCTATAGACAATGCCCTTGTTGTGGAGGAATTTCAATCCTGAAACTATTTCGGCGCCATAAAATTTCGCTCGGGATTCCGGAAAACGACCGGACTGCTGGATGTGGAACATCAGATCGCCACCGTTCAAGTATTCCATGACGAAGAACAAGTGGGACTGTTGACAAAATAGTAGTCAGTGAGCTAGCTAGTAGCTATACGCTTCAGATGATTTAATTACACACATTTCAAACGTGCCAGGTTTCATTGGACCTACAATTAAGTTGTTGTAGTACCTAAGTGTAAGTACCTCTCGTAAAACTTTGTGAAAAAGTTTCGCAATAATTTCAAAACAGGCATGAATGTATTTGACTAGTGGTAAGTAGGTACATACTTGAATTTCGTGTTAGGTCCCAAGTAACAGTGAATGTTCCAATCGAGATTTCAACATAAAGTCCTAATAATTATGTTATGTAGATTGTAGACTGCTCAAAGTCTTCCTACAAGTACCTGTTATATTCTGAAGATAGATTTCACTCAGATAACATAACAAAGATCTGTTTCTGGTAGCTTATGATGTAGATACAGTTGATTTAAACTAAAGTTTCTGATCCACAAAAAAAGACCCCTTTATTACTTTGCGATGGATTCTGTATCTAGATATTCAAAGGCATAATGCCCCGATTTCGAGAACATTCCGTGTAAGCAAATCAGCAAAGTGCACGTATGTGCGTGAATCTGCGATGTATGGGTACGAAAAAACTCAAACAAGTGATAGCATAGGGTTTTTAAAACCGTACCTCTGTCTGAAAAGTGCACAACAAATGGCATAAATAGGGATGCTTCGTTCCCAAAGCCAGCACTTTCCTTTCGATCAGCGTACACTCCACATCGTCGTCCTCGAGCACCACGTCCTTTTTCAGGCACTTTATGGCGTAATAATATTCAGTGTTTTTCAGTTCGGCCAGGAGGACCTGCGAAAATTAAAAAAGAAATTAAAAAGTTTCTGCGTGGTGGAACGACAAGTATAGCGCGATCGTAGCCGCACTTCTCCCCTCCGCATCATCCTTACTTTGCCAAAGCTCCCTTTGCCTAAGACTTTGAGGAAATTGAAGTCTTCCACGCAATATTTCCTGAACCGGGGAATTGTCGTCGCTGGGGGCGTTATTCGTCCGCTCTTCTGGAATTCAAGGAAGGTGCTCGATTGGCCGTAGCTTTCGAAGTTATCCCCCGAGTCCAAGGCGAACGCTGGGTTTTGAGCGGGGTTTGAAGTGGGCGAGTCTCTGTTCTCCGAGGAACCTGCAAACGATTCCTTGAATTTAGTTTTTTGTTTTACTCGTCAAAAAGAATAAAAATTCAATTCATTTGTGTTCTTGTCGATACAAAATAAAAGGAGAAAAAAAAGCGGCATCACTAGCTCATTTTCCTCTACGCACGCAATTCCCTAGATATAACTCTTATAATAAAATGAATAGAGTATCACGGATCGCTTTGAAGCCATAAAACTCTTAGCATTTTTAAATGACCATGTCTGCCTGGGTTCTCTCGATTAATTTCAATAATATAATTTTTTACCCGAAACTGACAGGTAATGGATACTTAACAACAGAATATGTCTGAAGAGGCGGGAGTAAGATTTTTCTGCCTAGGACGGGAAAGTCCTTAAAGGGCTCAAGATGGACATTTACCTTGGAAATACTCAGTTTACGTCAACATGGCATGACTCAGTTTTATTTCATTGACTTTTCAAATTACGAGTATCTACGGTTTCAGTTCTAGGCAAGTGCAGGTAAGACGGCATAACTACGCTAGGGAACTGTCTCCACAGGACTCGCAGGCTTCCAGGTCTTGGAAGATGTATCTCATAGTAATCAACGGCATATCGTTTTTAATTGTAACGTTTCCATTATTGTTATTTATTGAATACACCCTATTTATTGTTGACTTACCATGTAGGTATCTACTTTTAATGGAAAATAAACTTGTATTGTATTGTATTGTATTGTATTGTATTGTATTGTATTGTATTGTATCGTATCAATCGTATGGAACAAAACAGCTTCACTGGCACGTTCACCATTCGTCAGGATGGTAGTTTCCCACAAATTATTTAGATGATCGCTACTCACCCAACACAAATGTGACCGTAATCAGGTTTTGTGTTAGGACGCGCGAAAAGCTACAGGGAAGTTATTCGAATCAAAAGGAAAAAAAAACATTAAAAATGTAGGGGTTGATTTCGATAGTCATTCAATTTTAAGGAAGTATTTTTTCCTTTTCACTTTCCCAACCCCCCACCACATAGTAGGGTAAGTACCGTATGTTCGTTAAAATCATGAATTAGGGCAGGCTGTGAACTTCGAAACGTATGTCCAAAATGTATTCCATGACGATGGCTCATCATGTTGATATCAAATGGGGCCTTGCACTGCCACTTTTACACACCGAGGGCGCCACGACCGTTGGGGGCAAATTCGACGATTTTGACGACGTTGACGCTCCAGCGACCGACGTCCGTCATTTTATGTCTTGATTTGAAATTTCGATAACCTCTGTTTCTTGCTTGACGTCTCCAGTCACTGTCAGTTACTGATCAAACTACTCAAACTCCCCTGTTTTTCGCGTCGTTACGGCCGCTTTATCGAAGTAGGCGCCCCCTACAGTAGTGGCGACCTCACGTTGAGTTTTTCAATTGCAAGGCCCCATTTGAGTGATTATTGATAAACTCACGACATACGTTTTTACTCCCATAGCCTGCCCTAATTCATGATTTGAACGAATATACGGTATTTGTAATCGTGCAGGAATTTTTTGTTGAGATATCGACGGATATATCCATTTTGAGGTCCCCCATGTCTGTCTGTGTGTCTCTCTCTGTCTGTATGTGATCTTCCACGATAACTGCCGACCCGTTGATCCGATCGAGTTGGAATTTGGTATGCGGACATGGTTTTTTTCTGGAAAGAGCCCATCAGTTTTTGGCTGTCATCTGTGAAGCAGAAGTGTTACTACCAAATAAAGTCAGAAGCTAGGTCTCACGGAACTTGACTTGCGGCTTGCGGTATGTCATTTGAAAGTTCTTGAAAAACTGTATTCAGAACAGTTAGAATTCGAAATATTGCCCTATCTGTCATCTGTCAAATAAAAAAAAAGTCTAAATTCAAAGCTTCATAATTTAATTATTCAAAATCTATCCGATGGATTGGAACCAAATTTCGCAGAAAGCAACACAATAAAAAAGTCAAATTATATCTGCAGTTCCACTTTTCCACCGTTTTCCAGTAGGGTGTTATGAATTTTCAGAATTTCTCCTGACCGCTGCCACCCAAGGGGGCCTCTCGCCCATGGTTTGACCAGGACGACTCGATTTTGATCCAGGACTCCACTCAAAAATTCATTCCTGCTCGGAGATCGTTTTTTTTTTAAATTCCAACTGAAATCGAAAGTAGATTGGATTGAGCGTGTAGATCCATTTTCAAAATCGACACGGTTTCGGTTTTCCGACGATAATTTTTTCAAAATGAAATTTGCACATTCCGTGAATTTGAAAATACTGCAGTGCAAAATTCGACACGCGGTGAGCCCCACGAAATATTCATTTTAGGTGGAGACATGCTGGGTTCGAAAGTTGGAGAAAAGAATGAATTACTTTTTGGAGAAAAAACTTTTGAATTTGGACACACGGTTTTCGAGATTTTCTCTCTGGAAAAACTCCAAATTTTCCAACATTTTTAATCCGGAGGCAGATTCTCACCATTTTTTTTTTAACAAAAGGTAATTGGTTCTTGAACATTTTCCAACAATTTTTTTTCAATCTCCCAGGAATTTCCCGATTGAGAATGTAAAACCGGCCCGGGCTTTCGAGACCAGAACCCTAAATGATGGATTTCAAATTGAAGTCTTTAGCCTTAACGATTTTTACAATAAGATGATTTGGAATAAGTCGCATAGTTATGAGGTTTTCCCGGAAAATTTAAATTTTTCTGCAAATTATTTTCAATTTTTCTTTAATTCCAACTTTCCATCCAAAGGAACTTTTCAAAAAAGAATTTAAAAAAAATTCCATAGGTTTCTGGATACTAGTCAGGAAAGTTTTGGGGTGACACAACCGATTTTTTATTTTTTTTTAACAATAATTGCCACTGGCCGAGGTTTTCGGTTATGAAATAGATAGTAACTTCTTCGACGTTTCCTTTTTGTTTTTTTTTGTCATTATTCTAACATTATGACACATTTTTCCAGTATTCACCTTTTGTAAGTACCTTTTTTCCAATAATCATTTTTTATTTTCGCTAAGTCAATTAATTTTTACAGGGTCCAGCAACAGGACTGAACGGTTTTGAAGAGGCTGCTATAGAAATACTGCTGATCTGATATAAACCCAAATAGTGACGTGACCAGGCTTGTATTTTATTGCTGGAAGTTTTGTGTACAGTAGCAAACTGGCTGGTCAATCAACGGATTTTGGCTGTGAGCCACTTTATCATGACCAAGTCAATTGTGCAAACGCCTTCTTGTCATTCTGCTGTACTGTTGTACTGTTCAGCGGATCAGATAAAATTGTGTGCCCAACTAGTGGAACATGTTCCGTCTGGTGGTATTTGTACCGTCTAGACTGGAACAAGCATTCACAGTGACACTGACATTATTATTAATTATTCAGTCATCATAGCCAACCTTTGATAATAATTAAAATAATAATTCCATAGTACTCTAGAGGAAAAAAGTTTTGGATCATACGGTAGGTATAGCTATACAGGTGTCTCAAAAATACACCGACAACGTTCTAGGATAGCTTCCTCTCATCAAAATAGGAAAAAAAGTTCCTATGAACATGGGTCCGGTAACACTTCATAAGGGAGCTACAGGCCCGTAAAGGTGGGACCCTTTTTCTTGTTTTGATGAGAGGAAGCTGCCTTAGAACGTTGTCGGTATATTTTCGGGGGACCCTGTATAAGGATCTACTCAAATGTTGAAAACCTTCTCAGCACCTAGGCTTGCAAATGATTCCTTTCAACAGACCAGTCCAAGCATATCCTTACCACGACCACGACACTTATTTGTTGACCACTTTATTTGATCTCTGTTCTGTTTCGTTCAAAACTAAAAATTGATACCTACCAATCTTACCCTTGTGCAATCGGCCATGGAGAGAAATGGGAGTAAGTACCTACCTACCTAGCACTCATGGCAGCTCTTTGAGGGAATTAAGTTGTGTATATTATAAATCCTTGATATTGAAAGACGAGACTAATTAAAACTTCGTGTTCCAGCTTTGCTTTCAGTTTGACAGTCCCAGCAATGCTGGATGTTGCGAAAAACACGGAAAAATCTTTGTGGCCAATGACAGCAGGCAAACTCGGTGTGGGTGGAGAAATGGGACAAGTCTCCAGTTAAAATAGTTACAACTTTTTAATTACGAGAGCTCCGTTAAAATAAAACGTGTGTTAATTATTCAACTACTGTGATGCTAAACAGAGGGACCTGACGCGCCAAAGCAGAAGTGGAACACGGATGAGCGGACTACTCATTTTTTCTGGAACAATTCACTAAAACGACATTGTGTTGAAAACACTGCGTTGCAAGCATGAGAAAACACACGTTGAGGGTTTATCTTTCATTAACTAGACAGTGAAGCTAATTTGTTTGGTGTTAACAGGACGAATGAACAGCAAAAATCATCGTTTCGTCTAGAGTAAATCCCTTGAACTCGAACGAGTTCAATTTCACTTTTACATCTGACCCGCGCGTGTTTGAGAGAGCAGCTTGTTTCCACCTGGACTTTTCAGCGGCGAAAACCCTATTTCCGTTATAAAATTTTCATTCAGTCCGAGTAATCCCCAGCCTAATCCTCTCTTCGCTATGTCTACGTAAAATAATTCAAAAAGGCTCGATTTATTTCAGATGGAACATGTAAATTTCCGTAAGTCCAATGAAAATTAAATTTCGTATCACATAAAGTCGTAAATCTTCAGAAAAATCCAGGTGTTCCTCATACCTACATACTTACCTAGTTATATTCTCGGGCAAAACTACACGCAAACGAAGAATTGATTAATGTGGTTTTCTTTTCAAATTTATACGGAGTTTCTGTTAAATTAACGTAGGTAGGTACCTAATACCAAACACCTAACCTTTAACTACCCCAGCGAGTTTTTGAATAGTTTCTGAAGTTTAACACCATGAACGGCATCAAGTGACACAAGAAATAATCAAGTTCGACAATAAATTAGAACCGGGCGAAAAAGGAAACGCGCTGGCAAAGTTGTTTCGCGCGAAACTTTCCCGAGTGTTAAATTAGCCCCGCTCCACAATTTAAATTAGTTTGTAATTACTGAAAATGCAATGAGCGTTTAATAAAGAAATCAACGGGTTTTATTCGGGTAAAAAGTAAAACCCAGCTAAAAAAAAAGTTGGAGGCGCCGGGTATCGATCCCGGTACCTCTCGCATGCTAAGCGAGCGCTCTACCATCTGAGCTACGCCCCCCGTTAACCCAAGCCAGTCACCGTCGGGAATCGAACGCCACGCAGTCTTGGATAGTTTCGTTTTTTTTTTAACACGGGTCGTCTAGGCCATATGCGAATAATTATAAGACAAAATTGTCGTCATGTCTGTCGTAGGACCTCTCATCGTATCATAATATGCAACGTCCTAGAACATAATTTAAATGCTAGCAAAGTTGCCTTGACAATGCATTATTATTTTTGTAGGTAGGTACAGGATGATCACGCGAGAATTCTTCCCCCCCCCCCCCCCCCCATAAAGCGAAAAAACTTTTCGCGTAGATTTCAAAATTGGGAGCATGGGAGCTATAATTTCTGTAATAACCTATAATGTTCTACAGGGTGTCGCAAAAACTTTTTTTTCTCTTTCAAAATCAAACTTCTTTCAACTTTATTTCTCTCTTTCGACTGAGTACTAAATACAGCATATGAGTAGAGTCTCTAAAAATTGTAAAGCAACAACGAAAATAATGTAATATGTAACAACAACAATAATAATAATAATAACTCGACAATACTCAACAATAGCTCCAATTGCAATCGATGCAGTTTTTTATTCTGAATACAATTAGGTATACCTACCCATACCAAAATGTTGAGTTATTTCCGCGGGCAAATTGTCAAAAATTTCACAAAAATTCCATGATACTGACAAAACTTACGTGGATTTGACTAAAAAAAGTTCTGAAATTTGACCCACAATTTTTTTATAGTGCTAGGCTTATACATATTCGAGTTTTAAAAGAAATTATCCCCCCCAAATAAATTTTACCAAATGTGAGCAATTTTCTAGCCAAATAAATGGAAGTTTAGGTTTAATCTCATAAGGTTTTTGTGAATTTTTTGACAATTTGCCTACGGAAAGATCTTAACACTGTGGTAAATATTTGTATTCAAAATAAGAACTTGCATCGATTGCAAATGAATTTCGTTGCATCAACAAAAAAAATTTTCGCGATACCCTGTATATTATAAACTGTAAACTATCATGATTTACAATTTTAAATTAATTAATCAAAAATTAATTATCTCAAAAGCGAAACCTCCAGTATGGGGGGTGATTCTCGCGTGATCATCTTGTACATATTCTATTAGTCGAACAGGTTATATAGTCCAAGAATTTTAGAAAAAATAGCGAACAAAAAT
The DNA here is from genome assembly GCA_949128115.1 of Anaspis maculata. NCBI lineage: Eukaryota > Metazoa > Arthropoda > Insecta > Coleoptera > Scraptiidae > Anaspis > Anaspis maculata. Next base: position 55,183,933 of record OX421961.1, on the reverse strand, counting down.
GAAAGTGAGCCGGATTTTTGTATATAAGCACAGTTAAGCATGTAGTTTAACATAGTAAAAGTCCTCAAGAATCCGGTGTGAGCTTCGGCTGTTGTGGCCTCGAGAAGAACTTGAGGATCAGTTTTTTGCGTACATCTCGTGAACAATGGCACTTAGGAAGAAAGTCTTCAAGAAAAATTGTTGGAAATTTTATTGTCTATAAAAAAGGTCCCTACACATTCCATCGTCAGTCCATTCCTTCTTCGTCAAAACACAAGAAAATTGAAATAATCCAGATGCTCGATGCTGAAGACTGTATGGACCTTGAGTTTTATGATGGTGGGGTGCCACTTGGTGGAGGTGTTGTTCGATCTATTCTGTTTTGACTGAAACTATTTGCCATCAATACCAACTATGGCGGCGGCATATACAGGGTGGATTAAAAATAAAAAGTTGAACAAATGTACCTCAAGAACCAAAATTGGTGAAGACATCGATGGCTCCTAATAAGACTAGCGTAACTCGTGAGACACGGTTAAAACTAGCGTATCTCTGCGCTTACCAAATGAACTAGCGTATCTCTGCGTTTACCAAATGAACTAGCGTCCCTCCCATTTGATTTACACAGGCTATACGCTAGTTCATTTGGTGAACGTAGAGATACGCTAGTTCATTTGGTAAACGCAGAGATACGCTAGTTCTAACCGTGTCTCACGAGTTACGCTAGTCTTATTAGGGGCCATCGACATATAAATCGACAAAAAGATTTCTTATTTCATGGTCATGAAGTCGTCGTAAATTTGGATCAAATATGTTGAGCCGTTTCTGACATATCTTCAGAAGACTGAAGTCGTTACGAAAAAAAAACTAGTTTTCCGTATATCAGTAATTCTTCAGATATTGAATCAAGACTTGGTGTTTCGAATCGAAACAATGATAAATAGCATTTAAAATCAAATAATAGTGAAAAACACTCTCTGGGCCAACTACTTTTAGGAAAAACACAGTCAACTTTTTTTCTGATGAGTAGACGAAAACATTATTTTTTCCGGTAATAACTTCAGTTTTTTGAAGATATTTCAAGAACGGCTCAAGATATCTTATTCATGTTTACGATGACTTCATGACTATGAAATCAGAATTATTTATGGCGATTTACATGTCTTCACCTATTTTGGTTCTTGAGGTACAAATGTTCAACTTTTTATTTTTATTCCACCCTGTATATGTCGCCGGCATAGTTCGTATTGATGGCTTCAAGTTTCAATCAAGAAATAGTGGACCAACCAACAACTCTACGAGGTGGCACTCCGCCATCATAAATCTCAAGGTCCATACAGTCTTCAGCATCGAGCATCTGGATTATTTTAATTTTCTTATGTTTTGACAAAGAAGGAGTGGACTGACGATGAAATGTGTAAGAACTTTTCTTATAGACAATAAAATTTTCAACAATTTCTTCTTGAGCACTTTCTTTCTAAGTGCCATCGTTCACGAGATATACGCGAAAAACTGATCCTCAAGTTCTTCTCGAGGCCACAACGGCCGAAGCTCACACTGGATTCTTGAGGACTTTTACTATGTTAAACTACATGCTTAACTGAGCTTATATACAAAAATCCGGCTCGCTTTCATTTTTGTTCGTCATTTGCGATTTTAACAGCTAAAATTCCTGGACTAATAGGACAGGGCGTTCTTTCAATGTGATTTTTGTGTTGAAAAACTCCAAAGTGTTTTCTGATCACAATACTGCGGCGTTACCTACGAAAAAAACTGTAATATCGCGGTATAGTCTCCGGTTTAGTGAAGGAAAGCATTCACCTCGTTGCAGAAATAGGCCGACGTTATATACACACCCAAATCGTCTAGGGGTCAAGGGGTCACCCCGAAATTTTGTCTGGATTAAAATGACAATTTCCCGAGAAAACATTTAACCAATTTTGGACAATTTTGTGGTGTTAGATAAAGTAATCCTTTGACTACAAGGTAACATCACACCGGTAACACCTTAGATCACCCGATTGTTGACCCTCTGTACGACCTGTACGATATACAGGGTGACAATGACAAGAGCGCAAAAATTAGCTGACTTCAACAAGGTCCCGTTTTGAAAAAACAAGTCGCAGAATTTTCTAGGTGACTTTTTCGGAAAGCGTACACCATTATCCCAAAACATTTCGCTTTTTCTATTAAATTTTGTTTTTTCAAATACTTATTTGATTTTTTTGTGATTTTTGGATTTTTTGGTGCAGACCCCGCCAGCGGTCTTGCTAACCCATGAAATTAGACAGGAAAGTACACTATAATAGCTCTGTCCAATTGTTACGAGCTGTCGTATTGTTACGAGCGGCGATTCTGGATAACACGCGATCATTCTAGACCCTTCCATTAGGTCGCAGTGTACAAGTGCCGAACTCTGGACATTTCCGGAATATGCGTGATTGCAGCTTGCAATTGAAATGGGAGACTTGAACGGTCGATCAGAAAACATCAGCCGAATTGGCGGAGGCGCCGTCATTTTAAAACACACGGGAAGCACGCGAAAGGTGTGTGAGTATTCGGGTGTCGTCTAGAAACCATATGCTGGGATTGCCGGGCCACAGTGGAATTTGCTGGAGGACCCATGGAACATTCGAGATGATTAGTCGGGACCTATATAAGCACTATGGGTCGCCCACAGCACCAGTATTGAATACAAGGCGATAGACAGCGGATAGAAAGCGGAGTAGTTACAGCGATATTCCCAAGTAAATAATTTTTGACGTGTATTTATTGTTTAGTACGCAGTAATAAACAGTGTGTATTTTGAACCGATCGTCTCAATTACTATTAAACAAAGCTCTCCGACTACCACAACATCAGACGGTCTAACCGAACAACTGCACAGACACGTGTTTCGCCCCTACTGGGGGCTCATCAGTGCGCAGGCGTGATCAGCTCAACCATCCGATGCTGTGGCAGTCAGAGAAACTCATGGTAATATACACCCAAGAGGACTCCTAATATGTGAGTCCTCCAAGCGGCGCCATCTATCAAAGGCATTCCGCAGATGCTATATTTCAAGGCATCAGGCATGCGAGGGAATTAACAGAATTCCACGTGAAGCAACACCGTCGCCAAGAGAGCATCGATGGTAGATGTACACATGTATACTCAAGCCGAGTAGAGCAATGTTAAAAAGACAACAAACACGCGAATATAAATAAATATTGCGCCTCTTAGGGCCATATAGCGGGCACCTCGCATTTTTATTATTAAACAAAGCTCTCCGACTACCACAACATCAGACGGTCTAACCGAACAACTGCACAGACACGTGTTTCGCCCCTACTGGGGGCTCATCAGTGCGCAGGCGTGATCAGCTCAACCATCCGATGCTGTGGCAGTCAGAGAAACTCATGGTAATATACACCCAAGAGGACTCCTAATATGTGAGTCCTCCAAGCGGCGCCATCTATCAAAGGCATTCCGCAGATGCTATATTTCAAGGCATCAGGCATGCGAGGGAATTAACAGAATTCCACGTGAAACAACACCGTCGCCAAGAGAGCATCGATGGTAGATGTACACATGTATACTCAAGCCGAGTAGAGCAATATAGCAATAAGTATGAAATATAGCATCTGCGGAATGCCTTTGATAGATGGCGCCGCTTGGAGGACTCACATATTAGGAGTCCTCTTGCATGTATATTACCATGAGTTTCTCTGACTGCCACAGCATCGGATGGTTGAGCTGATCACGCCTGCGCACTGATGAGCCCCCAGTAGGGGCGAAACACGTGTCTGTGCAGTTGTTCGGTTAGACCGTCTGATGTTGTGGTAGTCGGAGAGCTTTGTTTAATAATAAAAATGCGAGGTGCCCGCTATATGGCCCTAAGAGGCGCAATATTTATTTATATTCGCGTGTTTGTTGTCTTTTTAACATTGCTCTACTCGGCTTGAGTATACATGTGTACATCTACCATCGATGCTCTCTTGGCGACGGTGTTGCTTCACGTGGAATTCTGTTAATTCCCTCGCATGCCTGATGCCTTGAAATATAGCATCTGCGGAATGCCTTTGATAGATGGCGCCGCTTGGAGGACTCACATATTAGGAGTCCTCTTGGGTGTATATTACCATGAGTTTCTCTGACTGCCACAGCATCGGATGGTTGAGCTGATCACGCCTGCGCACTGATGAGCCCCCAGTAGGGGCGAAACACGTGTCTGTGCAGTTGTTCGGTTAGACCGTCTGATGTTGTGGTAGTCGGAGAGCTTTGTTTAATAATAAAAATGCGAGGTGCCCGCTATATGGCCCTAAGAGGCGCAATATTTATTTATATTCGCGTGTTTGTTGTCTTTTTTTTCGTCTCAATTACAATCGAACCCGTACGCGAAATACGTAACAGTAACAATTTGATCCCATCGACCTTCAAAAAGTGGTAAGGACCCGCACCTCTTTTCGGACTATGACAAATCAAGCATGCTGGTCTGGTGGCCTGCAATTAGTAGGATCTAAGAACTAAGTTGTAGTCGATTCTCAGTTGATTTTCTCATAAAATGCTAAAGTGTGCCATGAAGTGAATGAAATGAACCCACCCTTCCCTTTAACACTCCGAGGAAATGAGCTCAAAATCGACCAGAACTCAATTTTTCGATCTTATACTTATTTTAAACTAGGGTCAGTTTATGATTCATTGTTGAATTCCATTTATTCAACACCACCATCCAGTTCCACCAGCGAATCCAATTATTGTTAGCTAATTGAGACATTTTCATTGATGGATTCTAAGTCAGTGCTGGTTGAATGACCACGGAAAATGCATACAAGCTGTTGTGGTCTAAACATTTTTCCATAATCTTTCGTGAAACTTGTGTTTTCTGTGGTCACCAAGCCAATATTCACCCGAGAAAATATCTCAATTAGTTAACAATGATTAAATTCGCTGGTGGAACTGGCTTTACACCAGGCTAACTTCAGAAACGCTATTTGAAGAAATAAATGACTTTTGGAAAAATCTAATTTCATTTGTTTTTATTTTAGTCCTTGACAAAAATCATATATCAGGATAATCTTTGGATCAACTAAATTTAATCATAAAACCCAAAGGCAGGGTTTCGAGCAACCCATGTATGTGAGGGTCCAGAAAAGAAAGATATGAAGTCTAAGAACAAGCAGAGCCCCGTTTTGTATTGCGAGACATTGTTTTGAAATTTGGGAACTTTTCAGACAAAAAAAATAATTGGCAGTACTTATCAGCTCCCCAAAAAACGCTGAACTGTGCATTTGGAATGCCAGGTACGCTCCAATAAAATGCCGCCCACCTTTTATCAACCGTAATTCACGTGCCTCTTTGTTCCTAACCTTCCACATGGGGCAGTGCAAAAATAATTTCGCAAAAGTTCAAATTTAAATCGACCTTGGCTTGGCGCAGATACTGCTAAAAGTGCCCATACGTCACAACATCACACACCTACGAACAAACGGTTGAAACTATAAATACGGGGGAGAGTGTGTTCAAATCTAACATTTAATCTTCCACAAGACAGACACTACTACGTTAGTTGGCCGTTGAAGTGCGGCTCTGAATTATTGGAAAAGTTTTCCGGCGAAAGCTGTATAGCAGACCGAGGAGGAAGTATAATGGACAAAAACACGCCGCGAAGTAGGCGACAGGAAAACTGGTGATTAATCGAATATGATAATGTTATACCTATACCTGCTGTTCACTTTTGGATGGACTGCAAAATGCGGATTTGTGGGAAAATGCAAAGTGAAAACAAAACAGATGCTAAAAGGAAAAAAAAACTGTTTCGTCGCTCGCGTCCAGGCGGAATATGCCCTGCCCTGATAAATAATTTATGTAGGAGCACCTAGTTGATTATTTATTTCGTCTTTTTCATCACTGGGTAAATTTATTACTTATTAGGCGTATACCGTATACTTACATAAAATGTACAAAATTACTTCAGGTAGTAGGTACTGGCAAGGTTTTTCTCTAATTGAATAAATCGTATTCTAACTTTTGTTTTCGAGATGAAAGCGTGTAGGTGACATCAAAATGAGTGAGGCTCTTAATTTTTCCCTGTTTTCTGTATCTAATATTTTTATTCATTATTCTGTCTAGGGACGTGAAGTTCTTCCTGATGAATTATAAAAACAGAATTCACAGCCCGGGCACAGCTTTCTTTTTTCAGTCATTTTGTTGAAACTTGTTAGGTAGTTTTAGAGTTAATATTGATTGAATGCCAAATTTTCAGCTCTGCTTTGAAAATTTGTATTTGCCATCCTGGTCTGACTATGGACCATGATGCTTATCTCAAAGGGACCAAACGATATTTTTAGTGGAAATAAGTTACTGCCCTGCCACCAATAAACTCAATAGTGCAATCAAAATCATTCTGGGACAAAAAAAACTACAGAGAATTTGAAACAGGAGAAAATCACATCAAAAGAGCCAACCTTCAATATAAGACAGGAACTAAATAGTCCGGGGGCATAGGGTCGAAAAAGACTTGGCCGTGTGCAGCTTCGTGAAGATATATAGAGTTATGTCTCAATCGATTCCTGGAAAATCAGGGACCATGAAAAATTATGGTGGAATATTGGCATCTGCTGCAGGCAAATATGGTGGAGGCGCCAAAATGGGCTTCATCTGATAATACGAAAGTGTCTGTGGCTACTTTGTTTTTCAACGGATTTTAACATCTGGAACGTCATTTTGTAAATAAAAAATTTCTCTTCTTATTTCATATCTAAATTTACAAACGTCACTTCGGGAAACTGTCAAAATTGTCTTTATAAGATTATGATGAATTCCAGCATTTTTCGAAGGTTATCCGATATTTTTGAAACTTGACAGTATTATAGATCTTGAGGTGCCCTTTCCGAATTTCCACTTTTCCACTTCGTATCTTTGCCGCTTTGGCCACCATATCGAAAAGATGGGGCTCAAAAAAGAGTTTTTTGTCAATATGTTAATTTCAGTCAATGTGAAGTGGAAGCGTGCCAATTTCATTTATATGCCAATGAAAGCCCATCCAATTCCCTACAATTTGACACTTTACTTGTCTACGTGCTAGTTTCGGTTCTTGGGTTATGGCTTCTAGAACTTCCTGAAACAACAACTTTTGGCATCCAATCAGCATGTTAAGTTGATCTCAGTTCCACGTGGCAGTCGAATTAACCATAAATAATTATCAGTTGTCAACTACAGACCATTAATATCTAAAAAACGATCATGGTGATGGTTGTTCTGCAACTACAGGGTGAACTCCAAGGGCAAATTGACTTTGAAAAGGTATAGCTTAAAAACCGTAAGTCGCTTATAGGTGATTCAGATATCAAATTCTAGAGATTTCATTGGGCCTTCATTCAGATATAAATTTTGAAATTTTATGACAAATTTCCAAAAATTCCCAAAAAATTTGGTTTTTTGGGCGCCATCTTTTCAAAATTATGACCAGAACGGCAGAGATACGAAGTGGAAAAGTGGATATTCTATATTACCTTTATTCCTTTTTAAAGTCAGTTTGCCTTCACAGTTCACCCTGTAATTACACAAATAACATCACTATGATCAATTTTCTGAATTTTTCATCATCTGTGGTCAATAGCCGAGAGCTATTATTGGTTAATTTGCTTATTACACGATGGTGGTATAAATTTGACATGCTGATTGAATTCCGATAGTTGATGCTTCCGGAAGTTCTGAAAGCCCTTACTCAAGAACCGTGGATGGCACATAAATGACTAATATGTCAAATTGTAGAGATTTGAATAGGCTTCCCTCCGCATATACACGTTTCAATCTTGAGTCGGTTGAATCAAAGATATTGACAAAAAACTGTTTTTTGGACGCCATCTTTCTATATGACGGCCAAAACGACAAATATACGAAGTGGAGAAGTGGAGAAGTGGAAATTCGGTAAGGACACCTCAAGATCTATAATACTGCCAAGTTTCGAAAATATCGGATAACCTTAAAAAAATGCCAGAATTTAGCATATCTTATAATGACAATTTTGACAGTTTACCGAAATGAAGTTCGTAAATTCAAGTATGAAATAAGAAGAGAATTCTTTTGTCCACAGAATGACGTTCCAAATATTGAAATCCGTTGAAAAACAAACAAGTTACAGCCGGTTTCCTATTACCAGATGAAGCTCATTTTGGCGCCTCCACCATATTTGCCTGCAGCACATGCCACTATTCCACCATAATTTTTCATGGTCGGTTTCAGGTTTCAGAAATCGATCAAGACACAACTCTATATATCTTCACGAAGCTGCACACGGCACGACCTATGCCCAATACTAAAAAGAGTTAACCAATGTAGAATTCAGGAAAGTGTGAAATACGGAAAAAAAAGAAAATAAAGCATCTTGGAGCCTTTGTTGTAGCGTGAAACTATCTTTCAATTTATACACCTTACTGAAGAACAAAAAAAACAAAAAAACAAATCATCGACTGCCTACGTGCTTTACATTTAACCATCCTAAACATTTTGGCATGTGTCTCTTGCTGATCTTGGGACCATTTTCTTCTAATTTCTACTTGCTGACTGAGAAAATAACATCGAATATTTCCCTCATACGTCAAAAACGCGATAATTCGGACACAAATTTTAAGGATTAATAAGCGATAATCCGAAAGACCATATCGATAATTCAATCGATCTGTCATTGTTTAAACACCTACTGTCAAACAAACATGATGCGAGTCCAGTGTTAGCGTTAGATTCTGGACACTGTATGGGGATGCTCATGCTCAAGCGAGTACTCAAGGACCCAGAGGAATGTGCAAGAAATTGGAACGATTTGGGATTGCGCATAGTCATAATGATTTCACACTTTTTACGTCAGCATCTGGTTCTCTTTTCTGTTCTGCGGCTCAGGACAGTTAGGTGGCTATTCATGTATCATCAATTTTATTGTCGTTTGAAATAATATGTGAAGAATTTGTAAAATGATTCGGGAAATATTCTTCCGAATACCACTCTTGCAATGAAAATGAACCAGATAATTCTGAAAAAGCGTGTTGCCATAAGAAAACCGCATTCGTTTGTTTTCTTCTGTTGTTCGAAAGAAGAGCCCTCCCCCTGCGGGGTCGGGCTCTTTTAGCTTTCGAACAACAGAGAAAACAAACTCATGCAGTTTTCAGGCAACACGCATTTTTCAGAATTATCGGTAATTTTCATTGCACTCGTGGTATTATACCCGATAAGAAGTTAAGAAGTCCTTTCCAGAAGAACTTTGATTTATTTTTGAACAATTTTGAACTTTTTCGGAAGTTTGCACTAAATATATAAAAAGGTGGGTGCATTGGTGCATTTTACCGCATACTTTTCGCAGACTTGAGTATCGTAGGTAAAATCAATAACCGCTCTCAACGCACTTCTGTATGGTTCAATGCATAATCTGATGAGGAAGTCTTATTCGCCAAATGATGTATGGTCACTTAATACAAAAATACCCTCGAAAATATCGCTTATTTAGGAAAAGATATATTTATTCGCAATTAAGTAAACCTCGAACTGACACAAGCACTGTTGAACACTTGAGCATACTTCAAGTAGTATGTACTGGGTACCTACTCACCTACCGGCCGCCAGCCGGCAATGGACGACCGACCAGAAAACTTTTGACGGCAAAACATTATTCAGGTCATTTTTGGACGAAAGTTTTCTGGCCGTCTGTCCATTGCCGGCCGGCATCTTGTTACCTAAAACTACTGAAAAGAAATGATACTGGCGCTAACAGTTATACCCATTAGGTACCTAGTGAATACAAATCACCCTTCATTCACACAAAGTCTCTTACAAGCTCTGCAGCTTAAAGTGGTTGGCAGGCTGCTCCGTTAACAGAAAGCACCTTATCGACACAGCCTGTTTTGCAGCCGCAGTTTCCAAAGCCCGCAAGCTTCTCACATTTCTAGAAGGGTTATCCAGAAAGGACATGTCTGATGCATGTTGAACCCATCCCCAAGCGCTTGGAGATCGCCTCCAGATCTAGCCTCCCTGGAAGACTGCTTGCTTTAGGATATGCTGGCGAAGAGCTGCAGAAGATGGGGGTGAGATGCAACGGCTTGTTCTCAGTTGCGAACATAGACTTGAGGGCTCTAAGCTTCAATTAGACATATTTTGTATATAGGCTGTACAATAGAAAAGGGTACTTTTCCAGGCTACCAAAAACCTGCTCATCAGTCCTCATCCAGGCTTTGTACAGGACCTGCAAGTGCTTTGAAACTAGCGGTTGCAGCTTCAAAAGAGCTCTAAGCATTTCACGCAGACTATTTTCCTTTGCGTGGTAAGTATGAAACTATATCACACACCATGGTGAATGAGTTGAAGCTTTTAAGTTCCAAGCACCACAGACTTTCTCTTTTCCCAGAATTGAGGCGACAGAGTGAACAGGGATGTATCGTTTTGTTCCGGAAAATTTCCGTACAGCATCCACAGTTGTTTCATTTCAGCCGGCTCTAGACTAGCATAGTGAGACACAGCAAAAACTACCACGTTGGTGTCTGTTGCTTCAATTATCAGAAGTTGCTCCATCCTCCACTGAGTTCATCACATGAGCGACGATTCTCCAATCTGCCTCTTTCATCTATTTGCAAATCACACCATTCAGTGAAATATTTGATTTTTCTGACTCGTGGATCACCTTGAAAAACTCATAGAGCTGCTCAATCTCGCGAGCAATGCGGACAATTAACAGCCTTATTAAGAAAAAATCCACTGAATTCTGGATTCTGGATTTATCGGGCAAGTTGATGAAACGTGGCTCCACTTGGCACAGTACACGAGAGGTTTGTCCAGGGTCACCAGAGGGGAGTTATCAGCCAGCTCAGAATCGGATGAGACTCGCCCGGTGGCTCGCTCACTAGCACATGCCAGTCATGAAACTCTACACATCTGTAATTTTTCCAACACTTACCTACGGAGCAGCCGTTTGGGGCCCTAGCCTCATAACAGAGTTAGATCGAGCACAGTGCTCATTTTTCAAAAACTTATTGTACCTACCACAACAAACACCGGGACACATAATCCGTACAGAACTTAATCTTGCTGGGATGGGCTATCATGTACTGAAAATGGCGTTGCGACTGATTTTTAAATATAGTTGTCAGAGAGAAGACCGATACACGCTTATTGCTTTGAAAAGACTGTTACACCTAGACCAATCTTCAACTAACGACTCAAAAAACAACTGGATTTCACAAGTAAAAAGAGTTGCGGAACCTTATTTTGATTTGCCGATTGATCTCATTCAGTTGAATAACCAGACCATTCAAACCATCACTGAGGCATATTTGCACGGTAGCAGTTTCGGGGATTGGGACAGGGTTCTTCTCAGCACGTTCTGTAGCGACTATAAGTTCATTATTGATCAAAACCCTTTAACAACACTCAACGCAGCATACCTGGATTTCAGCATGTCATTTGGAGTTAAGCGGGTAATTTCCCAGCTTCGTCTCGCAAACAGACTGGCGCTCACCCTGTATGTAAACAACGCAACTTACAGGCTCTCCCAGTCGGAGAATTGCTCTGTGTGCAACGTCCAGCGTCTGGAGACCGTTGAACACATTCTTTTTGATTGCCCACTTTACGCCCCTATTCGACAAGTCTACCGTGAGCTGTTATCCAAAGACTGGCACTCAACGTTAAAAAATGTAACAAAAGAAAATGCTATTTTAATTTATAAATTCTTCGCCAGCGCCATGAAACTCCGAGCTTTCGCTAGAAATGAATAATTATGTTCTTTATAACTCGCTCATTATTACCATTATTATTATCATTCTTATTTTGCGAATGTTTAAACTACTTTCCTTATTATTTTGTGGACTTTATTTTTTTTTTGTTCAATTTTGTTTATGGTACAGTGTATTATGGTACTGAATGAACAATAAACTTATTATTATTATTATTATTATTATTATAGACATATTTTGTATATAGGCTGTACAATAGAAAAGGGTACTTTTCCAGGCTACCAAAAACCTGCTCATCAGTCCTCATCCAGGCTTTGTACAGGACCTGCAAGTGCTTTGAAACTAGCGGTTGCAGCTTCAAAAGAGCTCTAAGCATTTCACGCAGACTATTTTCCTTTGCGTGGTAAGTATGAAACTATATCACACACCATGGTGAATGAGTTGAAGCTTTTAAGTTCCAAGCACCACAGACTTTCTCTTTTCCCAGAATTGAGGCGACAGAGTGAACAGGGATGTATCGTTTTGTTCCGGAAAATTTCCGTACAGCATCCACAGTTGTTTCATTTCAGCCGGCTCTAGACTAGCATAGTGAGACACAGCAAAAACTACCACGTTGGTGTCTGTTGCTTCAATTATCAGAAGTTGCTCCATCCTCCACTGAGTTCATCACATGAGCGACGATTCTCCAATCTGCCTCTTTCATCTATTTGCAAATCACACCATTCAGTGAAATATTTGATTTTTCTGACTCGTGGATCACCTTGAAAAACTCATAGAGCTGCTCAATCTCGCGAGCAATGCGGACAATTAACAGCCTTATTAAGAAAAAATCCACTGAATTCTGGATTCTGGATTTATCGGGCAAGTTGATGAAACGTGGCTCCACTTGGCACAGTACACGAGAGGTTTGTCCAGGGTCACCAGAGGGGAGTTATCAGCCAGCTCAGAATCGGATGAGACTCGCCCGGTGGCTCGCTCACTAGCACCACCTCCCGACAGTTCCCATCCAAGTTCAGGTTTGGCTTAGCGTTGCTGCAGTCGAGATATCACCCAACTGGAGCGGTATGTTACACAAACGCTCATCGAAGAAATTCACATCCGACTTCTTCATGTTTGTTACTTTGACCTTATCAATTTTTTTGGGGATCAAGGTTTTCATTTTCGTTATACTGCCATCCAGCCTTGATGAATCTGGCGAGCTTTTGACCAGTCTCTGAAGGAAATCCAGAGATGTTGACGTCGCAATACAACTTTGGCGACTCGGCAAGGTTCTCTGCATACCGCCCCGTTTTATCGCAGTGCGTGTGGCCATTAAACTGTTAATCTCAACAGGGTTTTCATGCGTAAGGAGCCAGCCTTGAGTACAGAGCACTTCTCCATAAACTTGCTCTGGAAGGCCTGGTCGTGCTCATGGTCAATGGCAAATAAGTCCTCAAGGGGGAGGCAATAATTGCGCGCAATTTGAAAGTTCTGAATTAGTGTTTTTGTATATATCCACCGAATAGGTCTAATAGAATATTAGACCTATTCGGTGGAAACGAGAGAGACAGACTTATACAGAAATCTGTGTGACAAAAGAGACACAGAGTGAGTTGCGCGCGCATCTGAACGACCATCTAGGGAAGTTCAGCATGAGGTTTGCGCTCCTGATATATTTCCTGCATGTTTCAATTTTGACGGAGCATGTGGATTAAGACTTCAACTGCCGTCATTTTGACGTTTACGCTAGTGAGAATTCACTACTGAATGATGAGGTGACCTCCACTCAACATGGAACAAGATGTGTGCCAAGGCTACCCTTCTAAAGGAAGGAGAGACAGAGACCGTGTAACCGCAAAACATACAGGTCAGCAGCATTCCCACCTATTACAGAACATGTATTCCGGGTCAACCTTATGGAAGAAGCTTAGCATCCTTTGTCACCGACAGAAACTCTTCGAGGGCCTAGAGAACTACGACTATGACCTATGAATGCTCCCAGAAGGTGACAGTAGCCGAAGACAAGCTAACCTGTAAGAATTTGTCACACTATCGCGGACAGAAACACTCAAAGGAACTGGGGGTCTGGGAGTTACTAGCTACTGTCCGTGTTTTCCGCGATCGGGGACTTCCAACCACATCTTGTTGCTTTTAACCACTCTACTTTCAAGGTGATGTTTGCAGGGAGCATACATGATATGTACCAGGGATCACGCGTATGTGCCGTACACTTATCACTTCAACTGTTTGACACTTTGACTTTGATTTTTCCAAGGATGTAATTTGCCACCATTTCACCTGCACCGTTATCATGGCACCCAGTCGTGCAGATGCGCGCGCAGACCAGGTAAAACTGAATGGGTCTATTGGAATCACACTTTAGAATATGAAACAAATGCCAGCCCAGGTATGATATACCTTGGGCTGTTGCTGTGACAATACAACAACTCAAAATTAATTATAAAGAAACGACTTCAAGATCGCCGAAAACTACCCAAAAATACTTGGTGAAATTCTTTTTCGTTTTCCTTCCAGGAAATGTCCGCTATTCTGAATTCTAAGGGACGAGTTTCACGAAGGCACGAATCAAATCAATCATTTTCCGTCCGTGCAAAAGAATCAGCATTTTTTATCTCAACTTGCAGTATTGCAGTATTATTCTGAGAATTCACCTCACTCTTTGAAAGCAGTAGGCCGTACAAGTGTATCACCACCAAGGTCATTGGTGACAATTCACCTCACTCCTTGAAATAGTAGGCCATATAAGTGTATTACCACCAAGGTCATTGGTAAAAACACCATTCCAGAATGACCAACCTCAAACATTCCAATAGCTTTTTTTTTAGGAAGGTTTTCACTGTTGTTCGGTTAATTGTCATAACAAATACACCTCTGGGTTCGATATATTATTGCTTACATCTCGATTTACACTCGAATCCCCTCGTGAAAATCCTCGATGTAGCGATAATACACCTCACCTATCGGTGTATTACATACGACAATTCCGTCGTGGCGCTTCGACTAAAACTCGTGAATAATCAAATGCAATGTACTTTTTTTTTAAATAATCCACCCAGATTACAGCTATTCCATTTTCCATTTTATGTTTTCATTTCTTCCCATTCAAGCTCTATGCCAAATCGTGCAGATTAATTTAATTAAGTCAGAACCTATTTATCAAGTCCCTTTGCCGCGTCTATGATTAAAAGCACCGTTTTGCATGTTATACCAGCATATAAAATAAGGCATCCACAGGCAAACATCAAAACTGGTATCACCAGACACCGAACTGGGGAATAGGAATACCACGTAGATACCTACTGCGTTATTATATTTTGCAATAAGATGGTGAGGCGCGCACCCACCACAGAGAGTTCACCAAGGAAAGATTTCATTGGGAATCCGATGCTGATAAATCCACGGATTCTCGCGCCTCCATCTAGAGTGCACCTACGTAGCAATAATAATAAAATATTACGACCCTTGCGATTCCAGAGTCTATCGCCATACACTAAATAAAACCGGTAACCGATAAGTCTCTACATACAAACGATAAATCTAATGGATCGAATGCCGATGCGAAACCTCCGCAAACTAGATAAAAACCGATTCCGACCAAATCGAAAATCAAAACAAATACCTAGAAGGAAACGACCGATACCATTGAAAGAATTCAACAGCCGACATACAAGATCTCACGCGGATGCCAACATAAACCCTTATATCACCCCTGCGACGTATCCGTGGGCCTATATATCTACAGGGTGTTTCAAGGCAGGCTGATGGCAGGCAGCGACAGGAAGAATGATGTAAAATCAATTTTTTAACGTTATTAACTCGCTCTTAAAACAACTCTGCAGTGTGGGGACAAAAAAATACTATTTAATAGGACGTTGAAGACTTGGCTGAAAAAGTGTGAATTCTCATGCTGTGGCCTATGATGTCCAACGTTGTATGCTGTTAAATGTGTCAATTATACTGAAATCTAGAAAATTACCCCGCCCCGAGTAAATCTGAGTGTCCTATTCCTAATCATCACATCAAGGCAGATTAGCAGTAGGTACCTAATAATACATAATTGAAGCAATTTCATCATTTGGTAACTCTAATGACACCCTGGTATTATGGCGACATGGTAGATAACTGCTTAAATTGTGCCTATTGTCATCCATCACTGGCACAAAAGCTTTGGCGTTAGTCTGTTTCAGCTAGATACAAAGTTGAACTATTCGAATAAACCTGAATACTTCAATTATTAACTTGAATCAACTTGCAATAAGAGTTCTAAAAAGTGTAATGTTTATTTCTTGGATAGCGTATTCTTTTGACTATAAGGTGCGACGGTGCGACAATAGGGCAGACAATAATGGTATGCTACAAAACTAGTGTTGCATAAAAAATGACGACGATTGTATCACGAGTAAGTTGTTGAAAATGTACAAATATTGTCTAACGTGTTTTATACAGGGTGTTTCAGTGACCTTGCATAAAATTTCGGGAGGTGATTCCTCTCAAAAAAATAAGTCGAAAAGTAAGAGTAACATTTTTTCCTCATGTGCTTCCTGAGAGAGTAACAGCTCCTCAAAAATACAAAATGCACCAAAGTTTTCAATTATTTGCTCAAGAACTGTCAAAGGTAACATCTTCAAATTTGATGTTTTCGATAGATTCGTTCAATCCAAACCTTTTATTCCTCTTGCATTTTTTCCGTAAGATGCATCGTTCTGGAGTAAAAGTTGAAAAACACGGACACGGTGTCATGAATAATTTTCAACATAATCCCAATCCTCTCTTATTTCGCTCCCACTGGTTAGATTTGTTTAGAACTTTGCATGTACATTTGCACTGTTGACAAACTTCTCTATGCCTAATTTAAAGTCCCTACCTTTGACGGTTTTTCAGCAAATAATTAAAAACTTTGATCAATTTCGTACCTTTGAGGGGCTGTAACTCCCTTGGGAAGCATTTCAGGGAAAAATGTTACTCTTACTTTTCGACTTATTTTCTTAAAAGAAATCACCTCCCGAAGTATTATGCAAGGTCACTGAAACACCCTGTATATTATTTGGTCTATTTCGTCAATCACCCCACGAGTAGCAAGGAACGGATGAGAATTTTTGTACGAGAATGAAAGTTGGAGTTTGAGAGAAAGATTGGAACTAATTTTGAGCATCTTCCATAATAATTGAACAAAAAAATTTCAAGATTTACAAAAAAAATCGAATTTTTCGGAAAAACTCAAAGCTTTTTTTAAATACTCTCATTGTACAAATCGTCAATTATGGCTTCTATTTTGAACTCCATCATTTGAGTCCGTTCTCGATGAGCCAGGCCCAGCCGGTTTTGCAAGTGGGAAACTCTCGGAAAATTCGGAGAATGTTAAGAGAAATTGTGAGAAAATGTTCAGGAACCAGTTACTTCATGCAAAAAACTTCTTTAAAAAAATGTTGGATGTTTTTTACCGAATAAAAATTGGAAATGTGTTTTCAGGGAGGAAAACTTGAGATCCGTTGGTACAATTTCAAAAATCTCCCTCCCACCCCCCAAAAAAATTGATCTCTTCTCCAACTATGACTCGCATCAGCAAGTCCGCACTTGAAATTCCGAGAGGCTCACCGCCGGTCGTAGTTTGCACTACTTTCTTTTTCAATTCACGTAATGTACAAGTTTTATTTTGAAAGAATCACCGCCGAAAAGCCGAGACTGAGCCGCATTTGAAAATTAGTCTACACAACGCCCAATGCAATTAATTAACTATTGATATCAGTTGAAATTTCTCGAAAAAGGTCGATCCATAAGCAGGAAAGACGTCTGGGTAGAGTCATGCACCAAACGCGGGTAATTCTACCAAAGCCTGTTCTAGTCTAGCTAAGCCTGTTCTGTTCTAGTCCAAATTCTAGACAAAGCCCGGGTGAGTGGTCGTCTCGGGTAGTGACAGCCAGGAGAAAATTCAAAAATTTGTAACGCTAGACTGGGAAATGGTGAAAAGCTCCAAGTGCAGACTTAATTTGATTCTTTTTTTTTTGTGTTGCGACGAATTGTCCATGGAACGAATTGTCCGGTCATGCGTATGGGACATAGGCAGCAGCATCAACTCTGTGCCAAGGAAGAGCAGTTTGAAACTTTTGAATAGGCCTGAAACGGAGTGAGGGAGAAATGGCTGGCTCTGCGCCGAGAATTCTTAGCAAGAAGTACCTCTAGCATGCCAAAAAAGGGTGGAAGCAATCAGAAGGGGATAGGAGTGGACCAAGAAACCAATAATTTTCAGTGGTGGGCAGCCTGTGGTGGAACACGAACACTCGACAATTGTCGATATCGACAGTTCCTCCTTTCCCCTCTGCACCCTTCACCCTAATTTCTCCTTTCCCCTCTGAACCCTGCAATGGGAAATTGTCGAGATTGACAACTGTCGAGTGTTCGTGGTTCCACCACAGGTCATGTTACAATTTGGGGGCACCTTAAATTTCAACTCGCGCTGCTATTGGCCGATTTCAAAATTTTACACAACATGTTGAAATTTATCACGATAATAAAATTAAAGAGAGCTTGGTGCAACTAAGGGTAGATTTAATAACTGAAAAGTGGTCTGTTTTACTTGATCGTGAATTTACTGCTTCATTATTCACTGGAGATTCCGACGTGAGAATAAGAGACATACCTGTACAATTGGCGGAGGAGCCGTGCATTGAGAGCTTGCTGGAGTATTGACGAGACCACTAGACAATAATGAGTTCTCGCAGCAATTCCTTGCTTGCCTTGTTTTGGAAGTGGGCTTCCAAGTTTTCAGTTGGTGTTTGGGAGTAAATCACTTTCCGCTCGGCGTGTGAGGAAAGTAAATGAACGAACAAAACTCAATAAATTCTATCTAAGCTCTACCGTCACATTACCAATCAAAATAATATTATGCTCATTACAGAACCGCGAAAGGAAAATTCTCAGAAACCTGATAAACCTGATGAGAATAAATATACAGATGTCCCGGAATAAGTGTTACAAAACTCACAGGGATATAGCAAATTAAAAAATAAGGGGACTTTTCTTGATGAACATACCCTCGCAAACGTATAATAACGGATATACAGGCCTTCAAAGTTGTTTTTTAAAAACAGTTTTTATAGCATAACTTTTGAACCGTTCAACCGATTTTATTCAAATTCAAACCAAAGTTTACTACATAGAACAGTAGTGGAACCACGAGCAGTAGATAGTGCTCGATCTTGACAATTCCCCTTTTTCCCTCTACACTCTTCATAACTAATTTCCTCTTTCCCCTCTGCACCCTCCACCATTTAGAAAAGGAGAAATAGTCGAGATCGAGTTCCACCACAGGTCTCTATTGAACAATAATAACGCATTTCATCAATCATTTTCAGGGGCATATGTATCAACTGAAATCCGCTAATATCGGCAATAAAGCGCAAATAACAAAATGATGTTCACAATTATTTTTCCTGATTTAAAAATGCCAAGTAGACCGTTTTCAAATTTGCTTCTTCTTCGGAACCATCAGTCAGCCGATTTTGCTCATTTTAATTTTGGAATGTTGTCAATCAATAGCCGATTCTACCGAGAGTTCATAAATTAAATGGGTCAAGGGTGCCTGTGAATTCAAAAACGTCTGTCGAAGCTAGCGTAATCCTTTTGTAATAAATTTGTCAAACTTTAACAAGTTACGTCCCATAATGTTGATCTCTGATCTGCCACAAGTGCACGAGAATACTTCAAGTTCGAAAATACTCCTCGATCATGTAGGTTTTGTGCCCTGCCGTGAAAACCACATTTAAAATGTTTCGAAAACGAAAACTGCGACTGGTTTGACAAATTCCGATAACCAAAAAATCACAGACATCAAATGAACGATGCTAGTTCCGACAGATGTTTTCAAAGTCACAGGCACCCTTGACCCATTTAATTAATGAACGCTCGGTATCAATTTACGTCACTGGTTGTCCCATTTTGACAATTCTTAATAGAACGAAACGAGCGAAATAGAAGACTTATTTTGAACCGCGCTCGTCATCTTGAATTTTAAAATGGAATATGAATATAGTGATTGAAGCCTATTTCATCAGCTATCCATTGATACCATACAAGGTCGTTGAAATCGTGAGAGAAATAAGAATTTGGCAGAAGAAAACTTTCAGTGTAATTTTTCTTGCCCACCCAGTAGTTCACTGCTAAAGAGGTCTTAATCGTCTTGAGGGTCCTCGAAACGAATATTAGCCCAAGTCTTTCAAGTCATATTTTACTCGAAGCGTGAACAAATCCGTCTAAAAATGCGCCAGTAATCATCAAGGCGCCCGGATGTTATCGTATATCAAAAGTCCCCTACAGTTCCATGTGCGTTTCTCTATTTCTCAGAGTTTTTCCCGTTTGACTTTTCCACTTGCTCTAATGTAACACAAAATGTGTGATCATTTTATAATGGCCTCGTTATAGCACAGTGGAAGCGGGCTATCCTAGTAATAAAAAAAAAGTTTTTCTCCTTCTCGGCACCCTTACAGCCATGGGAGTTTGTTTTTCCATTTATTATTTTCAGTTACATAGTAAAATTCTGTTTTACGTCACAACACCCAAACTTACATCACCGGGAATCGAACCCGGGGCCTCACTTCGCCGAGCAGGTGCGCATCCCACTCGCCTAGTGGGCCGTCTATCCTATCGTCTATCCTAGTAATTAGAAGGCCCTGTGTTGAAATTCCACTCAACAATGGATTTTTTTATTCACTTGACCTGACCTGACACTTTTTCTTTCCTAAAATTCAAATTAATCTAGACCATACAATTTCAAATTGTTTTTGGGTTTTTTTCTTCAAGAAAGTGTGATCTAGGTAATAATATTTATATATTGATAAATTACAGAGTTTGAACACCGTTTTTGTTGCTGAAAATTCTCCAACATTTATTTGAAAAAAGCTTGAAAAATTGCTATTGAACTGACCAATTTTGATTCCAAAAATAGGTATCTTCTTTTCTAAGCTCTGCCGGAGGAGGCGTGGTATCCAAGAATGCGATATTTTGTTCACGCATAATTTTGAAGGATAAAAACTTTTTTTATCAGACAAACAAAATATTACTTCAACTTCAAAGTTTGAAAAGAAAATCCGACCGAATTTTAGAATGGAACAAGTGTCAGTTGAACAGAAAAGGCTTCATCTATCTGTGGAATTGGAACACAGGACCGTCTGATTACTAGAACCGCGCCGCTTCCACTGCGCCACCGCCGTGATTACATTCTGTGCTACGTTACAGTACGTGGAGAAATCACACGGAAAACTTCTGGAAAATAGGGAAGCACACACGGCACGGGACTCTAGCGAACTTTAGATGTTTTATAGCTGGACCCCTTTATGATCACTCTGGCGCATTTTCATCCGGTTATCAACCTGTTCATGCCATAAATCTCAAGTACTACTTATCTGAGCAATGATCACAGGGTCATACCGAGTGATCATTTGAAAACTATCTACCTGTAATAACTTCCGATTCCTACTGAGTATCCTTCGAACAAAAACAGGTCGATTTTTACATCGAGAGGGACATCTAAAACATCCATTGTCAAATTTCTATCTTGAGCCCCTTTGCCTCCACCCACCCCAACTTCGACATTTCGAATGACACTGCCTAACTTACGATACATCAAATTAAAGAGAATTGCATTCTTCTTCTGGAAATATATTTTGATTTTTTTGACCCCACCCCCTTTTTCCAATAATTCTGATTGCTCAGTTTGATATTCTCGACCCCTCATTTCTCTTCAATTCAGTCAGCGTAATCCTAGATAGCATCGAAGAAGAGTTTTCGGTGGGAAAAGTGCTACCCAAATTCAGCCCTTTGCTCTCCCCCGCCCCAACTTCAAAATTCAATAAGACACCACCTACTTCATAAAACATTGAATTAAAGGGAATTAAGTTCTTTTTCTGGAAACAAAGTTTTTTAATTTTCAGCCCCTTCCCCCATCAAACCCCCATCCCCCCATCATCGCCCTATCAAACAGTTCAAAATTTCCAGGGTCGGCTTTGAAAAAAAAAACTTCAGCTTTTTTCAAAAAAAGACATTCTGTATGCATATTTTTCAAAATTCATTCTCATATTCAAAAACCACAGGAAACATGCTAATAATATCGCAAAAAAAAATTGCTTGGCACCATTGAGCTGTCAATAAAATTTTGATAATCCTGAAAATTTTTGAGGTTAGGATTTTTTGTAAATTGATAATTAGATGATCTATTATGGCCTTGAATTTCAGCCGTTTCGTCAAAAAAATGGAAAAAAAAATTTCACGTTTTTTCGGTAGCAAAAAAAAATTCATCAGAATTTGAGAAAAAAAATTTGTTACGTTCCTCAACCTCACTTCTATCCCACATTGAGCTGAAATTGAGGGACGTGACATGAATTTTTCGAAAATTTTGATGAAATTTTTTGTTGCTCCTAGTTAATTAGGTACTGGAAAACGTTAAAAAAACATTTAATTTTTTTGATGAAACGGCTGAAGTTTTAGGTCATAATAGATCATCACCAAATATTTCAAATTATCAATTTACAAAAAATCCTAACCTCAAAAATTTTCAGGACTATCAAAATTTTATTGACAGCTCAATGGTGCCAAGCAATTTTTTTTGCGATACTTATAGCATGTTTTATGTAGTTTCTGAATGTGAAAATAAATTTGAAAAAATATACATACAGAACGTCTTTTTCGAAAAAAACTTTGAAGTTTTTTCTATCAAGGCCGGCCCTGAAAATTTCGGACTGCTTGATTGGGCGATGTGTCAATTATTGATAGTAGAATTAACTCACAAAATTTCAATCGAATCCATTGGATCGTTCTAAAGATATGGCTTATTCAAAAAATCGACAAAATACATGAATCACCCTGTAACTTCAAAACAAACAGCGTTAGAAAATTTTCAAAGCCAGATCCTGGTTTGCCTGGAAAAACTGGACCCACCCTCAGGCTATGTCCATTTGGTGGTGAATCACCCTGTATACTTGCGGTTTTGGAAAAAATGAATTTTTCAAGAAAAGTTGCATTACTCATTATTCTTGCTATATTTTTAAGCCTCGCCAGACGTCGTGGCGGAGGCTATTTGTGGCCGCTTTTTTTTTCGTGATTTTTTTTCCTCGTTCCTCATTTCTGAACAAAATTCACCTAAATCTTCCGTATCTTTTGAACGGTTCAATATATCCAGTTCATTATTTCGCTGATCGAATCTCAACTATTGCAGGTTGATACCGACGACGTTTGAAGATGATCGGTCAAATATAAACAATCTTTAACAACAATAAAGAATGCACAACTCGTGAAACTAAAGAGTGAAGACTGAAGAATTAAAAAAAAAGTTTTTTAATTCTTCATGATAAAACCATGGTTCAAAGCCGCAAGTAGATGCAAATGGGAATAGCATCATGAAAGAAGAACCTTTCTTCTATATTAAGTGGCTGTTCACTTTGTGTTTCTTTTTGTTTTCCATGTGATTTATTCATTTTTTCAAAGTTGTGTTTCAATGCATTGTTCATTGTTGTATTTGTTCAAGTTGCTGTATTTTTTTAACCGCTATCCGCTGTTCTGGTGGTTGAGATTGCCAAGCGTTGCAAAAAAATCAACAGGAAGGAGGCCCATCACCATCAATATGTGGTTTTCGTGCTCATGATAATTTGCTCTAAGCAGGAACAAAATTGAATCTATCTATTTCTCTTACGACTTCTGTATGCGGGAATACGGGGCCCCTCGTAGACCGAGTTTTGGAGTGTAGCCCCTTTTGGTCAAAAGACTAGGCTACAATTGAGGCCTAGCTATCCTGACGAGTCCATATTCGCCGGGTTCTTTTTTTGCATACCTTTATAAGAGGGTCCCAGGCACAAGGTAATGGGGGCCCTCTTATAAAGGTGTAGCCCCTCATTTGTACAAGAGACGGCACTGACTCAAAGAATAAGTATTAGAAAAGTAAGGAGTGGGGGTTGAAAATTTGGAAATATTTTTTTCGGGAAAAGAATTTAATTATATTTACAACTATATGTGTCGCAAAGTATCTATATGCCGTTTACCGTTCACGTTTCAAATTCAGTAGAAGACTTATTGGAGCAAAAATACAATGACAAGCTGGGAGCCTATGGCTACGGCTGATGGCACCTGCAAAGTTTTGAAGCGAAACTATCAACTGCCATCAGTCGTACCGTACCCTCACAGTGCTCCAGCTTGTCACTTTATTTTTGCTCCAGAAAATCATTCTACTGAAAATAAAAAGTGACGGAATATAGGTGGTCAATTCGAAATTTCAAAATTTGGGTGGGGGGGGGGGGCGAAGGGGCTGAAGATAGAAATTTGCCAATGTATGTTTCAGTTGTCCGGGATGTCCGTCTCGATGTAGATGTAAAACGATGTAAAAATCGACCTGTTTTTGATCGAAGAAATCTTCATTGGCAATCAAAAGTTTTTAGGGGTGGATAGTTTTCAAATGATCACCCGGTATATCTGTCGTTATCTATTTTTTTTCCGCATGATCACATCACAACTCAACAATTTCTCCGTTTCACTGCGGAGGTAACGAATTACAGCAAGGTCGTTCATTTGATCCCTGAATACCATCGTAATTGTATTCATTGACAATACGTTATACGGTACAATCTTATGTGAACAGTGGAATGTAATTTTCAAGCATTTGCTTAGTATCAAGCGATTCGCTTTCCCAGCGGGTGAAACTTTGCCCTGAATATTTGTCTTTCTAAAATTTCGCTGGCTAATTTCTTGCATATTCTATTCTGCAAACTTGGACGCGCAATGTTTGACGTTCGATGGCATTAAAAGCTCTGTACTGGTACTAGGCGCACACACAGAAACTTTTATTCCACCCAATCTCGAGATTAAATGTCCCGTTTTGGATGGCATTAAGGTCCTTTATCTGCGTGCCTCGGAATTACTTTCCTCCACTATGCGGACATAAATTCAGTGTTATTGTCTTGGTTAATTTTTCGCCATGGAAGGTATGGTAAAAATAAAACAGGACCGCCTCTACGCTTAGGAAGACGTGCAATACATTATTTGGCACTTTTGAAGGTGTTATTTTTAGGCACATTCGCACGTTGGTTGAAACACGAGGGTCTCAGGACGTAAGGGACTTGGGGAATTGACACGTTGTGTACTTTCTCTCTCTCACTCACTCTCTTTCTTTCTATTTGCTGTTAATTAACACTCTTTTGGTGAGAAAAATATGTGTCTGTGTTTGTCGGCGGTATTTTAGTTTCTATACACATTAGGTATGTTGAGAAAATGACTTTGCCGAAGACTTTGCATGACAAATAATTGTAGTTTGAACGACACGGCTTGTTGCATAAATTAATAACAGAAGCTTCACGTTCATTATTTAATTACAAATCCATTTATTAATTTCCACCTGTACAGATAGGTTGGTCATGTAGTATCTATTTATACAGACTGTCAATTTCAAAACACAGAATAGATCTATATATTATCCATTTCACCCTTATTTGCCACGCAGCAAGCCATGATATTGTTTTGTTAGGTTTAGCATACCTACTGACGACAGCTCATGAATTGATTGACAAATTTTGACAACGTCAAATCACAAGATGCCAAAAATTATTCCGCACAAGACAAAAATGCAAGTTCTGCGGCATATCCAGTATATTAAACGCCTGCAACTAGACATGGCCCAAAACATGGCAGTGGGTGGAGCCGCGTTAGGGGGTAAGTACAAACCTACCTTAAAACCTACGGTTCCTTGACTCTCAGCTCAAATTTGACTTGGATAAGCCAAGCAATTTACGTTTTGCTTCATGGACAGGGAGTTGGTGTCTTAAAACCTAGTCCATACTTGCTTCCTGTCCATCACCTCTATAAAAGCTCGTAGTTTTGGTCCCAATTATGCATCCAACACCTGGTAGTACTGCGAATAATTACAGTGGTATTTGCTGCAGATGCAAGGAGTTTCCTCTACCCCTGGGCTTGGATGTTTAGGGGGTCAAGATTTGGCCCCCGAATCTTGAAAAACCATTCCCCTGCACCTGTCGCGCCATTTTTTCCTTACATTTTCCGGGCTAGGCTCCCGGTTCGAATTTTCTTCCACGGTGCGGCGTCATCCACGTGTCAGACTGACAGAGCTACATAACCTCCACTGTGTGAAACCACCTGTGAGTCTCAGGCGTACCAATGTAACTGAAATTTTTCATAGCTTGCTGGGTGGCAAATAAGGGTGAAACGGATAATACAACAAGTCCCTCAAAACCGTTTTGGTAAAATGAAGAGGGTGGGTTTTTTGGACTGGAGCCGATAAGACTTGAATGGCAAAACCATAACTGCGTATCTATCTCGTCTATCACTGGGAAGCCTTTACAAAATAATGTATCTACGACACCCGCTACGGGGCAGTAAGTATATCCATCTCTGGTCAACTTCCAGTTGTCACTTCATTTTTGCTCCAAAAAGTCATTTTACTGAAAACAAAAAGTGAACGGTATATATCTTGGGGCTCTTTGAGGACAAATTGTTTTGTGAACAATTGTTTTTTCAAATTCTAACGAAATACTCATGAAGCCCGATGTCCTATCTTGGGACGGTTTTTCAATTTTCCAGATCAGGAGTCCAACGGTAAGGACATGATTTTTTTTAGTATAAGTTGGCTTTTAGTCATTTCGGTTGGCAATAAAATCGCATTTTTGATGATAAGAACCTGTAATTTTGCATGCTTGTTGCTTGAACTGTTAAAAACTGCTGCGCCTTCAGAAACCTCCGTTTTACTTTCCTGGTTCGCGTTCTCGAATGAAAAGGAAAATATTGTGAACGCGCAAAAAATTTGTTCCCGGATTTCGAAAGAATAACTCTTTTTTAAGGTCCATCTAATCGATTTATTTAGACCATTTCCAGATCAAAGTCGGTCTATCTGCCTGTCTGTGTATCTAACTCTGTGTAATCGTCCATGATAACTTTCAAACGATACATCCAATTGAGCTGAAATTTGGTATGCAGCCATGGTATAATAGGCGTCTAATGAACTTATGTGATTTTGGTTAAAATCCGCCATTAGAGGGCACACTTATTGCTTCGTATCAATATCGGAATTTTTGACGTACGGACCTCAAATTAAATATGTAGATGTTTTGTTGGTTCAGAAACACAGTCTAAAATTTTAGTTTGAATATGTTTCAAAAATATTACCTCAATTTCTTATTCTTTAAAAATTACCAAAACGCAACTTTTCCAAAAGAAAATCATATCATCATTGTTGAAGTTCTGATCTGGAAAATTTTAAAACCATTTTAAGACAAGACATTGGGCTTCATGATTATATCGTTAGAATTTGAAAACAAATTGTTCACAAAAACGGGGATCTATGAAACTAAGCATAATTTGGCAATGCTCTACATTCCACCCTGTAACGAATGTAATTGAAATGAATTGAAAATTCTCGCCAATGGACAGTGGCGTATTAAGCCAATTGGGCGCCCAAAGCCCCAAAAAAATTCCGCCCTCCCCACTCATTGATTTTTTTTTGTTCTACCGAAACTCTTTTCAATGTTTGATATACTTAGCAATTTCTTCATTGTTTTTTTTTTATTAATTTTGATAATGACAAGACAAAGACAAAATGGGTACCATACATTGATTGCAAAACTGTCTCTTAAATGTGTATACTGTTTCCCCAACTGTTTCATAATATAAAGTATACATAGTAACTAGTATTTTTCGCTTCCAAAACCAAATAAAATACCATTCTTGCCTGACTTGTTAAGCAGTTTACTGCACAAAAATGTCAGTTATAATTCATTCAATGATTATTTAAAGTAAATAGGTCATGAGTCTTGGAAAAGATTTTAATTAAATCGAAACGTCGGCAAATACCTAGAGTTTTTACTTATTTGTGTCCAAAAATCTACCCCAAGAGAAAATCCTTCATTAATCAATCCAAATGGACAAGAATCAGAATCAAAATATGGTGTAATATGGTATCAGCAATTAAGCACTTCATGAATAAATTATTCGTTTCAGATTCGTTCGATACCAACTCAGAGAGAGAGAACTTGGTAAACTGTTCATTATCATATAATTCATATCATTCCAGTTTCAAATGATTGTACTTATAAGGTCGATTTTTGAAGTTTTGAAATTGACATGCTGTATGAATATATATACTATGAAGTGCTGCAAATTTACATCAGAGAAGATTAGACAAAGTGATTAGAAACTCCGCACCGCTGTCGCTGTATATTTTGGGAGTTGCATACTGCAAGCAGCAACTTTTAATCCTATAAAATGCATGAATAACTTTAGGTACCTAGATAGATACCTCTCAACTGTTTTTATTACAAAATTAGCTAATATTTGGGCAAGAGGAATGAAAAAACCATCCATAACAGCAGCAAACGAGAGAAGAACGGATGACAAAGATAATTTGTAAAGCTTTCAAATCCCATTCATGTCCTTATGAAATGTAAATTGTTTCAGTATGAAATTCAGAAAAGGGTTCGACCACAATGGCCACAAAAATTCCACCCTCCAGAATCAGGATGCGTTACTTGAAATTTGCATAATAAAATAAACGTCCCAAACGTGGCGAATCCGTCCCTGATCTCGTAGAAATAAACAGTGTGCAGCATTCCATGCCATTGTGCCTCGACGAAAAATATCAAGAGGTAAGCCTGCAAATAAGCTTCATAAATATAAATAAAACCTGCCTTTGCCAAGTAACAATATGACCGCTACCTAGCGGCGATTTCGTTAGGTAACCGAGTGGTTTTAATTTGCAGTAGTTGATGTGAACTGTGAACCCAATAAAATTAAAAAGTAATGCGAAACTGTTCCTTTCTATTTCCAGCTTCAATAAATGTTTCCGGCTTAATGTGGTGCATAATTCATTGGAAGGGAAAACACACATGTGCGTTGCGGAATGATTTAAATTGCCCCTCTGAAGACACATGCATCGAAATCAGCTCTGTTAAAATGAGTTTGGGGGAAAAAATTTAAATAAAGGAAATAAATCGGTGACCTTTGAATCGGATCCAATAAACTGTGAATCACACATTTTATTCGGAAAATAAAATATTATGTAACAAAACAGCTCTCGTTTTCTTTCAAGTGTTGTTTGTAAGAATTAGTTTCTGTGACATATTATTTCCACCTAAACTCGCCTAAAAATTTGTTGCCAATTGCCGCACGATTAGCTTGAAACAGATTAAATTCTATTTGAAACGACTTAATTGATTTTAAATTTAGATTCAAGTTCACGGTGTTCCGCGACTTTTCGCTACTTTTCGCGTGCGCAAAGTTTTTTTTCCAATGAATGTGTTTCAATCAACAGCATTGAAAGGAACTTTCAGTATACGTTTCTCATTACTTCGAAAAGACCTGAAAAAAAGAGCTGGAAGAAAAACAAATCACTAGGTGAAATCCTACCTTTACGAACGGACTCAATGGCTTCGACAATGAGCTTTTGATTAACTCCACACAAATTGGCAGTCAGCTTCTCGCACTTCTTATGACAGTTTACATCACAGTCTGCATACAAAAATAAAACGTATCAGAATCCACGTTCAGTAGACGTTTTGTTGTCAACGTTTTGCCAGGATGTCAATAAAGTTTCTAAAGAAAGATGAGTGGCGCACGTAAGTAAAAAATCATCACAAAAAACCTACATTCCACGTCACTTGCCGAAAACCGATAAAAACTTAGCGGAAGCCAAAAATCCCAAAAGCTATCAAATAAATTTAGAACGATTACCTATTCCGCGATTATTCTTTTTGGCCAGGCGCAATTTCACTGGCGTAGGTATCATAAAAAAAATAGATCACACAAGACTTTCATATAAACAAACTTTTTCTTTCCTCTAGAAGATTTTATAATTTAAAATCATAATCCATGTGCATCATTCTACGTGATCATGGTTGCTTTATACTAAGTACTCACTATACTTCAGAGCTGTATATTTACTGACTTAGATAATTAGTTTCTGCTGAAAGTATTATTTATAGATAGATTGCGCATTCAACGGGGTTTCATCAAATTAAACTAACTGCGGTGTAATTACATTTCAATTTAAAAAAAAGTCTGGTGGTGTGAGATATTTAGAGAACAAAACAATAACAAGCCAGGTTAATTTTAAAAGTTAACGCAGCAGTCATAAACTGTGTCAGATCTAACTGAGCTGATGATATAACTTTTCTAACTGGTTATATCAACGTTATCTCCAAGAAAAAACTTGTTAGTGTTAACAGAATAAAGGTTAAAACTGCTCTAACCCTTATTCCTGCTGCCAGGGGCGCCAGAATCAAAGCCCGAGTCATTTGAAGACGTACTTGCACCAACTTTGCTGCCATCCGCCACATTGACGTTACATGCGTCTTCTTCCGAAGAACTGTCTTCGTCATCACTATCGCTTTCGGTTTCTTCCTCGCTGCTTTCCGATTCGACCACCACAGGATGCCTTGGCCTCGGATAATGTCTTTTCCTGATCGTCTTCGGCCTGGCAAAGATTTCTACGGGACACTCTTCGAGCTGATCCGGCTTTTTGAAGGGATGCATGAACTGGGAAAATCTGTTCGATTGTAGAGGAACAAAAGACGATGTTGGCGACGGTAAGGGTTCGGGTTCGGGCTCGGGTTCGGGTTCAGGGGGTACGAAAACTTCGAGATCTGGATCGTCCTTGTTTGCTTTGTTCACGACTGATCGTTTCGACGGCATCGCTTTGGTGGGGGCAACTTTGATTTCGGGCTCAGGAGGTGGCGGTTCATTATGTAGAACTTTTCTGGGAGTTATGTAAACGCTGTCGCGTTTTCCGATGGCGTCCCAGAAATTGTCAGTGTTGTCATTTTCATCTTTCGTGGATGTTCTTAGAATTTTTTTGTCGGAAAGGCTTCTGGACAACTTTTTAGTTTTCGTTTGTTTCTTTTCTTCAACAACTTTCTTAACATCACCAATTTTGGTCAACAAGTCATTCCTTTTGTTTTTGTTCTCTTCCAGTTTGCTTACTGCTTTATCATCATCTAGTTTCTTCACATCAGTCACTTTTTCACCACTGTTTGATTTCAGTAGCGGTTTTTTCTTCTCGTCGACTTTCTTTTCGACTTTCTCCGCTAATTTCTTAGAGACTTCCGCGTCATTTTTGTTTATTGAGTCAACTTTCACAGCCCCAACTTTCTTTTCTTCTTGCTTCTCGCATAACAAATCGGGTGCTTTGATGGGAAGTTTTCCTTCTACTTTCACTGCTTCCACTGCAGGTTCCTTCTCAGACTTGCTTTCAATCGATTTTCGGAAAGTAACCTTCTCTACTTCCTTACTAACTGACTCATCGCCAATCTTTGGCAGAGTTTTTACTTTACTTTTATCGGGTGCATGTTCAGATTTTCTCGTCACAATTTCAATTTTTGTTTTGTTTTCTGGTGCAGCGAGTGCAGAAACTTTGATTTCGATGAACTGTTCGACTTTTTCAATTCCACCTAGCTTCTTTTCGATAGTTTTATTTTCATCCAATTTTTTCTCAGTAACACTTTTATCGACAATTCTATCTGCACTGTTGGTTTTTTGTAGTTTCTCTCCGACTTTCTGAGGTGCCACTTGAGATTTGCTTTTGCTTAATGCATATGGCTTCAGCTCCTGCTTACTTATTTCGAGTTTACTCGCTTTCGGTACAACAACTTCTTGTTTGCTAATTTTCGGCTTCGATTTTACCTCAGGAACTTCTTTGATATCTTCTAAAATATAACCGAGACGCGCTTTTTCGTTCTTTTTCAAAATATTTGTTACGACGGCCCCTTTGGGCTTCGGCAAACGCACATTGCCTTTTTCTTCAACTGGCTCTTTTTTCATTTCTGTGATAGTCGTGTTATCTAAAACGTGTCCAGAGTGTGCATTTTGATTTTTTTTCATAATATTGGAGATCACTGGTTCTTTTGATTTTGGCAGACTCACCAAGCCCTCCTCTTTGTTGGATTTTTTCCTCAAAGGGCGCTCTGGAACTTCTTCGACAACGACATTGAATTTGAATTTGTTTGGTTTTTTGGGCTTGGGAGATTCTTCGACTTCCACTTCGTCAATCACGGCTTTCAGTGAAGGCGACAGAGATGGTTTTTCATCGATATTGATGGTGGCGGTGATTATGGGCTTGGGTTTGATTTTAATTTTTTCAATCTCCACTTGAGATATATCCCTGATGGCTTCCTGGTACGCCTTTTCGGTTTCTGCATCTAATTCGCTTCCTACACTAGTCTCCGTGGAGGTTCTGCGAATTTTCTTTTGCGTGGGTCGCCGCTGTATTCCTGACTTGTTGCTAGGTTCATCTGCTAAGGTAAGCTTCTCGTTCGATTTTTTCTTTGTCATTTTTTTCTTGCGTTTCACACTACCACGCGGGTCATACTCTGCTTCCATAGCATTAGCAATAATTTCAATTTCCTTGGACATATCTGCAGAGTTTCTTTTGATTTCTTTCATGATGTCTTCAGTGGATAACTGCCGGCTCTGTCTGCGCTGGATTTCAACTGGTTGTCCAGGATTTAATTCCTCGTCCATTGTACCTTCGCTGATTGCCGTACAAATGTCATGGAAACTGGGTGTTTTTTGCAATCCTATTTCGTCGGTGGATAATTGTCGGCTTTGCCGCCTCTGAACTTCTATCGGTTGTCCAGGATTTAGTTCTTCGTCGATTTTATTTGTGGATATTGCAGTGCAAATGTCATGAAAACTCGGAGTTTTCTGAACACCACTCGGAGATCCTTTCTTGGAACCTCGTCGTGATATACGTTTAGGTTCTGCACTGGTACCGTCGCGAATCAAAAATTTCTCTTTTAGGAGCTCGCCGGGAGATTTTTTCGGTCTCTTTCCTTCTTCGATCACGTTCAGTTCTTCCGGTTCAAAATTATCCCTCCAACTTTTCACTTGGATTATTTCACTGGGAAGCATATCTTTGTGGATGGTTTGAATTCGTACCGTGGCACGATCCCTGCGAATGGTCCTGTTGGGTTTAGCCTCCTGTTCTTCTTTCGGCTGTTCCCTTACAGGACTCGGTGATTTCTTTTTTTCTAGTCGTTCATCTTTTGGTCTGGGTCGGTCGTATTTCCGGTACTTATTGACGGACACATCGATGTCAGCAGTGTTGATCTTGATGGGCCTTGACACTTTTGGTGTGGCGTGAATGAGAAGTTTTGGAGAATTTATGCGTCTCAAAGGCGACTGGCTCTCGCTGATAGTCGCCAGATGAGGTTTGTACCCCCTGAAGTTTCTCGATATGGTTTTCAGTAGAGACGGTGAAGAAGGACGTATGTAATTGTTGGAGATGATGGAGGAATGATTGGAGTAAGGACCTGGCACATAGGCGCCCGTGTAACTACTAGAAGGGCTTGTGTACAGCCCAAGTTCAGAATAGTACGGCATTTTGATATTTGAAATCGATCGACCAATAACAATCGATTATTATTTTAATCCGGGCCTCCCGAGCCAATTAATTCCGAAAACTACCTGTTCGATTTTTCGACACGTGCACTTCAACACTTTGTAAAGTTAAAACACCCAGCGTAAGTCCTCATACGCTATTTACTACACCGGCAGGTTTAATAAAGCCGGAAATTGTTTATATATTTTACATAAACCTGTCAAAGTTAATCAATCGGAAATTTGTTTATATTTTTCACCGGATGGTCATATGAACTCCCGCACCAATAAGCTGTGAATGTTAAACTGGCAGGTTTCTGAGTGGTGATGCCAAACAATCCTATTTTTATCATTTAAAGACTGTGACGTTGGAATAAGCTACCTCGAAACATTGGCCCGAACACCTGTACACTGAACGTAATGTAAAATACTAACAATTATTCAAGTCTTTATTTATTTCAACTCGGGAGTCCAGTCTACAAAAAAGGAACTTCTTTTTGAGAACGCGGGAGATTGCAGAAACCCAGATGTTTCCAATTATGAGGATCTCTAGCTAATGTCCTTTACTTACTATGCATCATTATCAGGTACATAGTACATGGATCCCTGTACTAGCTTTGATGAGCGAGCAACAAAAAGGGGTTCCAAAATTAGTCGCAGTGCACACCAAAGAATTATTAACCATAACTTCATCATCGCCCACATTATGGGTTCGTGCCACCTGATTTGTGTCCGCCGGAAAATACTGCTCTTGTAATGTCCTTAAAATAAGTGTAACAGTGTAAATCGTCATGTCTGGCCCGTGAAGAAATGCATATCCTTGTCTGTTTTTTTGTTAACACACAACTCAAGAGGTAGTTCTGCTAATTTATGTATAATAATGTGCACGTCTCGAACGAAGCATTTCATTCAAATTTATCTACATTGTACATGATTTGGTCAGGAATTCGTATAGATAGGAGGTGAAGACGGCTCTAGAGGAGAATAACTAAGTTTTCTTGTGGTTCTGGATCAACTTTTTGAGATCATATCACGAAGCCGATGTGAAGTGGCTTGAAATCAAAATTTGTATTATTTATTTTATTGTTAGTTGGCAACTATTGTTATTGCTGACCTAATATAATATTGTTCCGAAACTCGCTAGAGATAACGGTGCGCGAGTAAGACACATCTGCACAATTGGCGGAGGAGCCGTGCATCAAGAACTTGCCAGAATATTTGCGGAGCCTATGGAATTTTCTACAGCTCTCGCGAGTGGACTGATGCACACTGCTGAAATATACCAGAACGACAATGGAAGGAGCGAGAGCCTTCGAGATCTTATTTTTATCTAATAAAGCGCAAAAACTCTTGGAACACGAGGTCCTGTGTTTATGTCCTATCAGAGACATACTTTCAACTGCTCTGAATACGTGCAATTTTTTAAAGGCTTTTAAGTGACATGTTGAATGTCAAGTTTCGTGGGATATAGCTTCTGTCATTTTTTTTGATAGTGACACTTCTGTTTGACAGATGACGGCAAAAATTAATAGGCTCATTTGACAGCAGAACCATGTCTGCATAACAAATTTCAAGTCGATAAGATCAACGGTCGACAGTTATCCTGGAAGATTATAGACAAGCACACAAACATCCAGACACACAGACTTTTACCTGGAAATGGTCGTAATCGGCTCAGGGGGGGGGGTCAAAATGGATATTTACGTCTTCATCTTGGAAAATATTTTTTGTGCTGCCATAACCGAAAATGACAATATTCGCTCGACGTCCTGCACTGTAATATTCAGAAAAAGATCTAGACCAGCAAAGTAAACAAGTGAGTATGCCTTCACGTGCGTGAGTCTCAGTAGGGCATTTTCTTAAAGAGGCATATTGTAAATGTAAAGAAATTTGGTTGAAGGAGAAAAACCATTCTTTGCCCAATCTCTTCAATCAAAACTCATTGCGATATTTTGTTATCGGAATGGGGTACTCGCCAATGAAATAGATTTGAATGAACATTCTTTTTATCAACAATATTTTTTATTTGGGGGCGACAGCTGGGGGCGGCGACTAATCAACAGTAGCCTATTCTTTCTCACTTTCAGTCGCCGGCTATCCATATAGCGAAAGAATTAAATCGTTATGTCTTCGGGTTTATGTTTTTCATTTATCTCTTACTTTGAGGGCGGCGTGTGGGAGCGGCAGCGTTCGGCTGAGCAAATGTTGCACAGTTTGAGTAGGCAGTTTCTTAATGTTTGATAAAACATCTCAATCAGTGACAATTGTGAAAGTTGCCCTTTTTGTCGTTTGGGGGCGGATCTGGGGGCGGCGACTAACTAAAAGTAGCCTATCCTTTCCCATTTTTAGTCAGCTATTCATATAGCGAAAGAATTTCATCGCTGTCTTCGGGTTTATGTTTTTCATTTTAAAGTGATTGGGGGCAGTTTTTAGCAATTTTTTCATGCCGGCGGCGCATATTAAAGATGGAATGTTTCTGGCTTTACGTGTATAAGTGGCAACTATGTATTATTCATAAGAACACCAGAGCATCAGGTCTGGGAGAAATTGCAACATCATGTTATTTCAAGTTGATCGGGGGCGGTTTTCTCTATGTTGGCGGTGCAATATAGACATTCAATATAGCTTAGCCACGCTTTGGGGGTGGCAGCTATGTAACAGCAAAAAAATCAGAAAGCTAGGGCGTCTAGTTTGCGAGGAGTTCGAGGAACGGGCGGACGGGTGGACGGACGGACGGACGGACAAAGCGGCTGCAATAGCGATTTTCATCAAAATGGAAGATGCGCTAAAAATACACGTAAAAAATTAACTAACCTTGCAAAATCATTCACAATTCAAGAGGGACCACGAACAAATGAGTATACAGGTGACAGGTGTTTCAGTGACCTTGCATAAAACTTCGAGAGGTGCTTCCTCTCAAAAAAATAAGTCAAAAAGTAAGAGTACCCAACACTTTTCCCTTAATTGCTTCCTAAGGGAGTTACATCCCTTCAGAGGTACGAAGTGAATTACAGTTTCAATTCATTTGATCAGGAACCGTCAAAAGGAACAACCTCAAATTTGGTGTAGGAGGTACCTCAACAGTGCAAATAATATACTTGCAAAATTTTAAACAAACCTGGCCAGTGGCAGCGAAGTTATTTGGTTGAAGTTGGGGTAGGTTGAACTGTCAGAAAAAAATCTGCAATCCGTTTGTATTTTTGTTTGCACATTTGGAGAGACTCGTTCAGTCCTGAACTTTTATACCTCTTGCGTTTTTCCCGAAGGATGCACCGTTCACGAGTAAAAGTGAAAAAACCAAGAACATGTCGAATAATTTTCATCTGGTAGCTAACCTACCCCAACCCCCAACTCCGCTGATGACGGTTAAATTTGTTCTGAATCTCACACGTGCATTATTTGTTACGCCCGACTGAGACAGGTGGGAAATTCCCAACTGCAGACTTGGTTTGATTTTTTGTTGTGTTGCTTCCTGCCAAATTTGCATGGTTCTCCAATTGATCGGATAGATTTTGAATAATAGGGTAGTGACCGATTTATTTTTTGAATATTTTTTAAAGAACACTTTTTGACAAGTGACGCTATACGGGGTATGTGGGTAGATCTCGTCAAAATATGACGAAAACCTATCTACCATTTTGCAAAGTTCGGCCTAATGACGAAGATACAGCCCTCCAAAGTTCACTTTTTTCGGATTTCAAAAATTTGTAACTCAGGAACGTTTGAACAAATTTAGCTTTAATTCAGCAAAAGCTGGTTTGTCATAATCATCTATCAACCTGCCAAATTTGGTAAGAATCCAACCAGTGGTGTAGGAGTTATGAGGGTCAATAATTTAGAAGCATCCGAAGAAAAGTTGACTTAAGGTGACCCCTCATAACTTCTACGACACTGATTGGATTCTTTCCAAATTTGGCAGGTTGATAAATAATCATGACAAACCAGCTCATGCTAAATTAAAGCTAAATTTGTTGAAACGTTCTTGAGTTACAAATTTTTGAAATCCGAAAAAAGTGAACTTTAGAGGGCTGTGGGGAGGGCTGTATCTTCGTCATTAGGCCAAACTTTGCAAAATGATATATAGGTTTTCACTATATTTTGACGAGATCTGCCCACTGTTAAATTTTTTGCTATCATCCCTAAAACACCCTGTATAAGTATACCGCTTTAGTTCACAGAAGTTTTCGTGAGTTTTCTCGATAACACAAAATCATGAAAGTTTTCGGCCACTTTAAAATTCGTCGCGATGACGTCATAATCTTTCATTGGCGGCAGAGAGGCAGGCTTGCCAACGCTACAAACTTAAGAAAGAAAAGCACTACCGTCAACGCCACAACAGATGATTATTGATTGTCAAGTAGACATCGTGGTTTTCAGTAGTGAAATAGTGTACTTCCACTCCGTATTTCTCTGCTCTGCTTCGTGTTGTTTTGTTTGAATACGGAGCGATGAAAATTTAGGTTATGTTCGTAAATGTCAACACTCAACAGCAAGGTGACAGTGACACACAGCATTTACCTAGGCAACGGAGGTGGGGTCTCCTCACTTCTGTCGAAAGATTAAGACGTCACAGCCCGCCTGAAGCTCGGTAGATTTGGAATCATTCGTAGAAGTAGCCACTTTCAGGGTAGATTTTGAGATACTTGAAAAAAAATTAATTTTCACGAAAAGTAGGTAGTCTTGTTACAAGGGCTCTACATTCGATTAGTATAATTTTTTTAAATATGTTTTGATGGTGATCACTACCCTATTGAATGGCGAAGTTCTGAGCTTCGACATTTCTCAATATTTGACGAATGACAAATACAGAAATACTTTCAACTGTTCTGAATACAGTTTTTTAATGGCTTTCGCTTTCAAATGACATATTGTAAGTCAAGTTTCGTGAGATATAGCTTCTGTGATTTTTTGATAGTGACACTTCTGTTTGACAAAATGGAAGTCAAAAAGTACAGGGCTCATTCGACAGAAAAACCATGTCTAACTACCAAACTTCAAGTCGATCGGATTAATGGTTTGGCAGTTATCGTGGAAAAATACAAACAGACACACACAAACACACCCAGTCACCCAGCCAGACATCATTCTGGATATGGTCTCAATCGTCTTGAGGGGACCTCAAAATGGATATATCCGTCGAAATCTCAAACAATATTTCTGCGCGATTGCGATTACAATACTTTCTTGTCCGTTAGTGAGGTCGGAAAAGTAAAAGACAAAAAATCGAGCCACCTGTTTACAAGAACCAATTTTTTTTAAAGTGGGAAATTCCAAGTTACAATAATTTCGAAACGGTCGTCTTTCTTTGCTGTTTCTAAATTCTAACAAGATCCAGTTTGAATTTTTTCCATAGGGGTTTGTCCTGAGCAATCATTTCAGGGACATGCGCTAAATGTTGGGCGGACTTTTTGAAAAAACCGGACAAAAGCCTTCGAATCCTACTCTAATGCACCTGTAATGAACGCGGTAGATTTCCAAGACTAGTCTATTTTTGAGATAAAATATGCTATAATATTTCATCTGTGCAGAAATTTTGTTTATGGCAAATCTGCGTAAATGCATTAGTTTGTCCGGTTTTTTTCAATCTCCCGCCATTACTTGCACCTCGCACATGTGCAGTATGGCCAGGAAAATGCCCTATCATAAAACATCTGGGGAAGCTGTTGCGTTTCAAAATATTGATTCCCAGGCTCCGCGGTCATCAGCGTTTTCAGCATGTCTGTTGTAATTCCATTGGGGCTAGATACCTAGTGTTTTTCTATTCCTATGCTTTTTCTTTTGTCGCGGTGGAGATTTCCTACAGTCCGAAGTCTTCACTGCTTGTGGTCTGGGACTCTCGGTGTCAGTTTGTTCTTCTCGGTCTCCTATCCTCTGAATAATTTTTTGAAGACTTTTAGTGTTCCTTCGGATGTCGACGTAATTTTGGGGCTTGCCAGCTTCACTTGTTGTCTTTACTGTCTGCGGTAGTCGTTTCCAAATATTTCAATTATTTTGCAGCTGGTTGAACATGCACAATATGTCTGTTACAAGAGAACGGGGGCTGAACCTAAACAAAAGAGTCTGTGGGGGCTCTGCGAACACCATTTGTACTCATCTCAAGATCCGTAAAAGATCCCTGCATAGTTAATAAGTTTATAATACTCTTTAATCGTCTATTGCCGTGACAAAGTCTGAACTAAACAACTGCGGGCTCTATAAATAACAAGCCGAAACTCGAAACATCAAGAATTTGTCCTCAACATCGCTGTTATTAAGTACACTGAGCCTTCATGACAGTAATTTTATCACAGAAGCAGTTCCTAGTTATAGAGTTGAAAAATAGCAAATTGTCCCCACTAAGTGAACTATAAAACTGTGTCAGCATTTTCAAACGAAATGTTTATAAAACAGAAGACGTTAATCCTCCTGTTTACCCTCTGTTCATTAGTAGGCACTGTGAAACGACAATTTGTATTAGCGAGGACGTGACTTTGATGTCCACGCAGAAAAGGTTGTGTCGCTTAACGTTATGTGTGTTTTTAGACAGTAGGTACATTTTTATATTGTTTGAAAATTATGCTTATTTCTCCGGTTATGCACGAGCACAAAGGTCACGTTGTGGGTGAGACACGTTAGGACGTTGCTAGGTAACTATGGGTCTTCCGACTGGCCGAGTTGAAATGTTAAATTTGTGTGTGTCATTTCTCTTGTCGCCTACGCCACTGGTAATTTTTCCGACCCTGCGCTGGGCTATAATAAATAGTTCAAGCACAGCCGGCTCTGTTAGACGGTAATGTAGCGTAATTACCATTGGGTTGATTTGCCAAAAACATACACGAGACAGGTGCAATGTCACAGCGTTATTCGGTGTCAAGTCCAAATAACATAAAATTCCGTTTTCGGAGCCCATCGTGTCGCATTTTGATAAGTAGGAACCAAATTGGACGGCCTTGACTACCTACTTTTCGGTCCAATTATATTTAAATCGTCACCCTCGGCCCACCTTTCTGGTCCATCGGGCATCACACCTGTCTTCATCTATAATTCGCGCAAAGGCAAAAAAATCGCTTGCGCGGTAAGTTTCATAAGAATCGGAAAAAACCGGTGGCATCCATGCCACAACTAAGTCAAGCTTGGATTAAGGTGATGCACAAGGTAGAATTTTTAAACGGTGCTGCAAACTCTGTAGTAGTCGCCTAGATTATTGGCCGCTCCGCTAAATGGAATTAAAAAAAGCCTTTACCCCACCACGTCATCCAATAGTTATTTATGTAGTAAGAGCGTAAAGCGACTGTTTTAGGCCCGACGTATGTAAGTTGTGCCCGAGCATAGCGAGGGCACATTCAGACAGAGGGCCTAAAACAGGCTTTACGCTTGAGCTGCATACAACGTTTTTTACACGACCCATTCTTTTTTTAAATTTGATTTTGAACCATAAAAGCCGAAAAACTGAAAAGCGATTATAGATCGATCTAGTTAGCAATGACATCATGGGCGCCCGGAAGGGGGGGCAAGGGGGGGCACTTGCCCCCCCCTGGCTCCGGAGCAGCTGAATAAATTCTTCCTTACGAAAAAATTTTTTTTTTCGAGAGAGGAAAAAAAAATTCATTTTCGAAAGAAAAAACTTTGAGAAGGTAATTTACATTTTCTTGAACTGTTAGAGCAATTTGAAATTTCATTAGGCTTCTACCTAAATTAGATAGCTACCCGTAAAGTCATAAAATAGGTAGATAGGTAGGTAGGTAACGATCTGCAATTTGTGCATTCCAGCTACCACCTCCACTGCCCAATATAGGGTGAAATGATTATGTTATTTTTTCCGTTTGGTATAAACACTGTAAAGAGCTTTGGATTAAAAGCAGTTTATTATCAAAACATTTCTAAGAACTAATAAGCCACTAAAAAGCTGCAGACTGGTGGGGGCAGAGGGCATTTTGTTGAGCATTTTTTCAACATAATGAACGAGTGTAACAATTGACCTCTATATCAATCATGGCAATAATTGAAATTTTCTGAACCTCTGGTTTAAAACACTAGGGGTTTTTTCAAGATAATGAACGAGTGTAACTATTGACCTGGCTATTTTGAAGTAAATTTTTATACATTTTGTACAAAATTACAAATTTTAATAAATTTCTCTAAAGATAAGTTCAATTTTCAAATATATTTCCTTATTTTTCGCACAATAATTATTATCACCATTATTATTATTATTCGAAAAAAAATTCGCCTGCGGCGCTA
Source organism: Anaspis maculata (assembly GCA_949128115.1). Lineage (NCBI taxonomy): Eukaryota > Metazoa > Arthropoda > Insecta > Coleoptera > Scraptiidae > Anaspis > Anaspis maculata. The sequence continues at coordinate 55,142,684 of OX421961.1, read as the reverse complement.
ATCTATAGGACTTCGCAAATTAGGCCAGGTAGGTATGTGACGTTCTCTAACTAAAGCTATTTGCCCCCCCCTGACAAAAATCCTGCGGGCGCCCATGAATGACATTATGGGCACCTATGATTTTGTTTTTACTTGTCATTTAATAATTATCACTAGCGTCAGTGTCTTTTTTATTGAAGAGCACCCAGCAAGAATTTTCGTTTTTTAGGGCGCTGCACTCCTCCCGCCGATGGCGATGGCTTCTCGAGTCACACTCGATCTTCTGCCGGAGAAGTCCAAAAAAAAACATGAGAACGTAGGTATACCTATACTTAGCTGAAAAATCCAAGGTGGTGAAGCCTTCTACTTTGTGGTCCGTGTTTTCCATGCTGAAGACAACCCTTTCAGTTAAGGACGACACGGATTTTACCGCAAAGTTACAGCCTACGTAAAGAGACAGGCAGACGGATACCTACAAACCAAAATATTCATTCGGCTACACGTTTTATGATGGCAACCACGGCTTCGGGCCTGAAATCGCGCTCTTGTATCGAAAACGGCTATTCAAATTTAGTATTCGCCTGCCCCCTCAAGAAAACTGGGCACGGAACTCTGATAAATAGGAATCCGGCCAGAGCCGTCAACGCACATAACCTCACTTTTGGAGTTTCGAATATGTGTATTTTCAAAGCAAACAATTCAACGAGAAGCTTAATAAGTGAAACCATACACCCTTCCCCGCCTTTGGGGGTGTCCCAAATGCCTCTGAGCTGTGCATTTCAACAAATTTATTAGTTTGTGACATTTAATAATAATTACAAGCATTTGTTTTTTGACGCTTAAAAAACCAAAGCCCGAGGGCGTAAAAGTAAAAATTTTACGCCCTCGGGCTAAATGAGCCACTTTACGCCTGAAAATGAGGGTAAAAAGGCTCACTTTACACCCGGTCGTGTAAAAAGTATGTTTTTTGGCACAATCAATGTGCGTCGGACAATAATGTATCTGCCGTGATTCATTGATCTCATATCTACTTAAAATAAAGGATGGGAAAACAAACAGACTTAGAAGTAAAATGGCAGAGAAGTTTTAAAGAGTTTCGTGCTTGATTTAAGACACGTGGCGAAAGTTTTTAAATACTGAGTTATGATCTAGGTATTATAACATTAAAAACTTACGCAAGCGTGTATTTTACTAATAGCCCGCGATGTATGAAAACATGACATCCACCTGGCGAAATAAGTTAAGCTCTAGGGTCATAATATCATTGCCAATATCAATCAAATTATGGGATCATTTTGTCCAAAAAAAAACTTTTTGGTTTTAAAACTAAAATTAGACCCAGATACCTACCCTTTCTATTGTCTTTTTTGCTCTTTCTGATGAACAAACCGCGCACCACTCAGTGTCATGCGACCGAAAATTTTGCCTTTTTTCCAGACGATGTAACTTTTGATTACCGTCAAATATTTTGATAATGCTACACGGTGTCCGTTAGCCTCATCTTCTTGCAGTCTATTATAAATAAAATATAAAACTTAAGACCATCCAAATAAAGTTTGTACAGGGTGATATGTGAACCAGTGCAAATTTTCAATGTGTTTGTTCAATCAAATTTCGTTAGTAAAAGAAATGCTGTTTTTCCAATTTCAACCGTGACGTTACAAGACTTCATCTCTTAACTCGAAACGGTTTTGAAATTTTTGAAATCGAAAGTCCAACAACGCTTTTGTCCTTTGGAGTCTTTGTTTTTTATCTCAAAGGAGTTCTAAATTATGGAAAAACAAATACAATACATAAATTATCAATTTATGCATTCAAAAACTACCTTATTTTTTATTGACTATCTATCTATTTTTACTACTACCACTCAGACAATGTTTTCGCATTCTTTTAGTGAACTAAACTAAACGCAGGCTTTTTGTATTGTTTCAAACACTATTTCAAAACTCTTGATGATTGATTGGTAGTACCTACCTAGCACATGTCGCCGTGCCAAAAGTGACGGGTCTGTCACCTGATCACAGCATGATTTTAGGTAGGTATAAGCACAGAATACAATGCATCTTTTCTTCATAGAAGGTCTGTTTTTTATAAGGGGACTTTATCCAGATCTCGGATTAATTTCAGTAGTTCTTTGATACAAAATTGAATTGGCGTCCTCAGTTTTTGCGAAAGAAAAATACTGAACAGTGCCAGATTGAAATTATTGTTCAGCTTCTCACTGTGGGCACAATACAGGGTGTCCGGAGTTGAGGTTATAGTTTCCTTGCCTACCTACAAATCAGCGAAAACTTTGCACATACTCCTCTCTCACCAAAACTAATGAATGGAAAATAATGAAAAGTATGATACGTGTAAAATATTTCTAAAGATTTTACAAAATGAAAATAGAATTAGAAGAATGAATTTTTGCAGTACCTTCAAAACAACTTACCTACTACATCACACCCTAGCCAGCCACATTGCTAGGGACTGTATTTTTTTCACATTTCATGGCGGACGAATAAGCCCACCCAGCGAGTCTAAAGCATATGTTTCCGTCTCTCTCACTCTACCATTTAATGTATAAATCTCTCTAGCTCTAGCCGAGTGATGCACACTGTTACTGCCATGCATTTTTTATACTTTGGCATATTGCTTCGGTTCTCCAGTCCAGCTTGTTCGAAAAGATCCTAATAATAGGAAGAATATAGCGCGCTACGACTCTTCATTTCTTTTTTTTTTTTAAATCATGAATGACACCTGTCTTTGGGGGCAATTGGATCATTTTTGACAAAAAAATCTGTTGCAAAGGCCGAGGCTATATTATTTTGTACCAAGGTAATTCAAAAGTGTCGGACCATCTTAAAGGTGCGTAATATAGAGATGTAGTAGAGTGCTGGAAAGTTATTAGAAAAATTCCATGTCTTTTAATTTTGAACTTATGGAGGAACAAAAGTTGGTCCTTCGATCGCTTCTATTTTCGTTGTTTCAAAAGACTTTGGCAAACTGTTTATGGAAAAATGACGGGTACAAAAAATCAACCTCTAAATCTGTAATCAATTTCTGTTTTGTATGCAGGTTGGGTCATGAATCCTCAAAATTATTTTTTTCTTCAGGTGCCCGCAAGCAGTCACAGTGGTCCCATGACCTATGTGGAGCACAATAAAACACAATTCATTTGAATGGAATTCTTTTGCTTCTGGTTTTTTAGGAAAACTAAATTTCTGCAGTTTATGACTTACCCTGCATGGAAAACAGAAATTCAATACAGATTCAGAGGTTGATTTTTTTACTCATCATTTTTCCACAAACAGTTTACTAAAATCTTTTGATACAACGAAAATAGAAGAAATCAGAGGACCAACTTTTGTTCCTCCATAACTTCAAAATTAAAAGACATAGAATTTCTTTAACAACTCTCCAGCACTCTACCACACCTCCATATTACGCACCCTCAAGATGGTCCGATACTTTTGAATCACCCTGTATACATCATATTGATATACATACAGGTGATTCATGAGTGACCTTACATACGCTAATGAGAGATAAAGGACTTCAAGGCGAGTAAGGATCCACTGAAGAAATTTTGTTTTCTCCATTGGTTACGAAGATACCTAGGTGTTTTGTGTGTTTTGTATGAAACTTTGACAAGCGATATTTCTGAAACCGCTGGAGATATTTTGTTGAAATTTACCAGTAATATTTCTCTCTTGGAACTTATCCAGAAGCCATATGGGGTAAGTCAAAATCCAGGCAGGCGCGTGCTGGGCTGGCCCACCGGGCAGCCGGGCATTTGCCGGTAGGCCCTCAGCCATCAGGCTTTGTGGAGCCTCTCTGGTTCTTCTTCAAACATATTTTTGTATTTAAAAAATTGTATGAATTTTTACTTTCAGCCCCAAAGGGCCTTTTGATACTAATTCGCCCAGGCCCTCTTTAGGGTCCCAGCACGCGCGTGAATCCGGGGCCGGGCTAGAAAAAATGTGCCCTTTTGTTATTTGATCAAAATGTAGGTACATTTTCTGACCGCTTTTTTGAAAAACTGCTATCGGATTCAAAAAGCTAAGAAAAAATGCTTCAAGAATCACTTTTCAATTTAGATGGCACACCTAAACCGTTTCGACAAAAAATTAGAAGTAAAATTTGTGGGTAAGTTTCCATTTTCGGCCGGACAGGTTCGACTCATTGACTGCGTTTCCATCGCAGCTTTGGATCCGATCGAAACGTTATCTGATCGGGTCGATCCACTCAAAATTGCCGATATAAACGGTCAGGATTGAAATTTCAATCCGATCGAGCAGTTCAAGTCGATCCGGTGCTTTGGCCGACTTGACTTGAGTGGAGCGGATCGAGCTCGCGTCCGCTCGTATTGTAGCCGATGTGAACGGGATCAGATCGAAGTGACAGATGACCAACTTGTGAACAAAGCGTAATTTTTACGAAATCAAAGGATGCCTTCCAGTAATTGTAAACAAAATACAGAAAGAAAATTCAATAATGAAATCTTTTCCAGTTTGGCACAGTTTGACGCGTTTTAAACCATGTTGTTGTCTCTCATAAATTCCAACCTAATTCTAAGGTGGTGAAATAGGATTGAGTGAAGCGGATCGAACGTGCGACGATAAAAACGCGCTTGACTGGAGCCACTCTGGATCCGATCGAAACTCGAGCGGATTGAAAGCTGCGATAGAAACGCAGTCATTGTTTGATTGAATTCATTCAAATTTATTTTACTTTTCCGACCCCCCACCAACATGGAAGGGGAAGTATTGTAATCGTGCAAAAAAAGTTGTAAGATTTCACCGGATATATCTGTTTTGAGGTCCCCCAAGACGATTAGGATCATTTTCAGAATGATGTCTGTCTGTGTGTCTGTCTGTCTGTGTGTGTGTGTCTGTCTGTGATCTTCCACGATAACTGCCGAACCGTTGACCGGATCGACTTGAAATTTGGTATGCGGACATGGTTTCTTTCTGAAAAGAGCCCATTAGTTTTTGGCTGTCATCTGTCAAACGGAAGTATTACTTCTGACAAATGTCAGAAGAGATATATCATGGAACCCGTCTTGCAATATGTCATCTGAAAGCCCCTAAAAAACTCTATTTAGAACCGTTGAAGGTATTTCCCTATCTGTCCTGTCAAATAATAAAAAATATCAAAGTTCGAAACTTTACGAGTTAATTATTCAAAATCTATCCAATGGATTGGAACCAGACTTGGCAGGAAGCAACACAACAAGAGAGTCGAATTAAGGCCGCAGTTGCAGTTTTCCACCATTTTCCAGTCGGGCGTAATGAATTTTCAAAATTTCTCTTGGCCGTTGCCACCCAAGAGGGGCTCTTACCGGTGTTTTGACCAGAACGACCCACTTTTGTAGCAGGACTCCACTCAAAAATTCATTTTTGCTCGAGAATTGACTTTTTTTGGGAAATTTCAACTGATATCGGAAGTAGATTGGATTGGGCGTCGTGTAGGCCTATTTTCAAAATCGACACGGTTTCGGTTTTCCGACGGTAATTTTTTCAAAATAAAATTTGCACATTCCGTGAATCTGAAAAAACGCAGTGCAAACTTCTACATGCGGTAAGCCCCACGAAATATCAATTTTAGGTGCAGACATGCTGCGAATGAAAGTTGGAGAAAAGATTGAGCTAATTTTTGGAGGAAAAATTTCCGAAATCGGACCAACCAACGGTTGCCGAGTATCCCTCTCTGGAAAAACTTCAAATTTTCCAACTTTTCATTCCGTGAACCGATTTTAACCTTTTTTTTAAACAAGAGATACCTGGTTCTTGAACATTTTTCAACAATTTTTTCAAATTTCCCGGGAATTTTCCGGTTGAAAATAATTTTCTCCAAATTATCTTCAATATTTTTATGTAATATTCCAACTTCCCACCCGAAGGGACGTTTCAAACAAAAATTTACATAGGTTCCTGGATACTAGTCGGGGAAGTTTTGTGGTGACACAACCGATTTTTTAGCTTGTCTCTGTGGAATAGAAGGGCTTGATTGGAAGAAAAATTCCATAGCCGAAGATTTTTCTTACGACCAAATCGAGTCTAATTCTGTGTTTCACTCTCGATTTTGTAATAAAAAAAATATTGTCTCTGGAATTTTTCTTACAACCAACCCCTTCTATTTAACAGAGATAAGCCAAAAAATGAATTTGAATGAATTCAATCAAACAATGAGTCGATTATATCTGGTCGAAAATGAAACTTACAAATTTCACTTTTAATTTTATTGTCGGAACAGTTCAGGTGCGCCATCTGAATTGAAACGTGATTCCTAAAGTATTTTTTCTTAGCTTTATGAATCCGATAGCAGTTTTTTCAGAAAAGCGGTCAGAAAATGTACTTTTTGATCAAATAACAAAGGGGCATATTTTTTCTAGCTCGGACCTGGATTTTGACTTACCCGGTACAGCTTCGGGGTAAGTTCCAACATAGAAATGTTACTGGTGAATTTCAACAAAATATCTTCAGCCGTTTCAGAAATATCGCTTATCAAAGTTTCATACGAAACACACAAAACACCCTGTATCTTCGTAACCACTGCAGAAAACTTTTTTTTTGCGGATCCTGACTCGCCTCGAAGTTCTCCATCTCCCATTAATTAGCCTATGTAACATTTTGTCGGCACAGAAATAACATTTTGTCGGCAAAAATTTTTGATTGTTATGAAAATTTCTTATTTGCTGCTTGGCAATTTCAAAATCATATTGATTATATTGGGTGAACTCAGCTCAACTGAACTGGGCTCAAGCTCGATTAACGTGATCCATAGTAGTTTTCATCAGGTCTAGAGCGCATGCTCAAGTTCCTTGCCGGTCGGCAAAAATCCGACCTTCGCGTGCTTGCCAGACTCGCACAGCTCTGTAATCATTCTCCCCACTCTATACCTCTGGTGCTAACCGACCCGAACTGTCAAATCTTGCGCATGCCCAATTGCCCACTGACACACAAAATTGTCATGGAAACTACTATTACACCAGGTGGTACCAATGGCACACCAGGTGGTACCAATGGGTCACCAGTACCTACAGTTCTACGGTATATAGGTTAGGTACATAGAATCTTTTATGAAGCCCAAAAAAAAAAAGTTGAGAAGATTTCGCAAATTCGCAATCGCAATTCGCCGCTATATGAACTGAGCTTATGACAGCAAAATAAAATTAAAGTGAGGTAGTAACGGAGGCAATGTTCCTTTTGAATTCTTAATGTGAGAAGCCGTTACGTCACAGGGACGTAGGTGACGTAGGTAGGTAGTTCCAATGATCCGGATCCGGCAACACCGCATCCCCGCCATCTCACTGTCACCTTCCATTTGTTCAACAGATGCCTCTGTACCTAGTAAACAGAAATACTTACCAAACTACAAACTTTGGCTCATTTTATATATTTCACATATTCACTATATTTTCACAAGATGAAGCTGGATATTATAGGTACCGTTGAGTGAATATACAAAGAGGTGCCGCGGCACCTTTTGTCATAGGCCGGTAGGTGACGCCGACGCGACGCCATGATACAAGAGACTTCTTAAGCCAGCTTTGCAGCGGATTGTTTTCTAATATAGACAGTGAAGTACTGGAATGTCGTTGTTCTAGTATTAATTTGCCCTTCATAACTGAAAATTTTTTCAGGACAAAACCGCAGTTTCCATCCCACTATGTAGGTCGCAGCAAGCGAATCTCTTGTCAAAACCATCATGAGTGTCAAAAATGTCACCGGTGGCGCCTCTAATAATTTTTCACCCAACCATTATACCTTTATGGTGATAATTGGATCGACTACCAATTCAAATTGGGCCGTGTAATAAAATAATTTGGCAAAGCCAAAGGTGCCAAATGCCGGGCGCGCATTGTTTTCGTTAATAAACTTGAGCCATACACAATGATTTTATACTTGGTGAATTGGCTAAATGCAAGGCTGCACTTGGACGGCTTCCAACAATTATTATTCGTGAGGGTGAAAAATATTTTGATGGATGGCACCTCCAGATAAGATGAAAAATAAGCGATGATTCGTTCTTTCCTAAAAGACGGTCGTCCATTTCAAACTCGCCACTTTTCGCGGATTTCCCACTCTCCTTTGTAATTTTCTTTCAGATTCGCCAAGTGCGCAGAAAATTTCATACGACCACACGGAACAATGCGAATGGCACTCGAATGAAAAACAAGAGTTTATCTCAAAGTGTCGCCGCCGGAAAATTTCACAATTACCAGGATATCAACGCAAAAACATTATTTTACAGTGTGTCACCTTGTTATTCATACGACATTGTTACGCCAACGAGAAAAATGAACAAACCACGATATTTCTAAAAGGGATTTCGTTCACGCGCGACTATTTATAACGCATTTGAGGTAGGTACATCTATTTTTATGTAAATTACGTAACGACCGCAAGTTCGAACAAAAATTGTTCTTTGTGAAAAAACTAGAAAAAATGAGCACTCCCAAGATTAAATCGACGCCATCAAATACGTCCAGCAACTGCATTTTGGGAATACACTATACAGCAGAGCTCTCTATGTGGATATCTGATGCCTATCCTAAAATTTTGAAGTCTCGCACATGCATCCCAAGTTATAGGCAACCAGTAAAACGCAGCTTTTCGGGATTTTCTATAAGCTGTCGGCAACTTCGCGTCGGCTATTATTAAGAAACTGGCAAAACGTTGACTTTTCATTGATAAGGCGCCTTACCTTCACATTTTAGGCCTTGTTTAAAAATTCCATATAGCAACGAACCACAATGATCGCAAAACGTCGGAGACATGAATGTATGAACCTTAAACCTATGTGGGAGATCAATCTTAAATCTTTCCCTTAAATACTGGAAAAGAAATAATAATTGGAATCAAATTGTGTTCCGTTTTTATTCTGTGAATAATACAAGCGCAAGCGCCAATCAATTGACTGCTATGACAATAAATTCCAATAATCAACAATAAACAAATCATAAACAATAAACAAATACCTACCTATCATTAACCCACAAAAAAGGTTTGCAGTAAAATAGGCACCTATGTAACTATATGAAAAAAGAATTCTGCCCAATCTCCCACTCTGAAGCCAATAAAATTCATTTAAATAAACTCAATCTGACCATCTGCAACAATTTCAAAGATTTTTTGCGATGTGAATAATCGTGAGTCCCGTTAGATCGGGAATTACGGCTGCGTTTTCCCGCCAAACGATAACTTAACATTTTAAGAGTCACCCTATGCTTATTTTTTCGAGGTTTTTCAGCGTTATGATATTCACTGTAGGCTCAAACAGGAGGATAAGCCACACACCTGCACGATTGGTGGAGGAGCCGTGCATCGAGAATTTGGCATATTCGCGAAGCTACTCGACTTTCCAGAGCTTATAGCGAACAGACTATGAAACGTCCCAACTGATAAAATTATGATTTTTGTCCGGTTTCTCTTCAAGCACTGAATTGTACCATATTATTGTAAAACAGAATGTGTCCTATCTTCCATGCGCAAGGCTAGATACTTATCAAAATGGTCCTAGCTTAAAATCCAAAGCAGAAGCAGTTACTACGGTAGTTATGACGGCCTCGTGGCGCAGGTGGTTGAGTGGCTTCCTGCGGCCATGGAGGCTCCGGGTTCGATTCCCGGGAATGTCTGACTGTTTGTGTTGTCCCATTTGCAATTTTTCTGGTTATGTAAATTTAATAATAGAGGGCAAAAACTCCTATGGCCGGTGCAGGCCGATAAGGCGAAAAACATTTATTTTATTTTTTTTTACTACGGTAGTTATATGGAATCTTCTATGAACCCCATAGAAATAATAAAACAACTTTTCAACTTTCATTTAGGAGTTATGAATGGCGAAGGGTCCTTCGCTTATTTTAGTTCCGTTATTTCGAAAGATTTTGGAAAACTATTCAGTTACGCATGGCAAAGCTATAAGTCACAATTATCAATATTACCTATGGGTGTAACCAAATCTCCAGTTACTATATGTAATGGGTGAGTCATGAACAAAGAAAATTCAATTACAAAAAATCCTACTCTGAAAATCTGAATCTGAAGCAGAAATTCAAAACAAATTTAGAGACCGATTCTTTTTACTCATAATTCTGACATAATCAGCTTCTCAAGACCGTTCGAAATAACGAAATTTTTGTTCAATTTATATCAGCTGGCACCTACATCATCGATTTTAAGCTCAAATTCGGACTGTCGGTCGTCAGCGACCGACAGCTGCCCACTGCCCACTGTATAAAAATTCGCAACGCAGAGCGCAACGTTTCTGATTGGCTCGCAAGATATTCGCAAACCCATCGCAACGACGCGGAAAGCTTGCAAGCCAATCAGAAACCTTGCGTTGCGGCTGCGTTGCGATTGTTGCGAATTTTTATAGAGCGGGCATAAGGCAATGGTTATGGTAATCACCGTGCTCACTATCAAATTGCTATGGCGGCAGCCAATAGGAAGGCCCGTTGCCCTAGCAATTCCATCGTAAGCACGGTGATTACTATAACCATTCCCTTATAGAATCGGGCCGATTGTTATCGAATCCCCTGAGACGGCTGTCTTGAGTTTGTACTTTAACTCGATGACGCAGGCGCCAGCTGCTATAAACTGAAGTTCAGGACACGCCACAACTGTAGGTAAACTGTAACCGTCGGTTCCACAAAACTGATAATACGAGATTAGTTGATTTGCGATTTTTGTTTGTCAATTTGTAGCTGACTGATCAATGGAAATGCTGGTTTATCCCTCAATAATGGAAAGATGATGGCTCTAGTACACATTTCAGGCATTTTTTGTGAGTAATCACCTAGCATTCAGCAGAAAAAAGTTCAGGTTATCTGCAATCAGCCTTGATCAATGATCATCTTTTTTGTGGAACTGACGGTAAGTGAGTTAATAACTTATACCTAAGCCCGAAACGCCAAGAAAAACCTCCAAAAAATAACGGATGATATATTTATTAGTGTGCGATATAAAAATAAATTAGTGTATTTCGCCACTGTTCTTTAATATAATTTCGAAGTTAATTTTTATGCTCCCGATAAAATCATTCATCAATATCGTGTGATCAAATGAATTCTTATTTTAAGCAGATTGTGAACTGGTCAAATCCATAGGTGCGAAGCTACGTCACAGCCTATCTAAATTAAGGGTTCATTTAATCACACGATATTATTGTCGTTGCTAAAATTGTTATTTTCACTTAACGAAACTAACTATTAAAACATTAGATACCTGTGTATACTAATGAAGAGTTATTGAAATTTAATATCTTTCATAGTAAATATAAAAGCAACATATAGGTGAACTTGGTACTCACTATTGTACTTTCAGATTCTCGTCCAGATCCTGGACATTTACCTAGCAGCTTATCATGGCACTTTTTATGTACAGCAGTTTGGCAGCCTGAAAACAAAATCGTCAAATAATGTGGAAATTGCTGGGAATAGAAGATTATATTATGTGATCAACAAAATTTTCACTTGGAGGTGGCTTTGCTGTCAAATTGTCAGGATGAGCCAATCCAGTCGTCCTAACTGATGAACATTTCATCTTTAAAGCCTGATCTGAATGGAAATTTGCCGAGAATTTTGTTGATCGCGCGTTAGCTCACTTTGACATTGATATCCTTGTTTGCAAAATCCCCAGAGGAATTCCTTGCAGAATGCGCAGAATGTGGGTTGCCTGAAGAATTTGGCCAAAAACTTGTGACCTTTCACTTCGTGAACTCTGAAACAATAGAGGAAATAAAATACTTTCTAGATATTATTATTATAAGCTTCGAAACTATCGCAATTCCCCGATCAGAAATACAGAATACAATAATACATAACGTCCTTATAACAAACAGAGGAATAGTACATTACGTAACAAGAGTAGTAAGTAGCATATTACGCACGCAGGGAAAAGTTGCGCACGAGCGAGCGTAGCGAGCGAGTGCAGTACTCCCTGAGTGCGTAATTGCTTTACTACTCGTGTCATGTACAGTACTTTACCTACGACCTCAATTCAAAGCGGTATTGTAACTTTGTGAGGGACCCAGAATAATTTTCAAAAAATCCAAGGTAATAAAACAGTCCTACATCAACAATAACAGTAGATATTGACTTAAAAGCTATAATTAACGTGAAATTTAGCCAGTGGTATTGTAAACGGCAAAAATTATAGGTAAAAAAGCCACGTATTTCATGAAATACCTACGATTTATGTTCTCCCCTGATTCAAAATTCAAATAAAATCCCGCCGTATGCAGATTGTGTTGATTGGTCGGTGCGAAGTGTGCCTTGACACTCTTGACAGGAGAAGCACGCACCGCATAGCAGTGTCAGCGGCCGTCATCCGTGTTCATAATATTAATATCCGTGTTCATAGGATACTAGGTTTTGCTAAATTTAGAGCAAGTAGAGCAAGTTAGAGCGAGTTGATTACTTTTATTGTATTTAAATAAGAATAATAGTATTATGTATCGCATATTATACACTTTTGAAAACTAAAACTTATTGGGATTGAATACTTCAGTTCACCTGTTTCATTATTAGATATAATTGTTGACGTGACGATTGATATAGACGAATAAAAAACTTTAGTTGACACCGTTGACACGTTGTTTTTGCGACTCAAAAAGGCACTCTGCAAGAGGTTATGGGCCTTCAAATTGCTAAAAAACCAAAAGTTTAATCCCACAATAAAACGGTCAACGTTGAAAACGAGATACAAAACGGAGAAATGGCTGCACAATCGACGCTGCCGGGACTCGAAAAATTGAAAGGACGAGAAAACTTCTCAACATGGAAATTCGCCATGGAAACATATCTTCAACACGAAGACCTTTGGAATTGTGTTTTAGGAACGGAAACCGACGCCAAGAAGATAACAAGAGCAAGAGCGAAAATCATCCTTTCTTTAGAATCCGTGAATTACGTCCACGTGCAAACGACCACAACCGCCAAAGAAGCATGGGATAACCTCGAGAAGGCATTTGATGACTCCGGCTTGACTCGGAAGGTAGGCCTTTTACGAAAATTGATTACCACTCACTTGGAGAATTGCGACTCCGTCGATGAATATGTGAATGAGATCATCACAACGGCTCACAAATTAACGAACATCGGACTAGAAGTAAAAGACGACTGGATTGGCACCTTGCTGTTAGCAGGACTTCCAGAAGAATATAAACCGATGATAATGGGCATCGAATCGAGTGGAATAAAAATCACGGCCGATGCAATCAAAACGAAGCTACTGCAAGACGTCAAGATGAGCGACAAGGATCACAAGAGTGAGTCAGTACTCATGAATAAGCATGCATCAAATCGCGGAAATGATAAGAAAGCTCCAATTTGCTATGAATGTTCAAAACCTGGTCACTACGGTAGAAATTGCTTCAAAAGAAAGGAGCGCTTGAAACGAGAGCGAGAAAATTCTTCAAAAAATAATACGCAAAGTGGCAGAAACTCTCATCGAACTTTTTATACAGTTTTTTCTGTAAACAATGTCGATCAAGATGATTGGTATATAGATTCAGGAGCTACAGCACATTTCACAAACGACGGAAGTTTAATTTCGGATCAAAAAGAAAAACCGAACGGAACTTGCACCGTAGCTGATAATCAGAAATTGAAAATTGAATCAATTGGTGACATTAAACTCGAGATCGGAAATAACGAAAAATCTGAAACGATTGAAATCAAAGACGTTCTTTACGTACCGGAATTGTCCACGAATTTATTGTCTGTTAGCAAAATAACCAAACGTGGACATACGGTCATTTTCAATGATAAGAAATGCGCAATTTACGATCATCACGATAATTTAGTTGCTACTGCAAGCGAAATCGACGGCATGTACAAACTTGATCGGGCTAAAAATCAAGCGAATTTCACGAGTACGAAAGAAAACCACGAAATTTGGCATCGAAGATTGGGACATCCGAGCGATGAAATCCTAACGAAAATGGATAGACTTGTCGATGGAATGGGGTTGAATTCGAAACGAAAATCAACTTGCATCCCTTGCATACAAGGCAAGCAACACCGTACACCGTTTCAAACAAGCAAACATCAAACGACGCAACCGTTACAACTGATACATTCAGATCTCTGCGGCCCTATGCAAGAAAAGTCATTTGGAGGATCGCGGTATTTCTTAACTTTTATCGACGATTTCACGAGAAAGGTATTCATATATTTTTTGAATACCAAAGACGAAGTACTTCAGCGGTTCAAAGATTTCAAGAATTTTGTCGAAAATCAAACGAACAAAAAAATCAAAATTCTACGAACGGACAATGGACGTGAATACGTAAACGAAGCATTCAAGAATTTTCTGAAGAAGTCCGGTATTCAGCATCAGACAACAGTTGTCTACACACCGGAACAAAATGCAGTCGCCGAAAGATATAACCGTACGATCGTTGAGAAAGGACGCTGCATGATGTTCGAGGCAGGGTTAGACACCAGATTTTGGGCGGAAGCCGCAAATACTGCTGTGTTTTTAATCAACATTTCCCCAACAAAGTCATTGGAAAATACGACACCGGAAGAAGCCTGGACTGGAAGAAAACCAAACGTTTCACATTTGAAGATCTTTGGATGTAAAGCCATGGCCCACATACCGAAAGAAAAACGCAAAAAATGGGACTCAAAGTCAGAAGAGTGTATTTTCGTTGGCTACTCAGAAGGTACCAAAGGTTATCGACTATTCAACAGAAGAACACGCCAAGTAATCGTGAAACGCGACGTTATTTTCCTGGAAAAGGAATTCAACGAACTGAAAAACAAAGAAGAATCGAAAAAGGAAGACACGTTTATACCTTTGAGCGAAGAAGATGTCGTCATCGAAGAAAACATCACGGAAGATGATAATATCACCGAAGAAGAAAATACCAGCGGAGAAGACAACACCAGCGAATTAGAAAACGTGATCAAAGACATCGAAGACGTAAAAAATTCAAACGAAGACACAAATGCAAATAAAGACAAAGCAAGACGATCATCGCGACTCCGCAAACCAAAAAAATGGGACGATTATGTAACGTACAATACGAAAATATCCGAGGAAGAACCATCAACATTCGAAGAAGCACAGAACAGTGAAAACGCAACAAAATGGAAAGAAGCTATGGTAGCCGAATACGGTTCACTGATGAGCAACGAAACGTGGATATTGACTGATCAGCCAAAAAATCGTAAAGTTTTGAACTGTAAATGGGTATTCAAACTCAAGAAAAACCCAGATGGTAACAGTCATAAACACAAGGCTCGTTTAGTAATCAAGGGTTGCTCACAAAAACATGGAATAGATTATAACGAAACATACGCACCTGTGATTCGACATACCTCTCTTCGAATGTTGCTAGCAATGGCCGCCAAATTCGATTTAGACATCACTCACATGGATGTAACAACGGCCTTCCTGCACGGCGACATTGAAGAAGAGATATATATGACACAGCCTAAAGGATTTGAAGTTGAAGGTCAAGAAACGAAAGTATGCAAACTGCAAAAAGCGATTTACGGATTGAAACAAGGAAGTAGAGCTTGGAATATGAAACTAAGTAAGGTGCTCAAGAAATTCGGACTCAAACAATCAAACTCTGACCAATGCATCTACTTTGATGAGAAGAATCCAAGAAGTTTGATAGTAGCAGTTTACGTGGATGATCTTTTGATCTTTAGCGACAATCACGAAAAAACGAAGAAAATGAAGAGAAATCTGGAATCAAATTTCACGATGAAAGATTTGGGCGAAGCTAAATATTGTCTCGGAATGACCATCACCCGAGACAGAAAAACAAGGAAAATATGGATCGACCAATCCAAATATATTCTTGATGTTTTGGCACGCTACAATATGAACGACTGTAATCCTTGCTCAACACCAGTTGATTGCAACCAGAAGTTGACCAAAGATATGGCGCCAATCAGTCAAGAAGAAAAAATCGAGATGCAACGAATTCCTTACCAAGAAGTTGTTGGATCAATAATTTACGCCAGTCAACTGACACGACCAGATTTAGCCTTTGCCGTGGGTCTACTAAGTAGATTCAACAATAATCCGGGTCGTCCACATTGGACAGCCGTGAAACGAGTACTACGCTACATGAAAGGCACCGTTGATCATCGACTGGAATTCGGTGATAAAGGAAACGAACTCGAAGGATTCTGCGATGCAGACTGGGCCAGCGATTCTGAAGATAGGCGCTCGACGACAGGGTACCTCTTCAAGTTATTCGGCAACTTGATCGCATGGAACTGTAAGAAACAACCGACCATTGCAATATCGACAACAGAAGCCGAGTATATGTCCTTGTCAGCAGCAGTCCAAGAAGCTGTATGGTTGAGAAACTTGATAACCGACATCCTACCAGAAGACGTTGTCAACCATCCAACAACCATCTACAGCGACAACAAAGGAGCAATACACTTGGGAAACAACGGCGGATACCGTTCCCGCACGAAACACATCGATATAAAACACCACTTCCTGCGCGAAAAAATCGATGGTGGAATAATCGCGCTGAAGCACGTTGGTTCCGAAAGTAATATCTCGGATATCAACACGAAAGCGTTACCCAGAACTGCACATCAGAGGATCACCCAAGAATTAGGAGTGAAGCCTACAACACCCTGAAGTTTTAGGGGGAGTATTGGGATTGAATACTTCAGTTCACCTGTTTCATTATTAGATATAATTGTTGACGTGACGATTGATATAGACGAATAAAAAACTTTAGTTGACACCGTTGACACGTTGTTTTTGCGACTCAAAAAGGCACTCTGCAAGAAAACTACAGTAAATCGGAGAAGGGTGGGGACTTTGATTGGTGTTTACGGCCATCAGATTAATCCAATGTCAAAGACGGATAGCATTTTCAAACTTTGGTGTCTGCTGGCTCGGTGGTTGTCTGTTGTACAACGTTTTTCGTCAAGACCTGAAAGAAAAGCACCCAAAAATCGATTCTTGAAAATTGAGTGTTCACTTACTGTGCCTAAAGCGAGGCCTGAGGTGTATTTAGAAGCGTACCTACCTATAGCCATTCAATTATTCGTTCGGCGTGGTGATATAATTGGATTACAACACTGGGACATGAACACTGGACAGCAATAAATAGTATTATTTGAAAATTATCGAACTTAGGTAGGCAGGCAGCAGAGTACCTGTCATCAGACATTTGATGCTTGTTGTAACTGTCTAATTTTTACACCTACTTGATCCCAAGTTGTTGTTGACTGCGGATAGTCCTTGCATTGATATTTTGAATCTTTTTTAATAAATCTCGCAAAATTATTGTGATCAGGTAAAAACTAAGCCCTACAAATGCAAGCTAAAATTTAATCAAGAAATTCTCAAATCCCTCACTTGGAAAAAAAATCTGGACGATTTTGTTGTTGATACATCTCACTTCTATGGCCATGCCTTCGCTACGAATATATACAGCTAGTCTCGCCTATGCTTTCGGTGTGAAAGGTGCTACCGGGGCACGCGTCAGATTCCCGTGAAATGCTCCCATTTTTGAATGTGAATTATTTGAAAATGTCTTTCGATAAAAATTCCCCCAACATCAGAAACATAAATTCCCTAACTGTGCGATTTACTTTACCATTACCGCACGCTGTGCGATTTACTTTACAGAATACGTCACGATGTGCGTAAGGGCTCACTTACTAAGGTTCCGAGTTGTGCGGTATACGGCACTTACGGTAGTGGTCGTAGGTAAAAGGTAATAGAGACGAGTTCTGGCCACGGATTTCTGAATATAGAGCTGGATAGCTAATACAACACATGCGTGTTGTCCGAACCCAGCTGGCCGCCATACTGTGCTAAAATGTTATTGGCTGACGGGCAACAAATCGGATTCAAAATATAAACCGCCGTCTTTTGTGCATTGGTGTTTACATTTGTTTCAAATATTAATTGTGAAATAATAATTACCTGAAACTGGACGAGTCCTACAGGGAGAAAGCTAAGATGCTTGTACTTTTGTTTCGTAGAATGATTCTTGCGGTTCTTGAATCTTCCTATTATTCATTTTTTAATTATTGGTTAGTGGTTATGATTTCATTAATGTTGTTCATTACAAATTGCAACTCATTTTATTTCGGAATAGTTAACTACATACATGTTGGAAACGTAAGGTATTTGATGAATTGTTTCGAAGACAAAACGTAGAAACTCAAGCAAAAAACTAATGGCGTCTTCGACTGGCCAGAACGGAGCCAGTTCAGCTCGAAAATCGCTATCACTGATTGGGCAAGGATTTTCGAGAACCTATCGGATCCCCTGATTTTAGAGCCGAACTGGATCGGTTCTAGTGATTTTAAAACGCTACAAAACAACACAAACACGAACCTGATTTATATCACAAAAATAAAATGAAAACAACATAACAAGTATAACATAATTGTTTATTTGTGCCTAATAATAATTCCGACATAGCTTGGCTTGTTGATGCTTTCGGCATAGCTTGATCTGGTCATGATTCCGGCATAACTTGGCTTGTGGTTGTTGGAGCTTCCTGGATAGCTTGACTGCTTTCTGAAGCTACTGGAATGGGTCTCAGGTATACCGTGGTCTCAGGGTAGGCAAATCAAGTGAAGGAATTACATTGGGTTTCAGTTTCTTGAGCAATCCAATTCGCTCGAAGGCTTCATCAAGAAATGATCTGAACAAACACGCTCTCAATGTTACGCTGCTGAATAAATGTTTGTTGATCCCTACTGATGGCCTGGAGCCACTCCACTTTGATCGTTTCGGAAACCTGAAATAATTCTTTTGTAATAAATGAAAAATCGGATAAAAACATCGAACTTACACATGATAGGTTATGCCGGTTTTGTTTTGTTTGTCGCTATTTTTGCAACTAGGCACAAAACAGGACGACATCAAGTCTTTTTCTTCAACAAATCACTGAAAAACGTCGAGAAAACTTCGCACAAAGAAACGGATAAACAAGAAAAACGTCAAAAAATGACAATAGATTGACATTTGGGTGACATTTGGCAATCAAAGTGACACTCAGGGATGACAATTATTCGCAGCTTTGCCAACCCACAAGCATTAAAGTAACTAAAAATTAGCACAGTATGGCGGCCAACACGCGTTTGACAAAAATTGTGGTGGGGGTATATTGTGATTAGCTATCCAGCTCTATATTCAGAAATCCGTGGTTCTGGCTCACCCACAATTGTGGTGGTGGTGTAGATGGTAGAGGAAAGTGGTCTAACCTGGGCTGACTTGAGTATCTCGGGGAAAAGAGTGAAATTCGGGATTCAAGATGGGGGGCTGTCAGTTGTCACCTGTCACAAATGCGCCACCAATGGTACGATTGGTCAACTACTGTAACAGCTAACTGTCAATGCGCCACCTGTCACAGATGTCTTTAAAGATTGAAGTTCTAACCAATCAGATGGCAAGCTGTCAGCTATCATCTATCGAGTGTCAGCTGTCACCTATCAGATGACATTTGTGACCTGTCAGATCTCAGAAATGCGCCACCTATGAGTCGAATGACCAGCTAATCTGACAGCTAGCTGTCACTGCGCCACCTATGGGTCGAATGGTTTATTATTCTGACAGCTAACTGTCAATACGCCTACTATGATAAGTCGAGTCTAATGATAGAAGAATCTGAAAGGTAGATGGCAGATTGTGATCTGCTTCGAAAAAGTCCATCTACCCTTTATCTATGTCGGTTATTCCGTATAGCGAACTCTGTATCGGTCCTCGGATTTTGTATTCGACAATATTCCAGACTTCTTCCGGAAGGGCCTCGAACGTTCTCGCCGCTTCCATCACCATTCCAGCATCGATTGCTAGTCTATTCCTAGAGCTCTAGAAAAGTCTATTGGCTTCGCGAATATTCCCGCAAGCTCTTGATGCACGGCTCCTCCGCCAATTGTGCAAGTTTGTGTCTTATCCACACGTCGCGGTCTCTAGCGAGTTTCGTAACAGCAATTATCATACAATGAGCAATAGAGATCATAACAATTTACAATACTCATTTTACTTTTCCGACCCCCCCACCAACATGGAAGGAGAAGTATTGTAATCGTGCAGAAAAAAAGTTTTGAGATTTCACCGGATATATACGTTTAAGGTCCCCCAAGACGATTAAGACCATTTTCAGAATGATGTCTGTCTGTGTGTGTGTGTCTCTATGTATGTGTGTGTATGTCTGTGTGTGATCTTCCACGATAACTGCCGACCCTTTTGGTATGCGGACGTGGTTCTTCCGTGGAATGTGCTCATTAGTTTTTGGCTGTCATCTGTCAAACTTAACTGTCACTATAATCAAATGTCAGAAGCTATATCTCACGGGACTCGACTTGCAATATGTTATTTGAAAGCCCGTGAAAAACTGTATTCAGAACAGTTGAAAGTATTGCCCTATCTGTCATCTGTCAAATAATAAAAAATGACAAAGTTCAAAACTTTACCATTAAATTATTCAAAATCTATCTGATGGATTGGAACCAAATTTGACAGGAAGCAACACAACAAAAGAATCAAATTAAGTCTGCAGTTGCAGTCTTCCACCATTTTCCAGTCGGGATTTATGAATTTCCAAAATTTCTCCCGGCCGTTGCCATCGTTTTGACCAGAACGACTCACTTTTGTGACAGGACTCCATTAAAAGATTCATTCCTGCTCGGGGATCGACTTTTTTTGGAAAATTTCAACTGATGTCGAAAGTAGATTGAATTGGGCGTCGTGTAGGCCTATTTTCAAAATCGACACGGTTCTGGTTTTCCGACGGTAATTTTTTCAAAATGAAATTTGCATATTCCGTGAATTTGAAAAAAATGCAGTTCAAACTTCGACATGCGGTGAGCCCACGCACCTGGTGAGCCCCACGAAATATTCATTTTAGGTGCAGACATGCTGGGAATGAAAGTTTGAGAGAAGATTGAATTAATTTTTGGAGGAACAAATTTTAAAATCGGGCCCACGGTTTTCGAGTTTTCCTCTCTGGAAAAACTGCAAATTTTCCAACTTCTTATTCCGTGAACAGATTTTCAACATTTTTTTTTTAAACAAGAAGTAACTGGTTCTTAAACATTTTCCAACTTTTTCTTCCCAATTTACCGGGAATTTTCCGGTTGAAAATGTAAAGCCGGCCTGGGTTTTCGAGTTTTGAATGATGAAGTTCAAAGTGAAGCCTCAAGGACGGTGTTCAATTGGTAAAACAAGCGTTGCGAAATCAATCCCTGTGGGTTTATTCCTTGACGGATTGTTATCATTTTGGTCTCTTTCGAAAGCTACAAGGATGTACTTTGGTTTGAGCCCATTGGCATATCCGAAATCTGACATTTTTTTGAAAATTTTGACATTTGAAAAAATTATTTTTGGATTTTAGACCTAAAAGAATCGGCCAAGGAATAAACCCACAGGGATTGATTTCGCAACGCTTCTTTTACCAATATGACTCCGTCCTTAATTGACGATTTTTACAATAAGATGGTTTGGAATAAGATTTGAGGTATTCACGGAAAATTCAAATTTTCCTGACAAAACTTTCAATTTTCTGTAAATTATTTTCAATCTTTCTCTCTAATTCCCACTCCCCACCCGAAGGGACGTTATAACAAGAATTTACAGAGGTTCCTGGATACTAGTCGGGAAAGTTTTGGGGTGACACAACCGATTTTTTCACTTACAAGCATGATGTTCGAACACACGCCAAAAATTGAGTGTTACAAATCATTCGCGTGAGATTTGGGTATTGGGGCAAGTTGTACACTATGCTTTGCCTAACGGTCCTGAATGGATACACTCTTTTCAAATCTTCAAATCTGCATTTGGTATAGTTAGCCCAGGAGCCAGGGAGCAAAAATCAGCTCAATAAGGAAATAATTGTTTCCTGGCTGGAAACTAGCTCAAAACGATCTGTGTGGCTTAGGTTTTGACATACTAATTTCCCCCCTTTCGGAAATGTCGGCGTCATGTCGCCATCATCAACAAGAAGTGCACCAGCGTGGTTTTTTCCGAATATCTTGATTCTGGGCCATCTGACAGCAAAAGATGTAAGAAGTCATTTTGAAACCAATGAAATTCCCTACGAAATAGTTTTCAAATGACTTTTCTGCGACCTATGGTTTTTGAGATAGACCTTCTGGAAGCGAGAGGCATTGTCGTAAAAGCTCCATGGCCACTTGACTCGAAAAACTAAAATGTCGATGTGACAAAAAAATTTCAAAATGAGATTTCTCGAGAATCCTTCATGCTATAGTTGCGGTGATGGTCTTAAACTCTTTCTCTTGAACCGTTGATTACGGATATAGAAAAGTCAAAAACGTCACATTGTACATATACAGGGTGTACTGAGGGAATCAAATCAGATCAGAGAAATTTCACATATTTCTTTGATTTAGCCTATATGCGACACTCTAAGCACCTAACACGAGTCCAATATCAATATGGATTTGCTCTATAAGCTTCACTTAATACACTAGAGAAGTGGTCAGCTCACGGCTTTACTGTAAAATGTTTTGAAGGCCCTCTGAAATCATCAAAATATTAAAAATTTACAGTACCAAGGAATGTATATAACAGTATATTATATACCAAGGGACCAAAGTGAATTTTTAATTCGGGAAATTGGAGCCAAAGGGCCTTCGAGCAACAAACTTCACCCAAGGGATCAAAAATTCACTTTGGTTCCTTGGTATATAATATACTGTTACATACATTTTTTGCTACTGTAAATTTTGATGATTTCAGAGGGCCTTCAAAACATTTTACAGGAAGGCTGTGAGCTGACCACTCCTTAGGTGTATCAAGTGAAGCTTACAAAGCAATGCATATTGATATTGGACTCGTGATAAGTGCTTAGAGTTTCACATAGGCTAAATCGAAGAAATATGTCAAATTTCCCTGTTCTGATTTGATTCCCGTAGTACACCCTGTATATGTACAATGTGACGTTTTTGACTTTTCAATATTCGTAATCTACGGTTCAAGAGGAAGAGTTTAAGACCATCACCGCAACTATAGCATGAAGAATTCTTGAGTAATCTCATTTTGAAATTTATTTTGTCACATCGACATTTTAGTTTTTCGAGTCAAGTGGCCATGGAGCTTTCACGACAATGACTCTCGCTTCCAGAAGCTCTATCTCAAAGACCATAGGTCGCATAAAATTGATTGAAAAACCAAACTGTAGGGAATTTCATAGGCTTCAAAATGACTCCTTACATCTTTTGCTGTCAGATGACCCAAAATTAAGATATTCGGCAAAAACCACGCTGGTGCACTTCTTGTTGATGATGGCGACATGACGCCGACATTTCCGAAAGGGGGGAAACTAGTATGTTAAAACCTAAGCTACACAGATCGTTTTGAGCTAGTTTCCAGCCAGGAAACAATTATTTCCTTATTGTTTTCCCTGGCGCCTGGGCTAAGTAGCCCAGGCGCCAGGGAGCAAAAATCAGCTCAATAAAGAAATAATTGTTTCCTGGCTGGAAACTAGCTTAAAACGATCTGTGTGGCTTAGGTTTTGACATACTAATTTCCCCCCTTTCGGAAATGTCGGCGTCATGTCGCCATCATCAACAAGAAGTGCACCAGCGTGATTTTTGCCAAATATCTTGATTTTGGGCCATCTGACAGCAAAAGATGTAAGAAGTCATTTTGAAACCAATGAAATTCCCTACGGAATAGTTTTCAGATGACCTTTCTGCGACCCATGGTTTTTGAGATAGAGCTTCTGGAAGCGAGAGGCATTGTCGTAAAAGCTCCATGGCCACTTGACTCTAAAAACTAAAATGTCGATGTGACAATAAAATTTCAAAATGAGATTTTTCGAGAATCCTTCATGCTATAGTTGCGGTGATAGTCTTAAAATCTTTCTCTTGAACCGTTGATTACGAATATAAAAAAGTCAAAAACGCCACATTGTACATATACAGGGTGTACTGAGGGAATCAAATCAGATCAGAGAAATTTCACATATTTCTTCGATTTAGCCTATATGCGACAGTCTAAGCACCTAACACGAGTCCAATATCCATATGGATTTGCTCTATAAGCTTCACTTAATACACCAAAGAAATGGTCAGCTCACAGCTTCACTGTAAAATGTCTTAAAGGCCCTCTGAAATCATCAAAACATTGAAAATTTACAGTACCAAGGAATGTTTATAGCAGTATATTATATACCAAAGGACCAAAGTGAATTTTTCATTTGGGGATTTGGACCCAAAGGGCCCTCGAGCAATAAACTTCACTCAAGGGATCAAAAATTCACTTTGGTTCCTTGATATATAATATACTGTTACATACATTTCTTGCTACTGTAAATTTTGATGATTTCAGAGGACCTTCAAAACATTTTACAGGAAGGCTGTGAGCTGACCACTTCTTAAGTGTATCAAGTAAAGCCTCGAGTAAAGCTTACAGAGCAATGCATATTGATATTGGACTCGTGATAAGTGCTTAGAGTTTCGCATAGGCTAAATCGAAGATATATGTCAAATTTCTCTGTTCTGATTTGATTCTTGTAATACACCCTGTATATGTACAATGTGACGTTTTTGACTTTTCAATATTCGTAATCTACGGTTCAAGTGGAAGAATTTAAGACCATCACCGCAACTATAGCATAAAGAATTCTTGAGTGATCTCATTTTGAATTTTTTTTGTCACATCAACATTTTAGTTTTTGAGTCAAGTGGCCATGGAGCTTTCACGACAATGACTCTCGCTTCCAAAAGCTCTATCTCAAAGGCCATAGGTCGCAGAAAATTTATTGGAAAACCAAACTGTAGGGAATTTCATAGGCTTCAAAATGACTCCTTACATCTTTTGCTGTCAGATGACCTAAAATTAAGATATTCGGCAAAAACCACGCTGATGCACTTCTTGTTGATGATGGCGACATGACGCCGACATTTCCGAAAGGGGGGAAATCAGTATGTCAAAACCTAAGCCACACAGATCGTTTTAAGCTAGTTTCCAGCCAGGAAACAATTATTTCCTTATTGTTTTCCCTGGCGCCTGGGCTATAGGTGCCTTGGTGCCTTACTTTCTGCAATCAACGTTTCTGCTCTGACATCAATATTTTAGGAGTGACTGCTGGTTGCTGTTACATAAGGCTGTCGCTGTCATGTCTACCGGCAGTGCGAAGAGACACAGACCGACTTTTGTGTCGTGACCCTCAACCCTCAACTAAACCT
The DNA here is from genome assembly GCA_949128115.1 of Anaspis maculata. Lineage (NCBI taxonomy): Eukaryota > Metazoa > Arthropoda > Insecta > Coleoptera > Scraptiidae > Anaspis > Anaspis maculata. The sequence goes on along the minus strand of OX421961.1, from coordinate 55,117,552 downwards.
GTCTGTCGAAAAAAAACGAGAATTTTTCAAAAAATAAAATTTAATTTTCCGAAAACTGAAATTTCCAATTATACATTATGTTGCCAACGCCATTTTAGTTTGCTCCTATTTTTTTTAAATTTTTTCCGTAAACAGGTTTCGCTGAGGGCGAGGGCCACGACATACAAAAGGAACACTAGGAAATAACGTCCTTAAGAGGATGCAGTTTGCTGACACTAGCCTTGGGCGAATATACCCATTGAATAATCAGTACCCCTTTATCTATTACAGTAGAACGAGCAAGGAATGATACCTATTCCTTCACGATCGCATGATTTTTGCAACATGTGGTTTAGAGCTTGTCTCCTAGATCATTTTGATTTGTGTATAATATACAAACACACTGTAGGTACCTATTTCAACAATTTCAAAAACAATTCCAACCCAGAAATCATATGAAGTCAAAAATTAAATTATGAGCTCTCAATTCGAGATTTCTATGAACTTGGCATGATGATAAAAGGAGCCGAAATATCTTTACGCTATTTATTACTTACTGCATAATGCTAAAGCAACAAAGTTGCTAGGTACATACGCATACCTACATAATAATAACAGAATAAAGCTCGGTTTTTCAGATGAATGCTCCGCTATGTTAGAATTCGAACTGAATTTTATGGAATAACTATTATTTTTGCCTCATTCCTTGAAATTTTTATTTTTTGTTTACTGTTGATTGTGTCTGTATTCCACCTTTCATCAGAGAAAACATTCAGCACGAAACGCCGAGGCAGATTTTGTTTGCGACGAGGACAGTTGGAGGCGGTAATTTCATCTCCAGATAACTTTGCCTGGTGCTGGTGGAAGTTAAATACCAAATAAATACAATTGTTGCAATAATTGTTTCCATGGTGCTTGACTTTCAATTTAGGAATATTCAGAAAATATCTGGTGTGAAAGTACCTGCCCTTAAATCTGTTTATCATCATTAAAATTACACACTACGAGTCAATGGCTAGACGGGCCAGCAAATCCTCTCGAAAATATTTTGTATTTCCTTTGCATGCTGCTATATGATTATTTGTATTTTTGCACTTTTATACAGGTGTCCCGAAAATATACCGACAACGTTCTAAGGCAGCTTCCTCTCATCAAAACAAGAAAAAAAGTTCCTATGAACATGGGTCCGGAAACGCTTCCTAAGGGAGCTTCAGACCCCTGAAGGTGGGACCCTGAAGATAGTTTTTATTCAATATCTCTAAAACCGTTCAAGGGAAATCAATCAAACTTGACACATCCACTAACCTTCTTATGCATAACAAAATGAGGCAAGATTAATTCCACAATAATTTACCAGGGGTGGATCAGGCTGAGGTGTGGGGGTAAAAATGACCCTTACTTGTTTGAATGTGAATTGTTTTCAAATTTAACAACAAATTAGAGAATATTGGTGCTTTCTACCAAAAAAAGGTTTCCCTGTTCAACCTCGATAGATGCACCGTTTACGAGATATTTGAGTTTGAATGTATGAAAACGTGGTCAGAAATGATAATTTTTAATTACGATATTCAAGACGAAAGAAAAACTATTTCAAAGCAACTTCATTTTTGTTAGGCATTCAAATTTTGTTTGGCATAAGAAGGTCATTAAATGTGTCAAGTTTGATTGATTTTCCTTGAACGATTTCGGAAATATTAAATAGACAACCATCTTCAGGGTCCCACCTTTAGGGGCCTGTAGCTCCCTTATGAAGCGTTCCCGGACCCATGTTCATAGGAACTTTTTTTCTTATTTTGATGAGAGGAAGCTGTCCTAGAACGTTATCGGTGTATTTTCGGCACACCCTGTATAGCTGCATTACACTACACAATTTCTTGTACAACTTCTTGTACAATCTGTCAGTTAAACAATCAAGTTCATTGTTTTCTGACACTATTTTGGCAGATTGTACAAGAAATTGTGTAGTGTAATACAGCTATTAGATTTCTATCGAAACACCGTGTCTGTACTGTAGGGATATGTAGGTTCATGCTGGTAGTCTGTACTTTTCTAGAAAGTACCTACCAATTTTGTTTTTGATTGTAAAATAAAATCAAATAGTCATGTAAACAGATATCTACGCTAAGAGTTGAACTTTCTAATCAACAAGACCTGCAGCCAAAATTGCCTACTCTGAGAAGGTAGGACAGACAGGTAGGAGTAGGTACCTACATACTAAAATATTTTTTTTCAAGGCCTATTACTTTTTCATCAATCATCCCTTTCCAGTCCAATAAATATAAACAAACCACCCGCAAGACGCAAAAACTTTAAAGTTAGGAATGCCTTGTCAGCCGCCGCCCCCATGCTTCGACACCTGCTTTATCATCTCGTCATCATTATCCCCACAGCTTGAGATTCTCCAAAAAAACTTTTATGTAAGTACAGGGCTGTTCGTTTTTATGTTCGCTACATACTACATCTCGCAATCTCTGAAAGAGCAATAAGCGATAGGTACAACCGTAGCGTGCCATATCAACGAAATTTCAAATTTCCATTTGAAGAGTTGGCTTTTTGAAAACAAAACATTTATTTATCAAGCGAAGCGACTGGATTAAACGAATCACTCAATATTTTGACGACAAAGCCGCAAAGCCAAATCTGAATAGAAATTTTGTGGAAAATCATAGTCAAAGGACTCCTGGGACCTTACAACTTATACACTAACGCCCATCTCATCTTTCGTACAAAGTTCGTTGAGTGCCAATCCAATTCCTCGAGAGCGCTAATTCCTCATCACACTCACATCTCACTCAGTTCTTCACTATAATTTCAGTTAAAAGCAATCATCTACATCAATTATATTGATACCTACTCAAAAACCCACTTTGAGAAATGGAGATATTTTACTTTAAAATAAAAAGTGAGCGGCTTCTTTCTTTTCTTCATCTTCTCCTAGTTCTTCTTCATAAATTCGAAATTGAAGATCAAAATTATGTTATCGGATGTAAGCAATTAGCAGTGGGTAGTCAACATATCACATTGGCTCCTTGCGAAAATCGAACCTAGAGATCTGTGTGGCGAACTGGTAGAGCTTGGCAAAACCGATCACAAGGGACTAGAGAGTAACATTCGAACAATGGGTAGGTTTTTATATGAAGGTGGGTTTAGTCATCTTGTTTTAGCCGTCGTTTTAATATTTTAATGGGAGCGCAGCATCGCTCATTAGCTCTTATGCGCATGACAGCCAATGAGCGATGCTGAGTTTACGGCTAAAATTGAAACCACGACCAAATCAAGCTGACTCACCTCCACTCGTAGTGAAGTTAGACGAGGATGAGATGTTAAGGTCGGCCGGATGAGTCAAGCGATGGAAAAATGGTGAGATAGTGGATAGCAGATTCAAGATTTAGGGACAACAAAATGTTGAATGATTTACCGAGCACGAAATCCTCAATATCAGATAGGATAGATCAAATGAGAACATTAATCGATCAACCAGTTTTGAATAAGAATATCGGAGTCGCAAAAGTTTGGATGGCGGTCGACGTCACTTGTTAGATGTTATTTTTGAAAATAATAATGTTGGTAAATTCTCCAAAGAATGATCTATCTTTGTCATTGCTCCACCTTCTTTTTTGGTACAATTGAAAATCCTATAGCCTATCTTATTATTATTCCTATTATCAGATTTAAAGAACCCTGTACAAATAAGAGCTGAACTACAACTAAATACTCAGGTACTTACTCATGCATATTGCTACAAATGCATCTTATATCCAAACTCGAGCATGTGGTATAATAATAAACAGACCAATAAATTAGATCGGGCTGGCCGAGTTAATTTATGGACAGCGAATGTGTCTGGTGGAATATACCTTTGATGTTTGACGGCGCCTCTTCTTCGAGTTATCAGTCTGCCTCTGGGTCTCTGGAAATCGTCATCGCCATAGTCTGACTCTATTGAAGAACTGGTCAACAGGGACGTCGTCGAATTGGTCCCGGAGGATCCGTCGAAGTTCCTGTGGACCATTGCGGCCTGTCTGGGCGGTCGAGATTTCCCCTAGAATAGTAAACGAAAAACCGCAGGTAAATGTTATGGAAACCATTTGAAAACTAAGCATAGGGTAATTAACACGTACGACGGCGACGGTTGAATTTGATAACCGGGATAGCTTTACCATTCCGGTGATAAGTTTAATGACAATTGCGCTATTATTGCTATTTGTACAAGATACTGCGGGTAAATAGAAGCAAGAGCGTAATAATCAAATGCCCACCTAAAATAACATGAACTAGGATGCTGCTGATGGTTATCCAGAACGGAAATTAGTAAAGGTGCGTTCAGTCAGCTTATTTAGCCGCAAGTTTTAATTTTAGTCGTAAGCGCAGCATCGCTTATTGGCTGATCTGAGGAGGCTTGTTCATCACAGCCAATTAGCATCGCTGCGCTTACGACTAAAACTAAAACTTGCGGCTAAATAAGCTGACTGAACGCACCTTAAAGAGAAACTCATTGTAGATCGAGTTACGAGTACATTATAGGGTGAATCGGAAACACCCTCTCGAATGAAAACTCTGGATTCCTTGGCTCAAATGAGTCAAATGGAGTTGATTGGCGCTAATTTTCGCCGACCTAGCTCACACCGTTATGCATTACGGAGATACAGTTCTCCAAAGTTTATTAGGCAGGGAACAGTTTTTTATTGATATCTCAGGAACCGTTTGAGCTAGGTTGTTAAAATTGGGTAGCTAAAACGACACATGGGTGATCACATGTTATGGCGACGCTTCAGCGCTTCAGCAAAAGTTAGCCAGCGGCGTACAAACTGGGAAGGATTTTATGTACCTATGTATTTTCCTTCTGAAAATGTACAACATTTTCTCTTTGCTTTATTTATTGTTGCCAAAATTTCCGTCATTCAAAAAACATTTCATGAGTATTGTTAAGAATTATTGTGAGACAAACATTTAAACATACACTATGTGTATTCTGCGTAGGTGTACTACCAAATGCACGTCAAATAAATCGTCACACTTGGATATTTGGAGCTTCGCTGATATACTCACTGGAGCTGCGAACTAAAATCTGTCTCCACTCGGCTTATTCTATGCTTATAATATACTCGAGCGTTATCTTTGAGAACATTCCACGCGTCTTCTGGTATATTCCAGCATTGGTCGCCAGTACATTCACCGCGTCTTCTGGTATATTCCAGCATTGGTCGCCAGTACATTCACCGCGTCTTCTGGTATATTCCAGCATTGGTCGCCAGTACATTCACTGCTGCTCTAGAAAAGTCCATCCGGTTGGCGTATGTTCCGGAACGCTCTCGGACACGGCACCACGCTAGCCCATCGGGTTAGAAGGGCCCGATTATGAAAGCGTGGTGATAGTATATTACATACCAAGGTGCAAGGCGGGACGTATTACAACCGAGAGGCAAAATACATGGCCAAGGGCGAAGCGCCGAGGTGAGGTGAGGCTTGATCCTGTAAAGAAGCTCACTACCGTGATTTGTATAGGTCGCGGGAGCAAAAATGACGTCCTAAAGATGGGTACATGGTATAATGTTATTTTCACTAGAACCTACTTGGTTATACAATTTTCTTTTGTTGTAAAGTTGTAATAAATATACATATAGATAATTTATTGAACAATTGTCGCTTTATCAAAAAAATTAATGTGCTAAACTAAAGATTTGACTGAGTAATGTCAAAAACAAGCGAATATCTACGCGGTACCTTGGCACCCCATCATGCTCAAGCGCGGACAAGAAGCTAAGCAAGAAGCTGGCAAGAGGCGCTTTCGTTGTGCTGGCTCAGGGTCACTAGACATAGAAAGTAGATTCAGCTGGGCCGTGATTGGCGTATATGTATCTACTTTCTCTGTCTAGTGATCTACCCGGAGCAGTTCCTGGCGCAAAACGAAAGCGGCTAAGAAGTGCGGAAATGCGCAATGCGCTGTTGCCACGTCAGACATACTTGCAACATTGCTATAGCGGGTGCCAAGGTGAATAAAATGATGTTTATTGATATTTTAGTCTCATTTTTTGGTTGCGAAATCTACGTGGGTATTTGTTTTCTTCCTTGTTGTTATTGTTAGAAATTACAAATGTCATGTCACAAGTGACAGTTGGCGATGATGTCTTGTTCGTTTTGAGCGCGGTAGCCATTTTCATTGTTCATGGACCTCCATAAAAATGATCATTGCCTTAATTCCAATAAAACATTTTCCTTTTTCCAACTTGAGTGATTATTTGTGGAATTTTGGGTGCAATAATAGTATATTATTCAACAAGCGGGTAATGATTGCTTTTCACTCATGAGGATGCAGTTTGCCGACATGAGCCTTGGCGAGTGTCGTAAAGCATCCGAATGAGTAATAGCCATCACCCGCGAGTAGAATACTATGCTTTATCCAGTCTTATTAAAAAATGCAGACATGTATGCGCGTGATAATGCGTGCATTATTCAATAGGATTGGATAAAATATTTTTTGGTGCTAATTTTCAATATCGGTGTAGGAAATGATGGAATTTGCGCCACACATGCGCGTTCGAAGAATTACAAACAAAACGACCTACTGAAAACTGTTGCCGGGTAGTCAATTTTGGAGAGCTGTATCTCCGTAACGCTGCGAGTTAGATGGGAGAAAATCGTTAATCGACTTTATTTGAGCCACGGAATCTAGGATTTTGGTTTAGCGGGGCTTTCCTGAATTGACCTGTACATTCCATGTTAAAGAAGGCCAACAATCTGAGAAGAACCTTGTATGCCGAGGTACATCTCGAAAGTTGTGTTCAAATTATGTAAGAATCATTTTTTGAGTAGATTTTGAAGTGGAAAATTTGAAAACAATTTAGATGCCAGATCTGGCTGAACCTGAGTGCATTGCACTAACACTTACACATACATGATTTATAGTAGAAATACCATACCATTAATAAATACATACAAAGGTCAACTTGAACTTGTGGTTCAATTCACTACCTTCGTGGTACCTGCATATTATTATTTATTAGTATATGGGTAAATTTATGCGTTAAAATCAGGCCTAAAAATAAAAATAATTTCAAATTTATATATACATTATATATTTATATACTGTTGCATTATTTTAGCTATGCCGAATTTTATTATTAGATCCTAGCGTACTTTTCGTGTTTGATTTGATTTACTTCTGTTCACGCCATACCATTCACAAATTAAAGGCGGGTATTCATGTAGCAAGCGGATTCCAGTGAAAAATAAATATATTTTTACAAATTTGCCCGTTTTGCCGACTTGCTTTGCTTCTGATTGGTGTTGTGTTTTTAGTAGATATGTACAATGTACATAACCGTAGTGAGGCGGTTATTCAGTTATCACACCTACACATCTATAAGTTACTGGACTTAATTTCCCGAAACTTTTTTAAATATTTAGTTCGAGGTGAAAAACATAATAAGGTGAACGAAAAACACATTTTACGACTATTTTGTGGAAATAACTGAACGTCACAAGTTCAAGCCAAATATTTTCATTTGATCAATTTATTATGCCTGTGCGTGAACTCCAGAATTTTGAGTTTTGTCTACAGGGTGTAACATGAACACACTTTGATATAAAACACCTCGCAATAGGTCCCTGTTGAGTATAAAACTTGAACTTGCAACTTGAATATTATTATTCTTAAGTTTTCATTGGTCAGGTCAAGAATTCCTATTGCGAGGAATCACGCCTTCTCGGATATTTTGATTGAAATTATGGCACAGGATTTGTACAGGGTTAACAAAAAGAAGTGAAGAAAAATATCATGCATTATTAATTGTAGCTCTCCCTTTTTCAGAGTTTCTGGTGAAGCTAGGTAGGTATTAGACTTGTTATTCAGGCAATATGGGTGGGTATTATTCTTTATAGTTTACTACTTGCGTGATGGCTCGTTTATTGGTACGTAACCAGGAGTAAAAATTCCGAAAACCATAAATCTAGTTCGGGTTTATTTATTGACTTTGAGATTTTCCGGCGAAGAAGTTATTAATTTCGGGCGAATCGTATTTTCCCGTCAATTTTCTTTTAATATTTCATAAAAGCATTAATCTCCCGTGAATCCTGTCGGTTTCAGTGTAGAACTACTGGAGCCGGGCTAAAATAAAATTTCAATTTGTAAACATACCATTTTACCTTCCCTGCGGCTACTTAAGTTAGGTGCTTCTGCTTCTGAAAAACCACTTACGTAACGTTATTTTTTAAAATACACATCAAATATTTTTTGCAATTTTATTACTCGCGCCGCGGTAATTTGTCTGTAGTAGTTTAGGGGGTATTAAAAAAAAGTGATAAAATCGTGAGTGTTTCAACAAATAAGTGTAGTTCAATGTCTACTATTGCTTTCGAATTTTATCCTGATTTCATTGCTAATACACAATTCACCTCACTATACATAATACTAGGCCGTAAAAGTGGTGGTGGTAATCCACCAAGGTCATTGGTGAAAACACCCCTCCAGAATGACCAACCTTGAACATTCAAATAGTTTTCACTTTTTCAGAAACATTTTCAGTGTTGTTCGGTTAATTGTCTCAGAGAATACACGTCTATGTTCGATATATTATCGCTTACATCTTGATTTACACCCGGATCCCCTCGTGAAAATTTTCGATGTAGCGATAATACACCTCACCTATCGGTGTATTACATACGACAATTCACCTCACTCCTTAAAATAGTAGGCCGTTCAAGTGTATTACCACCAAGGTTATTGCTGAAAACACCCCTCCAGAATGGCCAACCTTAAACATTCGAGTAGTTTTCACTTTTTTAGAAGATTTTCAGGGTTGTTCGGTTAATTGTCTTAACAAATACACCTCTAGGCTTGATATATTATCGCTAACATCTCGATTTACACTCGGATCCCCTCGTGAAAATCCTCGATGTAGCGATAATACACCTCACCTATCGGTGTATTACATACGACAATTCAACTCACTCCTTAAAATAGTAGGCCGTATAAGTGTATTACCACCAAGGTCATTGGTGAAAACACCCCTCCAGAATGGCGAACCTTAAACATTCGAGTAGTTTTTACTTTTTAGGAAGATTTTCAGTGTTTTTCGGTTAATTGTCGTCGTAACAAATACACCTCTAGGTTCGATATATTATCGCTTACATCTCGATTTACACTCGGATCCCCTCGTGAAAATCCTCGATGTAGCGATAATACAACTCACCTATCGGTGTATGTATTACATACGATAATACACCTCACCTATCGGTGTATTACATACGACAAGTCACCTCCAGAATACCAACCCTGGTACATGTTTAAAAATTTTGTAAAAATTGCAGTATCAATATGAAATTTTTGGGAAATAAGAACAATTACAACTTGTGGCAACGTCTCTCATTAAGAGCAAAATTGAATTCACGTCGTTTGACTGAACTTTTATTAAATCAAAATAGGTAGGTAGGTGGAACAAAAGACGACATCAGTGCCGCCGAGAGGGTGGTTCAGGAGGTGATATATCATCGGAGCCCGGAGCCCCGTAAGGGGGCCCGTGAGCGCTAGTAAAAAAAGTTTCTAGAACTAACAAACTAGAACTCTTTTGCACTAACAAAAAAAAAGTGAAAAAAGTTGAAGAACCCAAAAACATAAACCTGATTTTCTTACTGCCTGCCTGAAACAGCAGAGTTCATTTCCAAAAATGTCAGAAATTTGAAGAAAAGCAATTTCACACTGGCAGAAGAAGAAATTCACTAACAAGCTACTGCTCAGGTGGATATGACTTCCGCATCCGCAAAAGCTAGAAAAGCTTTTGTTTAGAGTTGAGAAGTTCAATTTTTGTTTTTTTTTTTGTTGTTCTTCTTGCTTCAATTGGTCAAAGTCAAAATACGTAAAATTAGCAGTATTACCTATTATTATTATTTGAAAAAAATCTCGCCTACGGCCCCCACTTCGCTCGCGGGTTAAAAATATTCTCAAGAAGGGGGCCCGTAAGTGACATCCAACATCGGGGCCCGGCGAAGCTCTCGGCGGCCCTGGACGACATTGGCATTACATGACATTTGTGAAAACCAGTCGATTTGGTGAATCAATAATCAATGAAATCATTCAAAATGTTGACAAAAATGTCCCTGCGAAGCGAATACTATAAGCCAAGCTATAAGCCGAAAAATTACGTGTGGAAACAATTCCATGAATTTTGCACGGCACAGAGCAGCTCACAAGTAACATTGCACCAACAGAGATATCATCGCTTACAACCCATCCATGCTTATAATAATTTTTTTTTACTCAGATGCTACTTATTTTGCCAGAGAAAATTTTCTACTCGATCTGGGGATTTATATTCAATCAAATACCGTATGATCAAAAACTTTCTTACTCAAAGCAGGCTGTGACCTGGCCAAAATCAGCCTCGTTTGCCTGCGAATGACCAGACCACAGCCTGCCTTGAGGAAGAAATTTTTTGATCATACGGTTTAATTATTGCTTGCTGGATTGCTTGAGACTGTAGGTCGAATTATCAGATTGTAAACTCCCAAATTTGATCTCCTAGTGAAATTTTCAGCCTCTACCTGTGGGTGTATTAAAAGTCGAGGTGAATTATATTTGATGCCCGTAAATGCCCAAATTCAATCTCGTACAGAAATTTTCAGCCATCCCTCTTGAAAATCATCGCTATAGGCAGTCTGCGGATTTGCCTCAGCGCCAAAAGTTCCGGTTTTTTTTGTACTTTTTCTGCAGGAAATTATCTGTTTCCATAACAACAATGCCATTTGAATAATCATACCACCTGCAAATGTCAATTTCAACAATTCATAAACTCCAATACATATTGACAATTTTCCTCACACATATGTTCGCGACTGCCGCATGAGGGTGCTGAAACGGGCGGGCTATTCAAAATGTGCAGAGCGCCTAGTACATAGTTTGAAAATTTCTTAAAAATTGCAATATCAATATGAAATTATTGGGAAATAAGAACAATTACAACTTGTGGCAACGTCTCTTGTTATTATTGGTGCAATTAATAAGAGAAAAATCAAATTCACATCGTCTGACTGGAACTCTTATTAAATCAAAGTAGCTAGGTAAAACAAAAGACGACATTGGCATTACATGACATTTGTGAAAACGAGCCGATTTGGTGAATGGGGTTGTAATCAGCTGTATAGCCGCAAAAGCCTGAATTAATGGCGCATAGTGCTATGCACCGCTGTCACCATGACGACATTAAGCGCGTTCAGCAGGTCCTATATGGTGAGTGCATCGGTGGATGCCGCATGCGCAGTGATGTAAAATACCCGGGTTTTTATATTTAGGGTAAATACCTAGGGTAGATACCCGGTATTTACCCAAAATCGGGTCTCTAATAGGGTATCTATTTTCATTAATAATAATAATAATAATAATAATAATAACAATAACAATAATGATTTTTGCTCATAGCAGCAAAATAATAATAAGTGCTTTGGAGGGTATGTTTATAAAGCCTTGAAACTTGGACAAAGAAATCATATTTAACCTTTAACCGTCAACACTGTCAACCGAGCTGTCAACAGTGTCAACTTTTCTGTCAAACTGGGTATGGTGGGTAAATATCGCTCGGGAAAATACCGGGTAAATACCCGATTTACATTTACCTACCTACACGGTAAATACTCGACTCACATCACTGCGCATGCGCCTCTCGAACGGTCACAGCTACCAATCGCCATTTTTCAATCGTGCAATTTTGTTCCCCAGTGGAAAATTCGATAAGTTTTATAACGCACGAACGCATGACCTTGTATGTTTTCGCCTAAACTGCTGCAAAACGTCAAAATTCGCTCAATTAGTGTGACGTCAAAACGTGGCCTAGGTCAAGGTTTTGTATAGGAACAACGAACACGTATGTTGGCAACACTTTTTGTCAAAGTGACAGCTAATGGAATATTTGCGTATTATGATTTATTTATGTTTATCAACGGTCAAGAGGTGAGTACCAACGATCTTCCTGTAGGGTATTTCGTAATAAAAAGGGCCTTCGAGGGTGGGAATGCTGGTTAAATACATTTCACATTTTGTTTGACAGCTGCAGTGGTGGGTGTGGGAAGGGGTAGAGGGCGTGAATCAGGAGTGACAGTAAGTGCTGCCAACCTAGCAGAGATTGTTTTCATACAAAACCCTGACCTAGCATAACTTTTGACATCATCACTAATTGAGCGTATAAGGTACAATTGAGGTCGACCTGAAGAATGGACAAATAAAGGCGGGCACTATCTTTATTGAGGGAAATTTAACGTCGCTCTACATCTGCACAAAGTAAGATGTCAAAATAGGGGCGCTTTTGATACTGCGTGTCCTTATTTCACCTGCAATAATTCTCTAGCAACAGCCATCACTATTCCAGGGGAGGCTTTCGAGAGCCGAAGTATTCGAAAGGTTTGCCCAGAACCTTGCTGAGGGGGGATTTGGCGCCGGTGTCCCGCCTCCGAGTGAGCCCCACCACAGCGTCATGTTGCAGCGGTCACCCAACCAAAGGCGAGCCACGCTGTGTATGGCTTGGCTTCTATGATCGAAGCCAAGCGCGATGTACCACTACACTACGCGTCCCCCATATTGCAACTGATAATTATTCAGATTCCGAATTTTCCCATGCAATCTCAATGGCGTGGAATGAAAACGAGGATAAACCCCAATTTTGGGCTCGAGAGCAGGTAGATAACTACCTACATAAATTATTAATCGTAGTTTAGCTTCTCTCTTATCTTAATTGTAGTTATTATGATATAATCCGCTCTTCTCCGATATTGTACATTTTTTTCTGAAAAAAGCTGACACAGGTCGATTCGCTTTTTGAAGGGGACATACAGGTGTCCCACGAAATAACCAACATAGTTCAAGGGTAGATGTACTTTCTCGAGGCAAATCAGAATCTGCCTTTGAAGTTTTTCTGACGTCCCCCGTTTCCGATATACAGGGTGATTTATGTGTTCAACCGAAAAGTTTGATTGGCCATAGGTATCTCACGAATAGATCGATAAAATCGATTGAAATTTTGCAGGTATATTAAAAAACCAAGGGCCTTTGTAGCACTCTATTCAATTATGGAATTAATGCAGGACCGTACGCAAAATTTTGTTATTCGAGTTTCTGTTAAAAATGTCATGTTGTATACCTAGATTTTTTTTTAAATCTGATGTCATATTCGGAAGCTACATGGAAAATGCTACAAAATGCGAATGCGATTCCTAAATTGTTTGGCACTAATTCAGCTGATTTGAAAAAATATTATTACCAGAGATTGTTCAGCAATATTTTTGAAAATTTCAATTTAAATCAGTGAAACGCTATTCCAGATGGTCAAACAAAGTCATTATTTCAATTACGTGCTCTAACTAACCAAGGATAATTTCAGTAGAATTTTCTAGAAACAGGAATTTGGTACCTCAGATTCCTACCCAAATTCTTGTTTTCAGAAAATCTCCTGAAATTATCCTTAGTTTGGTAGAACATAAAAATTGAAACTGTGACTTTGTGACCATCTGGAATAGCGTTTGAGTGATTTGAAATCAAATTTGCAAAAAAAATTCCAAAAAATCTGGTAAATTTTTTTTTTGAACCAGCTAAATCAGTGCCAAACAATGCACATTTTTCATGTAGTTTTCAAATATGACATCAGATTTTGAAAAAAAATCTATGCAGGATGACATTTTCAACAGAAACTCGAACAAAAAGCAAAATTTTGGGTACGGTTCTATATTTATTTTATGAATGAATAGGGCGCTACAAAGGCCCTTGCTTTCAGAATATACCTGCAAAATTTCAATCGATTCTATTGATCTATTCCTGAGAAATGGTCAATCAAACTTTTCGGTTGAACACATAAATCACCTTGTATATCAAAAACAGAAGACGTCAGAAAAATTTTGAATGCAGATTCTGATTTGCCTTGAAAAAGTACACCTACCCTCAAGTCATGTCGGTTACTTCGTGGGACACCCTGAATAACTAGCGTATGTTCAATAATTCCGTTCCATCCCTCTAGACAAGGTGACTACCCTTTCAAAAATTTCGAACGGGAATGGAGGTCAAGTTGTATGTACATAATTTTGAAGGTCTTTTAACTCACTTCACAATACATATAAATAAAAACAAAATCGAATAACCCGTTCCAAAGTTATGAATTTTCCAAAATCGAATGTTTTTTCTAGGGTTTTTTCCTATTTCATCAACATTGTATCTGAAAAAACAAGTTAATATCTTTAGCCAATCCTATTGAATAATGCACGCATTATCACGCGCATACATGCCTGCATTTTTCAATAAGACTGGATAAAGCATAGTATTCTACTCGCGGCAATAATTACCCACTTGTTAAATAAATTACCATTATCTACTTTGCGTTACTAATGGGTTCATTATTACATCGAAAACAGTGCTCTAATGAACCATATTATTAAACTGTTTTTAATTCAATAGGAACAATTTATTGCCAATAGAAGGTAGGCGAAAGTCAGTTCTGAGGTGGCACCTGTCGAACGTTTCTATTTCAGCAGCCAGAATTTACAATTTCTGGACGATTATTGAGAAAATGTAGATAAAATAGTAAATAGTATACAGGGTGATTCAAAAATGGCGCATTTCCTCCCGTATACGTTATGGGAGACGTTGGCGGAGCACGGAAAAAATAGTAAAAAAAATTGGCTCGTTTCTCTTTCGAGTTATAAAGAGGTGGAGTTGAGAATTCAACTTCTTCAGTTTGCATGATTTTGAAGCAAGGCATTGTTAGTCGCGAAGAATCACATGCCGTTAGTAGTTCCCGAATAAAAATTTCAGCAGCCAGAATTTACAATTTCTGGACGATTATTGAGAAAATGTAGATAAAATAGTAAATAGTATACAGGGTGATTCAAAAATGGCGCATTTCCTCCCGTATACGTTATGGGAGACGTTGGCGGAGCACGGAAAAAATAGTAAAAAAAATTGGCTCGTTTCTCTTTCGAGTTATAAAGAGGTGGAGTTGAGAATTCAACTTCTTCAGTTTGCATGATTTTGAAGCAAGGCATTGTTAGTCGCGAAGAATCACATGCCGTTAGTAGTTCCCGAATAAAAATTTTTCTTGCAATTGAGATTTGAGTCGTATTTTTGAATTTTAAAATTCGTCTTCCACCTCAAAGGTGCCGTGAAAATACATTCGGCAAGTATGCTTGGTATGGTATGACAGGTTCTACGGAGTTTCCAGGGTAACAATACATTTATGCTATTGTTAATGTACCTCTTTGATCTGAAGGTGCCAGGTAGGTACTAATGCGATGCTGCCAGATTGAACAGATTTGTTTTAGGTAATAACTCGCAAATCAAAGCCGATTAATTTTTTTATAATTTTTCCCATGCTCCGTTAACGTCCACTATAACGTGCCCAAAACGAAGTACACTTTCTATTATCAGTAGAAAGCTGGGGGGCTACGACTATGGCCGATGGCACCTGCAAAGTTTCGAAGCGAAACTATCAGCGGCCATCAACCGTATTCTACCAGCGCTCCAGCTTGTCACTTTTTTTTTGCTTCAAAAATTCATTCTACTGAAAATAGAAAGTGTATGGGATATAGGTACACTCGTTTATTAAGATGTATTATCGTATGTAATACACCGATAGGTGAGGTGTATTATCGCTACATCCAGGATTTTCACGAGGGGATCCGAGTGTAAATCGAGATGTAAAGCGATAATATATCGAACCTAGAGGTGTATTTGTTAAGACAATTAACCGAACAACACTGAAAATCTTCCTAAAAAAGTGAAAACTACTCGAATGTTTAAGGTTGGCCATTCTGGAGGGGTGTTTTCACCAATGACCTTGGTGGTAATACACTTATACGGCCTACTATTTTAAGGAGTGAGGTGAATTGTCACACTCCTTTCTTTGGAGAACTCCTCGCAAGCTCGTTGTGCCCCAAAACCAGTCGTGTGCCAATACTATGTCTTATGTGCCCCACAATATTATGCAGATCAGATAGTATATCGCAAAGGAAATCCTAGATTCTCCACTTTTGATGTGAAGAGTGAAGACCATCTCGCAACTCGTCGAGGGGTTACCCCTGGCCTCTCCGTAGCATTCAACTTTACAGAATTCGACTTCCATGACCAGGATTTGTTACGAGCGGCAATTCCCGTGCTTGCATTCTAGAGCACACCCGATCTTTCTAAACGGATCCCATCAGGGCGAGTATACAAGTGCTAAGCTCTAGTGCATTCCAGAATATACGCGATGGCTTGGCGATTGAAATTGCATGGGAGACTTCAACGGTCGATTAGAAAACATCAGCCGAATTGGCGGAGGCGCCGCGTCTCCAGAGCACATAGTATACACGCGAAATGTGTAGGATTTTTCTGGAGTCGCCGCGAAACCTTATCCCGGGTCATTGTGGAATTTGCTGTAGGACCGATGGAAGATTCGAGATTTATAGTCGGAGCTATATAAAGCACCATGGATTGCCCACAGATTCAGTATTGAATACGAAGTGATCCCGAGCGGATAGAAAGTAAGTAGTAGCGAGCGAGGAGGTACCCGTTTATATCCGATCTTACAGCACTCTGGATCGCATTTAAACGTTGACACCCCCGAGGACACCCCCATAGTCCCATCGGCCCATAGAAAAACCCACATTAGCACAGCTCTTTATCACTTTCCCTCGGTAATAAATACAACCACAGATTAGGAGGGTAAGAAAAGAAAGTGACAATCGCTGCAATCACCACTGGTGTTTACCGTTTCATCGGCATCATACGAATTTACACTTATTCCAGATGAATCATTAGAAGTTTCACTTTAAAAAGTAAGGCCCACGCCAATACTTAATGCCCAACATAAGCGAACGATTTACTTATGTGCAGTTTTCTCAGGAGTTTCACTTGAATTAAAGGTATCTAATAAGTACCTAGGTAATTACTAATTAGGTACCTATAGGTACCTATACCTACACACTTCTAGCTCCTAGACCTCGACGGGTAAAGGCAGGGGTAAAGGGTAAAGCCTATAGGATGATCGAGGTTTCCTCGGTGAAGAAAATGTTATGGTCAAACGGCTAATGAACTATGACTATTATCATAGAGTCTATTATGTAACTATGTATTGACATTGACTAGCTAAACTTTTATTGTTTTTGTATCGCCTCGTTTTGAGAACGACTATAGTTATTATAAAGGGACTGATGGATAAAAGTTTATTAGTATTACTGACTATTACTATCTACATATACCTTTACATATACCTAGGTAGCTACCCTCGTAACTACCCAAATATACTTATGCCACTAGCCACTGAAATGTTTAACACATGGTTAGGTAAGCATGCTACGAAAGAGAATAGGTATCATTCAATTCAAAATGATTGAAATAAATACTGAGTAAAGTT
The DNA here is from genome assembly GCA_949128115.1 of Anaspis maculata. NCBI lineage: Eukaryota > Metazoa > Arthropoda > Insecta > Coleoptera > Scraptiidae > Anaspis > Anaspis maculata. The sequence continues at coordinate 55,100,210 of OX421961.1, read as the reverse complement.
TCGTTCATGATGGCCGGTAACTTATGCCGCATGCATGCCGTAGGATGTAAACTTGACAGTACGGACCACGGTCTATAATATGAAATATACACAGACTTGAAGGTTTCAGGGGTGGGTAGTACTGGTAACTGGTAGTATAATAGGAGGACTAGTAGCTAGATGTGGTAGCTAGTAGTGTTAGTTGGTACCAATACCCTTGATCTTGGATGTAGAACTTGAATCTTGGACAAGTTTGACAGAACGGCATACGGCATAAGTTAACATCCCATTGTGAACCAAAACATTGATTTTCAACTGTTGAAGTTTTACGGTTACGGAATAAGTTTAAGTTAACAGCCATTATGAACGCTGCTTAAGGGCTGGATTTCAAGCGACACAGCTTATACGCCGCACTCATTTACGGCATCAGTAAGCGAATCAACGCGTCGAATTGTGTTATGTTGCCATAGTGACCGCGGACTTACGCTACACTTGCGCGGGCGGATCTCCGACTTGAAATCTAGCCCTAAGTAGGTATACTGGTTTTTTTTTCGCTTTCCAAAGGTTTTTGTAGATTTCACAATCACAATAGCTCACGCCAGACTTACTTCGGCATTGCTGTTCCTGGCAATCCTTTCGTTCTTTCTTTGTCCATTACTGGAACTGGAGCTGCTCCTCTTCTTGTAGTGTGATCCTCCAGTGAACATCATCTTCAGGCAGTGTAGGTCAACTCAACGTGCACTTTGTCACAAGATCATTACTGGCGGTCGTAGCAGCAAAAACGTCTTATTATTCTTGAAATGGAACAGCATTTCTCTCACCGTCTTAGCGCGTTCCCCATAAAAATAACCCATTAGTCACGACGCATTTTTCCCAAATAACGAAAATGTATCAAGCACTCCACTTCAAATGAGGTTAAATAAATGCAAACCAATCAACTAGCTCCAGTTTTATTGCATACACAGAATTTTCAGCTGGAAATGATGGACTTGATTGAAAGGGAACGAGACAGATTTGGAAATGTGCGCCATCACTGCGGTTAACTAAAACAAAAGCGAACTTGCTATTTTATTGGAAGGCAAACAGTTTCCACCATTTAGCTAGTCCATTTTGACTCAACTATGCGCTCTATGTGTTTATACTAACACGTCGTGGCAGCCTTTTTATTTTTAGACAACTCGGTTTTAATATAACACGCGCTTTACTGAATGATAATCACCGATCTGTGCACATTTCAACGATAACTCGACATTTGCAGTCTTATTTGGAACGCAACAATTCAAAGTTACGTCTCTTGATTAATAAAGAATTCCATCGAAGGTTCAAAAATGGCTCGTTCAGAGACTTTGAATTTGGCGCGTAATTTTCGTATTTGACAAGTTCGACCGGTAACGTCTATTCCTGTGTTACCAGCTTCACCTCGCCACAGATTATTGACAGAATCGCCGATTGACAGTTCTTCAACGTTGTCTTGTCGCCGAAATGGTAGGTTGCTTATTCGTTTCTTATTTTTTCCAAGTTTTTCTCAATCATCTGAAGCTACAATGCACAAAAATTGATTAAACGTCCAAACAGAGAAATGAACCTCGCCCGATTTAATGATTTCTCAGCTGAAAGTCGTGTGTAGCAGTGCAAAAGTGTAATTGAGGTTACGTTTGTGCCCTTGTACCCGAAACGTTGTTTTGTGATTATTTGGATTGAGTATTAATTCCAGTTTTTGTTTTAGACGAAAGGTACGTCAAGTTTTGGAAAGCGCCGCAATAAGTCGCACACCTTGTGCCGCAGGTGTGGTAGGTCTTCGTACCACATTCAGAAGTCACAGTGCGCCCAGTGTGGCTACCCAGCGGCCAAATTGCGTTCTTGTAAGTGATTTATTTCACCACCACTTGAAACTGTATTCTCATGATTTTTGTTTCGTTCTCAGACAATTGGTCGATCAAGGCCAAGAGGAGGAAGACTACTGGAACCGGCAGGCTCCGTCATCTGAAAATCGTCCGCAGGCGTTTCCGCAATGGATTCCGCGAGGGTGGCAAGCCAGCCCCGAAGAAGGCGACGTAAACTTTACAAGTAATTTAATATTTGTAACAATAAATTCATGAAAATTGTTTTCCAGTGTTATCTTTTTGTAGTCTTTTTAACCAACATACAAAAACTTGAGCTTAACATGGTCTTGCTATATGTTTGCACTCGGCTAATGTGATAGATACAGTGAACTATTGCAATGTTTTCCGATCATATTTTGACAACGGACAATCTCTAACAATAATTCAATTCTTGAAGGTCCGAACTAGCGCTAGCGATACACTAGAAAATATCGCGTTTGGTACAAGAAAATGTCACTTGGCCCGATTGATTATTATACAGTTCTAAGCAATTTGACCTGATGAGCTTTTTGCCAGCCCCCTGTGGAGCCGAGATGATTTTGTTTTAAAAATGGTGGCCTCAATTTATTGGAATTCAACGTTGATAGATTTGATCGTGCGATTGGTTTTCTTTATAATTTGGGCCTTAGTCGTTGAGCCAGAGGACCCGAGTGGTTTCCACCCTGGGGACTTGACGTATCATACTTTTTTGGATTCCCCACAACACTAGCATGAAATAAAGCTATGAGACGTTTTCGTATCGAGTAGCTTAAGGCCGCCATCTTGAAAAAATGGTGCCGAAGGACCTGAAAAGCAGAGAATCTGAAAAGAACCACTTTTCACCTATCCACTGACCATCGCCGTCTCGCCTACCGCAATGGAACCATATGACTTTATAGAAACCCTTGATAGCATTTGATGCCACGCCAGTGCCAATCTTCGTGATTAAAAACAGATAGTTCCTTCGGCAAACGTGTATTTTTTCTTGATTTGATTTTTACTTCCCCGACCCACCACCCAACGAGGAAGGAAAGTATTGTGAACGCGCTAAAAAAAAATTCCGAGATGAAGACGGATATGTCCATTTTGAGGTCCCCCAAGACTATTAAGAACATTTTTGAAGTGATGTCTGTCTGTGTGTGTGTGTGTGTGTGTCTGTCTGTAACCTTCTAGATTACAGCCGCAGCGTTGATACGATCGACTTGAAATTCGGCATGCGGACATTGTTGGTGCCTGGAATGAGCCCATTAGTTTTTGGCTGTCATCTGTCAAACGGAAATGCCACTATCAAAGAATGACTGATGTAATACATCACGGAACTTGACTTGCAATATACCGTTTAAGAGCCCATAAAAAACTGTATTCAGAACAGTTAGAAGTTTATCCCGATCTGTCATCTGTTGAATAATAAAAAATGTCAAAGTTCAAAACTTTACCATTTAATTATTCAAAATCTATCAGATGGATTGGGACCAAAGGCAGCAAGCAACAAAACAAAAGAGTCAAATCAAGTCTGGAGTTGCAATCTTCCACCAATTTCCAGTTGAGCGATATGAATTTTCAAAATTTCTTCTAGCCGTTGCCACCTGAGAAGGCCTCTCGCCCGAATTTTGACCAGAACGACTCGCCTTTGATGCAGGACTCAACTCAAAAATTCATTACTGCTCGGCGATCAACTTTTTTCGGAAAAGTCAAACTGATATCGAAAGTATATTGGATTGGGCGTCGTGTAGACCCATTTTCAAAATTGGCACGGTTTCGGTTTTCTGACGGTAATTTTTTCAAAATGAAATCTGTATATTCCGTGAATTTGAAAAAACTACAATGCCAGCTTTGACATGCGTTGAGGTGCGTGTGGTTGAGCCCCACGAAATATTCATTTTAGGTGCAGACATGCTGCGAATGGAAGTTGGAGAAAAGATTAAATTAATTTTTGGAAAGAAAATGTTCGAAATCGAACTCACGGTTTCCGAGTTTTCATCTCTAGAAAAACCGCGAATTTTCCAACTTTTTATCCCGTGAACAGATTTTCACCATTTTTTTTTTCAAACAAGGGGTTACTGGCTTTTGAACACTTTCCAATAGTTTTCTTCTCAATTTCCTTGTTGAAAATGTGAAACAGGCCTGGGTTATAGAAACCGGATTTGAATGATGGAGCTTAAAGTGAAGCCGTAATTGACGATCTGAACAATAAAGGTGCGTTCAGTCAGCTTATTTAGTCGCTGTTTTAGTTTTAGTCGTTGTCGTAACAGAGAAGAGCGTTCATACAGCAAGATTTAGTCGTAAGAATTGACCAATAGGAGCTCGAATGATACTGCGCGAACCTTCATCTTCATACGGTCCGTGTTCATAATGGGTAGTATTAATATAAAAACTCGTAAAAAAATAAACATAAATAAGTATTTGCTTACATTTATGAGGAGTACAACTCCTCTGAAATCGAAGCAAATGCTTATGCTATTTTTTTATTGATACATACAACCCATTACCATCACCATCCATGCTCATACCTTATACCGGTAATTACGCAACCTGCAAGTCGGCATCATACGACAAAGTTCGGAATTCTTACGACTAAAATTAAAACTAAAACTCTGTATGAACGCCGCGCATATGACGCGTGCTTTCTACTTTCAAATTTACGACAACGACTACGACTAAAACTAAAACCAAGCTGACTGAACCCACCTTAAGATGATTTGGAAAAAGATTTGAGGTTTTTTCGGAAAATTCGAATTTTCAAAATTTCCAATTTCCTGCAAATAATTTTCATTCTTTCTGTGATGCCAGTTCCAGATCGTTCACCCTCATCCATGTACCTACCATCCAATGCGTCTGACTGCCTCACTCGCTTTTCTTTCTACATAATTTTGGTTTCTTGTGAAAAACTGCAAATTTCTATAACTTTTTAGCTTGTGAACATATGTATTTATGCCAGCTTCTTTTAAACAAAGGGTAAGTGATTCTTGAACATTTTCAGGCAATTTCTCTTAAAATTCTCCAAGTTTTCCGAGAGTTTTCCACTTCAAAATGAGTAACCGGCCTGGCTTATGGAGACCGGACTCAAATGATGAAGCCCTTATTAGAGAAAATATCTCAATTCTTCAATCTTTCTCCAAAATTCCAACTTCTCACCCGAAGGGACGTCTCATAATAAAATTTCCATCCGTTCTTTGCTACTCGTCGGGGAAGTTTTGGGGTGACACAACCGATTTTTTTTCTCGTGCGGAAATATGACAAACTGACTGGTGGGTTCAGTCAGCTTGGTTTTAGTTTTAGTCGTAGTCGTTGTCGTAAATTTGAAAGTAGAAAGCACGCGTCATATGCGCGGCGTTCATACAGAGTTTTAGTTTTAATTTTAGTCGTAAGAATTCCGAACTTTGTCGTATAATGCCGACTTGCAGGTTGCGTAATTACCGGTATAAGGTATGAGCATGGATGGTGATGGCAATAGGTTGTATGTATCAATAAAAAAATAGCATAAGCATTTGTTTCGATTTCAGAGGAGTTGTACTCCTCATAAATGTAAGCAAATACTTATTTATGCTTATTTTTTTACGAGTTTTTATATTAATACTACCCATTATGAACACGGACCGTATGAAGATGAAGGTTCGCGCAGTATCATTCGAGCTCCTATTGGTCAATTCTTACGACTAAATCTTGCTGTATGAACGCTCTTCTCTGTTACGACAACGACTAAAACTAAAACAGCGACTAAATAAGCTGACTGAACGCACCTTTAGCTCAAGTTGTTTCCGGTCAGTTTAGTGGGGGGGTTAGCGGAATGGTCTGTGCATTTTGTGATCAAAGCATGAAATTTGGCATACTTGTTCAGAAGACCCTCCTTCGCAATTCCAGATGTGGCGCCACGCAAAATTTCACGCCAGAGGCACTGTATTGCGGTAAGTATACCTGCTAGGGGTAAATTCTGCAAAAATTGTTCCTGGCCGGTCTCTGGTACCGCAGTCGGTATTTTTTAGTTCTGTTTAGTTAAAACTACATGTAGAAATGAGTGAGGAGTACATTTTCTTAAGCAAAGTTCCAAATGCTGCCTTTATACGTTGTTTCAATACATTCTAAGGCCAACTTTGTTGTAGTACAGGAAACTTGGTAAAAAAAATTGCCAATACCTCGGCAAAGATATGAACGTCCCGAAAATTTGATACTCTGTCCAGAATCATGTACCCTACTACATATCTAAAATTGCCAAAAATCGCACCCCGAGGCTTCGAGTTATTGGAGGGGGGGTAAAAGATTGCAACTCAAAATGAAAGGTATAGAACCCGATGGAACCCGTCAATCCAATGGATGCAAATACGTCGTAGTTCGATGCATCACAACCAGTTGATACAATTTTAGCACAAAAAGTGTCGATCATTGTTGAAGGGGGGTCGTGGGGAAGGGCGAAACTCGGCTGGGTGGCTCTTTTTCTTCCTGGGCCATGAAGAATCGATCCCGACAAGATTGGTATCTTTTCCGACTAAATTCAATGTCCTGAACTTGAATCCGATGTGTAAATTTGGATAAAGACAAGTTCGAACAAGTTAACTTGAGAAAACCTGTTTTTTCTTTGACAATTTTCACGAAACTTTTTTTTACTGTTAGAGGTATTCATCTATGGAAATATTTCAGAGGCCATTAGATTGAACTGTATTCTTGACGAAAATTATCCATTCGATCTGTAATTTTCTTTTCCGACATAGAAAAAACCGATTTGAACTTTAGTCGGCCCTGCCCGGCGTCTACTAATGACCAGAACACTACAGCATGCACCTTTAAGTAATAACTCAATACCCTGCATTGCGATTTATGACGATTTTGTTTATGTTTCAGGGAATTCAGTTCTGCACGGATCCTCGAACTTTCAAAGATTAGTTATAATTTTTCAGATAGTTTGGGCTATTTTCATTTAAAGATGCATGGTGTAGTGTTCTGGTCAGTAGTAGACGACGGGCTGTGCCGACTAAACTTCAAATCGATTTTTTCTATCTCGAAAAACAAAGTTACAGATCGAATGGATGATTTTCATGAAGAATACAGTTTAGTTTAATGGCTTCTCAAATATTTTCAAAGATGAATGCCTCTAAAAGTAAAAAAAAGTTTTGTGGAAATTGTCAAAGAAAAAACAGGTTTTCTCAAGTTAACTTGTTTGAACTTGTTTTTGTCCAAATTTATACATCGGATTTAAGATCAGGACATTGAATTTAGTCGGAATAGATACCAATCTTGTCGTGATCGATTCTTCATGGCCCAGGAAGAAAAAGAGCCACCCAGTCGAGTTTCGCCCTCCCCCACGACCCCCCTACAACAATGATCGACACTTTTTGTGCCAAAATTGTATCAACGGGATGTGATGCGTCGAACTACGACGTATTTGCATCCATTGGATTGACGAGTTCCATCGGGTTCTATACCTTTAATTTTGAGTTGCAATTTTTCACCCCCCCCTCCAATAACTCGAAGCCCCGGGATGCGATTTTTGACACTTCCAGATATGTAGTAGGGCACTTAATTCTGAACAGAATATCAAATTTTCAGGACGTTCATATCTTTGCCGATGTTTTGGCAATTTTTTTACCATGTTTCCTGTACTAAAACAAAGTTGGCCTTAAAAATGTATCGAAACAACGTATAAAGGCAGCATTTGGAACTTTGCTTGTGAAAATGCACTCCTCACTCATTGCTACATGTAGTTTTAGCTAAACAGAACTAGAAAATACCGAGTGCGGTACCAGAGAACGGCCAGGAACCATTTTTGCAGAATTTACCCCTGGCAGGTTTGCTAACCGCAATACAGTGCCTCTGGTGCGAAATCTTGCTTGGCGCCACATCTGAAGTTGCAAAGGAGGGTCTTCTGAACACGTATGCCAAATTTCATGCTTTGATCACAAAATGCACAGATCCTTCCATTTTTGGCCGTTAACCCCGCCACTAGTTTATTTCTCCTTGAGCTCATTCTGGTCTCAAATTTTTATAACAGCACTTGTTGACAAGGTACAGTTGGGAGCGAAATGATTCATACGGCACCGCCAGGAAGTCGGCTGGATTTCAGAAATGTTAGCAGCTTAGATCTTTCTTGAATGCCAGTTTTGATTACGATCAATCTCTAAATCAAAACTGGCATTCAGGAGCAATCCAAGCAGCTAACATTTCTGAAATCCAGCCGACTTCCCAGTGGTGCCGTATGAATCATTTCGCTCCCAACTGTACACTGCAAGAATCCACGTTTACCATCACGTACATCACTTCAGCGCATACATGAGAACGCATACCTGCAGAGGCGGTAATTTCAATTTTGACGCACGAAGTGTCACTGTCAATGGCAACTGTCAATCAATAATCGAAATGTAAACAAACAACAAACATAACCTCCTAACCATTCAACACTCAATATTGTTCAGAATGAAATGTTACGTGCCGTATGGCAGAAAGACGCAGAAAAGATTCAGGTGATACGAAACACAACGAGCTGCAAGGCGATCGACGAAACAAGAGCGTTATTTGGTTAGATCTGTCGAAACGTCAAATCGACGTCAAGCGCTGTCAGCTGAAATTTGCGTGACATTACAATTACACACGCACACCGTATTACAGTGTTGTCAACTTGTTGTCGTGATATAGATATGGCAACGTCCTACTTTCACAGGTATGCGCAGAAACCTTTCGGGAAACGTGGATTGTTAAATTGCCAACACCAAGCACAACAGTAATTTTATCATTGTTGCCATCGACCAGGAACTTCAATTTTAACAAAAATAGCTAGCTTGTACTGTCTTCTGGTCAAAAATTGCCTAAAAACGACGATTTTAGGCAACATTCGCTACATCAGTGTACTGCGGAATGTATTTTACTTCCAGGGACTTTTCTCACACGATTCAAGAATAGCGGCCCAGAGAGACATCTTTCAAAGAAGTGTCAAAACGAAATTTAACCATAATAACCACATTTTCAAGAGATCATAACAAAAGATGGTTTATCATCAATTATCAATTTTAATAAACTGGTGCTCACAGATCATCCAACATCCAACCCAGCCCATAAATCTGCTATAAATCCAACCGATTTCTGGTTTGCACATGCGTCGTAATGTGCATGGGCGTTTACGTGCGATTGCCAACACTTGTTTGCTTACTAAATGCAATTTAAAATCACATTTCGCTAAGCTTAACAGCTGTTGCGAAACTTGCGTTTAGAGGTGCTTATACGGACGATAACATTGATGTTACGGACCTTAACACCAGTCTTAAACTTCGCGTAAACAAGGCCAGTACAAGCTAGCTATTTCTGTTGAAATTGAAGTTTCTGTTCGATGGCAACAATGATAAAATGGCAATTACTGTTGGCAATTCAACACTTCTTGCAGTGTATACCTTATTGTCAACAAATGCTGTTATGAGAATTATGATACTAGAATGAGCTCAAGGAGAAATAAGCTGACCGAAAACAACTTATACCCTTGACAGACTGCACCTTAATGATTATTAAGTGTAATGATCATTAACGGTTAATAAGATTGCGAATTTGGGGGTGACACTGCAAATCGTAATAAGCCTATGAGTTGCGCCGTAGCGCATGAATAAACGTGGCGATCAATTTTCCTCCAAAATGTCAATGTCAAATGGTCGAATGGTCCGAAGTATTGGGCTATTATTGCCCTTATTATCTATAATTATAATATGAATTTCACATTTTCGGTGAGGTGTGAGGTTGGTATTTAGCTTAGATTCCATTCAATCAAGAAAGCGCGGTGTGAACATTGCAAGCAATAACAAAGTAATTATTGCTTCACATCATACTATCTTTATTTGTTGCCAAAAATATTTGTTGAATTTGTATTGAGTCGAAAGAAATGGAGGAAAAGAAGAATAAGAGACTGATGATTTAGTCAATAATCTGATCAAAATCGCATAGCCCCATAATCTAACCAACTTTTAAGCGCGGCCCTGATTAATATGCGCGGCTGGCAAGTGGCAAGATCCGTGGTGGCAAGGCACCTGACAGATGCATGTTATAGTTCATCATGTTTGTATCTATCGTGTGGTTCATTATAACTTTCTTTGTAATTTTTTAACTGCTTTTGCGATAAGTACCGTTGAGGACTTTTTAAAGTGGACGACAGTTGACAGATTTTTCAGGATTCTGGCCTGAACGTCGCATGACAGCAAGCCAACCATCGTTGACATTGTCGTCCACTTTATTTTGGCCGCAACCGTACGATCGCGTGCAAAATAAACGGAGACAGTGTTTCGCGCGGAGTGTACTGATTTAATGAATTTTAGCCTTCTTGTCACTGTGACACCAAGCCAAAATTCATTAAATCGGTACACTCCGCGCGAAACACTGTCTCCGTTTATTTTGCGCGCGATCGTACCTTCCATTTCGCTTGCTTTTGCAAAATTTCACATTTTTCACGACGGACGTTCTGGAAACCTCTATTCCCTTATCAATAAATTCGACTTTGACAAAGATAGAGTACCACCAACCGATACTGTGCTCCAAGTTCGCAATGTTCGTATCATCCAACTTTCGCGAACAGGTGCATTTCTCATGTATAAGCGAGGAGATTTTTCAATTTTTCGTACGTGCTTATACGTGCACACTACGGCTACGGGAATTATATACCTACCTGTCTCACGGATACTTACGGAAACCCATCTCCTTATCAATAAATTCGACTTTGCCCAAAAATAAAGTGCCGCCAATCTATACCCTGCTGCCTGTTTGCAATGTTCGTATCATCCAAATTCCGCGAATAGGTGCGGTTATTTCTTATGTTTTTAGAAATTTTATTTTTTCATACGTGCTTATACGTGCACACTTACGGGCATAATTTGGTACAAGAGATGTTGTTGCAAGAAGCAATAAGACACAAAATCCAGTTCCTCCATTCCAGAAATACGTGTCCGAATGGCGTACTGAAATGACGGACTTGATGACAAATGACAGATATCGCGATTCATTGCAGAAAACTTGCAGAAAAGCTGGCCAATGGTATTCAAAAATAACGGCGATGATGCACGACCACCGGCGATTATTCGGCGATTATGGTTACTCCTAGTTAATGACCATTAAGGTCCTAAATAACGTTCTAAATGATCATTAAGTAAATGACGACGTGACACTGATGGTCATTTATATCGTAATTTACGCTTAATGATCATTAAGTTTTCCATTCTGTCAAGGGTATTAAGCTGAGTCACTTTGTCATATTCCCGTATTAGAAAAAAAAAATTTCAAACAAAGAAATGATACACACTTGCCGAAGGAACTTTCTGTTTTCAATCACGTAGAATGGCACTGGCGTGGCAGCAAATGCTATCACGGGTTTCAATAAAGTCATATGGTTCCACTGCGGTAGGTGAGACGGCGATGCATGGACAGTGGATTGGTGAAAAGTGGTTCTTTTTAGGTCATCCGGGACCATCTTTCAAGATGACGGACTTGAGCTACTCGATATGAAAAAGTTTCATAGCTTAATTTCATGCTAGTGTTGTGGGGAATCCAAAGAAGTATGATACGTCAAGTCCCCAGGGTGGAAACCAAAATCATGATTTTTGGATCCTGGCTCAACGACTACCTTAAGTAAAGTAGCTGTACATACATAACGAGCAATGAAAGTGATACTTAAGAGTGCGGTAATCACACAAATGCAAGAAAATATAGGTCGCGGGGCTGCCTAAAGATGGGTATATGGTATGATGTTATCTTCACTAGTACTTGGTAATCTAATTTTCTTTGGTTGTAATAAATACAAGGATAAATCATCGAAGAATTGTCGCTGTATTAAAAAAATCAATGCGCTGAACTCAAGATTTGGCTGAGTAATGAGTAAAAACGAGCGAATCTCTACTGCGCTACCTTGGCACCCCCCAATGCGCAAACGCGAGCAAGAAGCTGGCAAGAGGCGCTTCGTTGTGCCGGCGTGCCTGCAACGTCCATAGCGGGTGCCAGGGTGACGGTTATGTTCCCGCGACCTATACTTTCTTGCGAGTTGTGTACACTATTTTTCCTTTGACCGACCTATTTTCCCTGTCCGACGTCTGCTCATTGACGATCGAAATATCAAAATACTTGTGTCAGAAGGCGTCACTTACCGATACTTACAGATATCCTATTTTTGAATATTGTATTGCCACTTCTCTTTTTTTATGTAAATTGAATTAACTTCCTCCAATTTTTAAAAATTTCACAACAACCGGCAACGCTGCTCGACATTGACAGTTGCTAGGGGTTTTAGATATTTTGTTCAGATTTACCTAGTTACTAAAACCTAAAACTAATAGTATATTATCCAACAAGCGGGTAATTATTGCTTTCTACTCATGAGGATGCAGTTTGCCGACACGAGCCTTGGCGAGGGTCGTAAACTCGGTCGTAAAGCATCCGAGTGAGTAAAAGCCATTACCCGCGAGGCATATACAAAGTTCTTCTCAGATTGTTGGCCTTCTTTTAACATGGAATATACAGGTCAATTCAGGAAAGCCCCGCTCGTTAATCGGCTCAAAAAGTCGACCAACGATTTTCCCCCATCTAACTCGCAGCGTTACGGAGATACAGGTCTCCAAAATTGACTACCCGGCAACAGCTTTCAGTAGGTCGTTTTGTTTGTAATTCTTCGAACGCGCATGTGTGGCGCAAATTCCGTAATTTCCTACACCGATATTGAAAATTAGCGCCAGAAAATATTTTATCCAATCCTATTGAATAATGCACGCATTATCACGCGCATACATGCCTGCATTTTTCAATAAGACTGGATAAAGCATAGTATTCTATACTCTATACACTGATAAAAAGGACCACCAGATTCCTCCGCTTGAAAAGTAGTCCCGAGCGTTACCCGCGAAATTTAAAATTCCAGTTAGAAAGAGGTGCTTATTTCCGCTAATCACAGCTAAGTGCTATGGTAATTCTAAATGACACCAGCTTAATACCAATTTTAATGAATGAGAAAATAAGTTTTTTGAATGAAGCTGATTTTATTACACAACACTCACAACAGCCGAGCCGACTAAAAATAACAAACATCATAGAGAAATGGAGGTTAGAAATCGTACGTAAGTGTCAAACTCGCTGAATGTAATGCCATTGGCTTGGCGTAGAAATAATTTGCCCGGGTAAGACTACCAACCGAACAAAACTAATATTAGTTCCAAACGCGCCTATGTTGTTACAGTCTTCGGTGCTTTTGTTTGCTATAGGTTACATCACTGAAATTCAAAAAAGTCTGTTCTATCGGTGAACAGACTATACTCGCGGGTAATGGTTATTACTCATTCTGATGCTTTACGACACTCGCCGAGGCTCGTGTCGGCAAACTGCATCCTCATGAGTAAGAAGCAATCATTACCCGCTTGTTGAATAATATACTATTAATCCCTCTTGATTTCAATGTCACGGTTCAGCCAACATTTTGACGCGATTTGCATCAAGTATTTCTAATTCTATTATAATTTTTTTCTTTTTTAGAAGGAAAATGTTTATTACCAACAAATAAAAAGGTACATAAAATACAAAAGGTAAAGGTAAAATTGGGGTATAAATCATCAATCAGATTTATTTATTATGTTATTATTGATTACTGGAAGTTCTCGACTGTCAACAACGACCACCTACTGAGGGCGAAGAAGCATCAGTGGCATGCTAAGGAAAGTATGTGGCCCAGGGACGCCCCCCAAATGCTGAATAATGGAAGATCGTTTGCCATGGAACTGTGTCTGGCATTGAAAAGCGAAAGCAAAAGGCACTAGTGACGATATTTTTACTTTTCGCGCACAGTATTTGCAATCCACCTTTCCCATGAGAAATTACTTGCGCGCATACCTGTGAGCGCAGGCTCCCGCTCATTCATTCGGCTACCAGTTGTACCCACACAGGTATGCGTGATGTTCTCATGGGAAACGTGGATTGGCAAGTTTCGCGCCTACTATACCGTACAGAAAGTAAGGTTTTCGTGGGTGGTTGTAGGAAAAATATGATTACCTACGTCATCAGTTTTTAATTTCAGTGAAAATTTTGGTCCTGAGACCCAAAAGAAAGGAAAAATTAGCAGGCTCAAAAATCCCCTATTCAAGCTCTGTAAGTCAAAATACAGGGGTGATTTTCATTGTTTTTTAGCTTTTTTTAGCATCCCTTGAAAAAAAATCATTTAAAATAAACGAATCTCTAGCCAACATTGAGCATGCAAAAATAGTTGACGTTTGTGAGGCAACTTAGCGCTTTTTAAGCCTCGCCAGTCGTAGTGACAAAGACTATTTGTGACCGCTTTTTTTCGCGATCTTTTTTTCCTCGTTTCATATACTAAACAAATTTTTCCTAAATCTTCAGTATCTTCCGAAAATTTCAACATTTTGGGTAGTATTGATGAAAAATAAGCATAAGCATTTGCATGGATTTCATAGGCGTTGCTAGGGAAAGTCTGCTTAGCAACTCCTCAAAAATCTAATCAAATGTATATGCTTATTTTTTATTATTACTACCCATCGAGTTCGAGTCCGCAGTACAGGTAACGGCCACACGCAAATCCAAACGAAAAAATAGGCGAATCACTCAGAATGGCGTGTGGAATGATAATCTGGATTAAAATTTGCGGATTATCCAGAAATTGAAAAAAAAAATAAAGGAGGAACAACGCCTTAAAAGAACAGTCGAAGTTTCTGGATGTTGTATTGTTGGTTGCCTACATCACTTCAGTGGAAAATTAGAGCAGGTACGCCACAGTGACTCATAACATCAACACAACAATGTTGCCATTTATCGATTTATCGGTTATCGAGTGTTATAACGGTCGATTAGAACACCAAAATTGCAATAGTGACTTTGTGAATATCTGGAATAGCGTTTGACTGATCTAAATTGAAATTTTTGAAAATATTCCTGAAACATATCAGTTAGGTACAGTTGGGAGCGAAATGATTCATACGGCACCGTTAGGAAGTCGGCTGGATTTCAGAAATGCTAGCTGCTTGGATCGTTCTTTAATGCCAGTTTTGATCAGTAATTGATCGTAATCACATTTGGAATTGAAAAACGATCCAAGCACCTAAGATTTTTGAAATCCAGTCGACTTCCTAGCGGTGCCGTATGAATCATTTCGCTCCCAACTGTACTTATATTTTTTTCTTCGAATCAGCCAGAGTGTGCCAAGCAATTAAGGAATTTTATAGCATGTTTTATGGTGGCCTCCGAATCTTATGATCAGATTTTGGAAAGAAGAAATTTCAAGCTATGAAATGTTAATGTTCACGATCTCAAAAATTGATTTCTTTTTCATTGTGTGTTCTACAATAACGGATGAAAAAGTAATGTTGAGGAGAAATTATAATTCGAATAATTTCAAGGGTGGGTATTCAGTCTTTGAGACTATTCAATTTTCGAGATTATTCAGTTTTCGAGATTATTCAGTTTTCGAGATTATTCAATTTTCGAGATTATTTAAACTTCAAGTTTATTCAATGTTCAGGACCACCTGACTTTTGGTTAGAGGCGCGCTTGCGCGCCTTCATGACCTAGTATTATTCTGTGGTATCAGTATCCATATAAAATAGGGTTACGGCACAGACTGACGGCTTACATTTATTTATTATTTTTCGGGACTCAAGCCAGGCGCACACTTGGCAGTTGGACGTTGGACGTCAAGTCTACAATGCCAAAGTCAGACGATTTCTAAAATCATCATAACTTTTGATTGCCATCAGCGATTTCATATCGGTTTTCGGTGTTTGATAGTTCAATCCTTTGTTCTCATGCTTTGATCACGTCGAATACGAACAATGTTTTATAAAGATTCTACAGGGTGATCAATGGAACAGTGTAAAATCGCCAGAAGTTCAGTACGAGCGCGATTTCCCAAAAAAATATTTTTATGCATTCCAATAGCACAGTTATAAAGACTGGTGTTTCAACTTCAGGAACGTTTTTGAATTATGGAAATCAAAGGTAAATAGCCAAAGATATTGTCAATTTTGTGCCGCCATGTTGAACTTCAAGAAAGTGATCCGATTTCATTAGAACTCGGATTACACTCATGTCTGGTTTAAGTGATTGGTTTTTTAAGGTCAAATGTCTTTTTCGGTTAATTTCAAGCCGCGACATTGAAGTTTTATGTAAATGATTCGATTCTAGTGTGTTTCAGAGTTTCATTCAAATCGAATCATTTATGTAAAAAGTTCGATATAGCGGCTCAAGTGATCGAAAGTGACATTTGACCTTGAAATTCCAATTAATTGAATCAGACATGAGTGTGTTCCAAGTTTCAATAAAATCCGATCACTTTTTTTCTTTCTTGGAAATTCAACACGGCGGCATAAAATGATCAATATCTTTGGCAATTCACCTTCGATTTCTAAAATTCAAAAACGTCACTGAAGCTGAAACACTGATCATCATAGCTGTGCTAATTAAATGCATTCATTTTCTTTTTTGGGGAATCGCGCTCGTACTGAACATTCGGCAATTTTACACTGTTCCATTGATCACCCTGTAGCAACCTTATAAAACATTGTTCATATTTGACGTGATCAAGGCATGAAGAACAAAGATTGAGCTATCGAACTCCGCAAACCGATATGAAATCGCTGATGGGAATCAAAAGTTATGGTGATTTTAGAAATCGTCTGAATTTGCTTGTCCCCTAGATTCTTTTGATGTGTGTATATTGGCACCTCTTTAGTGTAGATGCACTGCCAGAAATTTTGTGAGTTTACTTGTGACTTTCCAACCTGATGTGAAAGAGGCAAAGCAGGCTGTGGAAGTACACCTACTAATTTTTTTTCATCAATTTGTGCGCATCAAACCAACCTAGATTCACGTTATCCGTTCTTCTGAATGCAAACATCATGGGTTTGATTATTTGCTGCCATTCATGTTGAAAAAAACATTTATCAAGCTAAATTGTTTTATTAAAATATAAATAATACATTGGTATAGTACCTACAGGTAGGTATGTAGTAATACTTTTTAAATCGGTACAACGTTATGCTAAAGTGAACAAAAATTCGTTGTATTTGACACATGGATTATTGTAATGCACTTTTTTGGTATTCATCAAGTGAGAGACTCAATAATTGTATAATGTATAGGTTTTTGTCACAGATCCAGTCTATTAGTTGATATTATTATTATAGTCAATGTCAATAAAACGCCTAATATTTTTGAGGTAAATATCTTTGACATGTCCACAGTTGGTGTTTTCAGCTAGTTCTAAATATGTTTCGAGAGGCTGATAGAATTCCTTAAAAATGTCTCCCCCCAACTGGAACTATTTTTTATTATTAATACATACTTCAGTATGTACTCAAGACAGTACTTACCTCTTCAAAAGTCTTATAAATTGCTTGGAACACTGGTTGTTTTTCTGAATGGAAAAAGCCTCGAGATCCATGAATTACAGCTACACCATCTTTCTCGGCTGGTTTACATACACTCATGTACATACAATGGTCAGGTCGAAAATTAAACCTGCAGGAAGATAATAAAAGTTTACCTGGAATTAAAAAAAAGAGAAATTTTAGCAACAATTATTATCATGATTTTAAAACACTTACCAGGGTGGTAATGGAAAATTATATTAATTATATCCTGGTCACCCCATGTGATTTTCAATTTATATTTTTTGTAAATAGGAACAACATATTCAGACCACTGAAATTTACGCATTCTAGTGAGATTCATTAGCATCACTCCAGAATTCACACCTAATTTGCCATAGTATGGATGCCTTGCAAATCTGTTGTACCAGCCGACATTGGGGTCTTCATGTTCAGGTGCTAATGCAGCCATTTGACTAGAGTTCATTTTGTAAAAGTGTTCCCATACATTTTCAACTGGTGTTAAAAATAAGGTATCAGTGTCCATGTAAAGAAGGGAATCAACATCCTTCAGAATATTCTAAAATGAAAACATATAACACTACCTACTTGGTAATGTACATAGTACTGTTTGGCTAGTGAAAGAAAGCTGTTCACAGCACACATGCTATCCTCTATTTAAACCTAGAGGAGTCTTTACCATACGTCAATCAATTACTTACAGGAAAAAATAGTCGTTGAGCAGCACATGGCTTGAACAACTTTTTCCATTCATCGGGATTACTTATTGGGAATGTAAGTGGCATTACTCTAAATGTGAAGCCATAGTTCATAAAAGACTGCCATTCATTCAACTAAAAAACGAGAAAATTTGTAATGAGAAGCACCTTAGAAATAAAAAGTGCTTACTTTTTGATTAAAACTTTCTATCAAGTCATCTTCTGCAAAAACAATAAAGTTCAGCTTTCTTTTGCTAAACATCAAGGCAGATTTCAACATAGTCAGGGTCTCCTGTAGTCTATCCCCGCAGGCCACAACAGCCACCACAATTTCATCTCTGGAAGCAGCAACATTTTAGAATCTTGATAATTATTTATTTTAACAACTCAACTTACCGTCTAAACTCAACCCCTTTTGTTGTTGTTCCTTTTTCTTCATGTTCAACATCCCTGACTTGTTTATTAACCTCTGAGCTTTCACTGTTAAGTAACCTTATGCTGTATATGTAAAATATAACTAATACTACGGAAAACGTGATGCCTATTCTGAGATAAGTTAATAATTTCATTTTTTGTTTATGTAAAAGGGATCATTTTGAATCCATTGTTTTTTTTCCACTTTCACGGACAGAAGCTGTCGCTGTCATTTCACTGGGCAGATCGTCACGGGTAGGGTGCTTTCAGCCGACACTGCCTTCGCGCGACACAGTTTTTACGGTTAGACTATTGGTAGTGCTGCGTGGTTTTGGGCCGAAATTTAGCGGGAAATTTAAACATGTAATCACTATTGCAAGAGGCGGCAACAACGCAAGGTGGAATATCCTTAGGTGGAATCAGGGGTGGAATGGAATGTCGCGCGAAAGCATTGCTACCTTCGCATGTTTGAGCTAGGTCTGCACGGGGGCATATTCGCAGAAATTTGGCGATAAATCGCTGAAACTTCATTATTATCATTGCCGTTTTCAAAAAGAGCGGCATCGTATATCACCAAATTTGAGCGATAAGTAACAGAATGTCCAGAAAATGACGGAAAGCCTCTCCAGTACGTCGTAAGCGACCCTTAAGGGAATTCCGAAGAAATGTTAGAAAAATTCTACGATCTTTTTCTAGTTTTGTTAATACAAAAGATTTCAGTTCACTGTTGACGGCAGCCTTAATTCAGCATGAGCTCTGGTTCATCAACATCATCTATCAACTTGCCAAATTCCTAAAGAATCCAACCAGTAGCGTAGAAATTATGGGGGGTCACGCTAAGGCAACTTTTCTTCAGATATTGCTTCTAAATTATTGACCCCCGTAGCTCCGACGCCACTGGCTGGATTCTTTCAAAATTTGGCAGGTCGGTAGATAGATCCGACAAACCAATCTATGGTAAATTCGAGTTAATTTTGTCAGAACCTTCCTGAGTTATGAATTTTTGGAATCCGAAAAAAAGTGAATAACTTTGAAGGGCTGTAACTTCCGTCATTAGGCCGAACTTTGCAAAATGGTATACATATAGGTTTTCGTCATATACTGCCTTCCTAGAAAACTAAAAACTAGATCCACTCTCACAATTCCATAAGGCAGAGAATGGTGGTAGAATGGTTACTGTAAAATGTGCGATTTCAGTCGACCCTTTTATCGCCAAGAACCGAAAATAATTATAATTTTATTATTAAAAATAGACGTCAAAATTTTATGATGCAGTTTTTGACATAAGCAGAAATTTGTGAAATTGGGAATCTCATAGCTGGATAATGATCTTCATTTTCAAGATTCCACTACACCAGGCAGCCTATTTCTAGCAGTAAGTTGCTACTCGCCCTCTGAAAATCCCGTCCGCTCACTTAGTTACAGTACAGTGAAATGATCAATATTATTAAAAAAAATTAAATCACGAGCATCTCCATCCTCTGTTCCATAATTCCAAACTCTTTATTTTGATGCCGTAACATGACGAATTTTCAGGTTAGATGTCTAGACTGATGGGGTGATGCGGTGTTGCAACCTACTCCTCAACAATTTCTTGAAAAGTCAAATCAGTGATACCAAATCCATAGCATTGAAAAATCTGACGCGCGGAGACCACATCGCTCCAGAGCAGTGTCGCGTGAAAACAGTGCGCCCATCGTCACAATGACAATATGACAATGACAAGATTGACAAGCAATCGCGCCCACCCTGCAAAAGCAAAATTACTAAAAATTATCAGTGTTTTTCCTAAAGACCCTAGAAAACCGTGTTTGCGACACATACTTAAATAGCTATACCGCTTATGAACCTATTGCGCATTCTGCCGCGCCGCGTAACCTCCTAGCGCGTAACAGAAGGAGTTAGAGAATGACGCCATTTTGATGGTTAATTTCCAGTGTATCTCAAAATACCGAGCTATATAGCTACCACAAAATGTCTGAAGGGCCGTGAAACTGATCAAACTTTCTGCAAGTTTACGATAGCGATCCAGTTTTCTCAAGTTCTCAAGTACCATTACGTAAGTGTATTTAGTTTTTTCAAAATTACAAAACAATCACGTCGAGTTGGATGGTTGGGTGCCACTGTACTCTGATTAAACTAAATGTCAAGTGACAGCTTTTTGACAGTGTAAATAAACATCACGTAGTTAACCGAACTTTTGGACGCTGGAATGATCGCACACCTTTTCTTCGCCTGTTGATTCCCACCTGATGTTATTAGTGTTGATTCCACGTACTTTGAGGGAGAAGAAAAATAATATCGTGCTTAGTCAAGTGGCCAAGTAGCGGAGTGGTGCCAATCCACACCACCCAAAATCCCTAAATAACCATCAAGATGGCGGCGCCCATTATTACAAGTGTCGGACGTCTCTCTTGCGCGGTATAGCTATTTAAGTATGTGGTTTGCGATTGCGACGGATGTGTCAACAATACAAGGATTACAGTAGTGCTGCAAGAGTCCAATAAATATTAAATAATTTGTATCAGGATGGACAAATCCGATTTAACTGATGAAATGGGCAATGCCTATACTCTGACTGATCAATACATGGTACAAGTGGAGGAAATGGACGGTACCTACGTTTCTTTGAAGTTTTCACTTCACCATTGTCCTCATGGTATTGATTCTTTGCTTTGTAGAAGAAGGTGAACAGTTGACTGCCGAAAACA
This sequence comes from Anaspis maculata, assembly GCA_949128115.1. Classification (NCBI taxonomy): domain Eukaryota; kingdom Metazoa; phylum Arthropoda; class Insecta; order Coleoptera; family Scraptiidae; genus Anaspis; species Anaspis maculata. The sequence goes on along the minus strand of OX421961.1, from coordinate 55,079,214 downwards.
CTGACGACTCCAATCACGATGGTGGTGACAAAGTGGGGGCACCATTGCGAGAACAAGATCGGTTTTTGCCCATTGCCAATGTCGCCAAAATAATGAAAAAAGCCATTCCCGATACGGCGAAGGTAAATAGCAAAGTACGCATTCACTCAGGATTTGGCTACCACACTTCAAGAGAATTTGTTTAAACTTAACTTTGCTTACTTTTCCAGATTGCTAAGGATGCACGAGAGTGTGTCCAAGAATGCGTATCAGAGTTTATCAGTTTCATTACAAGTGAGGCAAGTGACAGGTGTTACATGGAAAAAAGGAAAACAATTAATGGAGAGGACATATTGTATGCCATGGGCTCACTTGGCTTTGATAATTACGTTGAACCTCTTAAAATATACCTGTTAAAGTACAGAGAGGTAGTACAGACAAAATAATTGTTGACTATCAAATTTTACTAGAATTTTCTCTTGTAGGCGGCAAAAAGTGATAAAAATTTGCAACCCAATGAGCTGACATTTGAAGAAGTAGCTGAGGAAACTTATGGTAATTTCAAATGTTCTTATTTTGCCTAACCTAAATGTTATGTACTTTTAGACCCTACCGTGGCAAGAAATATTATTGCCACAGAACCAGGTGGGACAGAAACCGTCATATATGCATATCAACCCGACAATAACTTGCACCAATTCCAAATTAACTAATACCTTTCTACGTGGTTAAGTGTTAGCCGCAGTGTAAAACTTTTGTATGAAGATGTAATTATTTACAGCAGTCTATTTATTAAGATTATCTCTTTGCATGTTGTGCATTTTCAATAGAGTGGTTTGGAACTAGCTGATAATTATTCTTGTCCAGTACTTTTTTTTTTTCAATTCAAGACCTCTTCCCTTTGAGCTTAGTTGTAATACAAATACAAATAATCTTTTTGTCATTAGAGCTGGAGAAATCAGCCTTCAATTCACAATTGCTCAACTTTGATGGCCAATAACTCTCAAATGAATTGATAAATCTTCGATTGCCATACACATACACTATAGGGTGACTGAAAAATGGCGTGTTTCCTCCTGTATACGTTGTGGGAGATGTTGATCGAGCATGGGAAAAATAGTAAAAAAAAACAAAAGCTCATTTATTCTTCGAATTATGAAGAGATGATGTTGGAGAATTCAACTTATATTCTGATGTACAGATGTTCACGTTAAGATTGACGCCCCACTAGCAGCCTTATTCCTGATGGGACAATTTCAAAAATAAAAACTGATTCTTGAAGGATTTTTCCTGAATTTTTTGAATTTGTCAATTACAAATGTCTAGATCAATAATTTACAGAGTGTCGCAAAAAATATTACTTTTGTTACATGCAGTCAATGCAGACTTTTATCCTGGTTACAACGAAATATAACACTTACGGGTTCATTTGACTAAGAAACAGTCAAAAATATCATCAATGCAACAGTTTAAAAATATTAAAAATCACAATCAAAACGATTTTGAGAATTTTATCTGAAAAACCTATAATTTTTTCACCAAATGAACCCGTAGTGTAAATATGTTTGTAATCGGGACAAAAATCTTCATCGATTGAACTGTTGACAAATGTATAACCCATTCCAAGCTTAAAAAAAACACAGGAACACAGCTTGCCATTAAAAATTCAAGTTTTGTTGGTGTCCCTGATGTTTGATGTCATTTTGATACAAGGGAGGTTACGCTGAAATTTGTGACCCAACTCCCAATAGTTATTCTTCCTATACCTATACAAGTCTTTTTCGAGCGAGTAACTTTTTGTAACCGGTTGGTTATTAGCGGTTGACATAAGATTGACAGATACTGTCATTTTTTTGACATCTGACATTTCTCTTTAAAACGTTGCGGTTATAACTTTGGTTAACAGCATTTGGCGGGAAAAGAGGGACTGATAGCTTCAAATAGTTAGGTATACGTACTTGTACTTTGTCTCTGCTACATACCGTGTACTTGAACCATTCGTAATCTAGGATAGCTTTGAAGGTGAAAAATTCAGTCATTCAGCCAATCCAGTCACTTGAATCGATGAACATCTCGTTTCCGAAGTCACCCAGGTAGGCCCCAATCAGGGCCCTGATTACAAATTTTGTGGATCACACGTGTATCGTGATCACATCACACATACAATTTCTATGAAATCCTGTTTGTTTTCTTGTTCATGGTGTAGTTACTAGTGATGTGAAAAAAGTAAGGATTCGTTCCTAAGTAATCGTTACTTGTCGTGTACTCGTTGGAACGAATCCTAACTTTGGAAAGTATTCGTTCTTTTTCGGTTTCGTTACTGGACGAATTAGGCGGAGTTAGAGCTAAGAGTTGGAGCCAATTGAACCAGTGAGCTTGTCTACTTGAAGACCTGCGCATGAGCTGTGAGCTGATGTGAGTGTGAGCAAAGGGAACCGCCTATATGAGAAGATCTATTCTGTGGTTAGAGCAGAGAGGGAGAACTACTCGTGGTGACTAATTCGATATTTTTTCCGCACTTCAAAGGTGCAAGAGCGGGAATCGGCGTGGCATCAGCGCCAGTCGAGGCCCAGAGAAGTAGACGAAAACCAAAACAAAGCGGGCGAATTCCTTGAACTCCAATTTTTTATTGTTATTATTGTGTAGGAGATACCCAATACTCATTTTTTTCTAATAAGTACGCATAAAAACCATAGAATGTGGTCAATTTAATTGATCTCAATAATTTTCGCAAATTGTAAGCGAGAATAACGATAACGAATACAAAAGAACTAATACTGCGAACGGAAGTAACGAGTAGTAACGAGTATCCGAAAGTAACTGTTATTCACATCACTAGTAGTTACTATTGTAGACAAAAAAAGCTGAACGACAGATGAATGACTTTTCAAATTTTTGACCTGTGAATCAGCTTTACTGTCGTCACCCATAACCAATAATGCTTTGTCATTTTCTGTGTCAAACATGACAGAATGTTTAATGAATCTGTTAGGGTGCAAATTATGCCTCTTGTGGAGAGTGATATTGCGTACAAGACGGTAGCAGACCTTCTCAGTAACAGGAAAGGGACAGTCTACAACGTTATGTGCAGGTGGCGGGAAAATTCAACGCTGACACGGCAACCAGGTTCTGGCAGACGCGAAGCTACCACCGAAGCCGAGGATCAAGCATGATCCAAATAGTCTATGTCCATATCACGGTATGTCGTCCAGATGCTAGAGGACGATTCGTTCGCCAATGTTCGACATGCTGCGAGCCCCTTAAATTTCCCTACAAGCAAAAGGCAACGGACCGCCATTGGCCATTGCCATGTAGGTACTCGTAGCATATTACATGGAATCAACCAACACGAAGTTACCGTGTTGCGGGTTCGTGTTGATACAGTGGGTAGAAATCTCGGTGGAAATGATCCATTTTCATCTTCACCTTCTTCTACTCCTGGTTCATAGCTACAAAGAAATCAAAGACACAACTGACGTTGTCTTGTGACTCAAAAAAATCACTGGCATTTTGCCATGGGCTTGTCAAAAATTATAATCCTAAAGGGCCTTTTACAAAATTTGAAAAGTCATTCATCTGTCGTTCAGCTTTTTTTGTCTACAATAGTAATACCGAAGGAACAATAAATAGTTATATTGAATAGGTCGTATCGACGTGACGTCACGCTCCTGAAAATCGGCCATTTTGTAGAGGCTAATCAAACTGACTTTTATCACATCAACTAGAGTGTCACAAAGTTCATGTTTTCAATGACCCAGAAGATGGTAGTTTGCTCTGTTCGCTGTGTATATGGCTGTTCGGCCACCTACTCCCGCATGGGAGCATCGATTTTCACTGTTTTGGACTACCCTGGTGTGTTGATATCCCGTGAAGATCGAGCGCAGGAATGATCTGAACAACGAAAATCCTGATGGCTTTATCGAGCAAGTCGAAGAAATTATCTCAACAGAAAGTTCACAAGAGACTTGAAAGCTTGCAGAGAACACTTCTTGCGTGCGGTAGGTCGTGTGCTTCTTCTGCTTAATGGGCTATTAGTTGCTTGACTGAGAACGTTTCTGTACCCAACGCAAGAGGCCTACAAGGGCCTCCCGCGTTGTGTTTTTGCATCATATCCAATGTGTAGTCGAGATTTTGATTCACCAGCTCAAATGGGTCACACTACAAACACAGCACCGCAAGTTTCTACTCGCGGCTGGGCAAATCATCGTCAGCAAGCGTCTTGCTGTCATTGCTTGACAACTTCGCCATGTCAGTTTTGATGTAGATATGTGACAAATCTAAATCTCAGTCAGCTGTTTTTGATTAGCTCCTACAAAATGGCCGCCTCGTCGATACGACCTATTGAATTGAAAATCAACTATTCATATTTCTACTATATAAATAGGAGGTACGACAAGTACTTTCTGGATTAAACCACCATCAGGCGGCCATCGGACATCTGGATTACCCGATGTTCTTGCGGGTCCATCGCAGATGAGTCCATCGTCTTCGATTCTTCTCGTCGCCAAGTCAAGTTGTCAAGTTTTTGAGGATAGATTAGGTACGTTTCACGTTTGGAAATTCTGGACCGCTGCTTGTTTCAAATTCAAATCTGTTGCCGCCACAATTTGTTCCCCCACCATAACAATAACCAGCCTCTTGACCAGGTTTGCGTTCGAGAACTACACTATTCTGCGATTCTTACATTTTTGGAGATGTACCACTTTCCGAACGATTTTCGCTGTGCTGGAAATGTCACTGTCAATCTCACTGATTGATGATCGCAGTGCTGTTCAGTTTCAAAGTAAAGTAAAGCCTAGTCCACAATATGGTCTTTAGTTGCAAGTCGCAAGGTGGAAGTGAGGTTGGAATCCACGTTTCCCGAAAGGCTTCTGCGCATACCTGTGAAAGTAGGACGTTGCCAAATCTCATATCACGACAACAAGTTGACAACACTGTAATACGGTGTGCGTGTGTAATGTCACGCAAATGGCAGCTGACAGCGCTTGACGTCGATTTGACGTTTCGACGGACCTAACCTAATAACGCTCTTGTTTCGGTGATCGCCTTGTAGCTCGTTGTGTTTCGTATCACCTGAATCTTTTCTGCGTCTTTTTGCCTTGTAACATTTCATTCTGAACCAGATTAAAAGTTGAATGGTTAGGACTTAGGAGGTTATGTTTGTTTACATTTCGATTATTGATCGACGCAGTTGCCATTGACAGTGACACTCCATGCGTCAAAATTGAAATTACCGCGCTCTGCAGGTATGCGTTCTCATGTATGCGTTGAAGTGATGTACGTGATGGTAAACGTGGATTGCAGTCGCAAGTCGCAGTTACAGTTGGTTTTAGTCCAACTCTTACGACTAGAGACTTGCAACTTGCAACTAAAGACCATATTGTAGACTAGGCTTAAGCTTTTCTAGGGTTGCACGATGTCAATTGACCGGTCAAATAAGCCGTCAATTGACCGGTCATTTGACCGTGTCAAATACTCTGGTCAATTGACCGGTCAAATACGACCCCCCGGGCCTCGTTTGGCGCGATTTGTGTACATGGCGCAACAGTGGCGCAGCCAGGATATAGCCATGGGGGGGGCTAACGAACGCGAGCAAAGCGAGCTGCGCCAAAGGCGAACCCCCCCCCCCGGAAAAAGGGTCTTGGTCATCATATTTTCGAGTATAATCATTGTGGTACCTATGTTACCTACCTTAAATTGAAGTAGGTATTAAATTCAGTATTCCCTGGGTTTGCAGGGAAAATGACAGTAATAAATGGTAGTAATGACACTTGCAAACTGACAGCTGCGCTGTGCGCACGTAGAAACGTCATACACGATCGTTCGGCACATACAAACGATACGGCCGAACGCAGCTGTTCACGAAATACGGTTTTTCGTGCTCTTGTTAGATCTATCGATAGTGGCAGTCTTAACGATAATCGTTCGCTAACGAGTCGTTAGTGAACGAGAAGTTACAAAATAAGCCTGATAGGTAGGTGAGTATACTTGCTTAAGGATGGAGTTATATCGGTAAAATAAGCGTTGTGGAATCAATAATCTCTGTGGGTTCATTCTTTGACAGAATCTTACCATTTAGGTCTCTCTCGAAAGCTACAAGGATGCAGTTTGGTTTGAGCCCATTGGCATTTCCAAAATCGAAAAATATCTTTTTTATTTTTGGATGAGTAATTGATTTTTTGATTTTGGAAATGCCAATGGGCTCAAACCAAAGTGCACCCTTGTAGCTTTCGGAAGAAACCTAAATGGTGAGATTCTGTCAAAAAATAAACCCACAGGGATTGATTCCGCAACGCTTATCTTACCAATAGACCTTTTCAGAAAAGAGAGACAGATGCGTGCGCGTTCGTACCGCGCAGTTGGTGGTGTCTAGCTAACGGCGCTTAATATCTCCAAGGGAAACTCCGTTCATGTGGGGCTGTGACGTAAATCGTGCGAGAGAGACCGCCTTTATTGAAAAGGTCCATTCAACTCCGTCCTTAAACCGGAAGAGTTTCTCTCTCCGCACCAATTGAAGAAAAAAACGCGCAATCCAATCGCAGTGCAACTATTACACAGAAAGACTAATGATCTATTTTCAAAATGATGAAGAAGGTAACAGTCGAACACAATATTTTTATTATTTTGTTCAACATTTTCCATTGCTTCGGTGGAAAAGCAAGACTGTCTGGGGGGGGGGCTATAGCCCCATAGCCCCCCCCTTGGCTGCGCCACTGTGGCGCAACATAACTTACTTCAAGAGAGCTCTTTCTTGCTTTAAGATAGAGTCAATAAGTAGTCTAGTCAACTCAATCTCATCAGTGGAACTGCTGCTGCTCTTAAGACAAAGACAAAATGAAGTCAAAAAATAAAGTTACCTGAGGTTTGTTGCATACTTACCCGTAAATACTTAATATAAAGTAATAAAATAATAGTGTATAATTGATTACTTAAACTATGAACCCAGTCGGTAGCACGGTGAGCTCGGCCCCGCTTTCAAAGGCGATGAAGGTCCCGGGTTCAAATCCGCACTGGGCCAGATGGAATTTTTCACTCCTAAACGCCTCGTTTCTCAGCAAAAAATGGCAGTAAATCAACTTGAACGACCTAGAAAACTCATTTCAGTTGAGGAATCATGAGTTTTCTTGGATTTCAATTTTTAAGCCTTCGAAAGTCGCGATTTCGAAGCGTTTTCCAAAGTTTCAAACCCAAATATCTCAGAAATGAAGCCTCTAATCAAAATTTTCCAAGAGTAACTTTTTTTCTGAATTGAACAAGGAATTTAAAAAAAACAATTTTTCTAAAATATCCGGTGGCGTAGAAAATACGGTGAGATAAGTTGAACCATTCCCCCCCGTATCTACGCTATTGGACAATTTTGACAAAAGTTATCTACGTCAAGTGATGGATATTTATTTCGTTAGCATTTGTACTGAATTTGGTTGAAATCGCTTCAATGACTTGAGAGTTATTGCAAGAAAAAGATTTTAAAAACTGAACTTTGAAGGGCTCCATCTCCCTTAGGAAGCGTTTTGGAAAAAAATTAAATTTTGCATGTCGACCTAGTTTTTGATGGACCATCGAATGGTGAATTATTGCTACTATAACCTGGACCACCCTGTATGTATAGTACTTACTTAAAGAAATATTCAAATTGTGGTCTAATTTCAATAAATAATGCTAAATGATAGTAACACCTGCTTTTAGCGTATTTTTTCAATATTTGACCGATTTGACCGTCAATTGACCGTCAATTGACCGGTCAATTGACCAAATCTTATTTGACCGGTCAAAATGCAACCCTAAGCTTTTCTGATTAAGTACTGTCTATGGATAAGACGCTACCAAATAGACGACATCCACTACGTAGCGAAGAAAATATAGCGGCGGTAGCTGAGAGTGTACGCGAGGACTGTGATGAATCGATTCGGCGACGTTCTCAACACCTTGGCTTGTCGTATGGAACAACTTGGCGTATTTTACGCAAGGATCTTGGTTTAAAAGCATACAAAATTCAACTTGTGCAAGAATTAAAGCCAGCCGACCTTCCAAATCGTCACCGTTTCAGTCTTTGGGCTCTTGAAAAGCTTGAAGAAGATCCACTGTTTTCGACCAAAATTTTGTTCAGCGATGAGGCCCATTTCTGGCTTAATGGCTACGTCAATAAACAAAATTGCCGTGTTTGGGCTGAAGAGCAACCCGAAGAGATTCAAGAGCTGCCGTTACATCCAGAGAAAACGACGGTTTGGTGTGGCTTATGGAGTGGTGGAATCATCGGTCCATATTTCTTCAAAAATGAAGCCGGCCAAAATGTAACTGTGAATGGTGCCCGTTATCGCGCCATGATAACAGACTATTTGCTGCCTGAAATTGAAGCCCGTGATCTTGACGGTATTTGGTTCCAACAAGATGGCGCTACTTGCCACACAGCTCGTGGAACCATGGAATTATTGCGAGAACAATTCGGTGAGCAGTTGATTTCACGCTTCGGGCCGGTGAATACAGGTTTCCTAAATTGAGCGTCTCTTTCTGGCCCGTGACGTCACGTTCGATTGCACAGTATATCGTCGCAGTCATAGTGTGCCAACATTGCCCCGATTCCGTAAGCCGAACGTGTGTTTTGATCATTTGATGGTGTAATTATTGGTATTTATACAGTTTTTACAAGTAGTTATGGTAAATAAATGTTGTGTGCCACTATGCAAGTCCACAAGTTATACAGTGATGGCCATAATACCTACACCATTAAAACTATTAAAACTGGGACTTGGAACACGCACTTACCTGTGCTTTCTGGGCACGTCCATATATCGTTGATATATCCATTACAAAAATAGTTGTATCCGCGCATCAAATGCCTCTCTGGCAAATTCTTCTATGCGAAATATTCATTTGCAATATTCATTGAGAAGTTCGTTATATTTTTAGCGATTTTCTCAGCATGGTTGGCTTTAGAATTTAAAAAATAAAACGCACTTTCAACACGGCGGAGCAATGTAAATACAAATGGCGCGATCACTCATGGCACACTGTGCCCAGAACGTGCCGAAAACAGCTGCGCGGAATCGCGGATTCTCCATCTCTCTTTTGAGGAAACCTGTATTGGCCGCCTAGATCGTGTGATATCACGCCTTTAGACTTCTTTCTTTGGGGCTACGTGAAGTCCAAAGTCTACGTGAATAAGCCGGCTACGATTGAGCAATTGGAAGCGAACATTTCTCGCGTCATTCGCGAAATACCAGTCGATATGCTCGAACGCGTCGTGCAAAATTGGAACTCCAGAATGGACCTCCTTAGACGTAGTAACGGCCAACATTTGAAAGAAATAATATTTAAGAAGTAAATGTCAAAAATCCTTTTGTCGTACGATAATTAAAGTTACCCAGTAAAATTAATATTTTGATATTTTTTCAATTTTTGAAAAAAGTACCTCTAAATGGATCACCCGTTACTATTCTGGCTTCTGTCATTTCTTTCTCCCAGCGCACAGACACAGTCCTTGCCCGAAACGCCGTGTATAACCTCAATCAGGTTCGTGCATCAACCAGAAACCCCCTAAGTCCTGTAACCCCCAAAGACTCAGCCAAATACAACCCAGTCTTGCTTCCAAGATGTTGCAAAATTTGGCAAAGACTGGTTGTTCATTAGGTATACTATTTTTTGGCGAAAGAGCTGATATAGTGAAAGGCACGACTGAAACGGAACAACAAGCTGACTACTCGGTTTTGGAAAATGAAACTGGTTATGAAAGAGTGAAGAGAATGTTTCAAACTGAGTAAGTGGGTTTTTGTTGTGTATAATAATGCTTAATCAGGTGTTGAAAAAAATAAAGATTGAAATCATTAAACTCAACACAGCTGTTTTTTTTTAGTGAATTTGGAAATCCCAGTAGAGAAGTTTCAAGTATTATGACAGTGGCCGGTATGAGCACTTTTGTAGGAGCCATATATGGAGGCACTTTGTATAGTCGTGTGGCTTATACTGATTTCATCAAAAACAATCAAGCAACATCTTTCACTGACCACCTCGAAGCCAAAGTGTATTCTGCAACATCAAGGTTGAGACCTGTTCAGTTTTTAATAATTTGTTGTTTTAGAAAAAATTGCAAGATAAAGTGACAATGACTTTTGCCAAAGGAGCTTGGAAGTGGTCTTGGAGACTTGCTTTTTTCAGTTCAACTTTTGTGTAAGTATGAAAAGAAATCTTAGCCCTTAACACAATATGATTTTTGGATTTTTTTTAGAGGAATATCAACAACATTATCTGTGTATAGGGGTAAAAATGGGATTGTGGACCATGTGGCAGCAGGATTAGTAAGTGGGACTTTATATAAATTCAACATGGGTCCAAGAGGGTGGGTTGTTGGTGGTGCCTTAGGTGAAAAATTGATAAAAATTTGAATCAGACCTTCACTGAAATATAAAATTATAGGTTCTTTGCTAGGTTTGATCTCTGGTACTGCGACATATGGTATACTAAAGTTGACTGGGTTATCAATGGATGAAGTACACCACTGGCAATATCATTGGCAAGACAAAAGGCTCGACCATGTTCGAGACAGCATGAAAGAGTTGAAAGCCAAAGAGGAAGGCCTAATAGAGCGCAACCTAAGGTTGGGAGATGAAGGAAATACTTTGAATAAAATAAAATAAATCTATATACCTATTTATATTTGTAATAATAGAATTTCAAATAAATTATAACACTGAGCCGTTTTATCGTCGTATAGTCAAAATTGATTTTATAAAAATATTATAATAAAAGAAGCTTAATAGGCCTACCAGCAAGTGGTCATGTGGTTTTAATACTTGAGCGTGATAACACAAATTATTTATTTGAAGCGTGATGACAATCAATTTTCTGATGCTAGATCCTGCGACTTTGTCATGCGTTTTGGTCCTCGATTCGGCGGTCCTTTCGGTTTGGCAAATTTTGGACGGTGCAAGTTCTTTGTTGGATGAATTTCTTCATAAAGGAAGCCTTCATTTATTTCAGAGCCAGAATCGATCTCCAGCTAAAATCATCCTACATACAGTACTTCTTGAACAATTCAAATCGTAACATTTTATTTGGCTTGAGAAGTTGGACTGCAGTTTTTTCATGGTTTCTAGTGGAAACCTTTCAATTCTTTTCATCAAGAATTCGTTTTAAAAATCTCTTTAGCTCAAGCAGACAGAAATATCAACAGAAAAAGAGAATAAGTATACAAACCTTTTTAGCAATGTCTAGACCAAGATTAGTGATCGCATCTGTTAATGGATTTTTACAACTTGAATACAGCATACGTTCTCTGATTGAACAGCTATATCCAGGCATTGAATAAATAAATACTGAAATCAATTATGCTAGAAAAGTACACCAAATAAGATCCTATTAGCATCAAACCTATGTTTTCCATGTAGTCTCCTTCATGTGTGTGTTTGAACTTGTAAAGGTGATATCTAGCACTATCTTCTGGAACTTTTGATGGAAGTTGGTCAATTGTTAAATTTTCGGCAGACACTAAATGAATAGTTTCCTCATCGATATCTGAAAATTCCACACAATATTTCTATAAGGATTTCAACATGACAAAAGAACTAACCAATTTTGAATTGTAGATAATCATAGGAACCCCGTGCCATATCAATTATTGCTTGTTTTGCAGCTTCAGTAATAGGAAAGGCCACTCCAGTCAAGGTCTGCTGTTTACTGTTGACACTATAATCGGTGTGGACTTCAGTCCGTCTGATTTCTTGCAATTCCTCCTCTCTGATAGTCAGTGGGGCAGGTGCAGCAACATTTTTCTTATATTTCTGATACCCATTCAAAGTAACTTCACTCTAAAAATTTACTAATGGTTGATATGAGCACAAAACAAATGATCTATGTTGATACCGAAATAGTGCCATGTAACTCTTCCTTGATTTGTGAAGTACCAAATTCCTGCTTCAAAGTTGCTTTAGTGGAAGCATAAAGCATTTTCTGTCGAACCGAAGCAGTATCTGGGGACCAGCTTATAAACAGCCATTCGTAACCAGATGTATTTTTTGAATCCAACCTGTTGCCATTCAAAAATTGGAAACCATTGTTTACATAACAAGAACTTATAGAGACAAGAAAAATTAAACTTTACCTGTACAAAATATAACAGGGTTGATTCTCTTCGATCAACGGCTCTATGCACTTGTCAAAGTCTTTATCCCAAGTGTTTTTAATCTCTTTGTGATCGGCAAGAATAAGTTGTTCTGAAACCATTTCTCAGTTAGATGATGACATAAAAAACCTGGTGATTTTTTACCATCTTTAATGGAAATTTTGGCCAGTCTGATTTTACCATCGCGACATTTGCCTAGAAATTTCTTCAAGTCATCATTAGCTGCAAAACAATTAAGGTAAGTCCAAATTTGGTGATTGAAAAACTTGTTTATTGTGAACACATGTCATTTGATTGGTTCTTTCTACCTACCTTTGATACCTGTTTGATGAGACATCTTGACATGGAAATGTTAAAACACGCTAGACAAAAGCACAAAATTTTATTGAATTTTATTAATAGAAAACCACCCAAAATTTAGCTCCGGTGACATTTCATGACAACGTAATGACAAGCAAGCTGATAAAAAGAGACAGCTGTCAACGTGCGACGTCAACTTTCTCAAATGGACTCGGCAACTTCTCGTGAGCTTTTGGTGTATTTTGGGCTGCGTACTTGTCTGCTCATCAAGATACTCCAACCAAACTGAAACTTTTCTTGATTATTACATACAACACCCTTGATTATTAGACCTACAAGGATAATATTCACATCTATGATATTCACTTATCTAAATCCCGCTGTCAATGGCAACGGAATAAAATGGATGTAAACAATAAAATCAGACAGCTGTCACTGTGGACTTCTTTTTTGCAACAATCATCAAAATTCAAAATATCACTCGTGCTCCAGATTTTCCCAGATAATTTTGGCCAAGCGTTTGCCTCGGGCTGGTTGTCCCTAGATAAATGCCCTCGCCGTCCCCCTACGGAGTAGGGCATTTTATCGAGCATTTTATCGCTACAACCAACACTCGCGATCGCTAGGCCAAAATTATCGTGAAAATCTAAGCACCTTGTGATATTAGATATTACTCTGGTAATTAATACATATACAACGCCCTTGATTATTAGACCTACAAGGATAATATTCACTTATCTAAATCTAAATCTAAAAAACAAAAATCTAAATTTCATTTTGAAAAAATTACCGTCGGAAAACCGGCACGATGTCGACTTTGAAAATAGACCTGCATGACACCCAATCCAATCTACTTTCGATATCAGTTGAAATTTTCCAGAAAGAGTCGATCCCCGAGCAGGAATAAATTTTTGAGTGGAGTCCTGCTACAAAAGCGAGTCGTTCTGGTCAAAACACCGGCAAGAGCCCCCTCTTGAGTGGCAACGGCCAGGAGAAATTTTGAAAATTCATTACGCCCAACTGGAGAATGGTGGAAAACTGCAACTGCGGCCTTAATTTGACTCTTTTGCTGTGTTGCTTTTTTGAATAATCAATTGGTAAAGTTTTGAACTTTAATATTTTTTATTATTTGACAGATGACAGATAGGGCAATGTTTTCAACTGTTCTGAATACAGTTTTTCAAGGGCTTTCAAATGACATATTGCAAGTTGAGTTCCGTGAGATATAGCTTCTGACATTTGATGATAATGACAGTTAGGTTTGACAGATGACAGCCAAAAACTAATGGGCTCTTTTCAGAAAACAACCATGTTTGTGTACCAAATTTCAAGTCGATCCAGTCAACGTTACGGCAGTTATCGTGGAAGATCACAGACAGACACACATACACACACACAATGGTCTTAATCGTCTTGGGGGACCTCAAAACGGATATATCCGCTGAAATCTCAAAACTTTTTTTCTGCACGATTACAATACTTCCCCTTCCATGTTGGTGGGGGGTCGGGGAAGTAAAAGTTCCCATAAATATGGGCCCGGCGAAACGCTTCCTACATATAAGGGAGCTACAGACCCCAAAAGGTGGGACCCTGAAGATGGTATTTATTAATTATTTCCGAAACCGTTCAAGAGAAATCAATCAAACTTGACACATTTGATAACTTCCTGATGCCTAACAAAATTTGAATGCCTGACAAAAATTAAGTTGCTTTGAAATAGTTTTTCCTTCGCCTTGAATATCGTAAATAAAAAATCAGCATTTCTGACCACGTTTTCATACATTCAAACTCAAATATCCTGTAAATGGTGCGTCTACCGAGGTTGAACAGAGGGATTTTTTTTGTAGAAAACTCCAATATTCCATAATTTCTTGTTGAATTTGGAAACAATTCACATTCCAAAAAGTTAGGGCCATTTTACACCCACACCTTAGCCTGACCCACCCCTGGTAAATTATTTTGGAACTAATCTTGCCTAATTTTGTTGGGCATAAGAAGGTTAGTACCTAGATGTGTCAAGTTTGATTGATTTCCCTTGAACGGTTTAGGAGATATTGAATTAAAACCATCTTCAGGGTCCCACCTTTAGCAGCCTGTAGCTCCTTTGCTCTTTTTAGGAAGCGTTTCCTGACCCATGTTCATTGTTCATAGGAACTTTTTTTCTTGTTTTGATACAAGGAAGCTGCCCTAGAACGTTGTCGGTATATTTTCGGGACACCTATATAGTATTCAACTAAATGGATGGAGAAAATGGAGATGAAAATACCGGCCCTAAGTAAAGTAGTATTCCTCCGACTGATTTGAATTTTAATTATTGATATTGACACGAAACTTGCTGGAGACCACAACGTTGAAATAAAACACACACCTCCACAATTGGCGGAGGAGCCGTGTTTCAAAAGCTTGCCGAAATATTCGTGAAGTCGATGAAGTGGCTCTCAATTATGCTGGACCTGGAGTAACTATACCAGAACGACACTGGAAGCCACGAGAACCTTCAACCTTCGAGGTCTTTACAGCAAGAACACGAATAACAGTGAAGTGGTGGTATCCAGGGCAACAATTGACTTGTAATTTAGCGATCTGATATATTTATTACAAATAATGACGCTTTCTTCAATAAAACTTATTATCTGAATTACGAGCTGCATTACAAATGATGCAAACATAAGTGGCCTTGAATACATAAGTATATGGTTCCCAGCCCAGAACGACTATACAATGATACCAAAGAATCAAAATCATTGCTAAAAGAGGTTAAAGGACTTTTCATTTTTTTATGAAACAACTTGAAAGACTGCAGGATGACCGAAAAACCGAGGAAATTACAAAAAATTATCTTGGAATAACTGAAAAACTACCACATTGACCAAACACTTACAAATATTCATCACAATTTACCAAGCATCTACAAAGATCCGCTAAACAGCTACTAAAATTGACTGTTATTCACTGAAATTTACCAAACATTTACCACATTTCCAAACATTTACCAAATATTTACCAACATTTACCAAACGTTCACCAACATTTACTAAATATTTACCACATTTACCAAACATTTACAAACATTTACTCGAACTTGTAACACCACATTTACTAGGTGGTCAACCCCTCGGCTACTTGCTTAAAATTGCATTTGCTGAATTTGCTTTGCAGACAGCATCTTCTAATCTCAGATTCATGTTTCTCGTACCTATACGTTCTTTACATGAATAGCAATAGGTATAATCTCGAGTATAACCTGATGATTAAATTTGAATGGCAAATATTGTACCTAAACTTGGCAGTGAATCAATCTGATTGGTTAGTTTACATTTTATGTAGTTATAATTTTACATGATATTTTTTTCATGACAAATATCATTTCAAGTACCTATCAAATATAACTTTAAGCACAGAAAGGCTTTTCAAGTACGTATTGCGAGTTTACTTGAAAGTGAAGATTCAATTTAAATTCGATTTAAAATTTATTCAAAAATACAAATTTTATTTGTAATGCTCTCAAGTCAGAGCTAGCTGCGTCAGTCAAGCTGCGCTAGATCATCAAAAATGTTTTTTTTTAATCAAGAATTTTACATTTTGATTCGATTTGCCTGCGCTTCGACCTCATATTTCAGATTCAGAAACAAATTCTTCACACCTTGATAACACGTCACGGCCACTAGGCTTTATTTGAAATACGTAATTTTTAGTTCACATATACAATCAATGTCGATAATAACTATTTTTTTATGCAAAGCGCAAAAGTCGATGATAGACTTGTAAGAAAATTCGAATAAATGGCTTGCATTATCTTCTATAGGCATTTGATATAACATTTTGGTAACAAGTGTTTTTGGACTAAATATTAGCTTTTATCCTACTGAATCTGGAAATGCCTGATACCAACCAGAAATACTGGCCGAAAAAGAGAAAGTCACGATAATTCAAGATGTCCAATGAGGCTAAAAAGGATAATCTTTTTAACCATGTTGTTACTTAACCTATTAATCGCAAATTATAAAGATAGTTCTTGAATACATTCTAACATGGTTGTTAAGTGCATATGTCCTTATCTAAGTAGATTGTATAATATGAGCTGAGCACCCCCACTGCCCTTCCAGGTAGCTTGGGCGAACCCCTCACGGGATCTTACTGTATTCGCAATGTTTTGTGTGTGCTGTGCACCGCAGAAGAAAGATAACCACTCACCAGGCAAGATGTGCCCTTCTGCTAATAAATTGTTATTCAGTTGTTACTATACCAATCGAAGAGTTTGATTAACCCCCCCGTGGGTGAAACCCCACATTTTCTGGTCCCATCGAACCGGATGGTTGAACCAGCGGCAGAGTAAAGCAGTTCGCGAGTGTGATTAGTGATTCTGATCACTGAATCAAGTGATTCAAAGACAAAGTTTCTTCGAGACCAGCGAGTGCCAGTCCCGGAGTACCTACATCAATTCAAGCAGAGTGTGATTAAGTGATCCACCTAAGAACAATACGAATTAAGTAATTCGAGCCAGTTTCTTCGAGACCAGCGAGTGCCAGTCCCGGAGTGGTCCTTCGACGTTGCCGAAATTACAGCAGAAGGTGAGTGGGCTCAAATACTTATCCTTTCGTTCACAATTTCCCTGACCTCTAATTGCGGCCAGCAGGTACATAATCACCGCTTAAGTTAGTTGTGATTCTCTATTTCACCTGATTAATTATTCAATTTGTAAGTACAAATTGTACAGTTTGTTTGTAGCAAACATTTTCGTATATTTGATCAAAATCATACATCATGTCCCTCAGACAAATAGTGCAAAGTCGTGGTACTATTCGCGGAAAATTGACGCGGATCATGTCATTCAATGAAAGGTGTGATGCAAACACACCACTTGAGGAGATCGAGGAAAGGCTAGCCATGTTGCCAGTCATTCTCAAACAATACGAAGACACGCAAAATTCCATCCTGAGCACGGATGAAGTAACAGAAGCCGCGGTAATCGCAGAACATGAACGGTTGCATGAAGTGTTTGAGAATGACTGGTACAAGGTCAAAGCCGCTCTGAATGAACGGAAAGGTTCACGAATTAGAGTAATTCAATCCGTGCCATCGCAAATCAATGCGAACAATCAGCACTATAACGTCAAACTCCCTGAAATAAATTTGGTGGAGTTCAGCGGGGTTTATGCCAAGTGGCTCCCGTTCCATAATTCCTTTAACAGTCTGATTCATGAAAATTCAAATTTGAGCAGCTGTTCAAAGTTCCATTATTTGAAATCGGCTCTTAAAGGCGATGCCCTTAAGGCCATAGAAGCGATAGAGATTTCGGATGCAAATTATATTGTTGCGTGGAATCTTCTGAAAAGGAGGTTCCAAAACAAAAGATTAATTGTCAACGATCATGTTCGATCAATTTTGAATATCGCGGAGGTGCGCAAAGCCTCAGCCACCGCGCTATACGCACTGTTAAACGATCTAAAATGTCACCGTGAGGGTTTAAAATCATTCAACATTCCTGTTGATGAATGGAACGCGATCATCGTACCTATAATGTCGAAAAAATTCGATTACGAAACGTTGAGGCAGTGGGAAAACACGCTGGATGACGAAGTTCCTACGCAGGACGCCCTCGTGGCCTTCCTAGAAAAAAGGTGTAGATTTTTAGAAGCGTTAAGTGACGCGAATTCTACTCCCAAAGGTATACCGCCTTTCGCGCCAAACACACACCACCCTAAGATTGCTAACAATAGTAATTTTTCAAAGTTCAAATCGAGTCATGTGGCTACCGCGCAACGTGACAAGTTTCAATGTTACTTGTGTAAAAAACCACATTCAATAGATTTTTGCCCAGAGTTTCTTCGATTAAGCATTGGCGACCGGGTTAAAAAGGCAAATTCGATGCTATTGTGCAAGAATTGCTTGCGTAAAAACCACGCAACGACCGACTGCCGGTCTCGAGCAAAGTGCTCCGAGTGCAATGAATCTGGTCACAATTATTTGCTTCATGAAGCCCATAAAAACACCAGTGTCTCCGCGACAAGTGAATCTAGCGAGAAAGTCGCTACTCATTGTTTTGCCGACGCCAATGAAACCGTATTGTCCACTGCCGTGGTCCTAGTAGCCAACAATAAAGGTCAATGGATTTCGGGTAGAGCCCTGCTCGATCCTGGATCACAAATGAATTTTGCAAGCGCTGCGTTCATTAGAAAACTCGAACTCAAGACCGCGGCAGCAAACCTCAGAATTTCGGGAATCAGTGGCGTAAACAGCGAGGCAAACCGTATGACACGCGTCAAGTTCAGGTCACGAGTCGAAGAATTCGAGGCCATGATGAGTTGCTGTGTTGTCGAGAAGATAACACAAAACCTACCGCGCGTCCCGCTCGGGAACGTTGGCGAAATCTCGCCCGAATTTCCCTTGGCTGATCCAACATTCTTCGAGACAAGCGCCATAGATTTATTGATCGGCGCGGAGTTATTTTGGCAGCTACTTCTTGATAAAAGGATAAAGATCGGCGACCCGTCGCTATTCTTGACCCATACTCGAGTGGGTTGGGTAGTTGGGGGTGCGACAAGCCTGAAGGGAAGCACGAAGTCGGCGGTCGCGACCTGCAATCACGCAGTCACGTCGCTGCAAGATGAGCAATTAAATACCACCCTGACAAGGTTTTGGGAGCAAGAGGAAATTCCTCATAAGCAAAACATTTGGACAGCTGAAGAAATCGCGTGCGAAGAACATTTTGTAAAAAACTACCGGCGAAATGACGAAGGAAGATTTGTCGTGCGACTTCCGTTTAAAAACGAACAAACGATTTGGAGCAATTCCTCGGAATTAGCTTTGCGCCGATTTAATTTGCTGGAAAAACGCTTTTCCAGAAACCACCAATTGAAATCTCAGTATTCCGCTGTAATACAGGAGTATTTAGATTTGGGGCATATGGAATTAGTACCAGAAGTCGAAATCAATAATGAACGGTCGTACTATCTCCCACACCACGCTGTTTTCAAATCTCTGTCCGAAAATTCTGTAAAAACGCGAGTGGTATTTGACGGAACCGCGGGAGGTAACAGCGATTACCTTTCCCTCAATAAAAACCTGATGGTAGGCCCTGTGATACAGGATGATTTGTTGTCAATACTGCTGAGATTCCGCTCGCGTGAATATGTATTTACTGCTGATATTAAGCACATGTACCGACAAATTCTTGTCGATCAAAGAGACACCGATTTCCAAAGAATATTTTGGAGGTTCCATGAAGATGAACCGATAAAAATTTATCGGCTGAATAGGGTCACCTTCGGTTTAAGCTCTTCGAGCTATTTGGCTGTTAGATGCATTCAACAATTGGCCCGAGACGTTGAGGATAAGTATCCCGACGCCAGTCTTGTAATACAAAGAGACGCCTACGTGGACGATATAATCGTCGCCAGTAGTAATTTACAGGAAGCTGTAAATTTGCAAAATGCAATAAAAGAAATATTTGCCCAAGGAGGTTTTGAACTGGCCAAGTGGTCTTCTAATCACCCAGTCCTTTTGGCAAATGCCGCACCAGACGATGTTGGTGCTAGCGTTGTAAATTTGAACAAAGGCGGCATATCCAAAACACTAGGTGTGTTTTGGGACCGAAACTCTGACAGTTTATTATTCAAGACAACCCCGATAGACACTTCCGGTTCAATAACAAAGAGAAAAATTCTCAGTCGCATTGCCGCTTTATATGACCCGATGGGTCTGATAGCACCCGTTGTACTCAAGGCCAAGCTATTGATGCAACTTTTATGGGCTGATAAGAATTTGGGCTGGGATGACGAGGTTTCGGCAGGTATACGAGATTCCTGGAAGCAATTTGCAGAAAGTTTGCATTGTTTGAATGATCTTTCTATACCACGTCACGCTGTGATATCAAATCCGATTGCGATTGATATTTGTTCCTTTGCGGGTGCTTCCATAAAGGCCTTTGGCGCTTGCATTTATCTCAGAGCAAGTGATTCCCTCGGAAATTTCCAGTCCAGATTATTGTCATCAAAATCACGAGTCGCTCCAGTAAAGGTAATTTCCTTACCGCGATTAGAGCTATGCGGTGCTCTTTTATCTGTACAGCTAATGCTGACAGTGCAGAACTCCTTGAGAATCCCGATAGCGAACCGGTACTTGTTTTCTGATTCCACCATTGTTTTGCATTGGATTGCATCGCCAGCCAACGTTTGGCAAACATATGTGTCAAATCGTGTCGGCGAGATCCAAAGAAACACGAATAAAGATCAATGGCATCACGTAAACACCCGTGAAAACCCGGCCGATTATGTGAGCCGCGGTTTAGAAGCCCATCAATTAGATGGAAACGCGCTCTGGTTCAATGGGCTCAATGGGCCAAAGTGGCTTTCAAAGAACACGGAAGAATGGAATTCCACCCCGCTAACTCAAATGAGTTGCCGCGATGTACCTGAGGAACTCGCGGAAAAACGCAAGACAGTTCTTGCCGTGACGGTCCCTCCAACATTTGAAGTTTTAGAGAGATTCTCTTCCTTTGATAAACTGCAACGTGTAATCGCACATTGTTTGAGGTTCATAAACAACGCAAGAACTAAGTCCGATTCCAGAATTGTGGGACACTTGACCGTCAAAGAACTGAGAAATGCCCATGATCGCATAATAAAACACATTCAAAATCGCGAATTCCATTCAGACCTTGCTAATTTAAACCAAGCTCGCAATTTAGCCAGAGGAAGCAAATTGACTTCCTTAGATCCGTTCATAGGAGATGACGGAATCTTGAGAGTTGGCGGTAGAATCAGGCACGCTGATATATCGTACGATAGAAAATTCCCGATAATACTTCCGAAACATCATATAACGGAACTTTTAATCCGAAAGAAACACGTGTCAAATTTGCACGCTGGGGCACAATCAACTCTATTTTCATTGAGAGCAAAATATTGGCCGCTTTCAGGTAGAAGTTCCGTAAGGAAAATAACACGCAATTGCGTGAGGTGTTTTCGAGTAACACCTCGAACAATAAACCCCAAAATGGGCGATCTACCCAAAGCGAGGATCCAACCCGCAGGTAGAGCTTTTGCGAACACGGGCCTCGATTACTTCGGCCCTTTGTTCGTTAAACAGGGTAGCTACCGCTCTGCCAAACTGGTGAAAGCGTACGGGGCATTGTTCGTATGCATGGCAACAAAGGCCGTTCATTTAGAATTAGTTGGCGACCTTTCTTCGGCTTCCTTTTTGAACGCGTTTCGTAGATTCATTTCCCGAAGAGGAAACGTCGCGAAAATTTTCTGCGATAATGCCACGAATTTTGCACGAGGCGACAAAGATCTCAGAGAAGCCGCCAGTATTGTTAAAAATTCGAAATTTCGCGAAGAATTTCAACATCATTTTGAGAACACGGAATTCAAGTTCATTCCGCCCCGTTCCCCGAATTTTGGCGGTTTGTGGGAACGTTTGATTAGAGCAGTCAAGATTCACATTAAGAGGGTTTTAGGGAACTCACAGCTGACTTTTGAGGAGATGAGTACCTTGCTGTGTCGTATAGAGAGCATCCTTAATTCCCGTCCTCTAACTCCATTGTCCGATGACGCCCACGATTTCCAAGTTCTCACACCCGGCCACTTCCTCGTATTTGAGTCCCTCACTGCACCAGTCGAGCCTGACCACCTGGAGATTCCTGAGAATCGTTTGGACCGCTGGCAACGGATCGAGCAGCTGAGGCAGCATTTCTGGCGCCGCTGGCACCGTGAAGTCCTTTCACAAATGCAGACGCGCGCTAAGTGGCGTAATTCTCCAGCGGACCAAGTTCGTCCAGGGGCCATGGTGCTGATTGCCGAAGATGGCATTCCTCCATTGATGTGGAAATTGGGCCGTGTTGTCACCCTACATTTGGGCGCCGATAAAGTCGCTCGCGTGGCTACAATTCAAACAGCCAGCGGCGGTACCATCAAAAGAAGTACCCGCAAGATTTGCGTACTTCCCATCGAAGAATCAAGGGACTAATTGAGTGCTACCGTGATCAAGTGGTGACAAAGAACTGACAAAGTATCAAAGTGCTAAAGTGTAAAACTTAATCCGCGCTTTTCTAAACTGAAGATTCACAAATATTTTCGTTTATTATATTTTTGATATGATTACCTTTATTCTTGTTCATATTTAATTACCATATCACTGTAACTGTTTGATTTATTACTACTTTTGATATTTTCCCCTGTTTCTAAATAATACTAAGATATACTCTGTTGCATTTACAATAATTGATTACCGAAGTGTTATTTATACCTACATAAGTATTTTAAGTTCAATATTGACATTCCGTCAAAGGTGGGAGCATGTTAAGTGCATATGTCCTTATCTAAGTAGATTGTATAATATGAGCTGAGCACCCCCACTGCCCTTCCAGGTAGCTTGGGCGAACCCCTCACGGGATCTTACTGTATTCGCAATGTTTTGTGTGTGCTGTGCACCGCAGACGAAAGATAACCACTCACCAGGCAAGATGTGCCCTTCTGCTAATAAATTGTTATTCAGTTGTTACTATACCAATCGAAGAGTTTGATTAACCCTCCCGTGGGTGAAACCCCACAATGGTAAAATTGGAAAATTCTAAACAAAGGGCTCTTGGACACTTTTATAAGTAGTACAGGAAAAATAGTAGAAAAATCTGCAAAACCTCGGAAAAAATATGGACGTCCTGAAAATTTGATATTCTGTTCAGAATTGAGTGCTCTACAACATATCCAAAATCGCCAAAAATCGCACCCGGGGGTTTTGAGTTATTGGAGGGGGGGTTAAAAATTGCAACTTGGAATGGAGGGGATCAAACTCGTCAATCCATCGGAAGCGAATACGTTATGATTCGATGCATCATATCCCGTTGATACCATTTTGACACAAAAAGTGTCAATTACTGTTGAAGGGGGGTCGTGGGTGGGCGAAGCTCTGCTAGGTGGTCCGTTTTGTTTTTCTGGCCATGTAGAACCGATCACAACAAGTTTGGTATCTTTTCCGACTAAATTCAATCTCCTGAACTCGAATCCGATCTGTAAATTTGGATGAAGACAAGTTTGAACAAGTTAACTTGAAAAAACTTGTTTTTTCTTTGACAATTTTGACGAATTTCTTTTTCACTGTTAGAGGTGTTCATCTTCGGAAAATTTTCAGGGGTCATCAGATTGAAGTGTACTCTTCACGAAAATCATTCACTCAATGTATAATTTTGTTTCTCGAGTTCAAAAAATCGATTTGAACTTGAGCCGGCTCGGTGCGTTGTCTACTACTGACCAGAACACTACAGCATGCACCTTGAAATGAAAATAGCTCGAACTTTCGAAGAGATAACAACTCATCTTTGAAAATTTGATTATCTGTGCAGAATTGAGTTCCCTATAACATAAACAAAACCGTCATGAATCGCACTGCAGGGTTTTGAGTTATTTGAGGGGAGAGGTAACAGTTCATAGAGCACGAATCTTGAGAAAATGTTATCCTACTCCTCGAATAACTCAAAATCCTGCAGTGCGATTCATGACGATTTTGTTTATGTTATAGAGAATTCAATTCTGCACATATAATCAAATTTTCAAAGATGAGTTGTTATCTCTTCGAAAGTTTGAGCTATTTTCATTGAAAGGTGCATGCTCTAGTGTTCTGGTCAGTACTAGACGACGCGCCGAGCCGGCTCGAGTTCAAATCGCAAAATTATACATCAAGTGGATGATTTTCGTGAAGAATACACTTCAATCCAATGACCCCTGAAAATTTTTGGAAGATGAATACCTTAAACAGTGAAAAAAAAATTCTTCAAAATTGTCAAAGAAAAAACAAGTTTTTTCAAGTTAACTTGTTCAAACTTGTTTTCATCTAAATTTACACATCAGATTCGAGTTCAGGAGATTGAATTTAGTTGGAAAAGATACCAAACTTGTCGTGATCGGTTTTACATGGCCAGAAAAACAAAATGGACCACCTAGCAGAGCTTCGCCCCCCCCACGACCCCCCTTCAACAGTAATCGACACTTTTTGTGCTAAAATGGTATCAACGGGATATGATGCGTCGAATCATAACGTATTTGCTCCCAATTGATTGACGGGCTTCATCCCCTCCATTTTAAGTTACAATTTTTTACCCCCCCTTCAATAACTCGAAACCCCCGGGTGCGATTTTTGGCGATTTTGAATATGTTGTAGAGCACTCAATTCTGAACAGAATATCAAATTTTCACGACGTCCATATTTATTCCGAGGTTGAAATCTATCTTTCTTGTACTAAAGCTGTAGCTGGAAAGAACTCTGGGAAAAATCTTTATTTGAAAGAAAAATATATACAGAATCCCTCCGGGTACCGGGAGTACCACCAACTGGGTCACATGACCAAAGTTTCCAAAAATTGTGCAAATACAGATCCTCCGGATAAGATGCAAATCTTCCAAGGAGAAAGTTCCAGCTATTATATGTATACCACATCACGCGATAGTAAAAGGAAGTTCTCTAACCACCAATAAGGGTGGTACCTATTTGACAAAAATTTTCCTAAGCTTTAATCGTCGGACCCGTCATTCAAGATGACCCCTTCTCGATATTGCTAACATTTCGGGTGATATAGAGATAGCTCTGACAACCGACTGCGAAAAAATGTATGATACAGAAAATTTCATGGTGAGACAAACCTGAAGCTCAAATCAATATCTTTGAACTCAACACTAAGTATTTTCTTCTGTTACATGCCAAAAAAGGCCTCGTGCCTTTTCGGTGCGACTTACCATTGGTCTGTCTTATTTAGGAACACGGCCCGCCAGCTGATCAGTGGAGATAGGCCGGGGTTAATTGGATAGTCGGAGGCGCCACAGTATTGTTGGCCGAATTCCCAAAAAAACAACCTTTAGCACCAAATAATGACTAGTACAACCCTGAAGACAAAGCAATGAATGGATTTCAAACACAATTTATTGTACACACAGTTCTCTGATTGTCATGAATGATCTGTGAAAAGTCGCTTAAAATCCGAGCGGGAACCTTGAATAAACGCCATCAGGTGTTAAAAAGTCTAGTTTTTTTTGGCGAAGAAGTCGTTGCTTCATTTCAAGATGTTCCTTTTTGCAATCAAATGATTGTAGGATTGTAGGTTTCGATTAGAGCATCCCATTCCGAGACATAATCGAAATCCCGGGATTTCGGGATTGAGAATTTCAAATCCCGGGATCCCTGGATTTTCGGGATTTCTCAAATAATGCAGCTTTTTAACTCAGTTGAGTGAGAAACAAGGTCACTGCAAGCAACACAGATCATTCAAGTAAGTACATCATCATTTGACACCAATATTAGTATTTTATTGAATTTATTTGGCATAAATAAAACATCGCAGTTGCATTGCAATAATGCGTGCTTTCTTCGAGAAACCAAAACTACTTGCTGAGGGAAAAAATATCATTTTCTTTTTCTTTCTTTGTAATTATTTGAATATAATAATTATAATATAATATATATAATTATAATAATTATAATATATATTTAATAAATAATAAAGAATTGACAGAAAAAAAATATATTGTTTTTCTTCAATTTCTTATGGTTTTGATTTATTTAATGGGTTTGGACATGTTCTTAAGTTTTCAAGGACCGGTATTTTCATTTTCATATTAAATAATTATGATTTGCCTACTTTATTAATCTGTGTTTCTTGTGTGGACTCTATTTTTTATTCAACGAAGGTAAAAAGATGCATCATTTCAAAAATCCCGAAAATCCCGGGATCTCGATGGAAAAATCCCGGGATTTTCGGGATTGGAAACCTAACGGGATCCCGGGATTGGATGCCCTAGTTTCGATAGTTATGTGGAAAATCCTTTCAACGATGTGCAATATTCAATATTCCACAGGTGCATGTTGTAGAGAAATTGATTATTGTGATGAAATTAATGTTAGTCTGGGACTATTACCAAACACCATCGACTGCAAGTGTTCTTATTATTGCTAAGAAAGTGGTCACTTTTAAAACAGGATAAATCCAGTATATTCATGGTAGGGCACGAAACAAGAAATTGAGGTGGACAGCAACCTGTGCGTAGTAGATATTAATTTGCTGCTGTGTGTGCGTACCTAGCTTGCAGTTTTATTGGTGGCGGTTTAATCTTAACAAATAAAAGTACATTTACGCAATGTTAGAATCCAGATAATAGGTATACCTACATCTGACAACACCTCTCAATTTTGTGTCCAAGATTTCTCAAGCGGTATAAATACAACAGCGACACAAGTGACCGCTCGACTATTGAAATAACATCGAATTGAGATCAACATCAAGGATGACTGAAGAAAAGAGTAATAATAAGCATGAGTTCGTATTGCCGGGACCGGAAGTTATCGTGTTCGATGATAAAATGGAAAAGGAAGAAGAGGAAAAAATTAAGCCGAACAAGTGTCTGCTGTGTTTGAAATCCAGCAAACTGACATTGGCCACGATCACGGGCGTTCTTCTGGGGGTGATCATCGGGGTGATTCTCAAGGAGACCGTCGGAACTTTTTCGAAAAGAGACATTATGTACGTGAATTTCCTGGGTGATCTATTTCTTCGAGTGTTGAAGGCCCTAATATTACCTTTGATAGTGTCATCTTTGGTGTCGGCAATTGCCAGTTTGGACGTTTCCTTATCTGGCCGCATAGCCGCAAGGGCAATAGCTTACTACTTGACCACAACGTTTGCTGCTGTGGTGCTGGGTATGGTGCTGGTCGCAGCCATACAGCCTGGGGCTGGACACAGTGGTGAATCTAGTGGCAGTTCTCCAGTTTTGGAACGGAACGTCACTACAGTGGACACTCTATTGGATCTTTTGAGGTGGGTGACCCGCATATTGTTTGAATAAAATTGAATTGAACGTGAGACCATCGATCCGTGCATATCTATCAAGCAAAAGCAATGGCCTTTGCATTAAAGTAAATATAAATTCTTAAGGTCAGTTCTTGGGGACATTGTTGCGGTAGTAGGTACCTCCTACGTACACCTATACTAAAACTCATACTGAAACACCAAGATTACCTAACCAATGAATTATTATTATTGTATGTTAACTAGTTTCAAACAGTTTGTTCTGGAAACGCAAGAAAATTTCTGTATGGAAAAATCGTTATTTCTTTCGCGGGACCTCTCCATCTCGAGCATCTATTCCTTCAGATTTTTTAAGCGAATGTTTCTTTGCTTTTTTCACGATGACCCAGATTTTCGATAATTGAGAATCCGTGATGTTATAGGATTATTATTTCAATTGTAGCTAGTCGAATAACGATTTCAGCTAACTAAGCTCAATTAATTCTCTTGAAGCTTTTGCTCCGTGAACACTATTATTGCATCAAGTTGCATCGTATTTGGTCGAATATTCCCAAAAATACGAATCATTTACAGAATTTGTAACACTATACATACAATTAATTATTATTAAGTACCTACATTATTCAATTTTTTTCGCCTATTTTTGCAAAATTCGTATCTTTGGAGTAAGATGTTATTGATTTAAATGTTGCGTCCTTATGTTTTTCGAAGAATCTTACAATACACCTTTATCCCCATGGAAAACATCACTTATGGGCATACCTGTGAGCGCAGACTACCGTTAGCACAGACGGAATTTACAGGCGGCAGGCGCTAAGTTCTGCGCTCACAGGTATGCGTGAAGCTCTCATGGGAAAGATGGATTCCCATGCATGTGCCTATGTATTTCCACGAATTCAAGTGGCACTACGGTGAAAATTTCATGTTTCTCTTATTATTTTAGAGAATTATTACCTACCTCTTTTATTGACTAAGCTGAGTTACTTTTCGGTCGAGGCCTCTGCTCTACGAACACTATTGCTTTGCCAAATTTCATCGTATTCTGTCAAATATTTCCGAAGATAAGAACTATTTATGAAATTTGCAATCCTCTTGTGTTTTTTTTTTGTACTCCTGATCGACAGATCGCAGCTGAAAGCTCATTTTTACCACAAGACACTACATATATGACTTCTATGTCCACCAAGTTCGATTGTTGTCGCTTAAATAACACCGGAGAATAATTCGGAACAGCAACTTTATTTTCGTATTTCTGGCGGAAAATTTCATAATTTTTTTCAAGTTACATTCAAGAATTGAATCGAATCTATTAATTCCATATAATATTCCACCAAACCTCTGGAAGGTACCTACACTCTGCAAACCAAATTTGGCTGAAATCCGTCTGGTACTTATCGAGTTATTGAATGTCAAAATTTGAGCTTTTGCAGCTTGCAATTTTCGACAGATGACAGATAACTCATATAACTTTTACATTTTACCATGGACCTTTTACATATAACATGGTGAATGAATTTCTAAGGGCTTGGAGATGAGCTTTCACATGTCAAAATTGCTGGTTCAAAATCCCGTCACTTTTTGACAGTGACATTTCCGTTTGATCGATCACGGTGAAAAGCTTATTTTCACCTTTCTTCTGCCATAGACTCTACAGGAATACAGGAATAAAATTTGGTCGAAATCGGTTGAACGGTTTCGAAAAAAGGAAGGACAAAAACCAACACAAATCGACCAATAACACAGAGAAATTTTTTTTTTCAAACAGATCTCGTCGCTTCAGCATACGGGGATCTCAAAAAAGCTATAAAAAAGATTTTTTCCCGATGAGGTGCCCTATCTTCATTTTCGATTAGAGGCCCAACAGCGCAGGGAAATCTAACAAGGTAAATGTGTGTTCGGTAGATACCTACTTAATCAGAAATGATTAAGAATGGAAAACTTGAATTAATTACGTTGGTGTAATTACTCAAGTAGATCAAGTACAGAAATATTTATCGCCCAGGTGCCTACATACACATTTTTCATTCCACTCTCAACCTAAGTAGAGTACCTGCTATTTACAGTCGTGTTTGTAGGTTATTTCCCGCCATGAACGATTTATAAAAACACGATTTCAGATTTTTGTAATTTTGTAATCATGATTCTAGTGGGCTGTGTTTCTGATCGCCATCGGCCGATCGCGGCCTGAATCGCAGCCCAATAGAATCCTGTAGAAATCAGACAGCCTATATCAAAAAGTTCAACTTTATGAACCCACCACACAGAATTATATATTATTATTGAAAGAAACGTGTAATAAGCTAAAAAAAACCCTAATTTTACACTATCCCAATTTGTACGCATCAATATAGGGCAACAATAATTTTGTTATTATTGGAGATTCAAAAATTGTTGAATTTCGATGGTGATGGGGCTTGATCAGCCTGATGATTGGGATTCCTCGCTTTCATTTCTAGGAAACATTTGATTCAACTTTGGATTAAATTTGAGAGCAGTCAAAATAAAGGTCTGGAGAAAAACATGGCTTTCTCGAAACTTATTCAAACGTGTTAATTTCATAATTTTGGGGCTGAATTTGAATTCAGATCTTAGAACTAGAAATAAACTACACCAAACAAGTCTATATAGATTCAGCAGAAATTGGGATCATGATTATAACTTCAAATAATCCCCGGGCCCCTCAGGGGAAAACAGGGGATGCTTTAATATCTCAACATTCTGAAATAAATCATAAAATACAAACAAAGATTTTGCCTCTCTCATGAAAAACATGTAACCACCCCAAGGGCCCCCAGCTCTTCCACCCCCTCCACCCCTGATGAAAATCCAGAATAGCTATTATAAGTAACTTTTTACTTGAAATGCACAATTTTTTTTAGAAAAAAAAAAATTCAGCTCAAAAATTGACAAACATTTTCTTCAATAAATCATTTCATAACATTTCAAAACTAAAAAGAACATCCAGTATATGATTTTTGCCTTTAAAATACTTCAAACTAATGCCCTTCAAAAGGATTTTGAACGTGGAATGAAGCTTTTGGCCCAAATTAAAGGATGCCAAAGATTGGCCTCCAAAAAACATGTTTATTCTTGCATAACTAAGTTTAAACGTTTTCATATCAAAATTTTGACAGTGGATTTTGATTCAGAAGATAGAATGTAGTAAGAAATGATACCAAACACTTCAACATAGATCCTACATTAGCAGAAAACGAGAACCGTGCAAACAACCCTAAATAATCCTCCCGGGCCCCTTACGCTCACGGTAGAATTAGGGGTCACAAAATACAAAATAAAATTGAATTGTCTTCTTTTATGAAGAATTATGAAAAGGACCTGAGGGGCCCAAAAAAAAATCCCTATCCATCCCCTCAGGGGCAAAATCGAGAGGAGCTTCACCCCTTAAAAATTGCCTTAGGACCACAGAGCACAAAAATAGCATGATCTCGCTTTTGGCAGAAAGTGGACAATCCATCAGCTAAGCCGCCGGACAATAGGTCCCTTTGTTTAGTTTTTTCTTGAGTGCGTATGTCTGGCGCGAATTTCATAGTTTCGTACACCGATATTGAAAATTAACACTAAAAAATATTGTAGCCCACCTAAAATTCCACAAATAATTTGGTTGAATGTTAGATACCATTTTTTATATTCAAAGAAAATGTTTCATTGAAATTCGGTTCAATGATCATCTGTGGAAGTTCAGAAAGAACGAAAATGGCAACAGCGCTCAAGACAACAAGACATCGGCGCCAACTGTCACTTGTGACAATTATGATCACACTTCTCGTTTCTACCGGACCTACATTTCATTTGCTCATGTTTTGACGAAAGAACATAACTTGTTGAAAACGGCTGTACCGAGAAGGAAGTTCAAAGAAGCTACGAAAAGTTGCATTTACGGTATGTGTAAAAGTGACAGCCAGGAACCAGTAGTTGGTCAGGCGGCTAGACAGAGCATGCAGCGTTGCCATTCAACTGACAGGTGTACGAAAGTTTTCAAAATTTGGAGCCTTCAAGCATGCGCACCTGCCCAAACGAAGTAGCCTATAGGTCGCGGGAACATAACCGTCACCCTGGCACCCGCTATGGCAACGTTGCAGGCACGCCGGCGCAACGAAGCCGAGAATGAAGCGCCTCTTGCCAGCTTCTTGCCCGCGTTTGCGCATTGGGGGGTGCCAAGGTAGCGCAGTAGAGATTCGTTCGTTTTTACTCATTACTCAGCCAAATCTTGAGTTCAGCGCATTAATTTTTTTAATACAGCGACAATTCTTCGATAATTTATCCTTGTATTCATTACAACCAAAGAAAATTATATTACCAAGTATTGGGTATGAAATCACCATACCCAAGATAAAGCTCCTATCAAATTTCTTGATTGGAGTTCTCAACTTGAGAGCTTTTGCGTTGGATGAATGATTATTTGTATTTATATTTTTCTCCTTCTTTGTCTTTTTATACATTTACATGTTTTTATTTTCTATTGTTCCTTTTTTTTTCTCTTGTTATAAGGATGTAATTTCTTGATGAACAATAAATTATAATAATAATAATAATAATAATATTACCAAGTATTAGTGAAGATAACATCATACCATATACCCATCTTTAGGCAGCCATTTTTGTTCCCGAGACCTATTGCATTAGTGGGAGATCGGGACAGTAATTGGGTATGTTCTCTATGGTATGTTTCACAATCACACCAAACATTTTGCTATGATCTGTCTGTACAGTGGCAAGCAATAAATAGTGGTCGTATTTTTTTAAATTCCAAAATAGCGACTTATAATACTCCGGTTCATTTCACAATATGTCCGTCAAGGTAGCATGGGCGATGTTTTTTTTTATTGTGCGTTATTTTTCGCCCCTGATCCCCCTAGACGAAATTACGGAAACAAATGGTACCTAAGAGATGACTTTGGAAAAGGTTTTAAGGACGGAGTTAAATTGGTAAAATGAGGCGTTGCGAAATCAATCAGTGTGGGTTTATTCCTCGACAGAAATTCACCATTCAGGTCTTTTTGGAAAGCTACAAGGATGTACTTTGGTTTGAGCCTACAAACATTTTCAAAATCCATAAAAATTCAAGTTTTGAAAAAATAATTTCTGGATATCGAAAATGTCTATAAGCTCAAACCAAAGTACATCCTTGTAGCTTCCCAAAAAGACCTGAATGGTGAATTTCTGTCAAGGAATAAACCCACACTGATTGATTCCGCAACGCCTTATTACACCAATATAACTCTGTCCTTAAGCTTTGGCCCAAACTTCACCGAACCTGTCTGTGACCGCATCATTTTTCGCCGAGAGTGGAAGCCAAACTTGACTTTGAAAGTAGATGTTGAAAAACGTAGCTTTGAAAAGCAGGAACGCCTGATGTTTTCAAGCACAGTTCGAAAGGAGAGCTCATACAGCTAAACTCGCTGAATTTTTGGAACTGTCTCAAAATATTCAGCTTTTCGGTTTGAAATAGCGATAATAACATAACCTTTTTTTGGAAAGCCCGGATGAGGCGGTGAAGCGACAGTTCAGTGACAAATCTCAAAACTTTCCTAACCAACTTTTCGTATTACAAAATAAATGGGTCTACAGTTTAGCAGGAGTCCTTGCGTAGTTTATTTTATCGTACGTAGTATATTTTATCGTAAGGCGTAAGGCGGAAGGCCACCAGCCATGTCAATAATTCAATCAAGTTATAATTACAGTAAAAGTAAGACATGTGGGTACTTTTTTTATGGGGAGTTTCAGAAAATTTCGCGTAAAATATTTATTGCTCGTCACTAGGTATACGTGTGTAAAAGACATCGGGGATGTGACATTTCTATGCAGTGTATATTGTACATTCATCTCTATTTTGGAGTAGATCAAAACAGTCCCAGCGCGCGAGGGAGAGGGGGGGGTTCGCAATGTTTTAAAATGGCCTGGTCAACAATTTGACTTTTAAATTTTCAATATTGAAAAAACTACTTAACGGAAAAGCGCTATGTGTATGCTATTAGCATAGAAATAATAACAATCAGTACAGCAGAGATGCTAAAAAACGGTGTTTTTTTTATTTGGAGTTTTTTTTTTTAAATAAAACATAAAACCTGATTTAATTGGTTTTGTTTTTTTTTGTTTTGTTTCAATTTAACCTATTGGCAAATGACATTTCACACTGACAAAACATCTCAGCTGATTTTTCGATGTTTGTTTTATTCACATGACCTAAGAACATTCTTTTCTCTAGTTTTTCTTCCTATCTATGTCTCTAATTAGTATATTGGAAATAGAATATCTGCTGGAATTAATTCAAACAAAAACGATTTTTTTACCATGGCTAAAAAAATTGATGACTGAAAAAAACGGTTTTAGGCTAGTTTGATAGGCCATAGTCTTCCAATAAACATATAAAAAATATACCACTCAGCAACTGCTGTGTATTAAGTTACAGGGTGGAAACTATTTTTCATCTTCAATTTTTTTTCTTAGTGGAACTGATCTAGATTGGAGCTGGTTCCAGTTCTTTTGCAAGCTTATAATGTCATACTGAACATATAAGAATGATACATTTCTGCAACTGCTGCTTTTCAATTTACAGGGTGAAAAGTCATTTTCACGTTTCAATTTCTTTCTTGGTGAAATTGGCTCACACATCAATTTCGACTGATTCTTCTGTAAACTTGAAGTTTTTAGTCAAACATATCAAAATAATACATTTCTGCTACAGCTAGGTTTTTTTTTACAAATTTAAATGTCTGGGTATATTCGGGTATATTGCATCAAAAATTCAAAAAATCTTGGAACGCAACCAAACATTTAAATTTGTAAATAAAAACGTAGCTGTAGCAGAAATGTAATATTTTGATATGTTTGACTAGAAACCTCAAATTTACAGAGAAACCAGTCGCAATCGTTGTGTGAGCCGATTTCATCAAGAAAAAAATTGAAACGTGAAAATGACTTTTCACCCTGTAAATTGAAAATCAGCAGATGCAGAGATGTGTCCTTTTCATATGTTCATTATGACATTATCAGCTTGCAAAAGAACTGGAACCGGCTTCAATCTAGATCAGTTCCACCAAGAAAAAAAATTGAAGTTGAAAAATAGTTTTCACCCTGTAACTTGATACGCAGGAGTTGCTGGGTGGTATATTTTTTATATGTTCATTGGAAGACTATGGCCTATCAAACTAGCCTGAAACCGTTTTTTTCGGTCATCAGTTTTTCAAGAAAAAAAGAAAGTAAAGAAAAATAATAAAACTTTCACCCTGTATACTGATTTGTAGCAGTCCCAGAGTTGAGGACTTTTGATATGTTGAAGAAGGGGCTGTAAGCTTGCCATGGTAAAAAAATCGTTTTTGTTTGAATTAATTCCAGCAAAGCTCCTATTTTTTTCTATTTCCAATATACTAAATGTCTAGTTTCTTCTAATCGATTCCGCCCTAGGAAATGCAATAATTCGTTTCCATACGATTATTTTGTGCATTTTTCATGAAAACTGTATTTTCGGGATTTTTGAGTCACCTGTACTCTGTATTATAGTAAACAACATTTTGCACACATTGAAAATTATATCATTTTTCAATTCATTTTACAGAAACATGTTTGCTCCGAACATAGTACAAGCCTGCACTGAGCAATTTCGGACTAAACTTGAAGCACCAAACCCCGAAGAAAATGGTAAGTACAAATTTAAAATTGGAATATTTTCAAGACATTAACACATATTTAGACTTGTACAAATGGGACATCTCCGAGGAAGAAATCAAAGGAATGAACATCATTGGCTTGGTGGTGGTGGCAGCAGGTATAGGAGTCGCCTTGGCCCAGCTGGGAGACGAAGCAAAAACACTAGCCAATTTCTTCCACAGTCTAACAGCTGTATCCATGAAAATCACAACTTGGGTCATTATGTTATCGCCGCTGGGCATTATGTTCTTGGTCACTGCCAAAATAATGGAAATGGAGAATATGGGCACTGTAATAAGCCAGCTTGGTTGGTATTTCCTTACGGTCATCGTTGGACTTCTAGTTCAAGGATTCGTGGTCTTGCCTCTTCTGTACGTGGCACTGACCAGGAAGTCGCCGATAAAGTTCATAATGAACATGAGTCAAGCCATTGCTACAGCTTTTGGAACGGCATCCAGGTAAATCAAATTTTGGAAGCCGTATCAAAACAAAATCTTCCACGGCATTATCCAAACAATTAATTAATTTTATCTTGAGCGATGAAATTTAATTATTTTATCATTGGCAGGTATTTTAAAATTTATTGGTATTGTTGCAAAGTAGAGCTCTAGATAGCTGATATTTGTAAAATAATAATATCTAACAAGATAATCCTGCATTAAGAAAACAATGGGGTAATAACTTTTATTGCACCATGCTACAATGAGTTTTAATAATATTCATGTTACTTACAAGTACAAGGTTGTAGTAAGCGACTTGTTTTTTTTTTCTAGTTGAGGTCTCGTTTTTGCGTTATTTCATCAATTTCCAGAGATATGAGATTACTGAACTAAATAACGTGAGTTACCCAAACCTCAATGGAAATCACGTGATAAATCAATTATTTTCTCCAGATTTTGAAAATGAATTGACCATATTATTTATTCAAAGCGCAGTCGCAGATCGGGGAGAGAGACAACCACATGTGCTGGATTGAAACTCCCATAAGAATATGCATGTTGAATGACTTTGTAAAATGATCAATTCAAGGTGCAAATTGACAATTTCAACGAATGTATAACATAGAAAGTGTGTAAAAAGGAATACCTGATCTACTTTTCGCCATAATGAAATGGAAAATCTTGCTGTGAAGTTTATGCGAAGCAATTTAGAATGGGGTTTTTGAATCCAAAACAATTTCAAATTACCCGCCATATTTTATTGCACAACTTCCGCTAACGAGAATTTTGACAGCGCTTGAAAGCGAACCGAGCGTCAGCCGTCACGTAAAAGTATGGTTAAAAAGGTTAAAACGTCCCAAGAATCAAGAAAACACCTTAAAATCGTAAATTCTGACAGCGACAGCAAAGTTCCGTTTTCTATGCATGCTGTGGCGCGCAAGATCTTCTACTGCAGTGCGCATGGTCACAGGCACATACCTAACTTACAAATGACTAGTGGAAGGGGAAAGTGAGAATAATTAATATGGTCTATTCTTCTAAATTAAAAAATACACATACGCAATGACTCATACCACGTTTCAAGAGTTGATTTTTCTCATCTATTTGACGTCGGTCTATTTCCGCTGCCAGGGCCAGTCATCAACGCGCGACACACGGCGCCCTTTGCATTTTGAAAGCACCTCAACTAAATCAAGGAACTTGTTTGCGGGACGAAAATTCGAAATTACGACCCTTGGCATAGCGATCGGACACGCTAACCACCATACCACAAGCTCCTCATTTAATTGTTCAATACATAATATTTAATTTTTCACCGCTAGCACGGCAATATAAGTTGGGCGACAGCGAAATGATTTGGCATACCTACTTAATCTGGGACACTGTTAGGGGGCCATTTGAGATGAAATGATAAATTTCTCATTATTTTAAGACGCAAAAATAATGCGATTTTTGTAAAACATCAACACTAATGAACTCATCAATGATAGATAGTTTCTAAGTCATAACTTATCATCTTGGATGTTAGATGGGAGTGATGGGACCATAAAATCGTTGATTTTCACTGTAGCGGGGTATTAGGAGAAATGTATAAGAATTGGTACCGCGGGAGTGTTAGGAGAGGGGCCTTCTATAGCGCTTGGTTGACAGCCTGATATCGACTACATAACATCGCAATACGCTAAAAAAAGTCACTGTCGCACTCGCAACTCCCCCGTGGTGCCAACTCTCCCACATTCATGTGAAAGAAATATTAGAATAAAATTAAAATAACTCTCTCTAACATCTTCTGGACTGTAAAAATCGTAGCCATGTAACATTCAAGATGCGAGCTGTCCACTTAAAACACTATCTTTGAAGAGCTCATGAGAGCTCCGTGGACAAATACATATCATTGTTGGACGTAATGTAGGTATGTGTTCATATTTCCTCCCAGGCAAAAATGAGTAAATAGGGAAGGGTGGGCCACAGTGAGGCAAAAATAACATTTTTCAAAATACAAAATCAATCTCATACTTCTGAACTAAACGAACACATAGGCATACAATTTCATCTTTTAGTGATGAACTACATTGATAGAAATCGTTTAGAAACGACGGATAACGTCGCTACAATTTTTTCAACATGTGTTTTTGTCTCATATAGTGGCCCGAGGTATGAGTACTATGAGACAACATGAAAAATACCATTACTGTGGTAAATTTTACTGAAAAAATTATAAAAAATATCTAGATAGATAAAACTAAAGCAAACTCTCTGCTTGAGAAGTGAAAAACATTAAAAATAATAATCATTATGGTACAAAACTTGAAAAAAAACGCGAAAAAATAGTATATTACATACCGTCGAGGGTATGTATCTATTTTACTCACAATAATATAATCATTTCATCAAATAGAATTTGAATTAAAAAAAAAACATCAATTGTGCACTTCGCAACAAATTAGCTGGCTTTGACTGTGACAATCGTAAAAGCAATTGCCAATTTGTTTGGTTTTATCTGTTCCGACAAGTTGCAAAAAGTTGATCATAATGGGCCTTATGAATAAAGATTGAGCAATTGCTTTTGCATGATTTTCTGTTCCTAAAAAATTCTCAAAAAATCAGAAACTTCAAGTAATTCCTCAATTTAGGTTTTACTGAACATTTGAGTAACTGATTGAAATAATAACAATGGTTTAAAGTCTCATTCCCAAATGTTTCTCAGTTTTTTGCTGCTAGATTTGAGGCAAAAGCAATTGCTTAATCTTTATTCATAAGGCCCAATGTCCGATTCCGAACTAGATCTCACTTCTTCAGATCTCCGGGAAGCAGCTGCAGAGGCTTCTGCAGATCCGCTACCGGAAAAAAGTCGCGAACGATACGACAAAACATACAACACTTGTATGGACTGGGTAAGAAATAAAAACGCCTTGCAAATCGGCGAGAACGTCGTGCTCAGCTTGCTTATTTGAGAGAACCGAGTCTGATGAGGAGGCCGTCGACTTTATGGGGAACGTGCTCTATGTTGAAAACGACGTAAACATCATCACATTACATAACCTGTCACTTAAACATCACCAATGTCAACGAGTAGTGGTAGTGACCAAAAAGGCCAGCGCCGCCATTTCCATTACTGACCTAGGTAAGGAATGAGTCCATTCCGGACCTCGTCGGAGTTAGTAATGAATGCATTCCTAATTAGGCCAGGCGGTAGGTCATTCTGGATAGAAAAAATTCCGACCAAAGCTTTTATGGTGTCAAACTCTTCGTAAAGTCAGTAGGTATCTACCACTGAGTTTCCGCCCAAAAACGAGTTGTGCTGATTCCTCCACATCTGCCCAAAGGTAAAGGATGTCTTGAAGGTGCAAAAAGACCTGTTAAACCCCCGTACTTTTTCGTTATATTTGTCTCAATGGAAACTTACAACTCTAACGCAAACATTGGAAGCATTTGTCATCATCTCTGTGCCACTCTTACTGTTGAAAAAAAAGATTTCTTTGTGCGGGTCAGATAAATCACATTTAATTGTTTTTCCACACAAGAAAACGATGGAGCAACATGTATTTCGGATGTTTTCCAATAACTTGTACTCATTTAACTCATTTATGGCGTTAAAATTTCAATAACAGCAGTTTTG
Source organism: Anaspis maculata (assembly GCA_949128115.1). Classification (NCBI taxonomy): domain Eukaryota; kingdom Metazoa; phylum Arthropoda; class Insecta; order Coleoptera; family Scraptiidae; genus Anaspis; species Anaspis maculata. The sequence goes on along the minus strand of OX421961.1, from coordinate 55,040,302 downwards.
AAGATGTTGCCCGCTAAGAAGTGAAAAATTTTCACCCACCTGTTCAGCAGCAGTTTTTTCAATTTTACCAAACACCGTTCTCGAAAATTTTATAGGGAATGACTAGCTGGAACTGTTTTCTAATGATATTATATCTGGCTTAACCGCGGCACGCTTTTTTAAAGTGTAGGAAACTGATTTCTTCTCGAACGGTTATATTTTACACGCGTGCGGCCGTGCCTACTTGACATAGACCGGACTGATTACACAAGCTTAGAAATATACTCTTTTTCAGCTTTAAAACACGACCATTAATGATAAAATAATATATAATTTCTTCATAAATCAATGTACAAAGTCTTAATAATAATGGTTGCGTTTTAAAGCTGGAAAAGAGTACATTTCCAAGCTCGTGTAATCAGTCCGGTCAATGTCAAGTTGGCACGGCCGCACGCGGGTGAAACAGGACCTTTCGAAAAAAAATCAGTTTTTTAGACTTTCAAGTGCATGCCGCGGTTAAGCCAGGCACGATATCGTTAGAGAAGAGTTTGAGCTTTTCATTCCTTATGAAATTTCCGCAAACGGTGTTTGGTAAAATTGAAAAAATTGCTGCTGAACAGGCGGGTAAAAATTATTCACTTTTTTGCTGGCGAAATCTTCAAAAATGCTGGTATTCAAACTTGAATGCAATAAATGAGTTCAATGGATACGAGTTATTAGAAAACATATAAAATACATGTTGCTCCATCGTTTTCTTGTGTGGAAAAACGATTAAATGTAATTTATCTGACCCGCACGAAGAAATCTTTTTTTTCAACAGTAAGACTGGCACAGAGATGATGACAGATGCTTTCAATGTTTGCGTAAGAGTTGTACGTTTGCATTTAGGCAAATATAACGAAAAAGTACGGAGGTTTAACAGGTCTTTTTGCACTTTCGAGGCATCTTTTACCTTCGCGCAGATGTGGAGGAATCAGCACAACTCGTTTTTGGGCGGAAACTCAGTGGTAGATAACTACTGACCTTACGAAGAGTTTGACACCATAAAAGCTTTGGTCGGAGTTTTTTCCAGATTGTAGTGATTTTACCGACATACCGCCTGGCCTAAATATGATTGTGAGTAAAAAGATTACATATCCGAAAACAACGAATGTTCAATAGAAATTCTGCGGAGTGCTCTATACGATTGCAAGTTGGTTGGAATTTGAATTATGGCCGACTTTAACTCCAGTTCTAAGGACCTCAAGAAAAGCCCGCACGTTCTGAATTTACATCCCTTGTCTCATTGTGGCCCACCCTCCCCTACGTAAATTTTCAAAGAACTCCTTTATTTATTTGGTACCTACTTACACCCTGTATATGTATTTGTTGAGGATTCTCACTCCGAGCTTGCTTATCTGTAATTAAAGTCGGAGAGTTTGAGATTATTTGTACATCTATAGGTTGAAGGACTCGACAGAAATCTATGCTTGAAATTTGTTTGTCATTAGAGTTAGTGAAACGGCTTGACACTGTTACAAAAAATGTTCTCACTTCCAGAAACTTCATTTCCAGGGCCGCTATTCTGTACTCGCCCACCGACAACTATCGGATCGGTAGCTAGGGTGAGAGCCAATCGAATTCGGTCCTGCCTAGCTACCGACACCGACAAGTGTCGGTGGGCGAGTACAGAATAGCGGCCCAGAACTATAATAATGTCATATTCATTAGTATTCATAGTCAGATCTTACGTCTCAAGACAACCTTATTCATTTTTGATACGCTATTTTTTACCAAACACAACCTCAAGAAGAGGTAGTTGTATTTCATTATAATATAAAATATTCACAAGATGAATCCTATATGTATATGTGAAAAACCAGTTCAAGTCTGTGTCTAAATAAACATGGTCCTAAGACCACCTTGAATATAAGATCTGACTATAAACACGGGCCATGGACTGCGTTTTTATCGCAGCTTTGGATCCGATCGAAACTCTATCCGATCGGATCGATCCGCTCGAAATTGCCGATATAAACGGTCAAGATTGAAATTTCAATCCGACCGAGCAGTTCAAGTCGATCCGGTGCTTTGGCCGGCTTGACTTGAGTCGAGCAGATCGAGCTCGCATCCGCTCGTATTATAGCCGATGTGAACGGGATCGGATCGAAGTGAAAGACGACCAACTTGTAAACAAAGCTTGATTTTTACGAAATCAAAGGATGCCTTCCAGTAATTGTAAATAAAAAAACACCAAGAAAATTCAATTATGAAATCTTTTTCGATTTGGCGCAGTTTGACGCGTTTTAAACCATGTTGTTGTATACTTCTTGTAGGGATCCATATCTTATGGTTGGCGTGTATAATGATAAAGGGGGATTGTATTGTCTTCTCCAACAGTAGAACTTCTTCTTTACTGCAGTTTCGGCTTTAATTCAGTACGTAGCCATTATCAAAAGTAAGTATGTATACTATGTCATAATAATTTATGTCAAATTTATATTTCTATTTTTACACTTAGGTACTTTTGATAATGGCTACGTACTGAATTAAAGCCGAAACTGCAGTAAAGAAGGAGTTTTACTGTTGGAGAAGACAATACAACCCCCCTTTTATCATGTTGCTGTCTCTCATAAATTCTAACCTAATTCTAAAGTAGTGAAATAGGATTGAGTGAAGCGGATCGAACGTGCGACGATAAAAACGCGCTTGACTGAAGCCACTTTGCATCCGATTGAAACTCGATTGGATCGAAAGCTGCGATAGAAACGCAGTCATAGAGAGACAGCTAGTACCATTGCGGTCGAAATAAAGTGGACGACATTTGACAGATTTTTTAGGCTTCTGGCCTAAACGTCGCATGACAGCAAGCCAACTCGTTGACATTGTCGTTCACTTTATAATGTCCGCAACCGTACCTACATTAAATTGTTCATAATTAAATAGGCCACAAAAAATCGTACAAGGAGTTTTCAATTAGACGGCGTTAAACTGAGATATTCAACACGAAACATGTTCTTTACACTTCTTATTGATGATGGCGATATGAAGCCCGTCATCTCCGCTAGGTGGAAAACTGGTATGTTATGCCCTAATCCATAGCGATCGTTTTAAGCCCATTTCAAGCCTATATTGGAAATGATTTCCTTATTGCCTGATTTTCCCTCCCTGGCGCCTGTAGTATGTATATCTCAAAACAGCTGTGAAGAGATTGATTGCATGGATCATGGATAACGTGTCAAATTGAGCAAAAAATTGTTCTACGACAGGAATTTCTAGGATGATTCATTTGTTGCTAAGACACTTGTCTAATTTTTTAATATCTTTTCAGCTCAGCAACTTTACCCATCACCATCAAATGCCTGGAAGAAAATAATGGAGTTGACCCAAGAGTGGCGCGTTTTGCCTTGCCCATTGGCGCAACCATCAACATGGACGGCACTGCTCTTTACGAAGCAGTTGCCGCTATTTTTATTGCTCAAGTGAGAGAAGTAGACTTGTCTGTTGGCACCTACATTGCCATAAGTGTGACTGCAACTGCTGCAGCAATAGGTGCTGCTGGAATTCCTCAAGCAGGCTTGGTTACCATGGTCATGGTACTGGACACTGTTGGACTACCAGCTCAGGACGTTACTTTGATTTTAGCTGTTGACTGGTTGTTGTAAGTTGAATAGAAATCTACAACAAGAACTAGATGCTCAAAGTTTTTCTAAACTTGCAGAGACAGATTCAGAACAGCAATCAATGTGATGGGCGATGCTTTTGGCGCTGGAATTGTAAACCACAGGAGTCAAAAAGAGCTTCAGGCATTACCAAGAGATAAAATTCCTGAGATGCCTATACACTGAAACTTCATTTACCATATAGTTAAATAACAATTATGGCTGTACAGTAATCTAATAAATTATTAGGAATTGTTTGCACCTCACTACCCTATCTTCATGAGAGGAATCAGTTTAAAAAATTCTTGGAAAGTAGTTCACTTATGAGCTATTTATTTGAATCATTTATCAATCCAAACATGCAGGGTAACATCGACGTCTTAAAAAAAACAGTATTTAACCTAATAATTAGAAACAGACAAAAGTTTAATGTGAACTAAAGCTTGCTTACTGTAAAAAATTATTTTGTAGCGGCAGCTCGCTTTTCTCTCGCTTTCTTTCCTTCAGTCAGTTGGAGCCGTTCCTGTTCGCTAAGATTAGGCAGAGTTTTGGTCACTACGCCCGTGCCAAGGGTCAAACTACCATCTCTCAATGTGAACCGCTGACCTTTCTCCAAAACCATGGGGCGTTGCATTTTCAAGATCAACCTGAAAAAGAAGAAAGAGCACATTTTATATTATTTATTAGATTAGAGATCTGGTCTGAGTCGGATTGTTTCGGAAAACATGACAATTTATAATTCGCAGATAAAAAGGTACGCGAATGGAATGATGCAAAATGTTCATTGTTAAGTTGCTAAGGGTGTCTCAATGCCAATGGGCCTGTACAGCGTACTTTAAATTTGCTATTTTATTGTGTCATTTGTTTACACAAGCCAAACAATGTTATTCGTCTAAATATATTCTTTTGTTTTGCTCTACAACATTGGTAATAGTATATTACATACCGAGGCGGGAAGTGCTTCATTACTGCTGAGAGCAAGATAGCTGCGAGCTTTAGCTCGCAGCTATGCTCGAAGCAGGAATGAAGCAATTACCGCCGAGAGTATGTATACTATTTTATTCACAACCATTTTCAACACTTTAACTAGCAAATGAATAGAAATTTGTTCGGCTTCATTGTATTTATTTTTTATTAATTTATTTATTATAATTTTTTTCATGTTCATCCTCATTTTCTAGGGGCCCTGGAGCCCAGGACCAGTCTCAGCCAAATTTAAACACAGCGGCCGGTCCGGTATACTTGTTTATGTCACTTTTATACCACTTCAGCTGGTTAGAATGAAGATTTGGAGTTTAAATGGTGAATTAGGCTATTAGAGTCATCAATTATATCATAAACACAATACCATAATAATAACTGGCACCCTTAACATCACAAAACTGCGTTTGACTCTTCGATTCGAGGTCCTCTACACCTGTCATCCATCTGTCAATTGTCAATCAATCAAGGAGGCCATACACTTTCCTCCCTCTAACCGGGGCGGAAAGTGCTTTCGGAGGCGGAAAAAAAAAATCAACAAAGCGTCTTTTTCCAACTTTTCAAAAGTCAGTAATGAGTCTATTACTATAGTGGTTGTGAATAAAAAAATAATTAAAAGTGCTAAAATCAGGCGCCAAGTTTAAACGCCAAGATCAGCCGGATTTGTGACGTCACCGCTCTCCGACCAATAAATAACACAAGTTCGCGGCGCGTCAGCCGGGTGGTTGGAGTGGGATTGTGACAGTTCGGCCAGGGAGCCTATTTCTAGGAAGGATGTGATCCGTTCCCATGTGAAGTTCCTAGGCAACCAGGGCTGTGATTGGCTGAATTGTGATCGCCTGGTGATCACTCCCCGCTAGAAATAAGGCCCCAGTTTGCAGTTACCACGCATGAAACGAGCATGAGCGGGTTAGGATCAGTAGCGTACTAGCGTACTATCATGCCAATGTAGTACATTATGGGTGAGGAATTCAACGGCTCCCATGAGTGAGTTCATTCAAACTGAAGTTCATTGCTTTGTTACATACACAACTATTTGTTCAACCATTCAAATCACTTTATTCTTTAGTTTTTTTGCCATTTAGACGCTAGTTTCCCAATTGGAGAGAATCTCTACGCCACTGTTAATTTCTGCGCTCTAAACGCAAGTTTGCCACACCCTCTGATCCATACGATTGGATGGGGCGCAATGACGTCACATACGGCGCGTGTGCAATACGTTTGAGAACGGGAGTGAAATTCTCAGTTTACTTCTTTTCTGCCTGAAATAACTATTCAAAATTTCACAAAAACAAAATACGTAAATTTTTATTTTCATTGAACTTTTTGCTCAAGCAAAGAAATACACTGTATAGGCCCATTTCTCCCGTGCATTTTCCCACTTTCTCTCTCCCTTTCTCTCTAACCTAGGTTAGATTACAATGTTCAGATGGCAATAGATCATGCAGTGCCACCAAGCTTACAAGAGCTCTGACGCGCTGCCATCCCCCTGACAATTTGTGTGATAGTTCGTAGATCCGACCAGAATTCGCGTTAATTCGCATATTTACCGCGGTTCATTTAAGCTTGGCTGGACTATAGAAGTGTGACATTTTTATTTCTTATCTTAATTGTGTATAATGACCCCATTAGAGTGAGCTATCATCCACAAGTGATTGAAGTGAGTCATTATATACGCTTTACACAAGAATCCATCAAAACCGAATATCGTCGGCCTAACGTGAAAATTGCATAAGTCCACATTTGGTCTAAAATGAGATTATTGGCGCATCTTGTAGAAAACTGTAGTTTCTATCAGCTGGCAATTTTAGATTTTGTTTTTAATGAACAACTACCAATGAACTAGAAGTTTCTACTGAAAAACTCGAGGTAAAATCACAAAAAACATCTCAAGAAATCAGTTTTTACCTTCTCCTGAACAATTTTTTGTTTATGGACTTGAGCAATTTTCACGTTAGGCCGACGATATGGGCTATGTGCGAGACAAGTAGCCCCGCGTAGAGCACGAACGTGAAGTGAAGCTTTCGGTGGTATATTCCCTAGATACACAAGAAGTATGCCGGCGTAATGCGAACACCCTGAGCATTCCCTCCACTCGAGCACTCTGTCAGTTCACAAGTGGTTCTTATTTTTACCACCATGGGCTCTGTGTGTCCTACGCCTTGATAGCTGAAGGTCATATACGCTCTCCATTGCCTGTCAATTTCAACTTGTCTCAAGGTTAAGCTGCTACCATTTCTAAGATATAATGTCGTATATCACACGTGAGCGAAATGCCATTATAAGCAGGTGAGAATTTACAAACAACTCACTTGCTTATAATGGCTTATTTCTCTCGGTGATTCCAGAGCGGCATATGGAATCCACTCAAGAACACGAGAAAATATTTAAAAAATTATTGGCGTTCATTTATAAAGATACAAGGGGTTATAGGTTAGGAATTTGCCCCTATTTCCGTTATTCAAAGTAATTTTTGAAAATTCTCTATGATTAACTATCAGTAAAGAATTTCTGTTTTGTGTATGAGGTGAGTCCATGGTGAGTCGCATGAATCCTGAAAATTATTTTTCTCTAAAAGTGCCTGCAAACAACCGCATTGGTCCCATAACCTATGTAGAGCACAATAAAACTATAAAACACAATCCATTTTGATAGAATTCTTTTGTTTCTGGTTTTTTAGGAAAACTGAATTTTTGTAGTCTATGATTCACCCTGTATAGAAAATAGAAATTCAATACATATCCAGGGGTTGATTTTTTGTACTCATTATTTTTCCATGAACAGTTCACCAAAAATCTTTCGAAACAAGGGAAATAGAAGCAATCGAAGGACCAATTTTTGTCCCTCCATAACTTCAAAACTTAAAGACAGAGAATTTTTTCAACAACTTTTCAGCACTCTACTTCACTTCCATATCACGCATCGTCAAGATGGTTCGATACTTTTGAATCACCCTGTATAATATAATTTTTTTTTTAAATATTTTTCTCATGTTCTTGAGTGGATTCCATATAACGCTCTAGACTCAGAATGGGATACTTTAGAGCACCTGTAAATCCCCCTTTATCAAACTGTCAAGAACTCACTTGGAATCCTCTCCTGGCATCACCATTTCTTTATCAGGCACAACTACTTGGATGGCGCAATCCCAAGTTCTGCAAAACATCTGCATCTGGATGAATGACGTAAAAGGTTTCGCTCTACCTCCTTCTTCTTTGTTCAAGACATAAACTTGTGTTTCTATGTGGTCATGGCTTTTAACAGTACCGGGTTTAGCCATCACCATTCCTGAAATTTTGTTTCATGTAGGTTGGTGATAATACTTTGAAAATTTGTTAGGGTCTTGTGTCATAGAGGGCAACGCGATTTTGATAATTCCAAAAGAAGGAATGGACTAAGAACAGTGTCCTAGAAGATTCTCTAAAAGGAAATTTGCGGATTATCCACAATTTTTTTTTTTAATTATCAAAGTTACGGAGCTCACATAATGTATTTTTGGCGGTCGACTCGATTTAAAAAATTTTAAAAAAGGCAGAATAGACTAGAAACGGTGTTCAAGAAGGTAATGCGAAAGAAAATTTGCGGATTATCCACTGGTTCTTGAGAAAAAAATTGCTGAAATTTGGAAACCATACATAATATATTTTCTACGCTGGGCGGGTATGCAACTCAACAAAGAATCAAAGAAAGCGGGTTAGGAAGGTGGTAGTAGTCATCCCGACGAGGAAAAATCCTATCCACGTGCACTAACTTAATATTTATTGTAAGTAAATCGTAATCGTCCGTACCTAAATCGTCTCGAAATTGCATTAAGGAAAAGAATGATGGTAGAAATGTTACTGTAAAATGTGCAATTTCCGATGGCCTTTATGACACAAGCACCATTTGTTATTATTACCTCTTTTGATATCATCCCTTTTCACGCCACGAACCAAAGCACCTAGTTGGTCTCCAGCTTGAGCTTCATCCAGAGTTTGATGGAACATTTCAACTCCCGTAACAGTACTCTTGATGACTTGGTTGAATCCAACAAATTCACATTCATTTCCCTTCTTCACTACACCCCTTTCCAGACGCCCAGTGACGACAGTGCCCCGACCAGGAATAGAGTAGGTATGCTCTACAGGGAGCAAGAAAGGCTTGTCCAATTCTCTAACTGGGGTTGGAATGTAGCTGTCAACCTCCTTCAGCAGTTTCATTACCGCTTCAGCTCCAATTTCAGGTTGTTTTCCTTCAAGAGCGCAAAGAGCGGAACCGCGAATGACCGGGACTTTATCACCATCGAAGCCCATTTCCGTCAAGAGTTCTCTGATTTCCATCTCCACCAGTTCAATTGAATCCTGGTCAGCAGTGTCAACTTTGTTAATGAAAACTACCAAGTGTTCAACCCCGATCTGCTTAGCCAAAAGCAAATGCTCTCGAGTTTGAGGCATAGGACCATCATCTCCTGCCACCACTAAAATCGCACCATCCATTTGAGCGGTGCCGGTGATCATATTCTTGATATAATCGGCATGTCCAGGGCAATCAGTGTGGCCATAATGCCTACTTTCAGTTTGGTACTCGACATGAGCAACATTGATGGTGATGCCTCTGGCTTTTTCTTCAGGTGCATTGTCAATGTCGGCGTATTTTTTGGCCTGTGCCATTTTCTGGTCAGCTAGGACTTTGGTGATGGCCGCAGTCAGAGTGGTTTTGCCGTGGTCAACATGCCCGATTGTACCCACATTGCAATGGGGTTTTGTTCGCTCAAAGACTTTCTTTTCAGCATAGTATCGTTTTTGGATGTTAATCGACGGGATGGAATACTGCACCACCCTGCCATTCTTGATGGTCGCTACTTCGGAATTGAGAAGAATTTTCTTGAGCGACTGCCGAAATGCTGCAAGAAATGCAAGTTATAGGTTAGGTTTTGGTCGGAGGTGTGCTCATGAGTCTCATGACTGAAGTAACAACAAACTGCAGGCCGCTTACCAGGTGCCAAAGTACGTGCTACTATAAATGTTGCCATGATGGATTCGAGGGATGTGTGGTTTTCGTCGCGTTTTCTTTCCCGTACCTAGGGAAACCTTCAAGAAAAATTGACACTTTTTCTCGAGATGCCCAGTTCCCTGCCCCGCGTTTGCGTTGTCGTTATGTCACAATGACCCAATGTCAGATGTCAAAATCTGTCAGAATAAAGAAGTTGTCGGGAAAGTCGGGCCGTCGGCGCGGTGTTGCCAGATCTCAAAGACGGTTTTATCAATCGCCCGGTTGCACCACTGCAACTGCACAAGTAAAGTTGTACTTGCCAAAGTAACACTTAACGCAAGTTCCGCTTGAAAATCGTACTTATCTAACCTACGTTGCACCGGCCATGTTTAAGTTGCACTTGGTGTGACTTTGACTTATGTACTAAATACTTGACAGCATTGCAAAATTTCGGTATGGATCTCGGCGGTAGCTCGGTGGACTCCGTCTCTGGCTTCAAATAACCCAGAGGTCCGGAGTTCAAATCCCGCCGGCGCCGGCGCCGGGGCAGGTGACTATGGTCTCTTCTCTATGCGCTCTCTAGTACTTTGGCGTGTACGAGGGCGTGTACTAATACTAAACCAAGCGGTCACGTCGAAGGAAAAAGGGTGGAACGGAGCAAGTCACCGAAAAAAGGGCGCTAATAAGCATGTTCTTGATAAACCCAATAATAAAAAAACTGGTGTATTCAATTTTGCCAGCAAGTAAGTAACGGGTGTTTTCTTTAAATCTGGCGTCCAAGATATGCTGTGCTCCAGCCGAAAAGAGCCTCATTCGGCCGGAGCACAGCATACTTGACGCCAGATTAAAAAAAACCAGTCCATCTTCCCACCTTGCGGTGTGTCTAATAGGAAGCCTCGCCCAAAAAAAAGGTCTTCGCAGCAATAAATCATTTTGGTACATTATTACAAAAAGTAGGTACACATAAAACACGTACACACATCATACAATAAGAACTATCGTTATTGTTTTATTAGCTTGGAAACTGTTTGAAACTTGCTTGGCAAAAAATTAATAATGATGGTACCTCCTCTAAAACTTCAATGAAGTGATATCGAAACATATTTGCCAAATGTGACCTGAGATAAAATAAGTAGTTAATAATGCAAAAAAAGGCAATGAAATAAAAAGAGAAACCTTGAGAGAAACTGTATGTGACACGTAAGACTACCTCTCATCTGCGATTTGCGGTAAAAATGGGAGATTATTCAACTAGTTTAAAAGTTTGAAAGGCACGAGCAGAGCAAATGTTTGGAATATGACCTTTTCGATGTAGAAATTAGGGGTGAATAGTTTCATCTCCATCATACCTATTTCGTTAGTTAATACCATATTGTACCGTTTAGGGCAGTCTTAAGCCCATAACTCGGCTAGCCTGAACGGGTGCCTTGTTTTTTTTTGTAAAAAGCCAATATCTGATTATTTCTGTGAAAGCTCAGCTTTATACGAAAAATGCCCACCTCGTAAGTGATATAGAGCATTTTGCATAGTATGTATGAGTATGTATCCCCAAGACTAACCCTCCGCTCGTCGAGGTCATCACTCCGCCACACGAGATACCGAAACGAGAGACCTCATTTCTATCGGGCCTGGATCATTTAGGGGTTTCAACTCGACATCCTCGAGGGGGTTAAAACTCATCGTCGAGGGAACGCGACTCAGCATCCTGGAGGGGGTTCGAAACTCTTCGTCAACGGGTCCCAACTCGACGACTTGGAGAAGGGTCGAAACTCAACACCGGAAGGGCCTCGGCACATCGACCTGGCGAAGGGCTGGAACTCATCGTCGGAGGGCTCTGATTCGACACCTGGAGGCGGGTCAAGACTCAACGTCCAAGGGCTCTGCTCTGACACGACATCCTAGAGGGGGTTGCTACTCAGAGTAACAACTCAGCGGTCTCTAGTGCCTGGTTGCAGGAACGTGGTAGCTAATTTTGCGACGTAGCAAATTGAATCGGGTTGCAGGAACAGGGTATCAAACACGGTAGCTAACAGGCTGTGGCTAAGGTTGTCACACATTTGAACTACTTGCATCTTTTTATGCGTAGGTAAAGTACCTAAAATGTCTGATTCGACACTTAATTTTGAATTTTCCAACGTCTTCGATTTTTATTCTCTCGAGAAGACCAAGAAATAAAATAAAGTTGTAGTAAATAAGTCTTCTCCACTTGTTTTTTATATTGTTTACTCGAGTTTCGGCTAGTTGAATGTATAAAGCCATTTTCAAAACTAATGTGACATAGCATAGAATTTTATGTCTAAGTAATGATGTAACAATGAAGAATAGACGTAACAGGTAAAACCACGGTAAAACAACAAAAGAAAATGAAGGAGAGGATTATAAAATTGGGAGTAGAGCTGGTATAATGTAGATGTTGTCAAAATCGGTTTGTTCGTTGAGGAGGCTATCTGGATCAAGATTGTATTGTTTTTTTATTTGCAAAATTTCAGAAAATTCAATTAGGTATCTGTTGTCAAGTTTTTGGACTGGTTTTAAACAATTAAAAGCAAAATCATGACCTTCGGCAACTAACATGTCTTGTAAAGTTTGATTTTATATCGAACGCAGGTAGTTCCCTGCGGTGCTCATTTAGTCTAATTTTGAAAGATCTTATTGTGCGACCTATATATATTTTGCCGCAAGAACAAGTTAATTTGTAGACTCCACTAGAATTTAGAGGGTCAATGGGGTCTTTGGTTTTTACTAAATGGGAGCTTAAAGTGAAAGGTGTTTTGAAACTAATATTGATGTTAAATTGTTTAAAGAAACGTGAAATTGAAGTAGAGATGTTGCCAAAATAAGATAAAGAAAAATAAATTGTTGGAGTTTTTTCTTGAGTCAAGCTGAAATTGTTTTTTATTTGATGTTTTAATAGCTTTTTTCTGTAAAAAGATTCGAAGACTGCTTGGGGAAATGCATTGTTGGATGCAATTTGTCTTATGATATTGAGTTCAGCTGAAAAATCCTCAGGTGTAAGGGGAGTGTTGAAAAGCCGATGAATATAAGTACTGAGTGCTGAAAACTTATGAGTTTGATGGTGGCATGAATCGAAAGGAATTATGGTGTCTGTATATGTCGGTTTTCTGTGAATTTTAAAAACGTGTTTTGAATTAATTATAGAGATGTTTAGGTTCAAAAAAGAAATGTTGTTGTTGTTGCTTGTTTCAAAGGTAAAAGTGATATTATTATGTAATGAATTGAGAAATGAGAGGAAATCTGTTAGGTCTGACTGGTTACCTTGGAATAAACAAATGATGTCGTCTACGTATCTGTACCAGTAGATGATATGATTCTTGAAAAGGTTACTGGTAGAAATGAGAGTTATCTCTAGCCATGTCATAAAGATCTCAGCTAATAATGGTGAGAGTGGTGAACCCATACTCAAACCCGAGGTTTGTAAATATATTTTATTGTTGAATTTGAAGTAGTTTTGTTTTGTACAAGTATGTAGCATATTGAATAGGTTTCTGGTGTTTACATCATTTAAGCTGGAATTGAAGAGAATATCTTTGACTAGCTGTAAAGTATCGTTGACAGGCACAGATGGGAACAAGTTGACTACATCAAAAGAAACAAGAAAACTGTTGTTGGGGACTTTAATTAGACTTAGGTTTGAAATAAGGTTTGATGAATTTTTGATTGAAAAAGGTGATGATAATTCCAGGTTAGATGTTAAGATCCGATTGATGGTTTTGGATAGAAGATATGTTGGTGAATTCAATAGAGAAACTATAGGTCTGATGGGTATATCTTTTTTGTGAATTTTAGGTAGAGAATATAGCCGAGGAACTCAAAACTTTTATTTCAAGTAAAGTAAAGAAAAACATTTCTCAGATGACAAGATCGACCAGTAACAACACGGACAATTTGTCTATCAACATGTACCATCATACCATTCAAAATCTACAACAATTCATTTCAAATAATGATTTAATAGTATCCAAAGCTGACAAAGGAAACTGCGTCGTTCTGATGAATAAAACTGATTACGTCAATAAAACTGAAACATTCCTCAACACACCTTCTTTTGAAGTTCTCACTCAAGACCCCACTAATTCATACCAAAGAAATTTGAAAGAATGTTTGAAAAATTCATCCAACACCTTGTCTTTTTTCAACATCAACAAAAACTCTCTTGTTTATTCCAATCCAAGAGTTCCTCGGCTATATTCTAATATCACTTTTACCTTTGAAACAAGCAACAACAACAACATTTCTTTTTTGGACCTAAACATCTCTATAATTAATTCAAAACACGTTTTTAAAATTCACAGAAAACCGACATATACAGACACCATAATTCCTTTCGATTCATGCCACCATCAAACTCATAAGTTTTCAGCACTCAGTACTTATATTCATCGGCTTTTCAACACTCCCCTTACACCTGAGGATTTTTCAGCTGAACTCAATATCATAAGACAAATTGCATCCAACAATGCATTTCCCCAAGCAGTCTTCGAATCTTTTTACAGAAAAAAGCTATTAAAACATCAAATAAAAAACAATTTCAGCTTGACTCAAGAAAAAACTCCAACAATTTATTTTTCTTTATCTTATTTTGGCAACATCTCTACTTCAATTTCACGTTTCTTTAAACAATTTAACATCAATATTAGTTTCAAAACACCTTTCACTTTAAGCTCCCATTTAGTAAAAACCAAAGACCCCATTGACCCTCTAAATTCTAGTGGAGTCTACAAATTAACTTGTTCTTGCGGCAAAATATATATAGGTCGCACAATAAGATCTTTCAAAATTAGACTAAATGAGCACCGCAGGGAACTACCTGCGTTCGATATAAAATCAAACTTTACAAGACATGTAGTTGCCGAAGGTCATGATTTTGCTTTTAATTGTTTAAAACCAGTCCAAAAACTTGACAACAGATACCTAATTGAATTTTCTGAAATTTTGCAAATAAAAAAACAATACAATCTTGATCCAGATAGCCTCCTCAACGAACAAACCGATTTTGACAACATCTACATTATACCAGCTCTACTCCCAATTTTATAATCCTCTCTTTCATTTTCTTTTGTTGTTTTACCGTGGTTTTACCTGTTACGTCTATTCTTCATTGTTACATCATTACTTAGACATAAAGTTCTATGCTATGTCACATTAGTTTTGAAAATGGCTTTATACATTTAACTAGCCGAAACTCGAGTGAACAATATAAAAAACAAGTGGAGAAGACTTATTTACTACAACTTTATACTATACAACTCCATTTTGAGCACCATGGATCCCTTTATCAATAAGAAATAAAAGTTCCTCGAGACGTCGGGTCATTGCCGATCGAAAAAACCTCCTCGTAGATAAAACAAGTGAGTATGCCTTCACGTGCGTGACTCTCAGTAGCGCATTTTCTCAAAGAGGCATATTGTGAACGTAAAGAAATTTGGTTGAAGGAGAAACACCATTCCTTGCCCACTTTCTTCATTCGAAACTCATTGTGATATTGTGTTATCAGAATGGGGTACTTGCCAATGAAATAGATTTGAATGAAAATTCTTTCACTTATCAATATATTTTTTTGTTTGAGGGCGGGAGCTGGGAGCGGCGACTAATCAACAGTAGTCTATTCTTTTCCATTTTTAGTCGGCTATCCATATAGCGAAAGAATTAGATCGCTATGTCTTCGGGTTTATGTTTTCCATTTATCTCTTACTTTGAGGGCAGCGTGTGGGGGTGGCAGCATTCGGCAAAGTAACTGTTGCACAGTTTGAGTTAAGAGTTTCTAAATGTTTAGGGAAATATGACAATCAGTGAAAATTGTGAAAGTTGCATTTTTTTTGTTTGGGGGGCGGGAGCTGGAGGCGGCGACTAATCAAAAGTGGCCTATCTCTTCCAATTCTTAGTCAGCTATCTATATAGTGAAACAATTAGATCGCTATGTCTTTCAGGGTTATGTTTTATATTTATCTCTTACTTTGGGGGCGGCGTGTGGGAGCGGCAGAGTTTGGCAAAGAAATTCTTCCACAGTTTGAGTTGGGAGTTTCTAAATGTTTGAGGTAACATTAAAATGTGATTCAGTGGAAATTATTGAAAGTTGCACTTTTTTCTTTTGGGGGTGGAAGTTGGAGGCGGCGCCATGTCAAAGGTAGCCTATCCTTTCCCATTTTTAGTTAGCTATCCATATAGCGAAAGAATTAGATCGTTATGTCTTCGGGTTTATGTTTTTCATTCATCTCTCACTTTGAGGGCAGCGTGTGGGGGCGGCAGCATTCGGCAAAGTAACTGTTGCACAGTTTGAGTTGGGAGTTTCTAAATGTGAGGGAAATATGACAATCAGTGAAAATTGTGAAATTTGCATTTTTGTTTGTTTGGAGGCGGCAGCTGAAGGCGGCGGCTAATTAAAAGTGGCCTATATTTTTCCAATTTCAGTCAGCTATCAATATAGTGAAAGAATTAGATCGCTATGTCTTCAGGTTCATGTTTTACATTCATCTCTCACTTTGGGGGCGGCGTGTGGGAACGGCAGAGTTTGGCAAAGGAATTCTCGCACAGTTTGAGTCAAGAGTTTCTAAATGTTCGAGGTAACATTATCAGCTAAATCAGTAAAAATTGTTGAAAGTTGCACTTTTTTTCTTTTGGGGGCGGAAGCTGGAGGCGGCGCCATATCAAAAGTAGCCTATCCTTTTCCATTTTTAGTCAGCTATCCATATAGCGAAAAACTTAGATCGCTATGTCTTTGGGTTCATGTTTTTCATTCATCTCTTACTTTGGGGGCGGCGTGTGGGAGCGGCAGCGTTCGGCTGAGCAAATGTTGCACAATTTGAGTTGGCAGTTCTTAAATGTTTAAGGGAACATCTCAATCAGTAACATTTGTGAAAGTTGCACTTTTTATCGTTTGGGGGCGGAATCTGGGGGCGGCGACTAACCAAAAGTAGCCTATCCTTTCCCATTTTTAGTCAGCTATTTATATACCGAAAGAATCAGATCGCTATGTCTTCGGGTTTATGTTTTTCATTTTAAAGTGATTGGGGGCGGTTTTTAGCAGTTTTTTCATGTCGGCGGCGCATATTGAAGACGGAATGTTTCTTGGCTCACGTTTATAAGTGGCAGCTATGTATTATTCAAAAAATGAGAACACCAGAGCATCAGGTCTGGTAGAAAGTGCAATATTATGGTATTTCAAGTTTATCGGGGGCGGTTTTCTCTATGTTGGCGGCGCAATATAGACGTCCAATATAGCCTAGCCCTCCTTTGGGAGTGGCAGCTATGTAACAGCGAAAAAATTAGAAAGCTAGGTCGTGTAGTTTGGGAGGAGTTCGAGGAACGGACGGACGGACGGACGGACGGACGGACAAAGCGGTTGCAATAGCGATTTTCATCAAGATGGAAAATGCGCTAAAAATGTACTGCGCGGGCTGCGGGCTGTCAAAGTCAAAGAAGCGTCAAAAATTTTGAGGTAGACAGCATTATTTATTTCTTCTAGTTTTGAACAATAATATGCAAATTGCACTGAATTAAGGCATAAATCCATCCTGCACAGGCTCTCGATCAGGTGAATATGGCAAACTGCCTCCGTAGATGCTATTATGTTGATCAACAATTCCAGGGGTACGATTCTAGAGTTATTCGAATGATTTTTCGTATACGAATCTCCTTGGTTTCGTGTGTATTTAGGCTGTCGGAAAGGAGAATTCGCATACGAAAACTTTTCGAACAGGTTCGAGAATCGCACCCCAGGTTCAGGCGATGGGAGTTACAGACTGAAATTGCGAACACTTGCTGGATGCCTCCACGAGCACGAGCCTTGTACCTCCGGCGGAAACAAAGCTGTTGTTTACACCAAGAACGCGGACCTCCTTATTGCAAAGCATTGCTCAGTCAAAGTATTAGTGCTCCGGTGACAACGATGAGTTACAGGAGTACTGGGACTGTGATCTTGTGACGAAACTTGAACAATCCTGGGCCGCTAGTGACACTGTATCAAGAATGTGTCAAGGTGATGTCCAGTGCTGATTCAGTAGCTCCAGAACAGCTTTTGATAGCAGGAAATACTGCAGGAGCCGTTTGCATGAGCAACAGCGAAGAAATTGAGAGGAAGGAAACTGAATTCTGGATTTGTCAAGTTTTTCCTTGGTACGAAAATAAATCTCACACAGTGAAAATGGCTGCCTCTTTTCTCTTGTCTTAATTCAAACCTAATCCCGCAGAATCTAATCAAAAAAAATCCGTTCGGCCTGGATAACTGGTTGCCTACAGCCACTACCCAAAATTTTCAAATTCTGATCAATGAATCGAAACTCAAACGTACACTTGTGCTTGCTTTTTTATCTTCTCCCGTGCGTCTTTTTCCATGCACAAGCACAATCCAGCTTAGCTTTCCATTTCCAAATTTGATTCAATTTTCCGTTTGACAAATAATGTCAGCCGTCACTCTAGACACGTCTCTGTTTACGCCGTCAAATAGCCTACCATTTGATACCGAGTTTGGTACCGAAGCTAATTTGCGACGGAGCAAATTTGAGTTTCTTGCAACCGGGGGTAGGAAGGTCAAAACTCAACCTGGAGGGTTCTCGACTCAACGTGCCCCCAAGGGGACCAAAACACGTCTCCAAAGGGTTCCAACTCGACTCTCTTCAGGGGGCCTTGAAGACGCATCAGCCGGGGAATCGACTCGTCATCCTCCAAATGGGCTGGGACTCATCATTGGGGCTTCAACGCTTCGGCCTCTAGGAGGGTCGCGACGCAAAATCAACGGGTTATAACTCAGCTTCCTCGAAGGGGACTAAAACTCTTCGCGAACAGACCCGCAGAAGCACTCAGCAGCGGACGTGACAAGTCGGGAGCGGACGGCAGCCCAGGAGGATTGGCCCAGCCCAGGTACCACGGTCAATCTCCGGCGATACTCTCCATTCCCAGCAATTCGGAATATTTTTTCGCATCCAAAACCATCGCGAACGGCGTATAGTCGTAAAATTCCAATGGGTAATTTGATCCACCGCGCTGGGACCGCCGCGTGCTGACACGTGAACATTGGATGATGCCGGGCGGCGAGCGGGCAGCGCGGAGCGTCAAAACAGCAGGAGTACGGCACGCCAGCAACTGGCTGGGTTGAAGTGCGGGTGCTTTACCCCATAAGCGCCAATTCGCCATTTCATCGGACGTCGAGCAGAGTCGATTGTTGAATGTCGATGAGAAGCAAGTAAATTATGTAGTTGAGCTTCGCGGGATTTACACGAACGAATTAAATAACTAGCGACATCTTTTAATGATGCCTTGACTCTGAATATCCACATTCTTATACCTCGATTTCAGGGCTTTGAATTTTTTTTCCTCCGGATTATCTTCAGCCCGCCAAATGCGGGTGGCTTCAACATTTTCGAATTCCAAAAATTATTTTTTCAAAACTCAATTTTTTTTTATTTTGAAAATATCTATCGGCTCAAACCAAAGTACATCCTTGTAGCTCTCCAAAAATGATGGAATGATAGATTTCTGTCAAGGAATAAACTCAGACGGATTAATTCCGCAACGCCTCATTTTACCAATTTAACTCCGTCCTTAAATCACACGCAATTTGTAACAGAAGCAGCCCCCAGTTTGCACGTCACGTGCATTTGTTTGTTAACCTCACCGGCAAGTCCGACAACCTACATGATGCTCAAGCCTCGGCTCAAGCGAAACAGATCCCCCTCCATAAAAAACTTTCCCTTCACGATAATTCAAAAAAGAAAAAACTGTGCTGGTGGAACAACTTTTTTCGTAGTTTCTGAATATGTCAAGTATAATTTTCCTTTTCGTGCTTGCATTTTTCCTAAACATCCTGTATCTCATCAACACAAACCAAACGATGCACATCATTTGTATTCTGTTTATATACGAGTAAATGCATGACACTTCTAAAATTTCTTCGGAAAAAATTAAAAAATTCACAATGACGTCTCAATTTTTTTTTTGAGAATGATGAATTTTCATTCAAGTATATTAACGATATTTTGTTTCACTTTTAAATGACATGAAATGACTTAAAATAACTGAAAATAAAAAATCCGGGACATATCTGATTTCTGAAATAATCCATATCATTCTAAAAAAATATATTTTTTTAAATGCCATTGCAAATTTTTAAATTTTTCTCAGAATTTTTTTTGGAAGTGTTATGCATTTTTGTAATTAGGATAACAATGTGCATCAATTGTGTTGATAAAATACAAGGGTGTTTCGTAAAAATGCAGAAAAATACGACACCCTGTAACTATAAGGCACAAAATGGAAAATTCCCAAAAATTTTGTCTTACGACCCGATTTTTGATTGGGGATGTTCCCACACAAAAGTCCGTTGGTGTTATTCCTGTACCTTTTGACGTAAATGTTGGCCCTTTTTCGAAAATTGACAAGCTCATACCAGCGTAAAGCCCCCGGTCTGACATGTAAGACAAAGACATTTTTAAACAACATTATCAACGCACATCAAACCTTTACCGTCAGTTCCACAAAAAAAGATGATCAGCGATCGGGCTGATTGCAGCTGATAGAATCATATGACGTCACCGATCACACACTTGTTGACTTCAACACTAGTCGTTACTAGGACTTTTCCACTTACCATACCTGGATCATTGTATCCTGGATTCACCATAGCAATGAATACTGGCTGTTGGCTGATGTTGAAATTAACAAGTGTGTGATCGGTGACGTCGTCATGAATCCACGTTTATCATCACGTACATCACTTCAGCGCATACATGAGAACGCATACCTGCAGAGCGCGGTAATTTCAATTTTGACGCACGAAGAGTCACTGTCAATGGCAACTGTCAATCAATAATCGAAATGTAAACAAACAACAAACATAACCTTCTCCTAACCATTCAACATTTAATATTGTTCAGAATGAAATGTTACGTGCCGTATAGCAGAAAGACGCAGAAAAGATTCAGGTGATACGATCGTATCGAAACACATTGAGCTGCAAGGCGATCGACGAAACAAGAGCGTTATTTGGTTAGGTCTGTCGAAATGTCAAATCGACGTCAAGCGCTGTCAGCTGAAATTTGCGTGACATTACACACGGACACCGTATTACAGTGTTGTCAACTTGTTGTCGTGATATAGATATGGCAACGTCCTACTTTCACAGGTATGCGCAGAAGCCTTTCGGGAAACGTGGATTCCGATTATTGTGTTTGCTGGACTGTAAGGCAGAATATCTGGCTTACTGGGCCAGGTACAGACAGCGGGACACATCAATGGAAAACACAGAGAAAGAGGATTTTTCTTCCTCTAAAGTATTTTGTTTTGTCGGTCATGAATTTTCAAATTCTTGTAGCTCGCCCGATTAAAACTGCATTTTCTTGTAGACTAGAGCACCTACAAGCATCGGCGCCCCCTCAAAAGAAAGCTAAAGGGTCAGGCTTCCCCCCAATTGAGACTTTTTTTGTTGTCTTGATATTTTCTGAGAAAATCGCTCTGGGTTGTTTTAGCTGGGACACCTGCATTATCTTTTTTTTTTGGGGTACCCAAAAAACCTGGGTTAAAATCATGTACTTATATGCCGTTCACGTTTTAAATTCAGTAGAATTACTTTTTGGGCCAAAATTAAAGTGACAAGCTGGGGCCTACGCGCTACGGCTGATGGCACCTGCAAAGTTTTGGAGCCAAACTATCAGGAGCCATCAGTCCTATATCCTCCCAGCGCCCCACCTTGTCACTTTATTTTTGCTCCAAAAAGTCATTCTACTGAAAATAAAAAGGGAATGGGATTAGGGGTACCAACCGTACTCTTTAAAGAGTACAGGTACTCTTTTTGAGGTAAAAGAGTAGCGTACTCTCACTTTTCCCATTTTGGAGCCAAATGTACTCTTTTTAATTTATCCGGACAAATTTTTCCCATTCTCTTTTTTCTATTGCGTACCTACTGCTGTAGATTCAAGACACAATGAAGACCAATAATCTCAGTCCAGTGCTTTGACTACTGTGCAGTGCGATATTGGTGATATTGATAGCTGTGTCATACTGTCAGTAATGTAACCACTAACCAAAGCTCCTTGTACCCAGGGCCGTTCCTAACAGGGCGTTCAAGGCGTGCGACGCACGCGGGCGCACTTTGCCAGGGGCGCAAAAACTCGACCGACTGAAAAAAAATCAAAAAAAGCGCTTTGCGCCCCCCGCTATAGCCGGGCGGCGCTTCAGCGCCCGATGTGAAAACCAATTATACCAATACGAAGCAATTTTTCGCTGTTAAGCTTAGTTTATAGTCGACGCAAGCGGAAACGAAACCGCATACGGTTACGCAAACGGTAGCGTAATTACGTAAGCAAGTCGTAGAAAACCGTATCACAAGACAAAAACAATCACGGACCCCGGTAACTATGACAGCCAGCCCCGGCCCAGATGAGGAAAATTAACAGAATGCAAAGAAATGGCCCAATCCTTAGTAGCACGAGCACGCGAACGTTCATTTGGTTTTCGGTTCGAATTGAACCTTCCGTGTCGAATGGCTAAGTTACCGAATGTTTCGCGAATCTTCTTCGCTAACGAATGCCAATCCTTCTAATTCGCTAGAAGTGAAGGCTTCTACCTAACAAGTAGAAGTTACTAATAACGACACAAAAAACTGATCGACAGAATGTCACAGATGGATGATTTTTTGAAATTTTCTCCAAGGCGCGAGTCGTTTGCATTCTGGAAAATTCAAGGTGCGTGGTGCGTACAGCAAGGCTAATGGATCATCTTTCAGCATCTGGATAACTCTTAAGCTTTATTCTCAGGACAAAAGTGTAAAATGTCATTCATCTGTCGTTCACTTTCATGTGTCGGCAATAGGTAGTAGGTATTTACTTGTGATCCCTGAAAGATAATGAAAAGTTTCCCAGCAAAAATGCAAAAATATATTCGAAAACCCAAGATTCATTGATATCCTGGATAATTATGGTTTTTTCAATTCATTCACTGAATTGTTATTTTTTGTAAGATTTATGTCTGTTGAAGCTGTATTATAACACTACACAATTTCTTGTACAATCTGCCAAAATAGTGTCAAAAAACAATGAACTTGATTGTTTATTTGACAGATTGTACAAGAAGTTGTACAAGAAATTGTGTAGTGTAATACAGCTATAATTCAGCTATTATTACTACGTTTCCATGGAGAATTGAAATTGATTTGAAAACGGTGTCGAGATTGAATACGGTAGTGTTCACATGAGTGGGTCGAACTCGGTATTCAAATCGATTTGAATTCTGTTTACATATCTGTCATGTAAGTCAAACCCTAACCTAAAACTATCCCAACCTAACGTATCAGAGAAAGTGCAAGTACTCTGCAAACTGCAAGTGTGCAGAAGGCAGAAGTGCAGACAACAGGTGCAAGTATGAATGCGACCCTCGATGCGACCAGAACAGCGGTTTCACTCATTGCTATGTATCAGTTTCTGTTTGTTGATGTTTCGATCCAATCCGATTGGGTTTCCATGAGTATTATTTCGATCCGATCCCGATACGATCCCAGAATTTGCCGAATCGACCTTGAGACTCAAATCGATTTGAATACGATGGTGCAAGCGTTTACATGCAGTTTTCAATCCCGATACCGTTTTCAAATCGATTTCAATTCTCCATGGAAACGTAGTATACCGTCCGTTTTTTTTTCTAGGGCCCAGCTTATAGCGCCTTTATTATGGGTTTTACACCCAACATATTATATATTTTTGAAATCAGAAGAACAAAATCTTTCGATTGATGGTATGTCAAATTATTTTTGACAGATGTCATTTTTTGACAATTGACGGAATAGTACTTGTGACACACCATTTTAAAGCCCATAAAATTCTTAGGAGAACTGTGTTTTCATTTCTAGAATAGGATGTCTTTTACAGCTTCTGGAGGTCTTTGAACAGGAAAAATTGTTAAAATTCAGAAATACCTACTCAATAATTAATAGGTATTTTTAATATCAACTGATGATAATATTCTGATTTTAAATCTTCCAAATCAGCGGGAGATTCTATAAACACCTCATCTTTCAGATAGGCTCATAAAAAAATCGAGGGGGTCATACCTGGCCACCTCGGATACTATCGCGTTGGGCTGGCAGTTCCAATTCACCGGTCGTTGAATCTCTCATTCAAGGAACAAGGAGACGGTCATTTCAAAGAACTTCTTCAGGACATTTTTCATTTCATTGTGATTATTTATAGATTATTATCATTAGTTATTATCAAAAATACCTGTTTTGCCTACTTACGTACTTATTGAGTATTTCTGAATTTCAACAGTTTTTCCTATTTGAAGACCTCCAGAAGCTGTGAAAGACATTCTATTCCAAAAATGAAGACATAGTTTTTCTCAGAATTTAATGGGCTTCAAAATGATGTATCACAAGTACTATTCTGTCAATTGTCAAAAAATGACATCTGTCAAAAATAATTTGACATACCATCAATCGAAAGATTTTATTCTTCTGATTTCAAAAATATATAATATGTTGGGTGTGGAACCCATAATAAAGGCGCTACGCGCTGGGGCCTAGAAAAAAAAACGGACGGTATATAACTTTTGTAAAAAATAGAACAGTGACTTGGATCCTGAATTCTTTAATTTTTTTGGTCGAGTATAGAATGGTGGAGGGGGGCGCAGACTAGAAGCTTTGCACACGGGCGCTCAAACCCCTAGGAACGGCCCTGCTTGTACCTATTGTCACGTTCGCACGCAATCACGCATGCGGCCAAAATCCAAGAATATGTGGAATTTTCTTAATTTCAATCAACTATATTTTTGTTTATATTTCACTTTTCCGTTGTGTTCTACATGGGGACGACATCATATTATACAATATGCAATACATGCGAAACGGTGGATTCTTATGTGAGAATATCGCAATATTTTGATTATCAATTGTCAAATTTGAAGGGTAAGTAAATCCTTCAAAAATTCGAATTTGACGAATGTCACCGAATTTTTTTGCGAATATCTTTAAATGGGAATCCGCCTCAAGTCTTCATGGTATTCAAAATTAACTGATCACGCCCCTTTTCCCAAAAAATTTTTGCCTGCGGCGCTATTTCGCTCACTTTGCTCACACTGTACTCTTTTCGTCTGGTTTGAAGATGGTAACCCTAAATGGGATATACTTACCTTATTAATCTTATTATGACGTAATTTGAGCCTCCAATTCCCTGTCAGTCAGTTTTTTCGGAATAGGTATTTCAGGAATTGCTCATGATTTTCTGAAACTGTTGTACCTACCTAGGATGTCCTTTGATGCGTGAAAAATTGTAAATATACGTTATACCGGGTGATCATTTGAAAACTATCCAACCCCAATAACTTTTGACTCCTAGTGAAAATTCCTTCGAGCAAAAACAGGTCGATTTTTATATCGAGGGGGACGTCTGAAACATACATCGGGAAATTTCTATCTTCAGCCCCTTCGCCCCCACCTACCTCAACTTGAAAATTTCAAATAGCACTACCTCTTTTGCGATACATCAATTTGAAGAGAATTAAATTCTCTTCTTGAAAAAATATTGTTCAAATTCTCAACCCCACCCCCCATTTTCCAAAAATTCTTTGAGCGTCCAATCAAATATTCTTGACACCTTAATTCTTCTCAATGCAGTCGATGTCATCGTGCATAGCATCGAGAGAGAAAAATTTCTGTAGAAAAATGTTCACCAAAATTTACCCCCTAGCTTCCTCCACCGCCATTTAAAAATTTGAAACAACACCACCTACTTTGTGACACATCAAAGTGAAGGTGATTAAATTTTCTTTCTGGAAACCTTTTTATCAAAATTTTCAAAACCCCCCTTCTCCTCCTAAAATCTCCCAATATTCAATTAATAGGAGGAGAAACGGAAAATTTTGAATAAATTGTTTTCGTGAAGAGAATTCAATTCCCTTTAATTCGATGTATCACAAAGTAGGTGATTTCATTTGAAATTTTGAAGTTGGGGTGGGTGGGGGCGGAGGGACTGAAGAAAGAAATTCCCCAATGTATGTTTCAGACGTCCCCCCATAGACCCCTCAATATAAAAATCGACCTGTTTTTGCTCGAAGAAATCATCACTAGGAATCAAAAGTTATTGGGGGTGGATAGTTTTCAAATGATCACCCGGTATGTGCCTATTCATTTGAATCTATCTGGTTATTTGGTTCTAATTTCTAAATTTAAAATTCCAGAATGTAGGCTTTTGATCTAAATATTATTCACTCATCATAACTAACCCTGATTGTGATTGAGCCAAAATAGCTGGAAAGGACCATATCTGCATTACATTTTACAGCCAGGCTTGCCAGCAGATACAAGATCTGTAAGGAGAAGTCGTAGGTACCTAGCTCAATCAACATTAAATGCAAGGAGGAGGAGAACACTTGACGATAATATTTGCTATAAATTTGAAGTGTTTAACTCGCTCAGTTGCATTAGGTATCTCTTTTGTTTTGATTCTGGGAAGCTTAGGTATGTGTCATGGGGGTCGGGTCATGTGTATTAGGTACTTCCTACAATATTATACTGGGTGTTCGCGTGAAAATTTACCTATACGTACTGGAAGTAATTTTCACAATTTTCAAGATTTAGATTTCCAATATGACACTATTGATCAGAGACGCAGGGGTCGTAAGTAGGTAAGCGGAAGTGCAGCCGTCTGACTGGACCAGGCCGTTTTACCCCCAGCTACCCCAAATTTCTTTTCAAATGGCACCCGTATTTTTTTCTGGACTAGAATTTTATTTTCAATATAGATGCAGAAACCAAAAAAAATGTCCCTCCAAAACTTCTCGAGACGATATGACCTTCAGAGTTAATTTTGATCGGTTTCTTTGTCCTTCTTTATGTATAGTACTGTGGCGCTTTTCTTGAGGAAACAGGCGGAACGTTTAAAAAAAAAAATTATACGACTGCGTTGCATAAACGTTGCATTATACGACTATAATAAAAAAATAGTTTAATTTCGTCCTGTTTCCTCAAGAAAAGCGCCACACTTCAGAGTTAAAAGTAAAAACAAATCATTGCTCAAATGTTATCTCGCCAAAAATGTACAGCTGTTGAAATGATCATGAATTTTTTTGAAAATTCACGGTGGATGTCGAGAAATGATATTTTTTAAAAAACTAACCCTCCAACCTTTACAACTCTCGGTTTTCAATTGATTTTTCAACAGCGATATTGAACGATAGTGCGCAGGAATATCGTTGTGATGACTGAATAAAAAACTCAAGTCAAGTTCCCCTAACCACCCTTCAATCATCAATATTATTGAGAAATCGGGTATCGTCAAGGGTATACATATTATAGAAGGCTATTTTTGATGAATTTTCAAGAAATTATATGCTCATAACAGCTTTACATTGGCGAGATAACATTTGAGCAATGATTTATTGTTTTAACAAATTCGAAGGGTACATCACAAGTTTTTTAAGAAACTTTTTTTGGTTTTTACAAGTAAAGTACGCAACAATAAAAGTGTCACCCTGCAAAATTTGACCTGACTTTGAAACTGGAGAGCTCTGGATTGCTACGAGCAATTCAAATAAATTCTTATACCTTCACTAGCCCAATCCTTCAGCTATTGATGCACATCTTTACAAAAGATAAGATACTTCACATAAAGTTTTTACAGGTGTTCAATAAACCGGTGCAAAATTCCTAAAAGTTTGACATGCTCGCCCGCTTCAGCAAAAAGCGCTTTTTTCTGTATTTCAAAACCGTAGACATGAAGGTAGACCTCATACCTCGGGACCCTTTTTCATTTAAAGTTTATCTCTTTTATTTACAGGGTGACCTCAAAAAGTCAACTTTTTGTTATTACAGTAATAACTCTTTTCCTCGTTGACCAATTTTTAAAATTTTAGGACCGTTAATATTAAACGGTAGAAATGCCAGAGAATCAAAATTAACTTAAGACAAACATCAAGAATACAGAGTTGCATCAAAAGTCATCAAAACCTGAACTGCTCTTGGAATCTGGGTTGGGAAGAGAATTGATTGAAAATCAAATAAACTTCAAAAGGACCATTGACTCTGAACACTTTAAGATGTCTTTTTCTTGTATAAGAGTAGCATTGTTAATGAATTGACCATATTATTTATTCAGAGCGCAGTCGCAGATCGGGGAGAGAGACAACCACATGTGCTGGGTTGAAACTCCCATAAGAATACCTATGCATGTTGAATGACTTTGTAAAATGATCAATTCAAGGTGCAAATTGACAATTTCAACGAATGTATAACATAGCAAGTGTGTAAAAAGAAACACCTGATCTACTTTTCACCATAATGAAATGGAAAATCTTGCTGTGAAGTTTATGCGAAGCAATTTAGAATGGGGTTTTTGAATCCAAAACAATTTCAAATTACCCGCCATATTTTATTGCACAACTCCCGCTAACGAGAATTTTGACAGCGCTTGAAAGCGAACCGAGCGTCAGCCGTCACGTAATAGTATGGTTAAAAATGTTAAAACGTCCCAAGAATCAAGAAAACACCTTGAAATCGTAAATTCTGACAGCGACAGCAAAGTTCCGTTTTCTATGCATGCTGTGGCGCGCGAGATCTTCTACTGCAGTGCGCATGGTCACAGGCACATACCTAACTTACAAATGACTAGTGGAAGGGGAAAGTGAGAATAAATCATATGGTCTATTAAGGAACCAAATTTTAGAACTGCTTGTTTTCCGAGGAGAAACTGGGGTCGCATTCGTAAGTAAGTCACAACTGTTGTGGAGCACTTCCACGCGATTGGTCGAAATTTCAATTTTAACCAATGGCGTAGAAGTGCTCCACAGCTGTTGTGACTTACGAACGCGGCCTGGGCCTTTGTTCACCTGGAATTGTTGGTAACCATCGTAACGAATATCGAAACAATCACAGGCTGGTCTGTCACGGTTTGTCATTGATTGTTATGATCATCCATGGTTATGATTTTCGTTACGATGGTTACCAACAATTCCAGGTGAACAAAGGCCCAATTATTACTCCTCGGAAAACAAGCACTGGTAATTTGGTTCATTTATCAACAATTCTACTCCTATACAAGAACAAAACAGCTTAAAGTGTTCAGAATCAATGGTCGATTCCAAGGTTACTTATTTGATTTTCAATCGATTCTCCTCCCAACCCATATATTCCAAGAGCTGTTCAAGTTTTGGTCACTTTTGATGCAAACGTGTATTCTTAATGTTTGTCTTGAATTATTTTGATTTTCTGGTATTTCTACCAGAATCCTTAGCTTTAAAATGAGCCTAAAATTTCAAAAATCCGCCAACGAGGAAAAAAGTTATTACCTACTGTAATACCAAAAAGTTGACTTTTTGAGATCATCCAGTAAATTAAGATATAAACTGGGAATGAAAAAACGGTCCCGAGGTATGAGGTTCTACCTTCATGTCTACGGTTTTAAAATCCAGAAAAAAAAATTGCTGAAGCGGGAGCATGTCAAACTTTTTGGAATTTTGCACCTGTCCATTGAACACCCTGTAAAAACTTAATGTGGAGTACCTTATTTTTTGTAAAGATGTGCATCAATAGCTGAAAGATTGAGCTAGTGGAGGTACCTATAAGAATTTATTTGAATTGCTCGTAGCAATCCAGAGTTCTCCAGTTTCAAAGTCAGGTCAAATTTTGCAGGGTGGCACTTATTTTCTTGCGTACTTTATATTCAGAATGGCATTGTTGTTCAGAAAAAAATAAATGAAAAATAGGGGTGCCATTGAAGTAAAAAAGTTATTAGAGTTCCTGAGGGTGAAACGGCCCGGTCGTCAGACGGCACTTACGCTTACTTACAACCCCCGCGTTGCTGATCAACATCAGTTATTGTAGAATAGTATTTATTTATTTACAAACGCACTGACGTTTTCATACATGTATCAAACTGTCAAACTGTCCAAGGAAATAAAAATTTTATGATATGATATGATATGATATATGATAATAATATGAGTGTCAAAATGAAAATTTATACCTTGAAAATTGTGGACATTATTTCCATCATTTGTAACTTACATATTATTTTAAAACAATTCTAATCTAATGCAATTGACACATTGAAAGGAAAAAAAACTGATCAAGCAAGTTAGTAGGTAGGGTACGGTACAGTTTATATCTTGCCTTATTACATACGATTTTTATTTTGATTTTTCTTAGTTTTGTGAGTTCAGTTTGTTATTTTGTTGACGTAAAAACATAAAAAAATAGCCGTTTTACGTGATCACAACATAAAGAATGTATATCGATCGCTCCTTGTAGCTTCAGCGGGTGCTTTCGTATCACCGTATTTGTCAGTTATTCCGTGGTATGACTCCAACAGTCGTCCATTGGCTCGCGAGCGTGAATCCCTGGCCCCCACTACAAATTAATAATACGGCGCCTGTGTAAACGCAGGAACACGATAAATGAGCCACCGGTATCGCGTTTTGGGTTTTCTGCTCTGAGAACGAGCGGTTCAGTAGGTTTGGGTCTGTGTCAGCTTCTGGTCACAGTACGAACGATTCGACTAAAGCATGAGCAGTGGTCTTGACATCCTGAGCGGGTCGTTGCGGGTGCGTAACAGTGCGATAGTGTGCAACGGGCCTTACTCCTTTTGCAACCCCAGTGAGATTTCGATGTGCACGAGCCTGATGTCTCCAGAGACCATCAGGCTTCTACCTCCAAACACCGAGACGGTGCAGACCAAACCTTTTCCCATCAGAGGTGAGTTTGTCTTGCACGTGACGAGAGCATGGTCATGAAAAAAATAGAAACCAAAATCTGCTGTCTGCTTCCAAGACTTGTAAAAATCATTGAGGGTGGCGGTGAACAACCATTAACCCAGAATCCCTCTAAACAGTATATTCTACCACTGCAAGCTCTCTCTGACCACAGCTTTATTAAATACTAAGTAGGTATAATGTTCCTTCAAAATAAGAATGTAGGTAATCTGAATTACTACTGTAGGTAATTCCTTCTCAGTTCTGTTGTTTCATCAAATCCACTCCAATAATTCTCGAAAACTGGAATGACCCAGTGAGGAGTAGGTAGTTAGTGAAGAGCGGCATTGTTGTACACATACACCAGCTGTTTGCAAAATGTCAATGTCAGGTCAGGTGACGCCGGCGCCACTTTCCTCCCCTATCCCCTATCTTCGATTGTTCAACAAGAGCACGTGCCGCCGCTTTCGGTTAGGTAACCGGAAAATCGCTCTCGCAGTAGCACGTTTCAGGCATGAAACCGCGTGGTCGTTATTTACGAGCGATTTTAATTCGGGTACCTACTTTACCGCGCCGCTGTTGCACCGTTACGAAATCCTAACTTGCAAAGTACCTACTCCCTAAATTTAGAAAATAATAATAATGTAGGTACTAGAGTAGTTAGTTACTGACTTAACTAATAACTCTAATATAGTAGGTACCTACGTACCGACTCAATGTTTTGATTTTGATTTGATGTAAAAATTTTATTTGGTGAGAAGCGAGGTGAGAAGTTGTAGCAAAGTAGGTACCTACCTACCTACATTCTATCTACTTGCCTTCTGTTCCTGGACGCCCTCCATAGAAAAGAGATATTAATACGGCTCGATCCTATTGACTAAACACATCGATTTATCAAGCTAAAAATTTAATTGTAGCATGGGGGCATGTTAGGGTCAAAAGGGGCTTTGCCGTGTACCGTGTGCGACTTCGTGAAGATAATATGGAACTCCTACCTTAATCGATTTCTGGACCATCGATGGATCATGAAAAATTATGCTGGAACATTGACGTCTGCTGCAGGCAGATTTGGTGGAGGCGCCAATATGGGCTCCGTTGGGTATTAAGAAATCGGCTGTGCTGTACCTACCTAGTTTGTTTTTCAACAGCTTTCAACACTCAAAACGTCTTGTAGACAAAAACAAGTGAGTATGCCTTCACGTGCGTGAGTCTCAGTAGCGCATTTTCTCAAAGAGGCATATTGTGAACGTAAAGAAATTTGGTTGAAGGAGAAACACCATTCCTTGCCCACTTTCTTCATTCGAAACTCATTGTGATATTGTGTTATCAGGATGGGGTACTTGCCAATGAAACAGATTTGAATGAAAATTCTTTCACTCATCAATATTTTTTTTGTTGAGGGCGGGAGCTGGAGGCGGCGACTAATCAAAAGTGGCCTCTCTTCCCATTTTAGTCAGCTATCTATAAAGCGGAACAATTAGATCGCTATGTCTTAAGGGTTATGTTTTACATTTATCACTTACTTTGGGGGCGGCGTGTGGGAGCGGCAAAGTTTGGCAAAGAAATTCTTCCACAGTTTGAGTTGGGAATTTCTGAATGTTTGAGGTAACATTAAAATGTATTTCAGTGGAAATTATTGGAAGTTGCATTTTTTTTCTTTTGGGGGTGGAAGTTGGAGACGGTGCCATGTCAAAGGTAGCCTATTCTTCCCCATTTTTAGTGGCGACTAATCAACAGTAACGTAAACGTACCAACGCCTGACACTGTGCCTTAACCTGACACCTTTATTTATTTCATGGAAAATAGACAGAATTATTGGCTTTAGACCTATTCTGTTCAAATGTTGGGGTATGCAAACATTTTACTCAAGATTTTTCATACAGTAGAGTTAGCAATACTAATTTTGAAATGTCTACGGCCGTTTGAAGGGTAGCGCAACAGTTGATACCAGAAACACTAATATTTCTGCTAAGATTTTGTCAAATTGAAATAGTTTGTGAAAACGTGAGTTTGGTTAATTTTCGTGAAACATTCATATAGCATTGCTGCATATTGATGAAGAAAGATGCTGTTACATCAATTCCAGGTGATTTCAGAGTTCTATGGTAATAATAGGGGGTGTCAGCTATTGGCACTAAGAAATATAGACAAGTCCAATGCCTGACAATAAGTGTGTCAGCTCCTGGATAATGAAAAATGAACGCAGTAATAGACCCTATAACAAAGATTCAATGAGCTTATGCTGGTGTAAAAGTTTCATATTGATATCTTCAGTGGTTCCAATACCTGAGGCCCTAGGTCAGCCACTAGCTTCATTAGTGTCAGCTACTAGCAATGATAGATATTTACAGATTCCATACTTCCAGCCTCGCTTCTAGCTATATAACTAACTGGTATTTAACTTGTTATCAGTTCAATAGAAGTCTCTATTTTGCAGTTCATCTACTGCTGTTCCTCTGAATATCATATCTGGGCTGTTTACATGTGGGTCAGGCATTGGTTCTCTTGAAGTCAGGCTTAGGGCCAAGTCAAGAGAAGCTATGTCAGGTACTGGACAAAAAAAATCAAATTTTTAAAATCTTCTAAACAAAAACATGAGGCACGTTTCACCGTAATCATCAATGTTATATCATGAATGTTATCTGCTCTAATTATTCCACATTCGAAATGCACCTAAAGTCCTTCTGAATCATTTCTAGATAAGAAAATATACAAAGATGGCCCTTAAGGTGTCAGGCATTGGTACGTTCACGTTAGTCTATTCTCTTCCATTTTTAGTCGGCTATCCATATAGCGAAAGAATTAGATCGTTATGTCTTTGGGTTTATGTTTTTCATTCATCTCTCACTTTGAGGGCAGCGTGCGGGGGCGGCAGCATTCGGCAAAGTAACTGTTGCACAGTTTGAGTTGGGAGTTTCTAAATGATAGGGAAATATGACAATCAGTGAAAATTGTGAAAGTTGCATTTTTTTTTGTTTGGAGGCGGCAGCTGGAGGCGGCGGCTAATTAAAAGTGGCCTATATTTTTTCAATTCCAGTCAGCTATCAATATAGTGAAAGAATTAGATCGCTATGTCTTCAGGTTCATGTTTTACATTCATCTCTCACTTTGGGGGCGGCGTGTGGGAGCGGCAGAGTTTGGCAAAGAAATTCTTGCACAGTTTAAGAGTTTCTGAATGTTCGAGGTAACATTATCAGCTAAATCAGTGAAAATTGTTGAAAGTTGCACTTTTTTTCTTTTGGGGGCGGAAGCTGGAGGCGGCGCCATATCAAAAGTAGCCTATCATTTTACATTTTTAGTCAGCTATCCATATAGCGAAAAACTTAGATCGCTATGTCTTCGGGTTCATGTTTTTCATTTATCTCTTACTTTGGGGGCGGCGTATGGGAGCGGCAGCGTTCGGCTGAGCAAATGTTGCACAATTTGAGTTGGCAGTTCCTAAATGTTTAAGGGAACATCTCAATCTGTAACATTTGTGAAAGTTGCACTTTTTATCGTTTGGGGGCGGAATCTGGGGGCGGCGACTAACCAAAAGTAGCCTATCCTTTCCCATTTTTAGTCAGCTATTTATATATCGAAAGAATCAGAACGCTATGTCTTCGGGTTTATGTTTTTCATTTTAAAGTGATTGGGGGCGGTTTTTAGCAGTTTTTTCATGTCGGCAGCGCATATTGAAGACGGAATGTTTCTTGGCTTACGTTTATAAGTGGCAACTATGTATTATTCAAAAAATGAGAACACCAGAGCATCAGGTCTGGTAGAAAGTGCAATATTATGTTATTTCAAGTTTATCGGGGGCGGATTTCTCTATGTTGGCGGCGCAATATAGACATCCAATATAGCCTAGCCCTCCTTTGGGAGTGGCAGCTATGTAACAGCGAAAAAATTAGAAAGCTAGGTCGTCTAGTTTGGGAGGAGTTCGAGGAACGGACGGACGGACGGACGGACAAAGCGGTTGCAATAGCGTTTTTCATCAAGATGGAAAATGCGCTAAAAATTCTCTTATCGTCTCATACCCTTATTCCAAAAACACTTAGGTATCGGGAAACTGTCAAAATTGTCTTCATATAATCATGCTAAAATATAGGTATGGTGTTTTTTTAAGTTACCCGATATTTTTGAAATTTAGCCCGTTCATCCTAATTTCTCTTGGCCGAAAGAAAGCGGCTGAAATGAATGTCATTGAAGCGTTTTGTCCACCTAATTCTGAGGCATTCTGTAGGTAGGTACTCGTAAGTCGTAAGGTAGCAGTAGAATAGCAGATTAGATAGCATAGGCTCTCGGATAGGCTTGAAGATATTTTTGGTAAAAATTATGGGGCTGCTGTTCAGAGAAAGCGTGAAATTTTGAAACCTGGATTTATTTTCCCCCTGTAAGAATTTTTGGAAAACTGTTTGACAGGTCAAATTGATATAAGTAATTATATGTAAGAAATATTTTCCGATAATTTTTATTTTTCTACCTCTTCCTGTTTTCAAGCAGTGACATCATCGACAATTTTTTTTAAATTGCAACCCCTTATTTTTTGACAGATCTTATGCACAAGTCATTTTGAACTGATAATTTAGGCGATGTTAATTTTTAAATGTGGAAAAATAGGTGAAGTTGTCAGAATTTCATAATCTATCCAAATCTGTTCAGAAATAGGGGAGTTGCAATTTAGAGAAAATTGCCGATGACGTCACTTCACGGTGACGTCAGGAAGGGATGAAAAATATAAATTATCAGAAAATGTTTCTTATAAAATAAATCAATTTGACTTGTCAAATCGTCTTTCAAAAAATCCGGGGTTCGAAACTTCACATTATATCTCGTTCGATCACTTTTTATTTTCAGCAGAATGACTTTTTGGAGCAAAAATAAAGTGACAAGCTGGGGGGCTACGGCCACGGCTCATGATGCCATCGCATTGCGCTTAATCGACCACTGTTTGGCATGGACCCTCTACCTCTATAATAGGAGCTAATAAATATTAATCAAGTTGATGAAAAAAATTGATATTGCGAAGTTTAAAAAAAAGTACCTACCCAGGTACAACTACAGTCTCATAAAAGTTTACACTGATGGCAATCGAGTGGTCATGCTAATTTTTGACAAAATTTTGAAGAAGCTTGGCCACGCGATTTTCATCGGTGTAAATTTTTATGGGGCCGCAACTGTATGTAGGTACCTACCGTAGTACCAGAACACTCGCACCCACTCGAATTACGCAAGCACTAAGTACGTACCTATACTCCTGATCTGATCAGTAGGTAATGACTAATTACGTCCACAGTTCATATTTTTTTGATTGGTTAGGTACTTCACCTATACATTATTCTGTGCCTATACCTTCCTTCCTAGATACTTGTTGAGGTGAGTTTCAAGTTTTCCCCGTCTTAAATACACACACGGTGTCCTAGGATCGTATAGAGTATAGACTAGGGAGTTCTGGCGCCCCCCAGCATCTCTACACTTGTTTTGTGCCTCCTTGAAAGATTATTGTAGGCGATGGTGTATCATCACATTGATTCTGCTTCAGAAATGATACATACAAGACCAAATAAAGTTCTCTTTTCTTCAGTCATACAGGGTCATTCAAAAAACATGTCCACCCCCATTTTTCTCAAGACCCGTTGAAGCTAGCGAATTGCCGTGAAGACCGTTGGATTCAGCTGGTTTTTCTGATTAAATTTGATATGTCAACAAAACTACTTCACCAAAACTCTGAGTACAGGGGGCGGGGGCACCTCAAAATTTTGCGCTTTTTTTTTTACACTGCACAATATTGAGTGATATATAATTGAAAAGCCCTTGAAAAGTTTCAACGGACAAGTACAAAAAGTTTTCGGAAATTTCCAGCGGTTTTCATTTTATGACAGAAAACGAAAACCTGGAAAAACACGTTTTTATGTAAGTAAGTGAGTAAGTAAGTAAGTTTATTGGTGCTCCCAAAGGCGTACAAATCATGCATCTTCACAAGTCAGTTTCCAAAAGTATTGCGGAAGAACCCAGCAATACTGTACAGTGTACATACCATAACAATCACCTCGCAGTAATCATAGATATTTAAGTATCAACGACGTATGCATAAAAATCAAACAACAGTTGTTATTATGTATAAAATGAGAATCAATGAGAATTATTTCAAACTGGAAACTGCATTTAATAGAACTCATCAAAAAGGTCAGTACGATGTGTAACTCATAACTCAATATGCAATAGCTATTTTAAAATTTTAAGGCAATTCAATTTTACCCATCAAAATCTTCATTTCGGAAAATCTCAAAATTTCCAAATAGTCATTACCTCGGTCATTACATATTATTGAGTATTGAGTTATACATCATACTGACCGTTTTGATGAGTTCTGTTGAATGCAGTTTGCAGTTTAAAAAAATTCTCATTGATTCTTATTTTATACATAAAAACGTGTTCTTCCAGGTTTTTGTTTTCTATCATGAAATGAAAACCGCTTGTTTTCGGAAACTTTGCAGTTGTCCATTGAAACTTTTTACTCAATATTGTGCAGTGTAAAAAAAAATGGACAAAATTTTGAGGTGCTTCCGTACTCAGAGTTTTGGTGGAGCAATTTTGTTAACATATAAAATTTGATGAAAAAAAAAACAGCTAAATCCAACGGTTTTTACAGCCACTCGCTAGCGTCAGCGTCAACAGATTTAGAGAAAAATGGGGGTGGACATGTTTTTTGAATGACCCTGTACTGGGACCTGGTGGGCACTGGGTACTCTTGTCTCAAATTTGACCACCACCATAGGCATATCACCATATCTCATGAGCATGACTTTGATAAGTGAAGGACTATTTTCATTGGGCAAGTTTAATGAGGCTTAGTCTCGGGCTTACTGCTTTCTGAACATGTTGGTAATGTAAGATTTTGGAATTCATAACAAAACATCTGAAAGAGATATTGCTATCTTGTGAAATCAAAATCTATGAATAATAAAAGAAGTTTAATTTCAAAGCTCGTTATGAACTGAACATAAACGTCGAACTTGACTTTTATCATAAACATAAACACAATGGTATATAAGACTGGGAGTGAAGTGTACTTCCCCTGCACTGTAGATTGAAACCGCTTTGTTCGTCCATCAGTGTCAGTATGTCCGTCAATTTTGAAATTCCACAATTTTCGTGCGATTCCGGTCTATCCATAATTCACGATCTTTTGGATCTCTTCGATCTTCCGTCTTTTCAATAGAGCATCAACGTATTCATATAAAATTTGCTCTTTCAACATTTCGAAGGGGCGCTCTGTAAAGTTCAAAGTCTTTTTATACCTGCCCAAGTACCTACTCGTAGGTACCTATACCTATCTATACTTCCACCAAGCCAAAGTCTGCAGATATTTCCCATAGGCATCGGAGTATCTAAAGGCATATTGCATAATTGCATACTGTTACGAGCGGCGATCTCGTTTATATTGGTAAACACTCGATCTTTCTGGATCCTTCCATCCATTAGATCGCAGTGTAGAAGTCTGGAGCGATCTGGTGCATTCTAGAGCGTTCGTGTATGTGAAACTAGAGGGAGACTTCAATGCTCGATCGAGAAAGATCTGTCCATTTTGGCGGAGGCACCGCTCCAGAATTATACGGGTAACGTGTGTGATTATTCAGGAATGGTCTAGAATTCGCATATGCCGGGCCTCTATGGAATTTGCTGGAAGTTGACAGAAAGTTCGGGAAAATTATTCAGAGGCCTTATATAAGGCATCAGCCGGCAGCTTGCGGCAGTATTGAATTGGAATGCGAAGTGGTAACGCGAGCGAAACAAGCGAAGTACCTGCGAAATAATTCCAAGTAGATAATATCTAATTGTTGGCGTTATTTATTGATTGTAGTACGCAGAAATAAACAGTGTGTATTTAAAGATAATCGTCTCAATTATATTCGAACCCGTACGCGAAATATCGTAACAATACTAATAAGGAAATGCTCTACTGAGGCTCACACCCGTGAGGGCATATTAACTTTTTTTTTCTTCCCGGATTAGTAACTATCTACCTACCTAGGTCTATCTACCGTAAAATATAAGAAGAGCTAGATATTGTCAAGTTTTGAATTTAACGAAGTTTGCTAAAATTATAAGAAAAAGAAAGTGAATATCTCACAAATTTTCATTTTATTTCGATATTATACATGCACAAAATATGTATTTTAACAGACATTCTAAGAGGTGATACCAACGGTAGGAGATAGGTTTTTGCGAAAATGCATTTTTACCCGCATC
Source organism: Anaspis maculata (assembly GCA_949128115.1). NCBI lineage: Eukaryota > Metazoa > Arthropoda > Insecta > Coleoptera > Scraptiidae > Anaspis > Anaspis maculata. The sequence goes on along the minus strand of OX421961.1, from coordinate 55,001,813 downwards.
TTTCACCTTTCATCCCTTCTGCAAAGCGAAATCGCCAGGAACTTCTTAGTTCCTATTGCTAAAAATAGATATACGTACTTATGTATAGGTACCTAAGCCGAAAAATCTAAAAATAAAATGTCTATCGTGAAAAATTCACATTCAAGCCCTGACTTGATAATGAACCTCTCATTATTTTTATTGGAGGTGCGGTACCTATGCTAAAAATAATTCGAATTTGTGGTTCGTTAGCTGATGTTTGTTTTCTTGAATTTTGGCAAACACTATAACATTACGAGTATTTTTACGACGTATTCTCGAAATATATTTAGCATAATAACTTTGTCCCTCAACTTTCTTTCTCTAATATACCTGTTCCTGTCCGATCATTTTTTAGCGCACTTCTTTGAACGGGAAGGCGCTTATCTGTTTTGCTTTGTCCGTCTGTCTGTCCGTCACAGCATCTTTTCCTAGAAAGATTTCAACTTCAGTGGGTAGCTCATGTCTTTGGGAACCGAACCATAGAGAATCTTGCGAAGATAACGATAAACAGTTACAATAATAACAATTAAATGTAGCGCGGCGTCGCCCACTAGGTGCTCAATTTCACAATCTGGTTTGACTTGGAAAGTCTTGAATGTGGACAAGTATCCGTTCCTATGAAAAGGAAAATACATAAACACATACAGGATCATTCAAAAAAGATGTCCACCCCCATTTTTCTCAAGATCCGTCGAAGCTAGCGAATTGCGGTAAAAAGCATTGGATTGAGCTGGTTTTTCTGATGAAATTTGATATGTCAACATAATTACTTCACCAAAAGTCTTGAGTACGGGGGCACCTCAACATTTTGGGATTTTTTTTTAATTATTTCAATTTTTGATGTTGAAATTACTCTTTTATTCCCTTTAGTTATTACATTAAAACTAAACTGCAAGCTGCATTCGATAGAACTCATTGAAACAGTCAGTATGATGTGTAACTTAATATGCAATAGCTATTTTAAAATTTTGAGGCAATTCAATTTTACCTAGGTACCCATCAAAATCTTTTTTTCGGACAATCTTAAAATTTAAAAATAGTCATTGCATATTGAGTTACACATCATACTGACCGTTTTGATGAGTTCTATTGAAAGCAGTTTGCAGTTTGGAAAAATTCTCATTTATTCTCATTTTATACACAAAAACGTGTTTTTCCAGGTTTTTGTTTTCTGTCATAAAAGAAAACCAAAAATTGGAAATTTTTGGAAACTTTTTGCCCTTGTCCATTAAAACTTTTTAAGGGCTTTCCACATATCATTTGATATTGTGCAGTGTTAAAAAATATAAACCAAAATTTTGAGGTGCCCCCGTCAGTGGCGTAACTAGAAGTGTCCAATGGGGGGGGGGGGTCACGACTGAAAAATATGCGAATATGCGAGCCAAACGGATAAAAAAGCGTCGCATTTGAAATATTTTCAGGGAATTCGATAGCCAATGGGGGGGGGGGGGGTTGACCCCGAAATCCCCCCTCTAGTTACGCCAATGGCCCCCGTACTCAGAGTTTTGGTGAAGTAGTTTTCTTGACATACCAAATTTGATTAGAAAAACCAGCTGAATCCAACGGTCTTGCAACTCGCTAGCTTCGACGGATCTTGGGAAAAATGGAGGTGGACATCTTTTTTGAATGATCCAATGATCTTTTTTTTTTATTATATTTAGAGGAGAATTTGAACTGTCTTCCAATAAAAATTCCACATCAATACGCCCCCACGGGTCAGTAGCTACGAATTTTTGAAAATGACCCCAAAGCTATGGCTTGGCGGCAAAGGCAAAGGATTTATTTGTTTCTTGCTAGCACTTGAAATCTTTTTCTTCAAACGGGACGGAGTCCTAGACAAAAAAGATTTTAGCTCAAATGGGTAGTCCACGGTCTTAGCACCCTAATCAATAAAAATCTTGCATGCCAAAATAATGATGAACAATAATCACAATAGACGGTGTCTTCCTATCTGGCACTGAGCTATGGCATATGATTTTTTGAACACCCTCTATTCACAAAAAAATTTGAACTTCCTTTCAACAAAAGGTTTGTTCCATCAGAAATCTCACACTAGTCAGAGCCCAGGCGCCCAAATCAGTTTGCAAAATGATTTCCTCGATTCCTATTGGCTCTGACTAGTTTGAAACCTCTTGATGGAACAAACCTTAAAACTCTACTTAGATACGATCCACAAGTCAATAGTTACGAGTTTTTGAAAATGACCGCTAAGCTACGGCTCGGCGCGCCGGCTAAAACTCTGCAGTGTCCATCCGCGCCAATGCAAATTTGAGAAATTCGACTGTTCAACATTTTGAAATAGTTATTAAAGGGGAGCTAAAGGATATTGGCAGCTGAATCAAGAAATATTCACACACAATAACATTCAACAAAAATAGTAGGCAACACTAAAACTCACCGAAATTTTGAAATCAATAATTTGCATCCGACTGCATCCAAATTGACATGTTTATTCTTTACCAAAACCCAATTTTTTATAGCATTCAGAATTATCAGAGTCACTTCCTAGATTTTCCTAATTTCCTAACATTTCCTAACATCTTTAAGGATGAAGTTAAATTGGTGAGATAAGGCGTTGCGAAATCAATCGCTGTGGGCTTATTCCTTGACAGAAATTTACCATTCAGGTCTCTTTCGAAAGCTACGAGGATGTACTTTGGTTTGAAATTTCCGGAATTTTTTTGCATTGTGGAAATGCCAGTCAATATGTGATAAAGCGTCTGGGTAGCGCGAGATAAATAAGTAGCAAGCGCACTCGTCCCGCGGTAAATACAAAGTCCCAACGGTGACCGAGAGAGGGCGCCGTGCGGCCAAGCCACCGCACCGCGTCCAACGACCCAACGTAAGTAAAGTTGTGGCGGACGGCCACTTCATCCAATTCCACTGGATCGCATGTACGCATGTCTTTGTAAAGACGTTGTACAGAGAATGCATCAGTCATAAAAAGACACGCAGTTTGTGCCAGTCGCAATCGGCAAGGCGAACATCTAGGGAGGGTACATGAACGGTGCTTGATGAATTAACTGGCCGCGGCCGACCAATTCGTACACCAAGTGCCAATCTAGTTTGTTTGAACCAAGCCGACGACGGCCAACTGACGCGGTGATGCCGGGATCGCACTTCTCGCCACTTTGCATTGAGATGCAATAGTGTCCTGCGGGTCACCTTTGTGGGGGATTAGCGGTGTCGAAGCCGTGGATGACAACCTGACCGTTGTCCTGAGCCTCTGATACCGCGACATCAACCGAAAGGGGGCGACTGTGTGGATGCCCCTCCGCGTTAATACCGCGTCCTGCGGGTCGTCTTCGTGGTGCTCTCTCTGGTGTCCTGTCTACGGATAACACGGTTGTCTGGGACGTGGGTACCGGACGAGTGACCTGAAGGGGGCTGCTGTGTGGATTGCTCTTGTAGGCTTACTCCACCTTACACTGTTGCGGGGTGGAGACGGAAGCGCACTTCTCGCCACTTTGCATTGAGATGCAATAGTGTCCTGCGGGTCACCTTTGTGGGGGATTAGCGGTGTCGAAGCCGTGGATAACAACCTGACCGTTGTCCTGAGCTTCTGATACTGCGACATCAACCGAAAGGGGGCGACTGTGTGGATGCCCCTCCGTGTTAATACCGCGTCCTGCGGGTCGTCTTCGTGGTGCTCTCTCTGGTGTCCTGTCTACGGATAACAGGTTGTCTGGGACGTGGGGACCGGACGAGTGACCTGAAGGGGGCTGCTGTGTGGATTGCTCTTGTAGGCTTACTCCACCTTACACTGTTGCGGGGTGGAGCGGATACGAAGAGTACCCTAGACTGTTGCGGGGTCGGAACCCATCGGTGCTTCACACCAAACGAGTAGCGCATTGCACTGAAGTTGGATAATTGACTGACGGTAGTCGTGTTGTTGTGGTAGATTCCCACAGGGTGGATAGGTGCGGTCACATTTCTCTCTAAGTAACGTTGTAAACTGTAAATATAATTGTTGTCTTTTTGATACTTGTTTGAGATATTGTTGTGTGTTCAATATACTAAAGTAAAACCCGAATCTTGTTTAAATTCCTTGCGGTAAAGTAAGGTGGCGCCCGAGCAAACCCCCTAGAGAGAAACGCATCGATTCATGTGGGAAGAGTAAGAACCCGCGAATTTAGTCGAGTTAAAAGAGGAGAGACTCTTTTTCATTCCCCCCCCCCCCGTTACAAACTGGCGCCCGAGCAGGGACCAGTGAAAGAGAAGAAACCCCAGTCTTCATTCCCCCCGTTACAAACGGCCGCCCGAGCAGGGACCAGTTAAAAAGAGGAGAGACTCTTTTTCATTCCCCCCCCCGTTACAAACTGGCGCCCGAGCAGGGACACGTTTCTGCTACAAAACACACACCAGTGCAAGGCGTAGACTCATCCTATCCTTTCCTCCTTGACAATGACGCGACGACGACAAAAATCACCAGTACCCCAAGAAATGGGGAATGCCACGGACAACCGTTACGGTTGGATCCAACGGCTTAAGAAGAAAGAAGTGCAGGCGGAACTGCAAAAGTTTGGCATCAATGAAACCGGCGCCATAGAAGAACTGCGACGACGCCTAATTTTTTACTTGGAGCATGGTCCGGGCGCGATTCCATGGCTCGCAGGCAGAAGAACGGCAGCAGCGGTTAATGGGGCCGAACAAGTTGAAAGACGAACACCGCCAACACTTCAAGACATGGGAGAAGCTGGTGAACAACAAGAGTCCGCGGCAGGAGAAGTGGACGAAAGAAGCGAACGCATGACCCGATCCAGCTTGACACCGCAGAGCCAATCATCTCGTCGAGTAGAAGATGAACAGAGGGAATCGCACGACGATACCGGGCTCAGAAGAGGCGGAGGAACCTCGTCAATTGGATCAGTGCATACACCTCACTCACGATGCATCGTGGATATCACAAGTCCGACGGCACGATATGAGGAAGCTTCGATGCGAGCGCATCACAACGAAGAATCAAGAAGCCCCATGGTACGGGAGAGCTTCGAACAACGAAGTGCGAGACCGACAGACCCCCAGGTGCCCCCACGGAGCCAGGTGGCATGCTGCGGAGAGGGCTGTGGCGCACGAAGACCACCAATAGAGAGGGTGGCAAGCCATAAAGAGCGCTGTGGCGCACACAGACAGCTTGTCGAAAATACGTTACCAAGAGATGCAGAGCCACGAGTTTGGACGGCGCCGCCGCAAAATCCCTTCTTGCAACAGTACGAGAGACCACGACACGACGTCCACCGAGCGCATCCACCGAGGAGACACACGGAGCAGCAGCAAGACCTGCCGTGGGGTCCGGAAGAGATGCCGCCGACGCGACGCATCGGAGACGTACTCAACGTTGTCAGAAAATGGAACCTGCATTTCGAGGGCCAGGTCGGCGAAACAGTAACATTTTTGGAGAGGCTAGAAGAATTACGAGAAGCGTATGATCTGCCACGAGAGGCGCTATTAAAGGCCCTTCCAGAGCTATTGCGAGGCAGTGCGCTGCTGTGGTATCGCAACAACAGGCAAAGATGGATCTGGTGGAACGAATTCGAAGCAGATTTTCGACGCCATTTCTTGCCTCATGATTTTGAATTCCGAATGGAAGAGGAAATCCGTTCACGGACGCAAGGCGCGCGCGAGAAAGCCCGAGACTATCTCACCGCCATGCAGACCCTGATGCGGCGGCACGGTGGTTGCAACGAGCGAACCGAGCTGGCCCGGATTTACCGGAATCTTCGTCCGGAATATAAGGGATATGTACGATGGCGAGATTTCGACACCATGGAGGAACTTGTCCAGATGACGGAGGAGTTCGAACAGCTGCAAGCGGAGACGAGTTCCTTTAGACCACCTCCTCGAGCAGCACAGGCATATACGACTGAGACGGCCTACAAAGAGCCAGAAGAGAAACGGACGCGGGATCGGAAAACGCCCGAAGAGCAAGGAGGTAACCAGCGGTGGACGCCCTCGGCGCCGGCCACCGACTCAAGGCACCAGCCGGCTCAAAAAGTAGCGAAGTACATTCCGAATTATGACCGAAACCGAAATTGTCAACGCTGTGGAGATGCCAGCCACAATCGGATGCGATGCGATAATCAAGCCCGTCTGTTCTGTTGGACTTGCGGAAAACTGGACGTGTTCACACGGAGCTGTCACCCAGTTATCAAGCGAGAGAGAAACGAGGCCCCTCCAGCGGCAAACTGTGCGCTGGACACGCCAGATAAAGACACCCGACCAATGATAACTGTCAACATTTGTGGCAGGAAATGGCGCGCCCTGGTGGACACCGGGTCGTGCTGGTCACACGTCGGAAACAAACTCGCAGCGGTCCTGCGAAGGGAGAAATTCATGCCCATGGAGAGCGGAGCAGTACGGCTGGCCAACGGGAAACGCATCAAGACGAAGGGAAACTTTGCGTTCCCAATGGCCACGGAAGATGGCAACGTGTGGACAATCAGAGCGTCTCACTTGCCGCCTCTCACAACAGACATAGTGTTGGGCATGAATTCGATGACAAAAATGCAGATAGTGGTGAACACAAGCCGCCGAATAGTGTTCATGGGAGGAGCAGACAGCGAAAGCGCGGACAAGAGTGAAGAACCTGCCGAGACTGCCACCATCTCATTGGAGAAAGAAACCGAGCCGCCCCGAGACTGGCTGAGCACGGAGAGACGGCAGAGGCTTGACAATTCTCTGGAAGAGAGGATTACCCACTTCCCAGACTGCGACAGCGTCACCCAGACGGCTCCACTGGACGTAGAGCCGACCCTCCCGCGAACCCGCCGAAAGACGCAGAATCGAAACCGCCGGCGAAGCTATAAGCGCCGGCTGCGACGGCAAAACAGCGGTCCCTTTGTGGTGGAGGAGCCCCTCGCCACTCAGGTCGCACTGCTCCGAGATAACCAGGATCGATCTTTTCCAGCCCACGTGAAAGATCTGAAGAGAAAGGATGAGTCCTCTCGCCATCCAACGGTTATATTGCCCAGCAGCAGCGGAGATTCAGTATCGGTGAAACCATGGCAAGGTCCCGTGTCCTCGGACCCACCACCGCCCACGACGAAGCGGCGGCATAGCAACAAGCGACATCGCAACCGCCGGCGCGGTTGTGAACGCCGACTACGACGCCAGCAACGTGCAGCGGAAGCAGCCTCCAAGAGCGACACTGGTGCGACTGACGCGTCCCTGAATGCGACGTCATCAGTGCACAGAAAGGTGCACAGAAAGCGGCCTCTGAACGCGACGTCGATGCACAGGAAGGTGCATAGGAAGCGGTCCCTCGACGATCGATCGCCCCACGGAGAGTCGCTAGTTTGAGAAAATATTGTATAAAGTTAACTGTGTTTTGTTTTATTCGGCTGCGGCCATGTAAATTGTAGTTCGGCTGAGGCCATATGTATCAACTACTTGTGTCTTAGGATTACCGTGACCCGCACCTAGGTAGTTTATAAGTTTGTAAATAACAGTTATTTAATCTAAGGAAGAGACCCAATAAAACATTTGTTGTGGGGCGGGGTGTATTACCTATAGGACGAAAGGTCACTAGAAAAAGGAAACTCCCGAGGGAATTTTCCTTTTTCTCCCAAAGCAGGGAGGGGGTGTGATAAAGCGTCTGGGTAGCGCGAGATAAATAAGTAGCAAGCGCACTCGTCCCGCGGTAAATACAAAGTCCCAACGGTGACCGAGAGAGGGCGCCGTGCGGCCAAGCCACCGCACCGCGTCCAACGACCCAACGTAAGTAAAGTTGTGGCGGACGGCCACTTCATCCAATTCCACTGGATCGCATGTACGCATGTCTTTGTAAAGACGTTGTACAGAGAATGCATCAGTCATAAAAAGACACGCAGTTTGTGCCAGTCGCAATCGGCAAGGCGAACATCTAGGGAGGGTACATGAACGGTGCTTGATGAATTAACTGGCCGCGGCCGACCAATTCGTACACCAAGTGCCAATCTAGTTTGTTTGAACCAAGCCGACGACGGCCAACTGACGCGGTGATGCCGGGATCGCACTTCTCGCCACTTTGCATTGAGATGCAATAGTGTCCTGCGGGTCACCTTTGTGGGGGATTAGCGGTGTCGAAGCCGTGGATGACAACCTGACCGTTGTCCTGAGCCTCTGATACCGCGACATCAACCGAAAGGGGGCGACTGTGTGGATGCCCCTCCGCGTTAATACCGCGTCCTGCGGGTCGTCTTCGTGGTGCTCTCTCTGGTGTCCTGTCTACGGATAACACGGTTGTCTGGGACGTGGGTACCGGACGAGTGACCTGAAGGGGGCTGCTGTGTGGATTGCTCTTGTAGGCTTACTCCACCTTACACTGTTGCGGGGTGGAGACGGAAGCGCACTTCTCGCCACTTTGCATTGAGATGCAATAGTGTCCTGCGGGTCACCTTTGTGGGGGATTAGCGGTGTCGAAGCCGTGGATAACAACCTGACCGTTGTCCTGAGCTTCTGATACTGCGACATCAACCGAAAGGGGGCGACTGTGTGGATGCCCCTCCGTGTTAATACCGCGTCCTGCGGGTCGTCTTCGTGGTGCTCTCTCTGGTGTCCTGTCTACGGATAACAGGTTGTCTGGGACGTGGGGACCGGACGAGTGACCTGAAGGGGGCTGCTGTGTGGATTGCTCTTGTAGGCTTACTCCACCTTACACTGTTGCGGGGTGGAGCGGATACGAAGAGTACCCTAGACTGTTGCGGGGTCGGAACCCATCGGTGCTTCACACCAAACGAGTAGCGCATTGCACTGAAGTTGGATAATTGACTGACGGTAGTCGTGTTGTTGTGGTAGATTCCCACAGGGTGGATAGGTGCGGTCACATTTCTCTCTAAGTAACGTTGTAAACTGTAAATATAATTGTTGTCTTTTTGATACTTGTTTGAGATATTGTTGTGTGTTCAATATACTAAAGTAAAACCCGAATCTTGTTTAAATTCCTTGCGGTAAAGTAAGGTGGCGCCCGAGCAAACCCCCTAGAGAGAAACGCATCGATTCATGTGGGAAGAGTAAGAACCCGCGAATGGGGAACTATAGTGGCAAACGCCTGAAGTAATGGCGCCCGTGTTCCATGCACCCCAGCTATCATCAGTGTCATGTTAAGCGTACATAACCTCAACCTTGTAATTTTCATTTCATTTTCATTTGTCAGCACTCAGCATATAATCGGCGGTTTGCGTCACTTCGTGAGTAGAAAAGTAGAAACGCCGACAAGCCAAAAATCACGGTGAAAAAATTGGTAGTGAGGTGTTGTGTATCAGCTGTATGTATCAGGCTGCAACAGTTCCAAAGGACCATACCTTTGCAGTATGCATCAGCTCTTTTTTATTCCCTCTCAGTGAGGCTCCTCTCCGCCTCAACTCTTCTTTTTAGCACTTTTCACTATCCGTACATTTGTTAGCATTTCTTTAAGGTTATGTACGAAAACTGTCAATATGGGTGCATGGAACACGTCGCCCTCTACAATCTGCTTTGCCTATAGTTCCCCATTTAGTCGAGTTAAAAGAGGAGAGACTCTTTTTCATTCCCCCCCCCCCCGTTACAAACTGGCGCCCGAGCAGGGACCAGTGAAAGAGAAGAAACCCCAGTCTTCATTCCCCCCGTTACAAACGGCCGCCCGAGCAGGGACCAGTTAAAAAGAGGAGAGACTCTTTTTCATTCCCCCCCCCGTTACAAATAGACACAAATCAAAGTACATCCTTGTAGTTTTTGAAAGAGACCTGAATGGTAAATTTCTGACAAGGAATAAGCCCACAGCGATTGATTCGAGGAAATGCGCTACTGGCCTCACGCCCACGCCCGTAAGGGCATATTCACTTGTTTTTAACTATAGGATCCGATTGCCGATATCTTAGAAATGACGCATGATTGGACGACAGGCAATATTAGGTATATTCCATTAGTTGCTTCATTTGATTAAATTGAAACCTTACAATTATCCTAAGTACGTTGAGCCATAATAATAAAGACTATAAGCAAATGTTTATGTTCAGATTCCGTCTTGAAACATTGTTGAAAAACTTAATATTTTCATGTATCTAGTTACCTCGCTAGTTACTTCAACTTTCCCTGAATGGTTTAGCCACTTCATCATCAACAATTTTCAATACCTAATTTTAAGCAAAAGCATTTCCCCCCCCCCCCATTTATGGCCTTCAGCCTCTTTAGCTCTTGCTATTAGCTAGCGTCAGAAGCAACAGCATTTTTGCTTATCCTTTCTTTATCAATACGACTCAGTGTGTGTTTATTTTACAAAACGTCGAAGTACATGGAATCATGGAAATGCACACGTTTCGCTTACATCAAGTCTGCTTTTCTGCTAGGTTTGCTGGGAAGTCCCCCAGCTCTTCATCATCAGTCAGTATAAGTGATGTTGAGCTTACGTTTTGAAGACTCATAATGGTTACCTCGATGGTTACATTATCATTATAGAGGCTACGTGACAGGTTCGCCGTTTTCGTGTGCGAATTTCTGAGATCTTAGCTTGGTCATGGGGACTTGCACAATGTTGATCGTGCATAGTGAAAGATTACGACATGAATACCCAATAATAAGCACTTTTCGCTAACGCTCATTGAACATTGAATCATTGGGTCCAAATAATTGAGTCTCAAGAATGCTCCTTAAAATTACGCCAAAGTCAGAAGCGAAGTCTGAAAATTCTCTTCGATATGAAAGATGAAAGGGCATAGATATTAGGTAAGTAGGTATTATAAGTACAAATACGTACTTATAATTTTTTCTTCTAGTCCTCCAGCACATGCAAAGAATGCAATAAAACAAAAATGATTTGAAATTTTGCCAATTTGGCAACCACTACCATGCAGTAGGTATTTTGTTTGGGTGAAAACTACAATGGGATGATATCCTTAAATAATTGAATCAGTGGGTGCCTTGGATAAAATTTCTATTGTAGAATAATACCTACCTATAAATGTTCGTAATTATCTGGTCTGCTCAATTTTATTGAAAGAAATCACGCGAGTTATTGACCAGTCCCAAAATATTTTGAATAAATAGTTTGAAATCAAATAACATAAATTATTATAGGTACGTACGGTTATAAAGGCGCCAGTCAGCTATGTATTTTTTTCTTTAGTCGTGATCAGTTGTAAATAGTTCTTTTCAATTATTTATACTTAAGGACGGAGTTCAATTGGTAAAATAAGCGTTGCGAAATCAATCCGTCTGGGTTTATTCCTTGACGGATTTCTACCATTTTGGTCTCTTCCAAAAGCTACAAGGATGTACTTTGGTTTGAGCCTATTGGCATTTCCAAAATCCAAAAATAATTTTTTCAAATGTCAAATTTTAATTATTTTTTTTGGATTTCGGAAATGCCAATGAGCTCAAACCAAAGTACATCCTTGTAGCTTTCGAAAGAGACCAAAATGGTAAGAATCCGTCAAGAAATAAACCCACACGGATTGATTTCGCAACGCTTATTTCACCAATATGACTCCGTCCTTTAAGTACCAAAGTACCTACACACAGCTTTTTTTCAAGTAGCCTACCTTATTAGCGTTGCGACATTATTTTAGTAGGTATACACATCTACCTATAGGTACCAACCTACTGTCTGCTCAGGTACATTTTTAATGGGGTTCAAAATACAAAAACATTGTATTATGATGTTGCCATACTATCAATCGAATTGGGAATTTCGAACTTGGACTTTGCTTTGGACGTTGCATAATAACCTTTTATTTTGATTTTCGTTGAAAATGATACAGACCTTTATTATTGTTAACTGGAGCTGCTTTTTGCTATTCTGAACTTTGATCAGTACAAAAAAAATACATATGAAAAGATCGAGGAAAAGATGAATAACTGAATTTGTAGGTAATGATTTCTTTCCCTTCCTAAAATGTCCGAATCCTATTAATGTCCAAAAAAAATTTCATTTCGTTTTTAACATTCTCATTCTACTTTTACCTTATGAGTTAACAAGTTGTGATCATTAAACTCGACGTCTTTATTACGCTCATGTTACAGCAACGCACGATTTTATGATAACAAGTAGGTATATTTACTTCTGCTGAATGAATTTTTTGCAAAGAATTTACTACGTTCAACACCTACGAAACTGACATACATAATGCATCACCATGAGTAATTGCGATACGTTGTGCAAATTTAATGTTAACCGACCGATCATGAGTAGCTCAATGTTAAATCGTAGATCACTTTTTGCGTCTTACAGCCAATGCAGGTGTCTTTTGAAAAATTGTCTTTTTTGAAAGTCAAATGTCTTTGAGCAAATCAAGGTTTTGAGCTTGATCAATATTTTGTAAAAAGGCAATATGGTATTTAAATATCAGTTGCCCAGTTGCGTTGCTCAGCTCCAGTTTCACTTAACACTTGCTTCGGCTGGTTACTGATGTATTGTTGCAATAATAATAATTTTATCTCCAGTAACCAAACTGAATTGAAAGTTGAACTAGAAGTGAGAACAACTGGGCCTAATAGTCCGGACGTTTAGCTACATGTCGTATAGGACCCACCTTGCATTTTAGAGACAAGCGACGAAATTTTGCACACTTGTTCACTAGACCCTACTCTTCGATTCAAGAAATGTTGCCACCATCTGCGGAAATCGTGCAGACACTTTATACAGGGTTCAGTAGAAAAAATTTGTTGAAAAATCGTAAATCGTGAACCATAACCGGTGGACGTATGTAAATCAGGATATTGATGACTGATTCCATGCCCATGAAGGTGCTGCAAACAGTTTTGAAATATCTTGAGGCGTTTCCGAAATACGTTGGAAGAAGTTGAATCTCTTCAACTTTTTCCTTTTTTCAATAAATCAGTTGTTTTTGGAGATATTGAGCTGCAACTTGATATTCCGGCAAACAAATATGTTTTTAATAAAACACGATGTGGAGCTATCGACAAAGCCTGCTAGATTCAAAACTAAGATCTTCAAATTTTTTTCCATCGTGAGCGCCATCTTCAAATTGCCCTTCGTGAAATTGTGGAAAAAACAACAGGTAACGACTTAATTGGACACACGCGTTTATTTGATTATGAAAAACCAGGTCCTGAATTGCAGCAATGACCTCTTCGGCCAAGAAACGTTATCAAGTTAGTTTTTCTTGATTTCCTTCAACTTAGGTGATAACCATCACCAAATGGAGCTTTGGATCGATTAGATGTTGACGACATTATAATCCACATTATTTTGTGCAGCCAGTATCACTGAATTTCATCATCATCAGCCAAGTGGTGTTCTTTTGGCAAACATTTGAACAAAAACTTTGCTTCGATTTTTGTGAAAAAAGCAAAAACGGCAGGGTCACGTCGTCCCTTCAAACCCGACTGAAGAAAATGTGTTACCAGAAATGCTACCAATTGATATTGAAAGAGTTTCGGAGGAATGTCTGCTGTTGTTTTAATTTGAACCGAAATGGATTTATTTTTCCATCCTACTTCTGCAGGAGAAAGTGTTGATACAGCTTAATATATGAAACTTTTTTTTTGTCCTGCATCAACTACTAGGTTATTAGCAGGTTTTTTCAGTAGTGGTTTTTCAGTAACTATTGATAACAGTGATCAGGATCAGTGGGGGATTATTATCAGTGGGGTTTTGTTTCGATGGCTTTCTCGTTTCATCCCTTTTCCCGGGGCATCACCGCACGATGGTAAATGCTCCAGTACCAAGAAAGGCGTGAAAAAGTCCATCTTGCGCAGTGCGGATTTGAGCCCGGGACCTTCGCCTTCGAAAGCGGGGCCAAGGGCCAAGCAGCAGTAAGCGCTGTACCCATTATTGGCTGTTCTGAGGAGGCTGGTTCGTAAGAGTCAATGGGCGTCGCTGCGCTTGCGACTATAAAATTAAAACTTGCGGCTAAATAAGCTGACTGAACGCACCTTATGTAAGTAATAACAAGTAGTAACAAGTTCTATTATTGTTATCTCGATTGTTATCAATAACTCATAACTCTTCCGATTACCAAAATGCAACTCGAGCATACGAGAATGTATCTATTACGATTAAAAATGATTTTGAAATTTGGATAAACACCAGTATAATCATGTAGGATATAGACAGAAATTCATTCTACTTATACATAATAATACACTCATCATTTGCACGCAAATGAATTAGGTATTTATTTGATTGAGATACGTCAATGACATTAGGATAACCCAGTTCAAAACAACATAAAACAGACATGACCTCTCGTAATCAACATAGTTTTCGTGCCAAGTTATCGAACAATTTGGTAAAGGTAAAGCTAGGTAGGTATTGTTATTCTCAATTGGTCAATTATTCAGAAACTATGTTTATTGTTTACATACGCCGTGCTATACCGCTACCGAGTATCGATGAATAAGAACGAAATTACCGACCAAATTACATACCTATTTGTTGTTAAAAACTGTTTATACATAATCGATCGCTCATCTTCCAGATGCAATGTGTGAACCGAAATGGACAAGTTTCGATGAGAACTTCATAATAATTTGGAATATATCAAAGATTGTTACTATATTCGCTAGAGACTTCGACTCGGGGATAAGCAGCAAACCCGTACAATTGGCGGAGGAGCCGTTTGAGATCTGCTAGAAACAATCAAAACTGCTACGACTATTACATAGAGCTCTCCCATATAAACGAAACTTGGAAATTGTTGTATGTATACCATGTCATTTTGAAAATTGCACCAAGGCATTTCGGTATCTTCACACATAATAGGACTATGAAAAATGCTTGAAGATCTTTTGCCTCCTTCACGAAGAAGCTCACGGGATCAATTTTTAAATCTATACTACGGTGCCCGACAATAAAGAAGTTGAAGGACTATGAAATTTCATGTGATTACATTCAACAGTATACTCGCCTACTTTATCGACTTTTTCAAATATCCTTCGAGAAATCGGCGTTTGCCGCGCAATTGCTAACAAGGTGCTGCCCTGGATTTTTTGAAGTGAAACACTTCTTATCGCTTGTCCAGAGCACAACACAGAACTAAAAGCAGAACCACAGACGAGGGTGTATTTGCTTCGTGCTTTGTAACCAAATCATGTACCGAATATGTGACCTTGGGCCTTGAGGTTGTAACCCGAGGGGTTACCAGTGCCGTCCCAGCGAATGGAAGAAGGGAAGGAATGTGTTGTGTCGCTCGTTTTTACTGTTATTAGGTCTTACCGCTTCCATCGTGTTTCAAGTACTATACAGCTTTCATCATAAACAAAAATTTGATCTGATCGATGAATTCCAACTTACTTGAGTGTTATTTGCAATCAGAAAATTATCAATTTATTTTTGTAATTTATATCGCCGCTACTGGTGCTAGCTGTCGTTGGCGTTATTGATTTTCTGATCGCCGATCGGTCCAGAGCTCGCTGGTTTTCGAGTTATTTTGGGTTTCAGTGGCGGTTCGGGTTTTTCGTGATTTTTCGTTAATATTATCTATTTTTTTCTCGGTAGCTGAATCTCACATATATCTTCCTATAGACGGATATCTAATCCAATGACAGCGCTCAAATTTGCCCTCAATCATTGTAGGTTGGAATCCGTTATAATACTGGACCTGATTGCATTTGAGGATGATCGGTCAGTTATAAAAAAAAATACCTACATCTCCAAGTTTCGTCTACTTGGAACAGCTCTAGATAAGTCAAGCAGCTTAACTGATGAATCCGGCAAGCTCTCGAATGGCTCCTCCGCCAATTGTATGTTGCTTATCCCCGAGTCGATATTGCATATGATATGAGAACGAGTGCCGAGTGGTCAACTAAAAACAATTTTTTTACAACAAATATGTAGGCCGGTAATTTCTTATTTATCGGTAGCGGTAGAGCACTATGTAAACAACAAATATACGTGAACTGTCACGTGTGAAGCTGCGAAATTTCACAAGCCATCATAAGCAATCATCTAAATTGACGTCTATGACAAAATCATATGATAAATCAATCAATGTGAAAGCGCCTTCAGTGTTGTTCTCAATGGGGCCTTGCAATGGGGCCTTGCAATTGAAAAACTCCAACGTGAGGTTGCCACTACTGTAGGGGGCGGGGCGCCTACTTCGATGAAGCGGCCGTAACGACGGCAAAAACAGGGAAGTTTGGGTAGTTTGACCAGTAACTGACAGTGACTGGATGCGTCAAGCAAGAAACAGAGATTATTCAAACTTCAAATCAAGACATGGAATGACGGACGCCGGTCGTTGAAGCGTCAACGCCGTCAGAATTGTCGAATTTACCCCCAACGGTTGTGGCGCCCTCGGTGTCTGAAAGTGGCAGTGCAAGGTCCCATTCACAAGCTTACTTTGTTTTTTTAAATTTCATTTTAAAATTGCAATAACTCTGTTTGATTCTACGGGGTATTTATAAGAAACTGTGATCGCGCACAGGCATGGGTCAGGCCGAAAAACGCAGCAACAGGCGCAATTGTAGTGATCGAAAGCGGATTCCAAAGGCGATGCGATCACAGACATTTATAAACACCCGTTATAAAGGCTCTGTTACGCTGTTATTAGCTAGGCAACAGCCAATACACAATATTCCGCGGAAGTGGTGCTCCGACACGGATGTCATGCGAACTAAGAAAACGGTGACAAATTGTCATCGCGCATGTTCAGGGCCGCTATTCTTGAATCGTGTGAGAAAAGTCCCTGGGAGTTTTATATAATCCGTACTACACTTCTGTAGCGAAAGTTGCCTAAAAACCACGATTTTAGGCAACATTCGCTACATTAGTGTACTGCGGATTTTTTTTACTCCCAGGGACTTTTCTCACAGGATTCAAAAATAGCGACCCAGAACTCGACAATGACATTGATTTCAGTGTTTGACGTTAACATTTTTGACAGCAACAGTCAACACACCATCACACCAACATAACCTATCTTCCGAAGCCAGACGCTCAGGCGCACACTAGGCAGTTAGACGTGAAGTCTACAATGCCAAACTGTGAAATTTGCCCAGCCTACTAGAATCACGGTACAAGGGAACCTACTATACCAATCGTTTTTCCACTTATTGAACACTGGGTGCGTCAAAATGGCGGTCATGAAAAAAATTACAATCGCCTGTCTTATTTTCGGAAATAGTAGGAGGAGACGGTGGCACCACATTACATTGTATTTTTGACGTCAATTTTGGCGGAAATATCAAATGTCATCCGAATATCTTGAAAAATCACTGATATATTGAAATTTTCAATTTTCATGAAACCGACCACTACTTTCAGGATATTTCTGAAACAGCTGAAGATATTTAGATGCGGTTTGTTTTATCTTGATAAACATCAAATTTTGCATCTACATGGTGATTTTCATGATTCCAACTGTTTTGGTTACTGAGTTTGATTTTTTTTCATTTTTGATCACCCTGTATACAGCGTCTGCACCGACCACCATCGTGGCACCGCTTCTTGAAATGAAGACAATGTTCCATAGAACAATTCTGCCAAGTGGCATCGCGGCCTCAAAATTTGCAGGGTTCGTCCAATTTATGTGGCTAACCGTGATTTGCACAAAACAGATAATACGAGATTAGTTGATTCGCGATTTTTGTTTGTCAATAGGCTACTTCGTTTGGGCAGGTGCGCATGCTTGAAGGCACCAAATTTTGAAAACTTTCGTACACCTGTCAGTTGAATGGCAACGCTGCATGCTCTGTCTAGCCGCCTGACCAACAACTGGTTCCTGGCTGGCACTTTTATACATACCGTAAATGCATCTCTTCGTAGCTTCTTTGAACTTCCTTCTCGGTACAGCCATTTTCAACAGGCTCTGATCTTTCGTCAAAACATGAGCAAATGAAATGTAGATCAGGTAGAAACGAGAAGTGTGATCATAATTGTCACAAGTGACAGTTGGCGCCGATGTCTTGTTGTTTTGAGCGCTGTTGCCATTTTCGTTGTTCCTGAACTTCCACAAATGATCATTGAACTTAATTGACCTTTCCAATTTTAGGAGATAGAAAATACTTACATGGTTTTTCGAGGTCACCTTTGACGTTTTGACGTTTATGACGTTTGGACGTTTCGTTTCTGACTTTTGCGGGAATTTTGAATCGGATAGCTATACTGTTCCCATTATCATGTGGGGAAAGTCACTAGAGCCCATAAGGGAGTTTTTAATGGACGGAGTAATAGAGTTTTTTCGTAGTAAGATGCACGTGTCTGGTGCAGCGTGATCCCTGCTGGTGCTGGTGCAACCACACTTCCATCAGATTTGGGTCTTTCGTGAACTGGTGCATGCCGGGTGTATTCGTCTTATTATCGCACTTGCATAGAGCGACACAACACCCTTGAACCATTTCTGTAAGTATCTTCTCAGTTTTCCACTACATAAAACACACTTATTGGTAAGAACAAGTGAAATCATGAAATCCATGCTGAAATCAAATAAATACACGACAGAGCGCTTGTCAGATTCGAAAAATTTCCCATTGTCAGAAACGAAATGATGAAATGTCATATCTCAAGAAACATAGGGCGCTTTCCAATAACTGCGACAAGACGGATACACAATGTCAAAGTGCACTTGCCAGCTCAATTCTAAACTCAGCCTCGACAATGTTTCGATTGTGTCGACATGTGGTGCTATTACTGCTATTGGAACGCTAGCTGTGTCAAATTGTGTCCATATGTCGATACCTGTCGGCCAAAACATCGTAAGCCACACTTTGTTCAAAATTCGAATTATGTTAGTTTCTTACTAATCTGGTTATTAACTATCATCCTGTAACAACATTGTCGCGATTTAGAGCAATTTAGGTGATTTACAGCTACTTCGAAATATCGTAACCCTCAACCTGGGTCGCAAAATGAACGCACTTTGTGGAATTTATCGTAAGTACTGTGCAAGTCCCGCAAGACTATCGTAAGTGAATGCTGGTTACGATAACTTTGTGTCACCTGCAATATTTTATGGTTTATCGTAAGTGCAGAATGGTTCATTCAAATGCTGAGGATGGCGTAGAACTTAAGAACGTAGCTCTCTTATAGTTATTCTGGAAAGTATATAAAGAAATCTAACCTGGGTCTACCTCTGCGACTCTTTGTTCCCATCTTCGCCTCGAGTATTATGGCGAACTAGTTCTTCGTGTCTCGGAAGGTGTCCTACCATTCTATTTCTCGTCATCCAAAATCAGTCGTGTTACAATACTATGTCTTATGAAGCTCGTATAACAATATAATATCATAATACTGTTCATAATTGATATGGTTCCCGCAAGTGAACTCAATAAGGTTCGGGAAGAACATCGTAAGCGTGTCACTTACGATAGAAAAAAATTGGAGTGAAGTTACAATCGGACCCAACAAACTATCGTAAGTGACATAACATCATCACAGGTTCAAGCTTCAAGTAAACTGAATCATATTGAGTAATATATCTGGACCAAGAAGCCTCATTCAAAAATTCATCACCGTTGGACAGATCCAACTATGATAGATAGAAAAAGTGGTTTCCTGAAAAAATGTGTTTGTATTGCTTACGATGTTTTTGCCGACAGGTATCGATGTGTCGAATTGTGTCCTTATACGCCTTATTGGGAAGCGCCCAATGACCTCGATTAACCGTCTCTTATACGCATGACGTCACAGTAAAGAAAGACAACGGAAAATTGGAGACCTCAATTTCAACGAAACATTTCCTTTGAATATAAAAATTATATCTAACATTCAACCAAATTATTTGTGGAATTTTAGGTGCACTACAATATTTTTTAGTCTTAATTTTCAATATCGGTGTACGAAACTATGAAATTCGCGCCAGACATGCACACACAAAAAAACCGAAACGAAGGGACCTATTCTGAGACACCTGTAGAAATGAGCATAATAAATGGGTGGCACAGAGGGGAGAGTACTCAAGTTTACAGGCTTGGCAACCCATTGTTGCAACATTGGTAACCAACACGACCCACTTGTGGAATTAGACCTGCCACTCTTAAGGTGCGTTCAGTCAGCTTTCTTAGCCGCAAGTTTTAATTTTAGTCGTAAGCGCAGCATCGCTTATTGGCTGATCTGAGGAGGCTGGTTCAGGACAGCCAATGAGCATCGCTGCGCCTACGACTAAAATTAAAACTTGCGGCTAAATAAGCTGACTGAACGCACCTTTATGAAACGGGGCACTGGAGATTCCTTTCACACCAAAAGTGAAGTAAGCTTTCAAATCTACTTTCATTTACCTCAATATGAAAGGTGTCAATTATGGTAATCGCAACTTGTCATTTCGAATATTTAAAAACGTGTTGCAGAAAGAAGTTGAAAAAAATGTGATCTTTAGAGTGATCTTCAGAAGGTCTAGTACTTATGGTCAAAGACTCTGACAGACAAGGCCCATCACCTGACACTTCAAGTTCTTCGGCCAAGCAAGAAACTGTCAATATCAGTGCAATGCCACCGGCTTCGCCGGAAAGTGAAAAGGCCCACCGCATCTCCGTGCAAATAGGTTCGTGAAATTTTGGAAAATATTGAATCCAGCCAGACAGGATTTCGTTATGCGTTACTTACAGTCGCACTTAAGATAGGTACCTATAAAGCCCATTTACATAGACTTTTACCGTTGCAGTTAAGGCTCATTTACATAGACCTTAACTGTAATACTCAAGCAACGCTAACCTTAGTGTATGAAAGTTTGAACCTGTACATTGCATCAGTGAGGCCGAGAACGCAAAGAAGGTAGGTTGCTGGTTTCCGGTCTTGGCGCCGACAACCTGCTTCCGTTGTGTTCTCGGCCTTACAGATGAAATGTATAGGTCCAAACTTCTACACTAAGGTTAGCGTTGCTGTTACTGTTACGGTTAAGGTCTACGAAAATTGTAAATGATACTTTACAGCAACGCTAACGCTAGTGTAGAAGTTTGGACCTGTACATTTCATGCGTAAGGCCGAGAATAAGACAAGGAAATCAGAGCCGCTTTCCACGGCTCACGGCTCGAATTGATCTACCCGAGGTGCGAGGTAGTTGGATCAGTTTAGTTAAATGGAAAACAGCTCAGGTTGTCGGCGCCGGAACCGGAAATCGGCAACTTGCTCTCATTGTGTTGTCGGCCTCACGCATGAAGTGTAAAGGTCACTCCAAACTTCTTCATAAAATAAATCGCCCATTTCCAAGTGTGACACTTCTACACTAATTTCTAAATGGAAAGAGACCTTGGGATGGATACACAACTGTGCCAAAAAGTGGTATGGGTATGCGGCAGGCCTCAAATAACTTATAAAAATAATCATCGAAATAAATCAATAGTCATAACTACAAATGAATCGAATGTTGTCGAAAATTTTGACTAAATAAATAGATCGCGAGTAGGTACCTAACTACCCAAATGCGAATGGTGAGGGTAGGATCTAGGAACAACGAGCACAAGGGACCTGTGTGTGTGTCAGAATTATCAATAAATGCCCGATTGCACAAACGTGGTATCAAATTTTAGTTAGGTATCTACCTACCAATAGCCCAGGCATTTTTAGATCAAAATTGACCAAAACCTGAAAAAAATGTTAGTCTGAAAAATTGGTGGAACCCTTCTATAGGTTGTCTGATTTCTACATAATTCTAGTGGGCTGCGATTCAGGCCACGATCGGCCGATGGCGACCAGAAACACAGCCCACTAGAATCATGTAGAAATCAGACAGCCTATACTTACTTTATCCCCTTTAACAACATATTGAAAGTATATCATTTTATTGAAATACATGAGGTATAAGACCAATTATATAAGAATGATTCAGATAAAATAGATCTCGTCCATAGAGGATGGAAATGGTAGGGTGCTTAGAATGCTGGCAGCATTTCCCCTTTATGAAACACTGTTCATTTTAATAGAATTTTGTTGCTTCTGATTTTTCAGGAAAACTAAATTTGATTCAGAGGTTGATTTTTTGTAGTCAATTTTTTTTCCATAAGAAGTTTACTAAAATTTTTTGGAATAACGGAAATAGAAGCAATCGCAGGACCAACTTTTGTCTCTCCATAACTTCAAATTTAAAACACATAGAATTTTTTAAACAACCTTCCAGCACTCTACTTCACTTCCATATTACGCACCGTTGAGATGGTCCGACACTTTTGAATCACCCTGTACATGCGTTGAAGCTTGAACAAAGCTGAAAAATTTCTGAAAATAGTCTCCTTGGTCAGTTGAACAACATACTAAAAGTACTTACAAATTCTCCAACCACTTCATGTTTTTTTTTGTCGGAAAAAATGCATAATCTAACTGATTTTTTTCAAAGGTGGGTTTACAGTCGAGCTTTATTTATCCATAGTTTTAGTCTTAGCCGTAAGGGTGGTATCACTTATTGACTCTCTGCGCACGATAGCAACTGGCAACTAAACAACTAGTCATGCTATTGGCTGTTGCATAGCAACTATGAGCGTCATAAAGTTAATTCGGTCAAGTTACGCCATTCCACCTTTTAGCCTGCAACTTGGTAAGTGAATGACCAAGTAAGTTTCTAATTCAAGATACTGTTACTAAAGTGACTTTGTCTGGCGATAGAAAGATGAACTAAACTGGATATATCCGAGAATAAGAACTCATAATGCATATTCGAATTGAAGAAATCACTATGTGTGCAATGTGCATGCGTGCGTGTGCGTGCTTTAATTCCATATTTAGACATTACAATTCTGTCGTTTAGCGACGATTAGACCATGCCAGTGAAGAAACGTTTTTACATTTTGTGATGATGGCCAGGCTTGTGTTTAATATCATTAACGTCCACCAGTCATTCTCTATCACGAATTTTTGACGTGACTTTTATGTAGTAATAATAATATTAATATGAACGATAACAGTGTTCTTTGTGAGTATGAGTAAATAGATAAAATACATAGATAATCCCTTACTACTTTCCTACGACAATAAATAATTAGTTATTAATAAACCTTCCACTTTTCAATCACGCCAAGACTTAGTTTTAGCTCCAGTAGCAGCATAACTTTGGCAATCTAAATAAATAGGTACATTTTTATCATTATTTTATAATGAATTATCAACCCCTTCAACTTACCTGATGATTCTCCACTACCTCACTCACTGAAATCTTCGCATTCTAATACATTTTCATAAGCAAAGACAGACGGTAATAGTAGTTTAAAATACAATAAGGCGTTTCCAGGCCCGAAGCCTTGTTTGCCATCAGGCGGAGCCGATTGCTGCAAAAGAGGCTGAGGACCTGAAATGGCACAGCGCTCGAATGTCTTGCAACATTTTACGTTATCGTTTCCTCAAAATGAGGGAAAACTCGAATTTCTTATAGATTTGACATATAGGTGTATTGCTTTTGACTAATTTCGAGCGTGATGCATAAACGGTAAAATCTATACCGGGTGATCATTTGAAAACTATCCACCTGCAATAACTCCCGATTCCTAGTCAATATTTCTTCGAGCAAAAACAGGTCGATTTTTATATCGAGGAAGACATCTAAAACCTACATTGGCAAATTTCTATCTTCAGCCCCCTCGCCCCCACCCATCCCAAAGATAAAATTTCAAATGACATTACCTACCTTGCGATACATCAAATTGAAGAGAATTGAATTCTCTTTTTGAAAGAATATTTTCAAAATTTTCAACCTTACCAACCTTCTCCTTAAAAATTCTCTTGAATGTCCATTCAATATTCTGGACCCCTTAATTCTTTTTAGTTTAGTCAGCATCAACCTAAATAGCATCAAAGAAGGGAATTTTCGGTGAAAAAAGTGCCACCCAAACTCACCCCAATGCTCTCCCCCTCCTCAACTTCAAAATTTAACAAAATGCTACTCCTTTTGTGATACATCAAATCAAAGGAAGTTGAATTCTCTCTCTCTAAAAACATTTTTTTTTGAAATTTTCAACCCCTTCCCCATTTAATTGGACATTTGGAGTATTTTAGAAGGAAAACAGGGGTTTCGAAAATTTCGAAAAAATTGTGTTCAGGAAGAGAATTCAATTTCCTTCAATTTGATGCATCACAAAGTAGGTATTGTCATTTTAGATTTTCAAGGTGTGGTGGGAGGAGCGAAGGGATGAATTTGGGTGGCACTTTTTCCACAGAAATTTTTCTCTTCCGATGCTTTGCAGGATGACGTTGACTGCATTGAAGAGAATTGAGAGGTCAAGAATATCAAATTGGACACTCAGAGAATTCTAGGGAAATGGGGGGTGAGTTGAAAAAAATTGTAAACATTTTTTCAGGAAGAGAATTTAATTTTGTTCAATTTGTTGTATCGCAAAATAGGTGGTGTCATTTGAAATTTCAAAGTTGAGGTGAGTTGTGGCTAGGGGGCTAGAGATAGAAATTTGCCAAAGTATGTTTTAGATGTCCCCCTCGATATAAAAATCGACCTGTTTTTGCTCGAAGACATCTTCATCAGGAATCGGGAGTTATTGCAGGTGGATAGTTTTCAAATGATCACCCGGTATATTTGATTATGTAGGATGTAGGTATCACTTTACACGTCATGCATCCAATGGAACAATAACGCAAAGAAAATACCCAATAATTCAATTTGCTGGTTGGTCGAATACCTTTGTTTTGATTTGGTTTCCCATTTCTTAGTCTCATTTTTTGGAGTTTAAAAAAACGGTTCAATATTATTGTCCTGCTGTTGAATTTTGCGTAAAGACTTGAGCATACATTTTATTTAAGAATTTCCAAATTTTTCTTTTTATCTAGGACAATACCAACAATCTCTGAAAACACGTCGTCCAAATTACTATTCATTTAAATAGATATAAATTTCTTTTTCAAGAATGAAAAGAACGTAGATAAATAACAAATAGAACGTTTCAAAGATGTGTCTTCGAATTCAGAAAAAAAAAGGAATTACTTACTAGAGGATTGTTGAATTATTATAGTCGATTAATTGAGGTAGTATACCTACTTTCGATTTTCATTTCTATTTCCTTGAAAAACCGAGTGAAAAACTCAAGGATAAGGGCAACGATGCGGGTCTCCTTTGTGGACAACAAGGAGGTAAAACGTTTATGTTTTATGTCGGGCATTTCTTTCAATGTAAATACATCAATAATCGTTCCTGATAAATTTGGCAATCTTCTGAATTAGCCCAATCATTTTTCAAGAACCGATTTAATCCAGTTACAAACAAACGTACGAAAATCATTGCAATTTGGAATATGTAATTGAATTTGTAACGATTGCACGTAGACTTGGTGTAGAATACATGTCTAATTTTATTGAAAACTATCTAAAATGTGATATTTTTATCGAGGGATTCGCAGGCACAAGTGACGTAATATTAACGCTTAAAAATACCTATCTCAACCAAGATACCATCTTGTTCATACTTAATTATTGTAGAAAAAACGGTGTAATTTTTATTTTAGCACGTTTTTCTCGTGTGCTTGCTCGGCCAGACTTTCAAGTGATAAAAGAATAAGCAATAATTATCATGCCTCAACGGGGTTTAATCAACGTTGTGTAGGTACTACGCACATTTTTAGACATCCACCACGTTGTAACTATGGTTGCAGACTGTGGTTTATTTAGTAACAATACCCAACAAGTCGTTCGTGAACATTTTTTCCGAGATGAAACTTCTTTAGGCACTTGAAGTGAAAACTTCAAAACGGCTGTCATCAGTCACGATAATGTCTAATAAATGTCTAATAATGCGCCGCGCTACTCTCCGACACGGTAGAGTAAACCAAACCGAATACCTAACTCTGTATAGATGAAACACAAGCGTACCTAAACGCATATAATATTGTGGTAGGTGGTAGTTATTTTATGACATGAAAAGCTAAAAGCAATAATCCTTTGAAGGAAAAATGTTTGCAGGCAGACATTCCCGAAGGGCGTTGAACTAGTTAAAAATGGTGTAGGTATATGCCGTTCACGTTTTAAATTCATCAGTATAATGTATTTTGGAGCAAAAATAAAGTGACAAGCTGGGGGGTTACAGCTATGGCTGATGGCTCCTGCAAAGTTTAAGAGCGAAACTATCAGCGGCCATCAGCCGTATCTTCCCAGTGTTCCCAGCTTGTCACTTTATTTTCCCTGCAAAGAGTTATTTTACTGAAAATAGAAAGTGAATGGGATATAAGCATGCATTATCCGTTCAGCTTTCATTTTCAGCACAGCAGGGTCTGGAATTTTGTTTTTAGGTTTTTAAAAATAAAAGGAACTGTTGCCGAGCATTTTTATTTTCCAGTAATTAGCATACACGTTTCAGCCTAAACCAAAGAGTATTTGAATATCGTTTTACTACGGTGGTAGAATAAACACAAAAGGCCGTCGATTCAACACCCGGTTTGTTTACTTAGTCCTCTACAAAGGCGGCTTGCTTTATTCATCTCGAGTACAACTACCTACTACGGTAGACCAAGCCAAGCAAATAGTCGTCTTCGTTTTGAATCAAGTAGGCACTATTTTTGCTGCCGAGTGTACCATAATACCAATAGGTCGCGAAAACAAAAATGGCGTGCTAAAGATGGGTATATGGTATAATGTTATTTTCACTAGTACGTACCTACCTATTGATACAATTTTCTTCAGTTGTAAAGTTGTAATAAATATATAGATAATTTATTGAGCAATTATCGCTTTATCATAAAGATTGATGTGCTAAACTCAAGATTTAACTGAGTAATGTCAAAAACAAGCGAATCTCTACAGCGGTACTTTGGCACCCCCTCAGGCGCAAACGCGGGCAAGAAGCTGGCAAGAGGTGCTTCGTTCTCGGCTTCGTTGTGCCGGCGTGCCTGCAACGTTGCCATAGCGGGTGCCAGGGTGACGGTTATGTTCCCGCGACCTATAAAGTGGAATAGAGCAGAGCGAGATCGAGTTTTCTGATGCGCAGCTCGTACCAGGGCAGGGCAGCACTGGTGCCAATAAGTGAATAGTAGTTTTCATGACAATTTTGTGTTTCAGTGGGCATGCGCAAGATTTGACAGTTCGGGTCGGCTAGCACCAGAGATATAGAGTGTGGAGAATGATTACAGAGCTGTGCGAGTCTGGCAAGCACGCGAAGGTCGAATTTTTGCCGACCGGCAAGGAACGTGAGCATGCGCTCTAGACCTGATGAAAACTACTATTAACCATACACGTACATCTGTGATTTACACTTTCACCTCCCGTAATCACAAAAGCTAGGTACCATCAGCTTTTGTCAGCAGCAGCAGAAGGCAGCTTCCGACAACGTCTTCGTTTCGTTTCGAGTTTCATTCATAAGATCTTTGAAGTGTGCCTCTTATGTAGGTACCCTACGGTCCGTTTTTTTTTTAAGTCCATTGTGGTGCGAATAGCAGACACCTTTGCATTCACCGAAGATTCATCGTCAATGCGAAGGTGTTTGCCATTTGCACTACAATGGACTTTAAAAAAAAATAGACTGTAGAAAAGATGAACAACGGGCCCATCTAACACCTTGGTGAATTTTGAAGTACCTATACATAGCGACAACCCCAGAAAATGATGCATACCTAAACTCTGGCATTTCACTGACAGAGCGCTCCTACAGGGTGGATTCTTTCACACCATGCTCGCCCGTTGTATTGAAAATAGTAAGCTGAACGCAAATGTATCTTCATCTATCGTAGCGTACCATTCGGTGTGATCATTGTATTGAGCAAGAAGCATTGCATGAAGCAATTTTTTTCAACTTTGACTAAATGAACATTTTTGGAACCAAAATTGTCGAACTTGTGTTATCGCTAAATTCCTGAGAACCATAAATGCCATGATCATTACACTCATCGTCATACCAAAGAAGTTTCACTTTGACTACGCGTGGGCGTACTGAAAGTGGTATATGGTCTTGCCCCTGTGCTCCAAATTGTTTTGGTCCGTTCCTGGAGACTTCCAGCTTGTCGACTAGTTGCTGCAACTCTTAACATCGTACACTTGCATAGTGCGTACTGCGCGTATAATAATAAATAACGAGTCGTCCTTGCCTTGTGCCAATTAATAGAACCGCCAATGTCACGGCCTTTGGAAAAACTGTTCCTTTACAATATGCACTAGGTACCTATAGTTATGCAGTGCAACTTCATTTTTGCAACGATTCCTCCGATAAGCCGCGGAGTGATTTTTTTTATCTTTGTATTCACTTTTTGACGTAAACATGCGGTAAAATTACAGAACACGTGCAAGAAAATACATCATTATTTTCATCATGATGAGGATGAGTCCTTATCATATCGAAATTCTGAGTTGAATTGCGCGGTTATTGCTATCGATTGTTGGCGGTCTAAACACGACATACGAGGAGTCGTCAGTCAAGCATGCAATCGCTTTTTCTTATCGTTCAGTTTCTATCATTTCCTCAGGTACTGCGGTAATGGATTTGATTAGCGAATTATTATAAATTCAGAACTAAAACAACATGCACCGAACATGTGATTATCAGTAATCATTCCTTATTATTGCTTCCAATGCCTTCGGCCGAACACATTTTTGTACCGATCTGTTTTGAAATTGGTAGCAAAATAGTGGTCGATATATAGCATTCTGCATTAGTGTTAAGTTGTGTGACGGCTTCCGCTCGGTCCGCTCGGTCAAATCATTTAGATCCGCACATTCGTTCAGGTCGTATTTGTAGGGGGTGCATTTTCTGCTATTTTTTTGTGGCAGAAGTAGTTATGTCGCGTGTTAGTAATTTCAACATTCGAGCTTTCGATCGAAAATTCGACGATAAAGTGGCGTTTGATGGAGGTATGTTTGATTCGGTTGTTTCTGGTGTTTCGTAAAATTGCTTCATTATTTTTTCAAGGTGGTAGCTAATAAGGGGTTGTTGTAGCACCTATACTTACCTACATCCCACGCTATCAGCTAACAAGTGCGTTAGGGAAGAGATTTTAATAGCGGTTCAGTACAACCTTTTGATTGATAATTGATTATTAATTCTTATTGCTGGGATTGTTGTGGATTTGGTTTTTGTAAATCAACAACACAGGCACAGGTAGAGCTAATTACAACACCATCACCATACCTCACCGCAATGCTACGTCGATAGTAGATAGATGCCCACGTCGCGTCCTCTCTGATGCACACAATACGTGTTTATTAAGTTTATTTGGTTGCCTACCACATACCTACGAGTAGTTGGGAAGTTGTACCTACTTTATAATATGCCGTTCACGTTTTAAATTCAGTAGAATGATGTTTTGGGGCGAAAATAAAGTGACAATAAGCTAAGGGGCTACGGCTACGGCTGGTGGTACCTGCAAAGTTTTGGAGCGAAATATCGGCGGCCATCAACCGTATCCTCCTAGCGCTCCAGCTTGTCACTTTATTTTAGCTCCAAATAGCATTCTACTGACTATACCCATATACCGGGTGATCATTTGAAAACTATCCACCTGCAATAACTCCCGATTCCTAGTGAAAATGTCTTCGAGCAAAAACAGGTCGATTTTTATATCGAGGGGGACATCTAAAACATACATAAGCGAATTTCTATCTTTAGCCCCCTCGCCCCCACTCACCCCAACTTTGAAATTTCAAATGACACTATCCACTTTGCGATACATCAATCCAGCAGAATTGAAGGTAATTGTTGACGACCACTACTTCTCGACTTCAGCCACCAACTTTTCACGGTAGGTAGACACCACCACAACATCACGTTCGTCGACCGTAGTTTCCTGGGGAAACCACTATTTCCACTGTAAAATGCCCCTTCTTTGCATTACTTGTCCTACGACGTAAGTACATGCAAGATGGAAGCGTCTATATAGCTGTTTAAGTGGTTGCCTAACTCTTGGAAAATGCTAGTCGAGAAGTAGTCGTCGTCAACAATTATCTAGGCAACCACTTAAACAGCTATATAGGACGCTTCCATCTTGCATGTACTTACGTCGTAGGACAAGTAATGCAAAGAAGGGGCATTTTACAGTGGAAATAGTGGTTTCCCCAGGAAACTACGGTCGACGAACGTGATGTTGTGGTGGTGTCTACCTACCGTGAAAAGTTGGTGGCTGAAGTCGAGAAGTAGTGGTCGTCAACAATTACCGAATTAAATTCTCTTTCTGAAAAAATTTTTATAAAAATTTTAACCCCACCCCTCTACCCCTCTAAGTTCTCTGAGTGTCCAAATAAATATTCTTGACCTCTTAATTCTCTTCAATGCAGTCAACGTCATCCTGCACAGTATCGGAAGAGAAAATTATCTATGGAAAAAGTGCCACCCAAATTCACCCCCTCGCTCCCCCCTCCTCACCATAAAAATCTAAAATGACGATACCTACTTTGTGATACATCAAGTTGAAGGGAATTAAATTCTCTACCTGGACACAATTTTTTCGAAATTTTTAAACCCCCCCGTTTTCCTACTAAAATACTCCAAATGTCCAATTGAATGGGCGAGAGGTTGAAAATTTAAAGAAAAATGTTTTTAGGAAGAGAATTCAATTTCCTTCAATTTGATGTATCACAAAGTGGGTAGTATTTTGTCGAATTGAAAGTTGAGGGGGGGGGGAACAATGGGGTCAATTTGGGTGTCACTTTTTCCACCAAAAATTCTCTTCTTTGATGCTATTCAGGATGATGCTGACTAAACTGAAGAGAATTGAGGGGTCCAGAATATTGAAAGGGACACTCAGAGAATTTTAAGGGAAAAGGGGGGTAGAGTTGAAATTTTTGAAAATATCTTTTCCAAAAAAAGAATTTAATTTTCTTCAATTTGATGTATCGCAAGGTAGGTAGTGTAATTTGAAATTTTATTTTTGGGATGGGTGGGGGCGAGGGGGCTGAAGATAGAAATTTGCCAATATATGTTTTAGATGTCCCCCTCGATATAAAAATCGACCTGTTTTTGCTCGAAGAATTATTGACTAGGAATCGGGAGTTATTGCAGGTGGATAGTTTTCAAATGATCGCCCGGTATAATTCATTATACAAAGAACCATCAATCACAATGCTTCAAATGCAAACTGACCGCCAATGATCTTGTACCATTCTGGCAATACGCTACTACTACTCTAGGTAGGTACAGTTTGGGATCTCAAGTTACATCTTTTAAACCACCCCCAACTCTTCTCAAGATTCTCTCATTGTTAATAGGACTGTGTATCTTACGTGTTATCCGGGCCCATGCGCGTAGAATTAGGCGCTTGATATGAAACTTCCAGACAAATAGCGTCTGTTAACATGTAACATGATCAGAAAAACTATCAATAATCGTTTGTGTAAGTGAAATTTCCAACTATTGATGCTCACTGTTTGTGAGTTGTGAGACTGATGTTATTTCAATCTTTTGAACATAAAAAACAATCATTTTGAAGGTGGAATAGGAAGGCACGCTTTCGGTTCTTACAAGAAAGAATGGAAATAAACACTGCGTCATGACAAGTGTAGAAGTCGATACGATGAAGAAAAAGGTTTAATTTTATTCCGTTTCCGCGAACACGTGGCGTGGAAGTTTTGGTCAGGGCCCTCTCCGAGTCTCCTCTAACTGAAAGCCTCTGGGGCCAAAGGTAGGCGAGCCGCGAGAGCCACTCTCATATGGTACGTTTCACGCAATCCTTGCTACATGAATGTACTGCGGATTGCATAAGACTATCCGGCCCAGAAGCTAGGCAGGAGAAAGGCAGAAGCCGTATTCGGGGTTGCCAAGTGAACAAGAAATATAAATTTCAATTACTTCGATATAATAATTTCCCAATTTTGAACTTTCATTCAGTATGGTGTCAGATTCCCTAACTAGAAGAGCGCAAGGAAACATCTTGCAAAACAAATTGATTTTATAGTGACTATTTGAGGTGACAGTATATGTAATATAACGTATTATTGGTAACGGCGGCCATGCCAAATCTGACAACATCGCGATTAACAGACTGTGGATCATTTGCGAAGTAAGCAAGGAACTTCCAATATTTTTATTATTTTGTAAAAAAGAACTATATAAAATAGAAATTTGGCTTGCGACTGGTTCTTCTTCACATTTTTAGTAACTTTTTTGTATCTATCTGGAGACTTAGTCATGAAATAGCCTGGTATTCCATAGAAAAGTCGATATTTGTCTGGATGTTTCAAATTTGGCACTAAATAGCGACAGTTGCATCCATGTTGCATCTGCGCCGTCGGGTCAGGAGAACGCACTATTGAAGGGAAGTTTTTCCCCTCTTAGCTGCCGATCCTTGAGAAATAAATTTACCACAAAACAGTCGATTTTTATTTTGAAGGAGACATCTAAGACACGTAGGTATTGTCAAATTTTTATCTTCAACTCCTTCGCCACCCAATTAAGAGAATTTTGGAAAAGGGTTAGAGGGTGGATTAGAAAACTTGAAATTATTTTTTACCGAAAGAGAATTTTAATACCTTCAGTCTGATGTATCACACGGTAGATTTGATTTGAAACTTGAAAGTAGGGTAGGGTGGGGGCGAAGGTGTTGAAGATAAAAATTTGGCGGTACACGTGTCTTAGATGCCTCATCCTAAATAAGAATCGGCCTGCTTTCGCTGGAAAATTTATTTTCCAAGAATCGGGAGGAAATAGGGGAATAAAAGCTTTCCTTTAATTAACAATGAAAAAGGTTGGGAGGTGACTTGAAAAAAATTAAAATATGTTTGACAGAAGGAGAATTTTAATACCTTCAATTTGATGTATGTATCACAATATAAGTAATATGCTATTTGAAATTATAAGAAAGGAAGGTAAGGTGGAGGCAGAGGGATTGAAAATACAAATTTGTCAATGTGTATCCTAGATGTCCCCCTCAAAATAAAAACCGCCCTGTTTCGGCGTTTTCCTGGAAAAAAAAATTGGCGGCGCCAAATCTGGGGTGAGTCCTTTCCAAAAAATCACCCTGTATAGAGGCATACCAAATACAATTCGTTGTACGCTTAATAGTCTATAATTTTTCGGTGATATAATTTCGTTGTAATCCCATTGCAAGAAAATACAACTCGTCCTTCGGGCTCGTTATCCGTTGCTGTTGCTACAACTAATTCTTGTAGAGTAAACATTATCATTCGGATTGTTCTTGGTTTTCCAGACTTTTTTGCTCATGATGGCTAATGGTGGTGGCTTTTGAAAGAGAGAATTTGTCTTTTTTCCAATTGTTGGCAGAAATGATGTTTGAAAAAGACAATTTTTAAATCTCTTTTTTAGTTTTCGGCAATTAAAAAACATACCTAGGTATTTACTTACCTACATATTTTTCTTGGTGTAGTACTTCTAATCCATTTTTTCCTTTGTTTCATTATTCTTTCGCCGACATTATACTGTGAAGGGACTTGGAACTTCACCCAAAAACTCTATCTTCACTTCTGGAAATAGAACTGAACCATTTCGTGTATACAACGGCCAGTTTGTGACCCTGTTTTTTGTTATTGCATTTAGGGCTGGCAGTAAATAACTTTGGCTTGAAAAACTTGAATTTTTCCCGCTCAACTTTTCCAAAATGACAATGGATGTTATCGAGGATGTTATTGTATGCCTTATTACCACCAAAGCACATCAAACGTTGTGCGTCGTACACATTTTCCTATATTTTTCTGAAGTGAATTAGGAAAAACATGTGTTACAGTTCCACGCCGCGCCGACTTGCTGTGCTGATGGTCCGGGTTCGATTCCCAGCCCGGGCCGGAAAATTGAGAGCTACTTGATTTAGTTACTTGCTAAATGCAAAGGCACGTCGTGTGACGCATTAGCAAGTGAGATTTGAATGATGGTGCCAACCCCGTGGATGTTGGTGGTCGTTGAAGATCCCTCCTACGTTGTGTTGGAACACACAGGGATTCGGTAGAAATGTTCGGTTTAGTGGGGAAAAGCATTCACCGGCGTCGGTGTTGAGCCTCGGAGCGAAAATAGGCCGACATTAAATAGACCGGAAAAATTCTCTTTTGTAATACTCGTACTGACGTCCAATCTCGTGCTTGGTGTCTGGTAAGCAATTACAATAGCACAGTACAGGTATACCGACACACTATTTCTCTTATGCCTATAATCTGGTGGAGCCAAAAGGTGATCATGAACCTTCATCATTTACATTTTACACAGGACTCGTCAAGAGCTGTTATCACTTTCGGATCATGAACTCAAAATAATTTTAATTGACTTTTGACTGCTAACAATTCCATTATTTTTGATAACGTATCAATGTTTTGATTGCATTTTTTTAATCGAGTGGATGCGTTGGAAGAGTTTATTCCGCCTTAACCCCAGTCGCCAGAGTCCAGTTTCTCAAGATGGTGTTATTATTATTGATAAAACAAAGTTCGCCTTTTCACCTGATACCTACCTGAGGTCGCAGTCTATGACATCTATTAAGAAGTTCAAAATGATAAGATGGAGGAGGCATCGTACACACTTTTTTTATCTTCGTTATTATCTCCCTTCCATGAAAATAGGAGTAACTTGGCTGTGCATGTGTGTGTCATCCAGTATTTCTATTAATACGAGCAAGTGATGTTGAGTAAAAGAGCAGCGAGTTTCATTGAAAAATTATCCGTGCTGTGTGAACGTGCTGTATGAGTGATATACAAACCACCTTCCCCATCAGTCAGTGACTCAGTGGTGAATAAAAATATTTCAATTAGTATCACAAGTCTATAATGAAGTAAATTCCCTTTGTAGTACTTTTCAGATAGCTGTTTTACACCTCGTTTTATGAAAATAAAGAACTGATGGGTTCCTCTACAGTATTGCAACAGAAACGGAACCAATTCCAAAGGGCTATCTCCATTAGAATAGGTGATTTCCTTAACATTTCTAACATTTATGAGTTATTCACTTATTTATGACTGAATTTCTGATGAGGTGTTGATGTTGCCATTGGTAAATCTTTGCTGTCTGACCTGAAGGTTGTACAAACTAATCAATTTTTAAGCTGTAAAACAGCGTGGAATTTTTAGATGAATGTATAAAGGTAACCTACCTATATAGTTAGTAACGTTCCTTTGATTGAAAATCGCATTACTCATTTTTGTACTTGATTGGTTCTGAAAAAGGTTTGTCTAAAAAATCTCACAAGATTCTTACTTCTTACTACTGCTACTACTTACTTAATAAATACAAATACCTACTAATAGTTATTATTATCGCACTCATGGTCATGTATGTATAACCGAATTACGACTAATCCAACCCATGTATTCATGGTTCATTAAAATTACCTATTCACTATGATGTATTACAGGAATAGAGGGCTTGGCATTGATTGGGTCCCTCGCATTGAAATTTTTGGACCAAGTCCAGAAAAATCTTTTTATAAATCCTGTAAAATTGGCGGTGTCTGTGAGGCAATATGTCTATAAAACTACCTATTCTAAATTTTGTGTCTTATGTTTTCAAGGTGAACGAGTGAACTATGTCAACAATCCGCACGTTATTGCCATGGTAGGTCTACCCGCACGGGGCAAAACTTACATCTCCAAGAAGCTCTCCCGTTATCTCAACTGGATTGGGATCAATACTAAAGGTAAACAGATTCAAGATAATGAGCACAAACTTTTTTTTATGACGCTACCTACCTACTTCATTAAAAGCTTTGGAATATTGACTCAAGTATATTTTTCCAGTGTTCAATTTGGGCGAATACCGTCGGCAAGTAACGACAGCTTACAAAAACCATGACTTCTTCCGTCCCGACAACTGCGAGGCGATGGCCATCAGGCAAGAGTGTTGCCTCATTGCTCTTAAAGATGTCTGTGACTGGCTCGAGGAGGGCGGCGAGGTAGCCGTTTTCGACGCCACAAATTCCACGATGGAACGTCGAAAGCTCATCCAAGATTATGTGGTCAACCAGATGGGCTACAAGCTGTTTTTCGTCGAGTCCATCTGCGACGATCCGCAGATCATAGAACAGAACATCATGGAAGTGAAAGTCAGCAGTCCAGACTATGTTAACATGAACAAAGAGGAAGTACTGACGGATTTTCTGCAGAGAATCCAACATTACCAAGAAAAATACGAACCTCTTGATGAAGAATTAGAGCCTGACGTTTCGTTCATGAAGATATACAACACTGGGGAAAAGTGTTTGGTCCACAAACACGAAGGTCACATCCAGTCTCGCATCGTGTATTATCTCATGAACATCCACATAACTCCAAGGACCATTTATTTAACCAGAGTAAGACATTCTTGCTGTAGCACCATAACAGTGACAGCCCCGGTTGCACCTTGCACCAAAACATTCAATCATGAAATGCTTAATTAAGCATTTTCTTTGGTGAATTTTAGCTATAGTGCTCAATTAAAAACTCAGTTTCATAAAACAATCATAATAAAATGTTCAGTTCACAACAAAAGCTTGCATGCATTTCCTGAGGTCAGTCATTTGGCACTGACCTAGAATTCACCAGAGAAAATCCTCAATCAGCTATTTCATGATCAAATTCTTTGGTGCAACCGGGGGGGGGGGAGGTGGGGGGGGGGGTTAGGCTAAAAAGATGCAGTTTATTTTCAATGAATTTTGTCTACGAATAAATTCAAAGTCGTTAAGAAGTTGGAGTTAATTGATTTTGTATCAAATCGTGCCGTTGATGATGATGAACCTGGGGTTCAATTTGTAAGCAGTTTTTAAAGGCAGATCCTGACCGTTTAAAATTATAGTAAATAAGTTGGTACATAATATCGCCCTCTTCGATTCCGTGCACTTACAAGTTCTGCGAATCTAGGATCCTGTGAAATACGGCAAGGACTCAGCTTGACGACTTCTAGTAGATAAGATAAACAGATTTTGAGCGTTTAAAATTGCTTTCAAACTGGAAATCCTATTTCTAACATCTTTTCTTTGTTTCAGCACGGTGAAAGCGAGCAGAATTTGATAGGCCGCATAGGCGGTGATTCAAATCTTAGCGGCCGCGGCCAACTGTACGCCCAAGCCTTGTCCAAATACATCAAAGACCAACAGATCGAAGGTTTAAGAGTTTGGACCTCATGGCTGAAGAGAACCATACAAACGGTTGCCGATGTGGATGCGCCTCAAGAGAGGTGGAAGTCTCTGAACGAAATTGACGCTGTAGGTTATGGTCTTAATTTTTCATTTATATTATTATCATTGTGTTGCCAGTAGTATGTCAATTCTGCTGTTTTTGCAGGGTGTTTGCGAAGAAATGACTTACGAGGAAATCAAAGAAAAGTTCCCCAAGGAATTTGCGTCGCGAGATCAGAATAAATTTGCGTACAGATACCCAAGAGGCGAGAGCTACGAGGACCTCGTGGGTCGTTTAGAACCAGTCATCATGGAGCTGGAAAGACAAGGAAACGTTCTTGTTGTTTCGCATCAAGCTGTTCTGCGCTGTCTCTTGGCGTACTTCCTAGATAAATCTGCAGGTAAAAAGAAACTTTTTTCTTCTAGAAAATGGGCACCATTGAATTATTTCAATTCCACTGCCATATTTTTGTTATTTGAACAGAAATGTGGACGACGTTGATTAGACGTAAGAGTCTATTCAAAGGGTAGGCCTTGCAGATTCATCTTACCAAAAGTCTTTTGAGTATCTCTGCCTCACTCTGCCTTGAAAGCTTCTCTGAAAGTACTGCTTGCTCTTGAAGCCACTTGTGATTCTGAATTCACGTTAAACTGTAGTATGAATATACACAGACCAGATAAGATCCTCATTGGGTTCAGGTTGTACCTCGGGGTTGTACCTACAACTCTGGGCTATGGGCTATCCTATAAAATGTGTACTAGCAGTACTGAATTGCAAAATATTTTTATACTACAGCACCAAATTATAATGCTTGTAATGATCTCTAAATGCAAGGTTTTTCAGATGAACTGCCATATCTGCGCGTTCCTTTACACACGGTCATCAAATTGACTCCAGTGGCGTATGGTTGCCGCGTGGAGCATATCAAACTTCCCATTGAAGCTGTCGACACTCATCGACCCAAGCCCCAGGTATCATACATTTCCAAAAGAAATTAACTTTTTAGCTTGTGTGTTGTAGTACGTCTATTGCTCACCTAATAACTTCCTGCATGTGATCTGTAAAAACTCAAACTGTTTCAGGAATCCGAAGATAACGCACAAGTAGAACACGATCAAGCTAACATTTCTAATAAGAGTCATTGCGATAGCAAATCCAATGATGGCTTAGATAGCTCTAGTGAAAACCACTTGGCGACATGATGGTTGCTCATTTAAGTGTGGCCAATAACAATAAAAATTAATATCAACATTGGCATAAAGTTATTTGTGTTCATTCTTAACGTTAGGGAAATTGAGGGATACAATATTTTTATCTGTTCACAAATATAAAATATATAATATTAGTACTTTAGTGTGATGTTCCTATTTTTTTGATAGGTTCCAGTATGCTTTAGTTTTAATTTTTTTTCTGTAAATTAACATGACCATGCCATTATTGAGTGGTTGCAGTGTGTTGTGTTAATAATGTAGTTTTAAATTTTTAGGTAAATTAAGAAAGAATTCTTGATAGGTATATTGAAGTCGTCTCTTTTATGGTCACGACAATTAAGCAAACGATGTTGTATCGGTTCATTCGTTCATTTCAAGTTGAGATCTTTTTCTCGTTTTTCACACAGAATACCAGAGTAATAGGTACCATTAAAGATTAAAGTATATTTTATTGTGAGAAAAATGAGAAATAATATGTTTCTCAAGTTGAAATGACTAAATGAAGTGATGACGTACCTACATCGTTTGTTGAATTGTCGCGCCTATATTTAATTTACTTGACTGACTCTTTGTACTTTCAATTCCAAAATTGTACAAAATACAAACACACTGTTTATAGTATAGATACTTGACAGGCAGGTTCTTGACGCTTTTATTTCTCTTAACTCTAATCATGTGCTTTCTTCTGTGCTCTCTCCATGATATAATTATGGATTTGCCGAATTTTGTAGTAATAATCGATGTTTTAAGGTTCCCGGCGAATTGGAGGAACGCTTCAAATTTCAATCAATCAATGACAAATTCAGCTTGAATTCGACATGATGCCAAGTTAGTCTAGTGAAGAGACCGACTGAAACAGGGTGCCTATATAAGTAATTAAATAAATTATATGATCCTCGATGTGATGTATATTGACTATTATGTGGTTCATCTTTCAATATTGACTGGCTGGTTTACAAACGGCATGATAAAACTAATAGAGCAGGTGTTGTTTTCAATACAATATATGTTTTTTATGATATTACACATGCGATTTTCCAATTTTTACCGTTGTGTATCAACTCTTTTAAATATAATAACGTATATATTTATATGTATGATCTTTTACAAAGAATAGAAATGATAGTTATGCTCTTATTTCATTTTTATGTATTGTGTAGGTTACTATTTTGAAATGTTATTGATCGTTCAATAAAAAGACATTATTTTGTACAATACTAATTGCATTTCATATACTTCTGTTCTTTTCTGCATTTTTTTCCTAAATTTCACTCACTATAAATTTCCTATTGCCTATACCTACTCTAGAGTTGAAGAAACACCTGATTTACTCTCTGTGACTCTACAGTCGTTTGCAATACAAATTAACGCCATCCAATAAAAGCAACTCGTGAACGTGCGAACAAAAATTGCCGCTCCCTACCATCACTAGAGTAAAAATTTGTGTAGACCATGGATGGTGTAGACCTGCCGAAAAAGAGAGCCTATCGGTTGTAAGGGCCAATGAGAAATTTCGATCACCTAGAGGCCAAGCAGAGTTGGTGAATTGTAAATTGGTAAATATTTTTGTACCACTAGCCTTGAAGTGGGTACATCATTATTAACCTGTTCCTGAATCTGAAGTTCGGTTTTCTAATAGTTGGAAAAAATTCATACAGGGTGATTAATTCTCAACGGATTTCACGTTTTATTCGACAGTCATTCACGGTAGATCAACCAAATTTTTCAGGACCAAATTCAACTTTTATATCTACATAATTAGGTAAGTACTTCGTATTATTATCATTATTAAAGAAAAATTCTCAAGAATCAAATTAGTCCGGAGGTTAGTGACCAAAAATCAAGTGAACCTTGCACTTTTTGACGAAAGCACGAAAATTGGTAGGATGGCACAACAGACCGTGCTCTTTCGATTGAGTCGAAGCGCTACGCAGGTTTTTTTAAGGGGGGGGGGCAGGGGGCCCTTGAAGTTTGAAAGGGCTGGAACCCCTATGGAACCACTTTTTAATATCGCTATACAGGGTGGTGAAAATTTCGATGCTCACCATTGGTATCTTGGAAACGGTAAGAGATACGAGGTCGGTTAAATTAGAAAAAAGTTGCGTATTTTTGTGGCGATTGAGAATCTGAAAAGAAACTTTGAGTATTTTGATTGGTTTACGATTTATCACGAAAAAACAGAAAATTTTGATTTCAGAAATTATTTTTTATCTTCCCAACCATTCAAGCTATTCCAATCAAACTTGGTAGTTTCATGTTTTTGATTACTCCGAGTCGATCAACGTTGGCAGAAATTTTCCAGGCTTTCTAGTTGTCAAATTATGATAGTCAACTTTTGTTTTTCTTATGGCCGCCATATTGGATTTTTGCACAAGTAGATAGAGAAAAAAATTAGCTTTCCGAATTAGTAACCAACATGTTATTTTTATGACATTTCAAGCGTCAAATTTTGAAATTCTCGTAAATTATTGACAAAATCGGGAATGCTTTGAAAAACAATTGAAATATTATCAATAGCAACAACAAAAAAGTGACAGATGGTGTGCAATTGACGTATGTCTAGAAGGTCTGAAGGCCTTCTAGATGTCAGATTATGATAGTCAACTTTTGTTTTTCTTATGGCCGCCATATTGGATTTTTGCACTAATGAATAGAGAAAAAAATCAGCTTTACAAATTAGTAACCAACATGTTCTTTTTATGACATTTTTTGCGTCAAATTTTGAAATTTTCGTAAATTATTGACAAAATCGAGAATGCTTTGAAAAACAATTGAAATATTATCAACAGCAGCAACAGAAAAAAACAGATTGTGTTCAATTGACGTATCTAAGGGCCCGATACCAAGTTGCTGGCGCGAAGTTTGTGACGGCGTAAAAGCTAGTCCGCACGGGCGATATACCGCTGGATCGATTTCCTGTCAAAAATGTCCAACTTTCAGCGGATATTCGCTAAAAGTTGAATCCCCGCCAACTTTTTGCGATTGACCGCTGTTTTCAAAGTGTCAGCATTGACACAGCATGAAAATGTGACGTTAGGTTTTGCTAGGAAGGAGCCCGTGCTTATCTCAAGACGACATGGAAAAACTTGATCACCGATGGGTGTACCAGTCCAAGGGAGAGAGGAAAAATCGTGACTACTGGATGGTGGACACGTATCAGCTTGATTTCAGAGTTATGAATCCATCTGCAGTCTGCATGAGCTTGAGTTGCACCAGAGCAAGGTCGGAGGCAAGATTATCAAGAAAAAAAGAAAACGTGCACGGTTTTGAGTACCATCAAAATACATGTACCTAGGTTTCACGCCACAATTTTTCTTTTATATATTTGTGCCCGAGTTTGTGTCTTTCCCGCAATGGAAGTTTGAAGTTCCACAGTGGAGGCCTTTTCTAAACCTCTTCAATTAGTTGCAAGGCTGAGAGCGGGGTTTACTGTCCACACCGTGTCGTCACTCGTCATCGTCGTAGGTGTGACTGATTCTCATGGGCTCGGGCTGCTCATTTCTGTAGTTGATCATTTCAAAATGCTCACATAAATCATTGAAAGACACCCGTCGCCAGCATGTATCTATTGCAAAGAATAGTTTCTTACTCAAAAGAAGACCACGTACTTATG
The DNA here is from genome assembly GCA_949128115.1 of Anaspis maculata. Taxonomy (NCBI): domain Eukaryota; kingdom Metazoa; phylum Arthropoda; class Insecta; order Coleoptera; family Scraptiidae; genus Anaspis; species Anaspis maculata. Next base: position 54,960,181 of record OX421961.1, on the reverse strand, counting down.
AGAATTTTGCTTTTTTATTTATCACAATAACATTAGGTAGGTATTAACATCGTCTTTGATTTGAAGAACACCCGTTTTTTGAAGAATATCCAGACACTACATCATGCAATTCGCGTGACAAACGACTGACAACCGGATCTGACACTTTAAACAACAGACGTGACACTAATTATTCGCTGATTTTCGCCGCTCATGCGGACGATGATTTCAGCGGCAAAAAAAATAGCGGTATATCGCCAAAAACCAGCGGTATACCGCCCGTGCGGACTAAGCTTAAAGCTTAGTCCGCACGGGCGGTATACCGCTGGTTTTTGGCGATATACCGCTATTTTTTTTGCCGCTGAAATCATCGTCCGCATGAGCGGCGAAAATCAGCGAATAATTAGTGTCACGTCTGTTGTTTAAAGTGTCAGATCCGGTTGTCAGTCGTTTGTCACGCGAATTGCATGATGTAGTGTCCGGATATTCTTCAAAAAACGGGTGTTCTTCAAATCAAAGACGATGTTAATACCTACCTAATGTTATTGTGATAAATAAAAAAGCAAAATTCTCATAAATACGTGGTCTTCTTTTGAGTAGGAAACTATTTTTTGCAATAGATACATGCTGGCGACGGGTGTCTTTCAATGATTTATGTGAGCATTTTGAAATGATCAACTACAGAAATGAGCAGCCCGAGCCCATGAGAATCACAGTCACACCTACGACGATGACGAGTGACGACACGGTGTGGACAGTAAACCCCGCTCTCAGCCTTGCAACTAATTGAAGAGGTTTAGAAAAGGCCTCCACTGTGGAACTTCAAACTTCCATTGCGGGAAAGACACAAACTCGGGCACAAATATATAAAAGAAAAATTGTGGCGTGAAACCTAGGTACATGTATTTTGATGGTACTCAAAACCGTGCACGTTTTCTTTTTTTCTTGATAATCTTGCCTCCGACCTTGCTCTGGTGCAACTCAAGCTCATGCAGACTGCAGATGGATTCATAACTCTAAAATCAAGCTGATACGTGTCCACCGTCCAGTAGTCACGATTTTTCCTCTCTCCCTTGGACTGGTACACCCATCGGTGATCAAGTTTTTCCATTTCGTCTTGAGATAAGCTCCTTCCTAGCAAAACCTAACGTCACATTTTCATGCTGTGTCAATGCTGACACTTTGAAAACAGCGGTCAATCGCTAAAAGTTGGCGGGGATTCAACTTTTAGCGAATATCCGCTGAAAGTTGGACATTTTTGACAGGAAATCGATCCAGCGGTATATCGCCCGTGCGGACTAGCTTTAACTCGCCAAATACAGCGCGGTCTGATTAGTTGGTATCCGCCGTTGCTATGGTAACGGCACTTACGGCGGTCTCAGCCCCAACTTGGTATCGAGCCGTAACTTCTTAATCGTGTTTTGTGCTTGTTTGTACCGAAAGCTCATGAATTAAATGAATTAAGGGTGCCTGTGAATTCAAAAACGTCTGTTGAAACTAGGGTAATCCTTACCCCTTTTCTAATAAATTTGTCAAACTTTAACAAGAACGATATGTTAGTTCCGACAGACGTTTTTGAACTCACAGACACCCTTGACCAATTCAATTTATAAACTACCGGTACAAACAAGCACAAAACACGATTAAGAAGTTCGATACGTCAATTGCACACCATCTGTCATTTTTTTGTTGTTGCTATTGATAATATTTCAAATGTTTTTCAAAGCATTCCCGATTTTGTCAATAATTTAAGAGAATTTCAAAATTTGACGCTTAAAATGTATAAAAATAACATGTTGGTTACCAATTCGGAAAGCTAATTTTTTTCTCTATCTATTTGTGCAAAAATCCAATATGGCGGCCATAAGAAAAACAAAAGTTGACTATCATAATTTGACATCTAGAAGGCCTGGAAAATTTCTGCCAACGTTGATCGACTCGGAGTGATCAAAAACATAAAACTACCAAGTTTGATTGAAATAGCTTGAATGGTTGGAAAGATAAAAAATAATTTCTGAAATCAAAATTTTCAGTTTTTTCGTGATAAATCGTAAACCAATCAAAATATTCAAAGTTTCTTTTCAGATTCTTAATCGCCACAAAAATGCGCAACTTTTTTCTAATTTAACCGACCTCGTATCTCTTACCGTTTCCAAGATACCAATGGTGAGCATCGAAATTTTCACCACCCTGTATACCCAATGAGAAGGAAACTTATGACTAGCATAAACTTTAACAGCATCAGTCACCATGTCGCTATCGTTCTTCACTGTTAAAAAAAAGTGAAGTCTGCGGCTTTTAGTGCAAAAAAAAAATTCTATTTTTTTTCACCTACAAGAACATGAAAAATTGTTACGTTTGATGTCTTTTCCCACATTTCTGCATCAGCTTATTCCACTTATGAAGTCAAAAATGTGAGAGATCTATTTTCGGGAAAATGCCAAGCAAAGAAGCGAGCAATAATTTTTACTGCCCAGTTCAACAGCGGTTTTTTTTTTCAATATTCTCAATCGATATTACTGTAACCATTATTAAGGAAAAATAGGTCTTCTAACAATATTCCAAGATTTAAAATGCGGAATCGCACGCAAAATCCCGTAGACTAATTTGTATTGAGGGCGGTAAAATGCTTGTAGCACTGTGCGAGTGTACGTAATAGGGACTGCCAAAAGTACTTTGCTTGGGACGTGCGGCTTAAACACTCAATGTCAAGGACCAGGACTTCATAAAAGGGTCCACTCGAGTTATAAAGGTGCGTTCACCTCGGGTTCCACCAAAATTTCAAGAGCAGATTAAATCTATCACGCTGATAGTTGCTATGCACCAGCCAATAGGATGGCCAGTTGCTTAGTTACTATCAGAGTGATAGAGTTATCGCGTAGATAAAAGTTTGGTGGAACCCGAGGTCAGTCAGCTTATTTAGCCGCAAGTTTTAATTTTAGTCGTAAGCGCATCAGCATCGCTTATTGGCTGATCTGAGGAGGCTGGTTCATGACCGCCAATGAGCATCGCTGCGCTTACGACTAAAACTAAAACTTGCTGCTAAATAAGCTGACTGAACGCACCTTAAGTTGAAGAGTAGAATTGCCGGTACAAAATAATAATAGCACGGCTTGCCGTGAAAACCAGTTGTGCAGAAAACTTTTGCAACTACCTGCTCCATTTTGTCTGGAATGGGTACAACTGAGCTGAAAACCTTCTTACCGCTCTTGTTAAAAAAAATTCTACAGGATTTTTACGTGTGGTTCCGCATTTGAAGTTTTGGAATATTGTTAGAGGAGAGTCTAACCCTCGGTCTAACCTATTTTTTTCCTAGTTAGTAATGTACATTTAGTATCAGTAATGTCGATTGAGGATATTAAAAAAACACGCTGTTAAACTGGTAAGTGAAAATTGCTCACTTCTTTGCTTGGCATTCTCCCGAAAATAGGTCTCACGCATTTTCAACTTTATAAATGGAATAAGCTGATGCGGAAATGTGGGAAAAGACATGAACCGCGCCAATTTTTCATGTTCTTGTGGGTGAAAAAAAAAATGAGCACTGATTTTTCGTACTAGCCGAAGAAATTTTCTGCCGAAGCGTTTCCTTTTCATTAGGTATAGCAATATTAAAAAGTGGTTCCATAGGGGGGTGTTCTAGCCCTTTCAAATTTCAAGGGCCCCCTGGGCCGCCTCTGAGAAAAAACTGCGTGGCGCTTCGACTTAATCGAAAGAGTACGGTCTTTTGTGCCATCCTACCAATTTTCGTGTTTTTGTCAAAAGTGCAAGGTTCATGTCACTAACTTCCGGACTAAGTACACCTATATCTAGCAATGGGGTACTTGCCAATGAAACAGATTTGACTGGAAACACTTTCAATCATCAACAAGAGTAATGAATAGTATTTCCTGAAAATTTCCGGAAAATATATCCATTGATTAAAAAGATTTTTTTTTCGATTTTTTTTTTCAAAAGGTTGGTAAAAGTCGGGAATCTTCAGTGAAATTTTTCTGTCAGTATTTTTCAAATATTGTTAAGCCACTCTAACTGTTTTTTGAGTTTTTAACCCAACAGTGCTGTTTGTTTAGTTTTTAGTATATTTGTGACGTCACAAATATATTTTTAAAACAGACACTACGGCCACAATTTTTGGAATTTAGGAAAAAGAAAAAATACGGGTACAATATTTTTGCCCATACTTTCGATTAAGCCAATAAAAAAAAATTAGGCAAGTAGCCCATTGTCAACCCTTGAATCACACCCTTTCAATACGTTATTCTGTCCGCTATAAAGTATGGTGTAAGTAAAGTAGAAGGGTAGGTATATTCTCTCCAACGTTGTATAATTATGGATTATGGATATATCGGGTCGTAGGAGCCTACACCCAATAAGTCTGCCAATCCAACTATTCTAGGATTCGGTGATGATCGAGGTGATGATACTGTGCTGATTGGCAAAACAGAAGTGAGCGCCTTCACCCTCTTCGACATGACACAAGAACAATTTGCCAAGATTGATTACACGACCTCAACCATAGCATATCTTTTATCAAGACGGGTCCGTGGCGAAAGCGGTAATGTATCCGCCTTTGACGCAAGACTTTGGGGTTCGATTCCCCACAGCATAGGTCTGGTTGTTGTGTTTGTAAAAATTGGATTTTTCTGTACTTGAATATGATGAATAAATGGCAAAGAAACTCCTATAACCGCGATAAGGTTCAGAAGAAGAAAAACATTATTATTACTACTATTATTATTATTATTATATTTTTTATCAAAGAAATCCTGGATTTCTATTTAGTTCGCCGAAAGTCAATTAGAGGATTTTAGCTCTATTGAAATCATCGTGGGAAGCCTTCATCCAGAATTTCAACATCTGCAAGAAACTATATTCGAAAAAAGTAATCCCATTTACACAAAGCCAAGGAAGTGTGTTCAAAAACAGAAGCTATATCCGCGTGGATGAAATCGATAGCTGGAATTTGACTGATGGCAAGATAAAAAGGGAACTCCGTCAAGAAGAATTCAACAAATGGAAATACCATAAATGAAACAAAAAGGTCGCGGCGTTGAATTATTCGATGAATATACCCCGGCCAACTTCTCCGGATAAGATCCCCAGGCGGCCTATCTAACACTGAATGTAGAGAAGCAATAAGCAATCAAAATAGTCGGCCCACGTTTCAAATGTTCCAGAATGTACCAGAATTTCCAAGAAGGTCCCAAGACGGCTACCAGTGCAGACATATTGTGCTGAGACAGTATAAACATGCATGGCCTCATGTCTTGGGACCCTGTCCCGCGATCTGTCCCCTGTCCATATATTATGGCGGCCTCTTGAGAATCACTCGACAGTCGACACCCTACAATCTACAATATGTTGCCAAGTCCAAGTGCAAAATCGTTACCAAAAAAGTTCGAAATATATGAGGAGGAAGTGATACGTACCCACGGATTACGTACCGCGTACCGGTGACAACGATATAGAGGCCTTGTTTACGCGAGATTTAAAGCTGGTGTTAAGGTCCGTAACATCAATGTTATCGTCCGCATAAACACCTCTAAACGCAAGTTTCGCAACAGCTGTTAAGCTTAGCTAAATGTGATTTTAAATTGCATTTAGTAACCAAACAAGTGTTGGCAATCGCACGTAAACGCCCATGCCCATCCGCAGTACACTGATGTAGCGAATGTTGCCTAAAATCGTGTTTTTCAGGCAACTTTCACTACAGAAGTGTACTGCGGAATGTATTTTACTGCCAGGGACTTTTCTCACACGATTCAAGAATAGCGGCCTAGGTTAAGGGGCTGTCGGCTGTCATTTTGGTCGGCGCGCGTAAACACTCCTAACTAACCACTGTTAAAATCTCTGCTAAGCCTCGCGTAAACAAGCTCAGAGAGTGATAACAACGATAGCAACACCAGAGGGAGCAACACTAGCAATAACCACATGCAATAACACATGATAGTAGACATCATAGCAGCTTTGACGTGTGCTTTAGACCAACAAAGAACAAAATTACACTGGCTTGGCTACATTATTGACATTTGACCCGCCAATACGTTTTTAAGTTAACAAAGACCAACCAATGAACGTCGAAATTCAGAAGAAAAATATTTACGAACCGACAAAAATCTTTTTTAAAGAGAAATACAAAATCAGTAAAGGTGGATTCATGCATGGAAATTTAAAACTAAAGATTTAACATTTATTAAGTGTTCATTAAGTGGTTTCTTTTGTAAATGTAAATAAAATTGAATGTTAAATTTTAAAAATAAACAAATAAATTTCTATGCATGAATCCACCATAACATCGGAATAATAGGACTTTTCATGAACGGTCGCGGAACCATCTCAATCTCAATAGACGAATCTAGTTTACCTTTTCTCCTGACGCATGTGCGAAGTGTGGAGGGCTTGCCATTGGTACACTCCGGTCACGTGATAGAATTCGTGCAAATTCCGAAAATTAACACAGTAAAATTGAGTGAATACTAATTTTTGTATAGATTCGTAAGTTTTAGTTCACTAAAAAGTATAATAGACCTATTTCTTATGGGGAACAGAGACGTTCAGACAAGGATGAATAATTTTGAGCCACACCCCTGGCCAATCAAACGCCTTTAATTATTAGGCGCGAAATTCGAAGAAGACGATACTGTCACAATAAATTAGAATTGTCACTGGGTGCTTTCCACCTAGACGGTACAAATACCACCAGACGGCACATGTTCCATGGTGTGGCACAAAATTTTAGGTGATCCAATGAACGGCGCAGAACCAAGTAGGAACACGTAGATGGAAACAGGGATCACGGTCAGGGGTAATAAATGACACTGACAGAGTTGCTACGGGAGATTGTGAAGCAAATCTCGCCAATGAGAGGCGATAGGACCCAAAATGGGCGTGAAAAAGAAATAGGTCCATTGAACAATATGGTGTGTTTTTAGTAATCACGTAGTGAAGGTGATATCCCCAAACGTCAATTTCGAGGTCATTTAAAGAACTGTGCGCGATGCAACAAGTCAGAAAAATGGATTACGTTATGTAAACCTTTTGGTGGTGACACTGGTCGACTCCAAAGTATCGCAGACATTACAAAAGACACATATTGCGTGCTTTCCACCTAGCCTCAAGTTCGGTACACCTGCCATTTACGCATGTGCGGGTTCCAAACGGTGCTTTCCATCTACGTGTTTCTACTCGGTTCTGCGCCGTTCATTGGATCACCTAAAATTTTGTGCCACACCATGGAACATGTGCCGTCTGGTGGTATTTGTACCGTCTAGGTGGAAAGCACCGATTTATGTTCCCTGGGCCGTATTCTTGAATCGTGTGAGAGAAGTCCCTGGGAGTTTTATATAATCCGTACTACACTTCTGCAGCGAAAGTTGCCTGAAAACGACGATTTCGACGACGACGACGTTCAACGAGAGTTTCCGGATCCAGTACAAGCCACTGTTGGTACTGTTGGTAGCACCGCTATTGTCACGTGATAGCCGCTCGCCCGCTCGATCGATGTTGTTTTCGGTGTTTTCACACTTTTCATTTGTAAAATACTGACTTTTAGAGAAGAAAAAATCGATCGTATATAACGTTAGTATTTAAAAATTGTATTCAATTTCATGCTCTATAAATTTAGTACACGTAGAACAATTTCTTGCATGAAAAAACTATCGATTTGGCCAATATCCCATGTAAAAATAAAAACTTGCACGAATCGTTTGAATTGCCGCCTCTTCAGCAAACTTGCTGCTGCGCACTTTCGACCATTCCATATACTAGAATCCCCTATTGTTTTTATTGACTTTTATAAAAAAATTCGGTAATAGACCGAAGAAGTGTGACGTCACAACATGGCAACATGGCCGGCGGTTGACATTTTCTGGAGGCCAACGTCAAACGTGACATGACCGTGGGATGCACGGCACGTGGCATGCACTTGACGTTTCTCTGTTTGTGTTTGTCATGTGTTTGTCAAATTTTTGTGAAGGTAAATAACGGAAATGGATATAACAAAAAGATTCATATTTTGGGCTATATCAGGTGGAGGAAATCAAACTATATTGCTATAAACTATAAACTGCGATCCATTGCTCTTTGCCTCTGATTCTGTGTCTGAGCATCTTATGAACGAGATTGTCGACGGCGATTCTCCTGCCCAGTTTTTGTTCGAGGTCTTCTCGCTGCCTTGATGGACCGTTACAATGAAAAATAGCCTGTTCCGCGTTGTCCTGGCGCTGAGGCTTTTGAGGCTCCCCAGTATTTCTTTCATCCAACTTTGAACCAAGGCGTTCCACTGCCGTTGCCACTGCTCGACGAACTGCTCTCTGGCCTTGTTTCTGCTTTCTGGTTTGCTGATGGGCACTCCTAGGCTTGTTTCCTCCAATCGCAAGCAGGGCGAAGGGTGGGATACCCGAGAGCGCTCGTGCTGCATCATGCGGAACCGTTCTGTAGGCACTGGTGATTCTGAGTGCAGCTTTGCGCAGCTCTCTGTCAATGAGTTGGGCTATGTCTGGCCTTTTTGCAACCAAGTCTGCCTGTATGACGCTGGCTGTCTCTTAGGCTGGCAATTTCAGCGCTGCTCACTGCCATTTTGCACTGACTTTTGTGACTTTTGTTGTGAATAGGGTTACCATAAGCCTTTTTCAGTTTCCAGGACAATAAATCCTTGAAATCCGGACAAAATCCGGTCATACTTACGTAGGTGCACATATAGTATGACCTTTTTTATTTTTTTATTTTTTTCTCACTTTTTTATGAAATTATGAGACATACTGCAAGGTTAGCAAAAGAAATCGTGCCACAAGGATTGGAAGATCAAAATAAGAAATAAATTGAGGACTTGCCGACTTGATCATTATCGGTTATGGTGGTACGACTGCTGTAATAAGTTACTGCGCGCAACGCGATGCGCCAAATTCGGAATAGCATAATCAGCTGTTGGGTACGGCCAGCCAGCGTTGTCCGATGGGCAATAACCCGATGAATGCGTGATGATCTAATTTTTCCGGACGCTATCTACTTTCCCGGCCGGACTTCCCCGGACGCCTCAAAAACCCAAACATGTCCGGGTAAATCCAGACGTATGGTAACCCTAGTTGTGAACCTCCAGAAAATGTCATGCCAAACAAAACACAACCAAACATAGAAACGTCACGTTCATGTGACGTTGGCCTCCAGAAAATGTCAACCGCCGGCCATGTTGCCATGTTGTGACGTCATCACTTCTTCGGTCTATTGTTGACGACCACTACTTCTCGACTTCAGCCACCAACTTTTCACGGTAGGTAGACACCACCACAACATCACGTTCGTCGACCGTAGTTTCCTGGGGAAACCACTCTTTCTACTGTAAAATGCCCCTTCTTTCCATTACTTGTCCTACGACGTAAGTACATGCAAGAAGGAAGCGTCTTATATAGCTGTTTAAGTGGTTGCCTAACTCTTAGAAAATGCTAGTCGAGAAGTAGTCGTCGTCAACAATTACCAAAAATTCTCTATAAAAAAAATTATTCTAGACAAATCGTTTAAGAAACCCTAAAATTTTCCGTTTAAATATTATGAGAAACCATTTATACAGATAAAACTTGAAAGGACTACTTACACTCCACTATTAAAAAAATATACTGGTATAGATATTTGACAATTCATCTTCGTTACGACTTATTTTGCTATTCAAGTCTAATTATAATTGTTATTGGTGGACCATGTCATAAAGGGGATCCGCGAAACCGTACATTTCACAGTAGCGATTCTACAACACCGTTCTCTTCCTTATGCAATTTTGAGTCTTTGTAGGTACGAAAGAATGCGATTTACTTACGTTAACTATTCCATTTTCGCACTTGAACATCGCCCACTTTCCTTAATCGTCGCTATGGTAACCACACTCTATTCTTGCTGTTCTTTTTATTTGACAATTGACGTTTCATTATTCACAAATGTCGGACGTTTGACAGCTAGCCGACAGCTGCGTGCGACATTGCTGACTGCATCAGGTTAATATTGTCTGTGGTAATTATTGTGCCTTTCAAAGTGTAGGTATGCTACTGTGAAGGAGGAAACAGAACACGTGCCAGATATGCTTCGGCTTTTGTGTCATGCACGACGGGTGTCACTAAAATGCAGGTCAGCCGATTCTGCAGGTCAGCAGAAATCGTACCTATACCCCATTCACTTGCCTTGTGGAACACATACCTACCCACTCATATGCCTTCTACGTCGGCAAAAAATTCTTGCAGGTCGACATACAGGCCGTTGCTGTCACGTTCTCAGAGCACTTCCAGACAATTTTCGTGGTCCTCCAGGTCCTTGGACTTTTGCTGCTGGCGATCAAAGTGAGAAAATTTTGCAGGTCGGCAAAAAATCTTGCAGGTCGGCATACAAGCCGTTGCTGTTACCTTCTCCCGGCACTTCCAGACAATTTTCGTGGTCCTTCAGGTCCTTGGACTTTTGCTGCTGGCAATCAAAGTGGGAAAATCTCGGGGAAAATTTTGCAGGTCGGCAAAAATTCTTGCAGGTCGGCTACAGGCCATTGCTGTTATCTTCTCCGAGCACTACCAGACAATTTTCGTGGTCCTCCAGGTCCTTGTACCTTTCCTGCTGGCGACCAAAGTGCGAAATTTTTGCAAGTCGGCAAAAAATTTTACTCACAACCACTATGGTAATTGATTCATCACATACAGGTGACAGCAACGGCCTGTATGCCGACCTGCAAAATTTTCCCACTTTGATTGCCAGCAGCAAAAGTCCAAGGACCTGGAGGACCACGAAAATTGTCTGGAAGTGCCGGGAGAAGGTAACAGCAACGGCTTGTATGCCGACCTGCAAGATTTTTTGCCGACCTGCAAAATTTTCTCACTTTGATCGCCAGCAGCAAAAGTCCAAGGACCTGGAGGACCACGAAAATTGTCTGGGAGTGCTCGGGAAAGGTGACAGCAACGGCCTGTACGCCGACCTGCAAGAATTTTTGCCGACCTGCAAGATTTTCCCACTTTGATCGCCAGCAGCAAAAGTCCAAGGACCTGGAGGACCACGAAAATTGTCTGGGAGTGCTCGGAAAAGGTGACAGCAACGGCCTGTAGGCCGACCTGCAAGAATTTTTGCCGACCTGCAAAATTTTCTCACTTTGATCGCCAGCAGCAAAAGTCCAAGGACCTGAAGGACCACGAAAATTGTCTGGGAGTGCTCGGGAAAGGTGACAGCAACGGCCTGTAGGCCGACCTGCAAGAATTTTTGCCGACCTGCAAAATTTTCTCACTTTGATCGCCAGCAGCAAAAGTCCAAGGACCTGAAGGACCACGAAAATTGTCTGGGAGTGCTCGGGAAAGATGACAGCAACGGCCTGTAGGCCGACCTGCAAGAATTTTTGCCGACCTGCAAAATTTTCCCACTTTGATCGCCAGTAGCAAAAGTCCAAGGACCTGGAGGATCACGAAAATTGTCTGGGAGTGCTCGGAAAAGGTGACAGCAACGGCCTGTACGCCGACCTGCAAGAATTTTTGCCGACCTGCAAGATTTTCCCACTTTGATCGCCAGCAGCAAAAGTCCAAGGACCTGGAGGACCACGAAAATTGTCTGGGAGTGCTCGGAAAAGGTGACAGCAACAGCCTGTAGGCCGACCTGCAAGAATTTTTGCTGACCTGCAAAATTTTCTCACTTTGATCGCCAGCAGCAAAAGTCCAAGGACCTGGAGGACCACGAAAATTGTCTGGAAGTGCTCGGGAAAGGTGACAGCAACGGCCTGTAGGCCGACCTGCAAGAATTTTTGCTGACCTGCAAAATTTTCTCACTTTGATCGCCAGCAGCAAAAGTCCAAGGACCTGGAGAACCACGAAAATGGTCTGGAAGTGCTCGGAGAAGGTGACAGCAACGGCCTGTATACCGACCTGCAAGAATATTCTGCCGACATAAAAGGCATATGAGTGGGTAGGTATGTGTTCCACAAGGCAAGTGAATGGGGTATAGGTACGATTTCTGCTGACCTGCAGGCTGGCTGACCTGCATTTTAGAATTCCCCATGCACGACCAATACATACATACGATAAACTCTCTCGATGGGCTTCCACGGGGCTCGAATAGGCAACAGTGAAAAACGGCCCTGCTGTATTGTTGGTTGCCTAATATCATTTTCGTGTGAAACTGAAAATGCCTGTGCTCCACAAGGCGCAGAGTACGTTATTGTTGCCATTCAAACAAAAAATTAAAAAAAACACCAATATGAATTGAAAAGAAAATGGAGAAATTACACGCGTCAACTACCCATTTTTTGCGACTCTCTTCCCACTTTCTGTGTTGTATTCCTTATTTTTAAACGTAGTTTAATTCCTCTTTATGCTTTTGTGCGATATACTTTCCATGCGTAGTTATCCTTTTTGCGCTCTTCCGTAATTTTTTCCTGCATTTTATTTCCTCTTTACACGCGTCGACATCCTTTTTTGCGACTTTGATCCCGTTTCGTGTGATTCATGCCTTCTTTTCGATGTTTTTCTTCACGATTGCTGCAATTTTCAGCCCCCCGTTTCTTGTTCTAAGACACGTTCTTTTTAACTTATTCCCTGCCCATGCCCAGCACCCCTAGCACCCCTATTTTGCTCCTCAGTCCCGTTGGTGTTTCTTGATAGCGTATTGCCACAAAACAATGTCTTTTTGTGGTTTTCTTACGATTTCTTGCGATTCTTTGCCCTGATTTTTGTTTCATAATGCGTTATTTTTTGCTTCTCCCCTCCCAACACCCCTGTTTTGCTCCCCGGTTCATTGGTGTGGTTTTACCTTTCGTTTAGTACCATTTCCACTTTGTTTGGGGGGTTGCATATCCGCCCGGCGCTAAAAATACACTGCATAGTTTCCTAATTTTCATAATTTTTTTCTCGAAAGTTTGTGGATCTTTCGCAAAATCTCCTTTGAAAAATGTTCTTGGTCACTGTTTATATAGTCCATTCCTACTTTTGGAATTAACGAAATCGAGGTTCCCTTTATGACACGGTCACCTTATTATTATTGTTGATAGTTATTAAAATAAAAATCGATAGTTTTACTGGTAGAAAAAAAATGGAAAAAATTTAAATAAAGTCTTGAGGACCATGAAAAAGTGTGCTGCTGAGTCTCACGCCCGTGAAAGCATTATTTACTTGTTTATTAAAACTGCTTTGACACGTAAAACGTAAACAATTATTATTATATTATTAGTTATTACTATCTACTTATTATAAAAAGTGCTCTACAGTAACAGTTCAAAAGGCAATGGGTATAATAATAATAATAATACGGTTTCGAAACAATGCGGTTTATATGTCCGCTTTCCAATTAGCTCAAGTTTGCTAATTATTATTATGAGGACAGAGAGGAACGGTAACGATTGGTGATGGTAAATGAAAAAAGGCGTTTCAAAATTCGCGCGCATTTGCTTCGTTCATTCTCCGGTGGAGCCGCTGGCCTCGCGGCTTCCCATTGGTTAATTGCAAAACTTCATTGTGGCGGACTGGCAAATGTTTTGAAATTGTGGAAATCCGATTTTTTCGCTTGTAAATTTTTCGCAAAGTGTCCCTCGTGAGGTAGAACGCCTCGAAGTGTTGTGCGTCCTAAAAATTACGACTCCAAATGACCGAAGAGAGCGAACACCGCGTGCAGGGCGTGTAGAAGCTGGCGTATGCGATAATGGCCGTTGTTTGAGAACCCAGTTGTTGGCCGGAGGAGAGCAGTCAGCGGCGAGCGTGAAACGGGTACAAATTATCGACGTGTCACCGCCCGTAACAGTACCCTGTGGTCTTCGAGTGCCGGAAAATTTGGTTTTGCAGCACCCTAACCGTAATGGGGTAAATTCCGGACGTTGGAAATCGGGTGGTATGCGTCAGCAGACGACTGTGTTTTATTTACTCCAGCCACCTCGAATCGGGTCCCGGAAACGTCACACGGACTCTCCGAGAGGTGAATTTTAAATATGTTTGTATGTTTATGTAATTGCGTACGTCCTAGATAAATGGCCCAAGAAGTGGCGTTGCTAAATTAAACGTGATGTGATGTGATAACAGCCGTTTGCGGGCGAGGCAAAATGCCACTGGGCTGGCAGTTAGGTTAGGTTAGGACTTTATTTATAAACCGTGCTCAGAGGGGTTTCTAATTGCAACTTCCTAAATGCATCAGTGCCTTGTGGTGTTTTCCAAAGAACCCTCAGTTATTCCCGTTCTGTTGCATCAAAACAACTGAAATGGAAAGTGTGCGTTGTTGCGCAACGTATGCGATTTGTTTTGTTTAAAGGGATTTGAGCTGAGGTTGAGAGCCGAGGTCTTGCATAGTCTTTTTGTGCCTCGCTCTGTGTGCGGTGCATTCTGCAACGCAAGCCAACAACAGTAGGTAGGTAAACGGCCGGGCCTACTGGCCGACCCGTTCACTGTTCACTGGCAAAGGCAAAGCAAACTGCAAAGCAGTGTGTTGTGCTCTGTGTGTCGTACCGCCCCCCTTTTCCCTCAGATATGCGACGTTGCCGCTTCGCCGCTGCTACATTTGACAACGCCACCGGGATGCTTTATTGACGGATAGCGTTTCGCCGGTTGTTGCCATAGTCATACAGAACGGAAAACAGGCGGCGAATCAATCAGGTTCGGAATATTTCCCACTAGTGCACTGTAAAAATCAAATACCGCCCCTGACCATAATTGCATTATGCAGTTGGAGCTAGACTACACAGTTAATTTTTTTTATTTACGTCACACTCATAATGATACCGTCCGGCCGGCCGAACCTTTCTCTACTTGAACCTATGATCTCGGAGCATATCCCATAGAACAGCCAAAGAACTTTTTATTATGCAAATTAATAAACATAAATATGAAAAAAACTCCTTCGTTAGTAAGGCTCAAAGAAGGCGCACCATCTGGCAACCTCTCACTCCTTACAGATAATATGGGATTTTAATAAACACCCGCCAACGATCATCAGGCGACATTAGTTTCAAACATCCATGGTTTCAAAATACCGTTGAAGTTCATTTCCGAAATGGGATGGGTTTTCTTCTAATTTCGACCCCTCAGCATAATCGATTTGTCGGGAAACTTGAGTGAGCTTCTCTAACGTAGCAACAGCTGAGCAATGAAAGTTTCCATTCGGTCACTTCGAGTTCGATAATCGCCACCCGAACGAAACGTTTTTCTCGGCTTTTTATTTTATTTTCTTCATAACGCAGTGTAGGTTTTGAATTCGTAGGTGTTTCTGCATGTCATTCATGAATTTAAAATATTGATAATTCCAGTTTCTCGGAAGGAGTAAGGTGCACTTGCAGATCCAAGAATTTTTTTACCGTTCACCGTTGCTTGCATTTAGCAATTCCATACAAAACAAATGCCCTCAATAATACAGAACAATAACTTTACTCGTGCAGCCGGTCGTATGTAACTCGAGAGTCGAGTTGTAATGCAGGCAACCAATAATACACTGGCAATTTTTATAATCAGTGTCAAGGCCGAATAATAATAATATGCAGTATGTTCTTTGTTGAAAACACAGAATGGTTGGAATAGACCCGATTTCTAACTTGTCGCACTATTTTCAACTCGAAAATTGTCCAGAAAATTAGAAACTACCTTATCACTGCCAAGCTTTTTTTTTTTGAAACTTCTATTTACCTTTGAAATTATGCTGACTTGCAGCTACATACTTGGCTTATAATTTCTGTTTGTAACTTGCCTTTCCTCGACACAGTAATTTTATGATTATCGCCCACATACTCAATTCAGCCAATCAGGACAATCGAATAAGACCCACGTGACTCAGTTCAAACTATCGATTATTGCATACTAGCAAGTGAAAAGAGCACAATAGGTAATAGCACCTATTGTAGATTAGAGGTGGTCGTTTGGTCTTGGAGGACTGCGACCTGTAAGATCTTTTGTGCGTATAATGGCACCTATACATATTCTACTATAAAATCGAGTACCTAATGATACTTTGAAACTACCATTTCTACTAGTAGTCTATTTGGGCGATAATTAGCAAAATTTAACTGGTACTTTGTATTTTATTCGAGTTAAATGTTTTAAATTCCTCACACTATCAATCACTTGAATAGACTCGACTCGACTTCGTCTCGGGATTTTAGTCAGATAATATCGGATCTACTTTTCTCTCGTGATTGACAGTTGTTCTCGGTTAAAACGATTCAATTGAGAAAACACTAAAGGTGGGTTCAGTCAGCTTGGTTTTAGTTTTAGTCGTAGTCGTTGTCGTAAATTTGAAAGTAGAAAGCACGCGTCATATGCGCGGCGTTCATACAAAGTTTTAGTTTTAATTTTAGTCGTAAGAATTCCGAACTTTGTCGTATGATGCCGACTTGCAGGTTGCGTAATTACCGGTATAAGGTATGAGCATGGATGGTGATGGTAATGGGTTGTATGTATCAATAAAAAAATAGCATAAGCATTTGCTTCGATTTCAGAGGAGTTGTACTCCTCATAAATGTAAGCAAATACTTATTTATGCTTATTTTTTTACGAGTTTTTATATTAATACTACCCATTATGAACACGGACCGTATGAAGATGAAGGTTCGCGCAGTATCATTCGAGCTCCTATTGGTCAATTCTTACGATTAAATCTTGCTGTATGAACGCTCTTCTCTGTTACGACAACGACTAAAACTAAAACAGCGACTAAATAAGCTGACTGAACGCACCTTAAGCACTTGTTATTATGACTATTGCTGGTTCACTGTTTTCACGTATACTGATGGTAATTAATTTTTTCAGGTGAAGATTTGGTAGCAAAGTCTCCCTTTCAACCAATGAATAACTGCATTCGAATGGAAAACTTTTTCCAGTAAGTATCCATCAATTCCATCAAGTTGCCGCATGTACGTCTAATAGTGGGTTTACGCTGTGCGATTTTGCGTTCGTGGATTTTGCTTATGACTTCTTGTGACTTCGCACACGATTCTGCTTTCTACGAAAGTACCTACGGCGTACTTTTTTTGCACTTTGACGCTTTGATTTAAATTATTGCTTACGTCGCTGGATGCCGCCGGGAAAGAATTATTGTGTCGCCCACAACGGATTTGTTTTATATGTATTTGTATGAAAAAAACTGCACGTTTGTGATTTATCACTCACCCTGTATCGTAAACAGAAATTCTGTGCACACCCACTGGCAAAGTCGCACCCCTGACCTCCCCATATCTTCAAAAATAAACGTCATCAGTTTATAATTTTTTTTTGGTCATGTTCTTGAGTTGATTTCATTATACCGGGTGGTCCATCCTAGCGTAATTATCACATAGCGGTCTTACCGGTGAAGATAGAAACAAGTGAGTATGCCTTCACGTGCGTGAGTCTCAGTAGCGCATTTTCTCAAAGAGGCATATTGTGAACGTAAAGAAATTTGGTTGAAGGAGAAACACCATTCCTTGCCCACTTTCTTCACTCGAAACTCATTGTGATATTGTGTTATCAGAATGGGGTACTTGCCAATGAAATAGATTCGAATGAAAACTCTTTCACTCATCAATATATTTTTTTGTTTGAGGGCGGGAGCTGGGAGCGGCGGCTAATCAGCAGTAGTTTATTTTTTCCCATTTTTAGTCGGCTATCCATATAGCGAAAGAATTAGATCGCTATGTCTTCGGGTTCATGTTTTCCATTTATCTCTTACTTTGAGGGCAGCGTGTGGGGGTGGCAGCATTCTGCAAAGTAACTGTTGCACAGTTTGAGTTCAGAGTTTCTAAATGTTTAAGGAAATATGACAATCAATGAAAATTGTAAAAGTTGCATTTTTTTGTTTGGGGGCGGGAGCTGGAGGCGGCAACTAATCAAAAGTGGCCTATCTCTTCCTATTTTTAGTCAGCTATCTATATAGCGGAACAATTTAATAGCTATGTCTTCAGGGTTATGTTTTACATTCATCTCTCACTTTGGGGGCGGCGTGTGGGAGCGGCAGAGTTTGGCAAAGAAATTCTTCCACAGTTTGAGTTGGGAGTTTCTGAATGTTTGAGGTAACATTAAAATGTAATTCAGTGGGAATTATTGAAAGTTGCACTTTTTTCTTTTGGGGGTAGAAGTTGGAGGCGGCGCCATGTCAAAGGTAGCCTATTCTTTCCCATTTTTAGTTAGCTATCCATATAGCGAAAGAATTAGATCGTTATGTCTTCGGGTTTATGTTTTTCATTCATCTCTCACTTTGAGGGCAGCGTGTGGGGGCGGCAGCATTCGGCAAAGTAACTGTTGCACAGTTTGAGTTGGGAGTTTCTAAATGTGAGGGAAATATGACAATCAGTGAAAATTGTGAAAGTTGCATTTTTTGTTTGTTTGGAGGCGGCAGCTGGAGGCGGCGGCTAATTAAAAGTGGCCTATATTTTTCCAATTTCAGTCAGCTATCAATATAGTGAAAGAATTAGATCGCTATGTCTTCAGGTTCATGTTTTACATTTATCTCTCACTTTGGGGGCGGCGTGTGGGAGCGGCAGAGTTTGGCAAAGAAACTCTTGCACAGTTTGAGTCAAGAGCTTCTAAATGTTCGAGGTGACAGTATCAGCTAAATCAGTGAAAATTGTTGAAAGTTGCACTTTTTTTCTTTTGGGGGCGGAAGCTGGAGGCGGCGCCATATCAAAAGTAGCCCATCCTTTTCCATTTTTAGTCAGCTATCCATATAGCGAAAAACTTGGATCACTTTGTCTTTGGGTTCATGTTTTTCATTTATCTCTTACTTTGGGGGCGGCGTGTGGGAGCGGCAGCGTTCGGCTGAGCAAACGTTGCACAAATTGAGTTGGCAGTTCCTAAATGTTTAAGGGAACATCTCAATCAGTAACATTTGTGAAAGTTGCACTTTTTATCGCTTGGGGGCGGAATCTGGGGGCGGCGACCAACCAAAAGTAGCCTATCCTTTCCCATTTTTAGTCAGCTATTTATATACCGAAAGAATCAGATCGCTATGTCTTCGGGTTTATGTTTTTCATTTTATTGCACTTTTTATCGATTGGGGGGCGGAATCTGGGGGCGGCGACTAACCAAAAGTAGCCCATCCTTTCCCATTTTTAGTCAGCTATTTATATACCGAAAGAATCAGATCGCTATGTCTTCGGGTTTATGTTTTTCATTTTAAAGTGATTGGGGGCGGTTTTTAGCAGTTTTTTCATGTCGGCGGCGCATATTGATGACGGAATGTTTCTTGGCTTACGTTTATAAGTGGCAACTATGTATTATTCAAAAAATGAGAACACCAGAGCATCAGGTCTGGTAGAAAGTGCAATATTATGTTATTTCAAGTTTATCGGGGGCGGTTTTCTCTATGTTGGCGGCGCAATATAGACATCCAATATAGCCTAGCCCTCCTTTGGGAGTGGCAGCTATGTAACAGCGAAAAAATTAGAAAGCTAGGTCGTCTAGTTTGGGAGGAGTTCAATGAACGGACGGACGGACGGACAAAGCGGTTGCAATAGCGATTTTCATCAAGATGGAAAATGCGCTAAAAAAGATGTGAGAGAAAAGTAACATGGTGTGATGAGACCTATAACCTTAAATTATGTACAGCTATACAGGTGTCCCATTTTGATGGGATTAACGAACCGTCAATCTTTCTAAATGGAACACCTATATTTTTTTGCATTTCCATGTTCAGTTTTATCAGCTGTCTTATGCCTGTATTTTTGTTTCTCAATTGTGTGGCAGTGCTACCAACTAAAAATTATGAACTGGAAAAAATCGCATTTTCTCAGTTTTCTTGAAAAAATTGTAGCGGCCTTGCTTTTAAAAACAGAGATGAAACTTGACATGGTGATAGTCAAGTCAAAGACCAATATCCCAATGTCAAAAAGTTGCGATTTCTTGATACAGGGCGTTCAAGAAAAAATCAAACTTTATAACTTTATAAGTCATGAATAAAACTTTTCGCTTTCATCTTTTTTTTTCTATCTTGAACGGTAAGACCGCTATGGAATAATTACGCTAAGATGGACCACCCTGTACAATTATTCTGAACTCGGAATGCGGTACCACACAGCACAGCTATTAGTCCAGGCGCTTATGTATGAAAAACTAGTTCCCGTGACGGTATTCGTGATAGTTGAATGAAAATTGTTTTGTTCGATTGGAGATAGCCCTTGGAACAATTTTTTTTTGTGGCAAATATCTATGGTGGCAATCGATATTCCTCGTCGTTGATTTTTGATGGCTTCTTCAAAATGAAGACATAAACCTTCTGGAGCTCCGGCTCTACTAAACAGATTTTCAAGTGTGTGAGTTTATTTTGAAGGTAATGTGAAACTCTACAAAATGAATGTAATAGTTTCTGTCAAAACCGATTTTGACAGGGTGGTTGGGTCTGTCTGTAATCTTCCTCGATAACTGTCGAACCGTTGATCCGATTGACTTGAAATTTGACATGCAGACATGGTTTTGTCCTGGAATGAGCCCATTGGCTTTTGGCTGTCATCTGTCAAACAGAAGTGACACTATCAACAAATATCAGAAACTATATCTCACGGAAAAACTGTATTCGGAACAGTCAATAGTATCGCTCTATCTGTCATCTGTCAAAAAATAAAAAATGTCAAAGTTCAAAAGTTTACTATTCAATTATTCAAAATCTATCCGTCGGATTGGAACCAAATTTGGCAGGAACCAACACAACAAAAGAGGCAAATTGAGTCTGGAGTTGCAGTTTTCCACTACTCTCCAGTCGGAAGTTATGAATTTTCTAAATTTCTCGTGGCCGGTTGCCACTCGAGAGGGCCTCCCACCCCGGTTTTGACCAAGACGACTCGCTTTTGACTCCACTCAAAAATTCATTCCTGCTTGGGAATCCACTTTTTCCGAAAAATTTGAACTGATATCGGAAGTAGATTGGATTGGGCGTCGTGTAGACCCATTTTCAAAATCAGCACGGTTTCGGTTTCCCGACGGTAATTTTTTTAAAATGAAATTTGGACATCAAATTTCGGCATGCGGTGAGCCCCACGAAATATTCATTTTAGGTGCATACATGCTGGGGATAAAAGCTGGAGAGAACATTGAATTAATTTTTAACAGGAAAATTTTTTTGAAATCGGACCGACGGTTCTCGAGCTTTCTTCTCTGGAAAAACTGCAAATTTTCAAACTTTTCATCCCTTGAACAGAATTCCACCTTTTTTTTTTTTAATAAGAGGTAAGTGGTTCTTGAATATTTTTCAGCATTTTTCGGAAAAAGTCGATCCTCAAGCAGGAATGAATTTTTGAGTGGAGTACAGTATCAAAAGCGAGTCGTCCTCGTCAAAACCGGGGTGGGAGGCCCTCTCGAGTGGCAACGGCCACGAGAAATTTCGAAAATTCATAACGTCCGACTGGAGAATAGTGGAAAACTGCAACTGCAGACTTAATTTGACTCTTTTGTTGTGTTGGTTCCTGCCAAATTTGGTTCCAATCCGACGGATAGATTTTGAATAATTAAATAGTAAACTTTTGAACTTTGACATTTTTTATTTTTTGACAGATGACAGATAGAGCAATACTGCTGACTGTTCTGAATACAGTTTTTCAAGGGCTTTCAAATGACATATTGAAAGTCTTGTTCCGTGAGATATAGCTTCTGACATTTGTTGATAGTGTCACTTCTGTTTGACAGGTAACAGCCAAAAGCTCATTTCAGGACAAAACCATGTCTGCATGTCAAATTTCAAGTCAATCGGATCAACGGTTCGACAGTTATTGAGGAAGATTACAGACAGACCCAACCACCCTGTCAAAATCGGTTTTGACAGAAACTATTACCATTGTCTATTACATTCATTTTGTAGAGTTTCACATTACCTTCAAAATAAACTCACACTCTTGAAAATCTGTTTAGTAAAGCCGGAGCTCCAGAAGGTTTATGTCTTCATTTTGAAGAAGCCATCAAAAATCAACGACGAGGAATATCGATTGCCACAAAAAAAAATTGTTCCAAGGGCTATATCCAATCGAACAAAACAATTTTCATTCAACTATCATGAATACCGCCACGGGGACACATAATAAGCGCCTGGACTATATTTTTAACTGGACCTTTTTGCCGCAGATTTTTGCCAGCGATGCAATGTTTGAGCAGAATTGCAAAAACCGTCTTAGAAGCTTCACAGAGAGAAGACTGTACGACTTTGGGATAATCAAAGAAGCGGTAAGTTTGACTGAGTTGCGATGCCCGATTCGATATCCTGTATTTTCAAACAATAATGCTTGTCATTTTTCAGAATTCAGTGAGCACTTTGGATGACGATAGGCAGTGTTTGGCCAACAAGTTCGAGCGCTCCACAAATGAGCGTAACATGACACGTAAGACCAGGTCTCATCAGTTACGCATCCCTTCAGCAGCCTTTCAGTCTGGTTTTTGTGCCATATGCCACAGGAGTTACAGCAGCCTCGAGGATCATATTCGGTCCAAGCGCCACGTGAAGTTGATAGGCGATGATGCTAATTTCATCTCGTTGAAGGGACTGGACGAGCACGACTCGACCATAGCGTCTTTCTTGACTTTGAATGGGATTGACGGAATCGGTAGGTAATTTTACTGCAATGTTTATTTATACGGAAAACTAACGGCGTTCAAGAAAACGAGTAGGAAAGTATTGGAGTCGAGAACAACCTTGAGGGAGGGTGCCACTTATAGATGTTGGGAAAAAGTAAACGTCAGACACGTAAAATTTCGCTAGCACAAAAATTTAACATGGCAAGCGTCGAAATCCAGTTCGAGTGCCAGGTCTTATTGCAGGCGTCACTGGTCCCACGGATCGGGTTGGATAATTTGTCGCGGCAGCATCAAGACAGTCGACCGGCTCTCGGGTTCAACATGTGAGAAAAAAGGCAAATTGAAAGTACCCACTTGGATTTTGCACAACTGAAGGTACACCACCCACTTGGGTTTTGCACAAGTGGTTTTGGTGCGTTAATTTTGTCCGTCAGTGTACTTCATATCCAAATCACACCCCAAGAACATCAGTAACAGTTAGCTATTTAAGTATTCAAGAAAATGAACAGGAATATGGCTCAAGATAGTAGGTATACATATACCGGGTGATTATTTGAAAACTATCCACTTGCAATAACTCCCGATTTCTAGTCAATATTTCTTCGAGCAAAAACAGGTCGATTTTTATATTGAGGGGGACATCTAAAACATATATTGGCAAATTTCTATCTTCAGCCCCCTCGCCCCCACTCACCCCAACTTTGAAATTTCAAATGACATTACCTACCTGCTACCTTGCAATACATCAAACTGCAGAGAAACAAGTTCTCTTTCTGAAAAAATATTTTCAAAATTTTTAGCCTCACCCCCTTTCTCTCTAAAAATTCTCTGAGTGTCCCATTTAATATTCGAGATCCCTCGAATCTCTTTAGTTCAGACAGCATCATCCCAAATAGCACTGAAGAAGATAATTTCCGGTGCAAAAAGTGCTACCCAAATTCACCCCATTGTTCTCCCCCACCTCAACTTCAAAATTTAACGAAACACTACCTACTTTGTGATACATCAAATTGAAGGGAATTGAATTCTCCTTCTGAATATAATTTTTTTGAAATCTTCAAACCCTTCCTCATTAAATTTGACATTTACAGTATTTTAAGAAGAAAATGGGGGGTTTTAAAAATTTCTAAAAATTTTGTTTAAGAAAAGAATTCAATTCCCTTCAATTTGATGTATCACAAAGTAGGTATTGTCATTTTGAATTTTTAGGGTCAGGCGGGGGGAGCGAAGAGGTGAAAATTTTCTCTTCTGATGCTGTGCAGGATGACCTTGACTGCATTGAAGAGAATTGAGAGGTCAAGAATATTAAATTGGACACTCAAAAAATTTGAGGAAGAAGGGGGGTGGGGTTAAAAATATTATAAATATTTTTTCAGAAAGAGAATCCAATTCTGTTGAATATGATGTATCGCAAAATAGGTAGACATTTGAAATTTCAAAGTTGGGTCGGGTGGGGCTAAAGATAGAAATTCGCCAATGCATGTTTTAGATGTCCCCCTCGATATAAAAATCGACCTGTTTTTGCTCGAAGACATTTTCACTAGGTATCGGAAGTTATTGCAGGTGGATAGTTTTCAAATGATCGCCCGGTATAGTACTACCACATCACGTATGATTTAATATTTTTATTATGAGAGTTTTTGTTCTGATTATGGATTTCTACCCGAAATTCGGATTATCGGAGGCTTGACTTAACATGGGTTGAGGGTTTTACTGTAATGAAAAAATGTAGGTAAACTCAAAAGGGAGTAAGATAGAAACTTTTCCAGGGGACTAAGGTCGGTTCAAAGTGGATTCACTCGAGCGTCGTGTCGCGTCGCGTCCGTGGAACTTGTCAGCGGCGCGTCATTGAAAAATAGATGCCAAAGATGACTTTAAAGAGGTCTTAATAACGGGGATTCAGAGCAGATCATGCCTCTTGAATACTAACTACGGTCCTACAATAATTTCCGTTATTGGGTGGACAAGTTGTCAAACGCCGCTCCACGGACGCGACGCTCGAATGAGTCCACCCTGTGTTGCAATCACACGACCTTTTTTTTGTGGAATGGGAGTTGCTCATTTGCACAGTCAAACCAAGGCACGACAACTTGAGGACGTTCCATCTAAAGTTACCAGATTTGAGCAGCCATTGTATGGCCACTGTAGCTGTTTTGAAATTACTGCAGCAGTCAATTTGACAGGTATATGGTTTGGCATGACCAAGGAGGGGCATGACAAAACAGCGCACTGTCAAGCGTCAGAAATGTAGATCTTGGGCAAGGAGGATCTTGGGCGAGGTGACCCAGAGCAAGCTCTCGGTTTTAAGTTGTTGGCAGTTAGCAAGTTAGCCCCTGCTCGTAATGTTTGGGTCAGTTTTTCTAACACAAATCCAGCTACTTTCGCCGTATTCATTTGCTTACTTTTTGTTTTCAGAAGTAACCGGCAAAAACTGCGAGTTTTCTCCTTCTCCGAAGAGACGAAGAAGGACCGACAGAATGCCGCGGAGGCGCGCCGCTAGGACAACGCGCAATTTAGTGAAGGAATCGCCGACGTCCCCCACCACGGATCCCGTCCATCGCTTGCGCTCCCGCAAGAACATCAACTACATGACGCCGCCACTCACAGAAGAAGACAGCCTGACCTCCACGCCAGAGGTGGCGGTCCCTGCCAGGGATTTCCGGGAGTTGCGCTCCAGCTCGCGGCTGATGCGTAAGTTGTCTGATCAGATGGTGGAGTCGGACGAGGTGTGGAACTCGGGCCGACCTAAACGGGCCTGCCATCGGCAACAGCGAGCTTCCGTCGACGAGCTCCTGGGGACCGAGACGCTGCAGCAAGCCAGGCGGCGATCGGGCGGCGCGTGCACCCCTTTCCGTGATTTAGTGCGCCGTTACGAATCGAGTGACGGTCGCACGAGAGCCGCCGCAACTGCAGACGATGTAGTGAAGTTTCGTAAGTTCCGCAGCTCAGAACTGTCGAGGTTAAATAACGAGGCGGAGAATTTCTTGTTTCCGAAAAAAGATGAGTCAAGCGAGGACGAAGAAGCCAACGGACCACCGAGCACTCGCCTTGATCACGTGCATCGCCATGAAGATGCCACTGCGTGCGTGGTCACTGGCGTTAAGATCAAGATGGAAGACGACGAATCGATGCACAGCACGTTCTCGGCAGAGAGCAGGGGCAAGAAAAGGCGGCGGACGCAGGCGGAAGCATTCATTACGGACAACCAAAAGTATTACAAGTTCGAGACGCCCGGATCCAGGTTGATATATTTGCCAATAAATTATTTCTAGATATGATAAAAAAAATTGCAACTAGCAATGCGCGCAGCCTATTTTTAAATGGGTGGTTGGCTTTGATGAGACAATAGAGCCTATTCAGTGGGTAGACCTATATATATCTCGTCTATTCAGATATATCACTTTTTTTAACTGATCGAGCAATCTTCTCAGATGAAGTATTCGATTGGGGCAGCTTTCCCCCGATATATTGGATGTCCGTGTTTGTCCAATTTGCAATTTTTCACTATTGTACACATGCGTAAATAAAGGCTGAAACTCCTATGACCAATGTTGGCCGATAAGGAGAAAAACAATACAATATTCAATGACTGAATTAAACATCATGAACGAGATACAGAGTGATTCATAATTCGCGGACACAGAGTCCAGAGCAGTTTGCGGAAATGCTTCCAGAATACCAGAAAAAAATGTTGAGAAGATGAGAAGTGTTTGTAGCCTTTTAATTTTTGGAGAAATGAGAGATCAACTATGAGACTTGAACCGCCGCTATTTTCGTTATTTGAAACTATTTTTGCAGACTGTTGGAGTCAGGCTGAAGGGGAATTTTTGTGAGCTTTTGATGCCCGATTACACAAACGTGGAATATTGAATATTTATTGGGGAGTTTGCGTGCACACGTCCGTACGACATAACGTAACTTTCAACGTGAAAATAGACGAGTTTGTTATTTGGAATTCCTTAGTTACAGGGGAAATTCCACGTTCTACGTTGCGTGAAATCGCAAACTCCCTATTATATTCATTAATATACGTTGATTAATTAATATACGTTGAATATTTAGTTTGGTATCAAATCATTCAATACCGGACTGAACAACAAAATGTATAGCAGATTGCAGAAACAAAAAAATCTGACATGGGATCAAAATTTAGTGCCGAACTATTCTGATATCGCACCAAACGCCAGATAATGCCTATTTTGGATTACACAAAGCATTTGATGCGAAACTAAACCTACTTGATACGGTCTTACATTTACTATTACCGGGACCCCGGTATTAGATTTAACAGATCACTGCAAATTCGATAACTTCACGTTTGATTCGGCATAAAATCAATGCAAGCGCATATATTAGTGGGTTTTATAAGCAACACAAGCCGTTATTTGAATATTTTAATTCAAAAATTGTTTTCACAGAATGTTTTGAACCGGCAAGTTTATATGCCCGCTAGGCCGATTATGAATCACTAGCGCGCTAGCCGAGTGGTTGGAATGCCACCATCTCATGCGAGGGATGCCGGGTTCGAAATCCGATCGCGGCGGATATTTTTTTGGTCACTTCACCTCCAAATGCGATAATAACGTTAACTCACATTTTTACTTTAACATATTAGAACAATGTAATTGAAAAGTGTAGCTTTTATACTTTTATATTTTTTTATAAAAATCGGCTTCCACCGCGGAGGCCTGAACCTGGACGTTTTGTCACCAGAAGTCAATTTTGCATGACTATGCCATGAAGGCTTTAATTTTTCATTGTGACATTCACATGTGACAAATGATTATTAGAGATTGGGCATAAGAGAATGAACCAATCACTTATGACAAAGGAATGAGCTATGATTGGATACTGACAGTTATTTTGGTAACCAATTATTTTGGTTTTATTTTTCAGATGATTATTTTTCTTTTGTTCACGGTTGCAGTAATCTGTAAACCGGCCTAAAGTTATATTACGACGAAGTGAGTGAAGTCAAAGTCTAATCTTCAGAGCTTGTGTCAGACAAGTTTCCTCAATGTTCCCACTCAGTAATGAATAATAATTATCAGATATGGATAGTTTGAACCAACTGTTCCTACCAAAATCTCATATAACTGGATTTCCAAGAGCGTTAGAAAATACTAAAATGGAGCGTTGGTGGCCGAGTGGTATAGGTGATGGCAAGCCAAGCCATTCGCGCTGCCCCGCGTGGGTTCAAATCCTGCTACATCCATGGATATTTTGTGCTGTCCCCGAGGTTGTATGGTAGAGCAGCTTATAGCTGAATGTCGCCTCGTAAAATAAAACAATTAAATAAAATGAGTAAATTGAACTATTTTCCTGAGCGGTCAAAATTCGGCGACATTCAGCTAGTCCTAAAGTAATATGCCAAATGCGATCCGAATGGCTTGGCCTGGCAATGTGCGAGTCATTTTGATGAACATGCAAGTGACATTCTGCCTTGCATTATGGTTGAAAAAAATCTCCGCATATTAAAGTAGAATTACCCGACTTGAATGCGTGTAAACGGCTGTAAGTTCTTTCAGATTACGGTATCAAGGATCGTTGTTCTCTGGTGTGCCATTGACGAAGTCTAAAATCAATGGAGATTGCACCAAAGCAGACAACGCTGAGGAACTCAGTCTGACTGCTGATAACAGTTTCAAGATGAACGTGAACGAATATGATTTTTCCTTTGAACGTGTTCCGAAAAACGAGGCGTGGTTCCAGACTTTCCAGAGGCGTGATAAAGGCGAGGAGAAATACGTCTTTTTGAACGACGAAAGTAAGTAATGTTCAAGGTGACGTCTCCTGCACATTCTAATACTATTTTTGTGTTCTCAGATTATTGGGATCCTCTTATTCTTCCATATCAGCTAGAGTATTTACCGCCGTTGGATCCGCAGGAGTGCATATCCCAGTACAATCAAATTAGAAAATGCCTTATAGAACCGGCTTCCGCCTCCTCGTCAGTCGGGTGCAGCACTCCAGATCCCAGCAATTCGAATTCCAGTTTGGAGCCGTCGTTTGCTCACGATGATGACAGTAAGATAAGCGCGACCGTGACTGAAGAGAGCTCCGTCAGCGGTACTTTGGAAGAAGCAAGCAAGCCGCCTGTGGTCAGAAGGAAGAGAGGTCGTCGACCGAGGGTTGCCACACTGAACATCTTGAGTCCTAGCAGTGGAGGAGGCAAAAATCCGAGAAAGTCGCCGAGGCAACACGCCTCAACGTTGGCAATCTTGAGCAATCTTATTCAGCAACGGAAGCGGAAGTCTAGGAATAACGCACGGGTAGTACTGCCTACAATAGTGGAAGAGACATCGCCGAGGCCTAGTCGTAGCTCCAAGCAAAGTCAAAAGGTATGTATGTAGTTTAAGTCAATAAGCATTTATTGAGCTAAGTTCTTTAGCCTCTCACCGAGAGTTCCACAAAAAAATAGTGATGTGAGTTCAGAAATTTTCGGTCTCGAAAAATTTCCAATCTGGAAAATTTCCGGAAAATTTTCCGAGCGAAATTTGGAAATTTTCGAACATTTCAAATTTGCCGCGAGTTTGAGAGTAAGAGGATGCGAATCGGTCTCGAAATCGGTGAACTTGACCTCACTCCTCACTCTTAATTAATGAAAAAATCATGACAGATCAATAATAAAATGTTAGAATGCTAGTAAGACTGTTTATTTTTCATTTTCAAGTGCTTAAAATTATATTTTTGTGAATTAGTCCATTATTGCGTCACAATATATATTATAATTATATAATATACTTACTTGGTGTTGTTAAAATAGGAAAATTATGAACGAGACAACGTATCTAGTTTTAATCAATTCTGAACCCTTGCGGAAAGAAATTTCCGAGTTTTAAATTTCCGGAAAATTTACATCACTGCAAAAAAGATAATATGAGATCAGTTGACTCGCGATTTTTGTTTGTCAATTTGTAGCTGACTGATCAATGGAAATGCCGGTTCATCTGTCAGTAGTGAGAAGATGATGGGTCTAGTACAGATTTCAGGTATTTCTGGTGGTTCATTGACTAGCATTCAGCAGAAAAAAGTTCAGTTAATATGCAATAATCCTGATCGCTGATGATCTTTTTTGTGGAACTGACAGTTAGGGCTCAATTTCAGGTCGAATTACTGTGACAACGGTGCAAAACAACGGCGATTTTGCGCCACCTGTACTCCTGTAGTGATGTAAAAAATCGGCTATTCATATTTTTGTAAATTGACGAGAGTGAATTATTATTATTAACCTGCTAATTGTGCTTTTCATCCGATTTTGTTGCTAACGGCCAGTTCCAACAAAGTTTTACGAGCGAATTAACTTTATCACGCTGATAGTTTCTATGCACCAACCAATAGCATGGCCAGTTTCTCAGTTACTATGAGAGTGATAAAGTTAATTTGTTCATAAAAGTTTTGTGAAACTGGAGGTACCTACGTATTTAGTTGAAAAGACTATTTTTCTGCATGTTTTGATACCAAATACATGAACCAGTCCTCCTGATGACTTGTTCAAAAGAATAAAATGAACAGGCATTTCTTTCATAAGTTTTAAATATTTGCTCGTGCGGGAAAGAAAAATGTAGATAACGAGGGATATATCTGTTTCGAGGTCTCCAGTTATAGTCCAGTCGACAGGTTGGAAAAAGTGGGGCTAGGTGGAAAAAGGTCGGAAGTTGATGAAACTTTGGGATGTTGTTCAGGGATGGTTAATCTACGTTTTCTCAAGTTTTGGACCTCGAGGACCCTGTGCAAAAAGAGCAGGGGGGGAAATACTACAAAATTTTCGACCTTTCTTCGGTTTTTCTTCGATAACGTTTTTCACTTACGTTCTACGGCAAAGCATCCTGGTACTTTTTTGTGAAGCGTTAAATTTCCTACAATTTTGTCCATACAAACATGTTTGTATGTTGACTCGTTACCGAGATATCGCGCTTCAATAAAAGTTGATTTTTTAATTTTGCAAAAATCCAGAATTGCACCTTATTTCTTCTGTTATACCCGAATTATGATGAAATGTTGTTGTAATTATGGCTCCTGGTCACAATGACCAACTTTGGACGGAGGATACTTGTCACATAAAGTGGTGTGAAACAAAACTTCCACAACCACATTCGAGATGCTGGTTGCTGTACGTACCTACATCAACTACATGCAGAGACACTTTGGGAGCAATGTGATTGTTACATTTGATGGATAAGGATACCCCACTAATGCTGGCTACTAAAGCACCAAAGCCGTAGAACGAGCTCGCCGTTCTTCATTACAATCAGCAACCAAAGTCGTGTTTTTCTCATCTCCCATGATGATCATAGCACAAGAAAAGTTCATGGCAAACGATCACAATTACAGCGCATCAATTTCGATGTTGATGTTGATGACACAAATGGCGAATGCTAGTATCGAAGTGAAGTAGGCATATGAGGGCGCCAACGTGGTGATCGTGAACACCGCCATATCCAAAACCAGCGAATTCGACAGCGTCATCATTACTTGCTGTTGAAGATGTGGACATATTCATTCTGTTATTGACAGCATTAGGTACGTCCACAAAGAACATCTATCTTTAGAAAAGTGGAAGAGGCAGTGGTTCCAGTGTCCTCTACTCGGCAAGTTTTTGCTCCTTACCACCCCCCCACCCCCCAAGTACATACTTTTCCTCTACGTAGTGAGTGGTTGTGATACCACGTCAGCACCGTATGGATTGGGAGAAAAGAAAATTTGCAGCACTACATGAAGAATACCTCCCTCTCTGCAGCAGCGGCTCCGTTTCTCACACCAAACGCCTCTCCTCAGCAGATCAACAACTCTGGAGGAAAGTTCCCGGTAGCCGTTTATGTTTACAGTTCGACGACTTACGATACCGATTATGACCACGATCAGTGACGAAAGCTGAATTGCAACTAGCCCGGCTACCACCAACAAGGGACGCTACCAAGTACCACTCCCTCTGCACTTACCAGCAAGTACAGGCGTGGTCAGGCAATGAACTTCTCCCATCAGTTTGGGGCTGGAGCCTAACCAGGCGAGGGGTACCTATTACCAATCCCCACAACCAGAAATTCTGCCCCGGATGACATCTACCAGATTGTTTACTGCAAGTGCAGAAAGGGGGGGGGGTCTAAAGCTGGTGATTGCAACCAGAAACCATAATCACAACAAAATTTCTTCATAGTTCAGGTATAACAGAAGAAATAAGGTGGGATTCTGCATTTTTGCGAATTTTGAAAAATGACCTTTTTTCGAAGCGCCATATCTCGATAACGAATTGACATAGAAACGTGTTTGAAGAATCAAAATATAGGAAATTCAACACTCTACAAAAAAGTATAGGAATGCTTTGCCGCAGGAAGTCAGGGAAAAATGTTATTGAGGAAAAACCGAAGAAAGGTCGAAAATTCTGACGTTTTTCCCCCTCTCCTTTTTTCGCACAGGGTCCTCGAGGTCCAAAACTTGGGAAAATGTTGATTAACCATCTCTGAACAACATTCCAAAGTTTCATCAACTTCCGACCTTTTTCTATCTGAAACTACCTGTCGACTGGACTATTAGGATTCCTAAAAGCTAAGATACAATCATACTTCAGAAGTTTCACTTTTTCTGCGCCTGATTGTCGTGCTCTAACGCTTTTTGTTTGCTTGCAGGTTGATTATTTGACTATTGCCCATAACATGGAGGAGGAATTCGCATTGTTTTGTAGCGATGCTATCTTGGAAGAGCACCATCAGAATCACAGTGAAGAAGCCATCGACTTCAAGGGTCGCGTAGATGTGTTAGATGTGCTTCGCGCGTGTGAAGAGCGCGACAACGCCCGGACGGTTAGACGGTTCTTTGGTGTTACCGGTGGTGCAAGACCGGGTCGCAAGCCCGGCCGCAAAAAAAAGAACCGAACCGGTTGGCCGAACAGCAACCGGCGGCGGCGCGGCGGTCTGCTCGTTATCAAAGAAGAAGACGAAAGCACTATCGACTCGATGAGTCCGCACCACGTTATGGATGACTTCGACGATGGGACGGCCTACGCAAACACGACTGATAGGGTTAAGGTGGAGAACAACAACAGAAGTCGGAATCGGGTAAAAGTCGAGCGATGTGACTTTGACGATGACAGGGTAGAACTTACAGGCAAGAACTCGAGAAACAGTGAGGATGTGGACAAACAAGTGCTGACCGCGAAAGTGAACAACAGGGGTGACTTGCAGTACCAGCCTTACGTGCGCGTCCAAAAACTGGACAAGAGCCACATTGGTGACGAGTCGCCGCCCAGGTTGAGCGGTACGCCCAAAAGAACCAACAGGAGGCGGATGCCCGCCTCGCCGCGGTCGCCAAGGATGCTGCGGAGGCCGAGAGGCCGCTGGTATAGAGAGAGATAGAGATAATTTAGCAGCATTCGTGCCCCTACCCTTATTTATTTATTATTTCAGTAACGATTCGAAATATTTTGTACCAAAATCGTATTTTATATATATTTTGATTTATTATTTTTTTATCTGTATAAAAGATGTATTGAACATGAAAATGATTATGCTAATCATTTTTCTAGTGTTAAGACTTGTCTGATGATCTTGCAGTATTGTTCGAAAATTTGGAGAGTAAACGTTACGTTTTCAAATTCATCAAACGAATTTTATGATTGACATTATTGTTATAATTGAAATGATCACATAGCGTCTTTAAGTGTAAATAGTCTTCTTGAAATTCATTGTCAAAATATTATCAATATTTTAAATGAAAGATTTATTATTAATAAAGAGAATGAATTATATATGCCGTTATTTGAATAAAAACCTGATAATGATAACCCAAGACGTTGAGTCCCAAGATTGGCGCGTGAAGCGGTTGATTAGAACCATGGAGATACAGGTAACCTCAAACCTATGTTATTGAGGGGCCATTCCCACATACTTGCCATTCCTTGACTGATTCTAAGACGAAAAATCATTGAAATGTATTATTCAAGATGTTATTACTCAATACGAATTATTATTATTACTCAACACGAATCTTGGCAAGTATCGTAAAGCATCCAAATGAGTAGGTATGTAACATGTGCAGAACTGAGTAACTACTTCTGCCCTAATGCTGACACCAGAACAAAGCCCTTCCAGCACTTCACTATTTTGATTAGAAAATGATCCGCTGCAAAACTGGTTTTTCTCAAATGGACATTAACTTATGGAGTTGGTTGCATGAAATAAGACACGACACGAGTGTTGAGTGAATTTTTTCAAACGTAAAAACGTACTTTTTTCAAAGTAACTGGTTCTTGAACATTTTCCAACAGCTTTTTTTTTCCAAATTTTCTTGGAAAAAAATTTTCCAACTCAGCTCAAACGAAGCTCAATTGACGATTTTTACAATGCGATTATTTTGGAAAAGCTTTAGGTTTTCCGGAAAATTCAAATTTTCCTGAAAATTTTTAAAAACTTTTGTCATAAATTATTATAAATTTAATTATTCTCAATAATGATAATTGAATATTATATTATTAAAATTCAAATCATAATAAATAATTATAAAGATGCTTCAAATTTGTTTGTCTTTCTCTCAAATTCCAACTTCCCACCTTGGGCCTTATTCTTGAAACGGGGAACAGAGTTCACATGTGTAGTTGCTAGGCAAGGGCCAATCATAGCTCTCCTTGCATAGCAACACCGCATGAAAACTTTGTTCCCCGTTTCAAGAAAAAGGCCCCTTGATAGTCCGGATGCTAGTTGAAAGTACCTTGCATTTTTTGATGAGAACATGCCACTCGGTGGAAATGTCCTTTGCATCGTACTCTTCCGATCCAGAAAGGTAGCCATCAGCGCCATCCATGCCGGCGGCGTATACAGGGTGAAACAGAAAAAAAAAGTTGGAAATTATATTTAAATAACCGAAGCATGTAGAGACGTGTAATTCACCACATACATTAACTGTTTCATGCTCATGAAGTCACAGCAAACCGTTCTTGATTACCTTGAACCGTCTTTGAAATGTAGGGGAAAACCAGAAAGAAAACAAGGACACTCTTTTAAGTAATTCTTCGAGATATTGACACAATACTTGGTATTTCTACAAAAAGTAATGTCAGAAATGATATGAGCTGAGTAGCCAATTCCTAAGCCAACTATTCCCAGAAATACGATTGTCAACTTTTTTTTTCCTCTTGAGCACCACCTTGAATCTGCCCTGTGAGGCATCGTTGAAAAAGTGATTTGATGAAAGTGATGAAAATAATAATTTATGTATTTTTTGTGAAATTTGAATAATTAAAGGAGAAAAAAAGTTGTAAACTTTGAGAATTTCACTCCCCATTTTCAAACGCATTGTACACGCGGCGTATGTGACGCATCGCGCCCCATCCAATCGCATGGATCGGAGGGTGTGGCAAACTGCGTTTAGAGCACAGAAATTAACAGTGCCGTAGAGATTTTCTCCAATTGGAAAACTTGAGTGAGAATGGCAAAAGCCTAAAGATTAAAGTGATTTAAATGATTGGACAAATAGTTGTGGATGCAACAAAGCAATGAACTTCAGTTTGAATCAACTCATTCATGGGAGCCGTTGAATTCGTCACCCATACTGTACTACATTTGGCATGATAGTACGCCACTGATCTCTTACTGATCCAACCCGCTTGTGCTCATGTGCTCATGTTCCATGCGTGGCAACTGCAAACTGGTCGAGCTGTCACAATCCCACTCCGACCACCCGGC
The DNA here is from genome assembly GCA_949128115.1 of Anaspis maculata. Classification (NCBI taxonomy): domain Eukaryota; kingdom Metazoa; phylum Arthropoda; class Insecta; order Coleoptera; family Scraptiidae; genus Anaspis; species Anaspis maculata. Next base: position 54,925,083 of record OX421961.1, on the reverse strand, counting down.
TGGCGCGCCGCGAACTTGCGTTAAGTGCGATTTATAGCTCGATTTTAATTTTAGTCGCAATTTTAATCGCAATTTTAGTCGGATCGATCGTAAGCATATCCACCTCGCCAATTTATAACTCGATCGCATCGATCGGAAGCAAGGCTGATGGAGGGAGGAAACCTAGGGTGCAGTGCAGTGGCGTAACTAGCCCATTTGAACAAACAGGCACCTATACAGACCAAGAAGGCGCAGCAAGTGAACATTTTTCGGGAAAATGAGCATAATCAATGAATGTTCATGTGAATTGTAAACGTTGAAAAGGCACCATTGCGGTCAAATATTTGTACAGGTGGGTGCGGGTACCCGGCTGACCTCCCCTTAGTTGCGCCACTGCTCACCCGTCAGCTTGTCGCTAAAAGTCCCCAGAAAATCCACTAACAACACTGCTAATCAAGAAGACTACTGTGTTCATTTTCGCTAATCTTGGTATTATCTTGAATTTCATTGGTCGATCGTAAGGATCGGATCGCAAGAGTTGGATATTGGCCAACTTCTTAAAATCCTTAAAATCGTTGTGATTGCGGCTTGCGATTAAAATCGGGTTATAAAAGGTATAGAGGAAATCGTATCTTTGAACTTCGTTAAAATTGCGACTTAAATTAAAATCGACTTATAAATCGCACTTAAATAAGCTGACTGAACGCACCTTTATATGGTTTGATGAGACCTACAACCTAAAATTATTCTCAGCTATACAGGTGTCCCATTTTGACGGAATTAAGAAAACGTCATTTTTTTTAAACGGAGCACCTATTTTTTTGCATTTTCCTGTTCAGCTTCTTCAATTGTCTTATGCCTGAATTTTTGTTTTTCAATTGTGTGGCAGTGCTACCAACTAAAAATGAAAAACTAAAAAAAATCGCATTTTTAAAATTTTCTTGAAAAAATCGTAGCGGTCTTGCTTTTTAAAACTAAGATATGAAACTTGACATGGTGATAGTCAAGTGAAAGACTAATATCTCAATGTCAAAAAATTGCGGAAAAAATCAAACTTCATAATTTTGAAACTATCATAGCTATTTTTTTTTCAAATGGCATGCCTCTAATTCTATAACGTTATCTGATAGCTTTTTCATCCTCCTTCATTTTTACTGGAAGTAAAGTTGCGGCCTCATAAAAGTTTACACCGACGGCGATCGAGTGGCCATGCTAATTCAATTTTGACATAATTTTGAATGAGCATGGCGACACGATTGTCATCGGTGTAAACTTTTATGAGGCCGCAACTGTACCCCACCCTTAAACTCCATTTTTTCGAGATAATCTGAAATTTTCACTAACTTTCCTATTTTTTTTTTCTTCAAAAATTGAGTTGGCCGTGATGAATGACGGATAAGCCAAATGGTACGCATCTGTTATTCATCATGGCCAACTCAATTTTTGGAAAACACAAAAAGATAGCAAATTTTGTGAAAATTTCCGATTATCTTCAAAATAATGGAGTTCAAGGGTGGGGTACCCTCGTGGGTACCCTTAGTAAAAATGAAAGAGAATAAAAGAAGCAATCAGATAACGTTATAAAATTAGGAGCATGCTATTAAAAAAAAATAGTTGTAATACTTTGAAAATTATAAAGTTGTTTTTTTTTTGTGTAAAAAACAATCGCGATTTTTGACATTGAGATAGTGGCCTTTGACTTGACTATCACCATGTCAAGTTTCATCTCTTAGTTTTGAAAAGCAAGGCCGCTACGATTTTTTTGAGAAAACTGTGAAAATGCGATTTTTTCCAGTTTTTTATTTTTAGTTGGTAGCACTGCCACACAATTGAAAAATAAAAATACAGGCATAAGGCAGTTGAAGAAGCTGAACAGAAAAATGCAAAAAATTATAGGGTGTTCCATTAAAAAAATTGACGTTTAGTTAATCCCGTCAAAATGGGACACCTGTATAGCTGAAAATAATTTTAGGTTATAGGTCTCATCAAACCATATAACTTTTCTCTTACATCTTTTTCTCTATCTTGAACGGTAAGACCGCCATGGGATAATTACGCTAGGATGGACCATTCTGTATAGTGACGTAGTAGCCAGGATTTCCATTGGGGGGGGTCTGACCCAAAGTGTTGCAAAGGAGTGCAAGCGAGGCGAGCAAAATAGTGTCGTAGACAAAAAAAAATTGCAAAAAGGCGCTTCTATGGGATTTCGGGGGGTGGGGGGGAGATCCGGAACCCCTGGACCCACCTCGGCTACGTCACTGCAGTATAGTACTTTGATAGGTATGTCATTTTACACCCCAAACTAATAGCATTTTCCACTGGGAGAAAAAGTGCGCACTTTTTGCTCTTGTTATTGTTATAGAAACTCAACAGGAATAAGCCGTGCTATTGGTCTATACCCAAGGACAGGGCAGTTAGTGCGCACTTTTTTTCCCAGTGGAAAACGCTACAACAAAATTTGAATAACATACGCAGAGAGATCAAATACTCGATTGCTCAAGTTGGCGTCGTACGATGCTCAACTTTTCCCCATAGATCCTTTTCCCCATCAAACACGCGTTCACGTTCGGTTTCATAGATATGTGGTTCTTCCAACTCGACAATCGACAGGCAGCACTAGCACCCGAGAACCATCCTAATAAGCGCCAAAATCAAAATAGGCTCATTAAAAGTATGTCAATTTACCCAATCATGTCATTTTAGGCAGATCTCCCCTACGTACCTAATGTGTGTGACTACGTAGAGGAGGCAGCTTTTTGTAACCGGCCAACTCCGCCGACTAGACCGATGATGATTTTTCTATGTGGAACTGCTCCAAGGCTCTTGAAATAATGCCATTTAATATGTCAAACCTACCGTCGATTTCATATTAATTATTAAATTACTTCAAAATTAACTGATAACGATCGAGTAAGACGCAACCCTAAATCACAAAGGAAACGACCGCTTCGGCGACTGGCGGTTGGCTTCGGCCGCGTCCGCGGCCGTCGTTAAAATGGAGTCCAGTTGCGAGTTCAGTTTACCAGCAGAACGTTTGCCATAGACTACGTTTGCAGTCGTACTTGTGCCGTTTGACGGTGAGCCGTTCCCCATCTGTAACGTTTTATGCTGAAGCCAAGATAACGCGACCTTCGAGAGGCCATATAATTGCACCCCGGGAACGCCCGGAACGACAAAAGGTGAGAATTTTGACGTTTCTTCAATTTTTAACGAGAATTTCTGGAAAATCCAAATCGAACTTCCCATCTCTGCAATGGCATACATGTTGTTGCCCGGTACGCAGGCGCAGTGTTTTTTTTTTGCGGGAATGCAATAATGCAGGGGAGGTGTACTATTACTCAACTAATTAATTATTGTGTCCCTCATGGCGAATTTGATTAAATTTTAAATCGGTTCGTAGTTTGCAGGGAAAAATCATGCAAACGCATGCTGTCCGTCCCTCACCGTTTACGGGTTCTCGAAGTTTTAGTGTAGTTTGGCGATTTGGCGTTTGGCGATGATTTTTTAAAATTTCAGGACTGATTCGACTACCTATCTATATCTACTATTTATGTATTACCTACTTACCTATGACTATGACTGAATTTCAAATTCTTGATTCCCAACCCCGAAACCGGAAGTGATCTGAGGTATTTCACAAAACTTTTTTTAACTAAATTTGAACCACATTTGATCTAAAGAAAAACATAAAACTTTTCCGGAATTTGAGTGTTTTAATAAATAAAATAAGTACCTACCTTAATTTCAATTATTTTTGAATGTAGATTTAGGTATATCCAGTTCACTTTTTATTTTCAATAGTAGGACTTTCTGAAGCAAACATAAAGTAACAAGCTGGAGCGCTGGCAGGGTACGAGTGATACGACTGATGGCCGCTGCGCTGATAGTTTCGCTCCAAAACTTTGCAGGTGCCATCAGCCGTAGCTGTAGCCTCCTTAGCTTGTCACTTTATTTTTGATTCAAAAGTTATGCTACTGAATTTAAAAGAATGAATGTGATATATTATACATGATATACATAATCACATCACCTGGTGCGTCGATGAAGTTATTCAAATGTCAATGTCAAATTTGAAGTTGCGTTTTCCATGAAGTGGGTATCGGAATGAGCTTCAAAGTCAAAGAGGCATTTTATTTTACATTATTTTATATAGATAGCCTTCGATTTTCTGATGCCCAATTGCCAGTGGCATACCTAGCGTATTTGACACCCGGGGCGGACTATCCTGTAACACCCCTCCTTCCCCTAAACCTACCTAGAGAATGAGCTGGAGACTGCGTAGTGCTAGTGACACCCCCGTGCCGAATAAGGCAATTTTGCGCCCTTAGATTTTTAGGATTGAAAAATCGCGCCTAATTGGTGACATGGTATTTTCGGACATAGAAAAACGATTTCTCAACAAAGCAGAAGACACTACGAATAGTGACTAATGCGAGGAAAAAGCGCCGCAGGCGAAATTTTTTTCGGAAGACGGGTCTTCACCAGCTTGTTTTGCACCCTCCAAGGCCTTGCGTACTAGTTTTGTGGACTCCTTCTGCACCACAAATAATCCGACACTGACACCCCTTACTGTTGGTACCCCCGGTGTGAACCGCCCCCTCAGCCCCCCCGTGGGTACGCCACTGCCAATTGCACAAAGATAGTATCAAGTTTTAGTTCGGTACTAACGGGATCAAATTTTTGAAGTGAAATAAAATGCAAATCCAGTTACTTCAAGGGGACATTATGATGGGAATCCAAAATATGGCTGTCCAATCGATTATTACTTGTAAAAAGAAGCAAAGATGGGATAATATGCACTTGTCGCTTATTTTTCATTACAAAGAAAGGATCTGACAGTTCCGGTGAGATGATGTGCTCTACAAGTCAAAATGAAAGCTGTCTCACCCGTGTTTTGGTATCCAAACAATCGCTTGGAGCCATTAGTTTGTATTCCGATCATATCCCCCCTTGAATTGAAGTAAGTGATTTTGGCCCGTATTCATATCCCACTTTTAAGCCACATTTAGCATGCCTCTAACAAAAAGCGCTCGGCTACCTGATAAAAGCGGTCGTATTCATAGGCCACCTTTTACGTCCTGTTAGGGCCCATCTAACTGAAGGGGGTGTTGATTTGGCAACGTTGTGAAATGTACTCAAAACTACCTATCCGAAGGTGGACGCAGGTAGGCAAGAACCCCAAGCCGCTTTCGTTTTGCGCCGGGAGCCGCTCCGGGTAGATCACTAGATAGAGAAAGTAGATACATACACCAATCACGGCCCAGCTGGATCTGTTTTCTTTGTCTAGTGATTTACCCCGAGCAGCTCCGCCTAGCAAAACGGAAGTGCTGGCAACTCTTGCTACATTGATGTACTGCGGATTGCATAAAACCTCGCAAAAACCTTTCAGGGAGTTTCTTCCACAGTTTCAAGAATAGCGGCCTGGATCTGTTAACTTAACAAGTGAACACCTCTTTCGACTGTTTTGTGCAAGTCGTCCCCGCCTTGAGTACATTAAATAGTAAAGGAGTATGACCTCCTATGAGTATGAGTATGAGTAGAAAGAAAATGTGATTTTCGTCTCACTTCCCAAGAACACACGGCACAGCTTGTAGGTAAATGGACTCAAAACACGCCTGTTGGCACATTTGGATCCCATCTAACTTGACGCATGCGCGAGACCATCCAAAATCGCTCAAAGACACGTAAAAGAGACATATGAATAGACGCGTCTCTAAACATCCCCTTCTAAGACGACTTTAGAGACGCCTGTTTAAAGTGATGATAGAGGCGCGCTAAAACCACGTATGAATACGGAAATGTTAGAGGCGCATCTTTAAAACCGCTTCTAACGCTAAAAGGGGGATATGAATACGGGCCTTTGTATTTTATTCCACTTCAAAAATTTGATTCCGTGTTTAGTACCGAATTAAAATTTGATACCACCTTCGTGCAATCGGGCATAAGGGAATAATACTTCACTGTATACAGGATGATTCAGATTATTAGCAGACGGCGGAATTCGAGGCGGAATTGGCGGATTCAGAACAGGCTTCATAGTTACTTATTTGTTGAAAATTCAATATTGATAATAATAATAATAATAATAATGGTTCGATGGTTAGGCATTGAAGCCGCACCAGCCCATAACTTTTTTCCTATGGGATATTATAGATTTGAAATTTTTACGGGTTATTTGAGACCACTTTTGCTATTTTTCGCGTTGATCATGAAGCAAACTTCAACTAACTTTAACTTTTTAACTAACGGAAGTTACCGGAAGTGACATCAACTTTTGATTTTCAAATGGAACACCCTGTATATTTTTTGATATTCGGATAGAGGTTCTTTTATTGACCAGTGGTGGTCTTGAAAATTCTCTATAGGCACTCTGCGGATTTGCTTCAGCGCCAAAAGTTGCGATTTTTTTATACATTTGCTGCAGGAAGTTATCTGTTTCTATAACAACAAAACAGTGCCATTTGAATAATCATACCACCTGCAAATGTCAATTTCAACAATTCATAAACTTCAATATTGACCATTTTCCTCACACATATGTTCGCGACTGCCGCATGAAGGTGCTGAAACGGGCGGGATATTCAAAATGTGCAGAGCGCCTAAAATGAAAAATGACGATTTATAAAATTGCTATAAGCGGATTGAATATAACAGTTTATCAAAATATTGGTACCAGAGGTGGCTACGGCCACAAATAAAAATCTGAAGTTGAAAGTTTGTTCATTGTTTATGTCGATTTCAACCGGAAACGCTTCCTGACATGAACAATAATAATAAACAAACTTTCAACTTCAAATTTTCATTTGTGGTCGCAGCCACCTCTGGTAGAGGCTGTCTGATTTCTACATGATTCTAGTGGACTGTGTTTCTGGTCGCCATCGGTCGATCGTGGCCTGAATCGCAGCCCACTAGAATCATGTAGAAATCAGACAGTCTATACCAATAATTTGATAAACTGTTATATTCAATCCGCTATAAAATCGTCATTTTTCATCACAGAGAATTTTCAAGACCACCTTTGTGTCAATAAAAAAAACTATCCGAATTTCAAAAATTATACAGGCTGTTCCATTTGAAAATCGAAAGTTGATGAAACTTCCGGTTACTTCCGGAAGTGAGAGAGCTTCATGATCAACGCAACAAAATAGCAAAAGTGTATCCCATAGGGAAAAGGTTATGGGCTGGTGCGGTTTTCGAAAAACACACACATGATGAGTAGAACAACGCGCCAGGTCGACGGAGGGGGGGTGGAAGGGAAGAATAAAAGTTTTAGTTATTTTACCGTCATTATGTCATAATGCCGTATTTAAATCTTTATTTGAACATATCCACAATATTTCGAGGTCGGGTTAAGAATTTGAGCTATACTTTCCTGTTGTCTATTTAGTTATGTTCATTGCTTATTGTGTTTCGAATTCTCCTATATGTTTCTGATCTTTACTTTGGATCTTTGATACGATCACCGTCTTAGGCCAGTAAGTTGATGTTACGTTAACGATATAATGTTAGTTTGTTATCGTCAAGTTTTTATATGGTATTGGGACTATAATTATTAGGTAGCTACCTCCTACTTAAGTAAATGCCATTCACGTTGCAAATTCAGAACTAGGACTTTACGGCTGATGGTCGCTGCCGTCTGGTTTCTGTTGCGGGTTCCATCAACGTAGCCGTTGCCCTAGCCCCCCAGGGCCCCAGATTGTCAATTTTATCTTCAAAAAGTCCTAGTATAGTTCTGAATTTGAAAAATGAATGGAATTTGGATCTAGAAAATTTTTGTTGGACGAATGAATATTAAACGAAAAATGGGATCTCTTTATGGAAGATAATAAATACTATTTATGCATGTAGGTACTTATGGCAATTACTGCCGGCTTTTAAGCGTGCGAGGTTCTCTCACTTTGTTACGTAAGAATGATAGTTTGTAGTTTGTTACGATAAAAAGCTCAGCAGTGGATACCAAAAATATATTGAAATTTTATTGATTTTCCAAGAAATTTAACTTACAAGTACGTACTGTAATTTTGATTTGAAAAAAAAACATTACCGAAAAAAAGTTATCAAAATTATTTAGGTAACATTAAATCGGTGTTGGTGTTACTGAAGTGCTATGTGGCCTTTGTTGATTCTATTCTTAATTTTATTTTTAGATGTAGATAGCTTATTATATTAATATTACGCGCAGCGTGGAATACGTATCAATTCAGTTATTTTTGTTTTACGCATGGATTGTGAATAAGTGAGCACCGTAATTCCACACAGCACAAAATCGATGGAATTCATCTTTGACCAATTACATTCTGTCAGAGGTAATGCGAGTTGTTTGAAATTTTGAATTAATTGTTATAGCAAAAAATCCGTCAATAATGATGTGTGGGATGTAATATGCTTGGAGCGTACAATTTTCGAGATGAACGGATCGCGGTTTTTTTATACCGAATTCAAGCACAGCCGTGTTTAGTGAATTATGATAACTCAAGTATGATTGAGGTACGTACATGATGTGTTATTTGATTTTTGAAATAAATGCACTAAATTTTACATAGATAATTTCGTATTTCTATTGTACGATCTTTATTGTGCAAGGATATAAGTGAGACTTTATATGTGACAGAGTAAACGCCGAGCAAAGCAAGGCGAATAAATCCATACGAGTCAACATGAAGTCACTTATAAATACAATACAATATTTTATTTTCAAACAATTCATTCTGTCTGTATGCTCCAACCTACCTTGCTCGGAATGTTTGAAAAATAAAATGCGGAAATAAAATTAGGTTGCCCTGCGTCGATCACTGTCGTTCCTCCCGCGACAAGCAGACGTTTTGCCGTGCGTTTTATGCTCCGCCGGAGTATTACTAGTACTAGAGGTAAATTATGCATTAAAATCGGAAAGTGATTTTTTTCCTCCGCGCACAAAAATCACTCTACGCATGTAACTAATACACCTATAAAAAACCTATTATATTATTATACATATATTATATCTACTATTTTTCCTACGTAAGGGTGAAGATAATAATAAAAAAAAACAATTGTTTTACTTTTTCGCTCGATGAGCGATGTGGAAAAGTGTTACTTTTGAATCAAAACGGATTTGTCGTAAATGGTTTAGTTTTCAAGATACAGGCAGGGTGTTAAAGTTGGGGGTAAAAATTAGTTTTTTGTCAATTAAAACAAAATAAATGAGAGTACAAATTTGAAACTTCGAGTACGTGAATACTGTATACCCATACGTACTTTGTGTTGTTCATTTTTAGCGCATTTTCGTAGGAAATACGCTATTAACCGCGCTTTGATGTCCGTCCGTCTGTCCGTCTTGTAGTTGAACTCCTCCTAAACAAAAAGTCGTAGCGGTATCGGGTTTTTTGAAAATTAATGCTGATTGTCTGCGGATGGAAATAGGCACAAAAAATATTTGGTCAGACCGCACGATTGCAAGAAAAAAATTAAAATGTTTCAAAAGTCGGTATTAAACGCTACGGTGTGAACTTCTGCATCGAGGAATCTTGCGAACTGTTCTAGATACATGCATACATGCAGCGAACGAAATATTTATGCGGAAATTGATGGATACATTTTTAGTGGAAGAATCATTCTGATTCCTTTATTGCAATAGAAGATATAATTTTTTTAAGAAAAGATTTCGCCCCGCGATTACACATTTGTCGGTTTTTAACGCTACAGTGTGAACTTCTACATCGAGGAATCTTGCAAACTGTTCTGAATACTACATCTGTTCTGCATACTGTTCATCTAGCGAACGAAAGATGCAGAAAGAAATGGAGAAATTTTTCGTGAAAAAATCAACCTGATTGATTCATTCTCCAGGAGGATATCTCTATTTTTATGCGGAATCTATACTTATGCACTTATATGCGGATGCGATTTTCAAGTCGCCGCGCGGTGGTTCAACAAGCTGCTTCTGGCTCCGTGCTTGTGATCGATATAGGTGTAATTCTCACTCATTCAGGATATTTTCTAGTTTTGGTTGATGTCATTCTGTTGTTTTAATTTATTATCGACTACTCGTGTTTTCATAAAGATTGATGATTTCTTGTGGTAGTTTTGAGACAATCTGTTTACAGGTAACAGTGAACAGTGTACTCATCTGCACTCCGAAAATGCGCTTATGAGCCTCACCCCCGTGAGGACTTTGCTACTTGTTTCTGTTATCGCTAAGAAGAAACCAAACTTCGAAACAAAAATTGGTCAATCATTTTTTTATTTATTTGCCCTAAAATGAGTCAAGGAATCGACCATTGTCAGGGAAGTCATAAGTTGTGAATCACCCTGTATAAGTCTTTCACCAAACATAAATGACAGGTTGATTTTTAGACAGTTCGAAACTTCGAAACTGAAAGGTCCTGACCATAGGTCCTGACCGATTTGAACTTAGTAAGTTTGTAGCAGTACCATAACACCCGAAAGTTATTGTTTATGTTTATTGTTGTTCTTATCTGTTTTCACACTGTTTTGACAGCGCTTGCTTTTCGTTTATGTTTTGTGAACGTATCATAACATTGCTAGCTGTCACCAATATTGGGGGCCTCCCATATTTCTTTCTGTATCAAACCCGTTCAAATTTAAAGGCCCTTTAAAAAAATCCGACCAATCGTAAAGCCGATTTCTAATCGTTCCTAGGTGAGCAGTGCCTTTTTAAATTTTAAGAGGCCTTTATATTTTACAGAATTGCCACTATAATCCCAAAACTGAAAATACAACGAGTCCATGGGCCAAAGTCGGAATAAATGCTTCTAAAATAATTTGCCTCCAAACTTGGGTAAACAATTTGGTGGTGCGCTCTTTTGTCCGTCACTTTATATTCCACAATAAGAGACGTAGATACTGATTCCCTTCGCGTTTATCTTAAAATCGTCTAAATTGCAGTCAGTGCCTTTTTACTTACGATATCAGAAAGATGACTGATATACCTATTCAAATGATTTACGTATCGATTTATTTCTTGAAAATTAATTGACGAGTTGAAAAAGAACATTTTTCAAACAAATAAAAACGAACTTTATAAAAAACAACATGTTAGGATGGTGGTTAGATTTTTCCCACCGTCACTGTTTGTATAATGTGCTACTAACTGTCACTGTACTAAACTGTACATTCAAGAGCTGTAAGTACTTCTCATTGAGTTCCGATTGCATTCACCCCAACAACTACTCCTAGCAACTAGCGTCGTATCCAAAATGGTGCATTCACGCACGATTTAAGACAATCGTTGAATGCAGAGTCGCAGAACCTGGTTAAATATTTAACGTTTTCAAGCTTTCACAGCTGACTTGACGATTGCGCATTATAATTTCATGTTGGATGATCCAGAATCTTGATTTACAGGAAATATGTCTTCATCTGTGGTAGTGGAGCCGCCACCCAAGGCCCACAGCCAGAAGCACCCTCACTTGAAAAACAACAAGACCCAACGCAAAAACAAACACGACCGCGGCGGTCGCAAACGGTCGAAGAGCTTTTCCGGATGCGGTCTTCTCAACATGAACCTGAAACCGGTGCCGCCGACTAAGTTCCTCCTGGGAGGCAACATCAACGATCCGCTGAATTTGAACAGCTTGCAGGACGAAGAAATCAACAGGGCCATGAACGCCGTGACGCCGAAGTCGTCGCCCATACCGACTCCTCCACGTCGGAAGGGCCAGATCGAGGTCATCATCCCGCAGAACATCAACGATCCCCTTAATTTAATAGATTGCGCTGATGATGCGGAATACGAGCAGCAGATGTGTTCGCCAGTGAAAAAGGTACGTATTTTAAACGTTCTTGTTCTTATTTTCAAGTTCTCTCAGGGCCAATTTTGTAAGAGTGGGATACAATTTTGTATAATTTTGGTACAGATGAAGAGATAAGAATCACCGACATGGGCATTGTATCTGTGGTCATCACCGGAATAAGTAGTGACAGTGACGGAACTCTTTGTTACAGTCGCGGTATGAATTCCGATCTCCTAGATTATTTGGTCGGCATCGTCGGTGGTCGGCATGGTATTTAATATTTATCCCAAATTTATACAGATTATTACATACAGCGCCGTTGATTATTAGAGCTACAAGGATGAGCTACAATAGATGATACAAGGAGCACCTATCTAAATCCCACTGTCAATGGCAATGGAATAAAATTGATGTAAACAAAATCTGACAGCTGTCACTTCAGACTTCTTTTTTGCAATAATCATCAAAATATCACTCGTGCTCGAGATTTTTCCAGATAATTTTGGCCAAGCGTTTCCCTAGAACTGGTTGTTCCTAGATAAATGCCCACCTCCTGCGGAGTCGGGCATTTATCGCTACAACCAGCATTCGCGATTGCCTGGCCAAAATTATCGTGGAAATCTAAGCACTTGTGATATCACTGTTGATTATTATCACATATTAGTTTCCCAGTGTCAAGGGCAACCAAATAATAGTATATTATTCAACAAGCGGGTAATGATTGCTTCTTACTCATGAGGATGCAGTTTGCCGACACGAGCCTAGGCCTTTTTACGTTATTTAGAGCAAAATAACCAACTACTGTATCGAAAAAGAGAGCAGGAGTAATAAACTGATGTTTTAAATTTTCTTCACAATAGAAACTTGTAGACTTTTTACAAGACAGAACTGGTTCTTCAAATCTTAATTTTGTCATTATTGTCATCAACTTTTCAAACTTGGAAGGTACCTTTTGTACTATTTTTGATCTCTACTTTGTGAATACTTGTAACGTAAAAAAGCAAACAAAAAGTGAATACTGTAAAGAAAACACCAAACATTTTTTCAAGTTCGAACATAACTCCTAAGTTACGTCCACGCATAAAAAGGAATGTCGCTGCCATACTCACACAGTATTTCTTGGTGTAGGGCTCAGTTCTTCTGGTCTAGTTATGAATTACTCTGTTATAATAGTAGTTGCAAAGCTTGCAGCAGCCTCCACTAGCTTTAGCATAAGGAATTTCCAATACGGGTTATTGTTATTGTTATTTTTTGTTGAAGGGCCGCAAGAAACGCTTGAAGAAAAGGCGTACTGTTTCCGTTTCTATTGCTCTTGAAATTTCCAAAACGGAAGCGAGGACTCCAGAAAAGATTACAGATTCTGCAAAAATCCCCGACGAAGACAATTGCTCTTTGAAAGAGCTCAGTCCTGACTTATCACCAAAGCTGCAGCAGCAGCAACAACAACAACAACAACAACAAACACAACAACAGCAAGAAAAACAGCTGCAGCAGCAGCAGCAACAAGAAGAACAAAAACAACAGCAGCAGCAGCAGCAGCAACAACAACAACAACAACAGCAGCAGCAGCAGCCGCAAAAACAAAAACAGCACCAGCAACCGCAACAGCAACAACAACAGGAGCAACAACAACAACAACAACAACAACAACAACAACAGCAGCAGCAGCAAGAACAACAACAACAACAACAACATCAGCAGAAGCAGCCACCACAACAAGAGGTTGGTGGTGGGGGTAGCAGTAAGGGAGGAAAGCGAAAGGCGGAAGAACATCCTACACCTGCTAAAAAGTTGAAGTACTCCAATGTCATGGATAAGATCGTCAGTCCGGTGGTACCGCAACCTGGTGCCTGGTTCAAGAGAACAGCCAACATGAAACAAAGGCCCAAACACAACAAGATTGAAAACGAATTGGCGCCTCAGTTCAAGGAAAAGGACAAACAATTCCAATACGGGAACTACAATAGGTAAGTTCAGTGTTCACTTTGCAATTTGCATCCATCTAGGTTTTTAATTATCGTATTTCCAAATGAGCTCCCCGCTCGGTAAACTGAGCCCCGCAAATATCAGGTTTCGCGTAAGCGGACCTGATTTTGAATTCTCTGGCGCACGCTAAATAGATGAGCACTTTACCTACAGAAAAAGGACCCGTTTGTTAGCTCAGTATGTCGCCGACTAACCCTCACATCTCATGGGAATATTCTCAATCATTTCCCTGTGATTTTTCGAGCACTGGTAATATCTCCTTCTTGGTAATATCTAAGTATATCCACGGTATTTTCATCAATCGCCTTTGTTATTTTGAATTTCAAACGTTTCTCGTTTTTGTCTATCTTTTTCTCTCTTCATCTTCATACCCTTTCGCAGCTGTGCTCCAAGCTACAATGTGCATTTTTTATCATCATTATATTGTTCCAAGTATTGTTCTGAAGTGCATTAATTTATCATTTGATTGGTTGGATGGTTAAAAAAGCATGTTTGCTTTTACTTCATCTTTCACAAAAAGTTAGTTGCTGAGCAAAGTTGCCTCAGCTTTTTCGTACAAATGAACCACTTCAGCCCAAAATCATTGTTTGACATCGACCGCAAATCACGTTGCGTCATTTACCCAGTAGTGCACTAGAGATGAGATATCTAAGTTTTAGTTTGATCAAAAGTTAGGTTTCATTGTTTGAGTAAAATTAGTTCATTAAAATAGAATGTTCTATTTTCTTTTTGGCAAAGGCGTTACATCCGTCGTCCGCTCGCGCTTGTCACTCGCTCAACCGACCAATCGGGCTATGCGTGACGAGTGTTGCCACGCGCAACGAAGGACCACTTTCCAGTAGTCCATTTCTCTCGCTTAAAGTTTGTTTATTCCTCTTCCTCTGGCATCTACCCTTGTGAGTTACATCTGCACTCGTATATCCTCCCCGTCTGTATGTAGCGTACCTAGCTGTACAAAATGCAAAATAAAAGTTGTGTCAATGGTGCGTAACCGATGACTTCTTTCCAGGTATTACGGCAAAAGGAATCCGAATAATGAGATCGATCCACGGCTAAAACTGTTTGCGAAACATCGGTACATATTTGAGGGCAAAGACATTTTGGATATCGGTTGTAATATTGGGCACATCACGTTAAGCGTGGCGCGAGATTTTGGCGCCAGATCCGTAACAGGTATCGATATCGACCCCAAATTGGTGGCGATTGCGAGGAAAAACGTTAAGCACTACGTAAAAAACACTGAATCACCCCACAGTCGCGATGACGATGGTGATAAAGAGGTGCCGAAAAGTAGTGAGTTTTTCCCGATTTCCATGCCAATATTATACGGATCCATTGACATTCCAGGCTTTAACGAAACCTACATGGGGCGAGGTTTCCCCAACAATGTCGTTTTCAAACAGGTAGGTGCAATTATTTTATTTCAAAACATCATTCAAAACACGTGAAAGTGGGAGGAAGCGCTTCTTTTGACAATTTGCCAATCATGCATGACTTCCTAACTACTTGATTAGAAAGTACTGGAAGTATCACTTCCACTAGTCACATCAATCAGACTAGTTTCATTCCCAAGCTAAATTATGGTTAAAATATCTCACATATTCACCGAAAATACCTACAATGCTCCAAATTGCTAGATTCTAATTTTTGTATTTTTGGTTACAGTGTAACTACATCTTAGATGACGATGTATTTTTGTCGGCTGAACAGCCACAATACGATGTGATATTATGTCTAAGCATCACAAAATGGATACATTTGAATTGGGGTGACGCAGGAATAAAGCAGGCATTCAGAAGAATGTATGCTCAACTCAGGCCTGGAGGAAGATTAATCCTGGAACCTCAGAACTGGGCGGGATATAAATCCAAACGGAAGCTGACTGTAAGTATCGTTATCGAAAAGTTACCAGTCTTTGGACTGACTGGACGCAGACTCCCATCTGTCCCAAGCTCAAGCACACATTTCTCCAAAAATAGCCCACTGTGTACCATTTCTAACGCCAAAGAACCGCTCATGTCAACCACATCCCACTGTGTAAATCCTGGCTTCTGCTAATCATCCATCTATGTACATCTTACTCTCACCTCGAAAAGTACTCCAAATATGGCCCACAATAATTTGCTGCTCGATGTTTTGATTCTAAAATCTAAATACTAACCCGTCAATGTGTCCATTACAGGAAGCCATCTTCAAGAACTACAGTTCGATCGAGTTTTTTCCGGAAAAATTCACAGAGTACCTTCTGTCGTCAGTCGTGGGCTTTGCGAAAAGCGAAATTCTGGCTTACCCGCATCACCAGTCGAAGGGTTTTCGGCGCCCGATCCAAGTTTACACCAAAAGTACAATGTTCCCCAGCGAAAGGATTGAAGCAACACCCAATAACATCACACCAAATAATCCCGTCTATGCCGATTCCATCTACAAAAAGACCGAAAAGTACGAATCTCAGAGTCAGATACCGATGGAGAATTTGGAACACATTTACTGCACCAACATTCTGCAGAGGTACTGTGTAGATGCCGAAGACAACGACGAGATAAACAATTTAATCAGCGAAGACTTGAATCGCGTCCGACGGGATTCGGAGCCCAGATATCGGCCCAGCGAGGAAAACGACGAGTCCAGTGATAGGCCAGAACAGGAGAGTGTTTCAGTAGATAAAACTTAGATACAAAGTAGGGAAGTCAAAACTTGTTCTTTTTTGTAATTATTTTGTAATTTGACTTTGTACAAATTGTTGCGTTTTGTTTGAATTGTTTGTTTTTGCTTATGTAAATACTGTACAATGCAAGTATTAAATTTTCTTTAAGTAAGCAGCATTTGATTTTCCCAGGCACCATTTTGCTATCCTTTGAACTGGGAATTGGAATGTTGAAGCAAAACAGCATTTGAAAAAAAAATAAAGTTGTGCTGTTACAAATTACATGGATACTAGAAAAAAACACTGATTTTTACATATTTATTAAACTATGACCATATTCAAAACTAAATCAGAGAATATTCAATAATTATTGTAGTTAACAATAAATGATTTATTATTAAAAACTTTGTAAATATGTATGTATTGAAGCTACCATGCAGTATTTTGCCTTTACCTATCGATGTCATTATAATAAAATCTATAACTATTGGCAGTTTCCTGTGTATATTTTTTCTAAAGGAGTTTTATGAAACTTAGTCGTGTCTCTTATAATGTTTAAAGCTCTAACTTTCCAGCTAACACTTCTAACATCTCTTTTCCACCTACAGTTTGAGGTATATTATCACTTTGTATATGTTCTCATTCAATATCAGTACTATTTTCGTTAGAGTTCCAAATATTGTTGTAACATCATAAACATAGGTATTTTTGGTGGTGCCAAATACGACAGGTTAGTAAAATACAATTTGAAAATTACAGTCCACACCCCAAATTCTGCATCCTCGTCTTCAATAAAACTACGGCGATGAGGAGCAGTAAGGCTCAGGTAATCTTGATTTCAATTGCTTCAATATCTCAAATTGAGAACTTCAAATGAATTATCAAAATTGGACTCAAAATCTGATTCATCTTCGTATTCTACAAAAGAATTACTTCTAGCTAGTGAAGGCAAGTAGAAAAATGAGGGTTTTTGCTATTCTTCTGTAAGTTCCCAGAGCATCAAAGCTGCATCAGTTCCGCCAACTGTTACCACGTTGCGGTCGTTGAACAGGAACCTGGCGCAAGCCACTTGACCGCTGTAGACTTTCTCTTCGTTGTATTCAGCTTTGGGATTCAGGCATGGATACCTAAAGAATATTGAATAAAATTAAGAAACGACTGTTTAGGAGCGAAATGTTTGAATCATACCTGAAAAGCCTTATGTAACCATCAGTATCACCAGAAATTAACAAATCGTGCGCAGCTGATCTGCTAGCGGTGCTAATAATGGACGTCATTGGGTAGAAACGATTATTCCAAATTCCAGCTACCATAAAGCCAACGGTAGAGTTGTGCGTGTACCATTTGACGTCCTTCATTGCTATCGGACTCTTTTCTGGCGATAACGATTTAACATCCCCTGAAATCAAATCTTTCAGATATTTCACAACTCTAAAATTATAAGTACTTACAGAACGATAAATCGTAATCGGCAGTGACTGTTTGCAAGAAATTGCTATCCGAGCTCCAATCCATCTGGATCAGTGGCTGAGATCCCCTGATTTTGTTGCTCTTTTTGTAAGAGAAACCATCCCTGCTGACTCTGAATAAGTAAATGCTACCATTCTGAGAAGCGATAGCGATCATATCACCGGCTAGAAGAAAAGTAGGTGAGTGTGCTGAGTTTTGGAATGTTTTTCTTGGATTTCGCAAAATAGACTACGACCAAATTTCATAAATTTGACGATGCAAGAAGCTTTTCATGTAACAGTTGGGCAACAGGGATTTTTAGGGTATTTGGACCCCGCTGAATGCGAAAAGGGTCCCATTTTCTATTTTTCGGAACATTTAGATAGGCTCGATCCGTTTTTTTTTTTCGTTCAACAAGTCATATCTCGAAGACCGTACTAGCAAAGCAGAAATCCTTTCACCGCTGCCTCACCCGACGATCACTGGAAGCCTCCCATACAACTTTTTTATCCTAATTTATTTTCGACCGTCACTTTTGCAGATCCATCAAGATCAAAAGAGAAAAAACAACACAAAACCTTTGACCTATGGTGAGCTATGTGAATAGTCAGAATAGTTCAAAATAAGTTCACACTTATGCGAGACTATAATTATGTAGAGAAAGCTTTGAAGCTTTGAAGAAGTTTTTGGCATAATAACATCGCAAAAAGCGCTTTGGTTCAGGAGTAATAATTTTTTGGAAATAGGTGTGAGTGAAAAAGTGCGCGCTGTATAATTGTAGCCCGTTGTCCGATCGTTATGGTGGCCTTACATTATGAGCATCAAATGCTGCAGCTTTTTTAGCTGCTGAGCTCTCATTGGTTGGTCATTGAGAGCAATTTCAGGCGTCAGTTCCAATCAGAACTCTGCAGCAAAAAAAGCTGTAGCATTTGATGCTCAATGTAAGGCTAGCATTAGTCGTTTCAGCTTTGCAAATATCGATGACGTAATGCCACTTGGCAAAATTATTCTTTGGGCCTTCATTTTGAGATGTGTTGCCACGATGGCGGTCGATGCAGACGCCGGGATACAGGATGATCAAAAATGCAAAAATAAAACTCAAAAGTCAAAGAAGTTGGAGTCATGAAAATCACCAAGTAGATTCACAATTTAATGACTGGATAAAATGAACCGCGTTTAAATATTTTCTGCTTTTTCTGAAATATCCTGAGAGTAGTGATCGATTTCATGAAAATTGAAATTCTCCAATAAATCAGTGATTTGTCGAGATATTCAGATGAAATTTGATATTTATATGAAGAGTGTCGTCAAAAATGCAATGTTGTGTGATGCCACCGTCTCCGCCTACTATTTTCAAAAATGAGACGAACAATAATAATAATTTTTTTTATGACAACCTTTTTTTTCTATAATTAAACTGCATCAATCACAATGGATTATTAGCCGCTGAGACATCTGAAAATTTGATGTCTAGATTTGGTCAAATACTCTTGAGGGAAGAGAGCACATTTGGAAACAATGTGGGGTCGATAAGGGTTCTTGTTGAGTCTGTGCCATGATGTGCAAGATGAAAATGCGGGGACATGTTCAAGATGCGATACACGGCACCCACAATAGCAGAGGGGAGTGTCGTATTTCCTGCGACCCTATATTTTTTCAATCATTCTTAGAAACAACAATATCAAAAATATTAAAATTGATATGGTTGAGGCGTCATCTTGGGGCCCGATACCAAGCTACAGGCGCAAAGTTTGGGACGGCGTAACTCGCCAAATACAGCGGTCTGATTGGTTGGTACCCGCCGTTGCTATGGTAACCGCACTTACGGCGGTCTCAGCCCCAACTTGGTATTAAGCCGTTGGATTCTAAATTATCGGTATTTGATCATTTTGACCAATTGCATAACCGACAACATCATAATTATTGGGTTTCCACGAACTTTTGGCTACATCGTATCTTGTACAAACAACTCGACAAACAAGTAGGTACTTGTATGATTGTATTAACCCAAGTATTAACCGAAAAAAAATTGGTTTCGCCGCTCAAGATTTCTTCTTCATTCAGTTCTTTTGATAATGAAAGATGAAATAGTCAAATCTAAAGTTTTAGGGCATGTGTTTCATCTTTGATGGTGGGTACCTACTGTTTGCGAACTTTCAAGTCAGGCTGTCGGTAGCTCAAAAATGCGATGTTAAATAGCCTCAAGAGGTCTTTGTTTGATTCTTTGGTATCATTTTTGACAAAATTTCATATTCTGATTTCAACCAAAACACCATATTTGCAATAAAAACAAGTTTATGCTGGTCTTAATTGAAAAATCCAGAATTTTTTGGAACTCAGTTTTGTCATTTTCAACCTAAAGTAAGTTAACTTTTTGCTGAAAAGACTTGCAATATTGATTCTGTTCAATTTATGAGTATGATGTATTCTACACATAAAAATCATGCTCAGGATTTATCTCTTGTTCTGAGAAAGTGATAAAATTAATTCATCACCAATGGTGTTTTGCGCCAGTTTTCTACTAGAAAATTCACACACACTCACAGTAAAAATTATGTAGTGTTCAAATAAAGGTCGCATGCCCTTTGGATTTTGAACTAGCAAAAAGATTGATCTTTTCTGTATAATCCAGAATGAGAGTCAAGTGAAATTGAAGCAATAATGTAGGCGCTTTACTATTTTTACTGCAAGCATGCGTAAATTTCAAGGTGAAAAATTGAATACCACCATACCACCATACCACCAAAGACCTTTTGCAACAATTTCATTTTTTGATCTCGGAATAGCAATCAATGCATCAAGTGCGTTATGTTTATATGCAAGATACATCATTCCACTGAAATAAAAGAAAAAAGGGCAAGTTTCTTGAGCAAGAAGAAAACCTCAACTGAAAACAGTAAGAAGAAAATTCCCAAAAATGGTCTTTTTCCCAGTGAAACCAGATTAAACTTGTCCATATCGATTGGTTGATATTTTTATTGAATTCAGAAAATCAAATTTAGTCAAAAACGGCACCACACTTGTCAAAATTGATCGATTATCAACATAAAAAAATTACCCCTATTTCTTGAAATGACTCCTGTCCTGTCAGCGTCTCCCCTTTCCGATTATGGCCACATGACGTTTCATTAAGGTAATGCGTGATCTTACTGCGTCGAATGAGGGTCTATTCCAACCAAAGTGAGCGAGAGATTTCACGAATGCTTTTTAAATAATCAATTTTTTTACCTCTCCCCCCTCCCCCCGAGAGCCTTCCCGATGCATGGGGGGTTTCTGTCAAAATTTCGACTTGGCAACAGCGATGGTCGTATTCGACGAGGTCCAAATACCCTAAAATCTTGTTGCCCAACTGTTACATGAAATGCTTCTTGCATTCTGTTTTTGGCAAAAAGGTCTAAAGTCCTAGTAAGTCTAAAAGTGTGGACTCAGTTTTAAGACACAGACTTGATTTTGAATTGACAGAATGCGCGCCCGAACATTCAACTCGAAGGTACGTACGTTGACCGGTTGATCCTCTAAAATATATAATAAAATAAATAATAATAAATAATAAACAAAGAATTTTTTGCTTAATTCTTTCTTAAGTGGTACTGTGGTAATCATTGTTTAAACCCGACGTCACTATGACTCTCAGTTTAGGAGCTCCTCAACAAGACAGAAACATGTGAGCCAACGAGCTGACGCCAGCATCCAACTGGTTATAGCGGATTTTCTAGAAAAATGCTTCAAAGTCAGAGCAATCTTATACAGGGTGTTTCCTCGAAATCAACTTAAATTTACCATAGACTTGTTTTTAGACCTACCGACTATCTACCGACCTGCCAAATTTTGGAAGAATCCAGCTAGTGGCGTAGGAGTTACGAGGGTCAATAACTTGGAAGCAACCGAAGAAAAGCTGACTTAAAGGTGACCCCCCATAATTTCTACATTAGGTATCTACTGGTTGGAGTTTTTCAAAATTTGGCAGGTTGATGGGATAATGTTGATAAATCAGCTTATGCTGAATTTAAGCTAAATTTGTCGAAACGTTCCTAAGTTACAAATTTTTGAAATCCGAAAATAGTGAGCTTTCAAGGACTGTATCTTCGTCACTAGGCCGAACTTTGCAAAATGGTATAATAGGTTTGCGTCGTATTTTGACGAGATCTACTCACAGTTGCTATTTCTAGATTCTATTTCCAGATCAATTTTTGCTATCATCGCTGAAACACCCTGTATAATTAGCAATAGAATATAATATGGTTCTTGAAATACTGAGTCGAAGGTTTAATAGAGTTGGAGTTTGAGGACTTGCTCAAAAAAATCTATATCGGAAGCACGTTATAAGGGAGAAAGAAGCTTTTAAAGTTGAAGTTTGTACAGGGTGTTTACGATAAAATTCACTCCCCTCCAGTAGATTCCCCTGCAAGATACACTCTTGAGCAAAAGTTAAGGGCCACTTTTTCAAATGTCCATAACTTCCGAACGCGTTTTTCGATTTTACCGAGTTTTTGCACAAAGGTGGTCTAATGTGTTGTTAAGACAAGCGTAAAGCGGCGTACTCATCAATACATAGGTTAGCGGTAGAAAGGTCTTCGACTGTTGCTTTGCAGAAATGCATAATTTTCTCTGAAATCAAATCATTGAATTTTGGACTAAATGGAGGTTCATCCAATAAAAAACTTCCAGTTTTCTTTGTTACAATGTGCTTAAGCAAGTACCATGCTTAGTTTGTTTAGGGACATCTTTCGTCTTCAACTCTTGACCATCAATCTCTTTTTGTGGCTTAAACAATTTATGAGGCATTACTTTGCTTTGATTTTGGTTGTACACAATTCATTCGTGTGTTTATTGCGATTATGCGTCAACATTTTGTAATTGTGACCACTCTTGAGGCTCAAAAACAAAGAATTTTTCATGCGGACTGTTAATAAAGAACAAAAACAAGAGGAAAAAGCTCACAAAGATGTCAAAACCTTGAGCATTGACAAGAAAGAAGTTAGCAATTCCATCACATGCCAATGAAACACCTCTGCAGTGACCAAAAAAGAAATGGTCAATGTCTTCAGTTCTTTTCAGGAAAAGACAGTTGCGTCGTATCGCCAAGAGACCAAGCGCACAAGCGATAAGAAACAACCTTAACTAATCATTTGTCATCAATATCCAAGAGCTTAAATCACTCTAACGCCATCAGAAGAATGCGAAGAAGTTGAAAAACTAACTTCAAGTTTGTTGCACTGCACTGAGTGAACCCAAGGACGGAAATGTATGATGACCATACTCGGAGATGTGTATAAGCCTTGTATTTAAGAGTAGAAACCACCAAAAGGATCTGACGACGCAAAAAATTGAAAATCGCGGTTTGTTTGAACCTCTGCAGTGTGGAAAACCAGCTCAAATCGAATGACGTTCTCAATCGGAACTGTCGTCTTTCGTAATCGTACAGGAACTGATCAAAAAGATTCCTGCCCACACCATGATGGAGCCACCCCCAAACGGAATCCTAAGTGAAATGCAATCTGCATGAAACCGCTGTCCACGACGACATCATACACGACCCGCCAGTCATTTCCTGTCCGGCAGAAACGTGTTTTACCTTTGTCAAAGCAAAGTAATGCCTCATAAATTGTTTAAGCCACAAAAAGAGATTGATGGTCAAGAGTTGAAGACGAAAGATGTCCCTGAACAAGCTAAGCATGGTACTTGCTTAAGCACATTTTGACAAAGCAAACTGGAAGTTTTTTATTGGATGAACCTCCATTTAGTCCAAAATTCAATGATTTGATTTCAGTGAAAATTATGCATTTCTGCAAAGCAACAGTCGAAGACCTTTCTACCGCAAACCTATGCATTGATGAGTATGCCGCTTCACGCTTGTCTTAACAATACATTAGACCACCTTTGTGCAAAAACTCGGTAGAATAGAAAAACGCGTTTGGAAGTTATGGACATTTGAAAAAGTGGCCCTTAACTTTTGCTCAAGAGTGTATTTCGAAGAACCAAAAACTTTTTCTTCACGATTTTTCCCAGGGACCTTAAATCGATTCTCTAAAAGTTTCTAATTGGTACCGTATACAGGATGTGGTATGTAACTTTTTTATTTTAAATGCAACACCCTATATTTTTTATTCCGTTATTTGGTGGAGCTTTTTTTTTCTTTTCTTTTTCTTTTTCTGATTACAAATATATATTTGGAGGAGCTTGTGGTGTGGTTAGTTAGCGCGTTCGACTACCACTCCAGAGGTCGCGGGTTCGATCTCCGCCGGGGACGGATTTTCGGCCTCGAAAAACAAGCTCCTTGGTTTAGTTGGAATGCTTGCTAAATGCAAAACGCGCCGTGTGTCGCATAGCACGTAAAATACGAACGATGGTGCCGACCCCATGCGATGTTGGTGGTCGTTAAAAATCCCTACCCTGTGTTGGAACACACAGGGGTTCGGCAAAATTTCCGGTATAGTGGAGGAAAGCATTCACCAGCGTCGGTGTTAGGCCTCGTTGCGGAAATAGGCCGACGTTAAATAAACGAATAAAAAAAAAACAAATATATTTGACACTTATGATCTATTTTGACAAGTAAGTTGTCGGAAAAATAATAAAATAGGTAGTCAAATAATTTTGTTTCGCCGCAAGATGGGTTTGGTTTCTACAGTTCACTAAAAAAAAGTTATTCTAGCAGAATTTTGTCTGCAGAACTCAATTCTGCATGGATAAATGATCTAATTCGTTCCAAATACAGGGTGTCGCGTAATTTTCAATTTTCAAATAATTTGACTACCTTATTTATTATTTTTTTGACAGCTTCCTTGTCAAAATAAATCATAAATCTTATATACCTTTGTGATCAGAAAGAAAGGCTCCATCAAATGACGTAATAAAATAGAGGGTGTTGCATTTGAAATAAAAAAGTTACATGTATACGGTACCAACTGAAAACTTTTAGACGATCGATTCAAGATCCCTGGGAAAAATCGTTGAGAGAAAGTTTTTAGTTTTTCAAAATATCTCGAAGGGGAATCTCCTAGGGGGGGGGAGGGGTGAATTTTATCGTGCACACACTGTAGTTTTTGTTTGTAACTCCAAATTAATTTGAAGAATTTTGACTAAATTTGATACACATCACGTGCTGACATACTATGACAGTAAGGTGATGGATAACTACAAGCTGGCCATATTGACTTTTGTCACATTCATACAGTGGCGTAGATATTGAGAAGTCTCCTCTTTTTATTACTTCCTGCCAACTACCTCAATGATACTTTTTGAAAATTTGTAATATTTTTGATTTTCAATTTTTTTTAAATTTTTTGGGGGAAGTTACTTATTATTTTTCAATGCCCTACCATCTTCTTAAATATTGAAGAAAAAAGAGTGTAACACCTGTAGAGTCCGGATGTTAGCGACTTTAACCTTATACATTTTAATGCCGCGATACCACCCGGCGAAATTGTTGTATGGACCAATGCCTTGATTTCAAGAAGTGGAGCCACGACGGCAACCCGCGCAGAGGCCGTCTACAGGATGATGAAAAACTGACAGGTTTTATCTCATAAACGCATAAACCAAAATAGGTGGAGTTATGAGGATCACCACAAATATTTCTCTTTTAAAATATTCATGAAAGTGGAACAAACCGTTTGGTAATATATCTGATTATTTCTGAAATATCTTCGAAACACCAGTGTTATTCGTGAAAAATATTTTTTGTTGATGAATCAGTGATTTTTCAAGATATTGACATGCAATTTGGTATTCCCACAAAAGTGATGCAAGAAATGGAATGGAATGTGTAGCGAACACCTAGGCCTACTATTTTCAGAAATAAGACTCAATTTTTATGGTCTTTTGGTCGCCCACGCCTCTTCGAATTTGTCGTGTATTGGGTCACGTCAATATTAACTGGGATGAATTCCTGCAATGAACACCAACACCTACAATATTGATGACTGTAATATGTAATTAAATTATTGCAAAAAGAGTATCCGCGACACTGTAATAATGACCTATTTACTGGGAGAAGGTCTTCATTTAGTCCAGGAATTTTAGCTGTTAGAATCGCAAATAACGAACAAAAATGAAAGTCAGCCGGATTTTTGTATATAAGGTCAGTTAAGCATGTAATTTCACATACTAAAAGTCCTCAAGAATCCGGTGTGAGCTTCGGCCGTTGTGGCCTCGAGAAGAACTTGAGGATCAGTTTTTCGCGTATATCTCGTGAACAATATCACTTGGGTAAGAAGTTCTCAGGAAGAAATTGTTGGTAATTTTATTGTCTACAAGAAAGGTCCTTACACATTTTATCGTCAGTCCTCTCCTTCTTTGTCAAAACACAAGAAAATCAAAATAGTCCAGATGCTCGATGCTGAAGACTGTATGGACCTTGAGTTTTATGATAGCGGAGTGCCACTTCGTAGAGGTGTTGTTTGATCCACTCTCTTTTGATTGAAACTCGAAGCCATCAATATGAACTATGCCGGCGGCATATACAGGGTGGAATAAAAATAAAAAGTTTAACAAATGTACCTCAAGAACCAAAATAGGTGAAGACATGTAAATCGTCTTAAATAATCCTGATTTCATGGTTATGAAGTCGTCGTAAACTTGAATTGAATATCTTCAGCCGTTCTTGAAATAACTTCAAAAGACTGGAGTTGTTACCAGAAAAAAAAAAATTCGTCTACTTATCAGGAAAAAAGTTGACTGTGTTTTTTCTAAAAGTAGTTGGCCTAGAGAGGGTTTTTCACTGTTGCTTCATTTTAGATGAAATTGATCATTGTTTTGATTCAAAACACCAAGTTTTGATTCAATATCTGAAGAATTACTGATACACGGAAAACTATTTTTGTTTCGTAACGACTTCAGTCTTCCGAAGATATTTCAAAAACCGCTCAACATATTTGATCCAAGTTTACGACGACTTCATGACCATAATATTAGAAATATTTTTGGCGATTTACATGTCTTCACCTATTTTGGTTCTTGAGGTACATTTGTTCAACTTTTTATTTTTATTCCACCCTGTATATGCCGCCGGCATAGTTCGTATTGATGGCTTCAAGTTTCAATCAAAAGAGAGTGGATCAAACAACACCTCTACGAAGTGGCACTCCGCTATCATAAAACTCAAGGTCCTTGTAGTCTTCAGCATCGAGCATCTGAACTATTTTGATTTTCTTGTGTTTCGACGAAGAAGGGGAAGACTGACGATGAAATGTGTGAGGACCTTTCTTGTAGACAATAAAATTTTCAACAGTTTCTTTCCGGAAACTTTTCCCTCAAGTGCTATTGTTCACGAGATATACGCGAAAAACTGATCCTCAAGTTCTTCTCGAGGCCACAACGGCCGAAGCTCACACCGGATTCTTGAGGACTTTTAGTATGTTAAACTACTTGCTTGACTGAGCTTATATACAAAAATCCGGCTGACTTTCATTTTTGTTCGCTATTTTTTCTATAATTCCTGGACTAATTGTTTTTTTTTGTTTTTTTTTTCGGCTTTCATGACGGCTAACATGATCGTATTGAAGATGAAGTATGAACTATGCTCTGTATCATAACCGTTCATCTTTTTCATGGTGAGCTACAAAGAATAATCAACAGATGTGTTTCTTTTTCGTCAAAAAGTGATTAAACAAAATACGAGATCAAATGAAATGAAGATTTTATTCCAGTAAGTGGATCCCTACTTGTCTTTATTATGTATTTGGGATGTCCTTATTTCGAAATAAGATGATTGCACATTACTATTCTCATTGATTCTGGCTGATATTGACGTTATCCAATACGCGCCAAGAAAGGCGACCAAGAGGTAGAATAAGAAAGTTGAGTCATATTTCTGAAAATATGTAGTATGCTTAGGCATTGGCGACACGTTTCAGTTCATTGCTTGCATCACTCATTGCAGTAGTACCAAATTGCACATAAATATCTTGAAAAAGCACTGATTTGAAGAAAAAAACAGTGTTTTTTCAATATATTTCAGAAACGGTCGGAGATATTGGAAAACAAAAAACGGTTTATTTCACCTTCATGAACATTACAAGAAGAATGTTCGTAGTGATTTTCATTTCTCAATTTTCGATCACCTGGAGACGGCCTCTGCACGGGTTGCCATCGTGGCTCAACTTCTTAAAATTAGGGTCGAGTGCCTTTCTGTTGTCCGTACAACAGTCTTGCCAAGTGACATCGCGGTCTCACAATTTGCAAGGGTCGATCAAGTTTTGTCCCTTAACTAATAAATCAAAAATCATTTCGAGCTCTTAATGCGGGCTTTCCAAAAATGAAATCGGAAGTAATCTGCGTTTTTTTTAAAACTGCACAGGCTCAGATTTTTTTTGAATATTATGCATTCTATGGCATCCTTTATAAAATGGATTTTTGTAGCCAAAGAAAGGGTTCAGGGTCTATTGAGCATCATTGTCTCAAATCTTGTTGCTTTTCTCTAATATCTCCATTTCAAATAGGGGAACATTTTGGAAAATCCCTATTCAGTTGGGCGTAGTTTATTCACTTAATTCAAAATCTAATTCGTGTTTAAAATTCAAGCCCATTTTTGTGAAAAAAAACGCGTTGGATTTTGGAAATCCAAAATCTACTTACTAGGATTGTATCCGACACAAGTCAGTGGCGAACCGCAAACTCTAATTGTGTTGACCAAAGTTCCAGTTTCTGTATTGATGATCACCAAGTGCCCTTCGGTGCTGCCAGCTGCCAATGCCACACCAAACGGATGGAAACTCAAAGAAATGCATTCAAATGCAACCTGGAAGACATGATTGTGAGTTTTATAGTGCAATAAGTTGATAGTGTTATGTCGTTCTTACTTGCAAAGTCCAAATGAACTTGTTCTTCCGCCACAGAGCGATATTCTTGTCGTGACCGGCCGTAGCAAAGACTTCGTCATCGGGGTGGACGGCAAGGCCCCAAAGCTGACGACCGTGACCAAAAACAACTTGATTGAATCGCCTCTGGAGAGAACCTTCCATGATGTTGTTTTTAGTGGTGCCCACGTAGATGTTTCCATCGTTTCTTCCGGGTCTCTGGGGGTAAATGGAGCGAACTCCTCCAGCAGACTCTGGTAACTGAAACAATTTGCTTTTTAGATTAGGCAGGTAGATATTTGTTCCTGACTCGTTCAGTAATATGTATATTCCAGGTAATGGGTAGGTCCTACCTTGCAAAAGGTCGCGCGGAGACAAAAAATTTGCAAATCTGGTACAGGGTTTCATGTAAATATATTAGTCCGGAGGTTAGTGACCAAAAATCAAGTGAACCTTGCATTTTTTGACAAAAGCACGAAAATTAGTAGGATGGCACAAAAGACCGTGCTCTTTCGATTGAGTCGAAGCGCCACGCAGATTTTTTCTCAAGGGGGGCCCAGAGGGCCCTTGAAATTTGAAACGGCTGGAACCCCCTACGGAACCACTTTTAAATATCGCTATACCCAATGAAAAGGAAACGTATGACTCTACCATACACCTTAAAAGCATCAGTCACCATGTCGCTATCGCTCTTCACTGTTGAAAAAAATAAAGTCTGCGGCTAATGCGGAAAATTTGTTTTAATTTTTTTTTCACCTACAAGAACATGAAAAATTGTCGCGTTTGATGTCTTTTCTCACATTTCCGTATCAGCTTATTCCATTTATGAAGTCAAAAGTGAGAGACCTATTTTCGGGAGAATGCCAAGCAAAGAAGTGAGCAATTTTCACTGCCCAGTTTAACAGCGTTTTTTTTTAATATTCTCAATCGATATTACTGCAACCATTATTAGGGAAAAATAGGTTGGACTGTCTTCTAACAATATTTAAAGATTTCAAATGCGGAACCACACGCAAAAATCCCGTAGACTAATTTTTGTCGAGGGCGGTAAAATGCTTCTAGCACTATGCGAGTACGTAACAGGGACTGCCAAAAATACTTTGCTCGGGACGTGCGGTTTAAACACTCAATGTCAAAGACCAGGACTTCATAAAAGGGTCTACTCGAGTTGAGTTGAAAAGCAGAATGCCGGCCCAAAATAATAATAGCACGGCTTGCCGTGAAAACCAGTTGTGCAGGAAACTTTTGCAACTACCTGTTCCATTTTGTCCGGAATGGGTACAACTGAGAGCTGAAAACCTTCTTACCGCTCTTGATAGAAAAAATGCTACAGGATTTTCACGTGTGGTTCCGCATTCAAAGTTTTGGAATATTGTTAGAGGACAGTCCAACCTACTTTTAATGATATCAGTAATATCGATTGAGAAAATAAAAAAAAAACGCTGTTAAAGTGGGCAGTGAAAATTGCTCACTTCTTTGCTTGGCATTCTCCTGAAAATAAGTCGCACGCATTCTCAACTTCATAAATGGAATAAGCTGATGCGGAAATGTGGGAAAAGACATGAACCACACCAAATTCTCATGTTCTTGTAGGTGAAATTTTTTTTTCGTACTAACCGAAGACTTCATATTATTTTAACAGTGAATGACGATAGCGACATGGTGACTGATGCTGTTACGGTTTATGGCAGAGTCATACGTTTCGTTTTCATTGGATATAGCCACATTAAAAAGTGATTCCGTAGGGGTTCCAGCCTTTTCAAATTCAAGGGCCCCCTGGGCCCCTCCTGAGAAAAAATCTGCGTGGCGCTTCGATGCAATCGGTCTTTTGTGCCATCCTACCAATTTTCGTGCTTTTCTCAAAAAGTGCAAGGTTCATGTCACTAACTTCCGGACTATATACCCCCACCTTGAGAGTTCCCTTAGGCATAATTCTAAATTGTTTCAATTCACACTATAAACAAATCCAAATAATATGAAGTTCTCTACTTTTGGAACTACTTTTGAAAAAATATTAAAACATTTTTTAAATTTCATAAATTTTTTCACATGTATTTTGTTGACTAACCTATCAAGTGTGATATATATTTAGAATCAAAATGAACAGCAGATTTGATTCTCATGTTAAACTGTATTTTATGATGTGATAGTGTCGCCTAGAAAACATACCACCAATAAAACAGCCATAACCAGACACTTTCTGATGTTGAAGATACCGTATGATTATGATCAATAACTTTCCTCCTCTAGGCAGGCTGTGGCCTGGCCAAAATCAGCCTCGTTTGAGCCTACCTACACAGCCTACCTAGAGGAGGAAAGTTTTTGATCATACTGTATAAATTTCAGGTCTTTTGTGATTGTATAATATCAATAAATGTAATAGCAACGCAACAGATACTCACTTTAGTCTCAGTGATCTTCTTGTAATTCTGCAGCGAGTCCCAGGCGCAAATTTTGCGGTCCTTTTCACCACCAGACAGCAAAGTTCCTTCCGATAACATGACCAAAGAGCTAACTCCTTTGTTGTGAGCCTAAAAAGAACGGCTTGAGTACTAGGAAAAAAAACTCATTCCTAAAAGTCCTACTTCGTATTCCATGCGAACGAAGTAGGCTCCGTCGCTATCCACGCTGTAAATGGTGATGAATCCATCACTATCGGCCGTGATGACATCACCGTCTTGTTCAAACTGTAGCGATGTAATAAGTGTACGTGAGGGCTGAAAGAAAGAATTCCTTCAGGGAAACTCCCAAATGACTAATTTAATGCGACTTACGGGCTTGATAATGTCGGTTCTTTCGAAGAAACCGTCTTTGCGCCTGTTCCAAAAAGTCAAATGACCCTTTCCGTGCGTTATCATCAGATTGTCGTCCAGGGGGTGGAACACGGCTCCGGTCAGCTCCTCCTGCAGGGTCTGCGGGAAAATAATCGAGGGTTAAATGCAAGCCGCATGCAACTTTTGATGGATTTGCATAATAACATTAAAACACGTAAATGCCATTTCTAAATTATGAAGAGTTGCGGGCGTTCCAATTCCTGTACACCCCCTTCCATGTGGACTGCTCTTCGTCGTTTGAGGTAGGTATGTATAAGCGGCCATGCAAAAAGTGAAACTACTACGTGTCGCATTAATAAAACACGCGGGTGTCACTTAGCAGCGATAAGATCTCGAGGGGTGGCGAAAAATCAGCGCGGCCTTATCGGATATCAATAATAAACAAAATAAAATCGGCGATTAGAACCAACAATGGAATTTTCTGTCACTGGACATGAGAGTTCAAGGATCAGGTCTGACTAGCTGGTTATTATGCAAAAGACAGCACGAACGCTGTGTTTATGCAGATTTTTCATACAACTCAAGAATGAATTAGTGGCACGGAAGATTCATTGTTGTGTGTATGAGGCGATGGCCATTTTCACTACTCACCGCCACTTTCCCCAAAAGGTGGCCCCATTGCCATTGCCACACTGAGAGGATGCTCTCCCTTCCCGCATCTACTGCCAGGACGTAACTTCCACCGTTCTAAAATTGATAGTAATTAGAAATACATATCACCTGCCAGAGAAGAGAAAAATTATAAGATTTTACCAGCTGCGAAAAGGCAACTGCCGCAACTCCCACTTCGAATTCACCCATGCCAAACACGTACAGTGTTTGTAAGGTTTCTGTGCTCCAGATGCGGATGTGTGCCTGTGTTTTCCGGTTTCTTCCCGCTCTTTGGCCGGAAGCTACCATTTCTCGTGAAGGGTGCAAGTCCATGCTGTGAATCAGAAACAGAGATTGGCATGCTAATCCAGTCACAATGTCTTTTTACTGCAGAAAAATATCAGAGGGCTGAAATTTCGCACACATGTTTTTGCAATACTGTATTGATTGTATTGAACAAAATTAAGGACAATTTCTGGTTCCCTTGACAGACGTAGTAAAGACACTGTAGTAGGTTCAACTAAAGTGTGATTTGAGTTACCTAGGAGTCTCGCCACGCTACGCCCTTGGAAAAAAGATTCGGGATCATAACTAACTTAAATCACGCTTAAGTTGAACGTGCTGCATCGAATTTCGGGTCTTGTTACTTTAGCCCCTCTTTCAAATTGTGCCGGAAAAAATCATAAATCACTCTGAATAGTGTTTAAAATAAGAATTCCGAATACGAAATGCGCCTGCAGTTCCTTGTTCTTCCCTTTTTACTATGATGCTAACAGTAATAAACCGTCTAGCGTCTGCGGAAGGGAACAGCTAGAGAAAAAGGGAAAAGGGAAAGGGACCACGCAATCAGTACTCTGTGGCGTGCGCTCGAGAAAATAGTGCGATGCAATTTATTTAAAATCTCAGAATCTAATAAAAGTCTAAATAAAGATGGGCTAAAGGTGGATAACAGTCACCCCACTTTCTACTTACCCATCAGTTTGAAGGTGGTAGTTGTCTTGGGTTCTTGGACTTGGTTCAAAATAAATAATTTATTATAAGTTTATACAAAAATAGTTCATTTTGAACCAAGTCCAATAACCCAAGAAAACTACCACCTTCAAACTGATCAATCAACTGATGGACGAGAACAGGAACACTTATTTTCTACTTATCGTGCTTAAATTCGTTTAATCGGCGAAGATGCCATTCTAATACTTACTTAATTTAGGTAGGAAATTGACGAGGCTTTGTTAAAGTTCAGAATGGGGTACTTGCCAATGAAACAGATTTGACTGGAAATACTTTCAATCATCAACAAGAGTAATAAAGAGTATTTCCTGAAAATTTCTGGAAAATATATCCATTGGTTGAAAAGATTTTTTTTTATTTTTTATTTTTCAAAATGTTGGTAACAGTAGGGAAACGTCAGTGGGATTTTCATATCTGTATTTTTCAAATATTGTAATGTCACTCTAACAGTTTTTTGAGTTTCCAATCCAACAGTGCTGTTGGTTTAGTTTTTAGTATATTTGTGACGTCACAAATATATTTTTGAAACACGCATCACGGCCGCAATTTTGGGAATTTAGGAAAAAGAAAAAATACGGGTACATTATTTTTAACCCCACTATCGATTAAGCCAATAAAAAAAAATTGGGCAAGTACCCCATTCAGCTGAGCGATCTGGCAAGCCCCACCTCTTCATAGCATCACACTTCAAGCTTCGAGTTCTGGTAGGAATTAATGACATAAGTCAAGTACTTTGGACGGAAAATGTACTTCCAAGAAGTATTCCAAGAAGAATTTCAAATTTTCACAGAAAATGTGTTTTAACGACTCAAATCATCAAATGAACCAAGGAGGCAAATTATGTTTGACAACAAAGGTCTTGTTCTTCACCGCAGTTTTTGCTCTTTGTGAAAATATTTGTTTTCGAGCGGCTGCTATAAGATGTTAAGGATGAATGGCAGGTACGATCGGAGGTGATTCGACTGCAGTTCTACGATGTCAGATTTCTGCAAATAACAGTTTTAGACGAACTTGGTCTCAAGGACCTACTTCCAGTCGTCCTCTTTTGACCCTACCACTTGTACATGCTGAAGACTTGGATAGTGCGATAAGCAAAGTCACTGAAGCTCAAGAATAATAAAATGATGTTTTCAGGAACGGACTTGGCGTTTGTTTTGGAGCTTATGACAACAGTAGACGAACAAGGCGCTTTCTTGGATAACGAAGGTGTTGCACTTTTTTGATGAAAGTCAGTACCATTTGATTCACAAAATTTGGAATTGGGGTAAGCTTTGGAAACAAAATATTCATTGACTGGAGTGAGTGGATTGGCTGAATTTTTTGACTTCAAAGCCAACTCCAATTCCGAATTTTGTGGATCACATGGTATATTGACTATGATTAGTGATTACCAGAAACTTTTTCAGCTCTACAGGGGGCATATTCAACATGGATGTCATGAAGAAAAAATAGATCATGGGTCCCCAAACTCAGATCTTACAGTTGAATTATCGTACAGTATGTGCAATTATTATTATTATTATCATTTAGGTGAATACCTATAAACTACTGGTGTACCAAACAAAATTTCAACCCTCCCCTCTGTTATGGCTATGTAAGTATGATGCAGTGGTTTTCCTTAATTGAACCTACCATTGGATATCTTCTGTGTGACCGGTGTAGTGCCTTTGCGCTTCTTCATCTCTGTCATACATTACAGCCACTGCCGCTACAAAATATAATAATTCTCCAGTTGGAAGGACCCAAAGATTCCTTCGTGAATCTGTCCCACGATACCCGTAACTATTGAAATCATTAAGGAACTGTGATGCTTGAAAGCGTAAAAATCAGTGTTTCATAAAAATCATGAACCAGATGAGGATGTAGGTCACTGAGCGGCAACTCCAACAAGAAAACTTACTTTCCCCGCGTTGAGTTGATTATTTTTAGATAAAGAGTACCTGGTCGTTAAACTCCCATTAAACTACAGCTATATCAAAATCAGAAAAATTGCACTTGAACATGCACCTACATTTCATCATCATGGCCATCAACCAACCATCATCATCATCATAAAGCATAAGATAAGAGCAAAAGGATACACCCATTCGAGTTGCATTTTTTTCTCTGGCGGCGTATTGTCCATGGGAGCGTGATGGATGGGTGGATAAAAGGTTCGTCTGAGCCCTTTAATGGTAACTCTTACCGGCTCCTCCTTTAAAACCTCCAGCAAAGTGTAATCTGCAATAAATTCGTATTAATGTACCTAATGGAATTTCTGATTTAACGTTCAAGCTTACAGGCGTGGTCCGGGTTCGTTTATTGAAGAGATCGAAAAATATGACATGCTCATGACATGCTATAGAGGACATCTACTTAACAGCATAGTATAATAGGTAGACAAAGTGAAAAAACCTGTTGTGGGCGACACAAAACTTTTTCGACTAAGTAGTTGTTTGTTTGTTTTTTGCCTTATTGGCATTTCTTATGCCATAGGAGTTGCTGCATTTTTATTTGAAAGTATTACACGCTGAAAAATTCCATTTCACAGCACATCTGCTTGCTATGGCCGGGAATCGAACCTGGGAGCTCAACTTGCCGAGCGGATACGCATTCCACTCGAGTAGTGAGCCGTCAACTTTCCCGACTAGTATCCAAGAACCAAAGTTTTTTCCATATCATCTCATTGTAAGAATCATCAATTGAAAAATGGTGAAAATCTGTTCACGAAATGAAAAGCTAGGAAAAAAGTACCTGGTCGAAGTTTGCATCGAAGTTTTTGTTGAGTTCACGCAATAGGCAATTTTCATTTTGAAAAATAAGAAAAAATCGTGGGAAGTGCTGCGGGGCCTGAAGCTGCCGATTCTCCACAGATCAAGAAGTTTGGTATCGACCTTTGATGGCTGAACAGTTCAATCTCGACAAAAAGAAGAAGTTCAACAAAGATAACAAGTTCAAAGCCAGGGACTGGACTGGACAGAAATTCTTGTTATAACTAGCAAAGTACTCAAGAGGTAAGTTACTCAAGCGAATTTTCCAATAGTAGAACAACTAGGTGGGCGATGAATTACACTAATTATTACTACATACAACGCCCTTGATTATAAAACCTCTAAGGATAATATTCATTTATCTAAATCCCACTGTCAATGGCAACGGAATAAAGTGGATGTGAACAACAAAATCTGACAGCTGTCACTTCGGACTTCTTTTTTTGTAATAATCATCAAAATATCACTCGTGCTCGAGATTTTCCAAGATAATTTTGGCCATTGTTTCCCTCGGGCTGGTTGTCTCTAGATAAATGCCCTCTTCCTGCGGAGTCGGGCATTTATCGCTACAACCAGCACTCGCGATCGCCTGGCCAAAATTATCGTGAAAATCTAAGCACTTTGTGATATTACTGTTGACTATTACATACAACGCCCTTGATTATTAGAGCTACAAAAATGATAATCATTTATCTATTTCCCATTGTCAAAGGCAACCGAATAAAATGGATGTAAACAACAAAATTTGACGGCTGTCACTTCGGACATTTTTTTGCAATAATCTGCCAAATTTCACTCTTGCTCTAGGAGCTCGTGCTTGAGATTTTCCCAGATGATTTTGGGCAAGAGTTTCCCTTGGGCTGATTGTCCCCAGATCAATGCTCTTCTTTTACGGAGTCGGGCATTTATCGCTACAACCAGCACTCGAGATCGCTAGGCCAAAATTATCGTGAAAATCTAAGCACTTGTGATATAACTGTTGATTATCGCCTACATACCCAATTCAGCCAATTAGAACAACCGAAGAAGACCCACGTAGCTCAGTTTAAGCTATCGATTATTGTATACTAGCAAGTGAAAGGAGCACACTAGGTAATAGGTTAATACTAATTTTCATTTATCAGTGTCTCGTCACAGTCAACAGTCAACAGAACATCCACATGTATAATACCCAGAAGGGTGGTCACCTCCACAATACTAGGACGATGGATCAGGTAAGACCAGATTACCACCGTACCCGCACCCGCACTGGCATCAACTATTATGGATTGAAGTTTTTAAATTTTTTGCATTCAGGGATTGCGGATTCACCTTTGGGGCGGTTTGAGACTGTGGTATTAAGAAACGTACACCATTGTACCAACTGTACCTCTTTCGGTTCATTATTTAACATTTTTTATGTCTTCATCACATTTTAGCCCACATGCCCAGTCACGGGTCTCAGATGTTCGCCATCGCGATCCTAGTTCAGCATGATCTAAAGGAACAATTTGGCACCAACCACTATACTCTAGTTTCAACTTGCACCATAAGAAAACCTACTATAATATATCTCGTTCACTTTTTATTTTCAGTACTTGAAATGACTTTTTGGAGGAAAAATAAAGTGACAAGATGGAGGTCTAGGGCTACGGCTGATGGCACCTACAAAGTTTTGGAGCGAAAGCAAAACCATCAGCGGCCATCAGCCGTATCTATTTTCAGCGCTTCAGCTTGTCGCTTTATTTTTGCTCCAAAAAGTTATTCTACTGAAAATGTTGTTGGATATAGGTCCACAATTCATTTATTTTTTATATAATGAAGATGCTGCAATTTTATTTCCAATCTTGCACTCAAAGTTCCAACTCCCTACCCGATCCGATTAAAGTATTGTCGTATAACCACAACAGATTTTTTTATTTATTCCTCACCCCCACATTTCTAAAGAACATGTATTTCAAATGACATCTTAGGTATTGAGGCACGCTGTTCAAATTTGCAACGAATAATATCCTACCGACTTTATTATTTGCAAGAAATAAGGTCTCTTGTGTAACTTGTTACGGCACTTTTTATATTTACTTGGATGATTTCGATTGTAAAAAATGATACGCAGGTAAGAATAATAAACTGATCCAGTTAATCGTAAATGTCCATGTCCGCATAAACTACAGTTCACCCCATAACGATTATACCATCTACTGGCTAAAGGACGTAGCCTTAATCAAGCTTCAACTTTTTTTTATCGCCTATAAAATTTCACACCAACAACCTTGTTTTCTTACAATAATTATACATACATATAAACGAAACAAAGCTCTCACCATTAGTCCTAATGATTTCACTTTCTGCAGCGTATAAAGCCCGAGGTCGACTTTTACTCCTCGCCCTCCTTTGCTTGCTCAAATCTTCCACTATGGCAGTTTGGGGGACCCTCGAGCGGGCTCGCCTCACCGGGGACAGCATCACCCCACCGACCCCCACTCCGACACTTCCCACCCCCAGGTAGAAGGTGTCCACATCGGCGAACTCGTTCCTAAGTTGCGAAAAACTGCGAACTTCCTGGCCCGAAACCGTATACATTCGTTTAGCACCGTTCATTTTCAGGACCTGGCCCAGGTCCTCGAGGACCTCTTCGAAAGGTTGGGAAGTTCTCAGGTTCAACAGTACCCTGCACTGAAATGGAACGTTTGATTTATTAATACCGCGCTGCTATATGCTTGGTGAATAGAATAAAAAATTATATGATTTAAGATTATTTGTTTCTTTAACGTGCCGGTTGGGAGTATAAAAAGAGTGCGTGCTTCACCGAGCCGTTAATTACCATAACCTAAGAATAACAATAATTAAGAGTAGGTAAAGGTGCTCTGATTAGAGAACACTATAAAATAAATTCTTACCTGAACTGTGTGGTCCATATTATTAATTATCCTAATTACTCTACCGGAACTGGGCTTGATAGAGCCACCCCCTCCTGGAGGTGGCACATCGGTTTCTACTATTGAAGGTTTCCTACTCGTCGCCTTGCTCCAACCTTGCCCACCGGGAGCGGCGTACCAAATTCCGTTCTTTTTTCCATAACTAGCAGCCTGCAAAGAAAATAATCAAAATATGAGAATAACAACAACCACAAACAATGTATAGCTTTGATTTGGTACTTTATTCATTTCAATGCATAAGAATAGTTTTCTCTATCAAACAAAACAAAAAAAGCACTAAAATCGGAGCTGTACTTCAGTCATTTCTTCCGACAATTCGAACTTTTGAAATTAAATTTCTACATGATGCATCTCTTGGAACAAAACTCTCGTGTGAGTTTGTAACAGCGATATAAACTTCTAATGAATGAAACTCATCTAGACCTATGAATTTGTCGTATTGTAGCTCCATTTTCATCATGGTTCAGAACACCCATGATCATTGTTTTGAATAAGCTGCTCAACGATTGAAGTGAGCAACTCGAAAATTTCGCTTTACTTCGAATAGGAATCTCAGGAAAAATCAACCGATTTTCAAAACGGCAGTACTTTTGGATAGCCCCATCTTTTGACTACAAAACCCGTTTATTGAGCTGCATCCATGATATACAGGGTGCTAATTAAACTAGTGTCGAAATGGTCCATTTTTAACAGCGTAACCTTAGCGTAAAAAAATCGTAGATTTGTTCTGATTGCACTTTTGGAAAGCCTACATCCTTTTGGTCCAGTAGTCGAAAAAACGATCGATGACAGGGAAGATCGCAACCATTAGATCATTCATTTCATCACGAAAAATATTCTACCGAGTTAGGTTAGTGGCTTCTCTGGGAAGAAAAATAAATGTCATTTTGTAATCTCCGGTTTTTTAAACTTTATAGTTCGTGAAGTTATCTACCAAAATTTATCAACATCAATAAATGGCTGACTGTAGAGACTTGGTTGAAACAAAGTTTGAATTTTTTAGAGAATATTTCACAAAATGTGCATAAAAAAAACAAGTCATCATTGAAATTTATGAAGCTCTGGAAGGAGTTCTATGGCCACGAATGATCATAAAAGCCATACAAAAAAAGTTAGTATGTTCTTAACAGGGTGCGAGGATTTGTGATTTAAATCAACCGTTTTTTTTATTTTAATCATTTGATTGAAATTATTTTATCGTTTTTGATTTCCCGGTACAGTTTCCTTTACGAAATATCGCCAAACTTCATCTCTTTTTCGTCTCGACACCAGCCTACCCCACCTGCGACGAAGGACGAACCATCCCAAGACGTGACGACACCTGTTGTTTTGACAAAAGTACCAATTGTGAATTATTGCATATTATTCAGTATAGCATGGGTTACGATTGGAACCATACTGAGTTCCCAGAATTTCAGCTTTTCTGGAAAAAAGCGAGAACTTCAAATATGTATGAAAAAACAAAGGATCTGGACACTGGAACAGTATCTATATTTTTGTATTTTAGTCTCAATAAAATTGCCACAGATTTTTTTAATTGGCAAACAATTTGACTGAAACCGGAAAAATCTGATCTAAATCAAAATAATCTGATCTAAAAAAAAACTGATCTAAATCAAAAAAATCTGATCTAAATCAAAGAATCTAAATTCAAATAAAAAAATCCGATTTAAATTTAAAAAATCGATTTTTTTGACTTTTTTTATTTACATCACGATTTTTTTTGCACCCTGGTTCCTAAGGAAGTAGCGGCCATGCATTCTTTCAGTCACTTAAGGCTTTCAAAGGGACGAACGAACGTTTTTTGCATGCTTATCACGGCTTTAAATTCCACTTTTTCGGAAATTAATTTTTCATTTTTCTATTTAATCTGTCCAATGATTCTGAAAAAAAATGGTTTTTGAAGAAATTGCGAACTGTTGGACTATGTGAAACTTTTGAAAAAGACTGTACTCTCACTTTTTTCACTGAACAACACCTTTTTTCGGCCCACCTAAACGCCTAAAGTGCATAATATTCAACAGTAATATCACAATAAGTGCTTAGATTTTCACGATCATTTTGGACAGGCCATCGCGAGTGCTGGTTGTAGTGATAAATGCCCGACTCCGTAGGAGGAGGACATTTATCTAGGGACAACCAGCCCGAGGGAAACGCCTGGCCAAAATTATCTAGGAAAATCTCGAGCACGAAAGATATTTTGGTGATTATCACAAAAAAAGAAGTCCGAAGTGACAGCTGTCAGATTTGGTTGTTTACATCCATTTTATTCCGTTGCTATTGACAGTGGAATTTAGATATAGGCTGTCTGATTTCAACATGATTCTAGTGGGCTGCGTTTCTGGTCGCCATCGGTCGATCGCGGCCTGAATCGCAGCCCACTAGAATCATGTAGAAATCAGACAGCCTATAAGTGAATATTATCCTTGCAAGTCTATTAATCAAGGGCGTTGTGTGTAATAATCAACAGTAATATCACAAGTGCTTAGATTTTCACGATAATTTTGGCCAGGCGACCGCGAGTGCTGATTGTAGCGATAAATTCCCGACTCCGTAGGAGGAGGGCATTTATCCAGGGACAATCAGCCCGAGGGAAACGCCTGGCCAAAATTATCTGGGAAAATCTCGAGCACGAGTGATATTTTGAAGATTATTACAGAAAAGAAGCCCGAAGTGACAGCTGTCAGATTTTGTTGTTTACATGAATTTTATTCCGTTGCTATTGACAGTGGGATTTAGATAAGTGAATATTATCCTTGTAGGTCTAATAATCAAGGGCGTTGTATGTAATAATCAACAGTAATATCACAAGTGCTTAGATTTTCACGATAATTTTGGTCAGGCGATCGCGAGTGCTGATTATAGCGATAAATGCCCGACTCCGTAGGAGGAGGGCATTTATCCAGAGACAATCAGCCCGAGGGAAACGCCTGGCCAAAATTATCTGGGAAAATCTTGAGCACGAGTGATATTTTGAAGATTATTACATAAAAGAAGTCCGAAGTGACAGCTGTCAGATTTTGTTGTTTAAATGAATTTTATTCCGTTGCTATTGACAGTGGGATTTAGATAAGTGAATATTATCCTTGTAGGTCTAATAATCAAGGGCGTTGTATGTAATAATCAACAGTAATATCACAAGTGCTTAGATTTTCACGATAATTTTGGTCAGGCGATCGCGAGTGCTGATTGTAGCGATAAATGCCCGACTCCGTAGGAGGAGGGCATTTATCCAGGGACAATCAGCCCGAGGGAAACGCCTGGCCAAAATTATCTGGGAAAATCTCGAGCACGAGTGATATTTTGAAGATTATTACATAAAAGAAGTCCTAAGTGACAGCTGTCAGATTTTGTTGTTTACATGAATTTTATTCCATTGCTATTGACAGTGGGATTTAGATAAGTGAATATTATCCTTGTAGGTCTAATAATCAAGGGCGTTGTATGTAATAATCAACAGTAATATCACAAGTGCTCAGATTTTCACGATAATTTTGATCGGGCGATCGCGAGAGCTGATTGTAGCGATAAATGCCCGACTCCGTAGGAGGAGGGCATTTATCCAGGGACAATCAGCCCGAGGGAAACGCCTGGCCAAAATTATCTGGGAAAATCTCGAGCACAAGTGATATTTTAGTGATTATTGCAAAAAAGAAGTCCGAAGTGACAGCTGTCAGATTTTGTTGTTTACATCAATTTTATTCCGTTGCCATTGACAATGGGATTTAGATAAGTGAATATTATCCTTGTAGGTCTAATAATCAAGGGTGTTGTATGTAATAATCAACAGTAATATCACAAGTGCTTAGATTTTCACGATAATTTTGGTCAGGCGATCGCGAGTGCTGATTGTAGCGATAAATGCCCGACTCCGTAGGAGGAGGGCATTTATCCAGGGACAATCAGCCCGAGGGAAACGCCTGGCCAAAATTATCTGGGAAAATCTCGAGCACGAGTGATATTTTGAAGATTATTACATAAAAGAAGTCCGAAGTGACAGCTGTCAGATTTTGTTGTTTATATGAATTTTATTCCGTTGCTATTGACAGTGGGATTTAGATAAGTGAATATTATTCTTGTAGGTCTAATAATCAAGGGCGTTGTATGTAATAATCACTTAAATTATTTGCATGATTGCATGGCTCTTGCGATCATTAATGGCCACAGGGCCCCCTCCAGAGCTTAATAAAGTCCAATTAAAACTCGGTTTTAGGCATTTTTGTGGGAATTTCAGCACACTTTGGTGCAATCAACCCTCAACCATCTAATTTATGTTTAAGTATAAATTTTGGTAGTTAACTTCATGAACCATCAAGTTTTATAGAACAAAACATGTTGTACCGTTTCCAGTACCTACCTATCAAAAGAGATAACTGACAGTACTGACACTGGGAAAACCAAATGGCAATTTTTCTTTCCAAAACAAGCCGTAGGATCCATTTTTGTGATTAAAGTTGAAATAATCTAATGCTACGTTTTTCTCATCCGCCGAC
Source organism: Anaspis maculata (assembly GCA_949128115.1). Lineage (NCBI taxonomy): Eukaryota > Metazoa > Arthropoda > Insecta > Coleoptera > Scraptiidae > Anaspis > Anaspis maculata. Next base: position 54,881,897 of record OX421961.1, on the reverse strand, counting down.
CGCCGTTCTTTTTTGACTACTGCATCAAAAGAAAATTGAAGATGACAACCAAGCCGATCAAAACAGTTGACTGTCTTATTTCCTCAAATAGTAAGTCGGGAAATTTCCAACAATCACGATTTTATTATTGTAACATCACTAATTGACAACTCAAAGTGTATCATTCATCTTCGAAAGTCTTTGGGCCGTATTCATACCTCGCTTTTAAGCTAAAAGCGCTTTTAGTGCGATGCGCATTGAGGGGCATTTCTCATATTTCAGTGTTCAAAAATACAAATTAACTCGCAAATTAATTATTGCAATTAAGTACATACAATCGCTCCCAACCGCAATAATGTATTTTTGAACACTGAAATATGAGAAATGCCCCTAAATGCGCATCGCACTAAAAGCGCTTTTAGCTTAAAAGCGAGGTATGAATACGGCCCTTTGATTTTTTCAACAATATTTCAAGAAATCTCTGAAACGGTTCAATATTTTTCTAAACGATCTGTCGAGTGTTGATTGGCGTAAAATGACGAACACGACAATGACGATAACCAGGGGCGTACCCACGGAGGGGGGGGGGGGGGATGAGGGGGATAAATCCCCTCCCAAAGCTTCGACTAATAGAGGAAAAAATTAATCCCGATCCCCATCCCCGTGTCTTCGAGCGCAATACGAAAAGAAATTATGGTGTTATAGTGATAAACATATACCTATTAACTATGCATATAAATATATACTATCCACTGACGAAACATTTGAAGAGCTGGCCAAGGCTAAATACTATCATCTGATTGATTGATTGTTTGATACTCATTACTTAACTACTACTGTATGTTATATTTTGAAATATTTTTGCACTTTTGAGTTTTGACTGAACTTTATAAAGACAAAATGAATTGAGGAGGCTCTTCTTCTTTCTGCTTACTATCGTCAGTATTATAATTATGCTGAAAAATTTTAGCCTGCGGCGCTATTTTCAACTTGTTTTGGTCGCTCGCTCCTTGAAATATGCACTAAATCTCCTCGATCCCCCCCTGTCCATAAGTCTGAGTACGCCACTGATGGTAACTCTTGTAATTCTACCTTTCTCGGTTCATGAGTCAATGACGGAGTTATATTGGTAAAATAGGCGTTGCGGAATCAATCCCTGTGGGTTTATTCCTTGGCACTCTTGGCAGAACCTCACCATTTAAGTCTCTTTCGAAACCTACAAGAAGGTACTTTGGCTTGAGCCCATTGGCATTTCCAAAATCCAAAAATCAAAAAAAAAATTGATTTTGGAAATGCCAATGGGCTCAAATCAAAGTACATCCTTGTAGCTTTCGAAAGAGATCAAAGTGGTGAGAATCCGTCAAGGAACAAACCCACAGCCCACAGGGATTGATTTCGCAACGCTTATTTTAGTTATTTTACCAATTCAACTCCGTCCTTAACTAACATTTTTGCTCTCTTCAGATCACATTCAACTCCTCCTTCCGCTGCCCCCTTCGCGGCTTTTAGATATCCACTATCGCGACCCTTGTTCTCTAAGGAACAGTTTGACACCAACCAACTACTATACTCTTCCTTCAAGTTGCACACGGAATCCCATAAGCCCACTGTTTGATGTTCAGCCCTTTTGATACAGCCCATTTATTTGTAGATTTTTTCTTAGCAATCTCGGTAACAAACAAAGTGCCATGGCAAGGGGCTTTCCCACTGCTTGTCACTACCACAACTAGCTCACTAGTAAGATTGCTAGCTATAATGATTCATTAACAGAATCGGGCTGATTAGCCTAGTCAAACATGCGCTTCAAAAGTTTATTACAGCTCAGTTGCAAGCAATATCAAAATCTAAGTGGAAAGTGTAATTTATTGCAGTGAAATAATGTAATCAATAAAGAGTTATGCAGGTATTATACCGAAACCAAATACAAATCAATTTTGCAAGAAGAATGAAAGACTTGAAAAGTGTAATAATGTCTAATGCGTATTATAATCCAGATTTGCATAAAATCAATGGAAATAGAACTAGTTCTAAACGCAACTAAATAAAAAAACTACTGTTTTCTTGAAATTTTTAAAATAAAAAATTTCAAAATTACCATTGTGGGAACAGTCACAACAGCAAATGGAGTTTCTTCGTCAAACTCAAAATCGAACATTTGTCCACTGCTCGAACAACACAACTCGAATTGCGCCAGAACTCAAAAAATCCAAAATCAATTATTCGCAGAGGTGTAGGTACACTTCCGAAATTGTCTCCACACGGATCCGCAGAGTGTGCACAGCCCGCTCAAACCACCGGAGAGAGAATAAGCAACCAGAGAGCAGCAAAACAACCCCCGAGCTTTGACGCGAACGATTGTTACTGTGATAAATAATGTATAAACTGATTGTGCTAATGAAGAAGTGTTGGTGGGGGAAGTCAAGGTCAAAAATGAAGGGTTGCTAAGAAAGTGGCCAGGGAGGGAGGGAGTGTGGGTTACGGTTGCATATATCGTGACCGACTTTACTTTCTTATCGGCAAAATGTTTCAGAACCTCGACTTGGGGGACCGCTGCCGGCCAAGGAACATGTACCTATGAAGTTATATATCCACCTATATAACTTGTGTTATTAACATATAAAGTGGACCTAGAAATTGAACCACTGGGAGGTGAATTGGAACGAAGAAAGTTGGTGGATGACCCGTTTTCCACGACGGCTATAGGCCAAAGGGACGGGGTAAATTGATGTGTCGCAACAGCTTTTTAATTATTAGCACACGAGGTACCTGCCTATTTATTCCAAGAGAGCTGTTCCAAACTGTGTTGTTGCATGACGATGAGATGATGATTGAGAAAAAATTGGTCGCGGGGGTGGAAACAGGCCGCGAGAAGCACGGATTTGTGTTTTAATTTATGCAAGTGACCCAAATTTGTTTGGCTCATGGTTTGAATTTGGCAGTTTTTCAATTGTGTTTCTTGTGTTTTTCAATCATTTACTTTTTCACATTCTCATGAATGATTCAAACGTAGGAGCTTTTACCAACCTAGATATTTAGGTGATAAGGCAGGAAAGGCTAGTTAGGTACCGACACCGACATTATTTTGTCAATAAGACGAAATTATTTCGACTTTATCTACATCTACGAGCATAATGGAACAGCAAGCAATAACTGCATGCGAAAATTAATTTATTCCTTCCAGTTTAAAATTTGTACCCAGTTTACAGTTCGTCACCTACCCTGTTGTCAGTCTGTCCATAACTGTAACTTCTCAATACCGGACGTCCTAAGGGATAGCTGGTTGATATAATTAACTTCTTCGCCAGTCGTATAGGTAGTCGCATACAAAAAAAAGGAGGATTTAGTGAAAGGAAGATAATGTTATTAACAATGCATACTGAATAGGCTCATGTTTTTTGGATATAGGTACAATTTGAACTTCCAATAGCTGTCCATCTCTCATAATGTTTTGGTTCACACCGATTGAGAACACGGCGAAAACTGTTGTTGAATAATTGAACATGGCAGTCATTTTTCAAGAAATACCAATATTAAAAAAATATATATTCCATAAATAGACGGGCATATTGGTCGGGAACGATAGAGAACATGTCAGTTAATCATTGTCTAAATGGTGGACTAAAATCCTGAGAATGCCCTCATATAGGCTTCCAAAAACTTGCTACGACAAACTAAAATCATAAGACGAAAATAACAACAACACGTCATTACCAAATTACTACTGGGTGACCCAATTCAAAGTAGTTTTGAACGAGTTTGAGCTGGTGATATCTGGAAAAAACACAGCTTTTTGTACACAGAGGGAAGACTGGAAGAAATAATGAAGTCCTGCAGAATCAAATTGTCAACAGCAGACGTCATCAGAATGAGAGAATCCTCCTACAATCCCAAGTATACTGAAATCTACGATCAATCCAGAAATGACCTACCTCATTTCAGGTACAACCGAAACATCCATAAGATTAGACTTATTACCCAGCTCAGACTAGCTAGTAAGAAAGTCTACAGATTTTATGTAAATGGATCAAAATGCATGTTTGATGCAGCCATTAATTGTAACCTGTGTAATCATCTCGTTCAGGAAGATCTGTTCCATGTTCTCTGCCAGAGACTGCCACACCCGAAACCTTCTATAAAGAGCTCATGACACAACTGACCCCCAAAAAAATAGATCATATCTATATCTTCTGTATTGCGGCCTTTAGGACTCGTTCCCTAATACACGACGAATTAGAATGACTCAGAACAACTCACTCTCGAGCTCCGCCTTGGAGTTGAGGAGATGACCACCATTGAAATGTTTGTACTTCAACCCTGAATTACACTGTGATCATACGTCTTACTTTTACTATAGTATTAATACTCAGTGAGCAATGAATAACTCATTTCTATTGTGTAAGCGGATTTCTTTTATGTTAAATTTGTTAAAATACTACACTTTGTATTAAGAAACAATAAACTTATCTATCTATCTATCTACTTGATTCAAATTGCACTCTTGAAGCGGTCGGCCAGGCAACGAGCGAAGATAGATCAAGCCGCGGACATATGTTTCCTTTCCCATATAGCTCCAAACTCCAATTCATAGTTTCGAAAAACAAAGCTAGTGCGGTCAACAAGAGACATCGTCTCTACTGGTTGGCGGTTTCTCGCTAATACTGCTAGATGAGCGGTGGTCAGCGAAAAAAATCATGCCTAAGCGGTCAAGCTTAGCAGTACTAAAGAAAATGGAATGAAAATCACTGAGCAGTGAGTACCTACTATGTATTCCAGCTTATACTAAGCTGGGAGATGTTGAGAGGTATGTTAGGCCGGCAGATGATACCACAGTACATACAACTTTTAAAACCAGCTTTCCAGAGGATCGTTTTCTAATATAAATAGTGAAGTACTGAAAAAGCTTTGTTTTGCTGTCAGTTTGCCCCTCGGTTTGCCCCTCATTTCAGAAAAATTCTTCAGGATTAAGCCGCAGTTCTCATCTCACCATTTGGGTCGCAGCAAGCGAATACCTTGTCAAAACCATCATCACTGTCCGAAATGTCACCGGCGGTGGCTCTTATAATTTTTCACTCAATGAAGATACATTTGAAAAAATGAACAAGTTTCACGTTTAGAAAATTTACCAACATAGTGGGGAGTTTGCGGGAATACGTCCGTACGACGTAACGTAACTTTCAACGTGAAAATAGACGAGTTTGTTATTTGGAATTCCTTAGTTACAGGGGAATTAGCTTATTTTAAAGGAACAAGTCGTGAAACTGACTATATGGGTGAAATTGTTTGATGCAAATGAAATTTAGCGAAGGAAAGAAATTTAAATCAGTTGTTTATAAGATTCTTCTACAAGAAATAAGTACGGCGCTTTGACCTTAACTAATCCACCGATTTCATGTTTTGAATATTTACCTAGAAATGCAAGAATTCTCATAATGATAACAAATTACGGTTATTAAGTTGATATACAGATATATCACTTATCAAAAATAATTATTGTTTTAGTATGTAGATTTATCTAGAATAAAAAGAACCAGAAACAATTATTTTGTGGATCGTATACCTACTTACAGTGTTTTATATGCGATAGCTGCAATTCCTTATTTTAATACCTGGCGCCGCTTTTTATTGATGCAATTTTTAGCAATAACCTGCCAAATAAACAATACCTCTACCATAGGTACATACCTCATACATTAGATAGGTACATACACAGAATTCATTCGACCTGAACCATAAAGAATAGGAAAATTATCCGGTCAAAATTTACAATGGGCCCGAACGCGGTATCAAAAGTGGCATTGATTTTAATACTGGGTGCAAGTAAATGGGAATTTATCTACATATTCCAAAGGAAATTGTGTAATATATGTGCATAAATTTGGAAAGTTGAGGACGCGCACATAGGTATCGCGTTGCAAAAAGACATTGTTAACAATTTGGGCAAGGCCTCTAAAAATGACGGAGTACTTAAAGCCGAAACAAGGACATGTCACAATAATATACCTAACTATATACGTGGGGGGTATGTAACTAATTTATATCTCGTGCAGAGAATTTCACCTCGAAGATTTTTACAACGTTAAGAATTCAAGAAGGGAGTTTTAATATTAATGAAGTTGGGTCTCGGGATTAGGTATGTCGGAGCTAGATCTGCACAAAATTATTTTCCAAGTTGATGTAATAGCAGGTAGGTAGTATACCTAGTTAGTCATAACTACCTATACCCAAGGACATCAATGGGCTTGGCATTTTATCTAAGTACTTTAATATAAAAATGGATTTTGTGCGAGTTACGGTTATTGGTAAAGAAATTGGAAAATTTGAGGGAGGCATTCATTATTGGTCTCATAAATCATGCATTGAGAGAGGGCGCGTGGAGCAAGAATTATCATGATGTGGAAAATAGGAACTGGGGATAAAAGCGCCAGGATGATTTGCAGAGTTTCCTTATGGGTTTCCCTATACCTACCTTCAAAGACAACGAGATTTGGTAAGAGTAGATAGGAGCTACTCATTCAACGTGATGCTTAGACAATTTTGGTCGACGCCCTGTTGAAAATTTCCATCTAGACCAGGATGACTAGATAATTAGAGAACATTAATAAATATCTTTTTTTTTGAGAATCAGAGAAATGAGCATCAAACATCGGACACATATGACTTACCTCGGGTTCCACCAAAATTTTAAGAGCAGATTAAATCTATCACGCTGATAGTTGCTATGCACCAGCCAATAGGATGGCCAGTTGCTTAGTTACTATCAGAGTGATAAAGTTATCGCGCTGATAAAAGTTTGGTGGAACCCGAGGTAAGTAACGTAGGTAACTAACTCCAATTTGCAGCTTTCCGCTTTCGAAGCTTTTTATAAGCGTTGCGCTGATCCTACTCCACTTTAATTTTGATCTAGCATCAGATTTCGTATTGAGTTATTAAAATAATTTCAATCAAGGCTGAATATTAAAAAGATTCATCAGCATATGAGTCAGGGAATAATCCCCTCGGCCCCCATCGCATCCCCTAAAAGTCGGTGGCGTGTTCTAAATCATTCGCCTTAATGACGGGAGCGGCACTGACCTCCAGTTCAGGAAACCGGAGCGTACCTACTATGTGGCCTTGAAGTCGCCGCCAACACTCAACACAACCATCCCCTCGGAACCCTCACGTCCAAACCCCCATTCCTTTATTCCCCTCCATACTTTCCGCCGCCTCTTTCCACGAAAAGCTCGCATGCTGCCCTCTGTCCGAATTGTTTACATTCGTGTGATTTTATTTATCGCGCGAGAGCAGAGCTCAAAAGCTCATTGAAAAAGTTCGTCGTCGTCGCGCCGCGCTACTGAAAAGTTCTGGAGTTCTGACCGCTATACAGGGAGCAGGGAGGGCATGCAGAAAGTCCGACCGGCATGCCACGCGATTCTTTTTAGTTCAAAAACCTAGAATGAATGTACCTCGGAATGTACCTGCTTAATGTACAGATTTATTTATTTTTCTTAAGTACGGAGGTACCTATCTACAAGAAAACTGAATTAGTTATGCACTCGAAGTTTTGCGTGCGGTCTCCAGCTACACGCAGCAATGGAGGGTCAATCCAGTTTGCACGTGCATGTAATTACGGATAATGGCCTTAGGTATACGTTATAGGATTAACATTTGGGTCACACATTTCCCAATATGCACCATTCAAAAAAAAAAAAAATAGGATAATGTTACTTCACAGGTTGGGTGTGAGTGGGTAGGCATTATTTGTTCTTTTTTTAGCTCCCATCAGTATTCTCCTATACAAACTAGAAAATGAGATTTTTTGCCCAAGCAAGACTGAAAGTTGAAATGTTATTTTGAAACGTTTTGCGTAATTGCGTAGAAAACGTAGAAGCGTCGAAGAACATATATAAGTACCTACAGATCAGGGTCTAAACTGGTGTGTTGACTTGCGGTAGAGCTCCAGAAACTTCGAATGGTCAACTTTCTGGGACGACACCAGGACAGAGTAAGCTTCCCCCTATAATTATCTTTTCGAATTCGAGATTTCTGGCAGCATTCAGGTACCTCAGACGCCGAACCAGTTTCTTGAAAGTTTCGGGCACTGATGTGCTTCGGCCTACGTTCACACAGCGCAGAATTAGGTAGGTAGGTACCTGTCTATGTTTAAAGAAGGTAAGTCTGGTTCAAAAGCGAAAACTTGAGCAGCAGAGACGTTATCTATTTATATTCAGTTACGAGTGGCGATTCTCTCGCGCATTCGAGAGCACACGTGGTTCTTCTAGACCGTTCGAACCACAGAAGTTCGAATACAGTGTTTACGATTTGCAAAGCTCTAAGTGCATTAATTCAAAGTATACACGCAGGTTTGGCCCATTTGATTACATGGAGATATCAACAGGCGGGCAGAACACATCAGCCCAATTGGCGGAGGCGCCCGCTCCAGAACACGCTGGCAATTCACGCAAAAAGTGTTGAACTGTTCGAGAATCACCGCGAATGTAGTAGCGGCGGTCAATGTAGAATTTGCCATAGAACCGGTGGAAGGTTCAAGAATAACAGTCGGAGGTATATGGATAAGCACTAATGGCTCGGACGACAGACCAGTTTTAAATCCAAAGCGACAACGAGCTGACAAAAAAGGCGAAGTTATTCAAAGAGTACCTCCTTTGCGTTCTTACCTACCGTATGATCAAAAACTTTTCTTTTCTAGGCAGGCTGTGGCCTGTCCAAAATCAGCCTCGTTTGCCTGCCAATGACCAGACCACAGCCTGCCTATAGAGGAGAAAAGTTTCTGATAATACGGTACCTAGGATATTATTTACATTCCCTCAACCCTTTATCAGGCTCCCCTCTTTGGTTCTTAGGTTTGTTTTGGTAGTCGCTCTCAGATCACCCGGTCCGAACTTCTGACCGATCAGTGGGCGACAAAAAGTGTGGCGCCACTATCAATTTTTTTATTAATATCGGGACCCCGTTGAGTTGCGGGACCCCACTGACCAGGGAGGTAATTTTGTTTGGGGCTCACTGAGACTGCAAGAGTAGTATCAGGCGTTGCAGTATTGGAGTATTTCAGTTTCCAACCACCTAAATATCAACCTGTCATTTATGTTCGGTAAACTGCTTATACTTAGTCCTAGTTCGTGAAACCATAAAAGTTCTTATAATTTGACGAAATCAGAAGAAACTTTGTAGGCACATGTATAATTGGGTTTTTCGTTTTGCACACAAATTTGCCACATCGTCGAAGGTTGAGATCTGCGATTATGATCAATAGAAAAAAGTAGGTGGTACACACGCAGCATTTGGTCACCCAGCCCCTATATCCCTATGGAGTTTGTTTTAGTAATGACGGATAATGGTGTTACATAATAAAGGGGACACATATTTGGGTCACATAATTCTCCAATAATATTCAATGCTCACCACATAAAAAAATCAAAAGTTCTGACGCCGGGGTCACCGTGCGACGTAGTTCCCTGCTTAATATTGGGGCAGATCTGTTGATTGTCGTGCCATTTGCTCTTAAAAATAACCCTCAAAATGCTCGGTCTTTATCTTGATGACGGACCGGGGACCGGCGACAAATTTCCATGTAATAATATTCTGAAACAGTGCCCCCGCAATAAGCGGTGTGCTGCGTTGATATGTGGGAAATTGGGGCAAAACAGCGATTAGGACTGATTTGTCTTCCGGCGACCATGCACCCCCCTGTTATTGGTCAAGGAAATGGGCATATTTTATAGGACCACGGCTTTTTATTATTATGATTTTTTTCTCGCCGTGGACCACGTAAATGACGTGTGGTTATAGGTACCTACCTACCTAGTGTTTTATTAACGTTCGCCTAATAACCACAATAACATTAATTAGGTGTTGCTTTAAATGAACAGTGGTAATGTATGGTTTACCTACTATTCAGCGGTCAGCCGGTAGCCAGTATCCACATACTTATTGGCGAGTTTCAAGATCGAATACGCCATCTGACGGCCAACGTGTAAACGACGTTTGTGCACGGATCAACCGCAGATTTGTGTGGGCTCTTATGAGTGTTGCGGTGTTTGGTGACTTTAATTGATTCCATCTGACTTAACGCGGCGTTGATTTTTTCCAACAAAGTACGTGAGCCACGCACGTTTCATTATCTTGAATATACTAGGTGTCGTCGGTTGCAAAAGCATTGCATTTTTAAATAAAAGTGGCACGTGTACGACGACTGGCAAGCAAAAGTGGCATCAGAATGGAAGGTGGTAAGATTTGTGATTTTGTCATAGTGACAAAAAGTGGCGGAGAATTTGTTGCGTTTCCGAGTGCGAGTCGCGCTGTGGAAGCCGGAAAAAGGAAGAGTTACATTTTCACCGTTTCCCGTCGAAAGCGAAAGACGCAAGTTGGGTAGTCAAGATGACAAACAAACTTGGCACTGTGGAAAATATATGACTACGAGAAAAGCCTGGGAAGTGTCGCTGAAAATAGGAACTTTAAATGGCTTCATCGAAGAAGCACAGCTGCGATATGTTTGCATGTCCCGGACTGGCCTGCTTTGCAAGTGCATTTAAACGTTCCATTTTCACAGGAACTCGCAGGAACTGCTACTACTATTTTTTTTAATTACGATCTCAGTTGCCTTGTGAGGAGATTCATACAATGCGCTTGTTTGTAAACACAATCCAAATATGTCTATGTTTGAACTGAAGCTTGATTCGGTTCGCTTTCGACCACACAACACAAGAAATTGTGACTTCAGAATTTCCTCTCCCATCAGTATCCCATCACGATACATCGGTAATCCGTTGAGGCTTGAGGCCATCCAGTGATTGAAAACCTTCATAACACTCAATTCGCTTCTGCCATCTGCCATTTTTGAGTTCCACCGCAATACTAATTAACCACGTTTCACGTCTGGAGGACATTAAAAACCGCTTATTACTGATGAGATTTTTGAACGCGCGGGCAACAATCCGTGCCCTATCCGACATGTTTGTTTACATGCGAAGCGCATCAGCAGCGCCACCATCGGTAATGTTACTCGCCAATACTGTTACGAAAGTCGCTGAATATCACGACGCGCAAATATAAGACAAACCGGCAGAATTGGCGAAGTATAGCCGTGCATTGAGAGCTTGTCAGAATATTCGCGAACCCGTAGGATGGACTTTCTTGAAGCTCTCGAGAATGGACTGGCGGCAAATGCTGGATTATACCGAGGCATAACAACGGGATTGCATTTCTGAATTTCCTGTTCTATTCAGAAAAAAAAGTTACTCGATTATGATTCCAGACTTCATTTTCGAGAAAGGTACATGCTGGATTTCCAAAATTGACTTTGCATGTACAAAAATTCAGCAAGGCACAGTATAAGTTCAAACGTTACCATAACGTTACCGGATACAACAACTATAGGCTACACAATACAGTCACATTCAAATACATAGGGTGATCTGAAAACTTCCTGCGTCAGGACAAGAAGAGCAGAATATTGCACACCATATTTTTTATCACCCTGTGCGAGGCATGCTATGGATTAGATATCAGTGGTTGATGAAAATAGAAGAATGTATCTTCAAAGTAGTGAAGGTTCGTGCACTACGCATTTTACGCTATGCGACACACAATTTTTCATTTAAAGATAATCCTGTAAAAAGAAAATATCAATGTCTTGCATTTAGCAAGCATTCCAACTGAGCCGAGAAGCTTGTTTTCAAGACGAAAATCCGTCCCCCGACCGAGCCCGCGACCTCTGGTATGGCAGTCGAACGCGCTGACCACCACACCACAAGCTTCTCTTCTATTTATTTTGAACACAGTTTTTTAATGCCTTCCAAAGACGGCCCCGTAGCACAGTCGGTCGTCTGCCGTCTGTGGTGCGGATGGCGCGGGTTCGAATCCCGGTCAGTCATGGATGTTTTGTGTGTGTTCAAAAATTTGCGTATATTGTTATTCAAATGTAATAATTTACTGTTATCAATAAAAGGCGCAAAAACTCCTATGGCGCTGATAAGCCGAGAAGGAGGAAAACATATATTTTTTTTAATTTTTTTTAATGCCTTCCAAAGGACATATTTGTACATAAACTAACTAATACATAGATACATATAACAGTTGGATGTCTAATAAAGAAAAGTGGAAATACTTCCAGCTTCCTCTATAGTTAGATGAGGATAAAGTTTGATTTAAACTTAACAAAGGTGACTGTCGAAAGTTCATACTCGTACTTATAAACTGCATAGCTAAAGCCTTCGTTTCTTCGATCTTGCCCAAGGTGTGGTCCTTAATTTATCACGTAGATAGGGGAACCGGGAAATGACCGATTACATAAAATTACTTACATCTGCCAATAGAATATTCCCTCGGATATTTCTTAATGCCTGCAAAACTCATATTGATTCAAAAATAATTTCGAAATGATGTCTGTTTGTTTTCTCATTGCCGATCGCACTAACAATCAAATGGTAGTTCGGTAGGTATCAAACAGAGTATAAAACTATAAAATATTAATAAGTGAAATAAAAAGCTGAACTGATTACTTCAAAGAAATTATGAAAAGGATCACAAAATTTAGCTCCAAACAACTATTGAAGTATTGACATTAGAATAAACGAGGAATATCACTTCTTTGTCGCTTATTAATTTTTTACAATAATAGTATTGTTATGTTATTCGGGTTCGCCTATCTCGAAATTAAATGCGCTGATTTACTTGTTAACAAACTGCACTTTATTAGCTACTACCGACACAACTAAATAACGCACAGAATTATTAATCGCTTAGGAATTCACAATGTCGCTTGGTGTTGACGCCACGATCGCTCGATTCAAACTCTCTCGATGCCAGGTCGAGTTCCTCTCTTATAGTGGCATCGAAGGTTCTGGATGCTTCCTGATGGTGTTTACTGCACACGAGGATTTTTCTGGTATCTGCGTCGAGAATATACGCGTACTTTCTACGGCACCTCCGCCAGAAGTCTCGACGTGTCGTGACCTACCGCTGAAGTCTCTCGATGCTTCCCGAATGCAAAGCGTAATTCTAGATTTCTCTAGAAAGAGCCGGGATGGTCGCGAGCTTCGTAGCACTGCCCCCCTCTTGAGCCTGTTCGTCCCGAATAGGCTGAACATTACTCCCCGCGTAACGTGCGAGACGATCGAGGTGAACAACTTTCATTTGGGTTCTCGAGGCTCGCTGGATCCGATAAACAACGTCGTTGATTCTCTTGACCACCGTGTAAGGTCCTTCCCAGGCGGGGTGTAACTTCGGTGACCTCCCCTTTCTCCGTTGAGGATTGTATAACCAGACAAGATCACCAACTTGAAATCCTGCTGTTTTCGCCTTCAGGTCGTAGCGTGTCTTCATCCGGTCGGTGGAGAGTCGAATCCGGTCCCGCACTAATTCATGGACGTCGTGCATCCGCTGTCTCAAGTCGTCGACATACTCCGGAACAGCTTTGGGGTCGTCCTCTGGCGTGCCAAATTGCAAATCGCAAGGGAGACGTATCTCTCGACCGAACATGACCCGGGCTGGTGTTTCGCCCGTTGTGTCATGAATGGCCGCTCGATATGCCATCAAAAACAATGGCAAATGACGGTCCCAATCTCGCTGATGTTCGTCAACTACCTTTGACAAATGCTGCTCCATCGTCCTGTTGAATCGCTCCACCATTCCGTCGGACCGTGGATGAAGAGGCGTAGTCCTTGTTTTCTTGATCCCAAGCAAATCGCAGACACCCTGGAACACGTTGGATTCAAAGTTGCGTCCTTGATCCGAGTGCAATTCCAGTGGTACACCGAAACGACTGATCAGGTTATCCAGCAGCACACCCGCCACTGTGGTAGCCTCTTGGTTTGGTAAGGCGTATGCTTCTGGCCACTTGCTGAAGTAGTCCATGGCAACCAGGATGTACTTGTTGCCACTCTCTGTTGTCGAGAACAGTCCGGCCACATCAATCGCGATGCGTTCAAAGGGCGCTCCAACATTGTAGGTCTTCAGTTTCGCTCGGGTACGAGTCCTTGGTCCTTTGCTGGCCGCACAAACTTCACATTTACGGCACCATGCTTCCACGTCGTTCCGGTAGTTCACCCAATAGAACCGCTCGCGCACCTTGGCCAACGTCTTGTTCACCCCAAGGTGTCCTCCGGTGACGCCGTCGTGCATCTCTCTTAGGACCTCCTTCACTCGTGTCTTGGGGAGCACCAATTGAACCATCTCCCTCTTTCCATCAGGGCTCTCCCATACTCGCTTCAGCAGACCGTTCTCTATTTTCAGAGATTTCCATTGGGCCCAGAGAGCTTTAAATTCGGGCGCTTCGCCAGAGATTTCAGCCCACTCTGGTCTGTCCTGACCATTCTCCTTGCGTTCAGCAAGTGCACCAATAGCCGGGTCTTCTCGTTGCTCTTTCCTGAGTTCAGCTGTAGTCCAATTTCTCGGGGTCGCAACAACGATTGCTTTGACGCCAACGTTTCCATTCTGCTGGTCCACTCTTTCGCAATGCTTGCAATCCTCTTTGCACGGTCGTCGAGAAAGACCATCCGTGTTGCCATTGCCATGACTCTTTCCAGGACGAAGTTGACTTCCTCGATCAGCAGCCCCCCGTTCCAGCATGAAACGGTCAGCTAAAGAGTATCGTCATCTGCAGTCGCGTTGCAGATGTCCGTCCTTTCCACATTCGAAGCAACGTGGTCTTCCTCCTCTACGATAACTTTTTCTCGGTTGGTGACTTCCTTGATCAGCAGTTCCCCGTTTCGCTATGAAACGATCTGCTGAACTCGACCATTGCCTGCAATCCCGACGCAGATGTCCCGGTTTCCCACATCCGAAGCAACGTGGCCTGCCCCCTGTCCTTGCTTCCTTATTTTCTAAAGCGATGAGAATCTTCTGGAACATCTCTTGGACTGACGGGGACTGTGAATCGCTGGCCTTCCTAACTGTTGGATTCTCGGGTGCTTCCAATGTCGCTTCTCTGATTTTGAAGTGACGTGGAGAACCCTTGGCTGCTTCGATACGAATCGCGTGGATTAAGGCATCGGTGAGCGTCGCTGGGTTGCTGATTGTGACCATCTGGCGTAACTTGTTGTCCCTCAGTCCATTGATAAAGGTTTCTTTCGCAATATTAGCCAGCAGACTTGATGGATAGGCTAGATAAGCAAGGTTAACCAGCCTCTGGACGTCGGCCTCGAACTCCTGCAGGCTTTCTCCGCTCTTCTGTACCCTGGTTCTCAGACGGGTCTGGTGTATCTGTTGCACATGGTTGTCACCGTAGCGAAGTTCCAGCATCTTCACCAGTGTTTCGAAACACTTCTGTTCGTTCTCAGGTATTGTCTGAAGCAGCTCCAATGCCGGATCCTTGAGAGCAAGAACCAGTGCAGTAGCCTTTTCCTCGTCCGTCCATCCGTTGGCTTCGACCGCTGCGTCGAATTGCCTTTTGTAAGTGGACCATGGGCTTTGTCCATCAAAATTCGGCAGCTTCACGCGATGGATCCCGCCCGTGCTCGTCGCTGAACTGGAAATGGCAGTTTTTCTAACACGTTGTTCCAGTTGCAAGATGTTTGCCTCCATCGCTGCCACCTTCTCATGGACAAATCCTTGGACCGTTTGTATTTGGTCCCTCATCTGTCCATGCACGTCTTGTATCTGTTCGTGTACATTATCTAGAATGTCAGCTTTCAACTTCTTTTGTTCCTCCTCTAGATAATGCAATTGACCCTCCAGTACTTCTCTGAGCTCCTTTTTTTGATCTTGCAGCATCGCCATGATGCTCGCTAAAGCCTTTTCCGTTTCTTTTTGTGTCATGCTTCTGGTCGTCATCAAACGATTTCTCGAATGTTCCGACAATCGGCGCAGTCACTAATCGATTACCTCGAAATCAGCAGTTGAAACTTCCAAATTCCGAAATATCCACTTCTGTCACCAGTTGTTACGTTATTCGGGTTCGCCTATCTCGAAATTAAATGCGCTGATTTACTTGTTAACAAACTGCACTTTATTAATTACTACCGACACAACTAAATAACGCACAGAATTATTAATCGCTTAGAAATTCACAATGTCGCTTAAGGTGTTGACGCCACGATCGCTCGATTCAAACTCTCTCGATGCCAGGTCGAGTTCCTCTCTTATAGTGGCATCGAAGGTTCTGGATGCTTCCTGATGGTGTTTACTGCACACGAGGATTTTTCTGGTATCTGCGTCGAGAATATACGCGTACTTTCTACGGCACCTCCGCCAGAAGTCTCGACGTGTCGTGACCTACCGCTGAAGTCTCTCGATGCTTCCCGAATGCAAAGCGTAATTCTAGATTTCTCTAGAAAGAGCCGGGATGGTCGCGAGCTTCGTAACAGTATATTATTGTACGAGTTTATTAAGATGGAGTTTGTTACACGACTGTTTTTGGGACAAAGTACTTCTATTTTCGAACTCCTCACTGCGTTCGCCGGGCCCCAAAAACAGTCGTGTGACAAACTTCGTTTTATTAAACTCGTAAGTAATAATAATATACTATTATCTACTTTGCGTTACTAATGGATTCATTATTACATCGAAAACAGTGCTCTAATGGAGCATATTATTCAACTGTTTTTCAACCAATAGGATAACAATTCACTGCCAATGGAAAGTAGGCGAAAGTCAGTTCTGAAGTGTCACCTGTCAAACATTTCCATTTTTAGCAGCCAGAGTTTCCAATTTTTTGGCGATTATTAAGGAGAGGTAGATAATAGCTATTTACGATACGAGTGTTAAAAGTGACAGGTATTATTTTGTGAGCGGGGACGCTTGCGAAACGAGCATTAGCGAGTAGAGCAACCCCGCGAACAAAATAAGACACTTTTAACGCGTGTATCGTACAGGATTTTATCTACAATGGTCTTTGAAATGTTTGGTAAATGTCAGAATTTATTGAAAATATGACAGGAATGCGCAGAATCATCATTTTTTCACGTCGCCCATGACGACGTGCTAAAAGTGACGGGTATTATTTAACGCTTGTAGATAATAGTATATTATTTAATGGGTTCAGGTACATATTCAATCAATTATGGCTATTATTCGCGCGGATGTCATTTAAGACACGAGCGCTAAGAGTGTTATATACAGTGCCGTCTCTTGTACAAATGGGGCCCCGGGCACAAGGTAATGGGGGCCCTCTCATAAAGGCATGCAAAAAAAGAACCCGGTGAATATGGAGTGGTCAGGATAGCTGGGTTTCAATTATTGTAGCCTAGTCTTTTGACCATAAAAGGCCCCAAAACTCGGGCTATAAGGGGTCCCGCATTCCCACCTACAGAAGTCGTAAGAGAAATAGATAGATTCAATTTTGTTCTTGCTTTGAGCAAATTATCATGAGCACAAAAACCAAATATACAGGGTGGTCCGACTTTTACGTCATTAAATTTAAGGATCGATAGAGAATGAAAAATGAAGTGGACTTTCCCCAGAAAACATATTTGTGAAATGCCTAATAACAGAGATACAGCCCTTCAAAGTTGGAAATAAATAATCATTTTTTCCGCATAACTTTTGAACCGTTCAACCGATTTGACTCAAAATAGAACCAAACGTTTACTGAAATTATCCCCTGTCGAACAATCATAACAAGTTTCATAAAAAAAGTTTCAGGGGCGTAGACATTAGGGGGTGTCCCTACTTTCCCCCCCTATTTTTTACCCCTCTAGTTATTTTTGAAAACTGTTCATAATTTTGGATTCTACGTTCAATTTTCAAGAAAAAATCACAATTGCAAAATTTTGATTAGAGGCTTTGTTTGGGAGATATTCAGGTTTGAAAGTTTGGAAAACATCTCAAAAGCACAACTTTCAAAGGTCTAAAAATTAAAATCTAAAAAAACTCATGATTTCTCGGCTGAAATAGGTTTTCTAGAATTTCTAAGTTGATAAACCACTATTTTTTCCAAAACACGAGAAATTTTCAACAACAATACCATAAGAAGGATCTATTTTGTCGACTATTTCACTAGAGTGTATTACACCGACAATAAAATCTAGTATTCAGATGACAAAACACGTACCTATACCTACCTGGGCAAAACCAACATGATGGTTTTGCAGCGGCAATTTTTTGACGTTTCACTCGTTCCATTACATTCAAACTGCTTTAGTAGATGTAGCGCTAAACAGTACTCAAGCAAACTACCAAAGCTTCATTGCATCTTGTTGTATCAATCGAAGCCCCAGCGGGCCCCCTTGTGTTTTCATGCATCGTTTATAGCCCTAATAAGTTGCCCCTTGTGTCTTATTCTTCTGTGGTTCGAAGCCCTTGCGGGCCTCTTTGATGTGGATGTCTATGTGCCGTTCAAAGACCTAGCTCACCTTCTTATGACGTGATTGACGTACTGTGAGTCCCCTTGCGTCTTCTTCTGGCTTTCGAAACTTTGGTGTGTTGTCTTGTATTTTCTTGGTTTTTCAGTCAAGGTTTTAGTAGAAACTCTTTTCTCCACCTCCCGAGACTCTGTGCTCTTCTATACTTTCTTTGGCTGCTCAAGATCCTAGCGGGCTCTCTTATACCTTCATACGCCGTTAGTCATGACTTCCGAAACTCTCTCGGCCCTTTCATGGGCTTCACGTTATTTTAGAACTAGATAGGTATCTTGGTTTTGGATGAAAAAGCTGTTCAAAGAAAGCCTATTTTTCTCTCGTAAAATAGTCATGTCGAATACCACTCGAGATAAAATTTTGAAGGCAAAATTTTCCTCTTGTAATATTCAAATTTGTTGCTTTTTGGCAATATCGCTCATGACATTTAATCAAAACCACTCGCCTGACGGCTCGTGGTTTTGTTACAAATGCCATTCGCGAAATTGCCAAGCAACAAATTTTCATAACAATCGAAAAATTTTGCCGACAAAATTTTCTCTTGTGATATTGAATACGACAAAATTGAATTTCTCGATAACTGGTCGCTAGGCATTTCTCGAAAACCAGCTGCCACAGAAAAAACGACGAGTGCACAGCACGAGTCGTTTTTCTGTGACAGTTGGTTTGAGAGAAATGCCAAGACCAGTTTGAGAGAATAAATTCAATTTTGTAGACATAAATGGATTCTTAGAATGGTATTTAATGGACTATTTTTTTTAAACGTTTATTTCAAATCACTTGGTATAAATATCTAGGGTATAGACAATACAAATAGAGAAGACCATATGTTATCACCACCGTCGTCACGGATATTGGGGCATCAAAAATCAGCCAACCTTTTTTTTTTGAATGATGGACTCGCCTGGTTCCTACGCAACCGTAAAAATCCGTGATAACATGTGGTCTTTTCTATTTGTATTGTCTATACAGTTGTTGTTATTCAAAGATTTGGAAAGGCTTTGGCTAGAGTACAACGACGCTGCTCTATGAGAATGGTTGGTTATTTTCATTTCAGTCAATTCAATTTTTCCGCACTGGCTTTTGCATGTCCCAAGGATGTCTATACATAAACTGGATAGGAAGCTTGGCCGCCATCTTGCATCATAATCGGACGTCTTGCCCTGCAATATTATGACATTCCACAAAACGACATCAAGCGTCATTTCTGCGTCATTTTCAGCAATCCAGCATTCCAGGGGTGGGGTGGGAGTGGTGGGACTCTGTGTTCTTTGTCAACAGTCGCTTTTTACCTGACCTTGAGCAGGTACATGTAAGTTCCCTATGCTTAGCGACTATCGCTTGGAAGCGACTGTCGATAGCGACAACACAGAGTCCCACCCCAGCATCAGAGTCATCGAACGAAATCGATTCACAGCATCGATCTCGATCTCCTTCTCCTGTTCTGTAGGCGTTTTCTCTCGACGTCATGCCCGCCAAGTGTGCAGTATGTGTGTCAGTTCCTGTGGGGTCACCAGAACCTTGAAGAAAATGGGCGGATGGCGCTCCGACAAGCTTGCAGAGTCTTATGTAGAAAATTCTACGTTTAACAAGATACGGATTGGCGAGGCGATTTCTGGGTCTACTGATGCGATGTGCGTCGGTGAGCCGACCAGTTGGATGGTGGTTCCGTCAGCTTCGAAGTCAGTTCCTGTGGTGTCACCAGAGCCTTGAAGCAACTGGGGGGATGCGCTCCGACAAGGTTGCAGAGTCTTGTGTATATAATTCTACACTAAACAAGATACGGAATGGCGAGACGATGGCGAGGCGAGTGCGAGTTCAGGGGCTCTAAGAGCAAGTGTGTACCTATCAAGGTGCGTGCCACGCACTGAATCTCGGTTTTAAATTGATGATTTCAACCATACTGATTTTTATTGATGACATCTTTATTTATACTTCCTTGTACCAATACTTTCATTATTACATCTTTGGTAAATACAACACATTTCCGCCTTCAGTTCCTTTTTTTCTTGGTATTATCAACTAGGTATTAATGATGAGGATGAAGCGTCGATTGGCTACCCTTCTCTTCGCTTCCAACATTGCTACAAATCTTGCCTTATCCTCAACAACTTATGAACCTCCTTGAAGCATCGTCAGGTCGCATAGAGATGCTTTCAGACCCTCTTCAAGTGTTAGTGTCCGCGATAGTGTGGCAAATTCTTATAGGTCGGTCTATCTTCAGCTACTGTCACCTTCTTGTAGCATTTATAGGTCATATTGGTAGTTCTCTAGGCTTGAGTTGCTGTTGGTGACAGGATGCAAAGCTTATTCTTCCATCAGGTTGACCTGGAATAAATGTTCTATAAATGGTGAGAATGCTGCTGACCTGTAATGTTGCTAACTTGTGTGAGAGCCCTTATATGTAAAGCTGTGGACTTACCAGGGCTCGACAGATCCTTTGTGAATCTTGGCCTACTCAAAAGAGTTGCCTCCGTTCATTCCCGTTTCCAGCAACTTCTCACTTCACGAAGTTCACCCACCATCCATCCACTGCATGTGGCCACAGCCTCTGTCTCTTATTGATTCAGAGGGGTAGCCCTGGTACACGTTCTGTTCCATTTTAGGTGGAGGTCACTTCAATATTCAACAGTGAATTCTCACCAGCGCAGCGGAACCCGAAAACGTCAAAATGACGACAGCCAAAGTTTTAATTGACGGTCCTCAGTTTTCAAGGTCAGTCCCCAGTCCAACACAACGCCCTGCATCAGTGTCAAATCTCAGCTTCACCTATTTACGTCAAAAGCGGCCAAGCTTCTTATCCAGTTTATGTATAGACATCCTTGGCATGTCCATTTGCTTTCCTGCCCCAAACGCTGCATTTTTATACCAACACGCATGTTATATTGCTCAATCTCTCAAAATATCGGCAATCTGCGGCACTGTTGCATCTCCGACAAATCATAGTCCCTTTCCGCGTGTTTTTCGTGTTTTTTTGGGACGATCAGTCTCTCCTCATTCGAACATGGCAAATTTGCCACTCATCATTAGGAACTGTTTTGTATTTTCTACTCACAAACACTGACAGACAATCAAGTAATAATTATTAAATTTTACAATTTGACATTCACGTTATCGTTGTTATGATGAGTGTATCAACAGCCAGTTTTGTCACCCTGCAGAGGTTTATTCAGTAGCAGCAGAAGTTTTGTCCCCCCACCATTAATTTGCCATTGCAAAACTGTTGACATTGGTTGTAATGGTAACACGTGGTACTAAATACAGCGTCGCTATTGGTTTAAAACGTCAAAAAAAAATAGTCAGGAAAAAAACCATTTGGGCTCTGGAAAGTGGCGAATTCTGGATGTTTTCCAAAGTTTCAAACTCAAATATCTCCTAAACGAAGCCTTCAATCAAAATTTTGCAAGGGTGACTTTTTCTTTTAAATTGAACGTAGGACTCAAAATTATGAACAGTTTCCAAAAATAACTATGGGTGAGAAATAGGGGGGTAAAAGTAGGGACACCCCCTAATGTCTACGCCCCTGAAACTTTTTTATGGAACATGTTATGATTGTTCGACAGGGGATAATTTCAGTGAACTTTGGTTCTATTTTTATTCAAATTGGTTAAACGGTTCAAAAGTTATGCGGAAAAAACGATCATTTATTTCCAACTTTGAAGGGCTGTATCTCTGTTATTAGGCATTTCTCAAATGTTTTCTGAGAAAATTCCCCTTCATTTTTCATTCTCTATCGATCCTTAAATTGAATGACATAAAAGTCGGACCACCCTGTATTGATGGTGATGGGGCTCCTTCCTGTTGATTTTTCAGCAACGGCGGGCAATCCCAGTCGTCAGAACAGCGGTTTGGCGGGGTTATTTTTCAGGCTAAATTTCCAATACCTGGTGCGCTGAGTTCCTAGGAGTTTTTGATTTCTTTTAACAGCGCTGTCAAAAAAACACTATGGGGGGAAGGCGCAATCAGCTCAAAAAGTGACACAACTGAATAAACGTCGTGAATGGGATATGAGAACCATTTTACTTTACAAAAATCGTCATTGGTTTTGTTAATTTATGGAGCCTTGGGGGCCCCCAAAATACTCGGGGCCCTGGGCACAGGCCCTTCGGGCCCATGCCTTAAGGCGTCACTGCCTGAGGCCCATTTCATAAAACAATGATAAAACTAAAGAGTGATCGAAAAAATTTTTCCTCAAAGTAGGCCTCAGTCTCCTTGGTAGCCACGTTTTTTGGCCGGATTTTCAGGAATCAGGCGACTTGAGGAGAAATTTATTCGATCATTCGTTACAAGTCCTTTTTGATAAATGTGAAACTTTGACGACCCATTGTTGCAACAATGGGTTACCAAGACTCTACACACTTGTAAATTGTCGATTGTACTTTTATATAACGGGTCCCTAGAAGTTTGTGAAAAATGGCAATGGCAATATTTATTACTATGACAAGCCTTGTTTTTTTTTCATCATTTATGCAACGTCGGTCTGTTTTCGCTGCTAGGGTCAATCACCGACGCCGGTGAATGCTTTCCTCCACTATACTGGAAATTTTGCCAAGCCCCTTTGTGTTCCAACAAAGAAAACAGATATTTAACGACCAGCAACATTGTATGGGGTCGGCGTCATCGTTCACATTTTACGTGCTATGCAGCACACACGTGCCTTTGCATTTAGCAAGCATTCCAACTAAATCAAGGAACTTGTTTTCGGGAGAAAAAATTTACCCGCAGTGATGGGGATCAAATCCACGACCCTTGGCCTGACAGTCGGACATGCTGACCACCATACCATAAGCTCCTCAAGCAAGCCTCGTGAAAATAATTAATTTCAACATGTATTTCGATCGAGATTTCGATTGTATGTGGGTAAATGCATCAGCGTTCGCCGTTTTTAGTAGCTTTGGCCATGAAAGGTTTTTCTATAGCACGATCACAATGCTTTTCCTTCCATGAGGGTTCCGTTAAGTAAAAGATTTGGCCTTCATAAAATTGGGATATTGAAGGCTTGCTCGGAATATTTTGGTCGCGATGGCACCTATGCACAATATAAATAATGCCGAATTTTCTAATTGATTCCTGAACAATCTGTTGACCAACATATTTTTGCGGCAGGTACACCTTCCTAGCTGCCAATTAATTACCCTCCACAGAAACTCTATGCGTATTTTGATCTAGAAAAACACGTAATTATAGACCGTTTTGCGCTGTAGCCTTTGGGGCGTTATTTTTAATTTTTATATGGTCAAAGCATGTAAGTTTTTATTTTTGGTTCGCCCGGACTCGCATAAGGGTGGCATGGCCAACCAGATCGGTCAGATTGCAGGCGTAGTTGAGCCCTATTTGGCACGTGACCTCGTCTACTCCACAAGATAAGCTGACCACATGCACGCACCCCTTGGATATTGTAAACAATCAGTGCATTTTGCGCCCCGCCGCTGGCACAAAAAATACAAGTAATGCACAGGTGCTGAATACAAATTAAGAACAAGAGGAGGGCAATAAAATCCAAATGATTTACCTACTTAGCATGTATACCCTCTTGTTATTGCATTAGCGGCGTGACGTTTTATATGCCTCGGATAATGAATATGCACGAGCAGGACACCCTTCGTTACCGCTTCTTAAGAATGGACTGTACCATGAATGCTAACTTCAAAGGATCAATATGGAATGCGGCCACTGTTTGGACATTCACTTTCTTGAAAGTAACAACTTGAGCTGACATTTGCAAACTCCAAGGAGTTCCAAACACTGTCGCGTAGAGAGTAGAGAGACGCTATCTTTCTCGAGCAATAATTTTCAATCACTCACCTTAAAAGTCTTATACGAAGAAACGACGTAGGAAGCACCGTCTTCCAATTCATCCAGTCTATATTTTCTGTCCCCATCCATCGAGAAGATGTATCTGGCACCGCGTGGCAGGTCCATCCGGAGGGACAGCTTGTCCAGCAGTGATTCCAAACTGACGATGTCTCTTCCAGGCTTGAAGCGGAACTCGACCCCAGGGAAGAACGGGTCGCCATTTTTGTAGAAGAGCACCCTCCTGGCCCTCCAATAGGACAAATTGCTATATCTGAAGTGCATCGGTACACGCGGTTTAGTGAAGGATTCAGCCCTGTTTTATGCTTTTGTCTTTGGAAATCACTTCGATTTTTTTTTATTTTAATTTTCATTAAAGATCGACATTTACGTTCGATGATCTGGACCTCAGCACCAAGGACCCCCGAAAAGTAGTTCAACAAAAATGCCGGTCTGTCTGTCAGTCTCCTCACTGCAAATTGTTGCAACAGAGAATGTACCTACCTATAGCCTTATTCTGTCATGTTTTTCAACTAATTCAGGCCCAGTTTGATACAGGAGTGATTGCACTATTTTTGGATGCAATTGACGTGTGAATAAAGGTCCATTCAGATTGGGAAAATGCATTATTTTGCTTTGCATGAATTAGCACAAAATTGGTGCAACTGAATGCAAAAGTTAACGCTTTCAATAAAGCAAAGTTATTAATAATAAATGAGGAATCCTACACGCCAGACCGACCGATCACCACCATCGAAACCCAACAGACACGTCGTTTCGACCTATTTCCTATTTGAGTCTCATCAGTGTTGGGGCATACAAGGTATGGATGCTCGTAACGCTTGAAGAAAATTATCCTAGACACAGATGGGCCCGGCGCAGCCGACAGCGAAAGCTGTAGACGGCACTTTTCCCATTTCAATACCACCTTTGACAAGGATAATTCTTGTAATTCTATAATGTATTCTATATTCTTGTAATTCTATAATGATGCACGTTATAACATTTTAAATTAACAATTATTATTATTCTTGAACTAAATGAAGGAAATGTTTTATGAAATTGATGTGTCCCACAAATGAACGGACAAACACTAAGTTTCGGATTCCAGCAAAAAAATAGTAGGTACATACCTATACTTACTAAAATAATTTTTCAACAAAAATTTCTGTAGTGTTTACTGTTGTAGCGCCAACTCCCGTAAGCAGGTACCTACGTCATGGATGGAAAATATTGCGTGTATGGTAATGTCGATATCTTGAAGGTTTAGCTTAGTTGAAGGAAATTCCAGTTCTCCTATATTTTCACAATAACTGTTAAAGCACAAATTGCGCCATCTGTGAAGAAAATTGTATATTATGCGAGAGCTATCATATTGCTACGAGCGGCGATTCTGGATAACACGCGATCTTTCTAGACTCTTCCCATTAGGTCGCAGTGTACAAGTGCAGAGCTCTGGACATTTCCGGAATAAACGCAATGGCTTGCGATTGAAATTACATGAGAGACTTGAACGGTCGATCAGAAAACAACAGCCGAATTGGCGGAGGTGCCACATACTAGAACACACTGGAAGCACGAGAAAAGTGTGTGATTTTTCGGGAGTCGCCTAGAAATCGTATGCCGGCTCACTGTGGAATTTTCTGGAGGACAATGGAAAGTTCGGGAACACTAATCGGAGGCATATACCTACAGGGCGATTCAAAAGTGTCGGACCATCTTGAAGGTGCGTAATATGAAGTTGTAATAGAGTGCTGGGAAGTTGCCGAAACTATTTTTTGTCTTTTAGTTTTGAAGTTATGGAGGAACAAAAGTTGGTCCTTTGATCGCTTCTATTTTCGTTGTTTCAAAAGATTCTGGTAAACTGTTTAGTTTATGGAAAAACAATGAGTACAAAAAATCAGCCTTTGAATGAATCTATAATGAATTTCTGTTTGGTATACAGGGTGAGTCATGAATCCTGAAAATTATTTTTTTCTAAAAGTGCCTGCAAACAATCACAGTGATTCTATAACCTACGTAAAGCACAATAAAACACAATTCTTTCCAATAGAATTTTTCTGCTTCTGTTTTTTTAGGAAAACTAAGTTTTTGTAGTTTATGACTCACTCTGTATCGAAAACAGGAGTGGTTGATTTTTTGTACTCATTATTTCTTCATCAACAGTTCACTAAAATCTTTTGAAACAACGAAAATAGAAGCAATCGAAGGACCAACTTTTGTCCCTCCATAACTTCAAAATTAAAAGACATAGAATTTTTGTAACAACTTTTCCGCACTCTACTACATCTCCATATTACGCACCTTCAAGGTGGTCTGACACATTTGAATCACTCTGTATAAAGCACCGATCGTCGCCCTACGAGCAGTATTGAATGAAAAGTGGTAGCGAGCGGATAGAAGCGAAGTACCTGCGATATTCCCAAGTGTAAATAATTGTTGGCGTGTATTTATTGTGAATAGTACGCAAGACATACTTATTACTTAATATGTTCCATGCAGGTTCTACTTTTTTTGTTGAAATCTCAAACTCGTGAGAGTCAGTTAGGACCATTCTGTATGGATATGGACTTGAGTTAGCATTGATATTGTGACACTAAATTGTCATTCTAATATTAAAGCACACTGAAAAATCACAATTTGGTGTCACAATATCAATGTTGACTCAAGTCAAAATCTGTACAGAATAGCCCTGAATGAGAAGCATCTAAATCAGTTTTCAAACTATTTTTCTGAATTCCTATTGGTTATAAGTCGTTTGGGACTTCTTGATGGAACAAACCTATTGCCTATGTCATAACTTAACATTGTTAAAGGTCCAAAAATGACGTGCATCGTGATGCTGCTTTTCCCCATTTCTTCTTCAAAATAAGAATGTAGGTGAAGCGTACCTACTACCTACATATTAAGATACTTTGAGCGAATAGCAACAGCTTTTAGATAGATACGTAAAGCAGGATAGTTTTGGATTCCTTTGGGCGATTTTTTCAAACTATCGAATTCAGGTTTTCAGGAACATAGCAAAAAACAAATTTTCTACATGGTGTCAAATAGAACGCTACAAAATATCTGTAACACCAAAAATATGAAGAATGACGTCTTACCTCGAACGGTTTCCGATTTATTGCCCTAGGTATTTTGATTCAAAAAAGGTAGGTACGCCATTTTTTAATACCGCGGATTGAGTAGAAATGTACCTGTTTGTGTTGAATGCAAAAATGAAATTTCACAGGAGAGCAGTTTGAAGATTTTAAATTCAGTTATTTGATAACTTGTCTCTCCAGCTTCTTCGCGACTTGAACATTTAGTAAGTATAACAATATATATCAAATTTGCCTCAATCAATGGCCAATTCAAATCCAAACTCTCAGAATGTCCAATTGAAAATAAATCTTAAAAATAAAAATAACGAGGAATAAATCGAAATCGTTTCAAGGCAAGACGTGATTCTTAATATTTTAGGTGTTGGTATCCACAATAAAAATCTTGACGAAATAAGGGATGGCTGAACAACCTGAAAAGCAGTTTTGCGGTGTTTCATTTAACACCCTGTAGAAACTTTGTTTGACTTTTCTCATTCATATTTCGTGAAGCCTAGATCGGATAACCAATAAAACGGGCTAGCGACCGGTCTAAGCAGGTCACTATAATTATTGTGCATTTATGCAGACTCTGGTTAAGACAGTATCAACCCCCTTAGCCCTCAACCCAAAAACTCTATCTTCGTAAGTCTTTTTAGTGCTGCAATTTTGATAATATTATGAGAAATTAATGTAAAAAAAAACGAAAACATCTACGAGTACACTCTCTAGGTACCTATGGGCTTAATGCAAGACGCAATCCTTTTCCACTTCAAGACGTATAACGTGAATAAAGATCACGTGACTCCGCGAATCACGTGGAGAACCCTCCACGTGTTTAACACGAAAAACTCCAATTCATAACCCATTCAGAACACCAAAGTGATTTCCATCGACAAAAGCTACAGCGATTAACATGTCGTGTGTAAGTTGCCCACCTGCTTGTGGCGCCGTCCACGCGGCTCTTGGGTCTTGCCGCCGGCGGCGGCGGCATCATCGAGGAGGCGTCGCTGGCGTTGTCGCCCATGGCCGCCGGGCTGGCAGGCCGCGAGGGCCTCCAATAGCCGCCGTTGACGATGGTGGCGGCGTTGGCAGGCGGGGGTGGAGGTTCGGCCTCCTCTTCGTCGGCGTCCTCTTCGTCTTCGTCGTCGTCGTCGATGTCCGAGTCGCGGTGCTGGTGCTGGCGACGTCGATGGTGCGCTGCGCCGTGCTTGCTGTTGAGTGTTGCGCCGCTCCCGCCCAGAGCCAGCGGACCACTGAGAGAGTTCGACGTCTTATCGTGGCGCGGCGTTGCTGGGGCGGCGTCTTCGTGGACGCCGTTGCCGCCGCCGCCACCGGCGCCGTTCTGGGTGGCGCCATCTGGTGAGTTGTCGCCTTCTTCATCGCCGCCGGCGTCTTCGTACTGCTGCATGCGGCTACCGGCGCGGGACGGAGCCACCGACTGCAAAACGACCAACCTTTCTGCAGGGACGGTAAGAATCAAAGCAAGACATCCTACCTATTTACTTAAAGGACAAGTCCTCTTTTTTCAATTAGTTTTTACGTTTTAAGTCGCTAGCATTTGTGGAGGACTTGCTTTTCACAGTAGATATACCTACGAAGTAAGTATACCTAGGTCAAGAGTGGCGGAGTTTAAAATCGCACCACCTCTACAAAAGCAAGAAGCTGGTTTTTATTGCCATTGCATTGTCGAACAACGCAAATTGTCCTGCTTGAATTAGGAGAGTAGTGGAAGTGGTGTGATTTTAAATTATAAATCCGCCACTGGGGTACCGTATAGAATTCAGTTTTTTCGGTTTGATGGGAAAACTCACAATAGTAATGTTGTAGATTCTCTGCCCTTGATTTCTTTGTATAAAAACTGTTCTTTTGGGTTTTTGAGCAGGAGGGCAAAAACAGTGTAATTATATATTTTCCGCAACGTTCCGCTGATTAACATCAGCTTCGACAGGCGAATAATACGTATAAAAATTAAAAAATGTGTGAAATGTCTAAAATTTGTGAGTTGCGTAAAATATAAAATTACACTGTTTTTACCCTCCTGCTCAAAAACCCAAAAGAACAATTTTTATACCCACAATAGTGCAGTAAATATAGTCAAAATATCGTCTAAACTTAGAATTATTCATCAATTCATGAAATTCAAAAGTCAGAAAGTCTTCGGAAATCCCCATTGAGGATTTTTTTGCGGTTCTCTCGAAATAAGTATGCTCGCTGCAACCAGGCCGAAAATTGATTCCTTGTATTTGTCACATCAGAGCTAGAGAAACACAAGAAGAGTTTTTGAAAAGTGGAACTCAGGAACGATTGGACAAAATCAGCTTGAGTTCAACATGGGCTAATTTGTCCAAATTATCTGTCTACCTGCCAAACTTCGAGAGAATCCATCAACCAGTGGCGTAGGAGTTATGGTGGGTTATTCGCGATTTCAACTACCGATGGGGGCGCTGTAAACAAGATGGAGGATTGTAAGTTTTTCTGTCACCTGTCATCGTGCGTTGTATAACGGTTGTATTTGTGGTATTTGGGTTACTCATTTATTGATCGAGATCGCTATTTAACAAAAGTTTATTTTCTTGAATAACTCGATCACCTATACGAGTATTTTGGCGAATCGTGCGATTATCAATGGCTATCTGACAGAAGCGACAGAACAGAAATGACGTAAAAACTCACAAACTAGGTTCGCCATTTCAGCCGCCAGAGGTCGTCTAGATTTTTGAAATCGCGAATTATGTTAATCGTTGGAAAGCATCCAAAGAATGGCTGATTTAAAGTTGATTTTGAATTTTATTTTTATTTTGTCGAGACTTTGAGTACCTACTTGAGTATAGTTTTTTTGCTACGAATTACGAAACACATACACCCACTTCACGTCCAAACAAGATGAATTTCTCCACTAAGCTTGAATGAGTTCACCAAGGATAGTTTGACAGTTATAGCTCACATCTTCGATGGGTAGGTACCACAAGTCGTTGATTTTTACAGTCAAAAAGATATTACAAGGAATATGGGAGCATTGGAAGCGCTAGCACCACAGAAAAGTTGCGGCAGCGGCAGTAACTCTCCACAATCCCGCGGGAATAAACAAAATCTGACAGCTGTCACAGTAGACTTCATTTTTGCAATAATCATCAAAATATCACTCGTGCTCTGTGTGTCCTACACCTTGATAGCTGAAGGTCATGCACGCTCCCCATTGCCTTGAAGCGTCTTGAAATAACATCAACCATTTTGAACATTTCTTGCGCAGTGGATTCATTTAAATCAATGTAAACCCATCAGACCCATCAGTCCTACGGACTCGTGGTATTGTCGCAGAGCAACACAGTTTCGTTTCTCAATAAATCGACAGAATTGTCGCAATAATTCTGACACTCAGGATATTACTACCTGACCTAGTGCTGACCATCAGTGCTGGGCCTTATCTAGATGAAACTATCTAGATAATTTATCTAGATAAAAATTTGTTTATCTATTATCTGTATCTACATAATTTTTAATTAATTATCTGTTATCTGTATCTAGATAAATTATTTCACAGATAACAGATACATTTTGTAGATAATAAGTAGATAAAAAATGTTTACTTATTTCTAACCGAATTCTTTGTGATTCTGACTTACATCGCACTTCGCTATGACAAAAAAAACGCAGTGAAAGAGGTAGATCCCATTCACTCTTTATTTTCAGTGGAATGACTTTTTGGAGCATACAAAAAGTAACAAGCTCGGGAGCTAGCCTTCCGTGGAAAGGTAAAACCTACTATGTGCATTTGGGCAAATTGTGCAGGACATCGAAAAGAAGTTCACAGTCTTGGCATAACGATGATTATGGCAGAATAGGGCATCAGATATTTACGAAAGCGTAGAGGAGCCATTATATTTTGTTTCACTTTTAAATTGTGGAATACTAGCAATTTGGACTGTTGTAACTCGCAACTCGCAATTGACAGTTGTGACTCGCAATATTGAAAGTTGCAACTCGCAATTTTGACAGTTACAACTTGCAATTCACAAGTAGGTACTTGAATACACCTCGGTACTCGGTAAGTAAACTTCCGTGGCAAGCAGGTCTAAGTATCTAGGTAAGTAATAATCAGGCTTGCCACGGAAGTTCACTCACCGAGTACCGAGGTGTATTTGTTGGGTACCTACTTGTGATTGCCGGTTGCAACAGTCAAAATTGCGAGTTGCAACAGTCAAAATCTCGAGTTGCAACTGTCAATATTGCGAGTTTCATACGTCAAAATTGCAAAATGCATCTTTTAAATTTGAAACTACTGTATCGTCTTCGGCCCCCGTTGAACGAATTTTCAGCAGTTTCAGCAGTATTTCAGTGATGATGATCTCAACTCCCAGTCGAAACTGTCTAAGTGATAAGATGTTTGAAATTCAACTTTGCGAGACTGTATCAAGAATAAATAAAACTTTCACCATACAAAGTGTCTCAGAAAGCCTCTGTATTATAATATGTATTATTTATCGACTATAATAGTAAAGTGAATATTATGTACCTTCTTTGAACTGGAACAGTGAGATGAATCTCATTCATCGATGTTGTTGAGGAATGAAAATTTATCTGGAATTTATCTACAGATAATCTGATTTTTTTTTTAATCTATTGTCTAGATAAAAGTTATATTTTTTATCTATTATCTGTATCTAGATAATTTTATTTTAGTTATCTATTATCATTATCTAGCACTGCTGACTATGCACTTATGTATTGAGCTTTTCTTTTAAACCGACGGTTCATTATGCTCTTGAAAAAGTTTCCATCAGGACGTTCCAGTTTCAGGTAAGTACACGGATTTTTTCAACAAAATAAATTATTTCACGAAAAAATGCCACGTGAGAGCTTTTGAATTCACTGACTGCATAAATTATTATTAGACTGCATAACGTGCTAGATATCGATCACAAATCTGGAAAGCACCCGCTACACTGTTGCCCAATTATTTGGGACAAAATCTACATAAAGAAATTATAAATGGATTTATGTACATTTATTTTCCTAGAACCTGAAGTGATTCAGTGATTTAATTTGTCTGGATAACACAGCTCATGTAGATCATGATCACAAACTTTCAAGGAAATGGACTTGCGAAATTCAGTTTAGACATTGATATCATTATACTAGTTTCTGATACATTCATCGTCATATTACAAATTACATTGGTCAAAAGTGGTTTTTGAATGAAATGAGAAAACTGCCGCTGCACATTCAAGCTCAGACGCTGTCAGGAGTGTCAGGACAACCTTTGACCAAGATAGTTATTGATCTCCCTGTACAAAGCTATATACTTCTCTTCTAGGGAAATGAGAAATATACCATTAACTACCTGAATATACTTCTTTAGCCTTTTTTCAATTAGGTATTTAAGTGAAATTGTTGTGCCATTTTTTTAATAGGTAGGTTAGGTATATAGGTACCTATTGCAGGTAATTAGGCATACCGACTGCAATAATCTTTACTGCTTTGAATGCTTTGATTTACATTAATAGTGTCCTACTTGTATAAAGATGTTATCGCAACCACCCCTCGCATACCTATAGTATTTATTTTACGGACACGGTATATACCTACTTACTAAAACTCTTGGTGTTCTATTTGATTATTGGATTGATAATTCCAATGACTGTATTCACACAGATTTTTCATAAACATAATCCTACCTTTCCTCCTAATATCCTATCCTATAACCTAACAAGTATGGGTACCTATGTCAAGTAGGGTGCCTTTACTTTTTATTATAATTTCACCCCATTTCATCGAAAGTATATACTTTACCTACCCAAGTAGGTACTGATTCATGGAATATTTTGAACGTCACGACATGAACTCTTAAACACGTTTTATGCACCATTATGCACTAATAATAAGTATGCATGATTATTTATGCCTAGGACTGTGTAATATAAAAATAACCTTTAGTACCTAGTACATAATTTGCAATGTCGCCTATCTAATTTTCGTTATGGATGTTGTTTTTTTTTCTAATATTTTTTTGTATGACTACCTACTGAGCATTGATCCATCATACGATCAACAAAATTTTCATCGAGAACTGCCTTTGGTAAGTTGGTAACACTGCGATGATTGCGATGTTCATCCTGGCAACTTTAACTCTCCCAGTAGTCTTCATTCACTCACGGAATGAATTACTATTTCACATGTTCTGTGACAGGCTGTTCTTTTTTTTTTATAAAAGCGTCATTTTTATCTATGAGTAGCTATTCGATGGTAAACGTCAGGATGGTGTGACCATTAGGTATTGTCTTCTGGTCCAGAGGATTTTCGTATGTATGGGACGCCACATGTGGTAGACACACTGGCGCTTTTCAGCCTCCCATCAAGTTTTAAAGATTCTGACGGAGGAGAGGAGTTGGGCTTCCAAACGGAAACGTCCAAAATATTCAGATATCAAACAATCTTATCATTTTGTGGCATTCCCTGTGGAGACTATGGGAGCGTGGAGCAAGGAGGCAGTAAATCCCGTCAATGGACCTTTTCAATAAAGACGGTCTCTATCGCCCGGTTTACGTCACAGCCCCACATAGCCGCAGTGTGGTGCCACGCACTTCATAACGAACGGAGTTTCCCTTGGAGATATTAGGTGCAGTTATAGCCAGACACCACCAACTGCGCGGTACGAACGCGCACGCAACTGTCTCTCTTTTCTGAAAAGGTCCGTTCTATTGGGTCAATGCTCAATTGCTCAATCTAAAATCAGATGATAGGCGCTCCAAGTATTTTCTTACCCAAATAATCAGCCTTGCTGTACAAAAGGGAACGCTGCCAGCATTCTGGGAGTTCTTCCGAATTCGGTCTTTCTTGAAGAGGATTTTCATTTAAGTTGATTTTTTCAACTTGTTAATAACACACACTTGTAGGTACATTTACCTTTGCAAATCTTTCACGTTTATATAAGTACTTGGATTACTTTTAGATAATTCAAGTAACTGGCAAAATAAAATCTATAGGTAGGTAGGTAGGTAGGTAGGTAGGTACCTTTATATTTTTTTATACTGTAGGTACTTACTTTTATTACAATAATGCATCATAATTCGCAGACACGGTGTCCACTGTCCAAAGCAGTTTGCCGAAATGCTTCAAAAATACCATCAGAAAGTCCTTTTATTACCTAAGGAGATATGGAAGGTCAAGTTAGGAGACTTAAACCTCGCTATATTTGTATTGTTATTTGAAACTGTTTTTGTTGACTGTTTGAATCAGACTGAAAGAAAATTTTCTTGAACCTTTGAATGGTTTTCAAGCTTTAGTTAGGTAAAAAAAAGTACTGCACGGGCATGGGCATGTCATTGATCCAACAATCCAATTGTCTCAAAAAAATACCTTCAGAAGAATTTCTATGCGAACAAATCGTGTTATTTTCTGCTCTGATTCCTACCAAAATCATGTTTCCAGAAAATTCTCCTGAAATTAGCCTCAGTTTGGTAGAACATCAAAATTACAATTGTGACTTTGTTTGACCATCTGGAATAGCGTTTAAGTGATTTGAATCAAATTTTCAAAAATATTCATGAAAAATCTCTGTTAAGATAATAATCACTGAAAGGTTCGATTACAGAATCTTTTACTTATACAATACGACACTTTATTTTTAAAATAATAAAAAGCGCAACACTTTTTTAATCTTTGTAACTTCCTCACCTCATTTAAAGGGTCAAGGGGAAGAAGGTGGTAAGTATGATTTGTTAAATTCTTCGTCAGAACAACGATTATTCCACAAAATGGCATATAAAAAATTCATTCAATGCTTCTTTCATATCTTTGCATTCTTTGTATACAGAAGTAGGTACAGTGATACTTTTGACTTGGTGCCACAGTGACAAATTAGCCAAAATTCATCAAACCGTGTCAAAAGCTGCACGCGTTTTTTATAGGCAATGACCGTACATACCTACATTTAAAAGCACACTACATTCTGATGGCTAAATGTAGTTCACGTATGCCATTTCGGACCACAAACATTACCCTGCCGAAAACTGGACATTAATTATTCACTTAAAACTGGACAAACCTTTTTCTTCAGATGGACCCCTTCATTATAGGCTTCTACGCATCATGCTATCCACAAAAAGTCGATTTAGAGTTGCCATTGGAAAAAACTATTATCAATTCGACGCGATTGATATTTGCTTTCAGTTCCACAGAAAAAAACTCAAAATGGGATATACAGGTGTCACACGAAGTAACCGACATAGTTCAAGGGTAGATGTACTTTCTTGGGGCCAATCAAAATCTGCCTTCGAAATTTTCCTGGCGTTCCCTCTTTCTGATATACAGGGTGATTATGTGTTCAACCGAAAAGTTTGATTGGCCATATCTCAGGAATACATCAATAGAATCTATTGAAATTTTGCAGGTATATTCTAGAACTAAAAGCCTTTGTAGCGCCTTATTCACTTATAAAATGAATACAGGACCGTACCCAAAATTTTGTTTTTCGAGTTTCTGTTGAAAAAGTCATCCTGGTATAGATTTTTTTTCAAAATCTGATGTCATGTTCGGAAACTACCATAAAAATGCTACGAAATGCGATTCCTAAATTGTTTGGCACTAATTTGGCTGATTCGGAAAAAAATTATTAAGAAACGAACGATTATGGAACATGCACGATGTACCTCGCGATGTACCTACACCTGCCTAGGGGAAGTGTCGATATGATGGCCCCCCAGATATCATGGCCCCCTTCCGATATTGGCGGTATTTATTTGAATTGAGCTATCAATTTGACACTTTTCCGCGATGCAGAAAACCGCCATAGTTCTGCTTTGGCAACGCCATATGTCAATGGAGTGCATTGAGTCGTTGGAGGTTGACGTTAAAATTATTTGTATGTGCATAAGTTTTTTCTAGTCTACTAATGGAACGTGTTTGTGACCGCATGCATAATTGTTTGGAAATTGTGGTAGGCACATATGAAAGAATGAACATTGACCTATCTAAATATGTTTCCCCTATTGGATGCCATCAAACCTCAACAGGGGGTGCTATCATATCAATTAGTTTGATATGATGGCAGTGATTGCATACCTTCATCATAAATTTGAAATTGATGAATTTTTTTTTTCTTTATACTGATGATGTATTTTAAACACACATACAGGGTGTCCGTTTTTCGAGGCTAAGCATGGGTATCTCGCTTATCTTGAGAGATACAAAGTCGGTTGAATTAGGAAAAAGTTGCGCATTTTCATGACGATCAATGATCCAAAAAGAAATTTGACGTATCGATTTTAGTTTTTGAGATATCGTGAGAAGACAGGAATTTGAATTTTTGTTTTTATTTTTTATTCAAAAAACGGTTGAAGGTGGCCTTTTCTAATCTAGACATTGTCAGAGCACTTTTTCAAAGGGAGTTCAAAGCTGTCAAAATCTTTATTCTAGCTTTCAAAACAACCGAGATACGACATTCAACTTTTTGCTCTAATGGGCGCCATATTGGATTTTGATATTTTTGAATACGGTATTCTTTTCTGTTCACAACGATGTGCCACATGTCACTGTTGAATAAATGTTTAACATCTACTTTTTTTTATTGTCGGTGCTGATTTTGTTTCCAAAGCACTCTTTGAAAAATGAAAAAATAATTTTTTGCTCAAAAGCATGAATTGAACAGTGGCTTGTGATACATCGTTGTAAATGTCAAAATCCAATATGGCGCCCATAAGAGAAAAAAAAGTTGAATGTCATATCTCGGTTGTTTTGAAAGCTAGAATGAAGATTTTGGCAACAATGAATTCCCCTTGAAAAAGGGCCTGCACAATGTCTTGATTAGAAAAGGCTACCTTGAACCGTTTTTCAAATAAAAAATAAAAACAAAAATTCTGACAAGTCAAATATCTTTTTGGATCATTGATCGTCATGAAAATTCGCAGCTTTTTTCTAATTCAACCGACTCTGTATCTCTAAAGATAAGCGAGATACCCATGCTTAGCCTCGAAAAACGGACACCCTGTATATATCTTGATTATAATATTCTTGATATATATCTTCAATTGTACGCAAATTAAACCAATTTAGGGCACTAAAACTGAATCATTAGAAAAATGATGCCATCATCGCCACACTTCCCCTACGTACTTTCAAATTATTAATATTACGAATAAGTAACCGATTTTACAATAAGACTATTTGCGATTGCATACTCGTAAACCCAGCTTTGGTGTATTTGGATTTTTCAAAAATATAAGGATTAGGTGTACAATAAGAATTAAACTTCAATTAGATCAG
This sequence comes from Anaspis maculata, assembly GCA_949128115.1. Classification (NCBI taxonomy): domain Eukaryota; kingdom Metazoa; phylum Arthropoda; class Insecta; order Coleoptera; family Scraptiidae; genus Anaspis; species Anaspis maculata. The sequence goes on along the minus strand of OX421961.1, from coordinate 54,844,492 downwards.
TAGGTACCCAGTAATTTAAAAAGCTCACCATGTTATTTTGCTTCAGGTGCTCGTACTGCACTAAATCAGTGTCACTCCCTTGGTCACTTGAAAACCGCCAAGGGTCACTAACCCGCTATAAAAGGGTCAGTCGTGCTCCGCCACCTGCGATGCCCTTCGCCCGGCTTTGCCGGTGCTTCTGAGGCTTATCGTGTTTCGCGTGTATTTCTCGCAACCCGAAGGACACCTGATCTGTCACACTTGATTCAGTGCGAAAACGTGTGCCGGCTGTTTATGTGTGTAAGTGCGTCAAATAGCGACGCCGCCCCCTGAAGAAAGGAAAAATGAATCAGTGTGGCCACCACCATAACGTCAAAGTAGAACTAATCTCCCATATACCTAAACTTGTTGCTCGTAAGTTTTGTTATCGACTCCAGGGTTTGGTTAGACCGGCGTTGTGGCTCCCGGATTGGCGGCGGCGGCGGTGTCATTGACCAATGGCGTGGAGCATGTGCCCGGAGCTATGTTGGCCTCTTTCCCGGACCCCCGGCTTGCCACCCCCAGGTCCCTATTGGTAGTTTCCGGAATAGCTGCCCGCAATGTATTTCAGATCGTTATCGCGCATGCGGTGACTCAGACGTTCCGCAATTCATTGCTCATCAGGATGTGGAGGATACGTGCTAGCCTTTTGGATAAGGATAGCAAAAACTGTCCGGAATAATTTGGAAAAATCAACAACACCTCGCACAAGGCCACGAAGTGCGCGGCCTCTAATCGGGCGCATTCACCACCATTCGCGTGATCCCTTTCCAGCTCCCCGGGAGTTGTGATTATACGGTGTTTGCTAATCGTCGAATCCAAGCAAAGGGTTGTTTTCTTTTCACTTTTCATGGAATAAAGAAAATGTGTCAGCTCAACTTGCCTGTAAAATCTATACCTATTCAGCCGAGTATTCAGCATTTCAAAGAGCCCCATTTAGGCTCATTACTTTCATTTAACTGCCCAACATACGCAACAATGGCTTACAAAGTTAGATAGGTATGGATATATACCTACCTTGTTGCATTCTTTTTCACATTATTTTATCACTTTTCTATTCTACAGGGTGTCGCAAAAGTGAGTATCGCATTATCGCATTCCGACAATGGTGCCCACTTATGCTTCGGTTAGTATGTAGGTAGGTAGATACCTATATGGAAATTATGGAATCCTCTATGATAACAGAAACTCTTCGACTTTTATTTTCGAAGTTATGAAGGTGGTCCTTCGACTGTTCCAAAATTATGTGCATCTAGGCGGCCGCAAGATTTGACATTCGAGTTGGAAATATGGCTTTGATAAGCCAAATCGAGCTCAACATTAAAAGATCACAACCAAACGTTCCAATCCCAAAAATCAATTGGAGGATATGTGGTTCCAGCAGGACTCCCTATACTTAACGTAAAACAGATAAATTCGTACGTTTAGTTCACTACAAAGTACAATCATATTCCTTCTCCAATTTTGAAGTAAATGCTTAAATAATAGAGCGGATGAGGAGCACCTAGCGTGTATAGTAGGTTCACTTGTACCGTGATTCTAGTCGGCTGTGAGATTTTGTTTCTAAGTTTCCAAATGTGAAATATAGAAAATCCCCAAAACTTCGCAGTTGGCTGCTCTGGCCGGACCAGTTTTGAAACACATTTTTTGCGTATTTCCTTCACAGATAGCCGGAACATTTTTATTTTGCGGGACGTGATGTCTGACGCTTTTTTCCATTTTATTGGAAGTAACAATTTTTCGACCGGTTTTTAATTTTCGCCAATGAACAAATAAATCAAGAGAGCCTTGACATTTGACAGTTGTGAAAAATATTCCTAACCTCTTGAAGCCGGTTCAACTTTCGGTGCTTCAAATTAAAGAGTATACAATGTCCTTCGTCCAAAAAAGGGGCCCCATGCAATCATCAACCCTTTCGACTCTTCCAGTCAAAAATACAAGCCAAACCCTGAAGAATTATGGGCGATACAAGAATCGCCCTGCAGTCTGTCATTGGCAAAAGAGTTTATGTGTAAAAAGTAAATTAAACCAAATTTCAAAAAACTCAGCCGCTCAAAGTTGCGTATTGAACCGAAATTTATGTTAATACCTTCAATTTGCAATTTTCTTTCGTTTTGGGGCTTCCGGGACGAGTTTTTGTCGACTGAATGGGCTGCCGTCAAGATGACTTAGATTTGCGGCCGCCCGTGCTCTTTTGGTGTCTAAATGACGGTAACACAGCTCTGCGTCCCCCTAGTCCCACTTCCACATATGACCAGGTCAGTTTTCCAAGATTTTAATATCAATTTGATAACAAATATAACTTCACTTCCAGAGAAGTCAGTTTCACACCAGGTGAAAAGGCGGCAAGCCTACAATGCTAAAGTAGAAAATATGCCCAGCCAACTAGAGTCACAGTACAAGGATATAGTACATCGCTTTAGTTGGGTCCAGACTGAACTGCAGCAACGCTTAGCGCTGCCAGAAGTTGAATGGGAGATCGCGGGTGTGTAGTATCAGTGTACAAGCTGCTGGCGGGTCTCATCTGATTCGAGGTCGGCTGAGACTCCTCGGTGGTCCTAGGCAAACCGCCGAGTATAGCCTGCAACCGCCATCGGCAGTAAGTAACCTTTGTGTAGAACTGTAGAGGAAAACCGGCAGCGTAGTACAGGAAGGCTGACGAGGTCAGGAGCGTACCGACGCAGGGCGTGGATGTAAAGGACATCCACACCTGCGGTTCAGGGGTTAGAGATGGAGTCAACTGTGCGCTTTTAGGTCCCAGTTCGTGGCCCCAGTGCTTGGATGGATCGACCAAATATCCGGCACCACATTGTGGCTCGGTAAGTCCGGCTGGTCTGGGGAGGGGTATACAATGGGCCCAACGGTGAAGCCTATACATGCCAGGTGGAACTATAGGTTCCATCAACTCCCCCCCCCCAATAAGTCCAGAACTGACTAATAGAGTAAATACTCCACATTTTAGCCTCGCTACAAGCCAATACAACTTTATATTAGTTCTTTTCATAATTTTGCATTATGACGAAGTTAGTAGTGCAGGGGAAATCAAAAAATTAATTTAAACAACGAACAATACTTGATGCTCGCGAATATTGGCAATTATTTCGGCCAAGTACTAGGAAAATCGTTGTTATTATTAGTACCTATTAGGGAAAAGGAAATAACTTTCAAACTCCAGGTTTGATAGTGCAGATAGTTATGGCATGTAAAAAGGCTATGACACCTTTTATAGTGAGGCATGTTGTTGATATTTGGCTAGTTTCGCCGCTTTAATACCTAATGAATGTTCTTCGTGATAAGCCCAAGGACCAGAGACTACGAGTCTGATCGCTTTTGTTCAAAATTTTGAAATTGAAGTCGAAAATCTCGAAGTTGAAAGGTTGAAATAATGAGACCCGTTTCTTTAACGTGTTCGTAATGGGTTTTCCATAGTGAAAAGTTTAGATTATGTGAAGTCAGTCAGAGAATTAAATACTGGCATGTGCGTGTAAAAAGTTAAGGACAGTTTCCTTTATTTGAACTTTTTAATGTTCAGGAAGCGTAACGTAGGTACACCCTAAAATGAATTCAACACATAAGTAAAAGTAAGTAGGTACCTCGGTAGGTACGAAGATAGTAGTAGGTACTAGTACTATATTGTTGTAGTTCACTGCAACATTGTTGCCTGGTGAAGATCCAATCCAGTGTTGCGAAGAGCGCTTCTTATTGCGAACACTTAAATCACTGTGTAGCATTATACAGGGTGTCTTAAAATAATCGCATTCCGAGTCCAAAGCAATATATGGAATCCACTTAAGATAGGGAGAAACATTTAAAAAATACCGACTTTTTTGAAGATATGAAGGGGTCAAAGGGTGAGACTTCACTCCTCTCTATACTTCCGTTATTCAAGGTAATTTTGGTGAACTGTTTGTGGTCGACTAACCAGAAAAAAATCAAATCATCAACCACTAGATACTAGATATTCACTTAACTTTTGTATAATATGCAGTCTGATTATTAAATCTGAATAATTTATGTTCTTTCGAAAACGTCACTAACAATTTATCTTTGGAAAGGCAGAGTCATACATTGTTCTAGATTATTCTAGGGACCAATGGAATATCTTACATACATCGCAGTGGAGAAAACTCAGTGGATCAGTGGTGAAAAACAGTGGATTTTTGTGATGTATGAATCACCCTGTATCTTGAACAAACATTCAGTGCACGCCCACTGGTTGAAAATTTTAAAATGACATGAGAGTTATTGAGCGATACTGCGGGCTCACGGCTAAAAAATAAGGCCTTAATAAACTCACCTTTACTGATTAGTTCTATCACAAACAGTTGCCCAAAATCAATCTGAATAACGAAAATAAATAAAAGGCGGCAAAATCCCATCCGTTGGTCCCCCTATATCTTCAAAAATAAACGTGATTATTTTGATTCAATATGTTTTTGGTTTCTTGAGTGGATTCTATAAATCGCTCTGAACTCGGAATGCGATACTGTTGAGACACCCTGTATGAGTATAGCCGTAAATGTTTGCATTTGATGAAATTGGTGCTCGCGTGACACCCTTACCAATGCCCTTAATGAGCCAGAGGTTACCAGGAAATTTTTTCCAATTGCTGATTTCCATTTTTGAACCATAACGTGTGTTTCGCAAGCAGATAATTATTATGGCGCAAGAAAATTCTGGTGAAATAGTTATTGCTCCACATTTATTTTTAGGCTTTTAGCTTACCCACAGTCATAAGTTAGTACAACCATAAGGGTTCCCAGATTAGGCTCTAGGGGTGGTAGTGTTTTTAGCACATTTTTATAGGAAATCCGCTATTAGCTGCACTTTGAAGTCCATCCGTCTGTCCATTTGTCTTGTAGTTGAACTCCTAAACGAAAAGTCGTGGCGGTATCTTTTTTTTTGTAAATGAGAACTGATTTTCTACGGATGGGAATAGGCACAACATTTTTTGTTAGGCCGCGTGATCGCAAAAAAAGTTCAATCATGTCTGACAAGTGGCTGTTTAACGCTGCGGTGTAAACTTCAACGTCGAGGACTTTTTGGAATCGTTACAGATACGATATGATCAAAAACTTTCCTCTTCTAAGCAGGCTGTGGTCTGGTCATTGGCAGGCAAACGAAGCTGATTTTGGCCAGGCCACAGCCTGCCTAGAGGAGGAAAGTTTTTGATCATACGGTATATGCATACATCCAGCGACTTGAATGTGGAGAAAGAAATTAAGCGACTTTCAGTCAACCATTTTGACGCATTCGATTGGCGTTTGCACCACATCGATCTTTTTTCGATGAGGCATAATTCTCCTAGTTCTATCACTTTGAAACATGTTTAATATGGAGGATGGCAGATGGCAGCATGGCATCAATTGTCGAGAATTAGATGAATCTTGATGTGGTTTACATTGCCTGCAAATTTCATTCCAATCGGATCAATTTAAGAGAAATTCAAAATAACATATCAAAGATGGCGGCAAAGTACCAAAAAAAAGTCAACTTGACATCCTGGACATATATGTACTATTGATCAGCGTTTATACCACATTGATATCTTTTTCCCTGCAGAGTTATCCCGGTTATAGACGGACGGACGGACGGACGGACAAAATGAAGCTGAAAGTGCTTTTTACCATTTTTTGGGAAAGTGCGCTAAAAATCAGAATACGATATTTGAGATGCGCACCTCCACCATTTATGTCATCCGTCATCTAAAATTTTGAAACTTCGGCCATGCATACCAACACGGTATTTGCAGCAGCAAATGCACACAGCTTACAATCACTACCAAGTGTGTAGAAATTGCTTAAGAAAAAAAGGATTGACGGGAAGTTTGTAGACAGTTCATTTATTGTGAATTTAGAAAAAATTGCAAGTAGACATTTCTTTAATTCACTACATTTTCACAGTGAAATGTGCGAATTAAGTAACTCTAGTCCTAAATTACAAAAGAAAGCTGAATCTTCCAGAATCCACCATCGGTGTCGAGGTGTCGTCAGGCCATCACTGCCTCGGGCGCCAAACTTAGGGGGCGCCTGAGCGCCCTTCAGTTCCTAGTAGCGCCGTAGGCACCTTTGTTATGAAGAAGCAGAGGGTGAATGGAAAAAGCGGAGGATGGATTTTTTTGCCAAGAAAAAGAACGTGGTCTATTAATTCATAGTTAATTTTGGTCTGTATTTTTTTCATTACTTTTCCAAAATAAAGTCATTGTTGACCCAGTTGTATAACCTTTCAATTTTCTTTGTGGCGAGGGAGACAGACGCCCATAAAAAAAATCTTCAAAATCACATTTCCAAAATTTATGCCTTCTGGTGAAAAAAATATGATTGATACCTTTTTAAAAATATTCCCCTCAAAAAACTGGAAAGTCAACAAAAAAAAAAAAAAATGTAGTCATATTTTTGGTAATATTGATAACATTATCATTATCGTCTCGAAAAAGTTATGTCTGCGGCGCTATTTGCTCGTTTCGCTCGCAATTCGTGTTGGTTCCAATTATCATCAATATTACTATTATTAAATTAAAAAAATTCGCTTATCACGCAATTTTTTCATTCATAAAAGGGCGCAATACTGAATCTTCGCTTCGGGCGTCAAAAGCTGTAAAGCCGGCCCTGGGTGTTGTCCTTCACAAAGTTTAGGAACCAAAAACAATCTCGAAATAAGACACATTTTTATTTGGGTTCGCCGCCGCCATCTTGATTTTCAATAATTTGGCTATATTGACAATTGTTTTGAGTAGACGATTCAGTGAGCGAGCTTTTGACCTACCAAGTTTGTGAAAATCGGCCAAGAAACTAAAAAGTTGGAAGAAAATAATGAAACTCGTTCGATCATTTTTTCACCCGGCATAAAGTGAGTACCCTCGTGAGTACCCAATTTCTGACAGCACCATTCAATCCAGAATTGTTTGTTGTGTAAATCAGTACTTTTATTTGAAGAAAATCGCAAAAACTCAAAAAAATATCAGCGAACTGAAGATTTTACCAGCCGCCACCTTTGATGTGATATTGCTGGAAAATGTACAAGAAATCACGAAAGCAGCCAAGTGATTATTTGTCTTGGGATGACCCTTGAACGATAAAAAAAATTATTACTTCGTTTTTCTTACAGAAGTACTGCTAGGGCCTGGATTTAAGTGTTCGCTGACCCAATCCTTTGACTATTAGTCCGTGGCTTTGTATAACATTACGTACTTCACTTCAAATAAAGTTTGTACAGGGGTGTTCAATAAGACAGTGCAAAATTTCTAAACCGTCAAAAACCTCCCGTTCGAGGAATAATTCTTCTATCTTGAATTTCAATCAACAAGACCCTGTACAGAGACTTTACGTGAATTACCTAGTATCTTGCAAAACCATGGGCTGATAGCTAAAGAATCAAGTCAGCGAACACTTCAAACAGAATACAAATTTATTGTAGCAAAAGATGGATCAAATTGAAATAAGGCATAATATTTTGGAACGACGACATATAGACTTGTGCGTAGTTTATGTGCCTATTCACGTGAATCCATCTGTTTTGGTTAATGATACACGAATTTTTCACTTTTTTCTATAAGTACAACACCCTGTATATGACGCCTGCAGTACTTGCGATTTTTTCTCCTGATCTCAATTGGTCTGTAACTGTCTTGACAACAGGTATGCCAAGTGGCATTGCTTGTTGTAAAAGTGAAGGGTATCCAATATCCATAACACTAACATCCGGATTACTAACAATTTATTATTTATTTAGTCTTGTACTTACATACACAGATGAATAAAGCTTGAGATGCCACGGTCTATCTTGGTTTTGCATGGATGCTGCCCAATAGACCGTGAGCTAGCGGCCTTTGAGAACTTGTCATTTCTGACCGCACCCTCGACCGCACCATATTTCTTGTGGTGATAGCCACCCACATGGTAGTTGCTGAAAAGCCAGTCTGCCTCTCCAAAGCGAGTCGTCTTGGGAGCTGCCAGTTGTCAAAAGTCCCCCAAAAAAATCCAATTTTGCACCGTTAATCCGATCAACTTGAAATTTGGTATACAGACAAGGTCTTGCTGTCAAATGAGCTGATTAGTTTTTTGGCTGTAATCTGTCAAGTGGAAGTGCCATTATTAAAAAATGACAGAAGTTTTATTTCACAAAACTTGACTTGCAATATGTTATTTGAAAGCCCTAAAAAAAACTGTATTCAGGACAGTTAAATGTACCCTTTCAACTTTCATTCGTCAGTAAGTTCAAAACTTTGAAATTTTATTCTTCAAAATCTCTACCATGGACTGAGATCAAATTCGGCATAAAGCAACTTACTAAAATAATCTGATTGAATCTGCAGTTGGAGTTTTCCATCATTTCCCAACAAGGCGTTACGAATTTTTAAATTTCCTCTTGGCCGTTGCCACCCGAGAGGGTCGCTCAACCAGATTCTGACCAGGACGACACACGTTTAGTGTAGAACTCAACTCAGATGGTCTTTTCTGCTCGGGGATTGACTTTTTCCGACAAATTTCAACTGATATCAAAAGTGGACAGGATTGGGTGTAATGTAAGGCCTATTTTCAAATGCGACGTGGTTTTCCGGCGGCTATTTTTTCAAAAAGCAATTGAAAATGCCTTAATTAATATCCGCCGGAAGACTGGAGACGCGTCGCAGTTGAAAATAGGCATACATGACAACATGACACCCAATCCAATTTGCTTTTGATATCAGTTGAAATTTTTTGAAAAAAGTCGATCCCCGAGCAGGAAAGACCGTCTGAGTTGAGTTCTACACTAAACGTGTGTCGTCCTCGTCAAAATCCGGGTGAGCGGCCCTCTCGGGTGGCAACGGCCAAGAGAAAATAAAAAATTCGTAACGCCTTGTTGGGAAATGGTGGGAAACTCCAATTGCAGATTTGATTAGATCATTTTGGTTTGTTGGTTTATGCCGGATTTGATGGCAGTCCATCGGATAGATTTTGAAGTAATGAATGTCAAAGTTTTGAACTTTGATATAAACTGCTCGTCAAAAGTTAAGCATAGAGCAAAATTTGCTCCCATTTCAAGCATGGATATCTTAGGGGAAAAATATCCGATTTGAAAAAAGTTTATGATGGCTGGTAGAACTTTTCTTCAGCTGCAAGACGCTATGTCGACTTACGGCACTATTGACTTTGTCCATGATATACAGGATGCCAAAGGAAGGAGTGTCAAAAGTGTTAATTTTTGAAGTCGTGAAACTTTTTTAGGAAAAACTCCGGATTTTTTTTCTTTGGAGTTTTAGAAAGCGGATATCAATATCTCGGAACGGTTTTTGACTTTTGATCGTATTTTGTTTTTTTGAAGAGTTCTTGATTTTTTTGTGAAATCTAGATTTTTTGATGCAGAATTTGCTAGAGCTGTTGCTTTTTCTTTAAAATTCACAGAAACGTACACAATTGATGGGTGAATTATATCATGAGAAAAATTGACCTCATGGGCCTCCAGAAGAGGTTATCCTCTGGACCTCTTCAGAGGAGATGCCCAATGAAGCATGCTGCGTCATCACTTTGACACTTATCGAACCCAGCATGAATAAAAATGCAAGACTTGTAACCATACGTTGCATCAAAATTACCATGGTTACCAATTAGTCCCATCATGGGTGATTTTGTTACTGCCCAAGTCATTGGAAATTTCCAGAAGTGATATCTCCTAAACGAGTGGAGATAGAGCCATAATTCTTTTTTTGATTCAAATCGGACACATTATTGGTCATTCAAGCGTGATGTGCAAATTTTTCACGTTCATACTTTTTCAGTGGTGGGGGGTAATTTTGACGTTTGTCATGTCGGAATTTTTCTCTTGTACTTGTCATCATTGGAATGTCGACATGAATATATACTGTCATTTTCAGCTGATCAATTCAAAGTTTGCGTCTGGTGTCTGTACACCAAATTTCAAGTCGATCGGATTGACGGTGCAAAATTGGATTTTTTTGGGGGACTTTTAACAACTGGCAGCTTCCAAGACGACTCGCTTTGGGGAGGCAGACTGGCATTTCAGCAACTACCATGTGGGTGGCTATCACCACAAGAAGTATGGTGCGGTCAGAAATGACATGCTCTTAAAGGCCGCTAGCTCACGGTCTACAACGGGATCAGCATAATGACGGCTGCTGATGATCGAATTAAATGAATTTTTCAACTGAACATCCACTATTCAAGGTGAGTTTGGTCAGCTTATTTAGCCGTAGTTTTAATTTTAGCCGTAAGAGCACCATCGTTCATTGTCTTTCATGCCATGTGTTGTGCCACAACAGCCAATGAGCGATGCTGCGCTTACGGCTAAAACTCGGAGCGGTGGCCGAGTGGTACAGGTGATAGCAAGCCAAACCATTCGCGCTGCCCTGTGTGGGTTCGAATCCTACTTCATCCATGGATATTTTGTGCTGTCCCCGAGGTTGCATGGTAGAGCAGCTTATAGCTGAATGCCGCCTCGTAAAATAAGACAATTAAAAAAAAAATTAAAATTAAAATCATACGGCTAAATAAGCTGACTAAACCCACCCTTATAAGGAGCTGACCACCCCTCGCGCACGACAGCCCATAGCCGTATGCAGTGTCTGCATTTCGCACAAGGTGATGTCCTATAAACAATGGAAACAATTGAACTAGTCCATCGCCTTGACAATATCGAATTCGTTTCTTCGCTAATTGAATCTTATTACCTATTTCGGCTCGACACCACCTATTTTAGGACGACGACGAGTCGACGGGTCACCAGTTTACAATTCCAAACAATACACTATCCAGCAGTTTCGATTTTGAGTGGCTCCTCCGCCAATTGTATGAGGTTTGTGGCTTACTCTCAAGTCGGGGTCTCCGGGTTCGTGTTTTAAACCAGAGTTGGAATCTCCAGCAGTTATATCGTAATAATCTGGAAAATAGGCCTGCCTAGAACGATTTTTATGATGCTCGAAATCTACTATTATCTAGACGATAATCAGATCTATCACAGTTTTCACTCTGAGAATTAGTATGGGGGCATAGGTCGTGCCGTGTGCAGCTACGTGAAGATATATAGAGTTATGTCTCAATCGATTCCTGGAGGATCAAGGACTATGAAAAGTTATGGTGGAATATTGGCATTTACTGCAGGCAAATATGGTGGAGGCGCCAAAATGGGCTTCATCTGGTAATAAGAAACTGACTGTAGCTCGTTTGTTTTTCAACGGATTTCAACATCTGGAACGTCATTGTGGTGAACAAAAGAATTCCCTTCTTATTACACACCTAAATGTACAAACGTCATTCCGTGAAACTGTCAAAATTGTCTTTATAAGATATGCTAAATTCCGCAATTTCTTGAAGGTTATCCGATATTTTTTAAACCTGGCAGTATCATAGTTCTTGAGGTGCCCTTTCCGAATTTCTACTATTCCACTTCGTATCTTTGCCGTTTTGGCCGCCATATTGAAAAGATGGCGCCCAAAAAACAGTTTTTTTGTCAATATCTTGAATTCAACCGACTCAAGATTGAAACGTGTACCTATATGCGGAGGAAAGCCCATTCAAATCTCTACAATTTGACATATTAGTCATTTATGTGCGATTTACGGTTCTTGAGTTAGAGCTTTCAGAGCTTCCGGAAGCATCAACTTTCGGCATTCAATCAGCATGTTAAATTGATATTACCGTCATGTAGTAAGCAAATTAACCATAAATAGCTATTGGCCATTAACCATAGATGATAAAAAATTCATAAAATCGATCATGATGATGTGATTTGTGTAATAATTACAAGGTGAACTGTGAAAGCAAACTGACTTTAGAAAAAAATAAAGGTAATATAGCATTTGAAGGATATCAGATACATTCGAAACTCATTATTATGATGAAATTTGAAGTCATCATTCAGAATATCCACTATTGCACTTCGTATTTCTCCTGTTCTGGCCATAATTTTGAAAAGATGGCGTCAAAAAAATATATATTTTCGAAAAAAATTCGGAAAACTCGTCATAAAATGTCAGGATTCAGATCAAAGTGAAGGTCTATTTAATTCTCTAGAATTTGACATCTGAATCACTAATGTGCGACTTACGGTTCTCAAGCTATACCTTTTCAAAGTCAATTTTCCCTTAGAGTTCACCCTGTAGTTGCATAACAACCGTTACCATGATTGATTTTCTGGATATTGATGGTCTGTGGCTGACAACTTATTATTATTTATGGTCTATTTGACTGCCACGTGGAGCTAAGATCAACTTGATATGCTGATTGGATGCCAAAAGTTTATGCTTCAGGGAGTTCTAGAAGCCATAGCTCAAGAACCGGAAGCAGCACGTAAACGAGTAAAGTGTCAAATTGTAGAGAATTGAATAAGCTCCCATTCGCATATAAACGCTCCCACCTCACATCGACTGAAATAAAGGTATTGAAGAAAAACTGTTTTTTGGGCGCCATATTCTCAATATGGCGGCCAAGACGGCAAATATTCGAAGTGGAAAAGTAAAAATTCGGAGAGGGCACCTCAAGATCTCTAGTACTGCCAAGTTTCAAAAATATCAGATAACCTTCAAAAAAAGCTGGAATTTAGCATATCTTATAAAGACAATTTTGACAGTTTCCCGGAATGACGTTTGTGAATTTAGGTATGAAATAAGAAGAGAGTTTTTTTGTCTACAAAATGACGTTTTAGATGTTGAAATCCGTTGAAAAACAAATTAGCTACAGCCAGTTTCTTATTACCAGATGAAACCTATTTTGGCGCCTCCACCATATTTGCCTGCAGCAGATGTCAACATTCCACCATAATTTTTCATGGTCCTTGATCGCCCAGGAATCGATTAAGACATATCTCTATATATCTTCACGAAGTTGCACACGGCCAAGCGTTTTTTGACCCTATGCCCCCATACTAAATGTCTAGCATCCCAATATACACACATCAAAAGAATCTAGGGGACAAGCAAATTCAGACGATTTCTAAAATCATCATAACTTTTGATTGCCGTCAGCGATCTCATGTCTGTTTTCAGTGTTCGATAGCCCAATTCTTCGTTTTCATGTCTTGATCACGTCGAATACGAACAATGTTTTATAAGGTTGCTACAGGGTGATCAATGGAACAGTGTAAAATAGCCGAAAGTTCAGTACGAGCGCGATTTCCTAAAAAAAATATTTTATGCATTTCAATAGCACAGTTATGAAGACTGGTATTTCAGCTTCAGTAGCGTTTTTGAATTTTGAAAATCGAAGGTGAATTGCCAAAGATATTGATCATTTTGTGCCGCCATGTTGAATTCCCAAGAAGTGATCCGATTTCATTGAGACTTGGATCACATTCATGTCTGGTTTCAGTAATTGGAATTTCAAGGTCAAATGTCTTTCTCGGTCACTTCCAAGCCGCCATATTAAACTTTTATGTGAATGATTCGATTTTAGTGTGTTTCAAGTTTCATTCAAATTGAATCATCAATGTAAAAAGTTCAATATAGCGGCTCGAAACTGATCGAAAGTGACATTTAACCTTGAAATTCCATCAACTTGGAACACACTAAAATCGAATCATTTACATAAAAGTTTAATATGGCGGCTTGGAAGTGACCGAGAAAGACATTTGACCTTGAAATTCCAATTACTGAAACCAGACATGAATGTGATCCAAGTCTCAATGAAATCGGATCACTTCTTGGGAATTCAACATGGCGGCACAAAATGATCAATATCTTTGGCAATTCACCTTCGATTTTCAAAATTCAAAAACGCTACTGAAGCTGAAATACCAGTCTTCATAACTGTGCTATTGAAATGCATAAAATATTTTTTTTGGGAAATCGCGCTCGTACTGAACTTTCGGCTATTTTACACTGTTCCATTGATCACCCTGTAGCAACCTTATGAAACACTGTACGTATTTGACGTGATCAAGGCATGAAAACGAAAAATTGGGCAATCGAACACTGAAAACCGATATGAAATCGCTTACGGAAATCAAAAGTTATGATGATTTTAGAAACCGTCTGAATTTGCTTGTCCCCTTACTAGATTCTTTTGATGTGTGTATAATCAATTAAGATCTCGAGCGGACGAGAATATCAGCTGAACAGCACAATCTGTTGTTGAATCCACTAACCACTAAGTCTAAAGCACTTTTCAGCGTAAATTACTCAGAAGCACAGCACCAAGCGTCAGTCTTATCATCAATGGCAGTCCTATACAGGGTGTCCGTTTTTCGAGGCTAAGCATGGGTATCTCGCTTATCTTTAGAGATACAGAGTCGGTTAAATTAGAAAAAAGTTGCGAATTGTCATGACGATCAACGATCCAAGAAGATATTTGACTTGTCAGTTTTAGTTTTCGAGATATCGAGAAAAAACAGAAATTTGTGATTTTTGTTTTTATTTTTTATTTGAAAAACGGTTGAAGGTAGCCTTTTCTAATTAAGACATTGTGGAGGCACTTTTTCAAGGGAAATTCAATGTTGCCAAAATCTTCATTCTAGCTTTCAAAACAACCGAGATATGACATTCAACTTTTTTTTCTCTTATGGGCGCCATATTGAATTTTGACATTTTTTAATACAATTTTATTTTCTGGTTACAACGATGTGTCACATGCCACTATTCAAAAATATCAAAATCCAATATGGCGCCCATTAGAGAAAAAAGTCGAATGTCGTATCTCGGTTGCTTTGAAAGCTAAAATAAAGATTTTGGCAGATTTGGATTCCCCTTGAAAAAGTGCCCTGACAATGTCTAGATTAGAAAGGCCACCTTCAACCGTTTTTTGAATAAAAAATAAAAACAAAAATCAAAATCCTGTTTTTTTCAAGATATCTCAAAAACGAAAATCGATACGTCAAATTCTTTTTTCGATCATTGATCGTCATGAAAATGCGCAACTTTTTCCTAATTTAACCGACTTTGTATCTCTCAAGATAAGCGAGATACCCATGCTTAGCCTCGAAAAACGGACACCCTGTATACCTCTCCTGGGCGATTCCAGAAACCTCGGCGTGATTCTGGATAGGACCATTCAAAGCCCATGT
Source organism: Anaspis maculata (assembly GCA_949128115.1). Taxonomy (NCBI): domain Eukaryota; kingdom Metazoa; phylum Arthropoda; class Insecta; order Coleoptera; family Scraptiidae; genus Anaspis; species Anaspis maculata. Next base: position 54,829,483 of record OX421961.1, on the reverse strand, counting down.
GACTTCACTAATCCAACGTGCGTACCTACTCCTCCCTTAGAATCATTTACCTATGCAAATCACCACATTCAACCTTTTCCACTGAAGAAATTGCTCTGTGACTCGCTGGTCCTGTCACATCTCAACTAGTGTGACTTTATTCATGGCCCTACTTGCATTGATGTCTTGACCAAGAGTAGGATTCAAAAAGTTAAAAACTCGTGTTGTCGACAGTGGCGGACTAAGGGAATTGGGGGCCCTGGGCGGAAGTGTGAGATGAGGCCCCTAAAGAGTGAAAGTTGAGAATATGAAGGAGGGCCGGCAGACCCGCCCTGCCCCGCCGTGATTGAGCAAAAGCCCAAGAAACAAAAAATGAGTTGTTAACTTGACTATAAAACACAGCGGCGTAGTCAGAGTTTGAGGGCAAAGGCAACGGCAAACTGCACTGCAACTGACCACCAGTACCTACAATAACAAGTCTTCGGCTCCAGCTTTGGATGTTGAATTGGATTTGGAATGTTGACTCAATGCTAAAACCGACTCGTATATACAAAATCAGGAACAATATTAATTTCTACTACCTGCAGCGCGCAGACAAGATAATTTTGTTGTTTTGTCTCTCCCCTCTTTTGGAAAGAAAAAATAAAATACAAAATTTCAAAGGCTTGAGGCCCCTGGCACTATGATATCCTGGGCCGGGGCCCCTAAAGCCTAAAGTGAAGATAATTCTTAGAGATTCCGTGATACAGACACACCTCTCACCTTAGATGGTTTTAACGTGTTTAACATTCGTATCATGTAAATAGTAACTAAGTACTCTAATTTATAATTATATGACGATCTATGTAAACTCTACATTGCATTTGTTACTTGTAATCATTGTCAAGTCTGTTATGGGCGTAAATAAATGTATTATTATACACCTCTATTGCCTGTATATAGGCCTCCAAACCTGTTGTGATGGGGCCTGCCAAAGTAACTTTAAAATGAAAGAAAAAAGAAAAACAATGTTACTCACCTAAGTAATATGATGCGAAAAAATGACCATTGAGGGAAAAAATTAAAATTTTTGGATTTTATCCCATTTTTTTACAGTATTTTTTACAAACAAAAAGAATTGGGGGCCCCATCAGATGGTTGAGGCCCCGAGGCCCGGGGCGGACCGCCCCCACCGCCCCCCCTTAGTCCGCCACTGGTTGTCGATGTGCCTATCTTCAATCTTCGATGGGGTGACCATGTGTCTGAGAAGATTAGGGAATTACGCTGGCTTAACATGGAGAGTCCTCGTGCTCTTCATCTGAAAATTTTTTTGCAAACCTTGCTCAGCTCTAACTCGGCTTCTACCCTTCTGAACAGACTGATCCATAGGACTGACATTCATTTATTTAACCTGAGGAATTTGAACAAGATGACAATTCCTCACCAAAGAGCCGCCTTTTTCAAGCGGCATTTCGGTTTCAAACGTGAATCACCAAAATTTCTCTTTGTATTGACTAGAATTTCGATTTATTTTCGATTTTTTCTCCGTTCTTTGTAGTTAATAAGTACCTACCTTCTCTGCTTCTGACTGACGATTCTGAGCTCTGGCATGTTGAAATGATTTATTTTTGTTATTTTCTGAATAATAATCTAGTCAAGTATTCTTACTCAGAGATTTTCTGACCTACAGCTTTCAGGAATTATACACCAGGACTGTTAAATTTATTATTATTATTATTATCATCTCGTATAAGTAAACTGTTTCATCTCCAAGCTGGATTTCATGGTTCCGTTGCCATCTTGACCGCCATATTGAAATCTCTGATTAGTTGAACGAAATGTGGAACTTACTTTTGTCTAATATGGATGGATGCTACTATAAAAAAAATATTTTAAAACTTGATTTCACGGTTCCGCCGCCACCTTGATCGCTAAATGTACGTTCCTTACTTGGTGACTGATTCATATATATTTTTTTTGTCAAAAACTTATCCCAACCTCCAAGACCTACGTTTTCATCTAGGTACTTTGACGTAGAATTCAATTCAGAAGCAAATCAATTTCCTGGGGAAGGCTTCCTATTAAACATACCACGAGATGGGGCGATAGACCGGTTTAAATTTGTGCTTTAGTTATGCATAGTAGCCAGTTTCGTGATTCTTGTATATGACTGCATTTCCATTCGTTTTTGGCAATTCATTTCGCATCCTTATACGGGGTGTTTATAAGAATCTGTGATCGCGGCAGACATGGGTCAGGCCGAAAAACGCAGTAACAGGCGCAATTGTAGTGATCGAAAGCGGATTCCAAAGGCGATGCGATCACAGACATTTATAAACACCCGGTACCTATACAGGGTGATTCATGAGTGACCTTACATAGGCTAATGGGAGATAGAGGACTTCGAGGCGAGTCAGGATCCACTGAAGAAATTTTATTTTCTCCGATGGTTACGAAGATACAGGGTGTTTTGTGTGTTTCGTATGAAACTTTGATAAGCGATATTTCTGAAACGGCCAAAGGTATTTTGTTGAAATTCACCAGTAATATTTCTCTGTTGGAACTCATCCCGAAGCCATACCGGGTAAGTCAAAATCCAGGGCCGGGCTAGAAAAAAGGTGCCCCTTTTTTGTTTCATCAAAAAGTACATTTTCTGACCGCTTTTCTAAAAAACTGCTATCGGATTCAAAAAGCTAAGGAAAAATGCTTCAGAATCACTCTTCAATTTAGATGGCACACCTAAACCGTTTCAACAATAAAATTAAAAGTAAAATTTGTGGGTGAGTTCCCATTTTCGACCGGATATAATCGACTCATTGTTTGATCGATTTCATTAAAATTCATTTTTTGGCTTGTCTCTGTTGAATAGAAGGGCTTGGTCGAAAAAAAAATTCCAGAGCTGACAATTTTTTTCTATGACAAAATCGAGAGCGAAACCAAAATTAGACTCGATTTGATCGTCAAAAAAAAATTTCCGGCTATGGAATTTTTCTTACTACCAAGCCCTTCTGTTCCACAGAGACAAGCTAAAAAATGAATTTTAATGAATTCAATCAAACAATGAGTCGATTATGTCTAGTGGAGCGGTTGAAGCTCGCTAACGCGTCTCCTTAACGAGTTATTTTTTTCAGAGTATAACACCCTGGAACCATCACCATTCGATTGAGAAAACATCAGGCTTCAGAATATATAAATTTCAGCAAAATCGCGAGGTACCGACATTGAGTCTTTTGCCATCAAACCTCGAGAAGGTCCGATTTTTCAAGGGATTTTATCACTCACAAAAACTGAATTTTCTCGAAAAATATACGGTCTTGATGGCAGGTTCTGACGTCAATTTATAGAGAATTTCTTGGGCAACATTTTGATGTACGTCACTCTCACTCTGTTTTCCTAATTAACCCGGAAAACAAAAAAATGTGCAGAAAACAGCGACGAAATTTGTCAGTGTCCGCGTTCCCTTTACGATAACTTTCGAATTCACGATATCAAATTGAGATTTTTTTACACAGGAATGTTCCTCAATTTATTCTGAAAATATAATCCCGCATAACATATAGTCGCGTTTCAAAAATAAAGGCGTCAGAAGCAAAAACATCGGAGCGCGCGCTCCCGTCAAACTGTCAGCCGCCCAGTATTTGGAACATGGGCTATGAGGTGTAAAAATTTTTCTCGACGTTATTTTAGATGATTGAGTGATGAAACTTCATATAATGGTTTTATAGACAATTACCTCTCCCTTTGCAAATTACTGGGACCATACCATCCTGCAGAGCCTCTACAAGGTCGCTGCAAGGGCTTCTTTGGTTTAAAAAATTACCGCTAACCTACTGCAGAGCAGATATTTTTGTTTTTTTTTCTCTTCATTTTTTTTTTATAAATGAAGTTGAATCGCTAGCGCATTTTGCTATGTACATGATGTTTTTGGCAATATTGATTTCTCGAGACGATTCATCAAGATTTTGTTCAGATGAAAAAATGACATCAAAACACTTGACGATTTGCGACGTCACCTCACCCTTGACAAGGTCAAGCCGTCTTCCGAAATTCCTCCAACGGAGGACGCATTTTGGCAGCACGTCTTAAGGTAGCCATTTACTTGCCTGTATCAGAAAACACTGAAAAATTTCTTTTCAGATGTATGTTGCAGTGTCACATAATATGGCGAAACAGTAATGTGGGCTTATTGCCTGAATTGGACATTTTTCGTTTTGGTTGGGAAAATACGAGGGAAAATACATCAAATTATATTTCACAAACTATCTCCGTACAGCCTCTCATCCCAAATGAAGTCCAGGAGATGTTGGACATTTTCTGCAAAGACAAAAACTGCTCAACATCTAAATGCCAGTGCCTGAAGGAACATTTAAAATGCACTGAGGCTTGCAAATGCAAAGGTTGCGAAAACCAATCAAAAATAATAGTTATTCAAAATGAGAACGATGGCGATAATGATGCCGATGACGATGAGGACATTTCATTCGTTTGATGGATTTAATTTTTCACTTATTTCCCATCAAAATTGATCAAGAACCATTGTGCCACATGCAGATATTGCGATAAATATACAAAACATAGAAACCTGACTTCAGATACTCAGTGGCGCAAACAGGATTTTGTCGTGGGAGGCTGAGCCAATAACTGGGAACGAAATGTCCCTTCGAAGTTCGAAACTCGAGAAAGGACTAAGATTCTCTAAAAAAGGGCGAAGAATTGGTAATCTGGGGAGAGGCTATAGTCCCATAGCCCACCACTTGGCTGCACCGCTGAATTTATAGAACTTCGATATATAGGTATCTACATATTTAGATAGTCACGCAGAAGTGTAAGGTAGGTATTTCCTTCAATACTGCTTTGGTATTGGAGTCTGATCACCACTTGGCATCACATATTTTAGATCATACAGTTCTGAATAATAAGTGACGTATAAAAAAAAATGAAGAGAAAAAAAAACAAAAATATCTGCTCTGCAGTAGGTTAGCGGTAACTTTTTAAACCAAAGAAGCCCTTGCAGCGACCTTGTAGGGGCTCTGCAGGATGGTATGGTCCCAACAATTTGCAAAAGGAAAGGTAATTGTCTATAAAACCATTATATAAAGTTTCATCACTCAATCATCTGAAATAACGTCGAGAAAAATTTTGACACCTCATAGCCCATGTTCCAAAGACTGGGCGGCTGACAGTTTGACGGGAGCGCGCGCTCCGATGTTTTTGCTTCTGACGCCTTTATTTTTGAAACGCGACTATATGTTATACGGAATTATATTTTCAGAATAAATTGAGAAATATTTCTGTGTAAAAAATTCTTAATTTGATATCGTGAATTCGAAAGTTATCGTAAAGGGAACGCGGACACTGACAAATTTCGTCGCTGTTTTCTGCACATTTTTTTGTTTTCCGGGTTAATTAGGGAAACAGAGTGAGAGTGACGTACATCAAAATGTTGCCCAAGAAATTCTCTATAAATTGACGTCAGAACCTGCCATCAAGACCATATATTTTTTGAGAAAATTAAATTTTCGTAAGTGATGAAATTCCTTGAAAAATCGGACCTTCTCGAGGTTTGATGGCAAAAAACTCGATGTCGGTACCTCGCGATTTTGCTGAAATTTATATATTCTGAAGCCTGATGTTTTCTCAATCGAATGGTGATGGTTCCAGAGTGTTATACTCCAAAAAAAATAACTCGTTAAGGAGACGCGTTAGCGAGCTTCAACCGCTCCACTAGTCCGGTAAAAAATGGAAACTTACCCACAAATATTACTTTTAATTTTTTTGTCGAAACGGTCTAGGTGTGCCATCTAAATTGAAGAGTGATTCTTGAAGCATTTTTCCTTAGCTTTTCGAATCCGATAACAGTTTTTCAGAAAAGCGGTCAGAAAATGTACTTTTTGATCAAATAAAAAGGGGGCACATTTTTTCAATTCCGGCCCTGGATTTTGACTCACCTGGTATGACTTCTGGATAAGTTCCAGCAGAGAAATATTACTGGTAAATTTCAACACAATATCTTCAGCCGTTTCAGAAATATCGCTGATCAAACTTTCACACGAAACACACAAAACACCCTGTATCTTCGTAACCAATGGAGAAAACAAAATTTCCTCAGTGGATCCTGACTCGCCTCGAAGTCCTCTATCTCCCATCAGCCTATGTAAGGTCACTCATGAATCACCCTGTATACTTTACCTTCATGCTGATAATATGATAGTAGCAATGTAGCAAAAGTATGGAACAAATTCAATTATAAAATTCGCATTTGTTGTTGGGCAATAAAGCTTCTCATCTTATCTTATCTTATTTCTTTTCTCAAAAAATTCTTCGGACAGGTCGATTTTGTTTTCCAATTTGGCACATTTTGATGTAAAATTTTCATATTTGCCGCTATTTTTGTAAAAGCTGTGATGTCATCCAACCATTTTTACAAACCGAACTCCCCTCCTATTTCTGCAGATTCGAAAGAATTATGAAATTCTGATTTCCGCAATATGCACATTACACTTTTTGGGCTGATAGCTTTGGGTATATTGAATGTTCAAGTTCTTGGTTTAAAAATTTTTATTTTTGAAAATATAATTATTATGTTGTGTATTCTCTGTCGTTGGATTTCTTCATATATAAAATTCTTCTTTTGGATTAATTTTTAATCCTCATAAAAATTGATTCGGAACTCCTTTCAATAGATCAATGCTCAAATTGCCATCCGTTGGATAACATTTTGGATAACTTTTATATCAACTGACCGGGGTGAGATCCGAAGATCTCGTGGGCCACTCTACAAAAAAAAAACTTCAGGGCGACTGGAATAGTTTGACCTTGGAGTGAAATATTTTGAGACATTTCATAAAAACGTTTTTATATTGTCAAAACATCATTGATAAGACTGGAAAAACCACCTAGCTTTGATGATTTTTATCTCGGAAACTACCAGTTCAAAACGTGATGTATAGACAATACAAATAGAGAAGACCATATGTTATCACCACCGTCGTCACGGATATTGGGGCATCAAAAATCAGCCAACCTTTTTTTGAATGATGGACTCGCCTGGTTCCTACGCAACCGTAAAAATCCGTGACGGCATGGTCTTTTCTATTTGTATTGTCTATACATGATGTGTACATGAGCATATTACTGAAATCAGAATTTCATAATCTATTCAAATCTGCAAAAATCTGGGTTTTAATTTAAAAAAATGGCTGATGACGTCACCGCTTTCACAAAAATGGCAGCAAACAGGAAAATTTTACATCAAAATGTGGAAAAGAAAATCGACCAATTCATCGAGAAAAAAAATGCGAATTTTTTAATTAATTTGCTCCATACTTTGGCCCCTCTCTGTATAATATTACCAACGCCGTTTGGCGCCAACAACCTGCTTATGTTGTGTTCTCGGTCTTACGATACAAAGTTCAAGTTATTGAATTTAGCACCCTGGAATCTTCTGGTGTTGAACCACAACTTCTACGTATACGGTAGGCTTACACTTGAGGCCGTTTTACACCCCACAACTTTCATTACATGCAATAAAGTTTGCAACAATTTTTATTGCAGCAAGTTTAGTTGCATGCTGCATGAAGTCATGCAGTCAGTTTATTCACGCCATTTTTCTTGTGGTATAATACGGTTTGCCATCAGCCTCTGAATAAAAATGCGACTCGCTACTACAATGTGAGTGATTATGGTTCATTCCCTCGCGTTTACGTTATCTACGGTTATGGACTTACGGCTTGCGTTAATTTACAGAGTATCCGGAGCCCCCCCACCCAAACTCTCCTTCCTTGTCCTCGATCACTGATAGCGACCGGTAGCGGGATTTTTCGTAAGATCACTGGATACGTAGTAAGGTCACAACATAATGGGGCCAAAAATGCTTACAAACTGGTGTGAGACAGAAATAGTTTTAGTAGTTTGACGCGAGTGCGAGCGAGATGGGGATTTTTCTTCTCGCTCGCACTCACGTGAGAATGTTTCTGTCGCACACGAGTGTACGCATTTTTGGCCCCATCATGTCCTGACCTTACTACGGATCCAGTGATCTTAATTTTTCGAAATGTTGAGCAACATCTACTGAAAACCCACTAGCAACACTACACTGCTCACCTCACCAGGCCTCATTGAGCTTAGAAGTCCTACCGAGTCTTTTGCCTGCCAGTTCCCCCTATACGTTACCCTCTACCCTAAAATAAGGTATCGATGTGTTTTTATATGTGTACCAATTGCACTAAATATATATAATTATTTTAGATCAAACCTATGTACCTATAGGCAGATAATAGGTATGTAATATGCAAATGTAAGGACCTAACAAATAGGAATGGAGGGTATAGGTACATACCTATACATGCAGAATTGGTAGCAGGAAAATACCTATCGCAATGCAGCCTATAAAAATACATTGACAGTTCCATTACTTCGATCCTTTTTATGCCATTCAAAAATTAACATTTTCATAGTGAAACGGTAATCAACTTTTATTTCAATTTTGCGTGCTATTTTTTTTTCGAATTGCATTGATCATCATCAACTAATTCCATTCCCACACAAAATTGCTTTTTTATGTAAATAAGTTGTCCTAAAAACAGGATAAATACCTAATAAATTCAAAATAAGCGCCAGACCTTTCCATAATAATTAGGTATGTTCATACGGTCCTCGGACGCCGCTACGACATTTTCACAAAATACTTTCTTGCTCCTTGGTTGAGGTGAAATGTGCTCCAAATACATTTAATTTAAAATTTTCATGTACCTACACACACATAATATGTAGAGGTGGCCTGAAAATCGCGTGAGAATGAATTGTGACGACTATTATAAAAACGAAACTATGGGGCTTATGCCATGGATCACTCTTGATTAAGGCACATGTGGAATATGCAGGGAAAAAATCACGACAGAAAACTTGAATTTTAATGAAGTAGGTAGGTATTAAGAAATTTTAGGTAAGTAGTAGTAAGATTTAAGTAAATCTTAAATGTTCTCGTGACCAATTTTTGTTCTACCGCCCCCCCCCCCACATGAAATTTGTATCGTAGAATCACAAAATTGTATAGGGAAGAAATTTATGTGCCTGCGTTCCCATTTATTTTTTTAAGTTATGCACAAGGAACACCTACTTACCCACTTTTAAACAAACATTTTCCCTCCATAGCGGAAAGCAATACTGGCAGTGATGGATTAATTTATCAAGTAAACAATACAAAGGCAACGATTAATTTGCATAAGTATTCTAACTGCGTACGGTGTTCAACACCTATAATTTATTTGGCGGATTTTAGCGCAACCCCGCAGCTTGATTAACGACTTCTCATCTCAGGGCCCCTTATCGATCCCTTCATTATCCGATATTATTAATTCCTGCTATACTACTCCATATTTACCAGGTACTACGTGTGTTCTCTAATCATGCGATTATGATATCTAGGGCAAAGAAATTTTTATAGAACACATGCTAAAGGGGTAAAGGGTGAGTGAAGGGTTAAAAACTTATGACATGAAGGTTATAATATCGTGCATAAATTTAGGTCTGCTGGCTACAAGCACTAAGAACTGAGACCTATTATCTTTGCATTTCCTCATAACTGGGGCGAAGTGTAGATTTTTATCGCCGTCCATTGGGGTTGTTTTCTCATCAAACCGAAACATGCGAAAAAGTTTTACGCCTCAAAATTTTCTTAGTAATAAATGCACTGAGTCACTGACCAATGACCATGCTCGTCGTTCGTCCTACTTGAGATGGGAGCGAGGATGGGAGTGTGAAAGCTCCGAGGAAAGCTCTAAGGCTTTACGAAGAAGTGAGAACTTACACTTACCAAAACGATCATTGTTCAATTCTGTATCACTAACTTTGAGAACTGAAATTGCACAACACGAAAACTATGCAGAAATCAAACAAGTCAGCACTAAGTTTCGGAAAATTTGTCATTTTCCACTGGGCAAGGCACGCTCACAAAATACGCTCCTCATTTTCCGCGCCTTGACCTTACGATGGGCTGTGTATAGTGTGAAAGCAGTGGACTTGAAAACGAAAGCCGAGATTTAATCGAAGCTCGCCTTGGACTAGGTCTATGTCGTGAAATATTCACATGCAATGCGGAGAATGAGTCGATGCTTGCTTGTGCCCTTTTGATAAAACGGTGTTGCTTACATGTTTGTCTAATATGCGAATGAAGTTGGGATTCGAGAATGGAAAATTGTAGAAAATTAGCTTTCTTCAATAATTATTATACATTATAAGATTTATAAGTACCTAGTCATATGGTATGTAATAATACAAGAGCTTGAGCTAAGAGTTTTATCGGGCGGTAAAATGTGTGAAACTTTCTCGAGAGCCGTCGTTGTCTAGAAATTCAACGCCGAGCAAGTGCTGGTTTACTCTTTATTATCTGATAAAAACCCGACAGCGAAGCGTATCATATCTTCGGAGACGGCCAGTTATTCAAGGACAACAAGCACGAGAGACTTACGGTCAAAATTAGCTGGGAACATTCTAATCACACGAGCTTAGGTAGGTATATTGGGAGAGATCGTAAATTGTGGTAGATTTGCAGCGCGACATTATCGTGTAAGTAACTTGTGGTTGGTTAAATAACAAGAAATGAAACCATTCTATTGGTTTAAATTACTGAAATAACAGATACGTGAAATAATCACAATAATCGTGTTTCACCCCCTAGGCAATAACCAGTTACGTTGAAAACGGCTTTTTCTTCCTTTTCAAAAAACTAAGCGCAAAATAACCCTTTTTGCTAGCCATGCACATGGACAACATGATTTCGCACAATTTAGCATGAAAATTGGCAGTTTTTTCTAATTTATTTTCGTTTATTAACTCGGTGGCTGAAAATTTGTGAGTTTTGGAGTTTTGCTACCACGTGCAGGTGCATGAGTTCCATCTCATACCTTTGAGAACCTACGGTGTATGTCATACCGCTGAATATTATCTATTTTATCTGAAAATATAAAATTGATGTCCAAATTTTAGCAACGTGTTTAACGAAATGGATGAACTCCGAGGAACACCCTGTATAGTTTGCATTCATCGCCACCTGGTCTCCTGTTCTTGATTGCCATGCGAAAAGCTGCTTGCACAAGTCATAAATCAGAATTATCTTCTTTAGTAGGACAATTCATGACTTACTGAAATTTTTCATAAATCACAAAGAGGAGTGAACTTTATACGTCCACACGTCTTGCGTGTCCAGCTCAAAGAGTTGATGTGAAATTATTATGTTCCACGCTAACTGCTAATCTCAAGTCAAACCTTAGTGACCTCAATCGCTTCAAATCAAAACACTTTGCGGGAATTCGAATGTTTCCATTAAGTATAGGTAGGAAGGTAGAGGAGGTCTCTAGGCTTTTTCAGATTCATGTCAACGTTTTCAGTCTTTTCGTAACGTTTACACATGGTTAAACGTGTGTACCTTTATCTTCATTAGCTAATATATGCATTTCTCCGAAAGCAACTGATTGCTAGTCTTACCCACCTACCTACGACGTTCGAGTTATACTTAGCAGTAAACAAATCAAGAGGACGAAGTCAAAGCGTCAATTCCACTGCTGATGTAAGGGTACCTAATTCCTAATGATGGCGGCAATAGGGTAGTTGCCAATGAAATATATTTGATAGAAAGCACTTTTAATCAACAAGAGTAATTAAGAGTATTTCCTGTAAATTTCCGGAAAATATATACATTGGTAGAAAGATTTTTTTCAAAGAGTAGGCAGTAGGGAACTTTCACTGGGGTTTTTTGTCTGTATTTTTTTTAATTCAGTGATGCCATTCCAACAGATTTTTGAGTTTTCAATCTAACAGTGCTGTTTGTTTAGTTTTTGTGACGTAGTTACTACATTTGTGACGTCACAAATCGTTTTTTGAAGCACGCATTACGGCCGCTATTTTGGGAATTTAGAAAAAAGAAAAAATACTTGTACATTATTTTCAACCATACTATCGATTAAACCAATAAAAAAAATTGTGCAACTACCCCAACCCCATAGTAAGCTTCTGAATGTAAATAATCCTCTAAATGTGATTGAGGGCATTTCGTTTTTCTCTTTAATTCTAGCTAACAAACGACTGCTCCACAACACAGCATAATATAAGTCTGATTACAACAGTCTATAGCCAGACGAGAACCTAGGAGATTAACCCCACGACCGTCTCACCACTCGGCCACACTGCTAGTATACCCCGCTAGCTCTGTTCACCTTCAAACCTAGATGCTGATTCCAGTTTTTCTATCAAAATAATTTTACCAAATTCTTGACACTGTTGATGGCTCAATTAAACTTGATTTCTTTAAATCTACCCTGTACAACGCAGTAGTGCACTACCAATAGTCATACCTACCAATCTTACCATGCCATTGCCGCACTGATGATTTGTCCTTGTCTATCCAACTCATTTTATTATTATTGAAACTGCATCCAGGGATCCATTCGACCATTTGGGGAAAGTCCATTCCTAGAATAATTTGAAAATAAAAACGCGCTAACATTATAACAATTTATTTCCAGATAAAGTACAAATCTTATTTGTGATCTTACAGCTAGAGCTCTTGTTACAATTAAATTAAGTAACAATAAACGCACCCTACACCGAAAGGTACAAGGGGTATTTATTGATTATATATAACAATAAACGCAATAAAGATACAGCCTCAAGAATCAACTTGTTTGGATTTCTTGCGTTTCTTCCCACTAAGCTGAGATTTATCAATTTCTTCAGTTTGCTGCCTCTTTTTCTTCTTTTTATTTAAATTATCTTCGATTTCAACATCTTGCTTCATCTTTCCGCCATCGGTTTCTGAAGATTCCAAATTCTCATTCATCTCATTATCTTCGTGGCAGTAATCAGTTTTCCGTTTCTTGTGCTTCTTTTTTTTCTCGATGACGCTGTCGATTTCTTCGTTATTGAGTTCATCTGTTTGCTTATCAAGCTTCTCTTTTTTCTTTCGCCTTCCTTCATTGTCGTTATTGTCATTGTCTGCTGTACACTTTTCAGTTTCTTCATCAAACACATCCGAAAAATATTTGTCTTTGTTCTTCTTCTTTTTCTTTTTTGGCGTTAAGGCTTTCTCTTCGATTGAATCGCTGATTTCATATTTTTCTCTACTAGCGTTACTTTCATTTTGCACCACTTCTTCTTCTTCTTCTTCTTTTCTTTGCTGCGTATTTTTGTCCCCATCTTTCTTCTTATAATTTTGATCATTTTCAGCTTGACGATCTTCATTATCTTGATTTTCGTTTTTCTTTCGCCTCCTGTTTTCTTTTTTCTGAAGCCTGAACAGTTCCGTGTTCAAGAACTGATTTCGTTCGTTTTCTCCCAGCCGTTCAAAAACGGCGACAAAGAAACCATTGGTCAAATCGTCTTCGGGCTTTGCGTAAAGACAATATTCGCCCAATACGCCGAACTCACTCGATCCGTAATTAAGCCAAGCATGATTGATTTTTTGTTTCGCGTCGACCAGTTTGAAAGTGGTGCAAGTTTCCAGCACCTGACGAACAACGTCTTCGTTTTCTTCACTATGAATGGAACAAGTGGAGTAAACGACCCTTTTAGCTTTAGGGAATCGGGTGAGGGCATGCCTCAGAATTTTTATTTGGAATCCCGCGAGCTTTTGCAAACGAGCTGGGTCTTTCGATGGCGGTTCAAGATTTAAACGATCCGTTATACCTGTGTATTAGATGGAGAAAGAGTTAGTTTTTTAGAATAAAAAATTAAATAGTATAAAGAAAAAGCGCCAAAATAAAGGATACGTCGAGTACCTACATATTATTATTTTAATTACAGAGGCAATTGCAAAATGTCGCGTAGGTATTCCGAGTTGAAAGCATTGCAGTGTGAGCACCATGACGGAAAAATTAGGTTTCCGTCGTGATCTGTCGGTCAACCAGGAGCAGTTACTACTGCAAGAAAATGACAGACGATTTTTATAAAACGATTTCGATCAGGCGCTGTGCACATTTTGAATATCCCGCCCGTTTCAGCACCCTCATGCGGCAGTCGCGAACATATGTGTGAGGAAGATTGTCAATATTGAAGTTTATGAATTGTTGAAATTGACATTATTTGCAGGTGGTATGATTATTTAAATGGTATTGTTGTTATGGGAAGAGATAACTTCCTGCAGGAAAAGTACAAAAAAACCCGCAACTTTTGGCGCTGAAGCAAATCCGCAGAGTGCCTATAGGCACATGATAGTGCATTCTTCAGAAGCTGGCGCCCACGTCATCGATTTAAAGGTCCAAATTCAGACAGTCGTTGATGGAACTAACAATCTATTGCTATAGAATCTTCGCTGACGTCTGTCCGAGTTTGTACTTTAAACTGATGACGTAGGCGCCATCTACAACTAAGAACTGGATATAAGACATCATTTTGAAGCCCTTGAAAAACTGTATTGTGTTTAAAAACTGCAACTGTCAGATTTTCAGTAAAAAGATTCAGTGGAGAGTATTATCAGGGTTCCCGCTAGACAATGGAGTCAAAATTAACTAACTCTTACCTGATTTCTCCGACCAAAGTTGTAGATTTTCTTTGAATAAAGAAATGCTCGAGTACCTGATAGTTATTGTGGTAGCAGAAAGAAATCAGTTGAAATAATAAATATTCACTTTTAAAATTGATATTTTGGGGTCACACAATTGCAGAATGATTTTTGACGTTTTGTGACGCGAACGTTCAAAAGTGATCGATCTATCTATGTCGTTTTTTGTATTTCTTCGTCACACAAGACTCCAGACTTTTGAGATTTTGCGATTTTTAGGTGCGACTTTCTAATTGGGGAAGGAGCGCGGTTTTGAGCAAAAAAATTCAAACAGAGGGCGACGCAATTTTTCACATCGACATTTGACACAGTAAAATCCGTATCTAGTAGGTATGTATGCCTCGTGTCTTGATGAACAATGCAGTAGTACCAACTTGAAATTTGTCTCAATCTTTTTTTTTTGCCCTGCATCAACTACTAGGTCATTAGCAGGTTTTTCAGTAAAGGTTTTTTAGTACAACGATATTAGTGATTACGATAACAATGGAGACATGTTTGAGTCAGTAAGGGATTTTTCAGTGGGGTGTACCGCAGTACCGCACGATAGCAGATGCCCTGGTACTAAGGAAGGCGTGAGAAAGTCCATCTGGCTCAGTGCGGATTTGAACCCGGGACCTTCGCCTTTGAAAGCGAAGCCGAATTCACCGTGCTACCAACTGGGTTGAAGTCATTAATTTATATAATGTTATTTACGTATTTATAATGTGATTAAAAGCATTTCGAGATTTGAAAAACCAATAGAAGTTGCTCAGTTTCTAGTTCAAAGATTAAATGAGGAAAAAATATTGATTTCCTGACCCTCAAAGGAAATCCCTGACTTTTTTCATTTTCTTTCGAAATTTCCTGACTTTTCCAGAACAAAATTTCAAAACGTGAATTCCCTGATTTTCCCACGTTTTTCAGACTAGCGGGAACCCTGATTGTACAAAAGTGGAGTTTATTGCAAACCTGAATGGTACAGGGTCGTAAAACTGTCGCGCTAGCTTTGTGTTAGGCAGGGGCGGACTGGCCAAGGCCGCTAGGCCGCAATCCCGGCCCAGATTTCTGGCGAAGGGCCCCCAAAACTTCGGTTGATCAGGGGCCCCTTTCAGATCAAAAGGAATTGGGTTAAAAAAATACAAAAAAAATGCACAAAAACAAAATGGGTTCCAAAGCCCCTTTCCTATTATTTTTTCTTTAATGAAAGGCACTAAGGGCAGTGATACGGGGTGTTTATAAGAAACTGTGATCGCGGCAGGCATGGGTCAGACCGAAAAACGCAGTAACAGACGCAATTGTAGTGATCGAAAGCGGATTCCAAAGGCGATGCGATCACAGTCGTTTATAAACACCCGGTATTATAGTGCAATAGATAAATGTAGTTCAGCAGTAAGAATTTACAGTTTGTGACAATGAATATGGTTACAGTAGGTAGTTGTGCTTTCAAGCTGCTGAGTTCCTAGAAGATGTTTGATTTTTTTTTTACCAGGCCACCAGGTAGGTAGGTTTTACCAGGTAGTTACAAATACTTTTACCAATAATAATAATTTCAATTTGAAATTCAAAAAAAAAGTTTAAGCTTGCGACTCCCCTCCACGTCATAGGGGGGGCCCCAAATCACACCAGCGGCCTAACTTTTAAAATCCCAGTCCGCCCCTGGTGTTAGGGGAAAGACGTCTGCCGGCAGACAGTGGCGTATCAAGATAATCTTCACTATTGAGTTGTGACTAATAATTAGGCGATTTAAAAAAATACATTCCATTAAGACTTGCGACGAGTGAGCAACTCTCCTGGTAATGAAGAGATGTGTACCATTTAGGTCTGCAATAAACTCTATCTACCTAAAAATACGAAGTTTTTCAATAAGTCTTGTTAGCGACTGAAAGTAGGGAAGGGGATTGGAAGTGGGGAAGGGGACTGGAAGGGATATCGATATTTGAATTATTTGAAGTTCAAACGTCCAGAAGAGACCAAACCATGACCTGTTCATAAATTGTGAGTTGTGACGCTGTAATCGTGATCACCACTCGCGCAGAGTCAGTATACGTATCGGGCTATGGTATGACCCATGGACTTGACCCCATATGACGTCAGCGCGTGACCTACAGCTACTGTGTGACCTATAAGAATGACAGATCTTTGATCAGCGATAGCGTTCATGTTCAAAAAGATTAGGCTGTCATTTTTTTCACCAAATATAATCAGTTGGGTTTTGAAAATTGGTATAGTAGGTTCACTTGTACCGTGATTCTAGTCGGCTGTGAGATTTTGTTTTTAAGTTTCCAAATGTGAAATATGGAAAATCCCCAAAACTTTGCAGTTGGCTGCTCTGGCCGGACCAGTTTTCAAACACATTTTTTGCGTATTTCCTTCACAGATAGCCGGAACATTTTTGCGGTACGTGATGTCTGACGCTTTTTTCCATTTTATTGGAAAATGTAACAATTTTTCGACCTGTTTTTAATTTTCGCCAATGAACAAATAAATCAAGAGAGTCTTGACATTTGACAGTTGTGAAAAATATTCCTAACCTCTTGAAGCCGGTTCAACATTCGGTGCTTCAAATTAAAGAGTATACAATGCCCTTCGTCCAAAAAAGGGGCCCCCATGCAATCATCAACGCTTTCGCCTCTTCCAGTCAAAAATACAAGCCAAACCCTGAAGAATTATGGGCGATACAAGGATCGCCCTGCAGTCTGTCATTGGCAAAAGAATTTACGTGTAAAAAGTAAATTAAACCAAATTTCAAAAAACCCAGCCGCTCAAAATTGCGTACTGAACCGAAATTGATGTGAGTACCTTCAATTTGCAATTTGCTCTCATTTTGGGGCTTTCCGGGACGAGTTTTTGTCGACTCTGAATGGGCCGCCGTCAAGATGACTTAGATTTGCGGCCGCCCCGTGCTCTTTTGGTGTCTACATGACGGTAACACAGCTCTGCGTCCCCCTAGTCGCACTTCCACATATGACCAGGTCAGTTTTCCAAGATTTGAATATCAATTTGATAAGAAATATAACTTCACTTCCAGAGAAGTCAGTTTCACACCAGGTGAAAAGGCGGCAAGCCTACAATGCTAAAGTAGAAAATTTGCCCAGCCAACTAGAGTCACAGTACAAGTGAACCAACTATAGTAATGTATCTCAAGGCTTACTAATAACTAAGGGCCAAATTTCAAGTCCGAGTTGCAACCCGCGCAGCGTGGCGCAAGTAGTCACGTGATCCAATAATGGCATGCTCATTGGCACAGAGGGATCACGTGACTACTTGCGCCACGCGGCGCGGGTTGCAACTTGGACTTGAAATTTAGCCCTAAGTATCTATGCAAAATAAAATTCAAATCGATAGGTGTGCATTGGCCTCCATCTTGGATTATTTGTGACTTGCCAACGTCTATAACCTAAGCGATCTCTGTGCCTCGGCAAGCACATAAAACCGTTGGCCCTCCTGGGTTAGCGGGTCACGTCGCTAACTACCTACTTGAAACAGGGTTCAAGTGGCACCTACTGGGTGCGGAACAACCTGTGAGTCTCTCCGCAAATAATCTCATACGATTTTTGTGTGTATGCACTTTTATGGCCAGCTGAATAGTTCGAATTCAACTTCAAACATCATTTTATTACCATAGATAAATTCAAACTCGCATTGACCAACTTTTCGAGATCCCACGGCAAAATTAGCTCGGTTCAAATTAAAGGCCATCGAACAGGGGTATTACCTGTAGAGGGCGATCATGTCGTTAATATGGCCTAATGCCCATGGATTTAATATTTTCTTCGCTGACTGGATCATTAGGTAGACTTCTTCCTCTAGAAGAGGATGGGACTGGAAGGTTACATTCAGATTATGCGAATAAGCCCTAAACCATCAAGCGCTCAAGGACAATATTTCCCGCGTATTGATGAGGCAAAGCCTGGTCTTGGCCTGAAAGTTATCTGAAGTTAGATCTCTTTTATGTATGCCATATCCAGCGAAAGCGAAGCTATGAGGGGCCATTTGTCCAATGTAATTTTCCTTACTTGATGCTATGAATAGTGAATGAATAGAATACACCCTCATCCTAAGCAAACCTGATGTACACTCGGCAGCAAAAATAGCGCACACTTGATTTATGACGAAGACGACCATTTGCTTGGCCTACTCTACCGTAGCAGGTAGTAGTAGTAGTACTCGAGATGAATAAAGCAATGCTGCCCTTGTTATCATCAGTATACTGCCCTCCAATAAACCATTCAATTGTTCAACAACCGCAACTACGTAAATGCCGACAGGGATCGGATCCGCAATTGGACTTTTGTCCGGCATTTTTATTTTTCAGTAATTAACACGTTGCAGCCCAAATTCAATTACACAATGTATTCAAATATCGTTTTATTGTGGTGGTAGAAAGAACACAAGAGGCCGTCGACCCAACACCTGATTTGTTTACTAATGAGTCCTCTACAAGCAGTGGCGTAACTAGAGGGGGGGGGTTAGCCATCGAGTTTCCCGCAAATTTTTGGAATGTGGTGCTTTCTTGTTTGCTTTGCTCGCATTCTCGCATATTTTTCACTCGTGAACCCCGCCCCAATTGGATACTTCTAGTTACGCCACTGTCTACAAGGGTGGCATTGCTTTATTCATCTCGAGTACATACCTACCTACCACCATTCTACTACGGTAGAGCAGACCAAGCAAATAGTCGTCTTCGTCATAGATCAAGTGGGCGTTAATTTTGCTGCCGAGTGTACATCAACGCTGTGATACCTAACGTAATCTCTAACAATTGAGAAAATCTTTAGTCTGATTCACTATGAAATACATAATGTGTGTCTACAACTCCGGTTTTGCGACTTGGCAACTGCAATCCCCTTTTGTACAATTTTCTATCCACCTAGCTACTCTTGATACCTTTAGTTTGTCTTGAAGAAAAATCATAAAAACTCACCTGAACCAGAACAACTTGGATCGACCAGAATGTACTCAACATCCGGGCATGTTTCTGAACCAACAGTTAAAACGTCTCTATTGATGGGTTTGATGCAAGTAGCACCACTGGTTTCAATAATTTTGTTGAGAGTTTGAAAGCGATTCCGGTCCATTTCCACCGCAAACACTGTACCTTCATCGCCAGTCGCAGCAGCAACTTGAGTCGTTTTCATCCCAGGAGCTGCACACATGTCCAATACCACACTCCCAATTTCCGGACTCAAAATATGAACTGGAAGGCAGCTTGCCTAAACCAACAACAATAGTTCAGTCAATGAAAATTTCAAATGCAGACAACGGACTACCTTATCTTGCAGAATGATTGTGCCATTCTTGTAAGCACTATGGTCATAGAACTGAGCTTTGCTAGGGAAAACCAGCAAATCTTTTATGTGAATATCGCGTGTGAATTCATCAGGTTTCAGCATGCTGATTTTGTGCAAAAAATCATCATAGGTGAGATTCGGAGTGGCATTTAAAAAATGCCAGTTTTCATCTTCAAACGCATTTATCGCCTCTTCAGTTGAAGCGTAAATAGTATTTACTCGGACATAGCGGGGCTTTTCAACTGAAACTGCAAAACGTGAATTAGAACACTATTGTGTGCAATAATACAACTTTATTCATATTTTGTACATTAAGTATTAAATATAAAGCTGCATCACAACTGTATAATATAAAATATTAATATTAAAATACTAATGAAGGGAATGATTCTAGTCTTCTTTTTCTTTGGATTCATCAATTGGATTTCCATCCTGATCATATTCTTGCTCGTTGTATGCAACATAAGCATACATCATGATTATTAAATTGACTGTCACAACTGCTGCCAAAACGGACGAAGCAGTGTTGGCAAAGCCATGCACATCAAAATAATCTCTGAGCAAAATTCTTGTGCCAAAAAATGCGCCGAAAGGCAGAGAAAACATGAGAAAGCTGAATATCAGAAGCATTCCTAGTGCTTTGTTGGCTTGCTTTTCGTGAGCCGGGTGCAGTGGGGCGTCCTCAGCCGCCACTTCTTCTCCCTCCATCATGCGCTGGCTGTAAACATAAAACTTTTGTTATTTACCTTGCAAAGTCTCTCTTGCCTCGACATTGTCGCTCTGATGGGCCCGTAGGATTTGTTCAAAGGCCAGTATCGTTTTGATCGGTTTCGAATCGCCGCTGAGGCGCTTTTTGCCCCAGAGGAGCTCCGTTATGAGCACTTTGGCAAGCCAAGGATCTAATCGCGGTTCCTTTTCGAACAATTTGGATTTTCTCAATAGAACTTCAATTTCTGTACTGCGCTGCAGCGTTTCAACCACCAAAGCGAACAAGGCCTTTATGTTCTGAAAGAAAAACTCTGGGTAACAAACAACCACATGACAAACAACTTAACCTCAAACTTACGGGGTGTTTTTTCTCGTAAACGAACTGCTTGACGCTACCTTCGCCATTGCTGACTCTCCTTGCAATTTTGCAAGCGATTTTGTACAAACGCGGAACTTTAATCGAATGATCGAACATTATTACCTTTATTTTTCGAAAGAAAGATCTCTGCCTGTCAGGTCAACAACTGTCTGTCACAGAATTCTCAGAAGTCACCACACGTCACGTTTTCGCGGAAGTGCCAACGAACGGTGAAACTCCCTAGTGTCAAAATTTAATTGTAACCTAAAATAATTCATGTAAACATTCGTTTGATTATGTTTTCACTCTAGTTTTACATCAAATATTCAATTTTCAATCAAATGGATGTATCAGATTTGGTCAACATAACAGAAAGCCGAATACAATTCAATATGATATTTAAAACCACTTAGGGACTTTGGCGTTGTTATGTTATCGCATTGTTGTTTTTATGGGTGTAGAGCCTCTGGATACGCTGAACAAGAAAAATATTAACATTTTAGGAATTCTAGGATACATTTTTAGGTAGGTGAACTTAATTTTAGGCCAGCAAAACGAAGAATGAATCAAATCCGCATAGTAAACTTTTGCTTGCAGTGTGACATCTTGGTATGGTGTTGGAGAACCCCTGCCAGAAGCCATAAACCCACAACTCTTCCCAGAAATGATGAAATCATCACTGAAATGCCCTTTTTATTAGTGTTATAATGTAGAAAGTCAAGTCCAAGACCGCAAAAATGGTTCCTATACCTAAAGAATATCATCCAGACTTCTGGACACTTGACCCGACTGACCAGATTGAATTGACTTGTTTGATGCCCAATGGAGTGGTCATTCTGCTTAAAGTGCCGTACAATGCCACCCTTACGGAAATCAAAGAGGTTTGTACTTATCAAAAGGCTACCATTACAGTTATTCCAACTTGGGTTGTCCGTAGGATCTTTGGGATGAGGCCACGAAGTATCCTCTTCATGGCAAGCTCCATGACATATCAGTGTACGTTTTCACGTGCATCAATAGCATGGCAGAAAGAGAAGAGCTTCACGACGAATCCAGGCGGATATGCGACGTGAGACCCACTTGTGCAGTGCTGAAAATCGAGTGCCTTGGAAACGAACCTGATAACTCTGTCAATGTTCAAATCGGTCATTTGATTGGAAGACGTAAGCGGCCAAAATCACACACTTCATATCAATTCCATTAATATTTCTATCACAACAGGTGTCCAAGAGTTTGATTCCATGAATAATCCAGAAATCAATGATTTTCGTTTCAAAATGCGAAAGCTGGGGGATGAAATCGCACAGCGTCGATCAAAGTACACCTGGCAGGAAAAGTTGTACTTTCAGTTTCCTCCGAGATTGTGTACGCCCAATAAAAACTTTGATTCAATCACCCAAAACAATATCAAAATCACTGCTAAGTTTGAAACTAATGAGGTATTTTTTTTTATGGATGCATTGTAACACATTGCCTAATTTTATTGTTACAGAATTCGTTCACGTTCAATGTCTCTCCCAACATTGAGCCGAATCAATTATTAGAAAAAATATTGGCGAAAAAAGCTAGTATTCTGAAGATAAAAGATGAACGTCCCAGTGATTATGTACTGAAAGTGTGTGGTCAAGATGAGTTTCTTGTGGGAAGCTATCCGATCACCCAGTTTCAGTACATTGAAGACTGCTTGATGAAGAAAGTCACGCCGACTGTAGTGACTGTACAGAAGGAAAATGTTCCAGGTAAAGTATTCCATTCTGCACCTATTTTGCCACCAGAATGGAGTTCTGAAAATTGAAATTTGACCAGAACTCCTATAATCAGTTATCCAGCAACACTGCTAATGCTAACTTTTTCCCGTTTTGCAGTAATAGCAGACAATGATTATGAATGTGTAGCAAATTTTGATAGTAAAAAATTACGATCAACGTACTCAACATTAACCTTACGAAAGAAAGGGAAATACAAGTCGTCGTGGAATATTAGTGAAAAATTTAGCATAACCTTATGTACTGTAAGCGGCGTGAATTGTGATATGAGAAAAACGAACGAGGTGAGTACCTACTAATTATAGTTTTTTTCTACTATTTTATGAATGTTCCCATTCTCCAACAACTTGGCCAGACAACATCATAGAATAGATGACAACATGGTTGGCACGTGTTGACCGTCAAATTGACGCCTTCTTTTGCTTTGCCCAGTATTCTATTGAAATAACATCATTTATTGTACTATCCAGAGGAGCTTGTGGTGTGGTTGTTCGACTGCCATGTCAGGGGTCGGGAATTCGATTCTCACCAGAGGCGGTCGGATTTTCGTCTCTAAAACAAGCTCCTTGATTTAGTTGGACTGCTTGCTAAATGCAAAGCGTGTGTCGCATAGCACGTAAAATGTAAACGATGGTGCCGACCCCGTGCGATGTTGGTAGTGGTTAAAAATCCCTACCCTGTGTTGGAACACACAGGGGCTCAGGAAAATTTGCGGTATAGTGGAGGAAAGCATTGACCGGAACCGGTGTTAGGCCACGTTGCGGAAACAGGCCGACGTTAAATTAACAAAGAAAAAACCGTACTATCCCTGATGTTCGTTGTTGTGTTGGCTTGCTTACCTACCACCTATTGCCGAGGCAAGATGGGTTTTCAAACTCGTTCAAAAACTGGCCGGTCTGGTTGGGCGCCAACCACACACCAACCAACATTTAGCGAACCCAACTATGTTGTCCGACCAGGTCGCCAGTTAATTACCTCTAGAGAAAACGTATTAAAAATGGAGCTTCACCCATAATAAATATCATTATTATTTATTATTATTTTTATAAAAAAGGGGTGGCCAAATTTATCTCATTTCTTGAATGAGAATAAAGCTCACTTTTGCTGGAGTTATGCAGCAAAAATTAAAACTCAACTCTAATTCCAACTACGAATTCAGCAATCTGATTAATAAATTTTGACTTGCTTTTCCGAATCAACCAATGGTGCCAATATTCTTAGTTGGAGTTAGAGTTTAGCTTTGATTTTTGCTGCATAACTCCAGCATTAGTTATGAAAGCAATCCTATGTACTTTTTATGATCTGTCCAGTAAATTAAAAACAGCTGAAAATTTTGTCACCAAAGCCTACTTCAAATGAAAATTTTCTTGATCAACCCTCAAAGATGGAGTAAAACGACTTTTATTACGACTTAACGTAAACTCGTTGTCACGTGTTAACCGGGCGCATGCGCCTACAATGAGGCGCTTGATATACATCATACAACTTCCAGACCTTAGATTTCCAGACGAAGACAAATAGCAGCAATAGCATTCTAACACGTATACATGATTAGGAAACTATCAAAATCGTTTGTCTCAACGAAATTTCTAACTATTGTATGGCGTGCGTCGCTTCCATTCTATTCTCTTATTCCAACTTAGAACTCACATCGGGTTGCTTCACATTGCTGCTTCCGTTAATGCGATTGAGGCCGCGATCGGCCGATGGCGACCAGAAACACAGCCCACTAGAATCATGTAGAAATCAGACAGCCTATACCTATACCTTCGCCCTGTACGAACACTTGGTTCACTCGAACCATTCGATTCGATCGGTAGCAAAGTGTTTCGACAATGTGTGCGGCGGTTTAATTTTTGTTTGGTTTTGTATTTCGTCTGGAACGGGCACTCGAGGCACCGAAACGAATTGGAGCGGGGCTGCTACCACTTCGAACTTGTCCAAATCGGTTAATCGTCCGAAAATAGTCGTTCAAGTAACTCTTGTGCATGGTCTTGAACGAACACTCTGTGCATTCGTGAATTTTGGTTCCGTGCATCAACAAATGGTATTCTGAATACCTACCGTTCTTTATGCATCTGATACCCACCAACTTTCGGTGCAAGAAAAAGCTTTCTTACGAGCTTTCGCTCAGCTCTCCAAATGTCTGACGACTTGCAAATTTGAACACGATTTGTCGAGAAACTCATACTGTTTACATTTTCACAAATGTTCGTATTCTGAATAGAAATGATTGAATATTGCAGTGTGTTTGTTTCGAGTGTTCGTATACAAGCATGGTACGAACAGCGTAGGTATTATTAGGTGCTTTCCTTTTACAATCTGGACTAAGTATTCTGACCTACGTTGTTAGTGGTATCCCACTTTCGTGCATGTGATTTCTCGCTCTTTCTCTAACTTAGATCAGGTCAGTGAGTTTTGTGGTAAAAGGAAATCAGCTATTATTTCAGATGTTACTCTCCGATATAGGTACGGTTGCGGCCAAATTAAAGTGGACGATAATGTCAACGAGTTGGCGTGCTGTCATGCGACGTTCAGGCCAGAATCCTGGAGAATCTGTCAACTGTCGTCCACTTTAAAAAGTCCGCAATAGTACCTAAATATCGACCTGTTTTTACTATTATGAATATTGATATAATGGATATTCACTATGAATCGGGAGTTATTACTAGGTGGATAGTTTTCAAATGATCACCCGGTATTATGTATAGACTATTCAGTTCGATTGTTGAATTGCAACATAGGTACCTGTGATCAATTTCACGGCTTTCTGCATCAGAGCAAGCTATGGAAAAAATGGGTTGCGTTAGTATGAATCGTTGACGACTTGTTGGCAGCTAGCTGTCTTCATGTACAATTATTTCCAATGTGACATTTGACACCTCCTCGGGAGTCATGTACGCGAAAGTGTAAATTTTCAAGAACACGCGAGAAATTGTTAGTTTCCTTGGAGTGATTTGCAGTGTGGACGATAAGGGACATTGTCTCTACTGGTCGGT
Organism: Anaspis maculata; assembly: GCA_949128115.1. Lineage (NCBI taxonomy): Eukaryota > Metazoa > Arthropoda > Insecta > Coleoptera > Scraptiidae > Anaspis > Anaspis maculata. The sequence continues at coordinate 54,803,870 of OX421961.1, read as the reverse complement.
AGCTCTTGGCCAAGCTTATTAGGTTTTTGACGGTCACTAATGATGCTAAAGGTCGGCAGTACTCGGATGAAAAGGCCAACCGCCTAGAGTCGCCATCGTGGGTTTTTACTTTTTACATTCCATTTCTTCACGGCATCACGGACTTTCGGCATAGTTTTCCCAGTGATCGGCAAAAACCTAATGGCCTTGGCGAAGACCCACCAACCAGTGAAGACAATGTCCCTTATCGTTCGCACTGCAAATCACTCCAAGAAAACTAACAATTCCTCGCGAGAAAATTGGCAGTGCGCGTATCACTGTTTTGGGGAGATTTAGGATTTGATGTCATGGGGCATGACATATTTTTTCTGAGCCTCAGACACTGCTTTTGAATCATGTTTGATATCGCTTCTGCATAAGTCGAACCAGTAGGTCACAATGCCGTGCGGCAATCGGAAGTTGAGTTAAAGCTGTCAGTCTTGGAATGGAGGATCGACTCTTCTTGAATTAAGAAATGTTGACCATCAAAGGGGATGTGTAAAGTATCATATTTCTGAGGTTTTTGAGATCTGCGAATAATTTCTATATGTAAATATTTCATTGATTTGGAATTGGGGGAGATAGGAAGGAATCAATTTTTTTAAGCACTCATGATTGGCGGTGAAGCGAGTTTTGTCGAATTTATCAACTAGTTCAGTCCGTGGATTACGATATCGTCAGTTTCAAGGCGACCCTGAAAGTCAACTTATACCTTTGACAGTTAAGTACATGGCGCATTTAATTTTTTTGTGCTGATGTGGCATGTCAAAGTGTAGTCGGTCATGACTTCTTTTATTGTCATCAGATTTGGAAAATCTTGGGCTCATATTTAAGATAAAACTGCATGCGACAATTTTACGGTGCCAAAGTTCACCAAAGGTGGACTTTTTAGGTCAGGGGGCGGATGAAAAGTGAACCACCACCTTCAGAAAAATCTTTGAAAATCTGTTTGTTGAATAAACAAAGCAGATTGGAGATTGGAACGTGCCTTGGGAAGATTAACTTATTTCGATCATTTGAAACTTAAAAGTATTTTAAAGTATTTTTATCCATCAGTTGCTTATTAAGAAATCAAATTCAACATTCGACTGTGTGTTTTTTTTTTGAATCGTCAATTTTACTTACCTGAGGATGTAGTCCAGGAGCTTATGTAATTGAAAAGCATTCCGTGGGATTTTGAATGAAGGAGCATAGCGACCATGTGAAATACATTCCTTGAATGGGCAGTAATTACACCTCACCGGGTGTTTTGCTTGAATTTGATGCAGAGGATTTATACAGGGTGAAACAGGCAAAAAAAATTACATACCCTCAACTATAGAAAGTGGAGCTGTACAAATCACCAGTCCTGCACCAAACACGAGTCGTCCTGGTCAAAATCCGAACGAGCGGCCATCTCCGGTGGTAACGGCCAGGAGAAAATTTAAAAACTTGTAACGTTCAACTGGGAATTGGTGGAAAGCTGCAACTGCGGGCTTAATTTGATTCTTTTATTTTAAGCTTCCTACCTTTGGTTCCAATCCATCGGATAGATATTGAATAATTACCTAAATGACAAATTTTTTTAGAGAAGATTACGGAGCTGTGTTGTATTGTATTGTAATCTTCCACGATAACAGCCGCAACGTTAATCCGATCGACTTGAAATTCAGTATGCGGACATGGTTTTGCTGTCGAATGAGCCTATTACGTTTTGGTTGTCATCTGTCAAACAATGTCACCATCAAAAATGACAGAATATCAGAATCGAATTACGTCTGCAGTTGAAGCTTTCCACCTTCTCCAGTCTGGAGCTACGAATGTTTATCTATTTTTTCTGTTTCACCCTGTATAAATCCCCTGCAAGAAATTCAAGCGAAACAGCCGGTGAGGTGTGATTTCTGGCATTAAATCCCACGGGATTACATAAGCTCCTGGACTAATGGCTGTGATCTACGTTACCAAATTCAGAAATGATACTAATATCTTTGAAGTTCACCGTTAATCATTCCAAACGTTTGTTATTCCACGTTCCAAACAGTGTGATAAAGAAGATAGGTACTATCAGTGCACCCTTGTCTTATGTGTTTGGGTTGGCGATTGAGGTCGGCCAGTCTCCGGGCGAGATCAAGACGGACCATACTTCAACACCCTGTATATGTATATTAGACATACCATATCACCACAAAGAATTAAATGCACCATGTGACTGTCAAAGGAGTTAGCTATGCTGGAAAAAAGTTCAGATCCTGGACTAATGGCTGTGATCTACGTTACCAAATTCAGAAATGATACTAATATCTTTGAAGTTCACCGTTAATCATTCCAAACGTTTGTTATTCCACGTTCCAAACAGTGTGATAAAGAAGATAGGTACTATCAGTGCACCCTTGTCTTATGTGTTTGGGTTGGCGATTGAGGTCGGCCAGTCTCCGGGCGAGATCAAGACGGACCATACTTCAACACCCTGTATATGTATATTAGACATACCATATCACCACAAAGAATTAAATGCACCATGTGACTGTCAAAGGAGTTAGCTATGCTGGAAAAAAGTTCAGATCGGTCTATTTCCTCAGGAGTTACAGTACTTAGAAGTTGATGCAAATTTTTGGGTGTTACACTTCGAATGTTGAGCACAGTATGAATCAATAATTATTATGAGTCTAATTTTAAAATTTTGTGACATACTTACGAATTGAGATTAATTATTGTCAGGTTGGCATCCAAGTTGGACTGTTCCATGGGGGAAAGTCCCTCTGTCAGCGCCAGAAAACCTCAATCGTAACAGTAGACGAACAAAACCAAAGCCGTTTCGACGAAACCTTAGTTTTCGACATAGAAGTCTGTAATATACCAAGAAATGCCAAGCTGTGTTTGTTCATGTACGAAGTTCCTAAAACTAACAAATTAGCTAGAACAAAGAAGGGCAAGGAATACGGCAACAAGGATTCCTCATACAACCCCATAGTTTGGGCCAACACTATGGTGTACGACTTCAAAGGCCAACTCAAAACCGGTGCCATGACGTTGTACATGTGGACTTACGCCAACGACATCCTTTACGAGGACATTTTTAATGCTTTGGGCAATGTCGTAAACAATCCCAACACAAAAAGTGCCACAGCTCTGACTCTGCACTTTAACAGGTATTTGAATTTCTAATTTGTAGCAAAATTTCGCTCAGTCAAAATGTATTTTCATAGCTTTGCTGAAGAACAAACCATTCTGTACCCGACAGTTGAATCTATGGTAGAAAAGGCTCACAGGCAGAGTTCTGGGAATAACACATTGAGAGACGTACCATCGCAGGATATCGTGGAACATTGCCTGAGGATTCTAAATGATAACGATAATGTCTATGAGTTCCATGAACAGGCAAGTAGAGAGAAACCAGAAGATTTCCGTTTTGTCTTAACTCGCGCTTGCTTTACAGGATAGGAAAACTGCTTGGAATTTGAAAGACTATTGGAAAGTCAAATCCCCTGAGGTTTTACCTAAACTGCTTTCATCGATCGATTGGGACAACAAGGAAGTCGTTAGTGAGGTCATAATGCTTTTGAAAGAGTGGCCAAAATTACCCGTCGAGAAAGCGCTAGAATTGCTAGATTACGCTTATCCCGATCAAGAAGTCAGGAAATTTGCTGTTAAATGTCTTGCACATGTCAGGTAAAAACTTCCTCAACTAATATTGTTTTCTACCTTCTTGCATGCATCCGATACAGCGCTGTGCTGCACTTTGAAACTGTATGTTCATTTGGGTCTTTATTGTGCATCGAAATGATATAACTATTCTTCTTGACACAAAATGCATCATATCTTACAACTGCTGCAAGCCTTTGAAATTTTGTATTTTATTATTTCTTTCCAAAAGAGGGGAGAGACAAAGCAACAAAATTATCTTGTCTGCGCGCTGTAGGTAGTAGAAATTCATATTATTCCTCATTTTGTATATACAAGTCGGTTTTAGCCTTGAGTCAACCATCCAAATCCAATTCAACATCCAAAGCTGGAGCCGAAAACTTCTTGTAGGTACTGGTGGTCAGTGGCATAGCCAAGGGTGGCGAGAGTGGGCGAATGACCCCACTCCCCTACCTCCCAAGCGCCCACGGTACTTCATCCCACACTAAATCGATAGAAAAAATATTCTGGCGAAAATTTTCAAGAAGCGCAAAATTTTTCTGGAAAGAAGTTTGATTATCAAGTAATTTTGGTAAAAACGTCAAGAACCGAAATCGCAGAACGCATGGAATATACCGATTATCATCAGCATTATTATTACTATGCACTATGCTCAAAAAAATTTCGTCTGCGGCGCTACCTCTCGCTGACTTGAACCTTCGTCGTTGCCTTTGCCCTCGAACACTGACTACTGTCTGACTGAGTTGTTTAGTCAAGTAAACAACTCTTTTTTTTTGTTTCTTCGGCTTTTGCTCAATCACGGCGGGGCAGGGCGGGCCAAAAAGTTTGCCGGCCCTCCTTCATATTCTCTACTTTCACTCCTTCGGGGCCCCATCTCACAATTTCACCCAGGGCCTCCAATTCCCTTAGTCCGCCACTGTCGACAGCAACTGTGGCAGGTGCTGTAGTAGTTGCATCAAGATATTGAAGTGATGCACAACGTTGGAGCTGATGCGTGCAAGTGGAAAACTATAAATTTAGAATAAACTAACGTTTTTGTTGAATTATTCAGTGATGAAGATTTGATGTTGTACCTCCTACAACTAGTTCAAGCCATCAAGCACGAAATGTATCTGGACTGTGACCTAGTGAAATTCTTACTCGAGAGGGCTTTAAACAATCAAAAAATCGGCCATTATTTGTTCTGGCATCTCAGATCGGAATTGCAAGTTCCTTTTGTGACCGTACGTTTCGGTCTCATCCTCGAAGCTTACTGCAGAGGCAGCCAAGAACACATGCCTGTGCTTCTGAAGCAGTTAGAGCTCCTCGAGAAGTTGAGAAACAGTCGTGATCATGTCAGAAATAAAAGTAAAGAAAAGGCGAAAATGAACCTCAAGGATTACTTCGCTGAAGCCCACATTGATGAAACCGTCAGGCACATCAGGAGTCCATTGGATCCGACTTACCGATGTTCTAGAATAAGGCTGGACAAATGCAGAGTCATGGACAGTAAGATGCGACCCCTTTGGATCGTGTTGGAAAACTATGATGTGTATGGTGACGATGTTTACATAATTTTCAAAGACGGTGATGATCTCCGGCAGGACATGTTGACGCTTCAGATGTTGAAAATTATGGATCGGTTGTGGAAGAGAGAAGGATTGGATTTGAGGTACGTATTTTGTTTGGCGTGTTCCGTTTTTGTTCTAAAATTTATGTTTCAGAATGAATCCGTACAATTGCATATCACTGGAACATCGCGCAGGAATGATCGAAGTGGTGTTGAACGCCGAAACCATAGCTAATATTCAAAAAGAAAAGGGCATGTTTTCTGCTACTTCTGCATTCAGAAAGGGCTCTATCTTGGGTAACTTTTGATTTTCCGAAAGTTTTCACTAAAGTAATACAAACTAATTTCAGCTTGGTTGAAAGATTACAATACAACAGAAGCTGCTTTGAATGAAGCCATTAATGAATTTACATTGTCCTGTGCAGGGTATTGTGTAGCAACTTACGTTTTGGGAATTGCCGATAGACATTCTGATAATATTATGGTGAAAAAATCTGGTCAGGTACTTTTTTCCCTAATGTTGTGAGAACTTTTGTCTAATTCCAATTGAATTCCAGCTGTTTCACATAGATTTTGGTCACATATTAGGACATTTCAAAGAAAAATTTGGAATAAAACGAGAAAGGGTTCCGTTCGTGCTCACCCACGATTTCGTTTACGTAATCAACAAAGGACAAAAGACTACTTTGGAATTCAAAATATTTCAGGAATATTGTGAAAAAGCGTTCTTAATTTTAAGAAAACATGGTAACTTGATTTTGAGTCTTTGTGCAATGATGATTTCTACAGGGTTACCAGAATTGAGCTCTGAGAAAGACTTGAATTACTTGAGGGATACTCTGGTAAGCCACGAAAAACATTGTTTAGCTCTGAATATTGATGGTTTTTTTTTTAGGTTTTGTCAAAGAAAGAAGAAGATGCACTAAATCACTTTCGGATGAAGTTTGATGAAGCTTTGTCGAATTCTTGGAAGACATCCTTGAATTGGGCTTCACACAACTTAGCTAAGAATAATAAAGCGTAATAGTTATTAAGTTAAATATTTATTTTTGTTGCCAAATTCATGAAAGTGCCAATATAAATATTTATAATTTATTAGAAATTACGTTAAAGTTAGCGCAGAGTCAAATCAAACTACATTTTTGTAAATACTATTAGTACTTTATTAAGCATAATTTATTTTTAGCCAATACTTTGATGATGTGAAAAGGTCACACAAGATGATACATGGCTCTCGTTATTTGAATTTGAAGTTATACCTATTAATTATGAATGATTTTATTTTGAGCATAATGAAACACTTTTGTACATTACAGTGTCTTGTTAACTTCTTACATGCATATTTATTTGTGTATGGATCTAGTAATGGTCTTTGCTAAATTAATCATTTTATAACGTAAATGAATTTTTAATATGATGAATAAGTGTAATAATAATTGAAGGAAACCATATAGGTACCAAGAAAATTTTCCTAAAATTAGGACATCATTGTAATGTGATATTTTTAAATAATTCAATCAGTAATGTTCAATTTTGCATGAAATCATTGTGGGCAATTTATTGAAAATGTAATTCAAGCAAATGTAATTCGCCATTTTTTTTTAATTTTCTACAAACTTGATTGGTAACCTATTTAACAATGCAATTTTTTATATTATACAAATTTATTATGTTTTTTGTTGCGATTTTGCTACAGTTACACTTGGGACTTTTTTAAAGAAATGTATAGTTTATGGTAGTAATATTATATTTTGTCATGTTTTACAATGCGACTATGAATTTACCGCAGGATTTATTGTTTTCAGTTAGAAATAATTTATGTACAAACATTGAATTTATTTGGTTTAGATTTAAGTTCAATAATGAAATAAAAGTATTCCATTTTTAGTAATCATTTATTTTATCCTAATCACAGACGAGCCTTATATTGGTATAGTTACTCAACATTCCTCAATAATTTATATTTCATACTCACTGTGAATAAACTCTGATTATTTTTAAAATTCGAATATGCTCTTTTTTTCTAGTTTTCAGTACCTAATTATCACTTACGTACGCCAATTCTATTCTTTTTTATTCAGCACTGCACTGACAATATGCGATTGAAAAAAGATTTGCTCTTGTTTACACAACAAACAGAAAGATTGCACTTGGTAAAAACTGCAAGTGCAAATGCAACCAACGCCAGAGTGGGGGCGAAAACCGATATGATCAATGAACTGGCAGTGTATCAATTTACAGGACGTTTTTTCTATAATTCCGTCACATTCCTGCGGGGTTTACTTCAGTAAATAATGGTCTTATTTGCCTCGGTCTACTTTGCTTACTAAATAATACAAATACATTTAAATAATAAGTCTAGTGCAAGAACAAGATAACACTTATCGTGGACTGAAATCCAAATATAGTTTTTCAAACGCGTGTCTTTTGTCATTTTGAATAATAGTAAAGTAATTTATAGGTGTGTGACTGCGAAAATGAGTGAAGAAAAGCAGCCTTTATTGCAAAAACCGACAGAGGTAAGTTTTTTTTTAACTCATGTTTCTTATACGGCGGCAGAAGTTTTTAATTATGTGCCTCATTGTTTATTCACATCACTCGTTTTTTAGAGTGATGACAGTGGAAACTCAGTATCACTTAAATCAGAAAGCTTCAGAATTCCAATTTATGGGACGAATTCTCAACCGACAGGCAAGCTGATACCAGCACACGAACGAATAACGTATAGCTGGAACGATATAAACGTTTTCACACATGCACAACCGTCAACTATCAAGGAGAGATTCCTTAATTTTGGAAGAACAGTGAAGAAAAATTGTATAAATCAACCCAAACATATTCTGAAGAATGGTTGAGTATGCGATTGGCTTGTTTGGGGCTGGAGCTGACTGTTACATTTTAGTGACAGGCATTGCACGTCCTGGAGAACTTTTGGCTATTTTAGGGTCAAGTGGTGCAGGAAAAACCACCCTTCTCAATACTCTTACGTTTAGGTCCGCATCCAGTGTCACCGTATCCGGTACGAGATGTGTCAATGGAGCTTTAGCAACTTCAAAAACTCTCACGAGTCAATCAGCTTACGTCCAACAAGACGACCTATTCATTGGAAACTTGACTGTAAAAGAACACCTGATGTTCCAAGCTATGGTGCGAATGGATCGTGACATTTCTTGGTCGCAAAGATTAGAAAGAGTTGAGGAAGTGATTTCCGAAGTAAGTTGAAAAAATTAATCAATTTCTTAATGCATGTAATGGATATATTAATTCCCAGCTAGCTTTAACCAAATGCCAGACTACGCTAATTGGCATACCTGGACGGATCAAAGGCATATCTGGAGGTGAAAGGAAACGTTTGTCTTTCGCTGCAGAAGTGCTGACCAATCCTTGCCTCATGTTTTGCGACGAACCTACTTCGGGATTAGACTCGTTTATGGCACTTAGTGTTATTCAAGTTCTGAAAGGCATGTCCATGACGGGTAAAACGGTTGTTTGTACCATACATCAGCCCTCTTCGGAACTGTACGCAATGTTTGATAAACTATTGTTGATGGCTGAAGGAAGAACAGCGTTCCTAGGGACACCAGAAGAAGCAGACATTTTCTTTAGAGAGTAAGTTCGTACCTCTGCTTGAACATTCAAAGGGTTGAACATATAAGCTGTTGACTAAGTGTCGAAATATCCCTATTAGAAAACTCAGCTGAGTATAGGTAGGTTGTATTCTCAATGTTTAGTAACGATACATAAACATATGAATTTTGATGCGTTTATTTATAATATGGTACAATATATGGTGTACGTGTATATTTCACAACTGCTTTGCGTAGACTGCCGCATGCGAATGCTACCCCGGTAAGATGATTATGGTCCGGGTCCAGGTACCACTCTCCCCTCTCCTTGGACGCCACAGGGTGCTGTCGGCAGCCGAGCCGAAGGGCGCCAACACTCAAAATCCTGGATATACCTGATTCCGAAAGCCACGTACCTAATTAATTGATTAATTATTATATTTTACTCATACCACTTTTGCTCTGAAAAAAGAAAGAAAAAAATTCTGAATTTCAAAATCCACAAGGTCCGCAAAATCTTATACAGTGCGATCAACAAAAAAACCACTTATGGTCTGCTCACACTTGCGATATCGAAGCTCTCGCTCTATTCTACTCGCGCTGCTGGCTGGCCACTCACACCAATGATATGCTCTCGCGTACTTTTGTTGTAATTGAAGAAAGAACGCAAATTGTACGCCGATATTTTTGAACATGACAATTAATAAAAGTTCTACATGCGTGAAGCGCCGGTCATTTTTCAAGATAAGTGAAGACATAATGCGACATAGTAAGAAAGAAAAAATCTGGAATAAATTTTTCGGGAGGATTCAGTAAAATGCGATGCGTACCTTTTCAAAAAACTCGTATAGTGAGTTACCTGCGCCTTTCAGAAACATTGAAACTTCTGTACGTAGCTCACATAAACGCTACAAGACTTGTCCCCTTGAAAACTGCTAGCACAGTATTTATTCACAACATTGTATACCTACTTATTTATACACATTACTTAATACATTATGTTAGGTAGGCTCGCCATGGGCCCCCAGCATTTATTACACAGACCCCTTAGAGGTCCATGGACCACAGGTTAAGGAACCCTGATGTAGGTTTTCTTGTTGTTCAAAAATTTCGGCGTTCAATCTTGCATTCGTTCTTCAATTTACAACAAAAGTGCACAAACTTTTGACAGAGTAGAAGCTCTAGCACATTTTACTGCGAACGCCACTGAAAAAAATGATTTTTTCCTCTAAATTTTTTCCTTCCTTTTTCTCTTTAAAACTAGGAACGAGAGTGGAGCGAGAGCATTTCCTTGGTGTGGTGGTGTGGTCACCCAGGAGCGCGGTGAATTGGACATTGAGAGCATTAGTTTGGCCACATGGACGATTTCAAGCCAATATCGCAGTTTTGATTTTTATTTGGAGTGGAGCAAGAGCGGAGCGAGAGCATATCGCTGGTGTAAGCCGGGTCGGGTTACTAGGGGTCCTAGGGTTGGCCTTGGAAACATAATATTTACCGATTCGAGCGACTGTATTGATTGAATGACCAAATTTTCCGGCAACAAAGCAACCCTAAATGTTTTTTGTTGATAGCATGCATGATACTGTGATATGATACGTAGGAAAAATGAAATTCCCCCGGAAATTCAAAAAATCATAATTTTGTAAACAGAACACTGGCGATTTTGAAGGTTCTAGAGGCTCAGTATAGCTAATTTGTTGAACCTTGAAGATCTTGGATACTTGATAAAGATTCCCAAAATTTCAAATCATTGAATAATATACAGTGGACAGGGAGCTGGTGCCTCAGAACTTACGTCATAAGGTACATGATTTCAACCCTGTAAGTCTAATGTGCGTTGATAAGGTTGTTAAAAATTTCTTTGTCTTACATGTCAGACCGGCGGCTTAAAAATGTCAAAAATTCATGTCATAAGGTACATGGATGAAACCAACGAGCTTTTGTGTGGGAACATCCCCTCAATCAAAAATCGGGTCATAAGACAAAATTTTTGGGGGCTCTCGGTCCATAAGACAAGTTTGAAATTTTCAAAAAAAGCCAAAATTCACCTCCTCAGAGACTTCTCCTTTGGCATAATTTTAGGAATGAGAAACAATTCTCTCATAATTTTTTGCGCAGGTTTCAAATCTGTCCACAAAAATTTTTAATGGTACATCGCTTACAGGGTGCAACACCGAAATTTTTTTCTCAAAACGTAACATGGAAATCGGTTCCGTTTTTCATCCTGATTACAAATATTTACATATCACACTAACTTGGTAGGTTAATTAACAGAACGCCTGTGAAAAAAAATTGATAAATTGTGGTCCTTTTTTGAAAATTTCAAACTTGTCTTATGGACCGAAAGCCCCCAAAAATTTCATCTTACGACCAGATTTTCAATCAATGGGATGTTCTCACATAAAATCCAGTTGGTTTCATTCATGTACCTTATGACGTAAATTTTTGAGTCCCTGTACCTTATGAGTTACTCTCTTGTTTAAACTGAACGTGGAATTCAAAAGTATGATCAGTTTTCAAAAATAACTAGGAAAGTAAAACATAGGGAGAGACATAGGGGAGAAGAGGGGTGGGCGGCCCCCGTTACATTTGCTTCAAAAGAAATTTGGTAGAACGCTCTCGAAAAAAAAAACAATTATTTTCCTGTATACTTACACACTTTTTTTTACAGACTTGAATCGCCTTGTCCCAGAAACTACAATCCAGCAGACTACTTCATCCAGCTGTTGGCTATAGTACCAGAAAGAGAAGAGTCGTGCAGACAAGCAGTAACTTATATCTGCGATACCTACGATAAATCGGAATTCGGAGTTTCAGTTTCTGTTGAAGCAGGAAGCATTGTGAGAACAATACGGAGACATTTAGTAACAACATGTTGAAACATGTTCTTTTGTTGAACATTTCAGAACAAAGAACCGTCCGGTTATAACGATATTTGGTTCAATGGTGACGTTTACAAAAATCCATACAAAGCGTCCTGGTGTACGCAGTTCAGAGCGGTGTTGTGGAGATCCTGGTTGACAATAATCAAAGAACCCTTACTAATCCAAGTTAGATTGTTGCAAACAATCGTCGGTAACTATTGCGTGGCGTTTTTCAATGGATTTAAAATGAATGTTTTCAGCTAATTGCATTGCTTATTGGTGCCATTTATTTCGGGCAAGAGTTGGACCAAAACGGCGTGATGAACATAAACGGCGTTCTTTTCATATTTTTAACAAACATGACTTTTCAGAATGCCTTCGCTGTTATAAATGTAAGAACTGATTGTTTGATAGCAAGTTTCGTAAGAATCATTTTGTGTTTCAAGGTGTTTTGTTCAGAACTTCCAATTTTTCTTCGAGAACATCGCAATGGAATGTACAGAACAGATGTATATTTTCTTTGCAAAACTATAGCTGAGTCTCCGATTTTTATAGTGATACCTATTCTATTCACTTCGATTTGTTACTTCTTGATCGGGCTGAATCCGGAAGAGCCCCGATTTTTCATCGCATGTGGGATCGTCATTTTGGTGGCCAATGTGTCGACGAGCTTTGGTGAGATTAGAATTCGATAGTTCCGTGACAATTCCCTAATTGAATTCTGTTGCAGGTTATTTGATATCTTGTATTTCGACGAGTATTTCCATGGCGCTCTCGGTAGGGCCCCCTCTGGTCATCCCCTTTCTGCTTTTTGGTGGCTTCTTCTTAAATATCGAGTGAGTGTATTTTTAGCAGTAGGTACCTACCTAGGTATAGAGGTGAAGTTGTTAATCGCATCTTTTCTAGATCAATTCCTTTTTATTTTAAATGGCTGTCTTATTTGTCCTGGTTTCGGTTTGCCAACGAAGCATTGTTGATCAATCAGTGGCAGAATGTCACGAACATAATTTGTCCCGTGGACAATTCAACTTGCCCGAAAGACGGTCATGTTGTTTTGGAAATATTTAATTTCCAAGAGGTTTGTTCAGTCTTCAAATTTTACAAGTTTATACAAGTTACTTTTTCACAGGACAATTTTGTCCCGGACGTTGCAGGCCTAGGTGCTCTTATAATTGGATTTCGATTGATGGCCTATTTCGCACTTTTATTGAAAACTTACAGATATGAGTAAACGAAAAGAATCTCCTAGAGTAAGTCAGTCCTACTCTTCTAGTTACCTCAAATCATGACTGTACTTGAATTGTCTACATAATGCATCTACCTATGTATATTTTCTTACAGTTGGCATGATGCCTGCCTACCAATTATATACTTCTTTTATAGTTTTCAAACTGTACCTGCTTACTTATATGAAAAACTATGAAAAATAAAGTCTTTATTATATAAACATGTAGGTGAAGAACTCATTGCAAAAGCTAAGGCACTGGAACAAACAGCATCTTAGGGGCGCCGGTCGTTTCCCATATAAAATGCGCTCACGCCCTCTTGCGGAGCAGCCTTATTTTTCAACAGAAATTTATCGTTGAGGTCGATTTGAAAAGAGAAAGGATGGATCTACTTATTCACTACAAGTTTTTTATTGTATATTATTTTTTTTTTAAACTGCAAAAAAGTTGAAGAAACTTGCAGTGAATGAGTAGAGCCGTCCTTCACTTCACTCAAATTGACGTCAATGAGTAATTTCTGCAGAAAAATTAGGCTGTTTCGCAGGAAGGCGCGAGCGCATTTCATAGCAAACGATCGGTGCCCTTAAAATTCAGAAATCGAACTCATTTACGTACATGTATGAACACGTATGTACGTGCCATTTATTTATTTTTATTTTTGACATGCGATCGATGCTATGCTAAGGCGTATTTTGAAACGAAAACTTGATGGTACTGTTACGTATTTCGCGTTTAGGTTCGTTTTCGTTTATAATTGAGACGATCGTTCTAAAACACACTATTATTACTACGAACTACAATAAATACACGCCGACAATTATTCACGTTTGGGAATATCGCTGCTACTACTCGCTTTTATCCGCTCGCTATCGTTTTGGGTTAAATACTGGTTCGTAGGCCGAGGATCGGTGCTTTATATAGCCCTGATTATTGTTCTGAAATCTTTCATCGGCCCTCTAGCAAACTCCACAATGACCCGGCATACGGTTTCTAGGCGACTCCCAAAAAATTGTACACCTTTCGCGTGCATACTGCGGGCTCTGGAGATGCAGCGCCTCTTCAAATTCGGCCGACGTTTCCTACTCGGCTGTTGAGTCTCTGCCGCAAATTTCAACGGTCCAAACCATGGTCCAGACCTTCGTGTATAATCTGGAATGCACTAGAGCTTCGCACTTGTACACTGCGATCTAATGAGAACAGTCTAGAAAGACCGGCTGTGCTCTAGAATGCACGAGAATCGCCGCTTGTAACAGTACATAATATTTGTAAACTGAAAATGAACTAATATAGAAACAATAGCTATTATATTTATGATGTAATAAGTGTTAAAAGTGACTGATTATCTTGTGAGCGAACAAAATAAGCCATTTTTAACATGCGAACACCATACAACATTTAATTTAGGACGGTTTTTGAAGTATGTAGTAGGTATTCAAAACCGTTGAAAAATGTCGAGAAAAATGTCAAAGTTGAATGACAAGCACAAAAGGAGCTACATAATGTTGATCTTTTTAACAGGTCGTCATAAAGTAATTACTTTTAGCACGCTTCCATAATCTGACACTTTTCATCCGATAAGCTATAACGCTGAAAGTGCAACAATACTTTTAGTAGTGGTCGTAGATAAATAAATAAAAAGATAAAAGTAAGGTAAAGTTCGCAGGGATCGTTTCCAAGATTGAGCTGCGTTGCCCCTTTGGACAGCCGAACTTATCCTTTGAAAGGACATATTTTGATTGCAATTTTTTTTCCGATTAGGTACCTTGGCGATATCGCTTCTCGACAATGTATAAAAAAATCTGGGTCGTTCTGGGACTATGTCAAAATGGGAATGTCAAATCTTCCTCATCCTCTTAAAAACGGCTCGATTTCAAGTTGAAGATACGCCCGCGCAAGTGCAGCGTAAGACCGGTTACGGGTTACTATCACATCCTATAGTATGTGGTTACTATAGCAACGTAACACAATCCGATGCGATGATTGGCCTATCGATGCCGTAAATAAGTGGGGCAAGTTGCGTTGCTGAGAACTTCTCAGTGCTGAAGCTGAATTTCAAGTCAGCAACGCAACTTGCGCCACTTATTTACAGCACCGATAGGCTAATCATCGCATCGGATCGGATTGTGTTACATTGCCATAGTAACCGGACTTACTCTACACTTACGAGAACACAATTGTAGTGTCATCACTCAGCATGAGCTTGAATTGAACCACGTTGCGAATGTTGCGATCTTTGCACAAAAAAAAAAGAATCTAGGTATCTAGTCAAGTGTAACAAGATAATCTAAGCTAATATCCCAGGGTACACACCTCTCCCCTACCGACTTAGGTACATAAATGCTACTTCCTGCTTCCTCGATATTATCGAATTTCATGAAAAAGTTAAGGTAGCTATAGGACATGATTGTTTATGCTATAGGTTGTTTAATATAAATCACCTTATGATACCAGAGTCCTGGTCTGTGTTACACGGGTTGTATTACTCGAGCTTAAAACTAAATCCAGATCGATTCCTTGAAACCATTGCAGTGGTAGGTATATGGTAGGAGGGGAGAAAGAAATAAATACGTGATGGGTTACTTTACAGGAGGGGACCTAACTTTCTGGCCTGCTGCCGGCTTGTGGATTTACTCGTGCTCATTATTTACTCAACGCAAAGTTTAGAAATGGTAACAGCAAATAAGTACTGTCAAAAATTATCTCAGTTATTTGATTATTCGAGCAAATATTTTCAAGTGCCTGCCTATGTGCATTATTTGTTCTTCAAGATTACACGATTTGAGTATTTTGTGAGATGAGAGAGGGAGAGTTTGTTAGTACTTAAAATTCGCGCCACTATTCATTGTTTGGATGTGAGTTGTGAATTTGTGGAAATATGGCATCTCGAGATCCAGAAGGCAGCGAAGGCACCCAAATGCGCTCCTTGACACTGACCAAAAATGGAAATTCTCAAAATCTACAATTTCAAGTAAGTATATATATACGGAGGTAAAGGTACTATTATTGTGCTCAGGAAATTTCGCACCGCAAAGTTTTTCTGTATAAATTGTACCTTTGCCAACCATTATCATCAGTGTCCCAGGTTAAGGTTGGTTTAAATTGGTGAAATAGGCCGTTGCGAAATCAAGTGCTACGGCCTTATAAATTTATCATTCAGGTCTCTTTAGAAAGCTACAAAGATGTACTTCGGTTTGAGCCTATTTGCATTTCCAAAATCCAGAAATAACTCTTTCAAATTGAAAAAAAAAGACTTTTCGAACGTCTGAGTTGAGTACTGCACCAAACGTGTGTCTTCCTGGTCGAAGCCCGGGTGGGCGGCCGTCTCGATTGGTAACAGCCAGGAGGAAATTTGGAAATCCTTAGCGCCTGACTAGTAAATGATGGGAAACAACTGAAGACTTGAATCGATTCTTTTGTTTGACCGATCAGTGCGCCCAGCAAAAATAGATTAGACTAGATTAGCAAATAAATGAATTCGATATGTTGAACTGTTTAGAAGATATGCGGGAGAGGTTTAGCAACCGAGAAAAAAAAATGAAAACTCAGTAAAAAATCGGCAACAAATAGCCCCGCGCTTACCTACTTTATATTGCTAGACTTGCTAGACTTAAGGACGACATTTCCTAGTGTTTTTTCTTTAAACGTGAGTTTTATGAAAACCAGTGGAGTAGGAGACTTGAAAAAAAGAAGAGTAATCTAAAATCTGGAATGAAAATGAATAAGTAGGTATTTAAAATTTTTAAAATTCAAAAAACTCGAAATTCTTTTCCAAATTTTTTATATATATATTTTTTTAAAAGACCCTTATTTTTTTGCTAACCCAGAATTGAACAACTCATTTTTTTGTTACATTTTTAGCTGCACAGATTTGGCAGAAACTCACGCCACAAGAATCTATCTGTTTCTCTTTCGCTCTGCAGTTAATCCGCAGTCTGTTCCAGCTATTTTTATGCTAGGAAATGACGTCCTTAAAGATCATACTTAGCTGTTATTACAAATAGGGTACAGTAGGATAAGTGCATTTTGAATGTTGGTGAATGAATAACTAAATAACAGCTTGTAAAATGCATCATACAGGAATTCGTCCGGTTTTTATGCACAAAATTCACCCATGTGGTCTTCAAATGTAACCAAAACCAACTGTGTGATTTATATTTACAGACTGAATAAGTATTTGGCTGTAACTTGCCAAAGATTTGCTTTGAATAATTATCTACTTATAAATACAATTCCACTCAAATCCAACCAGTGGTTCCAAAACTTAGGAGAGGCTGAGGGGGTCATAAAAAAAGTCGAATTTTGGGAATAAACTTCATGATCGAGTGATACAATAGATATTTTTTTGATATAAAGTCTGCACAGAATCCCCTCTGTATATTCGAGCTGAAATCATCCCTTATATTTTATAGCCCAGGCGCCAGAGAGCAAAAATCAGCTCAATAAGGAAATAATTGTTTCCTGGCTGGAAACTAGCTTAAAACGATCTGTGTAGCTTAGATTTCGACATACTAATTTCCCCCCTTTCGGAAATGTCGGCGTCATGTCGCCATCATCAACAAGAAGTGCACCAGCGTGGTTTTTGCCGAATATCTTGATTTTGGGCCATCTGACAGCAAAAGATGTAAGAAGTCATTTTGAACCCAATGAAATTCCCTACGGAATAGTTTTTAAATGACCTTTCTGCGACCTATGGTTTTTGAGACAGAGCTTCTGGAAGCGAGAGGCATTGTCGTAAAAGCTCCATGGCCACTTGACTCGAAAAACTAAAATGTCGATGTGACAAAAAAATTTCAAAATGAGATTTCTCGAGAATCCTTCATGCTATAGTTGCGGTAATAGTCTTAAACTCTTTCTCTTGAACCGTTGATTACGAATATAGAAAAGTCAAAAACGTCACATTGTACATATACAGGGTGTACTTAGGGAATCAAATCAGATCAGAGAAATGTTACATATTTCTTCGATTTAGCCTATATGCGACACTCTAAGCACCTAACACGAGTCCAATATCAATATAGATTGGCTCTATAGGCTTCACTTAATACGCGAAAGAAGTGGTCAGCTTACAGCTTTACTGTAAAATGTTTTGAAGGCCCTCTGAAATCATCAAAATATTAAAAATTTACAGTACCAAGGAATGTATATAACAGTATATTATATACCAAAGGACCAAAGTGAATTTTTAATTTGGGGATTTGGACCCAAAGGGCCCTCGAGCAATAAACTTCACCCAAGGGATCAAAAATTCACTTTGGTTCCTTGGTATATAATATACTGTTACATACATTTCTTGCTACTGTAAATTTTGATGATTTCAGAGGGCCTTCAAAACATTTTACAGAAAGGCTGTAAGCTGACCACTTCTTAAGTGTATCAAGTGAAGCTTACAGAGCAATGCATATTGATATTGGACTCGTGATAAGTGCTTAGAGTTTCGCATAGGCTAAATCGAAGAAATATGTCAAATTTCTCTGTTCTGATTTGATTCCCGTAGTACACCCTGTATATGTACAATGTGACGTTTTTGACTTCTCAATATTCGTAATCTACGGTTCAAGAGGAAGAGTTTAAGACTATCACCGCAACTATAGCATGAAGAGCTCTCGAGTAATCTCATTTTGAATTTTTTTTTTGTCACATCGACATTTTAGTTTTTTGAGTAAAGTGGCCATGGAGCTTTCACGACAATGACTCTCGCTTCCAGAAGCTCTATCTCAAAGACCATAGGTCGCAGAAAATTGATTGAAAAACCAAACTGTAGGGAATTTTATAGGCTTCAAAATGACTCCTTACATCTTTTGCTGTCAGATGATCCAAAATTAAGATATTCGGCGAAAACCACGCTGGTGCACTTCTCGTTGATGATGGCGACATGACGCCGACATTTCCGAAAGGGGGGAAACTAGTATGTCAAAACTTAAGCTACACAGATCGTTTTAAGCTAGTTTCCAGCCAGGAAACAATTATTTCCTTATTGTTTTCCCTGGCGCCTGGGCTATTAACCAGCTTCTCGAAATCAAAAGTTGTAAAGTGTAATTAAATCTGAACGTCCTCAAGTTAGCGTGCGAGTGTCTGGCTGTGCGAATCTGAAACACCCTATACTTATCTCAATTTTGATGAACAAATTGAATGTAACGGATGGTCCGAAAGTTTTGGGAAATTGTTTAAAAGCTAACAACTTTTTTTGAATAGTCTTATCAGAGCATTTCGCATTGGAGAAATTGATCCTGCTGTTGTCCAGAGAATGATGGAACATGGCAGAAGAAAATTGAGATCCATCGAAGATAATGGTCCCTTATCGATATGTTGAATATAAATTTGTTATTGTTATATATGATGTTAATTTTTGCAATATCAAGTTAAAAAATAAAGACTATATTCAGAAAAAGTTATTAGCTTCAAAACAATTTCCCAAAACTTTCGGACCATTCTATGTATGTATGTACCCACAGATTTAGAATTCTGGCCCATTTCGTGTTATTTAAACTTTAGACGAGACACACGGTTGATACCCCGTGGCAATTTTAATAAATAAGAAAACAAGAAACATCCAAAATCAACATCAACTATTTACTTAGGTGTACGGTATACCTATCTACTTTTGTGTTTATGCTGTAATTACGAAGCTGAAATATTTAAATAATAAATTGAATTTGCATAATGTAGAATACGTGTGTGGTAAACAAGAACTATTGTTATGGTTTAGGGAATTAATTATTATTGTTAGATAATTGCCTGTGAAATATTCATTACGGCGAAATATTCTGCTCCGGTGCTGCACAGTGAATGTAATAACGATAATTTCCCATGTAGGTAGGTATAGTACGCACGTAGTACGTACCTATTATACAAATTGAGTGTAATGAAGGAAATTGGTTAATAAACGTGTACCTATTTACTGTTTAACAGATGGATGCTGTAATTGTGTTTCAATTTTCGCCAGCTGGGAAATTGCGGAAGAAAGAATTAGTCTTGTTATCATTTCCTCTACCAGTGATGATAATAATAGCGGAATAATAATTGTTGTTGTATTGAACTGTTATTATTTATCTATCTATAGGAAAGGTACCTATTTATAAATGACCGCAGCGACATGTGATATTGCATTGATATTAATTATTTTATTAATGTAAGAAGTATTAAATTTCTTGTGGGAACACTTCTTTGTGGCTAGGAATTGCTCGGATTCCGTTAGAAAAGGTTAGGTTGCTTATCTATTTTGTTAAAAATGGGCATGCGGAAAAATTATGAATCCCTTGATTTTACAGGAAATGTCTGGGAAATTCTGTGAAAGTGATTCGTCGATGTTCAGGAAGAGCAGGACGTATGGATACTGGTCCCCAAGTGAAGAAGGTGTGACTTTAGCATGGAATGACCTTTCCGTCTACTCTAGTACCAGGACTAGGGGACGAAGTTCTTGCAGGAGGATTGTTAATGGAGGTATATTTTTGTTATAAAAAAAATATTTGTTACAAAAGCAGAATTTCCATACAGTCACAGGTGCAGTTAAAGCTGGAAGTTTGGTCGCTATAATGGGTGCTAGGTAAGTTCATTATTATGAAGGATACTTTCAAATGGGTGAAAATAAAAATAATAATTTCAGCGGTGCCGGAAAGAGTACCTTAATGTCTGCCTTAGCCTACAGGAGTGCAGGTAAAAGTGTTGTGCTTGAGCAGTTCAACTCCATAACCATACATTTTTATAATACAGGCGGCACTTACGTTGAAGGGGATATATTAATAAATGGCCGTCCCATAGGATCTTATATGAAGTATTTGAGCGGTTTTATGCATCAAGAAGACATATTCGTCGGCTCTTTGACGGTTTTAGAACACATGAACATAATGGCAAGCGAAACATTACTTGTGTGTTAGAACAGAGAACATTACTACTTGTGTGTTAGAATAAATTATGAAGACGTAAACTATGGATTTTTTGCAGGCACATCTGAAATTAGATAGACGAACTACGCCCGAGGAGAGAAATTGCAAAATTTACGAGCTCTTGAGACATTTGGGGCTTACGAAGTGCCTCAATACACGGATAGGAAGGAATGGAGAGAGCAAGGTCCTGTCGGGAGGCGAGAAGAAACGGCTGGCCTTTGCTACTGAGGTATTCATAACTCACATATAATACTTTTATATGATCCAGTGCAGATATTAAAACTTCACAATAGCTACGCCTTGATTGGATTTGTTACTGGCACATAGATTCTACTAAATAATCATCAATTTGGAAGTGGGTACTAGGTACCTACCCTATTACTACCTCGTTTATTGCATGAGTATAGCATAGATATATGATTAAATCTTGGAAGTCGAGTGGGTGTGGTATAATCCGGTCAAATAAAATGTTTTATGGTTTGAATGGAACAGAATGAGCTCAGCCAAGTCTGAGGCGCCTCGTTAACCAATTCAACTTCTGTTAAAATTGTTCGCCACCTCTTGTTCATCACCGCAAAGCAAGTACCGTGTGATCAAATGAATTTCATAGTTCAGGCAGGCTGTGTCAGAAGAAACGTCCGCCGATAGACTACGAATTAGGCTGAACGTCGCTGTCGGAACCATATGATAACTACTGGCCCCCATAAGGCTCTTCCAGACACTCTCACAGACACATACAATACGTTGTGATCAACAAAAAGCGGGAATAATTCATAGAACGCACTGTAAACGCACTGTCCTGATGTCCAACCTTAATAATTCATTTTGAGCATGTTAATTTTTAATTACTTCTTTTTTTCAGTTATTGACTGATCCGCCCATTTTATTCTGTGATGAACCAACTACAGGCTTGGATTCATATTCGGCCCAAAAACTGGTGACCATGATGAACATGATGGCTTCTAGTGGGAAAACTATCCTTTGCACAATACATCAGCCCTCATCTGATATTTTCGCTATGTTTAGTCAACTTATACTGGTCGCTGAAGGAAGAATTGCTTTCATGGGTGGTGCAGCCAAAGCCATAGAGTTTTTCGAAAAGTTTGTATTTTTTATTGACTAATTTATCACAGATTTTATAATATGTAATTGACACTGAACACAGAACACCCCTCAACGGTTTTTTGAACTCTCTGAGTTACCGAAGGGGAACCTTCTGATTGGTACTTTTTCTCAAAAAATCCTTTTGTTAACAACACTATGTAGGATGCCATTTACTGCACCAAAAAAGATGGAGAAGGGTTTTTCCCAACACACTCGTGCAATTTCAGGAGGGGTTACAAAAATTTCAAAATATTATCCTCAGTAAGAGAATTTAGCCATCTTCAGTTGGAGGTTCCACGAAATTGGTTGTCATTTTCAATTTTCAAGCTGGAGTGAGTGGAGGCTGAAAGGTTTGAAGATAAAATTTGGCAATGCGTTCCACATGTTCCTTTTCTAAATCGATCTAGTTTTGCCCTGAGAAATATTTGCTGGGAATCGAAAATCGAGCTAAAAGACGAAAGGCTCAAAATTTGCACGGGAAGCCATGGAAACTTTATGCTGTATTTATAAAAATTAATTGTAAATAATAGCCCGATTTTCAGAGTTGGATTCGAATGCCCTAATACTTACAACCCAGCGGATTTTCTGATAAAAACCCTGGCAACAACACCAGGCTTCGAGGAATCTAGTAAACAATCCATAAAGAGAATATGCGATCATTTTGTTGTCAGCGACTATTACAAGGAAGTGGATGTTGTAGTCCAATATGAATTTCACATGGGGCGATCGGTGGAGGTAGGTATAAGCTGCGTTTAGTTACAATTAAGTAGATAATCCTATCTACCTGTCTTGGGCATTATTTCCAGTACCTTACTGTCTGAAAGTGGAACTTCCTTGTACTTGAGCTACCTAGGTTCAATTATGTTCCTTAAATTTAATTCTAATTTTTGTTTCAGAACAAAATTTACAACATCAGAAAAAACTTGTAAGTAAAAAAAATGAAATGGCCACGATGGTCTACGTACCTATATTACGGTGGTAATTTCACCTTTCAGTAAAGAAAACTTTTGGTGGAGCAAGCTGTATTGGTTGACCTACAGGTGGTTTGTTGAGATTTTGCGGAATCCCACGATACAATCAATAAGAATTCTTCAAAAAATTGTGAGTTGTTCCCAAAGAAAATGATGTTCATAATTTTTTTTCTTCAAATTCACAGGTAATTGGTACAATGGTAGGATTGTGTTATTTGGGCACAAATCCTGAAACACAAAGCGGCATCCAATCTGTTCAAGGTGCTCTTTTCATGTTGGTTACTGAAAACACTTTTGTGGCTATGTACTCGGTTCTGGATGAGTTTCCGCAAAATTATCCATTATTTTTGAGAGAGTATAAGTCTGGATTGTACCCATCCGTGACGTATTATTTGTCTCGCATTATTTCTATGGTGAGTACCTATACCTACTCCAGATTATCGCTTTCATTATCTACATACTGAAAGTACTGAAACATATAGGTAGATTAGTTATACAAAAAAAACTCTTCTTCGTCTACGTACAATCGCGCAAAAAAATGGAGGCAGTGACAATATAATACAGGATGTTTCAGCGATGGTAGCAAAAAGTTTAACCGTGGGTAGATCTGGTCAAAATATGACGAGAACCTATATACAATTTTGCAAAGTTCTGCCTAATGACGAAAATACAGACAGCCCTTCAAAGTTCACTTTTTTCGAATTGTAAAACTTTGTAACTTAGGAACGTTTCAACGAAATTAACCTTAATTTAGCATAGACTGGTTTGTCGAAACTATCTACTGACCTACCAAATTTTGAAAGAATCCAGTCAGTGGTGTAGGAGTTACGAGGGGCAAAAAGCATCCGAAGAAAAGTTGACTTGAGGTGTCCCGCCGTAACTTCTACACCACTGAATGGATTCTCACAAAATTTGGCAGTTTGAGAGACAATGGTGACAAACCAGCTTATGCTAAATTTAAGCTAATTTTGTCGAAATGCTCCTCAGTTTCGAATTTTTGCTATCATCGCTGTAACACCCTGTATATCTTTCCTAAGTCCGGAAACTAAGGCCTCAAAGTATCTTTGGTGTCTCCGCTGGCATTTTTTGCACAGTTACACAACAATCAGCTCTAAATGGTCAGTTTTCATTTGTGATGAAAATAAAGCAGTACGTTTTTGTGTTCTACCTAGTATTGCACTTCATGTTCATTATATGTTATCAAAAAGTTTGGGATCGTGTTTTCAAAATGAACAGCTTTGGCTTAATTAAGTATAGGTAGATACAGTTGTCATCGAGATATTTCGCACGGATTCGTTGCAAGGTAGCTTGAATTTCTGCTAGCCTCTTCAGAAACAACTCTCTCATTCATCTCCACAACGGCAGATCGCCTTTTCAAAATCCACAAGAACATGGCCCCCTAGTATTCTCACTCTTTAACTTTGTCTGGAACAATGCCAAATGTCGAATTTGCTTGAAAAAAATGCCGTGCGAAAAATTTCGACCGCAATTTTATTAAACCCACCTAAAAAAAATGAACGCCCCCGGGTGGACTTGAACCACCAACCTTTCGGTTAACAGCCGAACGCGCTAACCGATTGCGCCACGGAGGCTTCATTTGTCTATGAATTTTCAAAATATTTCAGAACTAACAAAATAAAAAATGTGTTTACTATATGACTTTTTTTTAATTTTGGTGTGTCGAATACAATAAATTCTATTTGAAATTTTTTCTTGCAAGCAGTTTTCAAAATGGTTTGAAAGAGAAAATTATTAAGTAATCATATAGGCAATCATTCATCGTGTGTAGTTACTTACTTATCAATTTCGAACTGAATTATCAACAATAAATTATCACCATGGCCTCCGTGGCGCAATTGGCTAGCGCGTTCGGCTGTTAACCGAAAGGTTGGTGGTTCGAGCCCACTCGGGGGCGTGTATTTTTTTTTAACAAAAAAAGTGATACTGAATGAAATTATACAGGGTTATTAGTCAAAAGTCCGGAATAAAATTCATGATTTTTGAGCTTTTTTTTTTGGGAAAAACTCTCGAACAGGTCGATTTTTAAAAACGGTAAGTCGTTTTTCCATCATACGTGTCATGATTCACCGTCAACCCCTTAACCCTTAAGACCTTGACCCTCAACGCCTTGAGCGTCCAACCATTTTTAATGGTAGATAGATCTGAATACAGTTGTTGACAAGCTTTCCAACGAGCCCCCCTAAGTCATAGGATGCGATTTAAAAAAATACTAAGGGTACTGGCGTTTAGGGGGTTGACGTGACGGTATATCATGACACGTATCATGGAAAAACGACTTACCGTTTTTAAAAATCGATCTGTTCGAGCGTTTTTTTCGTAAAAAATATGGTAAGAAATCATGAATTTTGTTCCGGACTTTTGAATAACCCTGTTTAATGAAATTGATAGTAAAAATGACTATTTAACATAGGCTTAGCAACACAAGTAGATACCTACACCATGCTATTTTCACTATATGTACGACGTGTCATGCTAGAATGCTACCTGAAAACTGACCTTTAGAACTGAGTTTACTAAAATCTTTCAAAATAGCGAAAATAGAGGGGGTCGAAGGACCACCTTTTGAACCTCCATATTTTCAATTCAATTAACAACATTTTTCTGATACCTTTGAAGCCTTTCCCTAACTGCGGTTCAATTTCCTTCCCCAGGTTTGCAAACACCGTTTTTTTTTGTTTGTTTGTTAATATTTCAGGATATGGTAGAGTATCAAAAATAAGTACTTTCGCCAAAATAAAAGAAACAAATTTTTTTTTTTTCAAATAACTAACTAATAAAAAATTCAAAATTACAAATTTCACAGATGTGACAGAAGTCAATATGACCAGCTTGTAGGTATGCAACAATTTTGTGCACCAAATTTGATCAAAATCCAGAAGTTAAATTTGGAGTTATAACAAAAAAACCATTTCCAAAACACAACTTTGGAAGCCTCCGTCTCCGTTATACATAATGCGTTTCCGATACAAATTTTTCCGAGAAAGCGCACTTATTTTTTTATGCTCTACCATCTCCTAAAATATTGATAAAAAAAGTGTAACACCCTCTATTATAGGCTATAAGTACTATTAGCTTTATTTGTCTATGATGACTACATGCGTGTAAGCGGGGTAGCTCTGAGCAAATACACCGGTGTACTTCGTGTTGCTCCGTGTAATTTTTTTTCCACTAGGTAGAGTTGAGTGTAGAGTGGGGTAGTCACCGTCCGTCATCCCTAACTATGTATGTATACATATATCCCGTTCACTTTTTATTTTAACAAGAATGACTTTTTGGAGCGAAAAGTTTTTCTTCAAGAATGCATCCAGACCATTTGGTTTCATGCGGACCATTTGGTCCGTCAAGCAACAGATCACACGGTTTTGTACCATGGAATTACTTGAGAGTGAATTTTGCACAAAAACTGTGTTTTTTTATTTCATGACTCACCCTGTACAGCAAATGAAAATCTGGTAGGCACCCGGTTGTTGATATTTTATATTCAAAATTCTGCTTTTCACAGATTACTCAAATCTTTTGGAATGAGGAAATTATAAAAAGACTTGAAGGAGCTCACTTCGAGCCTCCATATCTTCAAAAATAAAAGACCTCTAATTTTCGTAACCTTCCCTGGACTCCGAACGCGCGAACTTTGAAACACCCGGTATATTATGTTCAATGCAAAGGTGTTACCAATATTTTCTATTGTATCCGTGCAGTGACTACAATAGCCAAATTATATGTTACAGCTACCAGGGTTAATAATAGAGCCTGTCCTGTTTGTAATAATAGTTTATTGGCTGTCAGGATTACGTGCGACCACATATGCATTTTTTATGACGACATTGGCCACCACGCTCACCATGAACGTTGCTACTGCCTGTGGTAAGTGCCTGAGTTGAAGCGATTCAGTTTTTGCATTTATTATTGAAAGAACGGTTCAGTTTATAACAATGATGAACCTTTGGTTTACTAAATTATTTTGATCGATGGTCATTTAGAACACAAAAAAGTACAAAAGAGCTACTTATTACAAATTTGCAGGCATCGATTTCCTGACCGACAATGTAACATCAACAGTCAACGTAAATCGAATGTAATATGAAATGTTGTAAAATTTATTGCCCATGATTTTTTTGCGGGAAATACGACTTTAACGTTCAAATGACTGTCTGATCATGTCCTGTAATGTGTACCAAGAGCTCTTAGCTAGCAGAGCTAAGAGCTATAGATCTAATGTGACAATCAAACGAGAAAACAATTTTTAGACTGGCAAACATGATATTACTAATTAAAAATTCCTTCTAAAACCTTTACTGCTTGACCTACTGTACCAGACGAATATTTTGGGTAGGTTTTAGTTGTGCCTTGACTCTTCTAGCTACCTCGTATGTTACGTCTTTGCGTCTTTGTAACTTTAATATTTAATAATTATTGTACACTTTTCAATTATTATTACTGTAAGTAGGTATTGACCTATATAGGTATTTATTTTTAACTATTGCGTGAATTTCTAGGAGTTTTCTTCTCAAATGCTTTCGATTCAGTACCAACTGCAATGGCATATCTTGTTCCATTTGATTATGTCCTTATGATAACTTCGGGACTGTTCATCAAGCTCAGGTAGAGTTGATTACCTTTGCTGTTTTTTTCTTCCCCAGAAATTTCACCTTATTCTAGCACACCGACTTATTCTCAGAAATTTTATTCCAGCACTCTCCCCGTAGTCTTCTCCTGGACCAAATACCTTTCTTGGCTGATGTATTCGGTTGAATCCATGAGCATTGTGCAGTGGCATGGAGTCTTGAACATAAGTATGCTCAGCAGATATGAATAGTTGGAATTTTGTTGCTATTTAGTTGACTATATTTCTTTCAGCTTGCGAACTTCCCAATGAAGAACTACCATGCACCACCGACGGAGAACAAGTGCTGGAAAAATACAGTTTTTCGGAGAAGAATTTGACGTACGATCTTTGGAATATGTTGATACTCTTGATTTCGTTCTATGTGCTGGGATTCTTTTGTTTATGGTGGAAAACAAGAACAAAGTAATCATAATTTCCTATTCGTAATATTCAGATATGATCTATTGATTACTAGTGATGTTTTATATCAGCTCAAGTAATACAGTTTATTAATGTAAACAATACCTACCTAATTTTTTATTACTCGCAAAGTTGAACAATGAATGCCTCTTTTACTTGCGGATAATTCCCTTGGAACAACTCCTGGCGGAAAATGCAGTTGCTAGAGTTTAATTTAAGTTTGTTTGTTTATTTCTAATTAGCTAAATTAAAAGAAGTCGTGTTCCAAATGATGACTTCAGTGGGAATAGTATAGCTACGACAATGCTGGCTGCATTCCAAAAGTGTTGATGGTAGAAGGTAAAGTAGAAAGCAAGGTAGATTTGTACCAGTTTGTACATAATGTCTACTTACATTCAAGGCTTCTATCTCAAAACACCCTATCCCCGATTTTTCTGTTGAAAATTTTTTCGTCAAAAAATCCCGAGACAGGTTGACTTTATATTCGAGTGCGACATAATATAATAATTAGCATAAGTTAAATTTCATAAGAGAATTGGAAGGTCTACAAAACGATGTGTTACTCGACCCCTATTTCCATTTGAAATTTTTGAAAGGGTATTCACTAGTCACCCTTATGTCTGATAAAATGAAACAAAAAAATTGAATTTACGCTAATTATGTGTCAGAAACAGAAACCTTTGTCCGAATTTCAGAAAAAAATCATTTCCATGATTCATGACTCACCCTGTATACAAAACAGAAATTCATTACAGATTCAGAGGTTGATTTTTTGTGCTCCTTGTTTTTCCATAAACGGTTACTGAAATCTTTTGAAACGAAAATAAAGGCGATCGAAGGACTAACTTTTGTCCCTCCATAACTTCGAAACTGAAAGATATAGAATTTTTTTAACAACTTTCCGGCACTCTGCTACACCGTCATATTATTACGCTTGGCTTCCACAAGTAACGCAAAATTTATATTTTTTCATTCTTATCCATTTTTTTTTATCTTAATTAAAAGGAGAGTTCGAGGTCTATACAAGGTGATTCATGACTAAACCGACATAGCTCAAGAGTAGATCCAGTTTTTTAAGATGAATCAGCAACTGACTTCAGAATTTTTCTAAGCTCTTCCGTTTTAAAGTTAACAGGTCATTTATCTATTTTGGTCGAAATTTCATTCGATTCCACCCATCCGTTCCAAAGATATGGTTCATTAAAGTTTCGACCAAAATACATAAATCACCCTGTAACTTTAAAACGAGAGAGCTTAGAAAAATTCCGAAGCCAGTTGCTGATCCACCTCAAAAAACTGAATCTACTCTTGATCTATGTCGGTTTAGTCATGAATCACCCTGTATATTATTGAACAATTCCACAAGTGCGACAATTCGATGATAAGAACACCGGTTCTCCGGCAAATTCCATATTGATCGCTGCATATGGTTTCGACTTTCGAAGGGACTCTCTGGAACAATCCCTCACTTTTCGCGTGCATTACCGCGTGCTCTGGACCGGCGGAACCTCCGCTAATTGGCAAGATGTGTTTTACTAGGCTACTGGAACTCCCTTGTTATTCAAATCGCTAACCCATCGCGTATATTCTCGAATGTTCAGAGCTTCGCACTTCTAACACGCGATCTGATGCAAACAGTCTAGAAAAATCATGTATGCTCTAGAATGCACGAGAGTCTTGCCGTAAAATAATTTTTTGAAGAAAAGAAAATAAAGTGTGATGGGAATTATTTGATTCTAAGAGTCGTTTTACACGGTTCTAAATTCAGTACTTAATTTAGACCTAAATTTAAGTCAAGAATGGTTGTGCTCTGTTCTGTCCTGTCACACAGAGATTGTACCTAAAATTGAAGCAATTTCAAATTGATCCTAAATTGTGAGCAAGTTTCTAGAATGTGCGCTATATTTTTGTCCTGAACCAACGTCATATGTTGCGCAATGCGAGTTTTTTCGAATGCGCAGACCAGCGCAGACACACCAGACAGCAAAAATTCATATCTCCAATTCAGCTTTGTCATTTGGAATTAAAATTAAGCTCCACTTTGAACAGGGAGCTGGTGCCTCAAAACTTACGTCATAAGGTACATGATTTTAACCCTGTAGGTCTAATGTGCTAAAAATGTGTTGAAAATTTCTTTGACTTACATGTCAGACCGGGGGCTTTAGGCTGGTATAGGCTTGTCAATTTTCGAAAAATGTTAAAAATTTACGTCACAATACTTCTCCTTTGACATGATTTTAGGAATAAAAAACGATTCTCACACGATTTTTTGTTTACAAAATTTTTTAACGGTACATCGCTTACAGGGTGCAACATCGAAAACTTTTTCTCAAATCGTACACCCTGTATTTCAACATGGAAATCGATTCCGTTTTTCATCGTGATTACAAATATTTATCACAATTAGTGGCTTAGTCAACAAAACGCCTGTGAAAAAATTGATGAAATTTGACCTTTTTTTGAAAATTTCGAACTTGTCTTATGGACCGAAAGCCCCCAAAATTTTTGTCTTACGACCAAATTTTCGATTAAGGGGATGCTCCCACACAAAATCCAGTTGGTTTCATTCATGTACCTTATGACGTAAATTTTTCCGAAAATTGACAAGCTTATAACCAGCCTAGAGCCCCCCGGTCTGACATGTAAGACAAAGCAATTTTAACAACCTAATCAAGGCACATTAAACCTACAGGTTTAAAATCATGTACCTTATACGTAAGTTTTGAGGCACCAGCTCCCTGTCTATTATATTTTAACCAGCTTCTCGAAATCAAAGGTTGTAAAGTGTAATTAAATCTGAACGTCCTCAAGTTAGCGTGCGAGTGTCTGGCTGTGCGAATCTGAAACACCCTATACTTATCTCAATTTTGATGAACAAATTGAATGTAACTTGTCTTTGATGTTCTTTGTCTTACATGTCAGACCGGGGGCTTTAGGCTGATATAGGCTTGTCAGTTTTCGAAAAATGTCAAAAATGTATGTCATAAAGTACCTTTTTTTTTGGCTCCTGGATTTCTCCCATTAGCCACTCATGAGGTACCTACATGAATGAAACCAACGGGCTTTTGTGTGGGAACATCCCCTTAATCAAAAATGGGGTCATAAGACAAAAGTTTTGGGGGCTCTCGGTCCATAATAGCTGTATTACACTATACAATTTCTTGTACAATTTCTTGTACAGTCTGCCAAAATAGTGTCAAAAAACAAAGAACTTGATTGTTCAACTGACAGATTGTACAAGAAATTGTATAGTGTAATACAGCTATTTAGACAAGTTTAAAATTTTCAAAAAAGGCCAAAATATACCTCCTCCTGGAGACTTCTCCTTTGGCATAATTTTAGGAATGAAAAACGATTCTCACATGATTTTTTACGCAGGTTTCGAATCTGTCTACAAAATTTTTCAATGGTACATCGCTTACAGGGTGCCACATCGAAATTTTGTTCTCAAATCGTACACCCTGTATTTTACCATGGAAATCGATTCCGTTTTTCATCACACTTGGTGAGTTAGTCAACGAAACGCCTGTGAAAAAATAGATAAATTTTAGTCTTTTTTTGAAAATTTAAAAATTGTCTTATGGACCGAAAGCCCCCAAAAATTTTGTCTCACGACCAGATTTTCGATCAAGGGGATGTTCCCACAAAAAATCCAGTTGGTAGGTACCTTATGACGTGAATTTTTGGCTATTTTTTCGAAAATTGACAGACTCATACCAGCCTAAAGCCCCCGGTCTGACATGTAAGACAAAGCAATTTTTAACAACCTTATCAACGCACATTAGACCTACAGGGTTAAAGTCATGTACCTTATGACGTAAGTTTTGAGGCACCAGCTCCCTGTCCACTTGCACCGCAGCCGTGCAGTGATCGGAATTCAGTGCTCAATTTTCTTCATGATATTGGAACATTCAAAAGTGGTTTTCAGTACAACTTTGCCCAGTTTCTCAAACCACGCGGCAGACTTGACGTCCACATCCACAGTTTTTGACCGTAACCTTTACGTGACTAACGTGACCGTACTTCTGTGCAGGCCACGATGCAGGCTTCTGTCACCGTATACCGGTAACACATGGAAGGTGAGTAGTGACAATGCAAAGGTACATGTATCTATCGAGAAGACTTGTGACCAGATTGTGACTGCACCTAGGCAAAATTTTCCATTTTGGTCAAATATGTCAAAAACGTCATATATGTGCGTTATCTCGCGTGGTTTTTCTATTTGTCTTTGTTAGGGAGATGGAAATTTCAGAAGAGGACCTTAAAATACTGGATCGGAGTAAACCAGCAGACTATTCATTTCAAAAATTAGATGTTTTGGCAGCGAACAATCTGGCGTTTGCACGGTTTTCCCGCCTGGGAGGTCTTCCGGAAAGAGCTTCTGACAAAGGAAAGTTTCTTACTAAAGCAGTGTTGGCGAACAACAATAGACTGAGATCCTGGGAAAACTTGGACGTTTTCGTGAATTCACTTCTAGTGTATCCCGAATTACTAACATGGATAGATTTTTCATTCAACTACATCAAGAAGCTAGACGAACTGATCCTTAAATATCGCAACCTGAAAATCATCTACTTACACGGAAACTGTATCGACAATTTGGAGGAAATTATGAAATTGCGAGGTCTGGGACAACTCAAAAGTGTGACGTTCCACGGAAACCCGATTTCGAACTTACCAAATTATCGACCATTTATGATAGCATGCCTACCTGTATTGCGTAATTTGGACTTCACGCCGGTAATCAAAAGGGAAAGGGACGCCGCTGTTCCACCTGAGTTTGTGAAGTTCTTAAAGAATTACACAAAATCACACAAGAAATGAAAATCGGAGGTGATCTGTGGGCCATGATCGTGGTTTATGATACAATAAAATGAGTTACAAAATTATAATAAAGTATACGCTAGGAAAAATCTTTGGTTCATTATTTTTACTTTTGAGTCAATTTTTATTGTCAATCTACTTGCACTCTGTTGAATATTCTTTGTTTGATCGTGGATTAAGGGTCCTGTTCGTGACTGGGGGTTGGACTCGAGGTTGGATATACAGGCCAGGAATTTTAGACGTTGAAATCGCATAAATACATGTCAAATTAAGTACCTACTACCTACTTAGTAAGTAGGTACCTACGTTTCTGCTACAAGCTACAAACTTACCCAGTCGATTGATGTGACCGAATGGCTTTTTCTGGTCGGCGGATCCTTTACAAATGTCGAGATATGATGAAGCATGAGGCAGATCAGAATGTGGTCTGGGTCTTGGACATCACCGCATCTGGTCGGGACTCGGGATCGGGATAAACGGCTTGTATCAAGCACTTGATAGGTTATGCCGCCATCTTGAATTCTGGATTCTGGTAGTTGCCCAAGACCAAAGGTGGGTGATTTCGTGGTAGGTAGGTACTTACTTGATATTTCTTGAGTCCTCAGCCTCAAATATCCTTTTTATCGATATCGGAAATAAAAAAAATCGTTGTCATGTCTGCTGCGGAGCTTCTCATCGTAGCCATCCTTCCTGCCAACGTCTTTGAAGACTACAACAAGCCCCGTCCCACATCAGCTGGCCCTGATGCGGAAATTTCACTTTTATAATCCATTTAAATACAGGGTGCCCCGGAGTTAAATAGCGTTTTAGAAGTCGCCAGAGCCGAGCCGGTTCGGCTCCAGAATCGCTATATATAGCTGATTGGCCAGGGATTTTCGAGAACCAATCAAACCCCCTGATTTTAGAGCCGAATCGGCTCGGCTCTGGCGACTCGAAAACGCTATAAGTAAAGTGCGTAAACTTGTCAATCGATAAAGAATAGAAAAATAAGTATAGACTGGTCTCGAAAAAAAAGCGAGTCCGAATCATATTATTTGATAGGTACTTATGTGATTATGATCATGTACAGTTGCGGTCTCATGAAAGTTTACACAGAGGCGTATCTACGGGGGGCAAGTGGGGCACGTACTATGGGCGCACTTTGATCCTCAGGGCGCAAATGAGAGGATAAGAAATAAATGAAAAATGAAAAAATTAAGTAATGTATAGATAATTGAACTGTTGGGCGCAACTCGTGTGAGCAATAATTGACAAGCGAAATGGGACCAATACATTCAAACAGACGATTAACTTCCGACTTTTTCATCCGATCCATCAGATATAGCCTAACACGGGCGTCCAATTTGTCATTGACACGCCTGAATTTTGAGAAAAAAACAAACATCTGCGACGCATTTTCCAAGGTTTCTAATTTAGGGGCGCACTTTTCATGTTTTGCCCTAGGCGCAATTTACCCTAGATACACGCCACTGAGTTTATTACATCTATGACAATCAGGTGGCTATGCTCATTCAAAATTACGTCAAAATTGAATTAGCATGGCCACTCGATCGCCATCGGTGTAAACTTTTTTGAGGCCGCAATTTTACAGGTTTTCATTTTCAATCGTGAATTTCAATTACGATTGGTTTAAGGTGGTTGAGATAAAAATACAAGGCGCAAACAAGGCACATAATGTGAGAAAAAGACAATAATTGTAAAATACCATTGATGAGGACCACACTTATACCTATCTGCCTCTCCCGCTTAACAAAACCTAAAGAAACGTTCCGAACATTTTAGGGGGGAAAATCCGGGTGATATGACTGATGGAATTTAGATATTTGTATTGTTTGGCCCGCAGAGGATATTTGATTTGTATGACTAGTTTGGCCCCCCCAGAGGAGGCGGAAGGTGTCTCATCGATTACTTGTAGAATTATTCTGGGACTAGATATTAATTTTTAAGGATAAAGCTCCTTAAATTTTGGTCCACTTATATAATGCTGGGACCGAGGCTGGGACCTACAATATCACTTGAAATAAACGAATTCATGACAAAATGCTAGGTCGTCAAAGAGCAAGCCGACCTGTTTCACCTGTTTGAGTGGTTTTCTGAAAAAGACTGATGAATTGTCCACAAAATGATCTCATAAGCTCATCGATGACACAAGTTATACCTACAAACTTATGAGGTATAATAGTTACAATACTCGTCTGCATTTCCTACGTGGATGAAAATACTCCGGAACCTGATTCACTCCTGAAATGTAGGTAGGCTGAACTTTATCTGTCAGTGATTATACCGTCATTGGTCAACAAAGTTAAATTTCATTTTTGCATCCAGGATTAGGCCCACTGCAATAATTACAAACAAACATCTTACAGTGGCACATGTTATACAATAGCGTACCTCTACGAAGTTTCCCGGCAATTTCACGATATTTTTTTGAGAAACCAAGACGTCGTCGAAAATACCAAATTCTAATAGATTTAATACTGTTAAGTTGTTGTCGATGCAGTGTATCTGTAAGTAAGTAGAGAAGTATGCTCGCAGTAAGTGCCCTCTTTCCTCTAATGCATCTACTGGTTGGTGGTAGATTTTCAATGTGCGTGTTTGTGCCATGCCTAAACGACCAGACTGTCCAGAGCCTGAACTCATCCAGAGTTTTGCAACTGGATCCTTTGCGCCAACCTGAACTCATCCAGAGTTTTGCAACTGGATCCTTTGCGCCAAAATTGTACCAGATATTCTTCTGCTACCAACAGTATCTTTGATATCTGTTCAGTTGTCAGAAACTCCAAAGTTGTTGAGATAAGAAGGATGTTGCGAGAGGAAGAGCTCCTTTTCGGTTCCAATCTTGCTGCTAGTATAATCATCTCCATTTATAGCATGGAAAAGTAATCAGCGTCGCCTTTATGATATATAATATACGTATATACCTATAGGCTGTCTGATTTCAACATGATTCTAGTGGGCTGTGTTTTTGGTCGCCATCGGCCGATCGCGGCCTGAATCGCAGCCCACTAGAATCATGTAGAAATCAGACAGCCTTTACCTACACTATTCGTGACTATAGTATATACAGGACGTACTTTCACATAAATATGGCCAATGCAGGTACCTACCTTGCATTAGGTACTCGGTCCTCAATAATTTGAACAGATGAACGCTGTCACCGTTATGTCGAAGACACCATTTTGTCTTTGCCAAACACAGATGTTAAGTCTGAAGATTTGGGGCAAGCGACTAGAAAGCTTAGGCAAGTTCAATCTCTGTACTTTCATCTGAACCACCTTACACCGATTGTAACTCAAATTCACAATAAAACCGTTTCATTTTTCCCAAAGAAGTAAAGTTGTCTATTTCAAATTTTTACATTTTGACTCTTCTAACACTTATTGGCTTTCGTTGCGTTCTTGTTCAGCTGACCAAAGCCAATCATTTATAGATGTTCAAGATGTTATAGATTAGAACATGTGAGAACAAAAAGCAGAATATTCGATATTTGAGATGCGCACCTTCGCCATTCACGTCATCCAAAATCTAAAATTTTGAAACTTCGGCCATGCACCCACACTGTATTTGTAGCCAATGTACACAGCTTACGATCACCACCAAGTGTGTAGAAAATGCTTCAGAAATGAGGATTAGAGGGAGGTTTTGAAACTGTTGATTTATTGTGAATTTGGAAAAAATGACATGTGGACCTTCCTTTAATTCACTATATTTTCACAGTGGAATGTGCGAATCAAGTGAATCTAGTGCTGAATTGCAAAGGAAAGATGTATCTTCCAGAACCCACCATCAATGTCGTTCTTTACAAAGTTCAGGAACCAAAAAAAAATCTCGATATACGACACATTTTTATTTAAGTTCGCCGCCGCCATCTTGATTTTTGATAATTTGGCTATATTGACAATTGATTTGAGTAGACGATTTAGTCAGCGAGCTTATACACCAAGTTTGTGAAAATCGGCCAAGAAACTAAAAAGTTGGAAGAAAAACTCCTTTATTTTTCACCCGGTATAAGATAAGTACCCAATATCAGACAGCATCATTCGATCCAGAGTTGTTTGTTGGGTAGATCAATACTTTTATTTGAAGAAAATCGCGAAAACTCAAAGGAGTATCAGCGAACTGAAGAATTGAC
Organism: Anaspis maculata; assembly: GCA_949128115.1. Lineage (NCBI taxonomy): Eukaryota > Metazoa > Arthropoda > Insecta > Coleoptera > Scraptiidae > Anaspis > Anaspis maculata. The sequence goes on along the minus strand of OX421961.1, from coordinate 54,767,065 downwards.
CAGCCGCCAACTTTGATGCGATATTGCTGGAGAATGTACCAGAAATCGCGAAAGCACCAGAGTGATTATTTGTTCTGGGATGACCCTCTAACGATTCCAAAAATTTTTTTTTACTTACATAGTTTTTCCTACTAGTACGGCATGTAAGGCGCAAATATCACAACCACCTTGCACTTCGTGAAAAAAGGAAGCCGCTTGGCACAGTTGATCCTGAGGTCCTCCTGAACATTTTAAGGAGTGGAGGCCCTGCAGGGACCCGGTCTTGAGCTTGTTCTTCTAGGAGGGGCCACTAATGCGTGATCGTGTACAAAGACAGTCCATAGCGCAGATTTTGGGGTCGGAATCGATTCAGATGGTTAAAATATCCTATAAAATAATTGCAGAAACTTTGGGGCACCGCACACCCTGCATCCTGGCCTCCTCGAAGGCCGAGAAGTGCCTCATCATCTTAGTACGGACGTTAGGGGATCCAACCTTGCATTTCATCCCGATGCAAAACGCTTTTGCACGTGAGTAGTAGGTACCTATAGGTAATTTTCAAGAAGTGGTGCCCCGATGGGACCCGCGACTGGCGTGCTTCCGAAGAGGTCGAAGGTCCAAAAAGTTACCATTTTTGAAATCGTTGCTTTTTTTATACTTTGTTTCCTAAACCATATATTTCCAAGGTCGTGGAGCACAATGCAATAAATTTCCAGAGAGTGTCATGCACCAGTGGCGTACCAAACGGCTGCAAAGAGGCCGAGATGCGATTTTTCACAAGTCTTACGGTAAACCTGACCTAACACTTTTTTGAGGAGTTTGGTATCATTTCTGACCAAATCGCACATTCTGATTCCAAAAATAAGTAAAAATTTTTGATAGAGACGTGTTTAAACCGGTTTTATCATGAAAAACATGATTTTTTTTTTACCCTCAAAATTGATGTTTTGTAATTCTGCTTCCATCACTGTCCAATGTTATTATAACTATGATTTTGACTTAGACAGTTGGTTTGGGTTATTTAACACAAAAATATCATTTGCTGAACTTTTTTCCCATTTTCACAAAGTCACAGCATGATTTTGTTTCTTGAGATGTATCATGTCAAAGCTTGATGTGACGAAACGTGCTATTTTATAGAAAAAATTAGGCTAGGATTAGAATGTAGCGTTGATTTGGTCAGTGGCGCCGAACTCCTAAAAAGTTACTATGGCGAAAAATATTTTAGACCCCCCCCCCTATTGCTACGCTACGGTCGGGCCTGGGGGCCTAAGAGCCCCTCGTGCAGTTGGCGCCGCAGACAAAGTTTTTTAAAATAATAATAATAATAATATTAACAATAATAAGCAAAAAAGGGGAAGCCGCTGACCAAATTATCCATAGATTTCATTATCTTTTACACAAAAAATCGGAAGTTTTTTGTGAGATCGTAAGATCGTGAGGTTTTCCTAGTCCATTTAGTTGGCTGTTCAAATATACCGTATGATCAAAACCTTTTTGCCTCTAGTCTAGAGTGCTATGAAATTATTATTTTATATGTATATCAAAGGTTGGCCGTAATCGAGGCCATAATGACTGAAGAAACTGTTGAATGCCAGTGTCGGTCTCTGATAAATGTTAAAAACTGAATAAGAAGTTTTTCATTATCAAAAGTTATTTTCGAAATGGCACAAAATTGGGAAACGGAGAGTCGTCGTATTCCTTACCGACAAGCATTGGAGATTGCCAAACAACATGCAGATGTCATTTTGAGGTAAATTGCAGGATATACTACTACCAACAATTGAAAAAGGCAAAAAAATAAGTCATAGCACTCTTGAAGTGAAATCATTGCTCATTCACGATATTTACCTAGGTAAATATCGTGAATAACTGTCATTTAGATTGAAAGTGCCTAATAATCCTAATATCCAATGATTTGCTTGGTGAATCTCTCTTCCTCTTCTTTTCCTCCCTTCTTCTCCTTTCTTCTTTTCTTCTTCTTTTTCCCTTTTTTTCCCTCCAGACCCCCCCCCTCATTTTGAGGTATGGCGAGCGCCACAAAATAAGGTCTATTCGGCGCCACTGGATTTGGTACTTTATTCATTTCAAGGCATGGAAATAGTTTTCTCTATAAAAAAAATAGAAAAAACTAAAATCGGAGTCGTATTTCAGTCATGACATCTTTTTTCTTTCGACATTGCGAGCTTTTGGAATTAAATTTCTACATGATACACGTTTTGGAACAAAACTATCGTGTGACTTTGTCACATCGATAGAAACTTCTGGGGTATGAAATTCATCTATAAAATAGTTCAATTGAACAATCTATGTCAAAATTGTGATCATCAGTGTTTTGAACCACAATGGGAATAGAGCTCAAAAACGACAAATTCATAGGTCGAAACTTCGCGGTTTTCCAGAAATTTATTCCGCAATGTCGGAAGAAAAACTATGTCGTGACTGAAATACGGCTCCGATTCCAGTTTTTTCTATTTTGTTTGATAGAGAAATCTATTTTCATGCCTTGAAATGAATAAAGTACCAAATCAAAGCCACATTTTGACCCTAGTCTAATTGTTTCTGTGAAATGGCACGTTTCGCCACATCAAGCTTTGACATGATACAACTCAAGAAACAAAATCACTCCGTGACTTTGTGAAAACCGGAAAAAAGTTCAGCGAATAATATTTTTGTGAAGAATAGCCCAAACTAACTGACCAAGTCAAAATCATAGTTATAATAACATTGAACAATGGTAGAAGTAGAATTACAAAACATCAATTTTGAGGGTAAAAAAAATCATGTTTTTCTGATAAAACCGGGTCAAACACGTCTCTATCACAATTTCATACTTATTTGTGGAATCAGAATGTGCGATTCTGTCAGAAATGATACCAAACATGTCAAAAAAAGTGTTAGTTACGGTTTACCATAAGACTTGTGAAAAATCGCACCTCGGCCCCTTCGCAGCCGTCTGGTACGCCACTGGTGCATGACACTTTCTGGAAACTTATTCCATTGTGTTCCTCGGCTTTAAAAATATATGGTCCAGCGAAAAAATTATAAAAAAAGCAACGATTTCAAAAATGGTAATTTTTTTGACCTTCGACCTCTTAGGGAGCACGCCAGTCGCGTGTCTCATCGGAGCACCACATTTCAAAAACTATAGGTACCCACTACCCACGTGCAAAATAATGGTGTAAAAATAGTAATGCGCCCCTCTGCTCCTGGTTTGCACCACGTGCGATAAGGCAAACGGTCCGGAAACGGCATTTCGTAGATGATGAGGCAATTTTCGGCCTTCGAGGAGGCCAGGATGCAGGGTGTGTGGTGCCCCAAAGTTTCTGCAATTATTTTATATGATATTTTAACCATCTGAATCGATTCCGACCCCAAAATCTGCGCTACGGACTGTCTTTGTAGACGATCACGCACTAGTGGACCCTCCTAGAAGAATAGGCTCCAGACCTGGACCCTGCACGGTCCGACCGGACCCGGACGCCTCCACTTCTTAAAATGTTCAGTAGGACCTAAGGAGCAACTGTGCCAAACGGCTTCTTTTTTTCACGACGTGCAAGGTTAAAACGCTTACTTGCCGTACTAAAGTAGGTTCACTTGTACCGTGATTCTAGTCGGCTGTGAGATTTTGTTTCTAAGTTTCCAAATGTGAAATATAGAAAATCCCCAAAACTTTGCAGTTGGCTGCTCTGGCCGGACCAGTTTTGAAACACATTTTTTGCGTATTTCCTTTGCAGATAGCCGAAACATTTTTGCGGGACGTGATGTCTGACGCTTTTTTTCATTTTATTGGTAAAGTGTAACAATTTTTCGACTTGTTTTTAATTTTCGCCAATGAACAAATAAATCAAGAGAGCCTTGACATTTGACAGTTGTGAAAAACGAGGTGAAAAATATTCCTAACCTCTTGAAGTCGGTTCAACTTTAGATGCTTCAAATTAAAAATTGTACAATGCCCTTCGTCCAAAAAAGGGGCCCCATGCAATCATCAACCCTTTCGCCTCTTCCAGTCAAAAATACAAGTCAAGCCCTGAAGAATTATGGGCGATACAAGGATCGCCGTGCAGTCTGTCATTGGCAAAAGAATTCACGTGTGAAAAGTAAATTAAACCAAATTTCAAAAAACCCAGCCGCTCAAACTTGTATACTGGGACCGAAATTGATGTAAGTACCTTCAATTTGCAATTTGCTTTCGTTTTGGGGCTTCCCGGGACGAGTTTTTGTCGACCCTGAATGGGCCGCCGTCAAGATGACTTAATTTGCGGCCGCCCCGTGCTCTTTTGGTGTCTACATGACGGTAACACAGCTCTGCGTCCCCCTAGTCGCACGTCCACTTATGACCAGGTCAGTTTTCCAAGATTTTAATATCAATTTGATAAGAAATAACTTCACTTCCAGAGAAGTCAGTTTCACACCGTGAAAAGGCGGCAAGCCTACAATGCTAAAGTAGAAAATTTGCCCCGCCAACTAGAGTCACAGTACAAGTGAACCTACTATACATACTACATAAGTACTGCTAGGGCCTGGCTTAACTGTTCACTTCACGTTTAGGTTTATGAATTAGTCCCTGGTTCTTTTAGTCATCATCATTATTTCATAATTTAATTTTAATTTCGAGGCGCGAGGATCCTGAGTAGGCAAGTATGGTAGGCAAGCGACGCCGGATCCGGTCCTGCAGCTTGGCATCGTGACGGAGACCGTCGGCGCTCGGCGCTCATTCAATTTGAAAAATCTGCTGTGGCGCGCATCCAGCGCACGCTTGCGCACCGACATTCAGTTCGACCTGTCATGGAGCTCGTTTGACAGCACACTGTGTTTGCTTTTGGAAATTCCGCGATTTTCCGAGTTTTAATGAGAACATGCCATACAATCGGCGAAAGACAGGTGTGTAAGTGTCGTGTGCAGCGATACCGCCCGGTTTCCTCTCACAACAACGCCCGCCCCACTCAACAATTCCAAAACAATCAGCTGGTCCCCTGATTCGCACCTGTACCTAACAAGTAAGTACGATTTGGATTTTTTCTTCCAGACATGCCGGCACATTTTCTCAGCCAACCCCGCAATGACATTTATCGCACACGAACAAGAAACGACCCCAAAACCTCGGCCTGCTACATAACCTAATTCTCGTTGCGCCTAATATCAGGTAACATTCACGTTTTATCAATAATTAATTGTGATTCGGGCTATTTTGGCTCGCCGAACCTTTCCCGAATTCGGAGGGCCAAGGACAAGGCTCGAAGTGTCGTCCTCAGGGGCGATCCCTGAAAAGCCCGGGTTTTGCAGAATTAACCTAGTTTCCCTCTTTGCAGCAGGTGCCAATTAAAAATTCGTAGTGGCCAAAACCACTCCCACTTGAACTTATTGTTCAATTTATATTTTTGAATAGTTATTCTTGCAATGCTCAATAGATTTTGAACGGGTGATTTTTAAATGCATATCTACCTATATGTACAACTTTTTTTTGTCTCACGTCGCTGAAGTGCACATTTCAAGGTAAGTTCTGGAGGCAACATTATTATCCCTAATCACTTGAGTTAAGGTTAATTACAGGTTTTTTTTAATGTCAGCCAAAAAATAATTCATATTGTAGGGTTATAGCTACAACGCTAATCTTTCGTGTAAAGTAGGTATCGAGGTAGGTATTGTAAAGTAATCGATTTAAAATGTTCGCACGAAAATGTTAAATCACGCGATAAAACATTGAGTATGGGTAGGTATAGGTACATTTTTTATCAAGCATTATACGGGCTGTTTCAAATGTAAGTGACATCTTTTATACTTACTGTCTATTATTATTCACATTTCTGAAATATGAAAATTGTGCTGATGAATAATAGGGCCCTTGCACAAATTTTTAAAATCAGAAATTTCTTTGCAGGAAAATGCGCCATGTAATATACAGGGTGAGTCATTGATATGGGCGAGCTCAATTACACCTACGCCATAATGATATCGAAATGAGTCAAACGGCACTGCAAACGGGAGGTCAAAGTGCAGCTTATAAATTTTTTTTGCCTTAGGGTGTTCCATTTTTGCAGAGCAGTTTTTGAACGAGCTTTTTTAATGGCACCCCCCTGTATATTTGTGTATATTAGGATTTGCCCTTTCTCAGGCATTACAAATTCGTTTAGTTTTTGCAATTCGCTTCAACCGTTCAGAAGTTAATAATTTTTTTTAAAAAATTGATGCATTTATTGGCACGTACTAAATAAATCGCAAGGCACTTGGTTTTTAGGTTATCAAGTTGGGACTTTGCTCATGTTTGAGCAATAACATATAGGGTATCTTTTGGCGATAATATCGCCTATTTCCGTTTCGGTATCACCTTGCTGTGACACATTGATTTTGGTAAACTTTCAAGGGCCATAACTTCATTTTTTCAAATAGCACCCCCTGTTTTTTATTCCTTATTCGTATTAAGCGTCTTATTTCACATCTTTTTTATGTTTTTTCTCAACTTTTTTCTCAAAAGTTGATAGATTGGAAAATAATTTGGCTTTTCTAAAATCTGGACACAAATTTCATCGATTGAACTTATCGTGCAATGAAAATCAACTAATTCTGACAACCAATGTTGAAGTGACTTCTATTGTACGTCACTTTTAAATTTTAACAAGAAATCATCAAATGAAAATAAAGAATGCTACGGAAAGCCTCTCTAATTATTTCTTGCATATTTTCCCTGGTATTGACTCAAGCTTCATACACCCGATCGTACACAAAGCTCTGAAGAAAAATCGGGTTAGTCAAGTCAGGTGACCTCGCAGGCCATGGCACCGGATCAAGTAATCAACTTAAAAATCAAACTAATTCTAAATCAAAACTGCATCAACTAATTCTGATATGACTTCTATTGTACGTCACTTTCAAATTCAAATTTTGACAAGAAATTATTATGTAAAAATTGAAAAACTCAAAATGTCGGAACAAGGAACTGAACAATATTATTTATTGAGGTAGTGCAATAAATTAAGAGTGATAACATTTACTACTACATTTGCAATCGTAAAAACTGTTTAAAATGACAAAATTTCTTGCTAAAATTTAAAAGTGACGTACAATAGAAGTCACTTTGACCTTGGTTGTCAGAATTAGTTGATTTCCATTGCACGCTAAGTTTAATCGATGAAATTTGTGTCCAGTTTAAAAAAAACCGGATAAGTTTCCAAACTATCAACTTTTGAGAAAAAACCATAGGAGATAAAAAAGATGTGAGATCAGACGCTTGATACGAATAAGAAATAAAAAACAGGGGGTGCTATTTGAGAAAATGAAGTTATGGCCCTTCAAAGTTTACCAAAATCAATGTGTCACAGCAAGATGATTCCCGAGGTGATTCCGGAACGGAAATAGGCGATATTACCGCCAAAAAATACCCTATTCTATTGCTTGAACATGAGCGAAGTCCCAACTTGATAACGCAAAAACCAAGTGCCTTGCGATTTATTTAGCAAGTGCCTACAAACGCAATGATTTTTAGAAAAAAATTAGTAACTTCTGAACGGTTGAAGCGAATTGCAAATACCGAGGCAAATACCTACTAAACGAATTTGTAATGCCTGAGAATAAGCGAATCCAAATAAGCAAAAACATACAGGGGTGCTATTTGAAAAAGTTCGTTCAAAAACTGCTCTGCAAAAATGGGGCACCCTGTATAGAGCAAAATAATTTTAAAAACTGCATTTTGACATCCCGTTTGTAGTGCCGTTTGGCTCATTTCGATATCATTAATGGCTTAGGTGTAATTGAGCTCGCCCATATAATTGACTCACCCTGTAGAGTAGTGTATAGTCATATAGTTGAAGGCAAAAATAGAAAAAAAATTGAAGTTTTTTATTTAAAAAATTAAATTTCCAATAATTTCGCGCCCAAAAAGAGCCATGACGTCAGACATGCTGGGGATATTCAGGACGACAGGGCAGTTGTACTGTTTTTGCCCCAGACTGACTTGGCACTTCTATGCTTGGCACTTTCTGTTGTCACTGTCAGCTGAATGTGATTTTCACTTCTGAGCTCCTTCGCGCAGCTAGATTTGCAACATGCCTTCCAGAGTTGTTGACCTCAATCGGTGTTGCTTGATGAGTTGGTGGCCAAACGAATCAACTTCCACACTTGATAAGGGTTTCATCCAAATGCCCCAAGATTCACCACGAACCACGAAGACAACGTTGGCTCGAAGTGCTAAAATGCCAAGATCTGTCGCCTTATACCACTTTTGCCTTTGTGAGGATCATCAAAATCAAGCTGTAGGTACATATTCAACGGCGGAATTCGCATAGTTGTCTCTACCAGCTCCGTTGTGGTCAACCGATCAAATCGAGGATCAAATCTTGAGGAGTATCTCATTCTGCTCATCTGAAAAGCGGCTAATGATATCTAAGAAGTCGAACATCTACCTGTGATAGCTTCGCTGTGAGCGTTGACTCCTTTTTTGCTGTTTTAAATTTTTCGTTCTTCGAGAAGAACTCTTCCACCATCAGGAAGTTAACCATCAGCAAATGGTCGGATTCCGCCTAGACAAAACCTTGCTCCATCGTCATTCCATTTTACACAAATCACAACAAAGCGATTACGGCTTTCCAATTTTGCGGCTTGGCGTTTCGTTTGGCGGCTGCTGTCATGCTGCTGTCTTGCATTTAGGTTAAAGAGATGTGCGTTTCGCTTAATTTCAAGTCGTATCGATGAATTTGAAGGATTTTCAGAACAAATAGTCAAACCCTGTTCTATTATAATATATTTCCATATTGAGGTGAAATGGCATTTTCACACATTTTACACATTGAGAACAGTGAAGTAAATTAGAATTTGTAAACTTATGCATTTGTGAAAAATGTAAAGATGCTGCCTACTTTCAATTTTTTGAACTTTAATTAAAAATTTAAACCAAAATACAAAGGTATATCACAATTAAAATAATACATATTATTAAGTGATTCAAGGGCATTTTATTGGAGTGGGAAATAAATTTCATGCAAGGACCCTCTTTCGACAATTTTTTTTTGACGTTTTAAACCAATAGCGACACTGTATTTAGTACCACGTGTTACCATCAAACCAATGTCAACAGTTTTGCAATGGCAAATTAATAGTGGGGCGTCAAAACTTTTGCTGCTACTGAATAAACCGCTGCAGGGTGACAAAACTGGCTTGTTGATGCATTCACCATGAGTTTGTTTTCTCTGTTGTGCGAAAGCTACAGGGGGAAGGCTCTTCTTTCGAACAACAGAAGAAAACAAACGAATGCGGTTTTCTTATGGCAACACGCATTTTCAGAATTATCTGGTTCATTTTCATTGCGAGAGTTGTATTCGGAAGAATATTTCCCGAATCATTCTACAAGTTATTCACATATCATTTTACACGACAATAAAATTGATGATACATGAATAGCCACCTAACTGTACTGAGCCGCAGAACAGAAAAGAGAACCAGAGGCTGACGTAAAAAAATGTATGACCGCGTAATCCCAAATCGTTTCACTTTCTTGCACTTGCCTTTGGGACCCTTTAGTACTCGCTTGAGCATGAGCATCCCCATACAGTGTCCAGAGTCCAACGCTAACACTGGACACGCATCATGTTTGTTTGACAGTAGGTGTTTAAACAATGACAGATCGATTGAATTATCGATTTGGTCTTTCGGATTATCGCTTATTAATCCTCAAAATTTGAGTCCGAATTATCGCGTTTTTGACGTAGGAGGGAAATATTCGCGATAATTGCACTAGTGCATATCGATTATTTTTTGTCCTTTTCAAATTTTATGGAATGGGTCACAAAAATGGGATCATTAACGTTAAAACAGAGACATAATTGTTGTTTCGTTTTATCTACAAAGATTGAAAATGTAACATTCCATCGGGTGTAGGTAGTCTCACATCAATTTGGAAAAAAAAGTTGAAAATCCAGGCGGGAATAATTCTGATTCAATTTCATCGTCTGATGACGTAGGCGGACGAGTTGAGTTTGCGCAATGGGATGGTCGTAGTGTTCGTATAGCCGGAGCCTTATTGCAAAATTGTGTGACAGGCAGTCAAGATTTGCATGAATATTTTGATATTTTCTAGAAAAAAATCACTTTGGCAAAACAACACGTTACGTGGTATGTTTTTGGATGCAATGGAATACATTTTTTTAGCAATGAACAATCAATTTTTATGTTTGCAATGGGAGTCCATTATAAGTCTGGCAATTTTGCAACAAAGAAACGTCATTTGAACGACGCTGTTGCCACTTTGTGAATTGTCTTTTTTGACAGAATGGTGGTTGAATGAAAACTATTTGTTCAATACATTCTGCAAATGAACGATAATGTCATCGAAGAAGTGCATTTCTAAGGGATGTCCCAACACCTCTTCAAGTGCCCCACAAAAAATTTTCATCAGCGTACCGGTCTCAACCGCCAACTCGAACCTGAACCATGGCAACGTCTCTACTGTACCGACCGATGACTGACTGCACCAATATACTCATAGGCCCGAATTATAGTTGGATCTTATATACAGTATGTTCATTAAAAAATTCAATAATGGGAGGCCGTGGACCGATGACAACCTGGCCGTTTTCGGATCGAATGGCCTGCGTCACAGCCTCCCTTTATTGAAGTTTTTAATGAACATACCGTATAAGGTGGTCTTAAGACCATTTTTATTAAGACACAGGCTTGAACCAAGATGGTTTTATACATACAGTTATCACCTTGTGAACATTTTAAAACATAATAAAATACCCCTATATCTTCTCAAGGTTGTGTTCGGGAGGAATCAACGTATCAAAATTGAATAAGGTCGTCTTGAGACATAAGATCTGACTATGAATACGGGCCATAGTGCACTTATTAAAACGGTCCTATTTTGTCAAATTAACCACTTTTTCCCACGTCGCCGTCGTTCCAATAAGAGATTACTGCAGTAATTTGAAAAGGTTTTATGCCGTAACTTTGGTATTGCTTTACAGTGTACTAGTGTACTCAATAAACAAACGATGAAGGGAAACTTTCTGCACATCGGTTTCCTTCTCACTGTAAAAAAGAGAATGAAACTCCATCTGTTGTACTGGTTGAGAAGGCCACGCTATTCTTGCAACCCCCTGTAACAAATATACACAATAAATTTCTCGGTTACAATTTCTTCATAACAAACTACAAATGACATCTACTTTATCAAACTTGAATCGTAGGGAGTTTGTTAACAAAATAATACCGATAGCTGCACAATCTCCACAGGTACGTACATGAGACAATTTCCTTTTTTCTTCATTATTTGATGGTTCTGTGACGGCATATGGAGTACTTGTGTTAACACCTTGTGCTTTGGTGTTAACTCGGCTTGGCGGCTTGGTGAGTCGGGCTGGTCTGGGAGAGGAGTACAATGGGCCCAACAATGAGGCCTACGTGCCAGGTGAAACTATGTTCCACCAACTCCCCAAATGGAATCCAGGAATCCAGTTAACTCGGCTTTGACGGTACATAACGTTTTATCTCGTTTCACCTGTATGGATACCTTAGTGCTTCGTCTTCATATATGTGTTTCCTACTTCTGGAAACAAGGAATGAATTAGGCTCAGAATCAGGACTGGTAGGTGCAACGGTGCAAGAGGCCCGCTTGTGTAAGGGTGTCAAAGGCTTACCTGCTAGTTTTAACATTTCGTACCCCATGGACTACCGCGTGCTCTGGACCTACGGCACCTCCGCCAATTGGCTAGATGTGTCTTACTCGGCTATTGGAGTCTCCCATGCTAATTCGAACGTCAAACCATACGTATGCTCTCGAATGTCCAGAGCTTCGCACTTGTAACACTGCAATCTGATGCGAACAGTCTGGAAAGATCAGGTGTGCTCTAGAATGCACAAGAGTCTCGCCGCTCGTAACAGTATAGTAAAATCCGTGGGTTTCTTATTTGACATTGCAATCGCTTCTTTTTTTCATTGTAGTGAGTTGATACGTTATACGACCCTGTCCAGTTGTATTTTGTTGTTGTTAGTATTATTGGATTGTTGCCGTTGGACGAATTTATTTTGTAAAAAGACCCTCCATCTCGACGCACCCTGACGCGTTATTAGCCAATAATAATGTGCCAGGATCAGTCAGCCCTTGCCAAACCCAAGGGGGAATTAGTGAGACGTCATTTTTTATCTGTGTACAGGACCTTCCCGTAAATCTTACTTTTCAAACACGACGCCACCGCCAGTGACGTTGTGAACCAGCCGACTAACCCCAAGGGGCAAACAGTAATTTCGCATTAGCCGAAGTTTCGATCTTTTTGTGTTGCTTCATATCGTGTGTGGACAGGCCTCGAAGTTGGGTCCATGTTTTGGTGGTAGTGCTCACGAAACAGATGCATCTACATCTTTATAACCATTAAAATCACTTTAATATAATATAATGAATGAAATAGAATATGAAAAGCAAAAAAAAAACTATGGATCTACTACACTGGCAGATCTTTTCCTGTAAATCCAGACATTATTAATTTCCATTCATCGTGTGGTGTTAGCAAATATACCACCGTCACCGAGTTCCGGCGGAGCAAAAGTGCCTATTGATTTACCACCTGTCAAAGGTAATTAACAAAGCGGAGCAGGCAAATCCTTTAAGTTAATTAATTTTCAAATGCCTAGGCGGCAATGTGTGAACGCCTTCATTAATTACCATTTTTATACGTGCACACCGCTGTACCTACGTCTTTTTCGTAACGAGCTAAGTTGGAGGAATGAAGGATGCAATTTTGAGAAGGTTTTTTTTTATGTCGTAATTGAAGGTTTGAGGAGCTTCTTTCATTCACATTAGCTTTAACTAGGGTGCATCTCATCCAGCTAATTGGTATTGCATAACTACTGCAACGTAATAATCCATGATGGATTATGCGCTAAGGCAATTTTTGATTTTTACAACGACGTTCCGTGATGATGCTAAGATTAATTATTATTGTTGAACGTTAAGCTTTTCTAATTACTGGGATGTGTTGAGATTTTCCGGCGAATGGTGATTTGATTATCGCCTCGTGCAATCTGATGCGCTGATCTCGTACCTACATGTGAAGGTGCCTAATGATTGACTTGATTCGCCTAAAACATGGGAATTTGCGTAAATTTATATCAAATTAGTTGTATAGATGCTCACGCCGCGCCGCTTCGAATTTCTTGAATAGCGTGTAAATGATTCGCATTCACGCTTGAACTGTCAAAACGAGCTTGTTTTGGAAGCAGAAGAAATTCCGTGGACGGTTTCTCATAAGTATGTGATATGTTTTATATGCGGTTCTGTTCTGTATGAACATTGACTTCGCAGTTAATATGTATTGATATGTTGACACTAGATTAACATCTCACAGATATTTCAAGAAGAAGTGAACTTTTTTTATTCTGTGAAGATTGCAGATATTTCAAGGTTGATTGCAACTTGTTTGAAGTCAAAAACATGGATTTCTTCTCCATAAACCATTCCATTCCAAACCTAAAATCTGAACGATACCTATGCGTGTAGTGAGGTTGGTAGCCATTCCTATACGGCATTTAATGATACAGAAAATTTCTTTTGCATGAGTGTTCCACAAGGCCTTACGAACGATATTAGAAGGAGAAGTACAAAAGCTTCCCCTTAGTGGGGCCGCAGGGGGCCCTGTCAAGTTGACGGTCCAAGAACTCATACCCAACCATCTTTCAATTTCTTTGTATCACTAAAATAGGGATGATGTGACTCCATTGTGAATCTAGATGGCATTGGTCGCCGTATCTCTCCCATCCTTCATGCTTGAAAAAATAATTTCTTCGGGAGGTCAGAGAAATTACTTTTTATTTTTCTATATATACAAGAGGACGCAAAGGTGGCATGTTTTGTGTCCACACCTGTTATATGGCATTCCCAAAATCCTATTATGAAGTCAATTTTTCAAATTCTCAATTTTGGGTTGATTGGTAGGCTAAGAATTAGGTATTTTTTAACATCCAGTTTAGACGTATTTTGCCAATGTCCAACTGGATGTTATTGAAATAATTGTCAGGGGTGCATGGATCGACTGAACTATTTTCTAAACATTATGTTGAGGAAATCAATCCTAAACCGCGCATGGAGAGCACACAAATTATTTTTCTTTCGGTCGGTCGAATTGCGATGCCTACTACGCCCGTCAGGTAGAACGCTGAGTATCGCCAGACTAAATTAGTATGAAAACAGCCTAAACGAGTTCAAAACTGCCTGAAACACTTATATGTGGTTCGACATTCAATTCTGAGTCATCACTCAGAGTTTTAGTCAGTTTTGAATTTGTTTAGGCTGTTTTCATACCAGTTTAGGCTGGCGATGCTCAGCGTTCTCCCTGACGGGCGTAGTAGGCATCGCAATTCGACCGACCGAAAGAAAAATAATTTGTGTACTCTCTATGAGCGGTTTAGAATTGATTTTCTCGATATAATGTTCAGAAAATAGTTCAGTCTATCCACCCTTGATGGTGATTCCAATAACCTCCAGTTGGACATTGGAAAAAGTACGTCTGAACTAGATGTTGAAAAATACCTACTTCTTAGCTTACCAATCAGCCCAAAATTGAGAATTTGAAAAATTGACTTCATAATAGGATTTTGGGAATGCCAAATAACGGGTGAAGATACAAAACATGCCAACTTTGCATCCTTTTGTATGTATAGAAAATAAAAAGTGATTTCTCTGACCTCCCAAAGAAATTATTTTTTCAAGCATGAAGGATGAAAATGACATGGCGACCAGTGCCATCGAGATTCACAATGGAGTCACATAGTCCCCATTTGAGTGATACAACGAAATTTAAAGATGGTTTGGTAGGAGTTCTTGGACCGTCAACTTGACGAGGCCCCCTGCGGCCCCCCTAAGGCCGCAGGGGGCCGCGTTCTGATATCGTTCGATAGGCCTTGTAGAACACTCATGCAAAAGGAATTTTCTGTATCATCAAATGCCGTGACTTCTAGACCAAAGTGCGATACCGAATGTTGAATTGATTTTCCAAACACATTGAAATCCTCACATTTGCTGTCCACGTTACAGCCCCTGAACTGACACTATGCAAATTGTTACGTAAAATCCGGAGATACATTTTAAGTAATTTTCACTGCATTTTAGCAGACGTTGTATCTCAGAGACTATTGACCACAAAGTAATGAGTTTACCATTGTTCTCTTGGGAATTTAACGGGCTACATTTGCTTCGCAGGTATTTGTTTCTAAAGGTAATAGTTTACAAGTTATTCAGAAAAAATCAAAAATTTCCAAAGATGGCGCTCTTTAATTTAGTAGCCGAGGTACACATAAAAAAACGGCATTTGATGTT
Source organism: Anaspis maculata (assembly GCA_949128115.1). Lineage (NCBI taxonomy): Eukaryota > Metazoa > Arthropoda > Insecta > Coleoptera > Scraptiidae > Anaspis > Anaspis maculata. Next base: position 54,751,785 of record OX421961.1, on the reverse strand, counting down.
ACAAGCAAGCCACTTTGCACAGTTGTTACTTAGACCCTAACAAACATTTTTTTCCGCAGCACATGGAAATCGGTCCCTTAGGAGAGCGGGGGGGGGAGCCCCCCTTGAAAAAAGTAACTTTTTTAAATATTGACCGATTTTCACAATTCTGGTGTTGATTCCACACAATTTAATATCGCTAAGAAAGATAGAGATGAAGTACGTCACAAGATACAGTTATTTTTTCAATTTCTAGCGCCATTTTCAAAATATGGCCGCCTATTTAGCAAAATTTCATCTGATTTGAAAATAAGCTTGTCGCGTGTCTAAACCGACTAATTTTGGGGCGCTCTTTACGTTTTCTTCATCTAAAATAACATTCGAGATATCTGAAGGGAGTTATTGAATGAAGGAAGCATAGAAGGCAATTTTTTTCAATATTTATACTAATGAAGAAATATTCAGTTACATATTATTCGCAATAATTTGTTGCACACTGTTCCCTGGATCAGCTGAACCAATCGTAGGATCAAGTCCTGAACTGAAAAGTAATTATTGGGGCTTCTAGTACCTATACTTTCCTCCAAATTTATAAAAAAAACTGAAGGCATAGTTTTTGTTGGTGCAGCCTCCTTTACAGCTCTTGCAACTAAGAGTGCAGGGTAGCCGATTTCTTTCGCATTTACATTGCATAGTTTGGCAACCAGTCTTGCAGCTACATCGGTCCAAGGCATGACAAGCACTCCACACTTCCTATAACTGAGACCATACTGGTTCCCACTTATCATTTTGGAGTGCCCAACCCAATCCTTCTGGAGTTGTGTCACACTGGCTAGTGGACTAGGCTTGTCCCCACAACTGACCAGTCTTGTAAGCGGCTCGTCGAGGATGCTGTACTAGGGCACCAGATGTCGGAGGACCACAGGGCCAAAGGTCGATTCTCTGTGGCAAATAGGTTTTTGCGAATCTGATCTACAGTGATCTACCTACATACACTCAGGATCACACACTCCATACATGCGGACTGTGTTTTCTTCCGAGGTCTTCAGTGTATCCTCAGTAAGAGGATGTGCAGGAGGACGAGCTAAAGGTGTGAATGCTGTAACGTTTTTTTAGACTCAAGAAACGTTGGGAAATCATTGTTTAAAAGTATAGGAACGTCCTTACCGAAATGCATAATAATTCCTGAATCGGTGGCCGCTTCATTAAAATCATTCAAGTTTGTCCGCTACAAGCAAGTGAAGGTCATCTTTGTTTATGTTTATCTTATGGTTTATTAAAGTCTGTGTAAGAGGGCACCATTATTGATTTATTGATTGACATGAAAGACAATTATGATAGGTGACAGGGCGGTGTCATTTTTTGCTTCCTCCTCTGATTCCGTGGGAACAACAACGTTATCTCGTGCTCCAGGAATTTCGAACGAAACCTCGACCATCCGGGTAGTTAACCCCTACAAAATACAACGAAAACATACAGTTGTATAAAATATAACATTCTGTCGAGGTATGTTTTTCAAATTTTCACAATTTTAAGCCACATGGTTTTTACCTTGCATCAATCTCTATAGGTTTCAAGTTCATATCAGAGAACGTTGTTTAATTATGGTTCCGATCAATCATCCGGGACTTTCAACGGTCGCCGCCCGTCCTGGCATGTCGTCGTCTCCCAGGATGATGGCTTAAGCGAATAAGTCCCGGCTCCGATCCAAACATATGATCCGAACAAATGTCACTCCACATGATGTCACCGATGTACCTCTATCTTCACCGTTCCCTTCAGGACCTCGAATTGGACCCGTCTATTATGATGACCAGCTTGCCAGGTGTCCACCATCTCGTCACCGGCTATGAATAAATTCCACCACTTGACACGATCCATGATGGGTATCTCTTGGAACGAGCAGCGATTTATCATCAAGGGCTAAGTCTTTTTATGGTCTCCTCTATCTTCTGTAAAAAACCGATAACCTTACATTTCTATTTTGTGTCATAATTCAAATATCGAATACCTTTGGGAAATAATATGTGTGCACACAGATCCATACCCTGATAGGTTTGTGTAATTCGTAATCATATGGCATCGGCCAACAAAAAAGGTAAGGTTTGGGTAATAGACAGTGAGCCAGGAGTTATTCACAATAGCCAACAGCCGCGTTTCAGTAAATGTCTTCCTCTCTTCATCATTTATGTTCGTTCTGGAGAGATTTGACCTACAAAATTAAAGTTTTTATCATCAAGTTATGCTCGAGTCAAATCAAAGTCAAAATAATATATCAAATTGTAGCTTGTTACTCACATTCATATAACATCCAATTTATGAATAAACTGTGTCCACAATGGGCTACTTGCCCAAATTTTTTTTATTGGCTTAATCGAAAGTATGGGCAAAAATATTGTACCCGTATTTTTTATTTTTCCTAAATTCCCAAAATTGCGGCCGTAGTGTCTGTTTTAAAAATATATTTGTGACGTCACAAATATACTAAAAACTAAACAAACAGCACTGTTGGGTTGAAAACTCAAAAAACAGTTAAAGTGGCTTAACAATATTTGAAAAATACAGACAGAAAAATTTCACTAAAGATTCCCGACTTTTACCAACCTTTTGAAAAAAAAAATCGAAAAAAAAATCTTTTTAATCAATGGATATATTTTCCGGAAATTTTCAGAAAATACTATTTATTACTCTTATTGATGATTAAAAGTGTTTCCAGTCAAATCTGTTTCATTGGCAAGTACCCCATTATGCCAAAATCATTTCGTTTTCAGTATTTTTTTGTAAACAATCCATTTCAGCCACTTGCCGATGTAAACATCAGCTGTTTCAAACTGTCATAATACTTGACCTTGACAACTGTCATTCACGCGTCGCACCAACGGCGGGAAATTCAAACGGCATCATCCGAAATCCTTGGTTGGAAAAGGTCGGATTGTCCACATTTAAATTTCCAACTGGCGCCTTATAAATAAATATTGTAATTTACCATCTATTGCCGTAACCCACACCCTTGCCACTAGCTAGCCGCAGCAAACCAACCTCGTTTGAAAAACGGGAGCAGCATAACAAAATAAAATATGTTATAATGCATCGGTGTAAATTTCTTTCCAAGCACTCCACCTGTCTTTTTGTCTTTCTATCAACTAAAAAACGAAACGCTATCATAATCTATGTAGGCGTGGAAACCACGCTGAGCTACGGATCTGGACTCTCCAAGAGCTTCTGAAATTGAATGGATTGCTAGGTGTCTGTAATGCTTGGAGGTACCATAGAGAATCCGCAATTGCCTGGGGCCGACGCTTTTTATGTCGAAGTTGTAGGAGATCGCTAGGACTACGACGTCTGTATCGGAACTTGGAATGGGGACGTTTTCAGTGTCGAGAATTACCATGTCATGTCCATGACATGAAGAATATCCTGCTATCAGCTCCTTCCATCTGATCGCAAGTGACATCATTGAGGTTGGTGTTTTGAGATAATCCGAAGATCTGACGAATTCATCTACGGTTGTCACTGAGCCTATGATTTGAGGCAAACCAGAAAGAGACGTTTTTGAAAGAAATCTGAATAATTCAAATATCATTCTTGAGATTCACTGTGGGGAAAACCCACTTACAGATCAACCGAGGGTAATTAAAGGCAGTGTTGGCTTTATACATCTGTTTCCTTACCTCAATATGTCACTACACTTGGAACAACAGCGCTGCAAGCTGCAGTCATGAATAACTGCCGCCAAAACATTTCGCATATTGAAATCCACATTCGGGTTGTGGCGTTGAATTTAAAATAAGACGTAAGATTTATGGAACTCATTTATAATAATAATAATAATAAACTGTCTTTATTGATTTTCCAGAATAAAGTATAAGAAATGAAAATTGAAATAAAATAAACATTGAAAAGTCAAACTTAGGGCGAAATTCAGATGAGTGCACAATCACACCCGCTGCTGAGGTGTGCCCCCTGCACCCCCATTCCACGTTTACCGGATAATAATAGTTATATTTGTAGGGTGTACGAGTCAACGCCGAAAGCACTTTTGAAACTTTTATTAATTTGAAAAATACTTTGAATCAATAATGAATTGGTAACGTTTCGTCGGCTGGCGCTCTCGACTCTACTCTCTATCTGAGTCACACCGCACTCGATCGGTTTCAAGCGGCAGCGGTGGGAAGGTTGGTGCCACGTCAACACCAGTGGCGTGCGGATTAGCGGTCTGAACGGCTACAGCTTCGGCCGTCCTGATGTTGCGGTCGTCCCGATCGCTTTCAGGTTCGCTGCTCGACGTATCTTCGTGATCGTTGTCGGATTGGCCTTCGGGAACGTATAAACGAAGATGATCGTTTGACAGCGTACCAGAGTAGAACTTTTGGCCACGCTGTGCACCTGGTATGTCCTCCACAACGTAACGGTCGTGAGGAAGAACTTTGGCGACACGGTACGGTCCTTGGTACTTTGGCTGGAATTTCTTCGATTGACCTGGTCGAGGAGTTGTCTTCACAAGTACCAGATCACCGACGGCGTACTGAGAAGGTGGACGTCGTCGCAGATTGTACCTCCGCTCGTTGTCTTCCTGGACCTCATGCTGACGTTGCTGAGCGAGATCTCGGGTCGCTTCCAAATTCAGCGGATGATCAGATTCCTGTAAAACATCGCGGATCAGGTCCCGAAATGATTGATCTTTGTGAGTGCGTAGATCATAACCCATTAGCAAGCGTGCTGGGGTCGTGTTTACGCTTTTTTGTAGCGTGTTGTTGAGAATTAACTGGACTTCGGGGAGTTTTTGAGCCCAGTCATTGCCCGAATTAATCACTTTCGAAAGTACGTTGCACACGGTTCGGTTGTAGCGCTCGCATTGTCCGTTCGCACGCGGAGTTGCGGTGGCGTTCAAAACGTGCACTATGTCTTTTGCCTTTAGATAGTCATTGAACTCGTCCGAGGTAAACGCGGTTCCGCGGTCACTGATCAAAGTGCGAGGAGGTCCGAAAATGTGCAAGATTTTGTCTAATGCACCGATCGTTTCGCGAGCACTAGTGGTTTTGGTCGGTGTTAGGAACACGAATTTGCTGAACGCGTCAATCACTACGAAAACGTGCTTAAATCCGGAACTTCGGTCTAGGGGCCCGAAGTGGTCACAATGTAGAACTTGGAAAGGTACGTTTCCTTTCGGTATGCTGTGCAGTCGGCCTTCCGATCTTCCTTGGTCATGATTGAACATTAGACATTGAAGACAATGTTTTAGATACTTTCCAACGTAGCGGCGAAGTTTCGGAAACCAGTAGGATCGCGTCACGAGTTCTACCGTTTTGTCAGTTCCAATGTGTCCATTTTCATCATGCGCAGCCTGAACTATGTTGCGTCGCATCGCTCTGGGCACGACAAACAAAGGTCCTGTTTTTTGAGTCGTGTAGCACAATACTCCATTTCGCAGCACGTAGTTTTTGTCAGGGAGATCATTATCTTCTTCAAGTTTCGAAATAAGGGTCAACAACTCTGGATCCCGGCGCTGAGTGATACGCAAAAGTCGAACTTTATCTTCTGGGTCTTCTCGGGTTGCTACCACCATCGCAATGCGGCTCAATGCGTCCACATGTTGCATGGATGAGCTTGACCGATGTACTGCCACGTATCTGAAATCCTCCAGCAAAGATGACCATCTGTAAATTCGTGGTTGAATTTCTCGCTTTGACAGGGCCAACTTCAGGGCATTGCAGTCAGTGACCAGCTTGAATTCCTTTCCCAGAAGATAATGCCGGAATTTTTCCAAGCTTCGCACGATGGCCAAGAGCTCAAGATCGAAGGAAGCGTATCGCGATTCGGCATCTGTCGTTGTCATTGATAGGTAATAGATCGGGTGAAATTTGTTGTCTTCCTGTTTTTGGAACAGGACAGATCCGTATCCATAAGAACTAGCGTCCGTGTGAAGCTCAGTTTCCTTGTCGGGGGAGTAGATCTTTAGGACTGGATCGCTAACCAGAAGTTCCTTGATTTTTTCGAAGGCCGCGATTTGTTCGTCTTCAAAGGTGAACTTGGCATCTTTTTTCAAGAGTTTAGTCAACGGGCGGCTGATCGTCGAGAACTGTGGTATAAAGCGTCTAAAGTACCCAGCTAATCCGAGGAATCTCTGAACTTGTTTGACGTTCTTAGGGACTGGAAATTTGGAGACGGCTTCTGTTTTCAAAGTCGAAGGTCGTACTTCGTCTTCTTTGATTTTGAACCCGAGATAATGAATTTCGGTTTGCAAAAAGCTGCACTTGTCGATCCTTAGCGACAGGCCATATTCTCTAACAACTCTGAGAACTTCTGAAAGCTTTTGCATTCCTTCTTCGATTGTTCTTGAAGATATCAAAATATCGTCCATGTATATGAGAATTTTGCCTTCTCTCAACAGTGGTTCGAACACCTTGTTTATATACCTCTGGAATGTTGCTGGACTGTTGGTCAACCCGAAAGGCATATAATTGTACTCAAAAAGTCCGTTGTGAGTGACGAAGGCGGTGTACTTTTTCGAATCTTCGGCAACTGGGACGTGGAAAAATCCATCTTTGAGATCCAAAGTCGTAAAGTACTTTTGGGACGAGAGCGCATCGATTTGCTCACTGATAAGTGGCAGTGGATACTTGTCCTTGATTGTTATTTTGTTAAGGGCCCTGTAGTCAACGCAGAGTCGTTTTTCGCCGTTCTTTTTATCGACAAGAACTACTGGACTGGCATAATTCGATTTGCTCTTGCGAATTATTCCCTTTTCTAACAAATCATCGACGGTTCTCTCAATGCAAATTTGTTCGGGATGGGAAAATCTGCGTGGTCGAAATACGATGCTCTCCGAACTTGTTACTCGGATTTCCATTTCAAATCCCGGAATTCGCAGAAGATCTCCCGTTTCTGGGGTCGCTCGCAGTTGATTGAAGATTTCTAGTTGACTAGCGGTCTCGACCTCAGGATTGATTTTCAAATCATCAATAGTCAGCTTCTTCTCAACGCTAGATTCTTCGTCGAGGTGAATCTTCGTGATTCCTCTTTCAACAGTGAGAACGACAGATGGTTGTAAAATCAACTCGCTCCCAAGGATAATCGCAATGGGCACTGAATCATCGGGGACGATATGAAATTTTGTTTTGATCAAATTCCCATCAATTCTAATCGGAACCTTCGCTAGACCAACATTTTGCCATGAAACTCCGCCCAAGCCTACCAGGTTGATAGCTTTCACCTCATCGTCCGGTTCTAAGTAGCAGATGTGCAACTGCTCTGCCTTCGATTTCGTCATGAGATTAACGCTTGATCCGGTGTCAACCAAGGCAGTATGTTCCTCGTCGCCGATCTGAATTCGAATCGTCGTTCCACTAGTAGTAAGGCCTACCAACATTGTCGATTTTTTCGTTGAGGTTGCCGATTGTTCTTCTTTTTTAGACCTTTCGCAGTCTCTAGCCAAATGACCAGTTTTATTGCAAGTTGTGCAAAGAATTCGCGGACAGTCCTTCATTCGATGGACGCCCTTGAGACAAAAAGGGCATGTGTTTTTGTCAAACGATTTTGAAGGAGCCTCCTTGGTTTGAACATGGTCAGTTCTCTTTTCTTTGCTTTTAAAATCATTTTCAGAAGAATTACTATTCGGTTTGTTGAAACTTTTCGCTTTGTTGAAATTAGATTTCGTTTCAGTCTTGAAATTCTCACGTAATCCCGAAAACGACAGGTAGGTATCAGCTTTTCTCAAAAATTCTTCAGTTGAGTAAGGCACGTCAACGAAGAATTGTTTAGCAAGAGAAATGTCGTGCAGTCCCTGTATAATGTACGAAACAAGACTAGACTCATCAACGTATCCTACTGCGATTGACCGCATGGTGAAAACGTAAGTCCTGAGAGATTCGTCCGGCTTTTGCTTTCTGTCCCGCAATCGCCTGTGTACGTCTATGGATCGCGATGTTGTGAAGAAATTTCCCAAAAACTTTCTACGAAATTCAAACCATGAATTTATATTCGGTTCAGTTTCTTTCCAAAGCTTCGCAGCACCTCTGAGTTTTAATTTCGCGTGCATTATGCAACTTCGATCATCAAAGCCGTAGAAATTCTGCGCGTTTTCAACTGATTCAATGAACCTTTCCGGGGTCACGGCTCCATTGTCAGGGTCGAATTCAAGAATTTCGCATTGTGCCTCTTGCCCAAATCTAAGTGGATTTGAAGTTCTCTGATTTAGTTGTAGTTGCAAATTTGAAACCTGCATTTGCAATTGCGCAATTAACTCATTTGGTGTTACGCCACTGGTAGGAATCGTATTTAAGGGAGTTGGATACCGCGCGTAATTCGGTCCGGGTACGCCACTGGTAGGAACCGCCGCATTCGAAGAAATCGGGTACGCGTAATTCGGTACGTGTGGTATGTGTCCCTGATGCAACAACGGACGTGGTTGTTGATGCTGTCCCGCGTACATCGGCGCCAACGGTGGCTGATGCGCGACGTTGCCTTGTGCAGGGTACGCGAATGCAGGGTGCACATGGGGAAATGTTGATCGCGGCTGGTTCGCAAATCTAAAATTCGGCGGCAGCGAAGCTGTTTCGTCAACGAAGCCCGCTGGTGGAACCATCCGGATCCCGTTGTAAACATCAGACATGTTTGGATTGATAAAAGCCATTGTGTCAGGTGGGGCTGTTACCGATCGTTCTGGATGAGACCGATGAGGCGGATGATCGTGAATCATTTCGTCACGCAGCGGGAGGGAACCATAGCGACGCAAAGAAGTTGGAAAGGTCTCACCTGGTGTATCCCTTGGATCGAAAGCGGCTCTGTGGCTTTGCTGTTGCTGCCAGCTATTGAGGCCGGGGCTGCTGCTGTAAGCATCTGCCTGGAGCGAGCTTCCTCCTTGGCGAAAACGACGGTTGAGAGTCTCGTCTTCCCGGTGGTCGAGGTTGTCCTGCATTGTGTGTGTTGTGGGAGCACTATTCCGCTTCTGAGGCTGTAGGGTGTACGAGTCAACGCCGAAAGCACTTTTGAAACTTTTATTAATTTGAAAAATACTTTAAATCAATAATGAATTGGTAACGTTTCGTCGGCTGGCGCTCTCGACTCTACTCTCTATCTGAGTCACACCGCACTCGATCGGTTTCAAGCGGCAGCGGTGGGAAGGTTGGTGCCACGTCAACACCAGTGGCGTGCGGATTAGCGGTCTGAACGGCTACATATTAATGCGCCGAATATTATTTTAGACAAAGGAAACGTGAAGAGCATCCTTGAATTAGTCGGTTTGGACATGTGACAAGGTTATTTTCAAATCAGATAAAATTTTGCGAAATTGGCGGCCATATTTTGAAAATGGCGCCTAAAAATACCAAACCTTGTAACTTACAGCATTAGCATTGTCTCTATTTTTCTTGGTGATATCAAATTGTGTGGAATCGACACCAAAATTGTGAAAATCGGTCAATATTTGAAAAAGTTACTCTTTCCAAGGGGGTTCCCCCCCCCCGCTTTCCTAAGGGACCGATTTTCATGTGCTGCGGAAAAAAATGTTTGTTAGTGTCTTAGTAACAACTGTGCAAAGTGGCTTGCTTGTAACATCAAATGCCGTTTTCTTTCCATGTAACGTGTGTGCCTCGGCTACTAATTGACCCTAAAAAAAATTCAAGCCTTGGAATTTTCGAGAATTTTAGTATGTTATTCTACGTTGAATTCTGCATCAAGCCACCAAATTTCGTCAACTTCCGAATTTATTTCCAATTTGGCCCGATTTTTGTTTAATTTGACTGGACTAAATTGGGACACGCAGTTCTTCAATGATAAATTCTCCCCAATTGGATAAATTTCTGATGTTGTTTAGTTAGTACCTATAACTATCCAATGCAAAATTAGTCAGGTATTGTAGGTTGTCTAATGTTATTTTCATTTGTTTCCAATATGTTACAACTTTTTTTAGAGGCATAAACAACGTAAATCATTGTAAATATCCATAATTGAAGTGTATCCGGCATATATGCATGTTTGCACGTAATCCGCTTCACAGGGCCAAAGCGCTTAATCGCATTAATGCATAACCCGACATTAGTTTCTCCAGTTTTTCACCAACTTTTAATCCTTGTAAACGCCAACGAGATGTTATCCCCAACCAATGGATACTTTAATTCTGAAAATTTATGGCGCAAATTTAAATTAATTATAGTATGGAACCTAATCCACCTCTAAGGTGTACATTTTCACATTTCGCTCGATGCGACGAGTATACAGAGTGCTTAAAAAATCGCGGGCACTCAGAACAGTGTCGTCTATACTCGAAGATCGATATAAACTACTCAACAATTGAAGTGGCCCACCCAAAATTTTTGATGAAGTTCAAAGTGCCCTTGCTCCCGAAAAAATAGGACTAACTCCAAATTTTCTCTCTTCTCACATACCTGCGCTCTTTGTCTATCAGAGGATGGATACAGAATCAAGTTCAAATCTTGCCTGTTGGTTATACAGGGCATCGCGTAAAACCCTGCAAACATTGAATAGTTTGAGTAACTCCCAATTTGCAAAAACAAGTTAATATGTTTCACTGGTCCAGGAAGTTTGGTACACCCATATCTCGAAATGGTTTTTCAATTTTCCGATTATCTTTCTCCACTACAGGGTGATTTGAAAAAAAAACAACTTTTTGCTCTTCTGGTTAAAGCTTTTTCCTTATTGACCGATTTTTATAATCTGTAGCTCATGTTGAAGCTAAGGCTTCGGGGAACAAGAACCTTATACAAATGGCTCCTCATTCCAATTTTGATATATGAATTTTGAACACATTTGAATTGAATGTCATTTGTATCAATCAGGTGTCAATCTTGTGAATCGTGTTGTTGAATCATTCCCTAATTCCTGCTTCTCACCAGTTGTGGCTTGTTGTGAAATTGATAAAAACCTAAGCGCTGCATTTACCGCGTCAGAAGTGACCAAAATGAAGTGTAAAATGTTGAGCAAATCAAGTTCAAGAGAAGTGGCACCAGGCAAGCGCAAGTAATCCAGCGGTGAGAGTTCTATTCTGTGAAACCAGTGTATATGTTGCTCTCGCCTCCCTCACCAAGCTGCAGCATTCGAGTTAAATGGCGGCTATTCAATGACAGAAGCTGCTTTTGGGTTAGGTAAGGGCAGTCTCAATATGTTGACAAAGTGTAAAATTTCAAAGCAACACTGAAACTTCCTGTCTACCTACTTGAAAAAGGATCATCCAAACTTCGAAGACATCTATAGGAAAACCTCGGCTCTGCAACTGCGGCACAGATAACATTCCTGAAAAAAAAGGTTTTCCTTGAGAAAGGCTTCTTGCATGCCAACGCCACAAAAGAGGCGCCCGTTTGGTTTAAAAACATTTCTGCGTCACCACACAGATCTCTGATGTTGCTCTAGTCCCAGCCGGCAGCACGGGGGCACAGAGAAATGAAATTGGGTAGTATAGATAGTAGTACTATCTCGAGTTTTCAGAAATGACCCTCCGTAACTGCTAACACGTGCTCGCAAAGCGCGAAAACCGTAATTTCGTCCACTTATTTATAATGAAAAGCGTGACTAGTGGTGCCGCACCAGATGAGTTCCTCACGCTTTTCGCACCACCGACCGCCGCGCCGCCACCAACACGCGTATTCCATTTTCCGGTTTTGTGCGAATTTAGGAAAGCGGAGTATGTGGGTGTGCCCAAGGGAGGAAACTGCTGTCCACACCTTTCAATCCTTTAACACATACCTACAATACTATTGCTGGATTTCAGAAAAGATAATTGAGTTAATCAAGGGATTAGAGACAAATATAAATGACAAAAACTTATGACAGTTTCGTTATTTCGTATGATTTTTGACAAAATACTTTATCCTAAATTAGCAATTTGTAGAAATCTCAAACGACAAATGGCACTGACATATCATTAGGTGATCCTATTTCTTATCTGAGTAGTTTTAATAATAATAATAATAATAATAATAGTAATAATGATACCTGTCTGTTATTCCCAAGAAATTGAAGAGAAGTTATTAGCACTGACAAACTTAACTTTATAACGACTATTATCCTGTTAGTGGGGGCACTAGGTGAATGAACCTTGCAAATGGTGATGAAAGCATGAAATTCGGTACACATACTCAGAATGAGCACCTCTCTTAGATAAGAGGTGGAGTCACGCCGAATTTCACCGGAAGGGGGCTCGGGGGGCTCCTGAAAGTTGAAGGTGCTAGGGCTCCCACCAAACCGCTTATCAGTTCGTTCCCGGCCCGTCCAAGGGAAAGTTATGTGATGATGCAGGATGTAGGAAAAACGTTCTGACACGATAGCTGCCAAACTGATAGTCTGATCGACTTGAAATTTGGTACACAAACAGGGTCTTGCTGTTAGATGAGCTGATTAGTTTTTGGCTGTCATCTGTCAAACCGAAGTGTCACTATCAAAAAATGACAGAAGCTATATCTCACAGACCTTGACTTGCAAAATGTCGTTTGAAAGCCCATGAAAAACTGTATTCAGAACAGTTGAAAATATTGCCCTATCTGTCATTTGTCAAAAAATGAAAAATGTCAAAAATTAAAAATTTTGCCATTCAATTATTCAAAATCCATCCGATGAATTGAGACCAAATTTGGCAGGAAGCAACAAAACATAAGAGTCAAATTAAGTCTGCAGTTGCAATTTTCCACCATTTTCTCGTCAGGCGTTAAGAATCTTCAAAATTTCTCCTAGCCGTTGCCACTCGATAGAACGTCTCACCTGGATTTCCACCAGGATGACTCGCTTTTGATGCAGCACTCCACTCAAAAATTTATTCCTGCTCAAGGATCAACTTTTTTCGAAAAATTTCGACTGATTTCGGAAGTAGATTGAACTGGGCGTCTTGTAGATCTATTTTTAAAACCGACACAGCTTCGGTTTTCCGACGGTAATTTTTTCAATATGAAATTTGCACAGTCCGTGAATTTGAAAAAACTGCAGTGTAAACTTCAACATGCGGTGATCCCCACGAAATATTCATTTCAGGTGCAGACATGCTGCGAATGAAAGTTTGAGGAAAGATTAAATTAATTTTTGGAGGAAACATTTTCAAAATCGGACCCACGGTCTTCGAGTTTTCCTCTCTGGAAAAACTGAAAGTTTTCCAATTTTTTATTTCGTGAACAGATTTCTACTATTTGTTTTTAAAGAATAGATAACTGGTTCTTGGAGCGGCGGTGGCCGAGTGGTCTTGGTGTTGGCGCGCCAAGCCAGTCGTGACACACCGCGCGGGTTCGAATCCCGCCTCGTCCATGGATATTTTGTGTTGTTCAAAAATTGTCCCGACCTTACTATGCCATATCTGCACCTGTCTGACTACAGCGGTTACAGAAAAAATGGATTTCTGACTACAGAGTTGAGTGCCATCAGAGTACTGAGGCGTCACATAGCTAACAGTAGGCAATTCAAGGAATAGAAACGTGTACCAAAAATCCACTGAATGTCCCGTCGACGCTAATAGCCTCGTAGTTGATGCGTCGTAAAACATTCAACAAAAAAAAAAAAAAAAAAAAAAAAAAAGACTGGTTCTTGAACATTTTCCAATAATTTTTCTCCAATTTCCCAGGAAATTTCCTACTGAAAATATAAAACCGCTTATGCGATCGTGCAAATTTAGCGGTTCTGCCACGATATTACCGAATTATTGATCCGATCAAATCGAAATCAGGTACGAAAGCATAAGTTCACCCTGGAATGATCTGATTAGACTTTGGGTAGATGATTTTGATCAGAAGCCCTCAGGTGGCACATTGGGTCTGGGCTTGTCTGCCCAAGCTCTAAATTGAAAATATGGAGTTGAAATTTGACACACAGATGCAGTAAAAGTTCTCAATCAAGTTTGTGTAATTTCATCATCATGTCTAAAGTGGGAACAAAAATTTCAATAAGAAACTAGCATGCATTCTTGAGATATCACAACAATTAGCTACCTAGTTCTACCTATTGAATTATTTCATCACCTTGGAAAACTAGCCTAACCCGTCACTTGTTCTGTCGGCCCAACAATGAATGCAGGATGCTCGCTTAACGCTAAACTGACATGTAGAACTTTTTCATCAATGTCCCAATTGAATCTCACCTTCCCGAAGGGACGATTAGCCCAAAATCATCACTGAGGTCTCTATGGATACCGCCGGGAAAGTTTTGTGTCGCCCACAACAGATTTTTTAGGCCAGAAATGCGGGTGATTGTAGTCCGGATGTTAGGCGCCAACCACTTTGCATTTAATGATTAAGCAGTGCCGTTTGGTACGAATGTTGTACATACCCATGCCTTAATTTTAAGAGGTGTTGCCAAGGTGTCGATCCGTGCAGACGCTGTATACAGGGTGATCAAAAATGCAAAAATTCCAACTCATGAACGAAAAAAATTGGAGTTATGAAAATCACCTTGCGGATCCACAATTCAATGCTTATCAAGTTAAAACAAGCCGTGTTTGAATGTTTTCAGCCGTTCCTGGAATATTTTGAATTTAGTGGTCGGATTCATGGAAATGGACATTTTCCAATAATTCAGTGATTTTCCAAGATATTTTGATAAATCTTTGTATTTCCACGAAGAATGACCTCATGAATGAAATGTGATGTGTTGCCACCGTTCCCGCCTATTATTTTTGGAAATATGACAGTCGATTGCATATTATGATATTTTGAATTCGCATATTATGGAATAAGTGAAAAATCAATTGAAACTAGTAGTAATGGTCATAGTCAATAATCTAAATGCAAAAATACTCGTTCTCAGTGAGTAACTCTTTGTAATTGACCATAAGGAAATGTTGACTCCTTTTTCCGAGTTTTACCGCACTTCAGCGCTTACCACAACCCTTATGATAGATAGATAGATAGATAGATTTTTATTTCATTCCATGTTTACCCCATCAGGTGTGGAACCGTCACAGTATGTACATTGTACAGCAATGCGTAATATAAATAAATATAAATCGCATTCAAATATAAATAAATATCTCAAATAAATAACCACATAAATATATAAATAGATAACAACACTTATACCGGGTGATCATTTGAAAACTATCCACCTGCAATAACTTCCGATTCCTAGTGAAAATGTCTTCGAGCAAAAACTGGTCGATTTTTATATCGAGGGAGGGGGACATCTAAAACATACATTAGCGATTTTCTATCTTCAGCCCCCTCGTCCCCACCTACCTCAACTTTGAAATTTTAAATGACACTACCTAACAGAATTAAATTCTCTTTCTGAAAAAATATTTCTATGATTTTCAACCCCACCCCTCTTCCCCCCCTAAATTCTTTGAGTGTCCAATTAAATATTCTTGACCTCTCAATTCTCTTCAATGCAGTCAACGTCATCCTGCACAGCATGGGAAGAGAAAATTTTCTATGGAAGAAGTGCCACCCACATTCACCCCTTCGCTCCCCCCTCCTCACATTAAAAATCTAAAATGACAATTCCTACTTTGTGATGCATCAAATTAAAAGAAATTCAATTCTCTCCCTGAACACAATTTTTTCGAAATTGTTAAAACTCCCGTTTTCCTACTAAAATACTCCAAATGTCCAGTTAAATGGGGGAGTTGTTGAAAATTTCAAAAAAATTGTGGGTAATTGTTGACGACGACTACTTTTCGACTAGCATTTTCTAAGAGTTAGGCAACCACTTAAACAGCTATATAGGACGCTTCCTTCTTGCATGTACTTACGTCGTAGGACAAGTAATGGAAAGAAGGGGCATTCTACAGTGGAAATAGTGGTTTCCCCAGGAAACTACGGTCGACGAACGTGATGTTGTGGTGGTGTCTACCTACCGTGAAATGTTGGTGGCTGAAGTCGAGAAGTAGTGGTCGTCAACAATTACCAAATTGTTTTTAGAGAGAGAATATAATTTCCTTTAATTTGATATATCACAAAGTGGGTAGTATTTTGTTAAATTTTGAAGTTGAGGTGGGGGAGAGCAATGGGATCAATTTGGGTGGCACTTTTTCTACCGAAAATTCTCTTCTTTAAAGCTATTCAGGATGATGCTGACTAAACTGAAAAGAATTGAGGGATCCAGAATATTGAAAGAGAAACTCAGAGAATTTTTAGGGAGAAGAGGGGTGGAGTTGAAAAATTTTAAAATATCTTTTTCAAAAAGAAAATCCAATTTTCTTCAATTTGATGTATTGCAAGGTAGGTAGTGTCATTTGAAATTTTATTTTTGGGTTGGGTGGGGGCGAGGGGGCTGAAGATAGAAATCTGCCAATGTATGTTTTAGATGTCCCCCTCGATATAAAAATCGACCTGTTTTTGCTCGAAGATATATCGACTAGGAATCGGGAGTTATTGCAGGTGGATAGTTTTCAAATGATCACCCGGTATATACAAAAATATAGAAATTTATGGGAAACAACACATGGTATAGATTAAACATCATCATAAAAACATTTTAAAATCCATGACTTGATCGACGTCTGCATCATCAATGAACTCCTGCACCGAGTAATAAGCTTTGCATGCTAGAAACCCCTTGAGTAAGTGCCGAACCCGAGGTAAGCGCAGCTTTTCAAAGTCGGAAGGAAATTGATTGAAAATTTGTAGTGCTGAATATGGAACATTTTTCTGAAGGTAAGTATATTGCAACTTATTCATTTTGAGATGATCTTTGTTTCGCGTTGCATATGCATGATTCAATCTGCATCCCTCAAACAAATCTTGGTTCTTCAAGACAAATACTGTGACCTCATAGACATAGAGAGACGCCAAAGTGAGAACGCCGTGCTCAATAAAATATGGCCTGCATGTATCTCTACCTTTGATTTGAAAAACGTTTCTTAGCGCTCTTTTTTGCAGTCTGAACACTCTGATGGCATCAGCCGAATTTCCCCAAAAAATTATTCCGTATCTGATTCTAGATTGGATATTAGCATGGCAAGCTGCTAGTGCCGCCTCAGTGCTAACCAGCGCAGCTAATGTTCTCAATGCATAGCAACATTTCGCCAAGCCCCCAGCAACAAACTCCACATGAGTTACATCAGTGTTCTCAAACCTAAGGGTATACAGTGAATCGCCCTGACTATAATTAAACTTGGTAAGATTTGTCTTAGACATATTTAGCTGCAAGCCACCCGCCCCGAACCAGCCCGAAAGCGTGTCAAGAGCGTTGACAACTCCCAGACCCGCGCCCTCAAGGTCAACACTGTCAACAATGAGAGAGGTGTCATCTGCAAACTGAATCACTGGTTCTTCTATAAGATTGGAAATTTCATTGGTAAAGATTATGTATAACAGTGGGCCCAGATGATCACTGTGAAGGTGACTATGGGGTATTAAAACAATCCAGTATCTTGTTCAAGATGAATTACGGAACCATTTTGATTCTTCATTAGTCATCCCCAAAATATACTGAAAATATCCTGAAAAAATGGGACAAGTTTTGAAAATACGTTTATTTGATAAATTTTTCGTTTTTGACTCGCCGTTTTTTTTTATCGGTGGGTCATTTTTTGTATAATAAATTTTTTTCGGGTATGCACAATTGCCCAACAGATCAAACAAGATAATGGATTGTTCCAAAACCCCATTTCCATCTTGACAATGGTCATTTTGGTCGTTGTTAAGCGCCGAAATGCTATAAAACTCGTAAAAATGGGTTTAACATTTCCAAATGGCCAATTACAAAAAGTTACTAACCAAGAACGGTTACTTTTGCATTTAGATCATTGAATATGACTATTACTGCTAGTACCAATTGATTTTTCACTTATTCCATAATGGGCGAATTCAAAATGGCGGCCATAAGAGAAAAAGGAGTCAACTGTCATATTTCAGAAAATAGTAGACAGGGACGGTGGCAACACATCACATTCAATCCATGAGGTCATTCTTTGTCGACATGTCAAGTTTTATTAAAATATCTTGGAAAATCACAGATTTTTTGTAAAATGTTCAGTTCCATGAAATCGACCACTAAAGTAAAAATATTTCGAGAACGGCTGGGAATATTCAAACGCGGTTTGTTTCAGCTTAATAAGCATTGAATTGTGAATCTATATGCTAATTTTTATGACTCCAACTTTTTTGGTTCATGAGTTGGAATTTTTGCATTTTTGATCACCCTGTATACGGCGTCTGCACGGATCAACATCTTGGCAACACCTCTTAAAATTGAGACATAGGTATGTACAACATTCGTACCAAACGGCATTGCTTAATCATTAAATGCAAGGTGGTGGTGGTATTATGGCCCTTAACATCCGGACTGGCGAGTATTAATTTTGAAGTTCGTGGCCGTCAAGCAGCAAACAGCTGTGATGCTGTCAAACGAATGGCTGGTGAGAAGTTTCCTAGTTTGCCACCCTGATCGCTGCCAGTCACAAACTGCTTGGCCCCGCCTACGTGCACGGTCCTATAGGGACCCTAGGGACCGTGCACGGAGGCGGGGCCAAGCAGTTTGTGACTGGCAGCGATCAGGGTGGCCGACTAGGGAACCTCTTACCAGCCATTCGTTTGGCAGCATGACGGCTGTTAGCTGCTTGAGGTTAGGTCAAATGCCAAATGCCGTCAACGCCAAATGCTTTGGCATGAAATGTTGCTGCCTTCGTTTCTTCTTTGACGTTCCACAACGAATTTAATATTGCAAAATGCAATTTTCCTGCCCTTTTCCATCACCCCTTCACAAAGAAAGCACTATGTCCCACTTCACTTCCGAGAGCCCTGTTTTTAAACGATATCAATTTTTGAGCAAGATTCTCAAATGCGAACGTTCCCAAAGAAATTTGATGACATTGTCAAGTTTGAATTGTTGGCGGTTTTTTTGGATTTAGGCAGGCAATAATTCAAAGTGACAGATTTTTTTCAAAAATTCGCATCTGGGAATGCAGATTTCTATATTCAAATCGCTGTCGCTATCAAAGGAGCGTAATTATTGTCAATTTCGCTCACTACGCTGCGCCACATGGCATCATACACGGTCCCTATTGGCGCACACGATGTGCTTTTTTTCTGCCAAAAAAAATCAGACAGCTATTTTTTATGCCCGGTCCTGGATTTTCACTCTGGCGATGGGCCATCTTGAAGAGCCTCGTAGAAAAGTCAGTATTCCTGTTGTATTTTGTCGGATTTCGGATTTCGGTGTCAAACCGTTGCAAAGATATAGCCCTCTACAGTTTGAGCCCAAACATACAAAAAGTATCTTCTTCTGTAGACCCAACTTTTTTTTGTGGTCACAGATTCAGTGCTTAACTATGTCACATTAGTCTTGAATCACCGTCTATAAGGGCCATGTATCTCCTGATGAAGTTCCGAATAGGCTAGTCGACAAATAAATGCTGCGCGCAGCGTAGAGTGCAAGTTTATTTGCCAAATAACTCAAATTTGGAAATTTGGTGGTGGTGGAAATAAAGGTGATAAGTCTTCTCTGGACTCGCACCTTTTTCGTGCCAATATGTTGTTGTCGAAATGTGCATGCTGTTAGCTTTTTGCAGCACTGGAAGCACTGAACAATACAGTTTTTGCCATTATATGTGGGGGATTAAGCAGATTTTTCTTGCTTGTAAAAGATAGAGGGTGCAATAAAAAAACCCGAATTTCTCCCCCTGAACGTTGTTTTCCCCATTCACTCCTTTAATTTATGATAATTGGGTGTTTGTTTTAATATTTGCCCTAACGACTGCTCGAGGAATGGTAATGTTCATTGCGTTACACAGCAGCACCAGCAGAGCGATAAGCTCGCACGGTGAAATTTGAATTCCGGACTTAAGCGCCGAGATGAAAAGCACGCACAAAGTCGATACACACCGCCCCAATAAAATATTTATAAGGGGCCCATGTAAATTGCCGTTATGAAATATTCAATGAACAGGCTATTAGAGTTCAAAACTTGTATCGCATTGGCAGTGTGTTACTACAACAACTATAATGCAGCACATGATGTTATTATTGTTATTATTTTCATCATCCAGAGCTGTATTGTCCATTGTACCAACGTTGCACTGTGGTGGCTTTTATCGATCTGCTGAAAGTGTGTTATCCTTATCATTATGAAAATGTGTTTGTTTTTTCTATTGCACTTTGCTTGTTACTGTTTACATTTTTTCTCCATAAAGTGCCATTCATTTTGTATGACCGGAAATGACTATTTTACTTTGGAAATAGTGCCCAATAGAGGTCAAGTTTGCTCATCGATCGGCAAGAAACTATTCTATAATATGCCTTTCGTACTTGAGGGGGATTTATGCTCGCTAAAAATAAGAAGAATAAAGATACAAATGAAAATAAGAAAATGGTAAAACGAGGTTGTTACGAGATACAGAATAGGCATGACTGGGCTGATATTGTGGAAATCAAGCGCTTTTTTCCAACCATCTCTCAACTCTGCCATCTGATTCGATGCTTAGCAAACACGCAACTTCGAAAATGACTATTTTTTAGTCGAAGGATTTTGCAGTCCTAGAACAACAGGTTCTAACTGTAGAACGGGAAGTTGGCTAGAATGCTAGAATCGTATGGACAGGGAGCTGGTGCCTCAAAACTTACGTCATAAGGTACATGATTTTAACCCTGCAGGTCTAATGTCCGTTGATAATGTTGTTAAAAATGCTTCGTCTCACATGTCAGACCGGGCCGGGGGCTTCAGGCTGGTATGAGCCTGTCAATTTTCGAAAAAATGGCCAAAAATTTACGTTATAAGGCACATGAATGAAACCAACTGGATTTTGTGTGGGAACATTTCCTTGATCGAAAATCTGGTCGTAAGACAAAAATTTTGGGGGCTTTCGGTCCATAAGACAATTTGAAATTTTCAGAAAAGGACCAAAATTTATCAATTTTTTCACAGGCGTTCTGTTCTGTTGACTAGCTCACCAAGTGTGATATATATTTGTAATCAGGATGAAAAACGGAATCGATTTTCATGTTTAAATACAGGGTGTACGATTTAAGAAAAAAAATTTCGATGTTGCACCCTGTAAGCGATGTACCATAAAAAAAAATTGTGGGCAGATTCAAAACCTGCGTAAAAAATCATGTGAGAATCGTTTTTCATTCCTGGAATTATGCCAAAGGAGAAGTGTCCAGGAGAAGGTAAAATTTTGACCTTTTTTTAAATTTTCAAACTTGTCATAGACCGAGAACCCCCAAAAATTTTGTCTTAAGCTGAGTTTATGATGAGCGATTTTTTGCCGCGATTTGAGCTGAGCTGAGCGGAGCGGAGCGATTTTTTTGCCTAGGCCAATTACGATGCGGGGACGTGACATCATGAATGGACGGGATTGGTCCAGGCAAAAAAAATCGCTCAGCTCAGCTCCGCTCCGCCGGGTATCGCTCATCATAAACTGAGCATTATAATGCTCAGTTTATGATGAGCGATACCTGGCGGAGCGGAGCTGAGCTGAGCTGAGCGATTTTTTTTTTGCCTGGACCAATCCTGTCCATTCATGATGTCACTTCCCCGCATCGTGATTGGCCTAGGCAAAAAAATTGCTCCGCTCCGCTCAGCTCAGCTCAAATCGCGGCAAAAAATCGCTCATCATAAACTCAGCTTAACCCAATTTTCGATTAAGGGGATGTTCCCACACAAAAGCCCGTTGGTTTCATTCATGTACCTTATGACATAAATTTTTGACATTTTTCGAAAATTGACAAGCCTATGCCAGCCTAAAGCCCCTTTGACATGTAAGACAAAGAAATTTTCAACAACCTTATCAACGCACATTAGACCTACAGGGTTGAAATCATGTACCTTATGACGTAAGTTTTGAGGCACCAGCTCCCTGTCCATGGTGAGTATAAACAGGTTGAAATGCCCCTTACTCAAAAGCCAGAGAATTGAAGCGCATTCTGGGGTATTTTATCAATTTTATCCCAAATATGAAACAACAGTTTGAACCTTGTTGTTCTAGACCCGCGATTTGATGACCTAATAACAAAAAGTCCAATTATTGTCTGACTGAGTAAATATCAAAATAGTATATTTGAATTAGAATTTTTGCTTGAAGAAAGTATAGTTCTCAAACGGTTTTTTGCTGTATGGCTAGCTCATCCCCACCTGTTCAACATGTTAAAAGCATACATCCCTGTGACGCGTAATACTTAGTATACAGGGTGAAAATTAAAAAATAAATCTTGAAACTTTTTTATTCCGGTGAAATAATTCTCGAAAAAAAACAGCCTCTCATTATTCAGCAACCTTATGGTCTCCTACTGAACGTGTGAAAACTCACCCCTCGATAGCTGCTGGTATTCTACGTAAAGGGTGAAATCAATTTTTTTTTCAATAAATTTTATCTTAATCAAATCAATCCAGACAAAGACCAATTCCGGCTCTGTAAAAAGTCTATAATCTCTTATTCAAGATATAAAAATGCCACATTTCTTAAACTGCTAAAACATGACATACTTACAGGGTGGACACCCTTCTTTCCTTTAATTTTTTTTCCTGGGCCACATTAATTCGGATGATAATATTGCCCTCTTCAAAGAAGAGCCTAGAGTATTTGGCGAAACATATCAAAAATTTACATTTCTGTAATCACTGCAACTACTGGCTACTGTAGCATCAAGCATTTTTGCGATTTTGGTTGTGCGAGGAGTTGCTAAGAACAATTTTCTTAGCAACTCCCTGCACAATCAAAGCTAAAGCAACATATAATTCATCCTGTATATCAAGTCAGAGTGATATTAGAAATACTAATTTTTAACATGGCTTGCGGAAAACTCTGAGCTTTCCAGTAAACCAGATAAGATTATTATCCTAATTATTGTTACGAGCGGCGATCCCGTTTATATAGGTAAACACTCGATCTTTCTGGATCCTTCCATCCATTAGATCGCAGTGTAGAAGTCTGGAGCGATCTGGTGCATTCCAGAGCGTTCGTGTATGTGAAACCGAATGGGGACTCGAATGCCTGATCAGGGCACATCTGTCCATTTTGGCGGAGGCGCCACTCTAGACCCCGCCAGAATTATACGGGTAACGTGTGTGATTATTCAGGAATGGTCTAGAAACCGCATATGCTAGGCCACTATGGAACTTGCTGGAAGTAGACAGAAAGTTCGGGAACACCATTCGGAGGCCTTATTTAATGCGTCAGCCGGCAGCTCGCGGAGTATTGAATTGGAATGCGAAGTGGTAACGAGTGCGAAACAAGCGAAGTACCTGCGAAATAATTCCAAGTGGATAATTGTTGGCGTTATTTATTGGTTGTAGTACGCAGAAATAAACAGTGTGTGTTTTCAAATAATTGTCTCAATTATATTCGAACCCGTACGCGAAATATCGTAACATTATTTTAGCCAGAAAAAAAATTAAACAAATAAAGTATGTTTCACCCTGTAGGCTGTGCTCAGGGAGTTGGAGGAATGTGACATTTTATATCTTGAATGAGAGATTATAGGCTTGTAACATAGCTGGAATTGGCTATTGTCT
This sequence comes from Anaspis maculata, assembly GCA_949128115.1. Lineage (NCBI taxonomy): Eukaryota > Metazoa > Arthropoda > Insecta > Coleoptera > Scraptiidae > Anaspis > Anaspis maculata. The sequence goes on along the minus strand of OX421961.1, from coordinate 54,728,424 downwards.
GGATTGATTTGATGAAGATAAAAAACATTGAAAAAAAATTGATTTCACCCTGTACGTAGGATACCAGCGACTATGGAGGGGTACATTTTTCAAATGTTCAATAGGAGACTATAAGGTCGCTAAATAATGAGAAACTGTTTTTCTCGAGGATTGTTTCACTGAAATAAAAAATTTCAAAGATTTATTTTTCAATTTTCACCCTGTATACTAAGTATTCCGCGTCACAGGGATGTATTCTCCTAACATGTTGAACAGGTGGGGATAAGCTAACCATATAGGAAAAAACCATTTGGGAACCACTTTCTTTGAGCAAGAGATAATTTTTTTACTATTTCAAGTACACTAAAACACTGGGCAAGGATTCAAAAATGCGTTGACAGACTGGCACGGCCGTCTACTTGCCAGTAAAGGGCCAGGAAGCACGCGTTTGGTCATAGTCGGCGCCGTTGCTGTAGCAAGTCGGTCTAATATGATTGAATAATTCGCTTGTTTATGGGTAATGTCAGATCATGTCTCAGAGCACCATGGGCATGGACAAGAATACGTTTACTTGCATCATTTTGCAGCACTTGTAGACGTAATTGTTCGGATAAATTACAGCCAACGGGGATACTCGTATTTCAGAACTGATAAAACTATTGTGTTATCAATCTGCACAGTAGTTACTACTGTGCAGAGTAGTTGCACTTTCTTATTGAGCCTACCTGTAAATATCTTTACCTACGACTACTACCGTAAGTGCCGTATACCGCACAACTAGGAACCTAAGTAAGTGAGCCCTTACGCACATCGTGACGTATTCTGTAAAGTAAATCGCACAGCGTGCGGTAATGGTAAAGTAAATCGCACAGTTAGGGAATTATTGTTTCTGATGTTGGGGGAATTTTTATCGAAAGACATTTTCAAAGAATTCACATTCAAAAATGGGAGCATTTCACGAGAACCTGACGCGTGCCTCGATAGCACCTTTCACACCGAAAGCCTAAGCAAGACTAGCTGTATATATTCGTAGCGAAGGCATCGCCATAGAAGTGAGATGTATCAAAAACAAAATCGTCCAGATTTTTTTCTCAAGTAAGGTATTCGAGAATTTCTTGATTAAATTTTAGCTTGCATTTGTAGGGCTTAGTTTTTACTTGATCACAATAATTTTGCGAGATTTATTAAAAAAGATTCAAAATATCAATGCCAGAAGTGCCCGCAGTCACCAACAGCTTGGGATCAAGTAGGTGTAAAAATTAGACAGTTCAGTTACGTCAAGCATCAATCTAATGTCTGATGACAGGTACTCTGCTGCCCGCCTACCTAAGTTAGATAGTTTCCAAATAATACTATTTATTGCTGTCCAGTATTCATGTCCCAGTGTTGAAATCCAACTATATCACCACACTGAACTAAGAATTGAATGGCTATCAGAGGGATGGCTATATCTAATAGGTAGGTACGCTTCTAAATACACCTCAGGCCTCGCTTTAGGCACAGTAAGTAAACACTCAATTTTCATGAATCGATTTGTGGGTGCTTTTCTTTTAGGTCTCGACGAAAAGCGTTGTATAACAGACAACCACCGAGCCAGCAGACACCAGAGTTTGAAAATGCTATCCGTCTTTGACATTGGATTAATCTGATGGCCGTAAACACCACTCAAAGTGCCCCTTCTCCGATTTACTGTAGTTTTAGTTTCCAAAAGTGTATATTATGACATACAAAATACTATAATTCTTATTTAAATACAATAAAAGTAATCAATTGAAGCAATTCTTCGCTGAACACTTCAAATTTGGCAAAACCTAGTATCCTATGAACACGGATATTAATATTATGAACACGGATGACGGCCGCTGACACCGCTATGCGGTGCGTGCTTCTCCTGTCAAGAGTGTCAAGGCACACTTCGCACCGACCAATCAACACAATCTGCATACGGCGGGATTTTATTTGAATTTTGAATCAGGGGAGAACTTAAATCTTAGGTATCTCATGATATACGTGGCTTTTTTACCTATAATTTTTGCCGTTTACAATACCACTGGCTACATTTCACGTTAGTTATAACTTTTAAGTCAATATCTACTGTTATTGTTGATGTAGGACTGTTTTATTACCTTGGATTTCTGAGAATTATTCTGGGCATCTCACAAAGTTACAATACCGCTTTGGATTGGGGTCGTAGGTAAAGTACTGTACATGACACGAGTAGTAAAGCAATTACGCACTCAGGGAGTACTGCACTCGCTCGCTACGCTCGCTCGTGCGCAACTTTTCCCTGCGTGCGTAATATGCTACTTACTACTCTTGTTACGTAATGTACTATTACTACTAACTACCTAGACGTCACAATCACCCCAGATGATAAATATTGAACGACCGAAGTTATATTATAACTATAATTCAAAAGAATTGTTATTATGGTGGAGGTGGACTAGGGTGCCAAATCAAAAAGACGACGACGACGACTTCGAGGGACACTCGAGTACGATCACGATCCATGATTGAGAAATCAAGATGTAAATGGAATCATATGTGCGTAACTAATCTATAAATTGAAACGCGTTCGTGCGTTTGACTATCACCGATGGTTTCCTATTCCGGAGAGATGCGGTATCGGCCGTCACGCGACTTGACTGTCTCGTCCATCACCATATACCTAGTCATACGAAGCCACGTCCAATCCCAGGAGAATGTCACACTCCACCACTTTGACAAAGACGCTTTTCTCTCCACTGAATTGTATTATACATACTGTATTTTTTCAATAGTTTCGAATTGAGAAGATAGCTTGCACTTTATTGAAAAAGAAGCATCAAGGAGCTTAGCTTTGGTGAGAGTGCAATTAATACCGTTAATTTACATAAAAATGGGAAAGTGGCAATACAACCTTCGAAAATATACATTAGAAAATAGGATATCAGTAAGTAGTGTCGGTGAGTGACGCCTTCTGACAAAGTATTTTGATATTTCGATCGACAATGAGCAGACGTCGGACAAGGAAAATAGGTCGTTCGAAGGAAAAATAGTGTACACAACTCGCAAGAAAGTGTATTTTCTTGCATTCGTGTGATAACCACCAATAACGGTGATAACCGCAATTCTTCACACTCATGCAAAAAGTATCACTTTCGTTGCTTGTTGTGTAATATAGGTGCTATTTCCCCTGATTGGGCTGCTTCTATTTGGACAATCTACCCGAAGAGAAACTCGAGTTGTTTTCTTTAAAGAGCTGTATTATCAACTTTTTCCAATCAACACGCTCCAGCAGCTGACTGACCATTTTCCTCAACGAATCCGCTTCACCTCGGCTGCACGCTGATGCGTCTTCCAATTTTTTTTCTGGAGTATCTCTAACCTCCTCCGTCGATAAGTTGAAATGAGTTATGAACTGTCTGTTTCAACTTTTCACAAGACACAACACTCATCCTACTTGGTTCAAAATCTACATTCTTTGTCAAGATGATGGCCAATAATCATTTTTATTGAAGGTGCGTTCAGTCAGCTTATTTAGCCGTAAGTTTTAATTTTAGTCGCAAGCGCAGCGACGCCTATTGGTTCTTATGAACCAGCCTCCTCAGAACAGCGCATTGCTTGAGCTCAAAATGCGTAGTTGAAACGCTTGACCACCGGACTACTAATTTATATTACTTACCTCGGGTTCCACCAAACTTTTATCAACGCGATAACTTTATCACTCTGATAGTAACTAAGCAACTGGCCATCCTATTGGCTGGTGCATAGCAACTATCAGCGTGATAGATTTAATCTGCTCTTAAAATTTTGGTGGAACCCGAGGTTAATTTGCTAAAAAAATATCTAATTACTGCTAATATCAATGGAATTCCTGATTCCTCACGTTTCCTGATATTTATCTAACACATAGAGCACTTCACATAGTGCCTGTGTGCATTTATAAATTGGCACTCTTCTCAATGCGCACAGCAGCGCACAGTAACTGTCGAATTTTCTTATTCATCAGGCGATCTCTCTTGCTGACCAATCTTTGCGGTAAAAGAATTTACTGAATTGTTTATATTTTAAGCAGATTGTTCGATTGCATCGGCTTCAACTCCAACAGCCTCGACTTTTCTCTTCTTGTAATGCTGCGCTGGTGAAGGTGCTGTATAGAAAGAAAAATGTCAAAATGATCTGTTGAAAGTTACAGAAATCAATTATTCAGTGCATGCATACCTGATCTTTGACGGAGTGCAGATGGTATTCCTGATGATGACGAAGATGACGACGATGGAGCACTCTGGACGTGCTAGACTCGTCCTCGTAGCATGAAGACCTGCTGTCACTTTCATCACAGCCTGGTGAAGATAAATCAACCGTCAAAAGTACAGGCGTACCCCAAAGTTGTGGGTCTGGCTTTTTATTTTTCTCAACGGCCACCTTATAGGGGTAGGTCATTCTTGATAGAAAAAATTCTGACCAAAGCTTTTGAGGTGCCAAACTCTTCGTTAGGTCAGTAGGTATCTACTACTGAGTTTCCGCCCAAAAACGAGTTGTGCTGATTCCTCCACATCTGCGCAAAGGTGAAGGATGTCTTGAAGGTGCGAAAAAACCTGTTAAACTCCCGTATTTTTTTGTTATATTTGCCTCAATGCAAACTTACATCTCTTACGCAAACATTGGAAGCATTTGTAATCATCTCTGTATCAGTCTTAGTGTTGAAAAAAATAATTTCTTTCTGCGGGTCAGATAAATCACATTTAATTGTTTTTTCATGCAAGAAAATCATCGGTCAACATGTATTTTGGTTGTTTTCTAATAACTCGTATCCATTGAACCCATTTATGGCGTTGAAATTTCAATAACAGCACTCTTGAAGATGTTGCCCGCTAAGAATTGAATATTTTTTATTGCCTGGTCAGCAGCAATTTTTTCAATTTTACCAAACACCATTGGCGGAAATATTATAATATGTTCTGTGGCGCCTTTCTTGAGGAAACAGGACGTCCTGTTTTCTCAAGAAAAGCGCTACAGTACTATACATAAAGAAGGACAAAGAAACCGATTGAAATATTATAAGGAATGACAAGCTGAAACTGTTTTCTAACGATATTATGTCTGGCTTAACCGCGGCACGCACTTTAAACTCAAGGTTTAAACTCTAGAAAAACTGATTTCTTTTCGAGCTGTTCTATTTCAACCGCGTGCGGCCGTGCCTACTTGACATAGACCGGACTGATTACACGAGCTTGGAAATGTACCCTTTCCAGCTTCAAAACACGACCATTATTATTATTATTAAAACTTTGTACATTGATTTATGAAGAGATTATATATTGTTGGAATAATAATAATAATCGTGTTTTAAAGCTGGAAAGAGTACATTTCCAAGCTTGTGTAATCAGTCTGGTCTATGTCAAGTAGGCACGGCCGCACGCAAGTGAAATCGGACAGCTCGAAAAGAAATAAGTTTTTTCTAGAGTTTCAAGTGCGTGTCGCGATTAAGCCAGACATAATATCGTTAGAAAACAGTTTCAGCTTGTCATTCCTTGTAATATTTCCGCAAACGGTGTTTGATAAAATTGGAAAATTTGCTGCTGAACAGGCAATAAAAAATATTTACTTCTTAGCGGACAACATCTTCAAGAATGCTGTGATTGGAATTTTAACGCCATAAATGGGTTCAATGGATACGAGTTATTAGAAAACCAAAATACGTGTTGACCGATATATTTCTTGCATGGAAAAACAATGAAATGTGATTTATCTGACCCGCACAAAGAAATATTTTTTTCCACACTAAGACTGGCACAAAGCTTTGCCAGGCACATGAGGTCATCAAAGTCCTCCACCTTCTTACTGCCTCAGCCCCTGTTTTTTTAAAATCCTTGATTATTCAGGTACTTTTGAACTATCGACATTCAATAAACTACAATTGGTAATAAAATAACTGCTCACCTGAGAGTGAGATCCTCATACTGTCCCTAATAGTGTGGAATGCCATTTCTTTGTCTATGGCATTTTTATAGCCGAGGTGGGCCTTTGACCACAGTCGTGGATTCGCCTCGACGAGGGAAATTAATTCGAGATCAGTGTTATCTGTCTCAACGTCAACACCGCCACTAATTTCCTCGTCATCAGAACTCATTGTAGTCATTGTACTTGCCGTTTTCTCTCGCGAACTTCATAATCTTTACGTGACAATTCCAACTGCAACTGCGACTAGCGACTGCGGTGACCGTGTCATAAAGGGGACCCGAAGCCGCAGATTTTACAGTAACGACTCTACCACCATTCTCTTCCTTACGCAATTTTGAGCCGGAAGAATGCGATTTACTTACGTTAACTATTCCACTTTCGCACTTGAACATCGCTCACTGACGTTTCATTCACAACTGTCAACACAATTGACAGCTAGCCGACCGCTACGTGCGCTATTCCGACATTGCTCATTGCAGGAGAGAAGGAATAAAACACAGAAAAGGGGAAGAAAGTCTAAAAAAATAGGTAGTTGAAACTGGGCGATGTTCAAGTTCGAAAATGGAATAGTTAACGTGAGTGAATCGCATTCTTCCGTACCTACATCGACTGAAAATTGCATGAGGAAAGGAATGGTGGTGGAATCGTTAGTGTAAAATGTGCGGCTTCAGGTCCCTTTTATGACACTGTCGCCGCGAGTGCAATTCTAACCTAACTTCCACCTTGCGACTTGCACCCTGTAACTAGAAACCATATTGTAAACTAGGCTGGAGTAGAACCAACTTTTGCGACTGTTTTGCAACTACGACTAGCGACTGCAATTCTTACCCCACTTCCATCTTACGACTTGCAACTTGCAACTAAAAACCATATTGCAGACTACGCGTAAGGCGTTGCGAACTTCGTTGTGGTGTCTGATATAGTCGTAGCGGTACACCAAATTATTCTGCACTTCTAACGATTTCGTTTATTTTCGGCACAGATGATCATTGGACCTATTCAAGCGTTTTGACCCGCAGCACCACCAAATTTGCCCCTCAGGAACGGAGGGGTGGGGGTATCTTCAGAATTTGAAGCTCCAGGTCTAGTATGGTCCAATGAAGACCCACAAAGGCAAGTGAGCAGTCATTTTTGAATGATTTTCATTCGCTGATGTCGATTCTGACGTGAAAAATGAGTGGCGCAATGATTTGACAAAGATAATTGGTAATAATAAGAGATAAAGATGAAATCAAGTGGTCATCTATTGAGCTCTGTAGGAACTTGTTTTTTGTGATAAATACATGAAACTTGATGTGACTATTCATTATTACTTACTTCCCAAATATGGATGGAGCACCACGCGTTCCGACGGATGACGTCGCGACGCAATATCAAAAAACAGTGGTCGCCATTTCTAGAACAGTCGATAGGAATATTATAATTTCTTTGATTTCTTCCATCAAGCCATATGCTTTCAAGATTCAATAACATATTTCTGTCCATTTTGGGAAATGGTGGGCTGCCAGTGGTAAACCAGGTGCCTGTAAGGGGAACTGTGTGGTTTCTTCACCCCCAAATTTCCGCGGTCAACATCTTCGGATAAAACCGAGGATAAAACTAACTATTTTGAAGTCTGTCCATACGAATATGTTATCTAGTTAACATTTCTCGTGTTTCGTCCTTCTAGGGACTCCTCCAGTATGTTTATACAGATCTAGCGATCAAATGAAAGGATCTCAGAAAGGTACTTTTGATCACTGGAAAAAAGTGATCTTTAATGTTGTACCATATTAGGTACATACTCGGTTACACAACTCTTACAAACTAAACTATAAATTATTATGACGATTAATCGCCTGTTAATATCGATGCCACCGTACTGAAAGAAAGAAATCGCTTTGTATGAGACCGTATCAAATGATTGAACCATTATTGTCTGTTTATTTGTTTGTTTCTATCCTTATCGGCATTTCTTATGTCATAGGAGTTTGCTGAATTTGATTCCCAAATATCACAAGCTGAAAAACTTTGTTTCTATAGCACAAAGCACTGTGCCGGGAATCGAACCCGGGAGCTTCACTTGCCGAGCGCTCACGCATTCCACTCGACTAGCAAGCTTCATTGACTTTATCATTATTGTGGAATACCGGACCAAATGTGAAACACCCTTTTCTTTTTCGCAGATAATGCAGTTGTCCACATTCGGATATAGGGGTATTCCACATTACCGAACCATCTTTTGGGCTAAGTGGAATTCAAGATTTTTATATTGGAGCTTTTTCCAGACGTATTTACTTCATTCATATTTGGCTGACTTTATTTATACCCTAACACTAGAATCGCAGAAATTGCATTTGCTCATTTTTTACCCATTTCAAACAAAATGGTATTTCAAAATCGGTTACTTTACTAGGTAGTCTGAATGATCTCGCGCGGTTGCGAAATCTGTATAAACCATACTGAGGAGTCCTTAGAAGGACAAAACAAGGAGAATGTTGACCAGATGACATATTTATTCGTATGGACAAACTTAAAAATAGTTTTATCCGAAGATGTTGACCGTGGAAATTTGGGGGTAAAGAAACTTCACAGTTCCCTCTAGCAAACACCTGACTTACCACTGGTAGTCCACCGTTTCCCCAAGTCGGCAGAAATATGTTATTGAATCTTGAAATCCTCGTTGAAATCATATGGTTTGATGAAAGAAATAAAATATATTATAATAATATATCGACTATTTTGGAAATGACGACCACTATGTTTTTTGATATAGCGTCGCTACGTCATGCGTCGGAACGCGTGGTGCTCCCTCCATATTTGGAAAGTAAGTAATAATGAACAACCCTACCAAGTTCCATGTATTTATCACAAAAAAAACAAGTTCCTACAGAGTTCAGTAGATGACCACTTGATTTCATCTTTATCTCTTATTATTACCAATTATCTTTGTCAAATGATTGCGCAACTCATTTTTCACGTGAGAATCGATATCGGCGAATAAAAATCATTCGAAAATGACTACTCATTTGCCTTTGTGGCTCTTTATTGGACCATACCAGACCTGGAGCTTCAAATTCTGAAGATACCCCCACCCCTCCGTTCCTGAGGGGCAAATTTGGTGGTGCTGCAGGTCAAAACGCTTGAATAGGTCCAATGATCATCTGTGCCGAAAATAATCGAAATCGTTAGAAGTGCAGAACTTGGACGATTTTAGGCCCGTACCGCGACGACTAATAATCAGCCCCCCGCGACGACAGCAGAGCGCATGGTCAACGGAAACTGGCACGTCACAGCCATCACAAGACGATGGTGAATTGACTGCCGACTGCAGGTAGTCGATGTCTTAAGAGCAGAGGCGGAAACGTGTACTTGACAACGGTTTGTAGAGCTTTTTTTGTCGATACACTTCAAAAGAACTACGAAGAATTCCAAAAAAGGAAATAGCGAATATTCAAAAGAAAAATTCAACTTAAAACCTGAAACTATCTAGAACTGTGAAAACTACGCGTATAAATTACAAAAAAAATCCTGAAATCAAAAAATTGGATTTTGTTTCAACTCACCTCAAGCCTCAAGTTAGAGGTCAATACAGGGATTCCGAATGATGAAATTCATAGTCTGCTTTTGGTTCATTTTATTTGTACCGACAAAATTTGGACCTGACAGAATAATTTCGACTTTGTGCTAGACGTCAGCTACCCGATTCACCTACTTAGAAATGCAGAGGCGGGAATAATCAATTGAGGCAAATTTTGTCAAGATGGCACCACCTTATGCCATGTATTACTGGCCGTCGGGAAGGCATTTTCCAGGCAGGAGCTGGAGCTGGAAGCCTGGGAGCAGATTATTCAGTATCCTAGGATTCTCATGATATACACTTCTCAAAACAATTACAGGATCAGTTGGTTTTTTAGTTTCAATTTTTTGTTGAACAAAGAAGAGCGATGTTACTTCCAGGATGTCTTTATTCAACTGTTTTACACTCAATTATGCAGCAATTTAACCACTGTCGTAGTGAAATTCCACAAAAAATCCATTAATGAACAAGAATGTAAGATGAAAAATAATACGAAAGGGGAAAAAATGGTTTCTGGCTGAACGAGGTTACGCTAAATTGTCTCAATATCGAGTATTGCCACCCCCAGCTTGAATCACAGCCGCACATCGTCGCGGCATGCTCAAAATCAGGTTGCGGATGTTTTCTTGGGGAATATCTTGCCATTCCTCTAGTAGAGCAATTTCAAGTTCTTCGAGAGTTTGGGGAAGGTTTTGGCGGTTCCTGATTCGTCTTTTTTACTGATCCCACATGTGTTCGATCGGATTGAGATCCGGACTGCAAGCGGGCCAAGCCATTCTTCGTATGTTCTGCTCATTTAAGTAATCAGTGATAATCCTTGCGACGTGTGGACGGGCATTGTCGTCCATTAGAATGAATTCTTGACCTTCTGCATGAGCTAGAGGTACCACTTGTGTAGCTAGCACCTCATGGATGTAACGCTCTGCGTTTAATAAACCTTTACGAATGATAAGGAGGTCGGTTCGTCCTTCAATGAAAATGCCTCCCCAGATCATCAGCGAACCACCACCAAATGCTACCATTTCAGTAACCGTGTCAGGGTGGAATCGTTCGCCAAGCCTTCTATACACTCTCACTCGTCCGTCGTTTGAATGCAAGGCCACTCTGGACTCATCAGTAAACAGAACTTTTCTCCATTGTGGTAGATTCCATCTCAAATGTTCTCTAGCAAACATGTTGCGTGCTACACGATGGTTTCTGGTTAATTTAGGCACTTTTGCGGGTCGTCTCGAGTTCAGGCCGACTTCTCGCAATCGATTTCGTACGGTCTGGTCCGAAATCTGCACCCCCGTTGCCCTTGACAGACCATTTCGTAGAGATCTTGCTGTACTTGTACGATTTCTCAGTACTTGAAGGCGAAGATATTGGTCATTTCTGACTGATGTAGACCTTCGTCTACCTTGGCCTGGTCTTCTTATGACAATTCCTGTCTCTAGGAAGCGATTCCATAATCGTGATATCACACTCTGGGTAACATTGCAGTCTCTTGCAACAGCGCGCTGAGAATGGCCCTCTTGTAACAAGGTAATGGTTATTGTGGCTTCTATCGCTGTTAAGTATCTCATTTTGTGAATTCACACTTGTCAGACTGACAATCATAGCGCCATTTACTTTAGTTATAGAGAACAATGGAACATATTGTTGATAAGAATAACACTCATTTTGCTCTTAGTCCATTATTGGATTTTTTTGTAAAATTGCATCACGATAGTGGTTAAATTTCTGCAAAATTTTGTGTTAAACAGTTGAATAAAGATATCCTGAAAGTTACATCGCTCTACTTTATTCAACAAAAAAATTAAATTAAAAAAACCAACTGATCCTCTAATTGTTTTGAGAAGTGTAGATTTGTTTGGAGTAGTCCGGAGCTACTTGGAGTACTTCAGGATCTGGGCTGTTACTTGGAATGCATCCATTATGTAGTACTTCACTTGGAATAATCGATCGAGATAAAAATTAACTTCAGTAGAAGCAAATACTTATTATTTTAATCATACGACTCAACAAATTATCCTCTTATTGACAATAAAAAAGATTTTTATTCAAAACAATTACAACAAATCCTTGACGTTTTTCGTTTTTAGCCCTTTGCCTATCTTGTGTGACTATTATGGCTTCCGGATCAAAGCATTTTTTATTATTTGATATTATCTTGCTAACAATTTCGGGTCCATGACACTTGAGCGACACAGCAAATCAAAACGAAAGAATTGGCAAATCACTCAGATGGCGTGTGGAATAATAATCTAAGATAAAATTTGCAGATTATCCAGAAATTTTTGCAAAAAAATAAATAAGTAACAACACGTTCAAAGAACAGTGTAAGTCCCTGGATGTTGTTGTATTGTTGGTTGCCTACATCACTTCAGTGGAAAATAAGAACACGTACGGGGTACAGTGACTCATCACTTACCAACAATGTTGCGCAATGTTGTGCGTAGGCCCAAGATGGGCATCGCAAAGAAGAGCAGTACGACGTACGACGTAAACAATTCAACTGTAAAGAAACTATACTTGAGTGTGATCGTAATTTCCTCCTCGGTCGAAACTAATCATCGTAAGTAGAAGGCAACAGAGTTTGCTTCGTGGTTGTAAAAAGTGTTTACAATGTGTCGCTCAAGTGTCATGGACACCCACAATTTCTTCCAAACTATAATTATCATAAAAATTTAGAAATACTGGTAGCATTTTCCCCTTCCAAAATTATTCATCCCTCAATATAATTTCTTTGAAAAAATCTTGTTCTGAAACAAACACTCTAAAATAACACTCTTTCTTTTCTGTGATATTCAGCTGCCCTTAAACTTGAAAATAATAGTGGTGCTGTCGTTTCAGCCTCATATTTCCCTCAAATCTCTAAACAGAGGTTGTTTTTTTTTAGTTCTCCACAGCTTCTCTCAGCTTTTGACTAGATTTGTGTAGAGAATATAAACATTTCACTTCCACAATTTCATCCTTATTAATCAAACCTGAAAACATATTTTGCTCCATTGAGTACAAGTTCTTCACAATTGAATACCTAGGCTTTTTCACCATCAGGTGTTGCTGCCAGACAGCCATGTTTCACGTAAAAAATATCGAGCCAAATATCTTCTTCCTAAACTCAGTCGCATTACTGAAAAATGGGGTGGGATAAGTACAATATTATTTTTACGAGACCGTGACAAGAGGTTGTCTTTCTGCGTTTAATGACGACCCCAAAATTTGAAGCAGTAAGTCTGTCTATCCTCTCCGTCTTGTAAAAATCACATCCGAATTGATCCTTTGTATTCGCTTCTATTGACGCTGTTAACCACCTGTAAAAGTACTTTTTCACATCTTAACCGATTTGTATAGTATTTTCACTAGATAATATAAGTGGAAGTGACAAAAATATATAACTATACCTCACCATACCGGGTGATCATTTGAAAACTATCCACCTGCAATATCTCCCGATTCCTAGTGCAAATGTCTTTGAGCAAAAACAGGTCGATTTTTATATCGAGGGGGACATCTAAAACATACATTGGAGAATTTATATTTTAAGCCCCCTCGCCTCCACTCACCCCAACTTTGAAATTTCAAATGGCACCACCTACCTTGCGATACGTCAAATTGAGGAAAATAAATTCTCTTTCTGAAAAAATATTTTGAAATTTTTCAACTCCACCCCCCGTTCTCCCCAAAATTCCAAGTTGATATTCTTGACCTCCATTTCCCTTCAATACAGTCAACGTCATCATGCATAGCATTGAAAAAGAAAATTCTCTATTAAAAAAGTGCCACCCAAATTCACCCCTTCGCTCCCCCCACCTGACCTTAAAAATCTAAAATGTTAAACCCACTTTGTTAAAGTAGGTGTTGTTTTGTTAAATTTGGGAGTTGAGGTGGGGGAGAGCAAAGGGGTGAATTTGGGCAGCACTTTTCCCACCGAAAATTTTCTTCTTCAATGCTATCTAGAATGACGCCGACTGAATTGAAAAAAAATGAAGGGTCCAGAATATAAAATGGGACAGTCGGAGAATTTTCAGGGAATAGGGGGTGGAGTTGAAAATTCTGAAAATATTTTCTTCATAAAGAAAATTTGATTCTCTTCAATTTGATGTATCGCAAGGTAGGTAGTGTTATTTGAAATTTCAAAGTTGGGATGAGTGGGGGCGAGGGGGGTGAATATAAAAATTTGCCAATGTATGTTTTAGATGTCTCCCCCCCCCGATATAAAAATCGACCTGTTTTTGCTCGAAAAAATATTCACTAGGAATCGGGAGTTATTGCAGATGGATAGTTTCCAAATGATCACCCGGTATGATTAATATGTGCTTGTAAAGGCCCGAAGTTTTGATCTCTAGTTTTTTGGATTTAGAAACATCCCAAACTGTACTGATGCAAACCAAAGCTGAAGCAGGGCACTGGCAAGCAGAATCGAGTATCTTTCGCAATGTATTGTGTATCATGACCATCTCTTGGTACGATGCAGCCGTCTTAAATGGTAACATGACATCAGATTTGACACAATAATGTCCTTCGGCTGTGCTGCAGCCCTCGAGGTTTGTGACATTGCCGCTTTTGAAATATAGACGGCCCTTTCTTAGGGGCTTGTTGGTGTTGGTGTCAAAATTCGTCTGTTCATCTTCACTCAAACCAAGCATCGCTTCAACATTTTCTTTATTTGCCTTGTCGAGTGCGGCACTCTTCACGAAGTGGGCATATATCGAACCATAACGAAATGCCTCTGGTATTTTGGCAGATGGGAAAGGCTTCCATCCCATAATTGGGAAAAAAGGCACAGGTACATTCTCCGATGAGGTGTTTCAGCTGCCAAGCTCATTGCATTTCCTTTGTTTGGACATGTACCAGGCTCCCTTGTCGATTCCATTGAAAATAGGAAGCTTTTTGTCAAGAGCGTTGCGTAGATATCCTAAAAGTAATGTAGAAATTGCAATGCAACATCACAAAAACAATGGGTCATAACATAAAATCGGAGTTTGTGCTCATGCCCCGATTTCGAAGGAGTTGCTTAGGAAATATTGCTTAGCAACTCCTGCAAAATCGGAGCATGAGCACATACTCCGTTTTTTGCCTTTCAATCAGCAATCAGCACATCCTTCTTGCAACTACGTGGTAAATTCTCGCACTCCAGCCATCGTTAGCTGCGCCTCACTGTTTGCTTCTAAACACGAAAAGTTTGATAATAATGTGCCCGGAACGTCATTATCGCACAATGCAATTAGCGGTTTTCGTTGAGAAGACGCCATGTTTGTATGATTACTGTATCTGTCAATTGTTCCATGGATACTCGATCGCGCTTGCGCATGCAGCCTGATGAAAAGGGCTATTAAGTACTTTATCCAATCCTATTGAATAATGCACGCATTATCACGCATGCATGTCTGCATTTTTCAATAAGACTGGATAAAGCATTCTACTCGCGGGTAATGGCTATTACTCATTCGGATGCTTTACGACACTCGCCAAGGCTCGTGTCGGCAAACTGCATCCTCATGAGTAAGAAGCAATCATTACCCGCTTATTGAATAATATACTATTTCTCCATTTTGTCTAGTCTTGATCATTGGATTATGTTCATCATTTTTATATTACATAAATGGAATGAAGAACACGATCCTGCCTAAATGTGGCGTGGAAAATGAAACCTTCACACATATAGTCGAAAATTGTTCTTTGACCTCGTTTGAACCTGGATTTATTATAGTCATCCATCAAGCTACTCCAGAAGCTATACACTGGTTGTCCACGATGAAGAGTCTCTGATTTCAACTGTCATTTTTCTTTTGTCGCCTTTGTTCTACTTGATTTTAATATATATTCTTTTTATTTATACTTCATGCTGCTGTATTTACTTCATACGAATACATGGATAATATACTCCCTGGTCTATTTATATACGGGGCACACGAACCTGTAGTATAGCTGGACTGCTAATTCCCCAGATTCCCCCAACAAATTATGACCCCTCCTCTGGAAGTCGCCATCTTATTATGCACCGGTACATGACCGGTACCCAAAATGTTTGGTAGCGGCCTCGAGAGTGGCTTTCAATATTCAACGGAGCCGTTTTATGTATTGATGACTATGACTATACACTCTATTTTATAAATATATGATTTTAGTGTGATTCAATGTAATTTTTAGCTAAATCTGTTACCGATCTATGAAGATTTGCAAGAGTTAACCGTTATTACATAGACCGTTTGAGGTTCACTGGAATAATTTTCGCTCGGTGACAGTCGGTGCTTGGCTGTCAGTGCCGCGCTATCTTGATCTGGGATAATATCCTGATTTCTGGTTTTGATTTATGCGGCTTGTACCTATATCCCGTTCACTTTTTATATTCAGTAGAATGACTTTTTGTATCAAAAATAAAGTGACAAGATGGGGGGCTACGGCTACGGCTGATGGCACCTGCAAAGTTTTGGATCGAAACTATCAGCGGCCGTTAGCCGTATCCTCCCAGCGCTCCAGTTTGTCACTTTATTTTTGTTCCAAGAAATCATTCTACTGAAAATAAAAAGTGAACAGGATATACCTAGGTAAACTCGTAGAATCAGACCGTTGCCGTGGCAGGTGATGCCAACCCTTGAAAACAAAAACCCAACGTCCACATAATCTCATGGCAGCGCCCGCTTGGCGTCATTTCCCCCTCTGTTATCATCAGTCCAGCTATATTACAGGTTCGTGACGGGGCATGATACACATTATCGAGTATCACATTGACTGATTTGATTTTGGGTTTAACCCAGACTTCCTGTTCTGAAATCTCAATTTCGCTGTATGTGACAGCTCGGTGTTTATTGCTTTGGTGAATTAATAACCCATGACGGCTTGAAAAAATCTTTCGCAATCAAAGCATTTATATTGTGAGCTCCTTAATGATCATCTTAACCTTAGATGATAGATAGATGTCGGAGGGCTTGTTGAAGCCTCTTCTAAAGAAACATTGTGTAAATGTCACTGCCATGCCCATTTCGTCCTTGGTATGAAGTTCTCTGGTCGAGGTTCCGATTTTGCTTTGACGGGTCTGCGTTGTTTCTGTCTTGCGAATTTATGTGCCATTGCTTTATTTGGAACGGAGTAGTATTTCTTGGATATTTAGGCTCGTTTTCGTCAGATCTCTCACGTGATGACATGACAGTTTGACAGCAATTGTGTTATCCATCAGAATCATATTTAATCAAGTACAATTTTCCCAATTTTTGGAATTTTATTTTTAACATATTTCAGAAAGTTTTCAGAAAGATAATTCAAAATAGTTCACTGCACCCTCGTAGGGATTCAATTATTTTATCATTAAGCTTATTAAGCGTTGCAAAATTAATCCTTGTGGGTTTATTCCTTGACGGATTCTTACCATTCTGGTCTCTTTCGAAAGCTACAAGGATGTCCTTTGATTTGAGCCCATTGGCATTTCCAAAGTTCAAAAATTGAAAAAAATATTTAACAGAGATTGATTTCGCAACGCTTATTTTACCAATTCAACTCCGTCCTTGATACTGGAAAAAGCAATAGCGCTGAGAAGTCCTTGTAAGGTCCAGCAGTCACTAAATAGTTACTTGAAGTGTTTTTAGTGTATAATCTAAATAAGCATAATCATTGTTGGCTGAAGAAGATTTCAACAGTCTTTTTTCCGTGATCCTCAACGTTTATTTATTTACGTGTTTGTTGTGATGATACATATTACAGTTTATGTATTGAAGTTGACACTTGTCAAAATAACCTCAAAAATCACAAAAAACTTACAAATTGCAGTGGAAAAAACAAGTAAAATAAATCGGGCTGCGTCCTCGTTCTGCAATTTTCGGCTTCGTGTCTGAAAACCACTCATGTAACAGCCAACTCGTATCGTAAACTGCTATTACCGTATGCGGATTGTAATTTAATGGGCGCTTTCCATTTAAAACATTTGTGTCGGTTTGTGTCAGCTTGTGTTAGCTTGTGTCGATGAGACAAAGGAACACAGATCAAATGGAACGCATTTGTGTCGATTTGTGCCAGTAAATGGAAAGCACACAGTACAAGATGAGGTGATGGACAACCATTATGGTAAGGTGAATAAATGTGTATAAAGGGTGTAAAGTGTGTAGTTATAAAAAAAAGGTTCAATTTGTGTATCCAAGTTCGTTAGCCACTGGATGACGTCAGGAGTAACCGTCATAAATTTTTCTTTTTTGCCAAGGTAGTAGCAAAGTGTAAAGGCAGCTATAAGCGGTGGGTTGTTATATTATTGTTATGTTAGGATTACCCTCGACGTAAATACGTTATTCATCACGTTTTGTTTTCTCTCACTTTGACTCGCATTAGCACCTGCTGCACGTAAGTTTCTTCAAATCGTATGATGGGCCTTTATGTCGAGTAATGCAATATTCCATCACCTAATAGTGATATCTATGAATAAGGCATCATTTTTATGCGGCAAAAGTTATCCCAAGATGGAAAAATGGGCCCTAATTCGAAATCACTATATATCATGTGTACCACCTGTATAAAAATCCACAATCGCTTCACGCCCAAGCGCCAGGGGTGAAAAAGTAAACGAATTTGCAAATCAAAGTCTCGTTCGGTGTAAATAACGGCCAATTAGTGATGATACATATTTTTCACTGCAGCTAATGTTTGCCGATTTGAAAACGAATGGATACCTTTTGGGAAGTTTCTAATTTACGGACTGGACTGGACCACACGGACTGAGCTGGACTCGCCGTCTAGACAAACAAGACCAATGGCATCTTGTGACCCACTCTCGAATTTACCTACTAATCGCATAAAATCTGACGGACTGGCTATTTGTAGTGGTCTGACCAAAATGAAACTTGGCACATGTGGAGACATCCTCCCGAGCTATATTTTTGTGATTCCACCCCTTCAAAATTTCAACCCCTATTCTGGTCCGTCGCATAAAAACTGACGGACTGGCTATTTGTAGTGGTCCGACCAAGATGAAACTTGGCACATGTGGAGACATCCTCCCGAGCTATAGTTTTGTGATTCCACCCCTTCAAATTTTCAACCCCTATTCTGGTCCGTCGCATAAAAACTGACGGACTGGCTATTTGTAGTTGTCCGACTGAAATGAAACTTGGCACATGTGGAGACATCCTCCCGAGCTATATTTTTGTGATTCCACCCCTTCAAAATTTCAACCCCTATTCTGGTCCGTCGCATAGAATCTGACGGACTGGCTATTTGTAGTGGTCCGACTAAAATGAAACTTGGCACATGTGGAGACATCCTCCCAAGCTATATTTTTGTGATCCCACCCCTTCAAAATTTCAACCCCTATTCTGGTCCGTCGCATAAAAACTGACGGACTGGCTATTTGTAGTTGTCCGACTGAAATGGAACTTGGCACATGTGGAGACATCCTCCCGAGCTATATTTTTGTGATCCCACCCCTTCAAAATTTCAACCCCTATTCTGGTCCGTCGCATAAAAACTGACGGACTGGCTATTTGTAGTGGTCCGACCAAGATGAAACTTGGCACATGTGGAGACATCCTCCCGAGCTATAGTTTTGTGATTCCACCCCTTCAAAATTTCAACCCCTATTCTGGTCCGTCGCATAAAAACTGACGGACTGGCTATTTGTAGTTGTCCGACTGAAATGAAACTTGGCACATGTGGAGACATCCTCCCGAGCTATATTTTTGTGATTCCACCCCTTCAAAATTTCAACCCCTATTCTGGTCCGTTGCATAAAATCTGACGGACTGGCTATTTGTAGTGGTCCGACTAAAATGAAACTTGGCACATGTGGAGACATCCTCCCGAGCTATATTTTTGTGATCCCACCCCTTAAAAATTTCAACCCCTATTCTGGTCCGTCGCATAAAAACTGACGGACTGGCTATTTGTAGTTGTCCGACTAAAATGAAACTTGGCACATGTGGAGACATCCTCCCGAGCTATATTTTTGTGTTTCCACCCCTTCAAAATTTCAACCCCTATTCTGGTCCGTCGCATAAAATCTGACGGACTGGCTATTTGTAGTGGTCCGACTAGAATGAAACTTGGTACATGTGGAGACATCCTCCCGAGCTATAGTTTTGTGATTCCACCCCTTCAAAATTTCAACCCCTATTCTGGTCCGTCGCATAAAAACTGACGGACTGGCTATTTGTAGTTGTCCGACTGAAATGAAACTTGGCACATGTGGAGACATCCTCCCGAGCTATATTTTTGTGTTTCCACCCCTTCAAAATTCCAACCCCTATTCTGGTCCGTCGCATAAAATCTGACGGACTGGCTATTTGTAGTGGTCCGACTAGAATGAAACTTGGTACATGTGGAGACATCCTCCCGAGCTATAGTTTTGTGAGTCCACCCCTTCAAAATTTCAACCCCTATTCTGGTCCGTCGCATAAAAACTGACGGACTGGCTATTTGTAGTTGTCCGACTGAAATGAAACTTGGCACATGTGGAGACATCCTCCCGAGCTATATTTTTGTGATTCCACCCTTTCAAAATTTCAACCCCTATTCTGGTCCGTCGCATAGAATCTGACGGACTGGCTATTTGTAGTGGTCCGACTAAAATGAAACTTGGCACATGTGGAGACATCCTCCCAAGCTATATTTTTGTGATCTCACCCCTTCAAAATTTCAACCCCTATTCTGGTCCGTCGCATAAAAACTGACGGACTGGCTATTTGTAGTGGTCCGACCAAAATGAAACTTGGCACATGTGGAGACATCCCCCCGAGCTATAGTTTTGTGATTCCACCCCTTCAAAATTTCAACCCCTATTCTGGTCCGTCGCATAAAAACTGACGGACTGGCTATTTGTAGTTGTCCGACTGAAATGAAACTTGGCACATGTGGAGACATCCTCCCGAGCTATAGTTTTGTGATTCCACCCCTCCAAAATTTCAACCCCTATTCTGGTCCGTCGCATAAAAACTGACGGACTGGCTATTTGTAGTTGTCCGACTGAAATGAAACTTGGCACATGTGGAGACATCCTCTCGAGCTATATTTTTGTGATTCCACCCCTTTAAAGTTTCAACCCCTATTCTGGTCCGTCGCATAAAAACTGACGGACTGGCTATTTGTAGTTGTCCGACTGAAATGGAACTTGGCACATGTGGAGACATCCTCCCGAGCTATATTTTTGTGATCCCACCCTTTCAAAATTTCAACCCCTATTCTGGTCCGTCGCATAAAAACTGACGGACTGGCTATTTGTAGTGGTCCGACCAAGATGAAACTTGGCACATGTGGAGACATCCTCCCGAGCTATAGTTTTGTGATTCCACCCCTTCAAAATTTCAACCCCTATTCTGGTCCGTCGCATAAAAACTGACGGACTGGCTATTTGTAGTTGTCCGACTGAAATGAAACTTGGCACATGTGGAGACATCCTCCCGAGCTATATTTTTGTGATTCCACCCCTTCAAAATTTCAACCCCTATTCTGGTCCGTCGCATAAAATCTGACGGACTGGCTATTTGTAGTGGTCCGACTGAAATGAAACTTGGCACATGTGGAGACATCCTCCCGAGCTATATTTTTGTGATCCCACCCCTTAAAAATTTCAACCCCTATTCTGGTCCGTCGCATAAAAACTGACGGACTGGCTATTTGTAGTTGTCCGACTAAAATGAAACTTGGCACATGTGGAGACATCCTCCCGAGCTATAGTTTTGTGATTCCACCCTTTCAAAATTTCAACCCCTATTCTGGTCCCTCGCATAAAAACTGACGGACTGGCTATTTGTAGTTGTCCGACTGAAATGAAACTTGGCACATGTGGAGACATCCTCCCGAGCTATATTTTTGTGTTTCCACCCCTTCAAAATTTCAACCCCTATTCTGGTCCGTCGCATAAAATCTGACGGACTGGCTATTTGTAGTGGTCCGACTAGAATGAGACTTGGTACATGTGGAGACATCCTCCCGAGCTATAGTTTTGTGATTCCACCTCTTCAAAATTTCAACCCCTATTCTGGTCCGTCGCATAAAAACTGACGGACTGGCTATTTGTAGTTGTCCGACTGAAATGAAACTTGGCACATGTGGAGACATCCTCCCGAGCTATATTTTTGTGATTCCACCTTTTCAAAATTTCAACCCCTATTCTGGTCCGTCGCATAAAATCTGACGGACTGGCTATTTGTAGTGGTCCGACTAAAATGAAACTTGGCACATGTGGAGACATCCTCCCGAGCTATATTTTTGTGATCCCACCCCTTCACAATTTCAACCCCTATTCTGGTCCGTCGCATAAAAATTGACGGACTGGCTATTTGTAGTGGTCCGACCAAAATGAAACTTGGCACATGTGGAGACATCCTCCCGAGCTATAGTTTTGTGATTCCACCCCTTCAAAATTTCAACCCCTATTCTGGTCCGTCGCATAAAAACTGACGGACTGGCTATTTGTAGTTGTCCGACTGAAATGAAACTTGGCACATGTGGAGACATCCTCCCGAGCTATATTTTTGTGATTCCACCTTTTCAAAATTTCAACCCCTATTCTGGCCCGTCGCATAAAATCTGACGGACTGGCTATTTGTAGTGGTCCGACTAAAATGAAACTTGGCACATGTGGAGACATCCTCCCGAGCTATATTTTTGTGATCCCACCCCTTCACAATTTCAACCCCTATTCTGGTCCGTCGCATAAAAATTGACGGACTGGCTATTTGTAGTGGTCCGACCAAAATGAAACTTGGCACATGTGGAGACATCCTCCCGAGCTATAGTTTTGTGATTCCACCCCTTCAAAATTTCAACCCCTATTCTGGTCCGTCGCATAAAAACTGACGGACTGGCTATTTGTAGTTGTCCGACTGAAATGAAACTTGGCACATGTGGAGACATCCTCCCGAGCTATAGTTTTGTGATTCCACCCCTCCAAAATTTCAACCCCTATTCTGGTCCGTCGCATAAAAACTGACGGACTGGCTATTTGTAGTGGTCCGACCAAAATGAAACTTGGCACATGTGGAGACATCCTCCCGAGCTATAGTTTTGTGATTCCACCCCTTCAAAATTTCAACCCCTATTCTGGTCCGTCGCATAAAAACTGACGGACTGGCTATTTGTAGTTGTCCGACTGGAATGAAACTTGGCACATGTGGAGACATCCTCCCGAGCTATAGTTTTGTGATTCCACCCCTCCAAAATTTCAACCCCTATTCTGGTCCGTCGCATAAAAACTGACGGACTGGCTATTTGTAGTTGTCCGACTGAAATGAAACTTGGCACATGTGGAGACATCCTCTCGAGCTATATTTTTGTGATTCCACCCCTTTAAAGTTTCAACCCCTATTCTGGTCCGTCGCATAAAAACTGACGGACTGGCTATTTGTAGTTGTCCGACTGAAATGGAACTTGGCACATGTGGAGACATCCTCCCGAGCTATATTTTTGTGATCCCACCCTTTCAAAATTTCAACCCCTATTCTGGTCCGTCGCATAAAAACTGACGGACTGGCTATTTGTAGTGGTCCGACCAAGATGAAACTTGGCACATGTGGAGACATCCTCCCGAGCTATAGTTTTGTGATTCCACCCCTTCAAAATTTCAACCCCTATTCTGGTCCGTCGCATAAAAACTGACGGACTGGCTATTTGTAGTTGTCCGACTGAAATGAAACTTGGCACATGTGGAGACATCCTCCCGAGCTATATTTTTGTGATTCCACCCCTTCAAAATTTCAACCCCTATTCTGGTCCGTCGCATAAAATCTGACGGACTGGCTATTTGTAGTGGTCCGACTGAAATGAAACTTGGCACATGTGGAGACATCCTCCCGAGCTATATTTTTGTGATCCCACCCCTTGAAAATTTCAACCCCTATTCTGGTCCGTCGCATAAAAACTGACGGACTGGCTATTTGTAGTTGTCCGACTGAAATGAAACTTGGCACATGTGGAGACATCCTCCCGAGCTATATTTTTGTGTTTCCACCCCTTCAAAATTTCAACCCCTATTCTGGTCCGTCGCATAAAATCTGACGGACTGGCTATTTGTAGTGGTCCGACTAGAATGAAACTTGGTACATGTGGAGACATCCTCCCGAGCTATAGTTTTGTGATTCCACCCCTTCAAAATTTCAACCCCTATTCTGGTCCGTCGCATAAAAACTGACGGACTGGCTATTTGTAGTTGTCCGACTGAAATGAAACTTGGCACATGTGGAGACATCCTCCCGAGCTATATTTTTGTGATCCCACCCCTTCACAATTTCAACCCCTATTCTGGTCCGTCGCATAAAAATTGACGGACTGGCTATTTGTAGTTGTCCGACTGAAATGAAACTTGGCACGTGTGGAGACATCCTCCCGAGCTATAGTTTTGTGATTCCACCCCTTCAAAATTTCAACCCCTATTCTGGTCCGTCGCATAAAAACTGACGGACTGGCTATTTGTAGTTGTCCGACTGAAATGGAACTTGGCACATGTGGAGACATCCTCCCGAGCTATATTTTTGTGATCCCACCCCTTCAAAATTTCAACCCCTATTCTGGTCCGTCGCATAAAAACTGACGGACTGGCTATTTGTAGTGGTCCGACCAAGATGAAACTTGGCACATGTGGAGACATCTTCCCGAGCTATAGTTTTGTGATTCCACCCTTTCAAAATTTCAACCCCTATTCTGGTCCGTCGCATAAAAACTGACGGACTAGCTATTTGTAGTTGTCCGACTAAAATGAAACTTGGCACATGTGGAGACATCCTCCCGAGCTATATTTTTGTGATTCCACTCCTTCAAAATTTCAACCCCTATTCTGGTCCGTCGCATAAAATCTGACGGACTGGCTATTTGTAGTGGTCCGACTAAAATGAAACTTGGCACATGTGGAGACATCCTCCCGAGCTATATTTTTGTGATCCCACCCCTTCAAAATTTCAACCCCTATTCTGGTCCGTCGCATAAAAACTGACGGACTGGCTATTTGTAGTTGTCCGACTGAAATGAAACTTGGCACATGTGGAGACATCCTCCCGAGCTATATTTTTGTGTTTCCACCCTATCAAAATTTCAACCCCTATTCTGGTCCGTCGCATAAAATATGACGGACTGGCTATTTGTAGTGGTCCGACTAGAATGAAACTTGGTACATGTGGAGACATCCTCCCGAGCTATATTTTTGTGTTTCCACTCCTTCAAAATTTCAACCCCTATTCTGGTCCGTCGCATAAAAACTGACGGACTGGCTATTTGTAGTTGTCCGACTGAAATGAAACTTGGCACATGTGGAGACATCCTCCCGAGCTATATTTTTGTGATTCCACCCCTTCAAAATTCCAACCCCTATTCTGGTCCGTCGCATAAAATCTGACGGACTGGCTATTTGTAGTGGTCCGACCAAATTGAAACTTGGCACATGTGGAGACATCCTCCCGAACTATATTTTTGTGATTTCACCCTCTCAAAATTTTAACCCCTATTCTGATCCGTCATATAAAATCTGACGGACTAGCTGTTTGTAGTGGTCCGATCAGGATGAAACTCACCACATGTAAAGACATTCTTCCGAGGTATCCTCGGAGGTATCTTTTTGTGATTCCACCCGTAGCAGTACCATGCGCGCATCATCACCGTGCAGCTTGCGCACCCCACTAAAGCGGTAGTCCATAAAAGCGTCAGCTCACTACCGCACGCTATCTTTGCCTTCTGAATGCTCTCGCTGCCGCAAGTACTCTTACTTCGGTCCGTGCAATAAACCTGGTATAACCGAACCCGTGTGCAATTCATTAGGACCTCACAAACATGTGTCGCCGATGTTTATACCTGGCTCAATAAGCCAGAAATTCTGCCTCAAAGTTCAGCGAACGCAATAATCGGAATCCATAACGACGTCACCGATCACACACTTGTTGATTTTCACATCAGCAAGTATTCATTGCTATGAAGAATCCAGGTATGTTAAGTGAAAAAGTCCTAGTAACTGCTGGTGTTAAAATCAACAAGTGTGTGATTGGTGACGCCATGGTTTCCGATTTTTGTGTTAGCTGGACTTTGAGGCAGAATTTCTGGCTTATCGGGCCAGGTACAGATATCGGCGACACACTCGGCGACACATCAATGGAAAGCCCAGAGAAAGCAGCTTTTTTTTCATCTGAAGTATTTTGTTTTGTCGGTCATGAATTCCCGAATTCTTGTGACTCACCCGATCCAAATTGCGTTTACTTGGAAACTAGAGCACCTACAAGCCTAGGCGCCCCCTCAAAACGAAGCTATGTAATAGATCAGCTTCCCCCCAATTAAAATTTTTTTTGTTGCCTCGATATTTTCTGAAAAAATCGCGCTGGACTGTTTTAGCTGGGACACTCTGTATATTGGGTAGTATCAAGAAAAAATTAGCATGAGCGTTTGCTTGGATTCCATAGGCGTTGCTAGGGAAAGTCCGCTTAGCAACTCCTCAAAAATCTAAGCAAATGCTTATGCTTATTTTTAGCGCACTTTTCCAAAAAATGGTAAAAAGGCGCTTTTATTTTCACTTTGTCCGTCCGTCTGTCCGTCTGTCCGTCTGTCCGTATCCGTCTGTCCGTACCCGGGAAAACTTCTCAGGGAAAAAAGATATCGATGTGGTGTAAACGCTGATCAATAGTGCATATGTCCAGGATGTCAAGTTGACTTTTGGTTTTTGTTATTCTGCCGCCATCTTTGATCCGCCATTTGAAATCTCTCTAAAAGTGATCTGATTGAAATGAATTTTGCAGGCAATGTAAACCACATCAAGATCTATCCAATTTTCGACAAATGATGCCCCGCTGCCATCTTGTATTCTCCATATGGAACATGTTTCGAAGTGATAGAACTAGGAGAATTATGCCTCAACGAGAAGAGATATCGATGTGGTGCAAACGCTAATCAAATGCGTTCGTGACCACCATTTGAAGTTGACCAATTATTTTTGTGGCTTGGCCGTCATCTTTGATCCGCCATTTTGAATTTCTCTGAAAGTGGTCCACTTTGAGTGAAATTCACAGGCGATGTGAACTTTATCAAAATACATCCGATTTTGGACGGATGATGCTTTGCCGTCATCTTGGCCACCATAATTGAAATTTCTTATCACTTAACGATTTTCATGGAGCCTGGGACTTACCTTTTGTTTCGTATGATCATTCTTATTCTCCAACCAAATTCCTACATTCTTCCGCCATTTTGGCCGTCATATTGAAATCTCTTATTATTGAAACGATTTTCATGAAACTTGGAACTGACCCTTGTCTAGTACGATCATTTTTATTTTCAAGCCAAATTTCATGATTCTGACGCTATTTTGGCCGCCATATTGAAATTTTTGCCCAAATAACGGTAGAACCCTAATTAACATCCTGTGTTCACTAATCCTACAAAAAGGAAGTGCGCTACTGAGCCTCATGCCCATGAGGCATATTCGCTTGTTTATTAATACTAGATACCCATTGTGTTTTCGGAAAGTTTCCCACGTGACACCCAGTTCCATCGCAGATTCCCATTTAGATTTGGAAAGTGATTTCAACGTGAAGGGTGCTCACGTGAAACGGATACCCACCCAAAAAAAACATTCACTCCACGATAACTTAAGGAGGAAAAACTTTCCTGGAATAATTTTTTCCGTTTCTGAATGTACCTATGTCAAGCATAATTCTCCATTCCGTGTCATATACAGAGTGTCGCATTTTTTTCCAATTTTCCGGAACACCCTGAATTCCATCACACAATCGATGCACATTGTTTTCCTGGTCACAGAATTTCATGACATGAAGTCTCGGAAAAGGTTTTGTTTTGGAGAATGATGGATTCATTTTAAAATTCAAATATGTCAAGAATATTTTGTTTTACATCCAAATAACACGGAATGACATATCATATACCCCATACACTTCCTATTTTCAGTAGAATGACTTTTGGGAGCAAAAATAAAGTGACAAGCTGGAGGTTGAAATTTTGAAAGGGTGGAATCACGAAAAGATACCTCGGGAGGGTATCTTTACATGTGGTGAGTTTCATCCTGATCGGATAAATAGCCAGTCCGTCAGATTTTATGTGACGGACCAGAATGGGGGTTGAAATTGTGGAAGGATGGAATCACGAAAAGATACTTCGGGAGGGTATCTTTACATGTGGTGAGTGTCATCCTGATCGGATCACAACAAATAGCCAGTCCGTCAGATTTTATGTGACGGACCAGAATAGGGGTTGAAATTTTGAAAATGTGAAACTACGAAAAGATACCTCGGGAAGATGTCTTCACATGTGGTGAGTGTCATCCTGATCGGATCACAACAAATAGCCAGTCCGTCAGATTTTATGTGACGGACCAGAATAGGGGTTGAAATTTTGAAAGGGTGGAACTACGAAAAGATACCTCGGGAAAATGTCTTTACATGTGGTGAGTGTCATCCTGATCGGATCACTACAAATAGCCAGTCCGTCAGATTTTATGTAACGGACCAGAATAGGGGTTGGAATCTTGAAAGGGTGGAATCACGAAAAGATACCTCGGGAGGGTATCTTTACATGTGGTGAAGTGTCATCCTGATCGGATCACTACAAATAGCCAGTCCGTCAGATTTTATGTAACGGACCAGAATAGGGGTTGAAATTTTGAAAGGGTGGAACTACGAAAAGATACTTCGGGAAGATGTCTTTACATGTGGTGAGTGTCATCCTGATCGGATCACTACAAATAGCCAGTCCGTCAGATTTTATGTGACGGACCAGAATGGGGGTTGAAATTTTGAAAGGGTGGAACTACGAAAAGATACTTCGTGAAGATGTCTTCACATGTGGTGAGTGTCATCCTGATCGGATCACTACAAATAGCCAGTCCGTCAGATTTTATGTGACGGACCAGAATAGGGGTTGAAATCTTGAAAGGGTGGAATCACGAAAAGATACCTCGGGAGGGTATCTTTACATGTGGTGAGTGTCATCCTGATCGGATCACTACAAATAGCCAGTCCGTCAGATTTTATGTGACGGACCAGAATAGGGGTTGAAATTTTGAAAGGGTGGAACTACGAAAAGATACCTCGGGAGGATGTCTTTACATGTGGTGAGTTTAATCCTGATCGGATCACTACAAATAGCCAGTCCGTCAAATTTTATGTGACGGACCAGAATAGGGGTTGAAATTTTGAAAGGGTAGAATCACGAAAAGATACCCCGGGAGGGTATCTTTACATGTGGTGAGTGTCATCCTGATCGGATCACTACAAATAGCCAGTCCGTCAGATTTTATGTGACGGACCAGAATAGGGGTTGAAATCTTGAAAGGGTGGAATCACGAAAAGATACCTCGGGAGGGTATCTTTACATGTGGTGAGTGTCATCCTGATCGGATCACTACAAATAGACAGTCCGTCAGATTTTATGTGACGGACCAGAATAAGGGTTGAAATTTTGAAAGGGTGGAATCATGGAAAGATACCTTCGGGAGCATGACTTTACATGTATCAATGAGCTTTGTGCGCCGGTTCGAGTTTGCGCTTTTATGACCTAGTATTAGGTTATTCGAAAGTATGTCGCAATAAGGGTCATTGACCTTATGACCTTGAATGTCTAGACGTCTGGTCCGTCAGACGGTTCTTATCTAGACGTCTGGTCTGCTGGTCCGTAAATTAGGTAGTACCCACTTTTTGTCTTTAGTTCGATGGTATAAAGTGGAATTTGCACTGTTATACATCTTTTTTACTGCCGTTCGGACGTTAAGCGTCCAAACAAAATGCCGCCATGCTTTTAGGCGATCAAAGTGTCCGTTTTGTACAAATATAAATAAAAGGTGTACATCCGTAATTACGTGCGTTCTGTATACCTACCACCTACCAGCGTACACTAGACCGATCTAACCTAACGTTACTACACCCAGTACCGGTGGAGGAGGACGTAGCGTGTAGTAGGCCGCTCTAGTCGGGTGATAACTTGACTGTAGCAACGCTGGTCGCTGCCAAAAGCTGGATGGGAGACAAGGCGTCTTTCATCTGATTCGAAGCCGGTCTGAAACTCCTCGGGTGGTCTTAGGCAAACCCGAGTGGTCCGAGTTTACGAACGCAGACGAACGATAAGTTTGACTAACAGGTGACGAATTAATCCACTTTACGAACTACAAGTGATTATTTTGGCTCGTTCATCACGGGTCTTGGGACGTACATACCTATAGTGTATTACAGGGTGTGGCGCAGCAGACGGATACATTTGAAATTGAGATGTCTCAAAAAGTACTGGCACCATTTTAACCAAATTGAAACGAAAAGGATGCATTTTATGTTTGGGTACCCGAGTTGCTCAAATTTGTCTTGGTTTGTCTTCATATCCACCAGTTTAGGAAAAACGTGAAAAATCTGTCATATTGAATGAAACTACACAACAAAAGTGACTTTTTCCATGTTTAAATGTTGGAAAATGATGGTCTATACCGAGATGTATACATTAAATGCGGGAATGCTTAACTATGTCTTAAAGATATAATCTTTCGAATGTTGTCCACCATTGTCTCGGCAAGCTTGTAAACACAACTTGAAATTTCTGAGCAAAGTTCTCTGTTCCACTGAACAATGGCAGCACAATCACGAATAGGTACCTACCGACACTGACATTGATGTTGGAAAACCTCAGGTGACTTCCATAGATATTGGAAAAAGTCCCAAATTTGCCCATTTCTCATGTTTTCAATTTATCTGGTAGATACGAATTGTCTAAACAAATTTGAGCAACTCAGCTACCCACACATAGAAATGCAACCTTCCCTTTTCAATTTAGTGCTAATTTGGTTGAAATGGGGCCAGTACTTTTCGAGATATCTGAATTTTAAATGTGTTCGTTTGCGGCGCCGCACCCTGTAGAACAACCCATAGCTGACAGCTGTCAAACGGGAGGCACACCGGTTCCAAATTCTTTTCGGATATTCGGGCATTCTTATGCCTGACTGGCGCCTAAAATGTACTCTAACGTCAGAGTAACAGCCCCTGAATGTTGCTGTTTTTGTGATAAAAATCTTCTTTTAGAACTCAAGGGTAGCATCATTACGATATATTTTTAATTGATAGAATTTTAATTTAGTTCACGGAAATACCGTAATGTCGAGCTATAAGAAGACACACAATCCTGTAAACGGATTTGAACGATTGCTGCACAAAAAGCACATCCCACGATACCTCCTGACTTTGCGAACTTATAAGTGTTTATTTAACACATTCACCTTGGAATGGAGGGTTTTGCCTTGATTATCGAGATGCGCTCGTTACGTCAACTCGTTTAACGGTTTTAATCTAATTTTGTGTGGAGAACTGCTGGCTTGAATCAAGGTGATTTGATTATGATGTACACCGAGGCGAAGGTACACATGTACACTATTACTTTCCCGGCCCCACCAACATGGAGGGAAAGTATTGTAATGGTGCAGAAAAAAAGTTTTGAGATTTCACCGGATATATCCATTTTGAGGTCCCCCAAGTCGATTAAGACCATTTCCAGAAGATGTCTGTCTGTGGGTGTGTATGTGTGTGTGTGATCTTCCACGATAACTGCCGAACCGTTTATCTGATCGATTTAAAATTTGATATGCAGACATGGTTTTGCCCTGGAATGACCGGATTAGTTTTTGGCTGTCATCTGTCAAACAGAAGTGTCACTATCAGCAAATGACAGAAGCTACATCTCACGGAACTTGACTTGCGATATGTCATTTGAAAGCCCTTGAAGAACTGTATTCAGAACAGTTAAAAATATTTTCCTACCTGTTATCTGTCGAATTATAAAAAATATCAAAGTCTGGAACTTTGCCATTTAATTATTCAAAATCTATACGACAGATGTGAACCAAACCCGGCAGGAAGCAACATTACCAAAGAATAAAGCTAATGCTGAAGTTGGAGTTCCCCATCATTCACCAGCCGAGCGCTATGAATTTTCAAAGTTTGGCCTGGCCGAATTCAGCCGGGCTTGCCTGCTCCTCGATTTTTGGCCTATTCAATTTTTTTAGCAACATGGCAACCAAACCGGTAAGTAACTACGTTTTTGTTACGAATTGTATCAATGTCAAAGTGACAACATGAACGCTGTTCTCGGCAGGTTCTCGGTGTTTTCTTTAGTATCTTCTTGCATCATTTGAGGCAACAGTGCGAACCGATCCTTTGTGTTGTTTGGGGCTCCGTAAACCCCCTTGTGTTTTCTGTAGCTTTAGCAACTTCAGTATGCCCATTCCATTGACGTATATGTACAAACTGTAATGTGTGCAGTTCCCTTGTTTGATTCGGTACCAGGGCCCCATCCTCATGGTGTCTGCTGTTCAAGGCCCTGATGGGGCCCCCATCTGTGTCTATCAGATTTCGCCGTTTCAGGCCAAAACTGCGGCCTTGTGTCTTCTTGGGTTCGTTGAAGCCCTCTAGGCTCCTGGTGTCTACGGGTGTCTCTTGAAGCCCCACTGAGCCCCCCCCTTTTTTTAGTTTTCAGAACTATCGTGCCTTCAGGTGTGGTTCGGACCTAACTTCTTGATGGGCTCGAAGACTCATTTCAGAGGTCACCACTTGGGGGCCCTGAATTGCACTCAATTAGAACTCTGCCCCAGGTTTTCAATCCGCGACTGATTTTCACCGGCTATTTTTCAAACAATAATTTAGGTTGCATCATTGAAGGCAACAGTGCGCCCCGATTAATTGTGTCTTCAGGTGTTGTTTGGGGCTGCGTAAACCCCTTTGTGTGGAACTAGCATTGCATTCTTGAGATATCACAACAGTTAACTACCTGTAGCTCCAATCAAATCGAAATCAGGTACGAAAACATAAGGTCAGCCTGGAATGACCTGATTAGTTTTTGGATAGATGATTTCGATCGGGAGTCCTCAAGGGACACATTGGGTCTGGGCTTGTCTGGATGCAGCATTGCATTCTCCAAATTCGCAACAATTGTCTTCCTAGTTCTACCTTTCGAAGTATTTTATCACTATGGAAACCTAAGAACCTGTCACTTATTTTGTAGGCTCAACAATGGATGCAGAATGATCGCATAACGCACAACTTACTAGAACTTTTTCAATCAACTTTTCAATTAAATCCAACTTCCCCGAAGGGACGCCTAAATCAAACTCATTACTGACGTCCCTGAATACCGCCGGGAAAGTTTTGTGTCGCCCCACAACAGATTTTGAGTTTGCTTTGCCACCACTCTTGGCCTCATGTTTTCGCTGTAAGTATAGGTTCACAGTTGTTTCTAATATAACTTTATCAGGGACTAAAGTCTCTTGATACAAGTGGCTCCCTAATTATTTGAGCCTCTCTGTTGATAAAATGATATAATCGTATGGGATCATTTGCAGGGAAACCCAATGGTAGTTCCGGGGTCAATTATTATCACTTTACGCGGATTCAAGTAGTAAGCGACTCACTCGCTAACCCAAGAGGACCAACGACCTTCTGTTCTTTCCGAGACATAGGCGAACTAGTGTATCTAAATTATTGATAGTGATGGGGTTCACCTCATCCATAAAGTGCATGCGTATTCTGCATCCGACATCATGATACAATTTATTGTGCACACGATTTCCTGGAACCTGGATATCTTTCCATTTTCTGGATAAAAGAACCATACAATATGGGCATGCTTCCTATGTAAAATAGCCCTCGGTAAAGTTCTAGTGAAATTGTTAGGCAATTCACAACCATGCAAGTTGAGACAACTTCCTTAGATGAGAATAATTTATGGAGTTGGATTGCGCGGGACGAGACGCGCGTGAATGAGTGCCCAGTGTTGGAATCTTGTCCATTTCCTGTATACAGGGTTTTTGCAAACTTGGGGTAAAAAATTGAAGAGCACTTAAGGAAATGCTCCAAAAGTGCCGGAAAAATGTTGAAAAAATTTATGATTTTTATTTTTGGAAATATGGAGACTGGAGGGTCAAAAGGTGGTCCTTCGACCTATTCTATTTTCGTATATCCTCTTCTTAGTCGGCTGGGTGGCTCAGAAGCATAAACCAACGCGCTCACAACCCATATTTCAACGCTTCCTCTCAGACCGAGGTTCGATTCCAGCCGGCGGAAGAAAACTTTTCTGGGCCAAACACCGCTAAAAACCGTTGAAATAATGGTGTTATAGGAATTATTATGATTGTGAATAATGAAACTGTTTGTAACGAAAATTTGAAATAAAAGTGTCAAAACTCCTATGGCCGAATGTAAGGTCAAGAAGGAGAAAACAATAATATTAATCTTATTATTATTATTATTATTATTATTATTATTATATCCTCTTCTTAATACATGTTTTCTGTTTTGATAGGTATAAGCTAGAGTAGGAAGTACTTACTACTCAGTTATTCACATTCCGTTCTCTTCAGTACTGCTCCGTATGGTCGTTTGACCATCACTTTATTCAGTGACGGCCGCTCATATGGCAGCGTCATCAAGAAGCCGTCAGTTATGGGAGAGACGATGTCCCTTGCCGACCACAGAAATTTCCACCGCAGGGGAGGGGCGGCTCACGTTTCCCTACTTTTGCTGCACAACCTCGGAAATCTCTATTTGCAGGTGCATTGCGTCGAGATGACAATGACAGCTGTCATAATTATACGTAGCAAACTTGTCAAGGCGTCAAAATCTAGTTAGCATCGTACCAGTCGTGCCCTCTTCTTATCGCACTTCTTATTGCACACATCGGTAGAAGGCTATACTTCAAATTGCTAGGCGTAATCGAGAAGAGCCCACGCCTTGTTCAAGCGACGGTCCCAGGGACTTACATAGTATGAATATGACCTATTTTTAGCGCACTTTCCCAAAAAAAGGGAAAAAGGCGCTTTTAGCTCCACCTTATCCATCCGTCCGTCCGTCCGTACCCGGGAT
The DNA here is from genome assembly GCA_949128115.1 of Anaspis maculata. Taxonomy (NCBI): domain Eukaryota; kingdom Metazoa; phylum Arthropoda; class Insecta; order Coleoptera; family Scraptiidae; genus Anaspis; species Anaspis maculata. The sequence continues at coordinate 54,694,164 of OX421961.1, read as the reverse complement.
AACTCATCAGGGAAGAAAGATTTCATGTGGTGTAAACGCTGATCAATAGTACATATGTCCAGGATGTCAAGTTGACTTTTGGTTTTTTGTTATTCTGCCGCCATCTTTGACCCGCCATTTTGAATTTCTCTAAAAGTGATCCGATTGAAATGAAATTTGCAGGTAATGTAAACCACATCAAGATCTAAAGTTGTAGTAAATGAGTCTTCTCCACGTGTTTTTTTTTATCGTTTACTCGAGTTTCGGCTTGTTAAATATATAAAGCCATTTTCAAAACTGATGTGACATAGCATAAAACTTCATCAAGATCAACCCAATTTTCGACAATTGATGCCCCGCCGCTATATTGTATTCTCCATATTGAACATGTTTCGAAGTGATAGAACTAGGAGATGCCTCAACGAAAAGATATATCGATGTGGTGCAAACGCCAATGAAATGCGTACGTGTCCACCATATAAAGTTGACTAATGATTTTTGTCATTTGGCTACCATCTTTGATCCGCCATCTTGAATTTCTCTGAAAGTGGTGTGATTCAAGTGAAATTCGCAGGCGATGTGAACTTCATTAAGATACATCCAATTTTCGACAATTGATGCCCCGCCGCCATCTTGTATTCTCCATGTTGAGCATGTTTCGAAGTGATAGAACTAGGAGAATTATGCCTCAACGAAAAGAGATATCGATGTGGTGCAAACGCCAATGAAATGCGTACGTGTCCACCATATAAAGTTGACCAATGATTTTTGTCATTCGGCTGTCATCTTTGATCCGCCATTTTGAATTTCTCTGAAAGTGGTCCGATTTGAATAAAATTCACAGGAGATGTGAATTTCATCAAAATGTATCCAATTTTGGACAAATGATGCTCTGCCGCCATCTTGGCCGCCATATTGAAATTTCTTATCACTTGACGATTTTCATGGGGCTTGGGACTTACATTTGTTTCGTATGATCATTCTTATTCTCCAGCCAAATTCCAACATTCTGCCGCCATCTTCGCCGCTATATTGAAATCTCTTATTAGTGGAACGATTTTCATGGAACTTGGAACTTACCCTTGTCTATAGTACGATCATTTTGATTTTCAAGCCAAATTTCATGATTCTGACGCTATTTTGGCCGCCATATTGAAATTTCTGCCCAAATAAGAACACTAATAAACATCTTGCGGGCATGAGGCTTGCTACCGAGCCTCATGCCCATTAGGCATATTCGCTTGTTTGCTCCTGGGATACGATTTTCGAATTATTCGAATGATTTTTCGTACACGAATCTCCCTGGTTTCGTGTGCATTTGGGCTGTCGGAAAGGAAAATTCGTATACGAAAACTTCTCGAACAGGTTCGAGAATCGCACCCCTGGTGGCGAGGAATCAATCGATGTTTGTTGCTGGTTTCCTATCTTCACCTTAATTTGGGCTTTAGTTTTTGCCTTCCTTGATCGAAATCGCCGGAAAGTGGATTGGAATTCGTGAAAATTTTTGCTCATTGATGTTTCCGAACTGCCGTCGAATTTGAATCGACTCAACTGGCTTTCATTCGAAAAAAGAAAAAGAAACAAGCAGGTGATGGTAGTAGAAAGAACAGAGCAAACAGGGTAGGTCGTTCGGGTTTTATAGTGCTCCGGCCGTTAAAAGGTCGAGTCGGAATTGAAAATTGAAATTCGGTACGATGGCGATGGCTGTGTGGTGGCGTGGGGTGGCAGCCAGGGTGGTCGCTGATCTGACGGCAAATTGAGAGGCGGTGTGATATGCTAAGTTGAGTTGGCCGTGACAAATGGTCCCGAGCGCCGCCCTTAGCCGGTTACCGAACGTAGGCGGCAGAGAGAGGTGAATTGTCACCCTTAGCCCGGAAATACGGCCGATTGGGTTCTGTGGATCTGGAAAACGGCGATGGTAGCTGGAGGACCCCTAGCTAGCAGCCGTACAGCTGAAAATATCGAGGGACCTAATCGATGCAAAAATACCGACCTGTTCGGAAAACGGATGATATTGGCTCCTTCGGGCCGTGATGAAACACAAGACGTGGTTGGATTTACTACACTTGTTCGAAATGGGATTATTCCAGGACGGGAGCGAAGAAAGGGAGAAACCTAGCACTAACAGACGTTTCGCCGAGAGAGCGTCGTCGGTGATTTTTTTTCTATCACGCGATTTACGAGGGACTTTTGGTAATCGTTGCCTGGGGGTGCTCCAGTTTTCGATATTTTAAGTTTATTGTTTTTATGACATCATTGCCATAAATATTAATGATGGTAATTTGAGAAAGGTCAAGAAATTAGTCTAGTTCTAGGTCACACAGGATATCAAATACAAATCTTGAGCTCTCATTTTGTTTTATTGAAGTGGATTACTTTCATCAATTGAAAACGGTGTATTCCTCGAAGAGTTGTAATGTTGCTAACTCAGTATTTACTAGAAAATCTTTATTGTCTTAGTATAGTACAGCTCGAGCAATAGTGGATATAGATAATAATGATTACTATCCCGTCAGATTAACCACCCATGTAACGGTCACTGGACTAAACGAACATTAGTGCTAAATGATTTAGGGCGGTCATTATGTATGAATTGATGATCTGAAGGCATGGATAATTGGAATACATGGTCCAGATTTAGCAAGTCAGTTCTCGAGTGATCCTTCGTTGTGCATGCCTAGTTATGTAGATAATCCGTCGCCGGGCTTGCTCTGTTTCCATCAATCCAGCTCATTATCAGCTTGGTGGCGCGACGTTGACGTCACCCTGAAATTTTGCGGCTCCTTGCGAAATTCCACAGTTTTTAGAACCCTCTACATAGTCCGGATGTTGAAGTATAATACCCTTCACTTTTATAACATTCAATGCCACTTGGCATACCTGTTGCCGAAACAATGTTTGACCGACCAAGATCAGGAGCCAAAGGCGCAAGCAAGGCAGGCGTCGTATACAAGGTGTCGCATAGGAAAAAAAGTGAAAAAATCGTATTTTAATAACCAAACCAGATGGATTCACGTGAATAGGCACATATACTTACAATATTATCACCCATCAAGAAAGAGTCAACGATTTTGGAAAGTCTTAGCGGTTCCTGAAATATTCAGAAAACATTGAATTTTCTTCTAAATATTTTATTTTTTTGATTTCCCTCGCCTAGTAATAAAATTCATCTGGCTACCTCGATTTTCAAACGTAACAGCAGATGAGTGGATGTAAGTAAGAAAACCCCCTGAATCTACGTTACTGGATTGTTTTGATCGAAATCGTACCTTCCGTATCCGAAATCATCGACATCATACCTATTTTACGTTGACACCATGGCACCGTTGAGGGCGGTTTTCGTCCCATAACTCGGCCAGCCTAAACGGAAGCCTCTTTTTTTTTTGTTGTTGTTGTTGTTGTGAAGAGCAAGTTACGAAGGTATGTTGGGTGTTTTGTGTGTTTCGTATAAAAACTTGAATAAGCGATATTTCTGAAACGGCTGCAGATATGAACGTGTACAACTCGAAAAATGTTTTTGACCCCTTCACAATACTTCCCCTCCTCTTTGGTTGGTGGGTCGGCAGGAAAGAAATCTAAGAATTCTGTTTTAAAATGTGGTTCAGCTTTACTTGAAGGGTGTTGTCCAAAAATTGTTCCGATCTTACTATGCCATATCTGCACCTGTCTGACTACAGCGGTTACAGAAAAAATGGATTTCTGACTACAGAGTTGAGTGCTATCAGAGTACTGAGGCCTCACATAGCTAACAGTAGGCAATTCAATTAATAGCCCAGGAATTTTAGGTGAAATTTTGGTCAAACCCTGAAATAAATATGTCCCTTTCGAAAAGTTGCACAAATGCCTCCCAATAGCTCAGGGGGAATCCATAAGAATCGTGCACTTTGTGCCAAGTCTTTGAAATTTGGTATGGTCCTAGGTATGGTCTTAAGGTTTTAGGAAACCATCGCAAGCAACTTGTGCGCGACCTCTAGTGGCCTGTTTGCGTTAAATCCAATATGGCCGCCATCTGTACTTCTACCAGCTTCTATTGGACACAAAATCTTGAGTAATACCACTTTTTATAGGTTTCAAGATGCGAGATGTCCATTTCTCAGGTCTTATTTGTGTTTAAAAATCAATTTTAAGGTCATTAAGTGCTTTGATATGACAGATTAGACAATAAGATGCAAGGTGAAATAACAATTTTTTATATAAATCCCGTGCAATTACAAAATATAAAGAAACATGAACGGTGGACACAAATACGATAGAATCTGACAAGCTTCACAACAAGATATGATATTTGTTACTTCATGTGTTATGTAAGCTGTTTGTGCAACCTCCTTGACACTTGCATATTGGACTTCAGCGAGTTCCGGCTCGATAACATTTACATCTGCCTGTGCATGACACCAAACAACCACAATTGAGTAGTAATGAATAGCCATGGCTTGCATCTGGAAGATCAGTCCAGTAGGGTACCCATTCTTTGGTTCTGTCGTTCAATTCCCAACCAAATTTACTGTAATCAGGGATATCAGGTGCTCTGGACAGCGACACTTTCCAAATGAATGCGGTAGTGAGCGGAGCTCGCTTTTTATGTTGAAATAGAGCATGTTGTGATGGTGATATAGATTCAAGAGACTTTAGGTCTTGAGTAACCATCAAATTCTTTGCATCATTGACTGAATTTGCATCACAGTTTTTACTGTACATCAGAACTGTAGAGCGTTCAAGATGAGATATGTGCTGTGATTCCAACGTGAAACTATTCGGTGTATTTGTGATGTCAATCCTCAAGGATGAGGATCAGGTATCAGTGACGTCAGGATGAGCCGAGGGATGAGCACTCCATGCATTTCATGTCGTCTTTTTACCAATTCCAAACATCGGTGATGATACATCACCCTCCGTAAATGCATGAAAAAAGAGACAGGCTTCGAAGCGTCCAGGTCCAAGCTGTTGACAAATGTGATGGATTGGAATCTCTTTAAAGGTCTTTCCCGAACCAAAACCTATCCATAGCTCTGACATAACAACAGTGTGAAATGACAGATGGCCAGGAGAACCACGTCCGTGTCCACTGTGGCGAGACACGCTTTGGTATGTCCTTGCTCAGCTTCGTGTTGCAAGTGCAACATCATGCCGATGTTTGCTTTCTTTTTGCTGGCTTGGAGAAATGGTTAATAATTATGTCACTCCTTTTGTTGTTCAGTACCTGATCATCCTTTGTGGTGAACAGTTCATATGAAGCACCAGTGGTTAGTTCAGCAAATTTCTCGCAGAAGAAGTTGAATAAGTCTTATTTATTGTTGGAGTTTGATAAGAATTTCACCCATTCTGAACCCTTTGGTATAGGCGTTTTTGCAGATAATTACACCATAAGGTTGTTTCCTATATTTATGGGGGGTACGGCGTACGTTAAAGAGAGAGTCTATCTAAACTATCCCTAAACAATCATGGAGCTCAAAGACAATATTCGGAGACTTATTGAAGAAATAGGACCTCAAATCTGCTAAAATGAAATAAAAATGTTCACTAAAAAAATAGCTCTTTGCAAAGACAACCAAGGAATACATTGGACAGATGTTGTTTTTCATCTCAACCAGTGCCGTCTTTTGAACAAATGGGGCCCCGGGACAAGGCAGTGAGGGGCCCCCTTATAAAGGTTTGTGAAAAAAAGCACACGAGTGAGGCGAGCATCACCGCCGCAGGTTATTATTTAACAAACTTTTTTTCATAAAAATTTCACGCTTTTTCAAAATTTTCGACAGAAAACCTGTCTTTTCTTGATTAGTTTAGTGGGATAGAGCGTCGTGGACTTTTGGGAGGTAAGGGGAGGCGACGATCAGCTCAGAAAGTGACATAATTAAATAAACGTCGTAAACGGGACATGAGAACACCATTTTTTACAAAAATAGTCTTTACTTTTAAAAATTTGAGGACGCCTTGGGGGCCCCCAAAAAAGCCGGGGCCCTGGGCACAGGCCCTTCGCCCATGCCTCAAGACGACACTGATCTTAATTCTTATGTTCCTACTTTAGTAGGTATGAGATAGGTAAACTTCCGATTTTATAAAAACTGCGCCTTTTATTCAAAAAAGAAATGCTTCATTCAACCTGAGACACCCTTTATATTCTTATATTATTCTTATATTCATATACTATACTGGTATTATGGTAATATATTATTCAATCCTATTTTATGTCTCGTAGAAGCCCTTCTATTAAAAATACCAGCACAGATGGCGACCATATTGGATTTAACGCAAGCAGGCCGCCAGAGGTCGCGCACAAGTTGCTTGCGATGGTTCCCTAGAACCTTTAGACCATAGCTGAGACCATACCAAATTTCAAAGACTTGGCACAAAGTGCACGATTCTTATGAATTTTCAATAATTACTGCTCCGCAACAAGCAATGCTGAACAACATAGCAAAAGCTCCCGTCCAGCAAGTGTGCGGAACATAGATGTTTTAAGCAAGAAAGGAATAAGTGCCGCCAAATCTCGTAGCGCCTGACTGAGAGATGATGGAAAACCCTAACTGCAGACTCAAATGACGTCTTTTATTCTGTTGCTCTTTGCTGAATTTGGTTTAAATCCATCCAATAGATTTTGAATAATTGAATCACAAAGTTTTGAATTTGGATTTTTTTTAATATTTGACATATGACAGATGAAGAAGTGCTTTTAACTGTTCTGAAAACAGTTTTCCAAAGGCTTTCGAATCACATATTGCATTTCAAGTTCTGTAAATTTAAGATCCTGTCATTTTTTGACAATGACTTTCATGTCTGACAGATGTGAGCCGGAAATTGATGGACTCATTCGACAGCAAAACTATGTTTGCATACCAAATTTCAATTCGATCAAGTCAACCGTTTGGTAGTTATCGTGGAATGTTACAGACAGACACACACACACAGCTAGGCACACACAAAGTCAGACACACACAGACAAACTTTCATCTGGAAATGGTCCTGTTCGCCTCAGGGGGCTCAAAATGGATATTTCTGGGTTTATCTCAAAAAATGTTTCTAAGCGCCTTCACAATACTTTCCCTTTTTTTTGGTTGGTAGGTCGGGGGGAGGGAAATCACAGAATTCTGTTTTAAAATGTGGATTAGCTTGATTGAAGGGCATTCAGGGCAACCAGGGTCCTTCAAAATTTTAAGGAAATCAAATTTTACCGAGTTACCACTGTCGCGGAACTTACACCCTTGTTGCTCATCCAAAACTATGACGCTCTCATTTCAAGGCCTGGAACTTCCAGTACGTGGATCAGCATAGCTTGAGGGACACGTTGGTCAACGTTAAGACTTACAGTACCCTCTTCTGAGCTACAGCAAGAGTTTATCTGATTTGGTGGCACTTACTCCTTTCTTGCCCCAAAAAACTATGTTCCGCACACTTGTCGGGCCGGAGCTTCTAGTATGTTGTTCAACATTGGTCAAAGGTTGTTTGCGCAAAATTTCAGAAGAGACATATTTATTTCAGGGTCAAACCCCAAAATGCCTGGTCTATAATAAAAACGTGTACCAAAAACCCACTGAATGTCCCGTCGACGCTAATAAACTCGTAGTTAATGCGTCGTGAAACATTAAAAAAAAAAAAAAACTTTGACGCTTACATTTCAAGGCCTGGAGCTTTCAGTAAGTTGATCAGAAAGCAATCCATAGAACCTGCTGACAGCAAGGTCGGACTGATCCGCATCATGAATAATAGTCCAGACAGTAGACAACATCAACCCCTACGTCACGTCAAAGTTAGCCTTTCTGAACTTGTACTCAAGCAAGTCATTGCTACCAAGGAACTGTTGGTATTTGTCTTTGTTTACACAATACAAGAAGGGCCGGATGGTGCGGTCTCCGAATACCGCCGAGGAAGTTTTGTGTCACCCACAACAGATTTTTACTATGGTTCCGGAGGTCACACAAGGTCACAAATTTGGATTCTTCATTAGGATCGCCAAATGTACATTTACTTCACACACAACTACAAAGACCTGAACGCTTGTGTATTTCACATTCAATTTTCTCTGTTTCAGTACCTAACTTATTCATATTTACATGAAGTCGTGCGTCAATGATCTTTTAGAAACTTTACATCATTATTTATGTCTCTATATACATACATGAATAAATAGAGTTGAAAGTAGCAGTTTTTCAGGAAAATCTCACAGGTTAAACCTTACTCAGCAGGTCCCAACCCATTTTGCAAATATTTTTACATTACCTCTATGTCAAGGTAAAGTGGAAAAATTATTCAGTCTTCAAAGAAAAATCCAGCTTTAGTCTGTAGGTACCTACACACGCCATCATGCTTTCTGCATAAATACACAAAAGCTTACGAAGCGACTTCAAGGTCTACAGCCTGATGTGTTATCTTTGTTGGAGGATTTTCTTTTGCGAAATCGCCAGAATTTACGGCATGAAAATAACATTACCATTGAAAAATGTGCTGTTTTTTTTTTGCTGGGAAACGAATTCATCAATAATGTTAATTAATAGTTGAAAGAAGGTAGAGACCAACGATATAGCTAGAAGCAATGCTAGCAATCAATGCTAGCAGCATTGCTAGCAACTTTTCGTCCTTTCCCAAATAAGCTCAAACATTGCAAAAATGTGTTATTTTTTTTGAGTAGGAACAAAAAATAGAGACAGCGTAACGAAGAGTGTCGAGCAGAGATTTTTTACGCAAACACATTTCACCACCTGCCAGCAGTAAGATTTTTATGCCTCGTCGGCTGCTGGAAGTCGACTCGGCACGTTATTAACAGTAAAAAGTAACAACGGGGGCCGTTAATTAAAACAATGTAAATATTTTTAAATTGCACTAAATACGACGTCGTGTGTGCTTTCACCCGTAAAATTTCATATTTTCTCAGAGGGCCAGGGCTAATAAAATTACGAAATAACATTTTTAATATTCGCCATTACCATAAAAAAATTATTAGGTGGAATAAAAGAAAGGTCCGTCGTTTCACCGACCCCTCTTTGTTCAGCTTGAGGTGTGTGTTTGGCGAAAAAGATGTAAATTCGATAATATCGAATATAGCCAAATGAAAGCAAAATCAATTAAATTCTCTTTAGGAGCTCCTTTTTTGTACACCCTTTCACTCCGTCATTGAGAATATACGATTTTTCTTACGCAGGGCATTCATCTGTTCGATGTAGAACAAAATAACTCAAGACGCGTTTTCATCATACCGTTCGACTCCCAGGCGCATGGAAGTTACAAACCTAACAGTTTTTAAGTTTTTATAAAATTTGAAAAATTATGGAGATTTGCGGGAAACCACTCAATTTATGATGTTATGTGGCTATCATAGTCATGATCTGGACAATAAAAAAAAATTGGTTGTGTCACCCCAAAACTTCCCCGACGAGTAGCAAGGAATTGATTGAAATTTTATTATGAGACGTCCCTTCGGGTGGGAAGTTGAAGAAACAGATTGTAGAATTGAGATATTTCCTCTAATTGATAATGGATTCATTTTGAGCCCCATCTTTGAACCCGGTCTCCGGCCAGTTACTCATTTTAAAGTGGAAAACTCTCGAAAAACTTGGAGAATTTCAAGAGAAATTGCCTGAAAATGTTCAAGAATCACTTACTCTTTGTTTAAAAAAAGTTGGTATAAATCTGTTCACAAGCTAAAAAGTTAGAAATTTGCAGTTTTTTATTTGGAACCAAATTATGTAGGAAGAAAAGCGATTGAGGAGTCAGACGCATTGGTACATGGATGAAGGTGAACGATCTAAAACTGGCACGACAGAAAGATTGAAAATATTTTAGAAAATTTTGAAATTTCGAATTTTTTGGGAAAACTTCAAATTTTTTTCCAAATCATCTTATTATGAAGATCGTCAGTTACGGGCTCCACTTTAAGCTCCATCATTTAAATCCAATTTGGATAACCCAGACCTGTTTTACATTTTTAAGAGGAAAATTCCCGGGAAATTGGGAAGAACATTATTGAAAAATGATCAAGAGTCATGCAGTTACCTCTTGTTCAAAAAAATGGAGGAAATCTGTTCACGGGATAAAAAGTTGGAAAATTTGCAGTAATTCCAGGGATAAAATCTCGGAAACCGTGGGTCCGATTTCTAAAATTTCCCTTAAGAAAGAAACAAATTCAATCTTTTCTCCAACTTCCATTCCCAGCATGTCTGCACCTAAAATGAATATTTCGTGGGGCTCACTGCATGTCAATGTTTGCATTGCTGTTTTTTCAAATTCTTGGAATATGCTAATTCCATTTGAAAAAAATTATCGTCGAAAAACCGGAACCGTGCCGATTTTGAAAATTGGTCTACACGACGCCCAATCCAATATACCTTCGATATCAGTTTGACTTTTTCGATAAAAGTGGATCCTCGAGCAGGAATACATTTTTTAGTGGAGTCCTGCATCAAGAGCGAGTCATCCTGGCCCTCGTTCTGGCCAAAATACGGGCGAGAGGCCCTCTCGGGTGGCAACGGCTAGGAAAATTTTGAAAATTCATAACGCTCGACTGGAAAATGGTGGAAAATTGCAACTTGGCAAGATGGCGGTGGGCATATGCCATCAACTTGATAACATTCCATACTTGAATTTTGCACACCGAATAACATTCCGTATGCGTGTTTGGTACTATTATCTGCTATGAGTCCTACGGCTCATTGGCTGGAAATTTCAAATTGGCGAATAGGAAAGGCCCGAGTGCAAAATACATCGACGGAATGTAAGGATGCGACCGGGGCAGGGGAGTTGAATTCGAAGCAACGGAGAGTGCGAGGACTGCGAAATCAAGTGCGTTACCTAAGCGTGATTAATTTGTTTGTGAGCTGAAGATTAGTAGTAAGACGCAGGAATAATGTGCGTGTTTAAGCATTTGTCTTTCAATTATTAACATTAACTACCATAGGACAGGTCAGGTCACCCTAGAGGAGGGTGAATTTTATCGTGACCTTTTATCGAACACCCTGTAGATTGTAGATTGTCTACAATCTACGAACACCCTGTACTTGTCCATGGAAAACCATATAATTGTAAGAAATGAATGTCATTCGTGTGATTGTGTGTATCCACGGACTAGTATCTTTCTTGCGATGCAGAAGTTCCTTTTTACTGTGTAATGATTTATTACTATACTTACATAATGAAAATGATCACCTTCATGAACATCGAATTTTCGGCAAGGACCAAGGACCCTTTCCGAGGATGAATATGTACACATGCACCTTTTCGGCAAGGCAATCTAAATATAGAGCGCAAATTCAATCGATTTCTGAAGGCACAATTCCGGGCAACGGATTCCGGTTTATGTCCGGGTGCTGCCAGTAATTCACTGAAATCTGTTTACCGCGGTACCTTATTCTACAATGAACGGGGGAGAGATCCGCAAGCTCTGCGAAAAAAACTTTCTTCTCTCCGGACATCCCGACGAATTAACCTCGTCCTGCTACCCGTTAGGGAATGTATGCATAATTTAAAACGAGAAAAAGTTTACTCGATCAAGGTTTGTCCGGGGAAACTCGCGTGCCGCTGGTGTTCTCGAACGTTTATTTCGGTACAAGGGAAAATAACCACCGACTTGAAATAAAAACTGACAATAAGATGGAGGCGGGGCTGATTTTTATAGCTTCCATAATATTTGTATTTGGACAGGCAAGGATGTCGTGGTCTTGAAAAATGAGCAAAATACGTAATTTTTATTCTTTCCTTCATGACGGTATGGTGTGACATGAACATGACAATAAGTGGCACGCACATTATTCGTGATTCATGGTTTCGCTTCTCCCAGTCGACAATAGATAAAAAAAACGGTAATTGTTGACGACGACTACTTCTCGACTAGCATTTTCTAAGAGTTAGGCAACCACTTAAACAGCTATATAGGACGCTTCCTTCATGCCTGTACTTACGTCGTAGGACAAGTAATGGAAAGAAGGGGCATTTTACAGTGGAAATGGTGGTTTCCCCAGGAAACTACGGTCGACGAACGTGATGTTGTAGTGGTGTCTACCTACCGTGAAAAGTTGGTGGCTGAAGTCGAGAAGTAATGGTCGTCAACAATTACCAAAAAAACTATCCACTGCTCAAGACAGAGAGCGCCAGTACAAAAATTGTCTCTTTTAGACTCACAATATCTAAAACGTGACAGGTTTCTTGTAAGTCAGGCATCACCGCGCGCGACCGAGATGCTCGGTAGAATTCAGATCGGGACTTGTAGCTGGCCACCTCGTAACAATAACGCCAGAATCTTGGAAATACTTGGAATTACGAATGTTAGTGATTCTTTAGAACTGCACATGCTCTGTAAACGCCTGCCGGTAAAGAAAGCACATTGCATTTAACATTTGGTAGTCTGTGTTCGCTGTTAATTTCGAAAATTGTATGATCTTATACAGCAATCCGACTTGCCACACTTTGTCGAATGCCTGCGTTATATCCCGGAATGCAGCGGAGCAGTATTTCTTCTCTTCGAAGGTCTTGTTGATATTGCTGACGTACCCGGTAGACTTGCTCCACTGTGGAATGCTTTCGCCAAAAGCCGAAATAGTGACGGGGTATCAAGTTGCCGTCTAGAATGAGAGGTTGTAGTCTCTCCAGGAAGAGTCTTTCAAACATTTTGGAGTGGACTGGCAGAAGACTGATAGGTCTCTATATAGGACCAGACCTCCACAGGGGACTTTCCTGGTTTCAAAATGAGAATCATCTGGGCGACTTTACATTGCGACGGAAAGTAACCTGGGCGAAGTATAGCATTGTAAATGTATTAAGAATAGGGATTTTTCTCTAAGTCTTCCCACACTTGTTTTTGTGGCATAAATCCCTATCCTTAATATATTTGATAGCCACTTTAAGAAAAAACACAACATCAATGCTGGAAACATACTTTAATTTTAAATGTAGGTAATCAGCTTGAAGACCTTCAGAGGGAGCTGCTTGATTATTATTCCTGTTATAAGATCGCACCCAGGTGACTTTTTGTTATCGATGGTAGTTGGAATAATTCTCTTGATTCCGTTTACCTGATGTGGAGAAACCAGAAACTGATGAATTTCTTGTGCCTCTTCTGGTATATTTTGTGATGGGAACTGCTGGAACGCATTGATAGATGTTCGGCGAATAACTCAGCCTTCTCAAGATCACTTCTCGCCCAGTCTCCGTTCGACTTCCGTAAAGGTGGAACTTGCTCCGTGGGTTTTTTCAAACGTTTTGTGGCTCTCTATATTGAGTGCTCGCCAGTTTCTGAGGGTGAAAGATTGGCAACATAGTCGTCGAAGGCCTTGTTACGGAAATTCTGCAGGAGTATCTGCAGCTCTCTAGTAGCATTATCCAGACGATTTTTGTCGTGGGCATCTCGAGTATTTCGCCACACCCTTCTGAGCTTCCTTTTCTTTGCAATGGCTTTCTTAATATGGCAGGGGGTGTCATCGGTAAACTCGACGTACTGTAAGTTGGGGCTTGCGTCCCAAGCTGCATCTAGTATGGTTTGAGTGAGATGTTCAACCGCCTCCTCTAGATCTTCCTCTGTTTTCAAGCATACTTGAAGAGAGGTTCTGTCGTTCTAGAGTTTTCTAAAATGTTCCCAGTCGGTTTTCTTGTTGCTGAGGGGAGGTGGTTTTTGCTGCTGGGCAATGCATGCGCTCACAGTAACAAGAAGATTCTATGGCCGCGTTCGTAAATCACAACAGTTGTGAAGCACTTTTACGCCATTGGTCAAAATAAAAATTTCGACGAATCGCGTGGAAGTGCTCCACAACTGTTGTGACTTACGAATGCGGCCTATGACAAGAAGTGGTGAGTGCTCGGATGACAGATCAAGACAGCTTTCAATTTTTAGGTATATACCATACACTTCCTATTTTCAGTAGAATGACTTTTTGGAGCCAAAATAAAGTGACAAGTTGGAGCGCTGGGAGAATACGGCTGATGGCTGCTGATAGTTTTGCTCTAAAACTTTGCAGCTGCCATCAGCCGTAGCCGTAGCCGTAGCCCGCCAGCTTGTCACTTTATTTTTGATCCAAAAAGTCATTCTACTGAAAATAGAAAGTGTATGGGATGTAGTTGTTAGAAATGCCTTTGACAACACAAAAGTCGATGACGTCTGGAATTTTTTGGATGTCCGAAGGCCAGTGGGTCCGGTTGTCTTCCTGAGCGGGCTTACAAGTAATTTGAGTTCAGGGATTTGACGAGTTCTCTTCCTCGTGGTGTAGTCAGCCTGGATCCCCACCTCAGGCTCTTATGCTGGGTTCATAGACCAAAGTAAGGCGTAACGAATAACGCCTAATAAATGCCTGGGTGGCAACTGATATGCTGGAGTAATCGGCCTAGCTTTTAGGCATTACTACTTGATCCTTGAGCGTTAAACTTGCTGTATGAACCCAGCATTAGTGGGTATATCTGTCTTCAAAATCTTTCTTACGGACTCGTGTGAAATTCCTACTTATTGAGAAAGTCGCGTACAGATGAATTCAAATTCTCACCAATTTCGTTTCTGATCTGAACGACATTTCCTTCAGTTCTTGCCGTCTTCAATCTTTCCGCTCGCTTTCAATCCAAAAGTGAATCACTTTCGCGATACCTGTAGACCTGTGTTGCAAAGTTGCATTATATGAGGACGTTATAAGGGAATGCTCTACATAAAACACCCTATATGGACAATATGCCACCGCAAAAAAAAACTTGAAATGTGACAGGATAGGATTTTACAACAATGACATAAACTCGATGTCATGCCAAACATTTTTGTAATTGACCAATAAAATGTCGCCACTCTTAAATTGTCACCCTTTATTTATTGAGGAAAGAATTTATGGTTTCAAGCAAAAAGATCATGAATAAGTTGTTCCATGCATACTGTGACAGATATAGCCCAACTGCGGGTTAAAACATCTCCCAAAGCAACAAAGTTGAAAAAAAATTCTTGATGGTGTGGTTAGTTATGTCCAGTCTTTCTTCAAATTGGTGATATTCAATGTTATTCTCTATGCCATTGAAAATGTGATAATCAAAATTAAACCTTGAACTATTTCCAATATTTTTCACTTCCACATATTTATTCATCAATAGGACAAACATTCAGTTGAAGAAATTTTCACCTTGTTGTGACTATGAGTTATCACCCTCAGAATCACAAAAAAATTACAGAATTTGCCAACATCTGTATAATATATATGGTATTCTCTTGCATATTCGTGTATGTAAATAAATACGTATCAAATCTGCAATAAAAATCCCGTTTTGATTGCACCCATACGCATTGTCGGCAAGTTCTCTGCGAATTAAGGCAATGAATCAGGATTACATTTCGGGAGTCTGCTGTTTGCCTCGCTGTTGTGAACAATATGCATTTTGCATATTATAAATTGCGAAGCGGCATATATAACATGGTAAATAATGGCGGCTGTCAATGCCCATTGTTACGCACACATAGATTACATGGCTCTACGTGCTACATTAATAAGTCATTACAAATATTTCAGTACGGTTTTACATACAAATATACATAATGCACACACATAGTGACATTTGTTATGTGGTGCAGCAATGACGACCACCGATGTTTACACTACAAGCGGGAATATGATTTAAAACGATGCGATTCGGCATATTGCATGCGGTTTTGCCAATATTTTATTGTTTGATCATATCGATGTTGGGCCAAGCATTCTGTTATGTCGATGAGTTGGCTCTTCCGGCGGAAAACTCTGTGATGCCACCTAATTTTTACGCAAGCTTTTGGTGGAATACAAACACTTCATTTGCGCTGGTCGTATACTGATGGTGACCCAAACTAACCGATAAAACGAATACTTTTCACCGTGTTTTGTCCTGCGTAGGCACTTCGTTATTACCGTGCCAGTCACTCCAGGTGAGTGAGCAACTTTCATCTTGGCTCTGGGGACTCGTTATTGGATCCAGTACAATCATGACGTCGTTGATCCACTTGATCACGGTGTATGGTCCTTCCCACTACGGATTTCTTCGTAGATTTTCCGTTCTTATACTTGGAGCTTATACAATATATATATATATACAGCGACAAAATGTCACCTGCTTGAAAACATCTAGAGTGACCTTCGAGTTTGTATCACCTTTTCATCCAATCGGCCGCCTTCGTCGTACTATCTCGTGTACATTGCCCATTCGTTGTCTTAGTTCATTAACGTACTCCGGAACGACTTGTGGGCCATCCTTGGGTCTGCCGAACTGCAAGTCACAAGGAAGACGAAGTTTGTTGCCAAAAATCACACGTGCCAGAAATTCTCCCTCTATATCGTGTAGGGCAGCCCGATAAACTATCAGAAATCATAGCTTCAGGTGACGTACCAGGCTCGTCGATGTTCGTCAGTGGCCTTTGCATTGCACAGGTGTTATTCCATCGTCCTGTTGAACTGCTCCATCAGAACGTGGGTGAAGGTCTTCTCTATTCCGAGCAGGGCACAGATGCCTTGGAATACATCCGACTCCGAATCGACTGATAAGGTTGTCGACCAGTACTTACTCCTGCTACTGTTGGAGCCTCCTGGTTAGACATGCAGGGCGTATTCTTCCGGCCACTTGCTGAAGTAGTCGATGACGACTAAGATGTATTTCTCGCCATCGTCTGGCATAGGATTTGATTGAATCATACTCGCATGTTGTATTCGAGAATATTTCAGGCGTCTTCCGGTAGCGTAAAGGCATTGTTTACTATTGCACAACACAGTACCGAGTTGTACCGTAGTAAGCAATGGCCAAAATCACGCAGCTTTCTCTTCGGCAAACCTTACCACGGTACAACACCGCAGCGCCTCTTGTAGTGGAGTAAGCATGGGCGTATGATTTCAAGTATTTTTATTGGGCATTTCTTATCCCATTTCAACTCAAATTTATTATACAAAGTGATTAACTGCTATTTAATCATTCTATATTGGCAAAATAGTTTTACTACGAAATTGAACAGATGGATCAATTTATACCGCTTCCGCACAAACTTCTACAATGTCAAATTAGTAGACACTGCATAGTAATTTTGAGTTTAATACTGAGACGACAAAGAAAGTTGTCGGTTGTTAATTTACGAGAAAATTTAAAAATGACCCTCATATTTTATTTCCCTCATACGTCAAAAATGTAATAGTTCTCATGGAAATATCCAGAAATTCCAAGTGATAATTGCACTGAATCGTCAAAAATTATCGCCGTCGATTCAACTAAAATGTCATTACGTTGGAATTTTTCCTTGAATAAAACTATCGTTATCAACCGTGAGGCCTGAGAATTTTTCAGTAAATATTTTTTAAAATAGTATACTTTAGTAGCAATACTACAAGAGTAGTATGTATTCCAAAGAATCGAACGTTATGACATTTCAGTTGAATCGACGGCGATAATTTTTTGACGTTTCAGTGCAATAATCAACTTCAACAGTAATATTACAAGTGCTTGGATTTTCACGATAATTTTGGTCAGGCGATCGCGAGTGCTGATTGTAGCGATAAATGCCCGACTCCGTAGGAGGAGGGCATTTATCCAGGGACAATCAGCCCGAGGAAAACCTGACAGATTTTACAAGAAGTTGTACAAGAAATTGTGTAGTGTTAATACAGCTATAAGAGAAGTTTGGGTTTTATTCACGTCCAAAATGAAAATTTCAGGAAAGTACTATTATCTTTACCTAGTAACTATAGTTGATAAATGGATGAGAATCCACCTGCCATTTTATCATCACCGCTACTATAAAAGTCCTTACATAAGTAAATTATAATTGTATTGCATTTCGTTGCAATAAATTCATCCATCTGTTCAATTTCGTAGTGAAACTAGATTGCCACAGGTAGTAACAAATAAATAGTAATCACTTTCTGTATTAGATTTTAGTTGAAGTGGAATAAGGAATGACCAATGAAAATCCTTGAAATCATAAGCCAAAGCTTACTTCACTACAAGGCGTTGCGGTGTTGTACCGTGGTAAGGTTTGCCAAAGAAAAAGATGCGTGACTTTGGCCATTGCTTACTGCGGTAGAACTCGGTATTGTGTTGTACAATAGTAAACAATGCCTTTACGCCTTCCGGTATATCCTATCAGTGACCGTCAGTTCATTTGCGGGGGGCCATCGGGTTCGCGTATATTCTGGTAAGCCCGCGAAACACGGCTCGCGTTCTTCAGCGAGTTTCCTAGCAATATATTCCAGGGCAAGTGCATAGATGGATCGGATGCTGAAGTTGAATACGGTTCGAAGGACATATTTCAGACAGAAAAGTTCATACTTGTTGACATTTTCGTTTATAACTCTTCATTAGTTTATGAGTGACCTTTGTAACACCGAGTTTCAATCGATGATTGGGTGAAAATATGAAATGTCAGTATGAGAACTAGCGTCCAATTATTGTTATTGTTACTGTGATGGCTTTTATCGTTAATCCACTACTAAACTGATCACAGTCTTATTGAGTTTTTTTTTGAGTTGGTCAATACTCAATTCTCAAGTAGGTGTAAGTTTCACATAAACTTTCACTTCTACCCGTACCTTGCGCTCTGGCTCAAACTTCAATCTCATTTTCAAATAAATCACAAAAAGTGGAGGCGGCAATTAAGGGTATTTTGCGAGAGACGGTTAACACAGCGCCTAACAACGCTAACAACTTCTTGTTCGCGTAGTATCTGACAGACAGGCAAGCGGTCCACAGAGACGGTTTAAGGCGCAGTAATGCATTAATTAATCATTTAGCATGGAGAGATGTATTCGGGCCACCCCACACAGAGGTCGGTATAATGCAACACTATTAATCAGCCCCGATGATTATGTCTTGTTATCGTGACATCCACGATATTGCGATGGTTTCACTCAATAAACACCGGCGTTACAGGGATGGTTGAGCAAGTACAGTGGAGTTATCCCTAGTTAAATTGGGATAAATGACTAACAAGAAAAGTACCTGTTTATTAAGTCGGCCTATTTCTGAGAAATATTGAATGCTGTGCTTATGTGTACCCACGCCGGCGTTATTTTGAAATAAAATGACCACCCGAAGTCCGAATGCTAGTTACTAAGAATATATGGGCCTTGCATTTTATAATGTCAATATGCCACTTGGTAAGGATGTTGATTGGACCATGGTCTGTTGATTAGGACTTATAGCTATATCAGTGCCAACCATGCCGGTGGTTTATACAGGTGTCCCAGAAATGGCGCATAAACTCTCCAGTACGTTGTAGCGGACCTTCCAGGGAACTCTAGAAAAATAGTAAAAAAATTCCTCCTTGACCACTCTTCGAGATATAAGACTTTGAATTTGAAAACTCAACTTCTTTATTTCTGTGATTTATTCAAAACCGCAATGTTTATCTCATGGGGACAAAGCCCTTTCATCATTTTCTGATGAAATAATCCTCAACAACTTTTGATTAACGGCTACAGCCAATTTTAAATTTTGCAAATTTTCAATCAAATTACCCAGAAAATGGATCTGGCATCATCGGTGAAAAACAAATGAGTAGGTATACCTACAATCTGACATTGAATAAATAAAAAATCGAATGAAGTCAATTTTTGACAATAACATCAGTCAGTGTCATTTTGCATCATTCCTGCCTCGTTTTCACTTTTTTGCGAATAATGTATGCGGCTTGCGAATACACTGATATGTTACTGATTTTGGGCGAACGTCGCGGAAATCACTTGCAGGCGGAACGCATTATTTACTCCCAGCAATACCATCAAAGGAAGCATCCTAATCGCATGTGATAATGAGAACAGAAGACAGAGCCACAAGGACCGGACAGGTAGCATCAGTATTATTACAAGCAGATCGCGGCCGCCCTCGTCATGAGGGGGTACCTGATGCCTGATGCTAAAGAGAACGTTCATGAGCTGCTTCAGAATCAACCAAATCGAAAGGCCCACAAAGTTTCACCGGGACTGCATGCACTTACTTTTTCCTCGAATACGAGTAGTCCCAACGCCTATCGTCAAGGAGTCTGACGGATATTGATATTCACACATGATTTGCAGAGATTCTTCTTTGGATTGTTAGTTCAGAACAAGTTAAATAAGTGAAAAGGGTGTGGCGTTTTTCAAAGTGAATTTCTTTCTGAGGCAGCGTTAGTAACTCCTAAATAAAAATGAGAGAAACACAGTTTTACAAGTTTATTTTCTGAATGCGCGAAAGTTGTTGGAATTACGAAGAGGTGCGATTGGTAGCTATCAAATTCAAAGCCAGTAGCTGTGTCATTGGGCGCCAGTATCAGTACCTACAAGGAAATGTCTAAATTGGCCCTGACAATGACCGTTTCTATGATGACCATGTTTATTGTATTCTTACCTAGCGCTACGTATGTAGGTGAACACGTGCAGTCGTGCACGTTTGCCAAATTGACCGTTTAGTTTTTTGGCGATAACTTAATAAATAAAAGCCAAAGAATTTTTCTACTATTTTTCCCCGACTCTATGATGAGTTCCCAGCAACGTACTGGAGAGTTTATGCGCCATTTCTGGGACACCCTGTATAGGGTGAAAAAGAACAAAAAAGTTGGGAATCTATATTTCGTCGGTTCGGTTAAGGTTAAAACTTTTTAAGCATGCATTAATTCAGAATTGAGTAACATCGTTAAAATTTAACCTATTAAACCGTTATGACCTTTGGATTCTGGATTGAATGGGGGAGTGATGGAACATAATTCTGTTAGAAGTAAGCTTGAAGCACTTCCAATTCAGTTTCACTTGTAACGACTGATTGTAATATGATGCCTTTTGTATTTCAGGTTTGAAATTTCAATCAAATACTACGACTGTTAAACCCCATGACAGGGTTTAAGGTGACGTGGTTTTCATTGTTTCTCTGGCCAAATCCGATCAAAGTGCATTACCCGTTGGTGCACGGCGAAACGGGACTACCAAAATTTTTCAAGTGAAACGCCGCACAACCGTTAGGTTCTAGGAAAAATCCATTACTGCAGATTTGGAGATCAGAAAATGTATCTCAAAAATTCCGTAGTTTTTAAAATCTGAGTTGAAAAAATATGGTTTCACGGACTTTTTGTTCTTTGATGATGTGAAGTGGTTCGTTCACGAATCATTATTCCACGATTGTTTTTACGGTGTTTTTCCTTAAGTTATAACATCACGTTGGACCGATGAACACGTAATTATTCATCTTTGCGGAAGCATCTCAATCACAAAAATCCATAAAAACCACTTTTAACGAATCGACATATCGTGTGAGTACATGAACTTGTGAAGCTGTGTTTTATTAGGGTACAGCCTGCCTAAACTAATAATCAATTTGATCACACGAGAGAAGTTGTAAAATAAAGATACAATAGAAGGTATGATCCAAGTTTACATCGCTCCCCAGTCTCCCCAGCCCCACTGGTACATATAGGTTGAGGCACTGGTTGAAAATCACTTACTCATAGAAATCAGAATGCATATTATAGGGCTATTGACTCCATGAATTCCCAGGAATCGTGCCCATTTACCTCTGTCAATTCAGCGTATACCGCTTTGCACAACAGAACCGTTTATTTAATGAATTCTGGTGAATGGTGGATTGAAGCGACCGCATACGAACCGCAGACTTTCCCACGACGGATAAACCTGAAAGAATGCAACGGCGTTTTTCACATCGTCAAAAAATTTCACCGAAACCAAATATTTCACACCGAGCCGGCATCAGTACCTAGAGGATAAAAATAGACAAGAAAAAAGAAACGCATGGCAGATGTACCTACATACCTACCTACCAGGTGACTTATGAAATGACCCATTTCGCCGCTGAATTTCAGGAATTTCAGCTGGCAGCAATTTGTAGGTTAGTTGGGAGCTGGTAGCGGACGTTTTCTTTCTTTTTTTTTTCTTCTAGAAATATTGAATGGGAAACGGGACGGTCAGTGGTCACGCTTTCATGCTTCCCAATATGAATAATATGAATTTGCTGGTTAAGATGACTCGTATAATATTTTCAAGAAAAAACTCATGCAGTGAGGCATTGCCCCGCATGATCGCATTTTGGATGGGTAGCCCCAGTATGATGCGAACATTGACATCGAATTACCGGGTGTAGAAGTGGTTGTGCGGATACTGGGACAGACCTACATGTTTCGGTAGAGGATTCTTGGTCACCAGTCGAGGAATGATTTGTAATCCACGTTAAACTGGTAACCAAGAGCTTTGATTTGAAGTGAGGCCTCAATGCTTGATGACAGATGATGAGCTATCACCTTTACTCAGAAATTCAGGATCCAAAATGTCAGGTTGATACTACTTATAGACTCAAAACAAGAACCAGTCCATCCCTCCTCTTTGCAGCGGGAGTCGAGAAAGCCATATGAAGTACAGAGGAATTTGATTAACTTTCAAAAAGCTATATAAACAAGCGTTTACCATATAGTCGACGTCGAAGTAGGTGAGTTCAATGAAAACTCAGATATTGGAACGTTGGAATAAGTTTAAATCATTTCTTGTCTAATGATAAGTAACTTAGAGATGTACATTTGTTTATAGTTGACCGATGGTCTTCAAATGCAATAGGTGTCAGGCCAAAATAGACAATAATAATGAAGGTCTATAATTGAGTGAAAAAAAAACCTGAATAAAAAAGACTGATCAGCAAAATGAACTTACATCGCCAAATCTGCCCTAATTTTGAAACTGAGTAATTTTGGATTGCTGAAGATGATTGGATTCTGTTTGAATGGTTCGCCAGTCTGATCACTTGTCTGTCAGTCTGTATTTTTGCAAAAATCAGGTACTTCACATGAAGTACACACGTACATCCAGTAGGTAAATAAGGCACTTTTTTAGAGAACAAATGTTTTGCATTTTTTTTTCAAGTCAGTATATTAATCTTCTGTTGATTAGCAAAAATAATAAACACTTGCTTTTTCCTAATTATTGTTCGATATTGTGCCTTCAAGGTGGTGCCGATTTCTAGAAATTCTGGTAACTCGTGTGCGCAAAGGCAAACAGACAAACGAAATCCATCAAACGCACTGGACCGAAAGAGATGAGTTGCAATTTCCCTAGAAGAAAACTTTACTTGAAAAAGTTGATCCTTCTCGACACTGTGCGAGCTATTTTTGGAAGCATGCGGATGTTTTTAAAAGACGCATCGGCAGTTGGGAGGTCGACCACAAAGCATCATTTAGCAAGGACAACGGAACTTCCTGGCGTTCCATCTATTGTGCCCTGGAGAGTGGAGAAGCTTTTATGGGGAAGAAGAAGAGAAGGAGGAGAGAAGGGAACCCCGACTGGCTGTGCAGCGAGACGTCTACTGCGGCCGGCTTCGGAGGCACGACATCAGTCACGAGGTCCTCAAGGTCGCCGCAGGAGGTGGCCTCATCACAATGCCGATCAGTCGTCGTCTCCTTTGCCCTATTCTTTCTTCTTCCCGCGTCGCCATTTCTTTCCTCCCCCGTTTGGTTTATCCTCTCACTCCTCAATGGGGAGCCAAAAGTAGGCCAGCATCGATCCGCTATAAAAATGTTATTAGTGTAATGGATGTTTGTGTGTTGTCAGTGTTGTTGTACGATGCGTGTCGTGATTCACACGTGGATATTCCGTGACAAGTATTCCACTAATTTAACTGGAATCGACCAATTGTGCTAGTAGAAATCGCTTCAAGTACTACTTCTAATTAAGGGATGAGATAGTTGCATTGTTGTTGTGAACGCATGCATTGATTGATGAACGTTCATGGTTTTTGTTGGAGACATTTTCTCATAGTTGTTACAAATCTAAAAACTAGATATAAAGAACGAGTTTCTAAGGTTGAAACGTGATTAGCAAGTGCCTACTCACACTTACGTTGTATGAGACAAAATGATAATTGGGATGATAGTTTTTCTGAACAAGAGGTTTTTTTATGTTGATGTAGATAGGTATCTATCAAAAGAAAATTGTTGGATTTACCTCCATGTCTTTGCTTCGCTTCGCTTGAATAGTATAAGCTCCGTGAGTCTGTTCCCAACCACACAGGACGATTTACCGTCGTCATCACTTTTGCATGAAATCTCCAATTTGAGACTTGTTTGCGTCATGCCATTAGGTGCAACAGGGATCTGGCACGTCTGACAGGATAATACGTCATGTCCTAAAAGGCGCTTTTGTAGGGATGCAATTTTGTGGAACAACGGATATAGAAGATGCGTGTTAGATTACTTTGAATGCGTCATTATTTGTCGAGTAGTGATCTTAACAAACTGATCTCAATATGTAGGAAAATTATCAACTATTTATTATAGTGTGATGAAATAAATTCATAATATAGGCGGGCTGTGCCCTAACAAAACAGAGCTTCAAATCAAACCCCGGAATTTGATCAGGTCAACGACTACCTAAATTCGAATTCATTTGATCACCTTACCACGGGTTCCACCAAAAAATTTAAGAGCGGTTTAAGCTAAACCGAGATTAAACGGATTTTTTTCTGGTCAATGTTGGTAGATTCATTTTGGAAAATACGTTAAATCGCAAGTATACCACCCTTCAGTTAATTACTCAGCGTGAAACCTGAATTTACATTGATCATTTGGCCGGAATCCATCAAAATAAATCTCGAGTTAGCTATCAGCTGGTTGAATATTTTGGTGGAACCCACGACCAGTTCATTACTTACTTACTTCTTTAAACTTATGAAGATACCTATTGATTGCAAAAAAAAAACCGGGAGTAGTTCTCCCCGAAATGCAACGCTACTTCTTTCGTTTCTAAATGTGCCAGCAGCCCTAAACTCTCGGCGCCATGGTTTAGTGGTGTTTCAGCACCAAGTTGTCACATGGGGTTGTGCTCTTCGCATCGCACAGTCCTAACATTCCCGTAGTAACATCCCGCACTAACTAGTGCTTTATTTCAGCAGTTCAACACACATTTCATGTTTTAATTATGCTTTTAGGGCCCCGTAAGCATCCTCACTAATGGGGTCGTGCGGGATCCACTCCGTGAAGAATAGTTTCATCCCCCCATATTTGTTTGTTTGTTCTGCTCGACGGCCCTGTCGTCGTCCAACTTCGTTCTTTGTAAATAGTTTATTTTACTCGGAAAGTTTTTGTTTTATGACGTTCTGTTTTCCTAATGTTTGAGGTTCTCATTTTTTTGCGCCCCGCGCGCGCTGAAATTTAACGAGCCCTTAAGCCCTTCCATGTAAGTTTACTAATTTTCCGCCCGGAACTCTATATTATTCGCCGTATTATATTCCACTTGGAGAATGGTAATACTGGGATGAGAGGTAGGTTATACTGCTTGTACAAGACTCCCGTTATCTCGGCGTTCGGTCCACCCAAGTTTAGCCGTTTCAAGTTGTACCCGTTTTATGTAGGAGTGCATGGTGTTTTATGACCGCTCATGACGATTCCCCCCAGGTTTACTCCGTAAATCAGGGAAGAAGATTTGACTTGCTGCATCAGGGATCAACATTTAATCTGCGATAGCTGCTCAAACACTCCAAGAGCAATCGTATAGGAGTAACAATAACAATTTTCATTTCCCGGGTTGAAATATAACTCTTAAAGAGCAGCAACATTCTTGATCAAGTCGTGAAGAGAGGAAAAGCCACTAGCGCAAGAAAGGTGGTAAAATTCCCGAGGTGGTAAAAAAGACTCACACCCGGTAGAGTGTACTGCACAGGATAGAGTGTCATCCCCATGATAGTTTGACATCACAGAACATCGGATCTCTCTCTTTCTCAGATGGATGTCAAGCCCATAAGAAATCTGTAGCTTCATCTATCTCATTTAGTGACTAGATCAATCGGTGACACCACTCTCTTCTATTGAGCAGGTACTCTGACACCCGGTACTTATTTCTCGATTTCACAAGCCTTCTGTCGGCTGAAATGGCGAAGTTAGATTGTTCTTTTTTTCTCTCAATGCGTCAGTGAGAATTGGGCAAACTCTTCCTTTGTAAGTTATTCAACTTTTTGCGCTCAGACCTGGGAGGCTATAAGAATGTAACTCAGCTTGTATAGGCGGACAGAAGTGGAGTCGGGGGACGTAAGGGTAAAGGTATGAAGTACGTTCAGATATGCCATCTAGCCTTCAGTGTTTTTTTCTAACTTTCATAATTTGAAGTGTAATCCACCCTGACAGCTATTTGGTGTTAGTTTTTATAGCGCGTATTTGTATTCAGATCTTATACTTGGAAGCTATATTCCTACCTCCTACCTGCAAAAGCTAACAAAATCACTTTCTCAAACAATGTGATGGATCAGCTAGAAAGAAATACCTGCCTACTAAATACTGTAAAGACTGGAGTTTTCGCATGGAGATGCACAAAATTTACGCAGTTGTCGTCAAACCCGGCGATGTTATGTTTAGTTGAGATGGATCAAGAAAATTCTTAAGCTTTCCATCTTTCCTTCCCTGTCGATAAGTCTTGATCTTGGCGGACTTGATGTTGAAAGTGACCACCTACACCCGTTACTGTATGGTTCAAGGTATAAAGGGTGAGTCATAAACTACAAAATTCAGTGTTGCTCAAAAACTAGAAACAAAAAAAAATATATATGAAAATTAATTGTGTTTTATTGTACCCTACAAAGGTTACGGGACCACTGTGACTGTTGACAGGCACTTTTAGGAATAATATAATTGTCAGAATTCACAAGTTACTCATTCTGTATAGAAACAAAAATTCAATACAGATTCAGTTGTTGATTTCTTGTAGTCAGTATTTTGCCGTAAACAGTTTACTAAATTGTTTTGAAATAACGAAAATAGAAGCGATCGAATGACCAACGTTTGTTCTTCCATAACTTAAAAATTGAAAGACATAGAATTTTTCAACTTTCCACATACTTTACTACATCTCTACCGACCCTATCCTATACATATAACACACCTTCAAGGTGGTCCGACACTTTTGAATCAGCCTGTATAAACATATAAAAACGCTCAAGCATTTTGTTTAATCGTGTTCCAATTCAATTTTAAACACCATATTTGATATCAGAGGCCAAGATTTAGTTGGAAACAATAACACAGTTGCTGATATCAATTCGAGGTTTTTGAGAGAAAAACAAAATAAATTTGGCGATCTTCTTTTTTTTTCAGGCAACCCAAACTACTTATCAACAATTCAAACGTCAAGCAAATATTGTGAGGTCTTGAGGCATCTAAATATGATTTTTTTATTCATATAAGCTACAGGGTGTCATTTACGCATTTAAAATGACAATATTTAGCCCCCTCCCCCACAATCAATGACGCACAAGGGTGTGCCACCGAGTATTTTGATATGTTATTCCTTACGTCTTACAAGGCCCGTATACCAAATTTCAGCTTAGTGGGGATTTGTTGCGAGTTAAAACCTAATATGCCTGGGCTATAACGTCCGGAATACATAGCGGTGAAATGTAGTCATATCAAAATCGTCCATAATTTTCGTACAAATACGGTAATTGTGAACTTATGTGTTATTGTGACAGAGTTTTTTTATTGAGAACTAATTACTCATAATATGCACCTGATGAGCTCGCATCTCGCACCTTCACTTGAACATAAAATTGAATCGAAAGTTGCAGCCAGCGGGAGGATCATATTATTTAGGATAGTAGAGGACGCTTTTCAATTTCTGTGAAGTTTCAAGTGGGTGCAGAATCACCGGTGTTATATTAATTTAAATACACAACGGCCAACAGGATCCAGTGATGAATACAAATTTGGTGATGGTATATGGTGGCGGCGGCGGCGGCGAACGGACGAATTTAACTTCCATTTCACATTCATAGGAAATTCTAAGCATCACTCAACTTATTTGAATATAAAGAGATGTTTTCATTTTCTGCCTCGGAAAGTGGATCGGTCAAAGCGGAGGACCATGAAATTTTGGCCGGCGGGTTGATTTGTGTTTTGCTTTAATTACTACATGACCCATATCTTGATTCGCTTGAATTTAAACATAACGGTACCGGCGCAGAGATCATTTGCATGTTTTCGTCTCTTTAGTGCCGCTTTTCCAATAACGGGAGAAGATAAGCACGAAATAAGCTATTGGTTATTTCTGATCTCCCACAGGGGTTACTTTTGTCGGCATGTATTTTTTATGCTGAAAAGTCTCTACAAGCTGTCCCAAAAGGTCCGCACTTTCTTAGAGGTACCTTATACAGGGGTATAGAAATATTACATATGCCGCTAGTATTACGGTATATGGAACCGGTTGCGCCTTTTTAGCGCACTTCTCCAAATAAGAGGCGCTTATGTCGTCGCTTTGTCCGTCCGTTCCCCTATCTGTCACAGCATCTAGTCTTTAGTCTTAGATGAAAGAATTTTTCTGGAAAATTCCGACTCCAATGGGTAGCTCATGGCCTTTGGACCAGAACCAAACTTTCTTTGCCGAAATAACGATAAACAATCATAATAATAACAATTGAGTGTGGCGCGGCGTCGCCGATGGAGCATATGAATTCACATGCCGGCTGGATTTAAAAAGTTATCACATGCAGACAA
The DNA here is from genome assembly GCA_949128115.1 of Anaspis maculata. NCBI lineage: Eukaryota > Metazoa > Arthropoda > Insecta > Coleoptera > Scraptiidae > Anaspis > Anaspis maculata. The sequence continues at coordinate 54,665,789 of OX421961.1, read as the reverse complement.
GTACCCGTCCTCATGAGAATATATGGACACATAAGAGGTTATATTTAGAGGATAGTTTGAACTCTCTTTTCCGAAAAATTTCACATCGGTACGACCCACAGGTCAATAGTTACGAATTTTTGAAAATGGAATTTTTCGATAGGCTACAATAAAGCTATCAATCAATCCATATCAGTATGTACTATGTAGTGTCTATGTCCACTTAACGAAGGGCGCTACTGGCGGTACTGCGTGCTACAAGTCAGAACTTTCAAATGTGCCCGTCGCACCGGTCTTAATGACAATACTAATGCATCTGCAGCAACTGGTCGTACTACAGCAAAATATCGTGGCCGGATCTCAATTTCATTCATCCTGAGTACTACATCACTTAAAAATGCAATGACCGACAGTTGAAAAGTGGAATATGTAATTATTGTCATTTCCAGATTTTGCACATTGTATAGATTTTACAAGACTTGTATTCTTATTGTTTGGTGACGCTATTTATTTTTTTTTGTGGGGAGCGTATAAGATCCTGTTACGGACGGTCAATACCTAAATTACCGGAGGTTGCGCTGAACTCGATCATAACAATATTTCAATTTCGAATCCAAATTTGTTTCAGTTCATTGTCTGCTCGACTTAGTCCCGTCTGTATATGGAAAAAGGCTGATATAAATCAGTATGCTTCCTTGAACGTATTGAGCGATTCAGGAAGTTTATTTTACTTTTTAATTTAATCGGAGGGAAAAGTTCGCCCAAGTAGCAACTGGCGAAGTTGTCTATAAGCGCACCAGATCAAAATAATACCGTCGTGCATATTCCTAGTATAATAAAGTATTATTGATTCATGAGATCATGAGTAACCTCACATAGACCATTGGCTGATAGAGAATTTCAATGCGAGTCAAGATTCACTATTCTTCAATATTTTTTTTTTATTTCATTGGTGATGAGGAAATAATGGACAGGGAGCTGGTGCCTCAAAACTTACGTCATAAGGTACATGATTTCAACCCTGTAGGTCAAAAAAGGCCAAAATTCACCTCTTCCTGGAGACTTCTCCTTTGGCATAATTTTAGGAATGAAGAACGATTCTCACATGATTTTACACGCAGGTTTCGAATCTGTCCACAAAAATTTTCAATGGTACATCGCTTACAGGGTGCAACATCGAAAATTTCTTCTCAAATCGTACACTCTGTCTAAGGCCTAAAGCCCCCGGTCTGACATGTAAGACAAAGCAATTTTCAACAACCTTATCAACGCACATTAGACCTACAGGATTTTTTTGCCAATCCATCGAAATAGGATATCATGATGTTTATCACTGATGTCTGCCTCTTTGCGGCTGGCCCGATCCTTGAAAATTTTGCAGGCACTTTCGTGCTGGCCGCGATATTTGGTTGGCGAACGGTTTTCTACCTTTTTGCCGCTGCCTCTCGTAGTTTACAGGTGATATCGGCGTGACGTCACATGCCTGAAAATCGGCCATTTTGTAGAAGCTAATCAAACTGACTTTTGTCACATAAAATAGAGTGTCAAAGAGTTTGGGTTGTCATAAACTTTGAAAATGCCCAGGAATAATAGACATTGACCCGGAACAAAATCCGAACCGAAATGTTTTTGTTTTATATCATTCTATGATATGTTCTGAACATGCAATGGAAAATCCCGTACTCTAACCCATCTGCGTTACAAGATATTGACGAAAGAGGGCGCACTACACCGTTTTTAAGGTTTTTTCAATTCTAACCCAAAAAATGCAAGAATCATGGAGATTTTTTAACTCAGTGTCACTCTACGGCATGCCCTGAATATATCCTAAGAAATTCATCCAACTACGTCTTGTGATTCCGGAGATATAGGTTACTTTTTGTCGACATACTTCTTTTTCTTGGTTTTCACCATATTATCTGACATCATCCAAAAAATGCATAAATTATGAGGATTCTGCTATCTAGCAGAACTGTCAGCTCAAGTACAGACTCAATGAACATATTGTCATAAATATGTGCCACAGTTGTATTCAGAGGAAGGAGAGTATAACATGTACAATTATTAAATTTTCACACTTTCTACACTCGAAAATTATACAAAATTTCATTTTTTTGCGTTCCATATTACTTTACCATATGGTCATTGAAGCTGGGTTACTCAACCAGAAGCTGCTCATTTACAGCACATCCACACAAAATGGACGAAAGCTTCTAGTAAATAAATCTGTTGGATCCAGAGTTGACTGAACGTTCCGAATTGTGATTGCACACAAGCCGTCGAATGTTGGTTTTTCATACTGCAGAAAAGGAATACGTTTAGCCTCCAACATGGTATCCCGATCAGAATCCTACTTGAATCTAGACGAGGCACCCCCTTGGTTACTTGAGCCCCAAATTTGCCAGAAGCGAACACCTTGATATCAGCTGTTTTACAAAACGTTCCATGACCGGCCTTGATACGCACATTAACGTTCTGGTATGTGGTACCGCCGCCAAAATGGACATATGTAGCTTGACCCACTGCTGAAGTCTCCATACAGTTGTACGGGAAAAAGCTTACACGCGCGCTTTGGAACACACCAGAACGCTCCGCACTTGTACACTGCGATCTAACGGGAAGAGTGAGTCTAGAAGGATCGCGTGTTATCCAGAATCGCCGCTCGAACAGTATTTTTGTCGCAGTAGTGTAGTATCGATAAACCTGATTTTCTCATTTCATTCCTCCCTCTCTTCCATGAAATTACAAACCTGAAGAAAGCTTTCTGCTTCACCAGATCAGCTGGTTTGCCTTTGTCGCGAACAATTATGGTTGATGGTGAACAAAGTCAAGGCATTCTTTGTGATAGCGTCCATCGTCCATCAGTAGCAGGCGAAACCGAGTTATCCCCTAGGCGGACTAAGACTCTGCTGCTTAACTCATCCATCCTTTCTAGTGCAACTTGTTTGACGAGGTTGACATTGTCCAGTTCTTTATCTTCACTGAATGATATTTTTGCCTTCTGGACTTCTTCGCTTGTTTGAGCACCTTATCGGGATCGGCTTCTTCTCCACATAATATTGTAACAGTCGCTTTCGGCCTCGTATTTAGATACCTACCTGAGACCGAAGTATACGAGCTCGCTTAGCATTTTTGTCATTTTCACCTAGAGGAAATTGCACCATATAATGAATTAAGTATAATATAATTCATTTTCCAATCTTGCGAATCAGTCTGTCGCTTTATGTCGTTTACAGGCCTTATTTTCTTATACATCCCGACTTGAAAAGGAGCAAAAGCACAAGAGCCCAAATCTCCCACATATGTTTACCATTGAAATATTTCCTTCTTACAACAAATTCAGTTTCTACCGATTTATGGTTCATTTTTCGAAGTATGATGGTAGATATCAATGACTGGGGAGAGGAGATAATGACAGTCAAAACAAATGAGCTAAATTATTCCAAAATGTGGGAATACATCATGCAGATCAAGGGTTTTGTGGTTAGTTACGAGTGTAAAGATGTCACACATGTTTAAAAATTACTATTTTGCTTCTTCTTGGCCACCATTTTTTATGACTATGACTATGACTTTCATGATTTATGAAATAAGATGCCTCGTGTAGTAACAGTGGGGGTGCCAGTGCTATTGGTTAAGGAAATCCTCATAATTTTCGCATTTATTGGGATACTATTGAGAAAACCAGGAAAAAGTGAGTATATCAACAAAAATTAGCCTATATCTCCAAGACCGCAAGAGGTGGTTCGATGAAATTTTCAGAATATGTCCACGGCACGTTACAGTATAGCACTGATTGAAAAAATCTGTATGATTTCTGCATTTTCTGGGTTATAGTTGAAAAAACCCATAAAAACGGTGTGGTGCGCCCTCTTTCGCCAATATCTTGTAACGCAGATGGGTTACAGTGCGGGATTTTCTACGGTATGTTCAAGACATGTTACAGAATGATATAAAACAAAAAAAAATCGGTTCGGATTTTGTTCCGGGTTTGGTGCTATTTTTGTCTAATATTCCTGGGCGTGATAACATCCCGTGGGGATCAAGCGCAGCAGCTATCGGAGCAGCGGAGAGCCTTATGCCTGTCTCGGATAAATCGAGAAGATTTGCTAAACAGAGACCTCACAAGAGACTTGAAAGTGTGCAACAGACACTTCGTGCGTGGTAGGTTATCGTTTTTTTGAGCTCTCACCTTTACAAGTTTGTGTGCTTGCTCTTCATCCTTGTCATTTTAGGTAAACCAGTTAAGCTATTCGAGCAGAGTGATCCAGATTGGGCTTCTTCTATCAATCTTGGGTACGATCTTCCCGAAATTCCTGAGACCCAATTTGAAGTAGTTAGGGCCTGCAGCCCTCCTGCAGAGTCTGAGAATACCCTTGAGACTGATGAAGTCGCTGTTGTTTAAGAAGAGATACAAGCCAAGTGTGACCGTTCACTAATGGACAATGTCGCTTTACGATCTGACGTTACTCAACTTCGCTCAGACGTAAAACATCTCTCTTTAACTCAAGAGAGCGTCAAAGACGACGACTCTAAAGTCAAGTTTTATACAGGCCTTCCCACTTACACCCTTCTGATGTAGTCCAGGAATTTTAGAAAAAATAGCGAACAAAAATGAAAGCGAGCCGGATTTTTGTATATAAGCTCAGTTAAGCATATAGTTTAACACAGTAAAAGTCCTCAAGAATCCGGTGTGAGCTTCGGCCGTTGTGGCCTCGAGAAGAACTTGAGGATCAGTTTTTCGCGTATATCTCGTGAACAATGGCACTTAGGGAGAAAGTGTTCGGGGAAAAATTGTTGAAAATTGTATTGTCTATAAGAAAGGTCCTCACATATTCCATCGTCAGTCCACTCCTTCTTTGTCAAAACACAAGAAAATTAAAATAATTCAGATGCTCGATGCTGAAGACTGTATGGACCTTGAGTTTTATGATGGCAGGGTGCCACTTGGTAGAGGTGTTGTTCGATCCATTCTCTTTTGATTGAAACTTGATGCCATCAATACCAACTATGCCGGCGGCATATACAGGGTGAAATAAAAATAAAAAGTTGAACAAATATACCTCAAGAACCAAAATAGGTGAAGACATGTAAATCGCCAGAAATATTTCTCATTTCATGGTCATGAAGTCGTCGTAAATTTGGATCAAATATGTTGAGCAGTTTCTGACATATCTTCAGAAGACTGAAGTCGTTACGAAAAAAAACTAGTTTTCCGTATATCAGTAATTCTTCAGATATTGAATCTAGACTTGGTGTTTTGAATCGAAACAATGATGAATAACATTTAAAATTGAATAATAGTGAAAAACACTCTCTAGGCCAACTACTTTTAGAAAAAACACAGTCAATTTCTTTTCTGATGAGTAGAGAAAGAATTATTTTTTTGGGTAACAACTTCAGTGTTTTGAAGATATTTCAAGAACGGCTCAAGATATCTAATTCAAGTTTACGATGACTTCATGACCATGAAATCGGAATTATTTATGGGGATTTACATGTCTTCACCTATTTTGGTCCTTGAGGTACAAATGTTCAACTTTTTATTTTCATTTCACCCTGTATATGCCGCCTGCATAGTTCGTATTGATGGGTTCAAGTTTCAATGAAGAAATAGTGGACCAACCAACACCTCTACGAGGCGACACTCCGCCATCATAAAACTCAAGGTCCATGCAATCTTCAGCATCGAGCATCTGGATTATTTTAATTTTCTTGTGTTTTGACGAAGAAGGAGTGGACTGACGATAAAATGTGTAAGGACCTTTCTTATAGACAATAAAATTTTTAACAATTTCTTCCTGAGCACTATCTTCCTAAGTGCCATTGTTCACGAGATATATGCGAAAAACTGATCCTCAAGTTCTTCTCGAGGCCACAACGGCCGAAGCTCACATCGGATTCTTGGGGACTTTTACTATGTTAAACTACATGCTTTACTGAGCTTATATACAAAAATTCGGCTCGCTTTCATTTTTGTTCGCTATTTGCGATTCTAACAGCTAAAATTCCTGGACTAATGCATATATTCGATTTTGTTGGATGCAAAATAGAGCACTCACATCGAAATGCTTTGCCCAAATTCAGTGAGTTTTTGATGAAGATGATGCGGCTACGATCAGGTCAGAACAAGATCTTGCCTTTAGATTCAACGTGTCTCAGTCAACTGTCAGTTCGATTTGTGATAAATGGATCAGGATGATGTCTGCTAGAATGGGTAAACTGTTGGTGTGGCCTGAGCTTGATGTGTTGCAGAAGACTATGCCTGAAAGTTCCAAGGAGGCTTTTGGAACTAAAGTTGCAGTGGTAATTGACTCTTTTGAGATTTTCATACCACGACCAAGTTCCTTACTACCTCGAGCAGAAACGTGGTCTCACTATAAACACCACAACACTGTTGAGTTCCTTATTGGCATAACTCCCCAGGGAACAATTTGCTATTTATCTAGAGGATGGGGTGGTAGATCAACGGACAAGTGTATCACTTTGAGTAGTGATTTTCTAAACAAACTCTCGCCAGGAGATGTGGTGTTAGCTGACCGCGGTTTTGATGTTGCTGAGGACATCGGTATGTTTAGAGCAAAACTGCACCTTTTCCAGTTGTAGTTCAGAAAATATCAATTGTATTTCAGATGTCGTCAATTGAATTTCAGATTAATCAAGTGTAGTTCAGAAAGCGTCAATCGTATTTTGGATTAGTCACTTGTAGTTCAGAAGGTGTCAATTGTATTTCAGATTTATCAAATGTAGTTCAGAAAACTTGAACTGTACATCAGATTATGTCAATTGTATTTCAGAAAGCGTTAATTGAAGTTCAGAAGGCGTCAATTCTAGTTCGGAAGACATCAGTTGCATCTCAGATTAGTAAAATGTAGCTCAGAAAGTATCAATTTTATTCGGACTCCTGTAGTGCCCGTGGTTCGCATAAAGATACCGCATTTAATGATTAAAGCAAGCCATTCGGTACAGTTGCTCTTTAGACCTACTTGAACGATTTGGCCCGTAGTTCCTAAAAAAATTTCGATGCAGGTTCAAAATTGGGGGGGGGGGGGAGAAAAAACAGGGAAGAAATCTTCAAAAGAATTCCTTGCGCTACAAATACCTTTCAAGAGGTCGATATAGGGCAACTTGCCTCTAATTAGTATGGCCCAAGTACCCACCTCACGATCCGGCCACCGGAAGTCGAAAAATAAGCGCCATTTTGGAAAAAATGTCAGATTCGGAAAGCAACACAGGATATGGTGTGGGGTATCTTTTCTAACGTTTTCTGAGTCGCTGAGTGCGATTATGATAGGTAAAATACGATTTGAGTTACGGGGTTGAAGCAACTAAAACTACCCCATGGATAAGGTACTTGTTGAGGGTGGAAATAGCAACGAGCGATAATACGTAAACGTATTCAGTCTTCGAGAAACGTATTAAAACTGGACAATATCAAAATTATTGTGCTTCATAAAATAAGAAAAGATATAACTTCCAACCATATCTTTCAATAAAAAAATTAAACATGTCCATCTTGAACTTGGATGTTGTTACTCTCTTCTTCTTCTTCTATGTCATGGGATCCATTGCTGCATTTAAAAAACAGGTATTTGAGAATCAAAAATAAATTACCGTTGTTTGTTGAACTTTATACTTTCTATTTGAGCATTCACCCTCACAGTTTTCACCGGCCAGGATGCAAGGCAATTGTTTTTTTCGGCAGAAACAGCGCTGCGTGTCGCATGATTTCCGCCAACCACATTTGTTAAGCTCTCTGCAAGCTGCCCAGATTTCAGGTAGGTGTGTCCATACTGGGTGCTTTCCACCTAGACGTACAAATACCACCAGACGGTACATATGTTCCATAGTATGGCACACAATTTTGGGTGGTCCAATGAACGGCACTAAACCGGGTAAGAACACGCAGATGAAAAGCACCGTTTGGCACCCGCACATGTGTAAATGGCAGGTGTATCAAACTTGGAGCTAGGTGGAAAGCACCCATTGGTACCAACCATTTTCCTGTTTCGACCATCCCCAGGATTCTGTCGAAGGAGATGTGCTTCCATCAACTACCCTTCCCCATATCTAACCGGCCTGGTAAGCGGCTGTTTTCATTTGCTGTATCAACGCGCCACGAGTAGGTGGGATGGCAGTGAAAACTTCTTCTTCCGACTCAAAAAGATCTTTATTAAGGACGGAGTCATATGCGGTGAAATAAGCGTTGCGAAATCAATCCGTCTGGGTTTATTCCTTGACGGATTCTTACCATTTTGGTCTCTTTTTGAAAGCTACAAGGATGTACTTTGGTTTGAGCCCATTGACATTTCCGAAATCCAAAAAAATATTTACTTTAGACATTTGAAAAAATTATTTTTGGATTTTGGAAATGCCAATGGGCTCAAATCAAAGTACATCCTTGTAGCTTTCGAAAGAGATCAAAATGGTGAAAATCTGTCAAGGAATAAACCCAGACGGATTGATTTCGCAACGCTTATTTTACCAATTGAACTCCGTCCTTAAGGACATATTTGGTTGTCAGTGCCATACAATCAAACTGTGAACATTTCCAAGGCTTGATAATGTTATCATCGAACTCGTCCATTGGAAACACAAGTTTCTTGAATGCCTAGGTAGCCTCTTCGCTCTGCCAAGAAGCCCATATTGACCGCTTATCTATGGAATCCCCTGAAAGCGATTGATTTGTTTTGACCCAGAGATTCAGCAATGCTATGGACACTAATATAGCGCCAGCTTATCTCTGAGCCAGAAAGAAATCAGAGTTTTTTCAACCCTTGTTCTTTGAATTGATGAAAATAAGATACAGCAAGCACGAGAATGTCAGTGTCGCTACTTCGAATCATCACTCTTTTGGCACCGTGCAAAACCATAGCCTGGACGCGAAGAAAAATTCGGCCGTCTGCTTCCTTCATTGCACCACCTTGAACAACACCATTCAGCTTACTCATTCCTGTGTCAGAGGATACGATCCCTTTGGGAACGTTCGTTCGAAAAAACTCCTGAATCAATGAGAACCTCGATGGGAACGTTGATACGAGAACAGTTGTAGTTGATTGAGGGCTGTGAGAGATCATCTCTAGCAGAAGTGAACGAGGTAGGGGATGTCCCGAGTGCAGACGTAGGAAAGGGGGCTTTTTTGCTAGTTCTTTTGACAAGAAAAGACGTGTCTTCACGCTAGTCAAATAAACGTGTCCGAAAAGCTTTCTCCCAAATTTTACCACGTTCACAAAGTGATACGATTTATCGAGTTATTTTATTGTCAGTTTATTTCAGGGGAAGTGGAAAAATAAGCGGCATTTTGGAATAATTAATCAGTCAAATTCAGAAAGCAACAAAAAGTTTTGTGTGAGGTGTTTTTTCCAACGTTTTCTGGGTCGCTGAGTACGATTATAATAGGTGAAATACGATTAGTCCAGTGAAATCAAGCAAAAAATGGGTCAAAACCCCAAAATAAATTCGGAAGTTGACGAAAAGTGGATCGATGCGAAGTTTGATGTAAAATCACCAAAATTTCTTAAAATTTCAAGACTTGGAAGTTTTTTGGGACCAATCAAAGAGCGCCATCCTTGAAGATTACCGGTTTTCTTCGATCGTTCCAAACCAATTCCAAACTTTGAAATTTTAGGGAATTTTGGTATGTTATTCTACATTAGATTTTGCATCGATCAACCAAATTTCATCAACTTCCGAATTTATTTTGGGCTTTGGCCGATTTCTGCCTTATTTGACTGGACTATTCGTACTTTACCTATCATAATCGTACTCAACGACCCAGAAAACGTTGGAAAAGACACCCCACCACCAGATCCTTTGTTGCTTTCTGAATTTCACTTATTTTTCCAAAATGGCGCTCATTTTTCGACTTCCGGTGGCCGGATCGTGAGGTGGTCACTTGAGTCATACTAACTGGAGGCAAGTTGCTCAATATCGACATCAAAAACGTATTTGTAGCGCAAGGAATTCTCTTAAAAATGTTTTCCTACTTTTACTTCTCCCCCCCCCCTCAATTTGGAGCCCGCATGAAATTTTTTTTAGGAACTACGGGTCAAATTGTTTGAATAGGTCTTGAGAGCAACTGTACCAAATGGCTTGCTTTAATCATCAAATGCGGCATACCATTCGATTTTTAATCGAACCGCGGGCACTACTGCAAATTGGGGCACTTTTGCACAGCCACAGCTTCGAACTCTTGATCTTCTTGTATGATGAACTGCAGATATTCGGCACATCTTCTGGGTAACAGATGCCTGCGGGGGTGTTAATCGCACGACCGGCTTCCGCAGCATTGAAGAACGACAAATGCTACAATTATCTTGGAGCTGCATTGATTGATTGATAAATTATACATATCAATTATTTTCTGAACCACAAATGACATGTTTTGAAATACAAATCACGCTTTCTGATATACAAATGACGCTTTCTCAAATTCAATTTATTAATCTGAAATACAATTGACTGTTTCTGAAATACATTTGACTAATCTGGGATAAAATTGATACTTTCTGAACTACATTTTACCAATCTGAAATGCAATTGACGTCTTCTGAACTACAATTGACGATATCTGAAATACAACTGATATTTTCTGAACTACAACTGGAAAAGGTGTAGAAATATCTGCTTTTACAAAGGATAATACTCAACTCACATATGAAGATCAATGTGAAGTCAAAAAACCAGAAGTATTGCTAATGTGAGAATTCATGTGGAGCGCATCATTGGTTTAGTTAGACGTAAATACAGGATTATCTCAGGTGTTCTTCCTCTTGGTTGTCTAATCCCTCGGAATGAGGGCGATGATGCACCAATTGATGATATTGTCAGGGTCTGCTGTGCTCTTTGTAATTTATGCCCATCCATCATTGACCCTGATCAAAACTGCAATGACAGTGAAATGGAATAATAAAATCTGGTCATCAGCTTCCGTTGTTCTTAACTTCCAGTCCGGGAGGCAGTGAACATTTTTGCTACTTACTATTTCTCATTTTCTTAGTCACCAAACAAAGATAGGATAGTTCAGTTAGTGATTCTTACCATCCATTCCTAAGTATGGCTAAAGTTTTCCGATGGGTTGATGGTGCATTGCAAGAAATGTTAAATTGCCAACACTTAATTCAACAGTCATTTTTTCATTATTGCCATCGATCAGGAACTTTAAATTCAGCAGGAATTGAAAGCCTGCACTGTTTTCTGTTTATCACATTGCGATCGAATCTCGAAATACACGTGGGAGTATGATAAATATATTTTTTCAAAGCGCGCGTGAATCTACAAAATCGCATCTATTTTCATTGTTCAGATGCGGTTTTGCAGATTCACGCGCGCTTTACAAAAAATTATTTTCTCATACTCCCACGTCCATTTCGAGATTCGATCGCAAGGTGATAAACAGAAAACAGTGCAGTAGAAAGGTGTACAAAATTATCTATGCAGCGATACACGAGTGAAAATCGGGTGAAAATTGTCCAAGCCTGTTATGAAAATAGACGTTTCAGGAAGAGGGCGTATCTTTCTTCACAAGAGTAATTTTGTTTTGTTTTGTTTTGTTTTGTCAAAAAAAAACAGCGTCTTTTCATATGGGAACTCAATTTGAATCACCCTTTAATACAAAATATTGCTACTTAGTGACTTGTTTTGAGATTTCTCTTCGGCTCTTACAGTCTGGACAAAACCATTTTCTCATATGTTTCCGGAGACCAACACATTTTTTGTGATAGGTCACAATTTCACATGATGGATCCACACAATTTATCATGGGTACCGACGGTGGCCATGATGCATATGCACTGGCCGATATGGGACACATGGCCGGTATGGACACATGCATATCGGAGTGTTGTTGTTACTGTTCTATGAAATATTATTCAGAAGATGCCGTTGAGATGAAAAATGTTTGCTCACTAACTCTGGAAGCACAGCAGCTTTGTAAAGTACAATGGATTTTTGCAGTATATCTGCCTACATTTCACACATTTCAAAGGATCAGCAAACACCCTTTCAATATGGAAGCTCCCATCAGGACATACATGAGTTTGTGATTTGTCTAGGTGTATCCTTCAGTTGTTAATTTTGTGTTCTCCTTCTTGTCAATCACAATACTTTTAGCCTCGACAGCAGCAGCACCGTGACATGAGCAGATGGAAACCCCATCCAAAGAGGCTCCTAGAAAGGGGTATTTGGGATTCACCCAAAGACCACTTTTTTTTACTTCCAAATTTCCATGTTTTTTCTCCATATTCTTCTAGAATTATATTTTCGTCTCTGAGTCCCATTATCGTATGTAATTCACAATTTTTCACACAGCACTTTAAATGTAATCTTTTATGATCAAATAAAGCATGAACGAGTCTTAAATGACGAATGATGAGATTGACTTCGGAAAATGATTTGAATAAATGAAACATTTTGAAACATTCTGCGTGAATCAATGAAATAACACTTAAGATTAAACACAATAACACACAGAATAAAGTAGGTATGAACAAAATAATCAAATGTAGAGTAGTCGAAATACCAGAGGGACCTGTGGGCGGAGCCTAACTGCGAGAACTTAGTTCATCTAGTGGTGCACCTAGATTTGCAGTGGGATTTTAGGTTCGCCTGTGACCTGGTAATATTCCACCACTCCAGCTGACGGTGTTGCTTTTCCTATTTCAACACACGGACTCGTTCAAAATGATTTTTGTTCTTCTGTTTAGCCCCGCCCACAGGTCTCTGTGGTGTGCCGTCATCTCTAAATATAAACGTGACTCACAACAAGCATTTAAACATTTTCAAGGCGGCTTCGCATTCCCCTCATTGTGGAGGTGAAAACTACTTTCTCTGTCTTCACATGAAAATAGTAGCTCTGCACAAAGTTCCAGAACACTTTTGATGAGTCTTCGTACTTGATGTTGAAAACCCAGTGACACATGAATAGCTTCTCAAAAGCTTCGGCAAACGTAGAACACTCACTGCATTCAATCGATTTTCCATCGAAGAGAATATTGTATTTGGCGATGACTTTCTTGTTCGTGCCCTGTGCTACCAGGACTGGCTGAGTTGTGTTTTTTTTCTCCTCCAAAATTTCACTCATTGGGATGTTCACCTGAAAAAATATAGTTCTACATGAGTAACATAATACTAATGTTCACTATTTTTGGGAACAATGGAGTCACAACTTACTTGTTTAAAGATTAGAAGTTTTTCCTCTATCATCTTTTTTTTGAGTATAGTGGAGTCGGCACGTTCGAATTTGAAGTCCTGTGCGCTGAATTTTCGAGTAATGCAATGCCCTTTGGCACACATGTTCTTAGAACCTGTCTGAACAATTCTGTCCATCGCCGCAAGCGAAATTTTAGTTGAAATCCTGTATACAGGGTGAAGAAGAAAAACAATTTAAAAAAATTGCATCTATTGAACGGACAAAGGTCGAGTATTGCTGGGCATGTCATATGATGCGCAATTTGATGGTTGTTGAGGTACCCCAAACCATTTTGAAACATTGCTAACAGTTTTCGAGATATTCTAAAAAAACTGAGATCTGTCAAAAAAAAACAATATCTATTATGTCGCCTATTTTTGAAGATATCGAAATGAAATTTGGTATTTGTCTAATAAAAAACGTCATAAATGAATAACAGCTGCAGTTATTTTCCAGGCCTACTATTTTCTTGAATAAGACAGTCAACTTTTTTTGGGGGGAGCCCCTTCTCCGGGGGAGCCGCCATCTTGTTTTGTGAATATCAAGCTGATGATGACCGAAAAAGTGACTGATATTTGAAAATTATCTTTCTAATACCTACCTGGATTAAAATTGAAATAAATGAAATGTTTCGAGTACCAAGATAGATTGCGTGTGTTTTGTTGCCGATTAATGGTATTTTGATGCAATTTTAAAACCAGTGGAAGGACCCTATTCTGTAATTTATCGCCTGTGTGTTTGGAATTTAATTTATGAAGTGTACGCGAAATTATCCTGCTGATGCTGATGAAATGCGCAGAATAATAATTTATGTCAATTTCGGATAATTGGGGTGGAGATCGCAATTGGGCGGCAATAACAAATTCGCGTTATTTTCTTGAAGAAAAAAAATGCACCATAAATGGCGGAGGCGGCGACGCCGACGGTGACAACGACGCCGACGGTGACGACAACGGGCGACGGCATCGACTTCAGGGCCGTCTGTGAGGGAGATATTTTTATGTTCCGGATTTCGGATTCCGGGATTCAACTCACGGAGCGCTGCTGACGTCACACATACAAACAGTGTGCACGGCCTCCTCTCCTACTATTATTATATTTAATTTATCGCGTATCTGTGCGTCAGCCGGGCAGGGGGGACTGGAGTCTCGGATTACTCCAGAGCTACAACCCAGCAAAATGCAATACGATAATGCTGTACCAGCAACACGCTGGCGGATGCCTTTATAAACCAGGGTAGAGCCATACAGCCTGGCACTGCTACAAGGATTTTGTTTCTTTTCCTTTAATTCCTGTCGAGAGCCCGGTCTCCTGTTTGATTAATTTTTACAATTTATTGCATAACACAAACGAAAAATCGTTATTTATTTCCTACGGTTTTTTCGAGGGCGAGATTGCAACTTGCTTCCGATAGATTGGACCCGTTTACGGAAATGAAGAGCGCGATATTTGCAAAAATGGCGAGACGCGGACGCGGGTGCACGACCTTTCCGACTCCGGGGGTCCGGGGTTCCGGCCCCGAGTCGGCGGCAAATCCGTGAATTGCAGATTGCTATCGGAATTCACTGTACATACAATAATAACAAACTTTTTTTTAACGTTGAAACCCAAATCGAACCATCACGGGCAATCTGGCATGCGCGTGATTGTAGGGACGTCAACGTCATATTTTCTGCAGGTTTCTGGTATTTTCTGTAACCTATGTTCGCGAATTGGATTGACCACATACCTATAGCGTCACATTTATATCTCGTTCACTTTTGCATTTTCAGTAGAATGACTTTTTCGGAGCAAAAATAAGCTGACAAGCTGACAAGCTAGGGAGCTACGCCGTCAGTGGCGTACCTAGCGTATTTGGCACCCGGGCGGGACTATGATGTGACACCCCTTCTCCCGAAATCTACCTAGAGAATGACCTGCAGGCTGTAGTGACTCCCCCTGTGCCGAATTAGGCAATTTTGCGCCCTGAGTTTTCGAGGATCGAAAAATCGCGCCCCAGCTAATTGGTGACATGGTATTTTTAGACGTAGAAAAACGATTTTTTGACAAAGCGGAAAACACCAATGTGAGAAAAAGGCGCCGCAGGCGAAATTCGTCCGGAATACGGGTCTTCACCAGCTTGTTTTGCACCCTCCAAGGCCTTGCGCCCAAGTTCTGTAGACCTCTTTATGCACCTCGAATAATCCAACACTTGACATCTCCTTACTGTTGGTACCCGGTGCGGACCGCTGTCAAATGTGCAAGTGCAATGGGGGCTTCCTTTTTTTTTATAAAGCTGGGTGCCAGTTCAGCAAATATTTGCTATGTCATGGCATTGTTATTAGCGTTCAAAAATGGCCCAACAATAACTTGCCCTAAGGAACCTTAGGTTTATTCGCTCTCATCTTCGACGTACAGGTCCTGCGGTAGCTCTCTTTTCAGCCGGCTGTGTATGTTCCTTCGTCCTAACCCGTGTTGGACCGCGCTGTCGCACAGTTCGATGCCTCTTAAAAAGTTCTTTGTCATTTTGCCTAGGAATGTTTCAATGTCCAGCATGTTCAGATCTTCATGGATTTGACGATTCCTCACGAACCACGGCGCCCTGACAGAAACTCTCAGGACTTTGTTTTGAAAGGTCTGCAATTTTTTCTTATTTGTCATTGATGTATTACTCCATACTCCGCATCCGTATGAGAACAGAGGACGGAGTAAGGACTTATAAAGTAATAGCGAGCATTCGACATTTAGTGGGGACTTCTTATTCATCAGAGAGTAAAGTTTGGCTAGCCTCGCATTGCACTGGTTTAACTTCTGGTTGATGTGGAAACTCCATGTTAATTTCGTGTCGAGAAACAACCCCAGATACTTTACAGGATCTTTTTTCCATTCGATATCTCGGCCATTTATGGTTAGATTGGGTGTGTCTTGGATTCTTCTCAGTGAGAAAACTTTTGCTTCGCATTTTGTTGGATTCAACGCTATACACCATTTTTTGAACCACTGGTCAAGAATATCAATGGAGTTTTGAAGATTATCAGCAGCAGTTTGTTGTACCTCGCTTTGGCAGATAATAGCAGTGTCGTCTGCAAACATCGCCAATGTGGATCTTGTTGGTTGTGGTATATCGTGCATATATATGTTGAACAATATTGGGCCGAGGATACTGCCTTGAGGTACACCTGCTGCTATCTTTTTCAAGACCGAAAGAGTTCTGTTGATTCTAACAGCGAAAGTTCGGCCCTCCAAAAACGAGAATATTAAACCTGCCAAGTACGAGGGTAGCCCTATCCTCAACAACTTATATTTTAGTTCCTCAATCCACACCCTGTCGAATGCTTGCGCTATGTCCATAAATGCGATTGTTGTGAATTGTTTCCTTTCAAAACCGGTCTCGACAGTCTCTGCGATGCGCAACAATTGGTGACTAGTGGAGTGAGCTTTTCTAAAACCGAACTGGAAATTCGGCAAAATGTTTTCGCTGTCAATGAAACATTCAAGACGTAAATGTATTACTTTTTCCAAAAGCTTAGACAGAGTTGGTAGCAGACTAATTGGTCTGTAGCTTTTCACGTCCTTTTTACTTTTTCCAGGCTTGTGGAAAAGCAGAATGTGAGCTTGCTTCCATGCTGATGGAAAGGAAGACCTGAGCATACAGGCATTGAACACAGATGCTATATGGGACAACGCGGTCTCGGTAAGATGGCGCAAAACAACATTAGGGATAAGATCGTGACCCGGGCTTTTTTTCAGCGGCAGTTTATTAATGATGAGTTTCAATTCCTCTGGCGTTGTTGGTTCAAGTAATTCAGAAACGACTGGAACGTGTGACTCGACATGTCTTTTTTTTTTTTTTTTTTTTTTTTTTGTACTAAACAATATATATTTGATTTTTTCACAATACAATTAGGTATACAATAATGTAAAATGTGTAAAAAGTGTAAAAATATGAAGAACAAAGAATTAAAAATTATAGAAAAGTTGAGATTCCAGCTCCATCCTCAAGTCCAGCTGATCTTATTTTGCGTCTAGTACCTCTGAGCCTCAGGGAGACCGCACGTATGATGGAGTACTGGGTTTGGAGACGGACCCATCCCATGACTTGTCCAGCCGACTTCTTCCATTTCTCTGCTAAAGCATGAGCGATTCTTTTTTGGAAGGCTTCATATTCGACATGTAATGCACCATCGCACGAGCAGATCAGTGGTGTAAAAGACCCTCGAATATCTTCCGCTGCTAAATCGTATTTCCTATGTTTTTCCTGGGCATGTTCATGGGCTAAAGTGGACCAGTCCTTGTTAACGTAGGAAGAGGCGTCAGCATTTATAATGCGGTTATCAAAAAACGCCGTTCTCCCCGATTCCCAGACACCAGTTATTTTTATGTCCGCTATTAGTGCTGTTATGTTGGATTGAGGGTCAGCATCCCGTAGAATAGGCTCCGTTGTTACGCCATTCCATGCTAAATTTGCTAAATTAGCACAGTCGTCTCTAAGGTTGTCATGGCCGTGTTTTACAAGGCCTCCTTTTTTGCAATTCAGGGCATGAGTTACGTTCATCGGTTCCTCGCATCCGTCACATCGGGTCGGTAGTCCAGAAAGTTCATGGTTGTAGCGGATTGCCAGGGCATCTCTGAATTGTGTTGGCGACAGATCGTAGTGGTCCGCTACAGTTGGAACCACACTCAGCCATTGGGATGATTTCGCTTCCGTTACGCGTTTCAGTGTTCTGCGTTGTCGTGGAGATAGTGAGTCGATAATATGTGTGCTCTTAATTTGGTCTTCGTTTTCTCGTCGTAGTCTTTCCTCATTCACAACTGAACAAACCATGTTGTTATGTTCATAATTGTCAAGCGGCTCCTTCCTCTTGATAGACGTTACTAATATATTTGTCGCAGTCGATGAGATTCGGAAGGCATTTTCATTTGTTGTTACTGGATCCTTGATGGCCAGTCCTCCAAATTTTGTTGGTAAATCAAAAAGTTGATGTTCAGTCGTGGACGCTTCCCATCCCAGAATAGCGGGTATCAGCTGTTGACGTATGGCATCACGGAGGGGTACGTAGTCTTCATTGTTTCCTTCAATAACCCTTTGCATAAATGCCCATTCAAATTGCAACGATTTTGTGAGCGCTACGTAGGCAGCTTGAGGACTCTTTTTGGCCGCATTCGTGAGTTTGCTTACACATTCAACCCATTTCTGTATTTTTTCTTGAATATAGTTATGTTTTGCTTGCATTGGTCCAACAACACCGCCCAAAAACCTTTGTGAGAGAACTATCTTTATCGGTAAATCTTGGAAAATTTCTGCTGCTCTATCTTCCAGTCCTTGTTTTACGACTAGAAAACTTTTAGCTGGCTCTGGATAATATCCTATCTTCGGTCCTTCTTCTTGTAATAAATCGAACCATTGTCTTATATGTCGAAAACGTCCTACACATGCTGAATCGTCCGCGTACCAATTTTGTGTCCATCGGAGATCTTTCAGATTTCGAATTAATGGTAATGTGCCAATGGCATACATGAGCATTGCTAATGGGTCACCTTGCGTGGTGCCTTCTTGACTAAGAATGACATCATTGCAGTTCCGAAAAATGATAAGGGCAAATCCTCGGTAAGTATTAAAAAGAAATCGAGCGCATCGTGGCCAGAATAAGCGTGAATGCCATAAAGCTAAAGGGCGATTCAATGCATTAAATGCGTTGACAGCATCTACTAGCAGTAGTCCTTCACTTTCGTCTTGTTCAAATAAGGCATTTATTCCATGAATTGCACCTTCGATACCGGCTTTCATTCCTGCACATAATTGCTCTGCTCCGCATTCTTCTTGTGCATCCTCCCTTGTCACAAATGCCATTGCTTTCGCACATATTCGTTGCAGTAGCTCTCCTACACCTATCGGACGGACTCCAGGGCATTTATCAAGTGCTACCCCTCGACGTGCTAGCATACACCTGATATGATTCCAATCCACAATATTATTCGCAATTTTCCTAGTCAAAGCAGCAACAGCTTCTCGTAATTTTGTGCTATGAGCACCGAATCTGATTAGCATGCTTTTCCATTGATCTGCATCTGTGCCACTGGGGCCTGCACTTCCCCTTAGGCAACGAGCAATTTTTTCGATATGTCCTGCCGAGATGTCAACGTCAATCATGAGAGGTAGATTGTCACAGTTCAAGAAGCTATCGCAGCTTGGAATCATTTGTGTTGGATGTTTCTGTTCCAATGTTTGTAGAACAGTTCTTCCATCATCTTGTACATCATTAGGTTGCAGTATTCCTCCACCCGAACGGTCAGTTATCCAACGTATTGCATCTCGAAGCTTCCCTTGAAATATTAGGCGTGTGAAGACACGTATTTTATGCTCCTCATCGTGCTTAATTTTGGTCACTTTAAGTTGTCTGTCACATCTAACTGCCTCTTGAAGCAATTCGTCATATTGCTGCAGTTGCCACATGTCCATTCTTTTCCTAAGTAAGCGTCTGATATCAGCTCCAGATTTGATCATTTTTTCTCTTTGGAGAACAGTTGAGCATAGGAACAGAGCTTTTTCTGACGAGTTGACACCATCTGCAATTGCTTGCACTTCATTTGCAATTATTGTTACAAATTGCCGTCCGACTGCACCTTGTGGCAGCGTATATTGTTTCCCTTGAAGACTCATTGCACAACGCCATCTCACGTACCATTCTGAATTTTTTTCATCCCCATCCGAGTTTAGCAACGGGGCATTAAAACCTCGAATGAAGTGGTTTTGTACGTAATCTTGGACATTTGTTTCAGGCACGCCGTCATCGTCATTCGCACTTGTAGTTCGGCGATTAGTATTTTTCTGATGTGCTGCTCGAATGTTATTCGCTAATCCTCTTCTTCTATATTGTCCGCGGCAATGGGGGCAGACAACATTAGGTTCCTGGGAGTTCTGGGATTGCCTTTGAGAATTTTCATCCGACAGTGATGATGACATCGACATGACACATACCTATCAACTTATGATATGATATCGACATGTCTTTGGATAAATTGAGTATAATTCCTGTTGCCGTCATCAATATTGGGCCGGAAATTTTTTTCTAGGTTTTTCGCAAAAACTGCACATTTTTCGAAATCAGAGGTATAAGTTTGATTGTTCTCTACTATTGGTGACATTGTTTGACGTTCGTTCAGTATGCGTTTTGTTGCTTGCCACATTAGAGGACCGCTAGGTTGTAAATCTGACACATGTTTCTTATATGACTCTATTCTTATATTATCCAGTTCCCACTTGATTCGATGCCCCAGGTTATTTACTTTTCGCTTGACATTAACGCATCGTGTTCTAAGCCATTCACGCCGCAGTTTGTTTTTTTCCTCAATAAGTCTTAGAATAAATTTTGGAGTGTAATGCGCGTGGCTTTTGCTGCTCCGTTTGTTGTTGTTACGGGCTATTGAGTTGCGAACACTGTCTGTAATCCACGTGGTCAGTTTTGCAACCGCTCTGTCAATCTGTGTGGGGGTGGTCAAGTTTCCAGGATGTTTTATTTGGATATCAAGCTTCTCCTGGAATTTTTTCCAGTCGACGTATCCATCTATGAGTTTAGGGAACGGTGGAGAATATTGTTAGGTGTTACTGAATGAAATGATTACCTGGAGGTGATCGGAGTCAAGCTCGGTTATTACATTTTGAAAGATTTGTTCACGGAAGTTCTTCAACAGGACTATATCAAGTATGTCTGTTTGGCGATTGGACTGATAAGGTATGTATGTGTGTTCATCAGGGGCGAGCACCTGAAAAGCATTCCTTGTAGAGGGGGGCCTCGGGGGCTTCCTGAAACAACTAATTTTGATCATTGAAGGGGTCGTGTGCGAGGCATCATTTCTGACGTATTTGAGGTCTGCGAACTCATTCCTTTTTGTAAAAATGTGTTTGGTTTGAAACTGTGAAAAATATGAGGTCAATATTATTGTTATTGATTATTGAACATTTGCGATTCGCAATCCTAAATTGAGTTTTGTCACAATTTCGATTAGGCAGAGTTAGCGAATCATGATATCCTCATTGTCCGAGACGTTGTATTCGCTAGAAGTCGAGTTATGACGGATTTATTCCAATTGGAGAAGTTCTTCAAGTGGTTGCAGTGGACATTTAAGAAAGTGTGAAATATGATTTCGGCCGCCTTTAGACTCATGGAATTTGCTTTTCAAATCAGTCCCGAACCAGCAGGAGGTAATCGAAAGGAACAGCGGGACATTTGCAAAATCCAAAAATCAAAAAATTGATTTTTCGATTTTGGAAATGCCAATGGGCTCATAGTCCGGATGTTAAGTTATAATACCCTTTACTTTCATAACAAGCAATGCCACTTGGCATACCTATTGCCGAGACCATGTTTGACCGATTAAGATCAGGAGCCAAACTCGCAAGCAATGCAGGCGTCGTATACAGGGTGTCGTATAGAAAAAAAGTGAGAAATTCGTATATCATTAACCAAACCAGATAAATCCACGTGAATAGGCACATATATTCACAATATATCACCCATTGTGGAACAGTCAACGGTTTTGGAAAATCTTGAGCGGTTCCTGAAATATTCAGCAAAAACTGAATCTTCTTCTGAATATTTTATTTCTTGGTAAATTAGTGAATTTTCAAGATATCGGAATGCAACTTAGTAGTTCTATGGCCAGTGTGGTCATGAATAAAAAGCGATCAGGAGCCAAATGCGAGACCTGTTATTTCCAGAAATAAGACAGTGAACTTTTTTTTTCTTCGCGACCGCCATCTTGAATCTCCGTTTTACTCCACAGTTGAAAAACTGACAACTGAATGTGAGATAGTTGACATTCAGTCACCCCATTATAAAAAAGATAGCCTTGAAGTGAGGGAAGGGTCTCTTCTTCGAGAAAACAGTGTTACTCAAGGTTTTCATGGTAATACGCATTTGCAGCGCCTGTGATGGCTCATCAAAGATTTCAAAGAGCAGAGCGAGCTCTTTGTTACAATCCTACATTCATTATGAGCTGAATTACCAAAATTCATGATGATCGGTCCAAAGGTAAATTTTTGGTGGCTTACTGAACCAAATATGTGACGCTTTTTAGTGAAAAATGCAAAAAAAATCGAGCAATCATCATCATGTCATCCCTCACTAAGAGAAGGCTATTGCAAAAACTGAAACTAATCAACGCTGAAATGTTTTGGGAGAGTCAGCCCTATAATCTCGAGCCATAAAATGTTGGACACATGCGTCCTTTTGTTAGAGAGAAGACATGAGAGACTTGCATGCAGAAAGCTTTTTCTAAGTTCTGAGCCACGTATTATTTTCCGAAAGCTACCAAAATTGTGTCTCTGGCTCGATGATGATGATGAATTTTGGTACTAAATCTCAAAATGGATGTAATACTGTCAGTCATCAACTTTTGGTAGGTTTCTGAATGAAATATGTAAATAAGAATTTTGATTTTTTTTCTGCATTCACGCCTTCCATGTCTTCTCTCTGGTAACCGGACGCATGTGTCCAACATTTATTACCTCAAGAATATAGACTTCAATCTTACAAAACATTCCAGCGTTGATTTGTTTCAGTTTTTGCAACAGCCTTCTCTTGGTGAGGGACAACATGATAATGATAGCCCGATTTTTTTGCATTTCTCACCAAAAAGCGCCTACTATTTTGTTCAGCAAACCATCAAGAGTTTACCTTTGGATCGATCATCATGAATTTTGATATTTCAGCTCAAAATGAATGTAGGATTGTGACAAAGAACTCACTCTGCTCTTTTAAGTCTCTCATTAGCCATCACAGGCGCTGCAAATGCGTATTACCATGAAAAACTTTGGTGACAATGTTTTCTTGATGAAGACACCCTCACCCTGCTTCAAAGCCATCTTTTTCATAATAAGGTGACTGAATGCCAACATTCTCACATTCGACTGTCACTTTTTCAACTGTTGAGTGACACGGAGATAGAAGATGGCGGTCACGAAGAAAAAAAAAGTTGACTGTCTTACTTCTGGAAATAGCAGGCCCTGCGTTTGGCTCCTGATCGTTTTTTATTCATGACAATACTCGCCGTAAACTCACCAAGTTGCACTTCGATATCTTGAAAATTCACTGATTTACCAAGAAATGAAATATTCAGAAGAAAATTCAGTTTTTCCTGAATATTTCTGGAACCGCTCAAGGTTTTTCAAAACCGTTGACTCTTCCTTGATGGGTAATATATCGTAGATATATGTGCCTACTCACGACAACCCATCTGGTTCGGTTAATGATATACGAATTTTTGACTTTTTTTCTATACGACACCCTGTATACGGCGCCTGCATCACTTACGACTTTGGCTCCTGATCTTAATCGGTCAAACATGGTCTCGGCAACAGCCATGCCAAGTGGCATTGCTTGTTATAAAAGTGAACGGTGCCCCCTAAATTTTGACCTTAACGTCCGGACTATCAGACCAAAGTACATTCGTGTAGCTTTCGAAAAAGATCTAAATGGTAAGATTCTGTCAAGGAATAAACTCAAAGGGATTGATTCCGCAGCGCTTATTTTACCAATATAACTCCGTCCTTAAAGAAGACCACAACACAAAATACAAGTTGGTCTCAGATGGAAGGGTTGAAAAAACTAGAACGCTGGCATAGTTATTATGCCGTCGGCCTCCCACTGGAGTCATGGCAATATACGGTATTATATAGTCGGTATTAAGTCCAGTTTAAGTACAGGTCCATGGACCTACCCCATCAACAGAGGTAGGATATGTGTTGTGGGAAACTAAGCCGGTTGCGCCCTTGGATCGGTTTCTGGAGATCGGTTCTTGCGAACATATCGCTGTACTAGAATGATAGTAAGACAACTTGAAAAACATAGTTTCGAGTAATCGCCACTTGAACATTTCAGAAGAACGAAAAACACTCTTCTTCTCGAAATTTTGGAATTTTTTTAATTTTCCAGTTGTATTATATCACTCCTGATAGACCTGTGAGGAATTCATCATGAAATAACATTTACTCTTTGAGAAAAAAATCAAAAAGTGAACATATCCTTGTATATCGCTAGAAATAATGGTTCTGTTGGAAGTGGTCCGTTTTTTCATGTAAGTTATCCTACTATTCGTCAGGAATTCGTAGAGTGATTTTGAATTTATCCCTCTTTTTTTTTCAAGTTGTCCGAGTATTGCACAGTAAGCATAGCCTGGTTCAACATATTTTCCATAGTTATCCTTAAGTATTAGTCCAGGAATTTTAGCTGTTGAAATCGCAAATAGCGAACAAAAATGAAAGCGAGCCGGATTTTTGTATATAAGCTCAGTTAGGCATGTAGTTCAACATAGTAAAAGTCCTCAAGAATCTGGTGTGAGCTTCGGCCGTTGTGGCCTCGAGAAGAACTTGAGGATCAGTTTTTCGCGTATATCTCGTGAACAATGGCACTTAGGAAGAAAATGCTCGGAAAGAAATTGTTGGAAATTTTATTGTCTATAAGAAAGATCCTTACACATTCTATCGTCAGTCCACTCCTTCTTCGTCAAAACACAAGAAAACTAAAATAATCCAGATGCTCGATGCTGAAGACTGTATGGACCTTGAGTTTTATGATGGCGGAGTGCCACCTCGTAGATGTGTTGGTTGGTCCACTATTTCTTGATTGAAACTTGAAGCCATCAATTCGAACTATGCCGGCGGCATATACAGGGTGAAATAAAAATAAAAAGTTGAACATTTGTACCTCAAGAACCAAAATAGGTGAAGACATGTAAATCGCCATGAATAATTCTGATTTTATGGTCATAAAGTCGTCGTAAACTTGAATTAGATATCTTAAGCCGTTCTTGAAATATCTTCAAAACACTGAAGTTGTTACCGAAAAAAATAATTTTTTCGCCTACTCATCAGAAAAAAAGTTGACTGTGTTTTTTTCTGAAAGTAGTTGGCCTAGAGAGTGTTTTTCACTATTATTTAATTTTAAATGTTATTCATCATTGTTTCGATTCAAAACACCAAGTCTCGATTCAATATCTGAAGAATTACTGATATACGGAAAACTAGTTTTTTCTCGTAACGACTTCAGTCTTCTGAAGATATGTCAGAAACGGCTCAACATATTTGATCCAGATTCACGACGACTTCATGACCATGTAATAAGGAATATTTTTGGCGATGTATATGTCCTCACCTATTTTGATTCTTGAGGTACATTTGTTCAACTTTTTATTTTTATTTCACCCTGTATATGCCGCCGGCATAGTTGGTATTGATTGCGAATAGTTTCAGTCAAAACAGAATAGATCGAGCAACATCTCTACTAAGTGGCACCCCGCCATTATAAAACTCAAGGTCCATACAGTCTTCAGCATCGAGCATCTGGATTATTTTAATTTTCTTGTGTTTTGACGAAGAAGGAGTGGACTGACGATGAAATGTGTAAGGCATTTTCTTATAGACAATAAAATTTCCAACAATTTCTCCCGGAGCACTTTCTTCCTAAGTGCCATTGTTCACGAGATATACGCGAAAAACTGATCCTCAAGTTCTTCTCGAGGCCACAACGGCCGAAGCTCACACCGGATTCTTGAGGACTTTTACTATGTTAAACTACATGCCTAACTGAGCTTATATACAAAAATCCAGCTCGCTTTCATTTTTGTTCGCTATTTTTTCTAAAATTCCTGGACTATATTGTATGACATGGAATAAGCCCATTAGTTTTTGGCTGTTATCTGACAAATAAAAGTGTCACTTTCAGAAATTGGAAATTCATTCGAAAGTCCTTGGAAAACTGTATTCAGAACAGTAGATAGTGTTTCGCTAACTGTCGTGTGTCAAATATTGAAAAATGTCAAAGTTCATAACTTTGTCATTCAATTATTCAAGATTTTTCATCGAACATTTCATTCTGTGAACCGATTTTCACGATTTCTTTCACTTTTGGCAGTCTTGGCCATAGCTATAACCAATATAGTCTGCCTCCGCATCTATCCATCGTTTTGGTTCAGTTTTACCCAATACAAACTGACCTGTGGATAACGAAATCATGGCAATTACATTGGAGATAAGTTAAAATTATTAAGTCATTTCAAACAATTCACGGAACATTTCTGGTCAAATAGTGGGACAACTAAGAGAAAAGTAAGATATTTTACAAACGCATGAGGGTATGTTTGTGCAATAGTGAGTTAAAATGAAATATCTGAAGACTTTCATTGAATCAGTTGGTTTTTTTGGTATAAGAGTGAGACATCTTTCACAGTAAAATACTGAGATAACATGAAAAACAAGGACAACTTGAAATTTCCAAATCAGATTTGTTGTAAAATTGGGACATGTTGAAATGTCTTCGTATTATACCAGAAGGCAAGATCAAATTCGATCTATTTCTCAGTAGAAGAAATAGAACATTTTGAGATGTTCGAGTATTAGACCAGAACTGTTTGAAAAACAGATAATTATAACAGTGAGATATTCATTTTTTATGTACTTCCATGATGATTCTGAGTAATTCGATTTTTTTACCAGGTAGAGAATAGCTTGGAGCTATAGATTTTGAAATAATCCGAAAATCAGAAATTTGAAGTTATCTTACTATCATTCTAGCACAGCGATATAAACGTAGTAGTCAGTAAGTCTCTCGACTGGCAATGGAGAAACTAGCTCAAAAATTCTGTTCCGTGCTTTGGAGTCCACGTTGAACTGTAGGTGCCTGCTCTCGTATTTTCTTCTTCGGTGTGAAGATCCAGCCTTCTACGCTGCGCTTTTTTGTATAGTAACGAATCTTGCCTAACACTTGTTATAAATAATATAACTAACTATTCCAGCAAAACACGAAGAGACTAACTTGTCTGTACCGAACTTCAAAGGATATTAGTCTGGTGTCGGGGATACAAAGGGGATGCTTTAAAGGGAGGGCAATGAATAACAACCTAGATGATAGAATGGCGTGGCACGGAAGAAGCTATTAATACTGATTACCTTGATACAAACTGATACATGCATTGTGCCATGATGGATGGCGAGCCAAACTGAAAAGAGCTCCCGGTCCTAAACTTCGCACCTTAATGCCTAGAAGGAGAGCGTCTGATGGGTTATATGTATAAGCAAGCAAAAGCAACCAACCCGCGCCCTATATCATGTTTTACGGTCGCCGAAGTGAAAGTGCAGATTAGAAGTAAGTAGAGCTTTATTAAAAAAAAAAAGAAAAAAAAAACAGAACTGGGTCAATATTTCCTTCCGGCAGTTTTAATAACGCCAAAGTAGGTGTTACATCGTTGTTAGCTGCTGCTGCCCTAGCTGGCCCGACCGTCCCGCAGGCTGGATGAAATGGAACGACACACATATAACATAACATATAAGACGATGCCGAGCTTCCATTGGCTGACTCGATGCCAAATATCAGAATCTCATGTATAAGCACGAAGTTATCCCGGATTTATGACGACCACTCCATCACAAATTTAATGCGAAGTCGGCGGCGGCAGTGGCGCTAGCGTCCTGGAAAAGGAAAGAAAAACCGATCACCTATCATCAACCCCTCAGAAGTTAGTTCCGCCAGAACTGCTTGCAAATCACGTGGCAATCGAAAATTGACATCGCTAATGTGGGAATTAGCCTGCGCCCGGATCTCCGACCGAGTCTACCCGTAATCCCTCGGATCCGGGATGCACGCCGTCGGAATCTTGAAGACAAACAAAGCCATTCAGCGGCTAATCAGCCGAAACCCGGCGGTTTATGACAAAGGCTAGAGAGACGAATATAAGCAAACGAACGCAATCTGATCCTTTGCCATTTAATATTTTTCTGATGTCCATCAGATGCAGACGCCGCAATTAGAAAATTTCTTGATCATATGCAGGCTCTAAGCTCTCTTGTTTTAATGTCGATGACCTGCACCATGACTGTTGCTGGATTGTTGAAAGCGAGGGGGAAACGTTTTGCCATGCACATTTTGCAGAATGCCGCTCTGTCGCTCTGTGTACTTATGTACCTAACGCAGGAGAAGTCTCATCCGCGAAGTCTGTAAAAAGATGTAGCGCCAATAAACCTGCAGGGACAGCAAACCTAATGAATGCCTAATAAACGTCTACGGTCGATGAGTCAGGATGATTGCAGATATGCAAACATGATAAATGCAATCATATTCGCCAACCCAACTCCATCATTAAAAATTGCAAAGCACGGGTAACTCAAATACCAAAATTACGTAATAGTTAATACTACAATTACTTCACAACCAGGCCCGTGGAAGCCAGGACTGAACTAAGGATGGCTCTTGATTGCGTTTACCTGAAAATAAAAACTGCTGTGAGCAACCCTTTTATTCCTAGCTTTTTATTCACGATTTATGCTAGTCATTTCACGACACCATGTTAGCCGGAAAGAGTACCTGCGGTGTCAAATGACTTTACAACTTCAGACTTAAGCACTACTCTCTGCCCCACTTCTGTAGTGCAATGGGTCTGTACTTTCACCTCAGTACAGCACCCCCCTAGAAGTCGTACACCTGCCCAACAAATCTAGGCGCCGCCACATATATGGCCAGTATTTACAGCGAACTGTGCAATGGTCCTGGACCAGCTTTAGTATTAATACCAAATTTGTCAACAACCAGGTAATCAGCCTGAACGCCACTTAACCTGTACTGAAGTGTGGAAAAGTATTTCCTCGTGGTCAAGCAAAGTACCGCTCCAGATACAGGAGCTGATGAAGAGTGTACAATGAAACATAGGAATAATGGCACTCCTAGGTAGTTCTCTCTTGTCACCAACACGACAAACAACAACAAGAATGTGCAGTGTGCACTCCCTTAGGCAAGAGCATTGCTGAAGAATATCCATTTAAATAAGCGTGTACCGCAATGATACATACAACAATACAAACAAAAAGATGTTCAATGAGATAAACTCACCTATTAGGTAATAGTAGTACTGGATTCACACAAAATAACTCACAGGTAGTCAGATACCTACAATGCACAAAACAACAACACAGCTTCTCTGTTTGACTTCTGTCGTATTGACGAGCTCGTCTGAATGTATATAAGTGGGTGCTTTCCACCTAGACGGTACAAATACCACCAGACGGCACATGTTCCATAGTGTGGCACAAAATTTTAGGTGATCCAATGAACGGCGCAGAACCGAGTAGGAACACGTAGATGGAAAGCACCGTTTGGAACCCGCACATGCGTAAATGGCAGGTGTACCGAACTTGGGGCTAGGTGGAAAGCACGCAGTGGGTGCTTTCCACCTATACGGTACAAATACCACCAGACGGAACATGTTCCACGATTGGGTACACCTAGATGGAAAGCATCGGCATCGTTGACCGACGCGACATCTCTGGTCTGGAGGCGAAAGATGACTATGGCATTCAGAAATAAATAAATGGCAGCGTAAATCTTAATCGATCGTACGTTATCCCTGCAGAGAAATAAAATAAAACACGGGTGCATGGATGAAACGACACACAGAGAGATATATGACAACAGAGTGCTGGATTACAGCTGACGGTACGTCATTTGTCGCATCCGTTTCCGGTGTGCCTTCCGACGGCACAAAATTTTAGGTGATCCACCGGACGGCACAAAACCAGGTAAGAACACGTAGATGGAAAGCACCGTTTGGAACCCGCACGTGCGCAAATGGAAGGTGTACCAAACTTGGAGCTAGGTGGAAAGCACCTATTACACACCCGACCAAAGGGAGACCGGAAGTCTCATCGAAATCATCGCATTTGGTGTTTTGAATATTTTTTATTTTAATACCAATATTTACCATTGAAAATTCATGTGTCTTACAAGAGCAAAGAATCTAAAACATGCAATCGTCATCTGCAATACTCAATACCCCCACCACTGGTCATGTATTCTAATATACAGGGCCCGATTCCACGTCCAATGTATACTATACTTGACTTACGTCATAAGTCCTAGCGATGTTGCTTCATTTGTGCTATGAAGAGGTGGAGCTTACCAGATCGCTCACTGGCTGTACAACTGAACTGTGAGTTCAAATAAACGTAAATGATGAGGCTTTCTTGAAGTCCAGCTGTACAGGCAGTGAGCAATCTGGTAAGCTTCACCTCTTCATAGCACAAAACTTGAAGCTACAAGTTGAAGTTCAAGTTTCACTTTGAACTGATGACACAGGTCAAGTGCTTTGAGAGGAAATTTCCACGAAATCAGGTTATTACATTTTGCGGACCCTGTACCACACGAAGAACGATAATCTATACAAAGACTTGGATACAGAGCCAGAGAAGCAATGGCAATAATACGGCCGATCTGACACACGTATTTACATGATGTACGACTTTCCACAAAGTGAATAATAAAGGAGAAAAAATCTAATCCATCAAAAGACTGGCTGACGCCGGATGAAATGGGCGACAAAAGTTTGTGCGGGACTTTCCACGTCTGCAACATTATAACGAGGGAAGTAAAAAGAAAAGGCGAGCGTTCTTAAGACAATAACTGCCTTAAACTTGGGTATCCTAGGTGATGTCAAAGGGAGTGTCTTGAGCATCATAATAACGGAAAGAAAACCGGAAAGTTTATGTAGTGAACATACAGGAGAGAAATGAGCAAGTATAGTTTTGAGAGTTGCTAAAGTGGCTGGCTGCCGGCTGACAACGAGTTCCTGTGATTATAGAGGGTGGGATGTGAAAAAGTTGGAAGTATTGCACCTGAAACTATGAAGCTCGAAACGGTAACGATTTTTAGATTTTTTTTATTCAACCTTGAAACTCTTGAGGCCTTGATTGACTTCATACACCTTTCCAAGCAATATCATTATTCTTATGCTTCTTTGAATTAATGTGTTATGTACTTGAAAATTTTTCCCAATAATATTTCAGGAAGAAGGAATGAAAACTAGTAATTATGTCAGTAGTAGGCCATATAATACAAACATTGTGTTGTCCGTGTAACAATTATTCTAGCTTGCTTATGATCAGGTGAAGTTCTTTGGTATTGGATGGGTGCTAAGTGAGTCTACAATAGTGAGTATCACCAAAACCTCTCCAAATATTGTTCGTTGGTGTCCTCCGATCATGTAGATACTATGATTTCCTCGATGAATTCTACATACATATTTGTTTCCATTCTTGGCAATAATTAATATTCGTCCTGGTACATGGCGAGCACGCACTTTGGTCATTAAACCCTTGTTAAGTTTTGTTCTTTTTGTCACTGGAGAGCACGTTATATCCCGCCGTCCGTCGGCCCAAACGACCGACATAAATCCCCAAATGACTACAATTAGCATCAAACGATCGGAAACATAATTCCTCGTTCCCCTATAAGTTTGATGGCGAGCTGTCGATCAGCTTGGCACGAGTCCAAATATTATTCTGTGTTCGTTTGTCCATCGTCGACGACAAAAGCTCTGGCGTGACTGACAATGAGGATTATTAAATACACACCTTTGCTTCCTCCCGTCCTCTTTCCGTTTCCCCTTTTGTTCCTGGTGGAAAATTTCAATCCACTCCAGGTATATTGGGCTGATGCTGCTGTAGGCGACGTTGTGTTTACCTTATCACTCGATAGGTACCTACCTTACCTAGATAATAAGCTCCAATATGCTTCAAAAACCGGCGAAACTTGAATTCTATAGTGAAGTTATATACCTACTGATCATGGATGCTACTGATGAATAAAATTTTGCATTCCTTCATAAGTTGTGAGTATGCACACCACACCACATTAATAGTGCCATATTATCATACACTCTTCAAATGGCGCAAATTGAGTTTACTCCTTCTATTTGCACAGCTCTCTAATTTACATATGATGAAGCGTCTGTCAAGCTGGAATCGGCTCTGCGTACTTGGCTTCGATTAGGTGAATTTAGCCTATATGATAGCAAAACTGGAACTATTCAGTTGAACCCGCATTCGGAAGTACCGATACCTCTCCTGAAGATTCATAATGAGTATATTTTTCATTAGAGCATTTCCGTAGAAACATCCGCTATTAGCCGCACTTTGATGTCCGTCCGTCCGTCTTGTCATCGAACTCCTCCTAAACGACAGGTCGTATAGTCCAGGAATTTTAGCTGTTTAAATCGCAAATAGCGAACAAAAATGAAAACTAGCCGGATTTTTGTATATCAGCTTAGTTAAGCATGTACTTCAACATATTAAAAGTCCTCAAGAATCCGGTGTGAGCTTCGGTCGTTGTGGCCTCGAGAAGAACTTGAGGGTCAGTTTTTCACGTATATCTCGTGAACAATAGCACTTGGGTAAAAATTTCCTGGGAAGAAATTGTTGGAAATTTTATTGTCTACAAGAAAGGTCCTTACACATTTCATCGTCAGTCATCTCCTTCTTCGTCAAAACACAAGAAAATAAAAATAGTCCAGATGCTCGATGCTGAAGACTGGTATGGACCTTGAGTTTTATGATGGCGGAGTGTCACTTCGTATAGGTGTTGTTTGATCCACTCTCTTTCGGTTGAAACTTGAAGCCATCAAGACGAACTATGCCGGCGGCATATACAGGGTGAAATAAAAATAAAAAGTTGAACATTTGTACCTCGAGAACCAAAATAGGTGAAGACATGTAAATCGCCATAAATAATTCTGATTTCATGGTCATGAAGTCGTCGTAAACTTGAATTAAATATCTTGAGCCGTTCCTGAAATATCTTCAAAAGACTGAAGTTGTTACCAAAAAAAGATTATTTTTGTCTAGTTACCAGAAAAAAAGTTGACTGTGTTTTTTCTAAAATTAGTTGGCATAGAGAGGGCTTTTTACTGTAATTTCATTTTAAATGTTATTTATCATTGTTTCGATTCAAAACACCAAGTTTCGATTCAATATCTGAAGAATTACTGATATACGGAAAACTATTTTTTTTCATAACGACTTCAGTCTTCTGAAGATATTTCAGAAACGGCTCAACATATTTGATTTAAGTTTAGGACGACTTCATGGTCATGGAATTAGAAATATTTTTGGCGATTTACATGTCTTCACCTATTTTGGTTTTTGAGGTACATTTGTTCAACTTTTTATTTTTATGTCACCCTGTATATGCCGCCGGCATAGTTCGTCTTGATGGCTTCAAGTTTCAACCAAAAGAGAGTGGATCAAACAACACCTCTACAAAGTGGCACTCCGTCATCATAAAACTCAAGGTCCATACAGTCTTCGGCATCGAGCATCTGGACTATTTAGCTTTTCTTGTGTTTTGACGAAGAAGGAGTGGACTGATGATGGAATATGTAAGGACCTTTCTTGTAGACAACACAATTTCCAACAATTTTGCTCAAGTGCTTTTCCTCCAAGTGCCATCGTTTACGAGATAAACACGAAAAACTGATCCTCAAGTTCTTCTCGAGGCCACAACGGCCGAAGCTCACACCGGATTCTTGAGGACTTTTACTATGTTGAACTACATGCTCAACTGAGCTTATACACAAAAATCCGGCTAGTTTTCATTTTTGTTCGCTATTTTTTCTATAATTCCTGGACTAGTAGTGCTTTCGGGTTTCTCAAATGACTGCTGATTATTTGGGGATGGGAATAGGCCAATAAATTGTTTCCAGATCTTTTTTTCCACATTTTCCAATTTTTTTTGTCCGCCATATTGAAATTTTCACATGAGTGAACCAGTTTTGATAAAATCCAGAATACAGTTGTGTTTTGTCGATAGATCTATTATCCAATAGTTGGTTCAACAATCGACCGCCATCTTGGTCCGTCATATTGAACTTTTCATAAGTGAACCGATTTCGATGAAACTTGGTAATAATACGTCTTCGATGAATAGGTTTATGTTTCACAGGCTGTTTTAATAGTCGCCATCTTGGCTAGCCATATCGAAATTTTACATGCGTAAAGCGATTCCGATTTTACTTGGTAAACGAAACGTCTTCCATCACAAGGTTTATGTTTTGAAGGTTAGTTTCACGATTGAGCGCCAAGATCTGAATTGTTCGGTGAATGCTGTCAGTGCCGATTTGGATGAAATTTGACCCCACCCGAAATAAAATGCGTTACTGAGTCTCACGCACAGTGCCGATTTGGATGAAATTTGACCCCACCCGAAATAAAATGCGTTACTGAGTCTCACGCACGTAAGGACGTATTCACTTATTATTAGTGCATACTGCGTGTATTGAAAAAGGAATTGCTTCTTACTGAAACCACTGAATGTGAGCTAATGTCCTGTTACTCAAGAAACCTGCAAAATGTACGAATTCTTAGTCGCAAATTTTGCTTCAGGTGCAGAAATGGAGCTATTTGCGTGTCCTTCCACCCTTCAGCATACCTACTGCATGTTCTAGTTCTGGATTTTCTTGATGCTGTGGGGCGATGAAATTCCTGTTGTGCATGCCTTTGATTCATCCCTGCGGCATGTTCCTGATGTCAGTGGGTGTGTGGTGTGTGCTCTCTCCCAGCTTCCACTCGCATATTCTCATATCCACAATGCATAATATTCCGTCGTTTATGTGAAGGATTAGTTCCTGTTCCAATATTTTTCTACACGTGCGTGAAGGAAAGGAAGGGTGACTTCAGGATAAAAGAATGGAAGTGCCTCCGTAGCGGGCCCCGGCTACGTGTATTGTAGCCGGAGCCGGCTATTTGTATGGTGACCGGCACTGCCGGCCATCAGTATTGTAGCCGGCACCAAGTGGGTGACATTTAATAATGCACACTGCCGGCTTTTCGTTTCGTAGTCGGCGGTGCCGCCTATTCCTTTGCTAGCCAGAAGTGGCAAGCCTTGTTTGTGTACCTGTTGGAGCCTTCTACTCTGGTACGGGATTCTGTCGCTTGCGATACGAAAAGCAGACAGGAAGCACTGTCACTCACTTGGTGCCGGCTACAATACGGAAGCCGGCAGTGCCGGTCACCATGCGAATAGCCGGCTCCGGCTACAATACACGTAGCCGAGGTCGGCTACGGAGGCGGCACTTCCTAAAAGGATACCTCCGTTGCCATCCGACCGGCACACCAGCCGGCAGCAAGACCAATTTGTTTGCAGGTCAGGTCGAGGGTCAGGTCAAGAAACCAACCCAAGGTTGTTATGTTATGTTGTATGTTCTTAATGTATTCTCATCTGTAACATAACAATATATATTTATCGTAAACAATAACGTCCTACCATTATAATAAATGGTCTGTAATACAAGGAATACCTAACAATAAAGAACATTACAAACTTAAAAAGTAAATTAATATTGTGTGTTTATGTAGATATTGTATAAAAATATTTAGTAGATGTAAAACTGAATTCCAGTAGGTAGGTAGATACAGAATTTTTCATCTAGTTAATAATTCGTTTTGAGGTCTTGGATCGAATTATGGTAGT
The DNA here is from genome assembly GCA_949128115.1 of Anaspis maculata. Lineage (NCBI taxonomy): Eukaryota > Metazoa > Arthropoda > Insecta > Coleoptera > Scraptiidae > Anaspis > Anaspis maculata. Next base: position 54,630,356 of record OX421961.1, on the reverse strand, counting down.
TTGTTTTTGTTGAAAATATTAATTTTCTTGATTATAATGAAATTTCTTCCATATTTGTTGAAATTCCAATTTTTCTAAATAGGTATCTGGAAACCCTTATCAGTAACCAAGCTATGTAATCTTCTTCTCACCACAATTTCTTCTTTTAAAAATCTATCTAAACTCCATATGGTAATCTTGATTAATTCTAAAACTCATTTTATGTGAAGTTATCCAGTAATAATAAATAATATATAAGAAAGCGACTTTATTTGGCAAACTTAAGCTCAAAGCTATTCTAACACTTGACCATTTTTTTCTGGAAGGGGTGATCTTCAACATATAAGGTATAAAAGCTCCTGAAATTGTTGGAAATGTGATTCGGGATTGCTTTCAGTATATTCGCAATAGCCCAGTTTATAAGAAAGGAAATAAAAATGAAATATCAAATTATAGACCAATCTCCCTCTTGAGTAACTCAGGTAAGGTCTTGAGACCGTGCTGCATTCCTGTCTCCTAGGGGTTTTCCTGACAGAGAGCTGCAGAACAGGTTCCACCTACAGAGTTTGAACAATCGCAGGGCTGCCCACTTCGTTATTTATCTGCGCAAGTACCTTTTTGAGGGAGTTGACTGCGCTAAGATTCTGAGCAAGATTGACTTTCGCGTACCTGGTGCTCATGTTCATTTGAGATCGAAGGCTTTGTTTCTGCTGCCTTTTGCCAGAACAAACTTTATGGCATTTTTTTCTCTCATGTACTCAAATCACAGCATGATTGAGAATGACGTTGTCATCCTGTTCTGCATGATCGTTTTAATCAACAATAAATAAATAAATCCTATACAGTTGAATCTGCAGTTATGTTGTATGCATGGTAATGTTTAATGGCCCTGGGCAGATTCCCCTGCATTGCGCCTGCAACCGGCAGTATTGCAATGTCTAGTGAAAAATCGACACCGTAGTCAGGGAGTCAGACAATGTCAAGAACGTACCCAAGACGGGACTTCCGGTCAAATGTGCCTTTACTTCCTCCAATAAAACCAGAAACCATAGATACCCATGACGTTTTTGTTTTCTAGAATTTTTTCAGCAGGCGTGGCATCATTTAGGATAGTGTCAAACCGGCTGTCATTATATTATCACATTACCAATAAAAAAATCTGTCAAGTCCCATCCAAGATATTTCTCATCCATGCACGATTCTTATTGAAAATGGGTTTCACCCTGGTTTTCACTTCACGGAAGGCTAATACATACATGATAATTCTTATGTCACAAATGACGATGACAAAAAAAGTGTTTCATGCTTCATTATAAAAGGATACCTCAATCCCCCGTGGGTGATAGTCGTTGAGTCAGGATCCAGAAATCATGATTTTGGTTTCCACCCTGGGGACTTGACGTATCATACTTTTTTGGATTCCCCACAACACTGGCATGGAATAAAGCTATGAAACGTTTTTGTATCGAGTAGCTTAAGGCCGCCATCTTGAGAAGATGGTGTCGAAGGACCTGAAAAAACCACTTTTCACCAATCCACTGTCCATCGCCGTCTCACCTACCGCAATGGAACCATATGACTTCATTGAAACCCTTGATAGCATTTTCTGACACGCCAGTGCCATTCTTCGTGATTAAAAACAGATAGTTCCTTCGGGAAGCGTGTATATATATTTTTTTTCTAATGCGGGAATATGACAAAGTGACTTAGCTTAAGTTGTTTCCGGTCAGCTTCTTTCTCCTTGAGCTCATTCTGGTATCATAATTTTCATAACAGGATTTATTGACAAGGTACACTGCAAGAAGTGTTGAATTGCCAACACCATGTTCAACAGTAATTTTATCATCGTTGCCATCGAGCAGAAACTTTAATTTTAACAGAAGTAGCTTTCTTGTACTGTCTTCTGGTTATACAGGCATGAATCGAATTTCGAAGACCACGTGGGAGTACCGAAAAATCAAGCATTTTCAGAGAGCGCGTTTATCTGCAAAGCCACACCTAAACACCTGAAAATAATCGTAACCAAAGCTACGAAAATCAGAACAATAAGTAATCTAAACTGGTATGTCTGTCACTCATTGTTCTGATTTTTGTTGTGTTGGTTACGATTATTTTTAGGTGTTTAGGTGTAACTTTGCAGATTTACGCGTTCTCTGAAAATACTTACTTTTTCGTTATTCCCACGTGGTTTTCGAGATTCGATTCATGCCTGTATGAACAGAAGACAGTACAAGCTAGCTATTTCTGTTGAAATTGAAGCTCCTGGTCAATGGCAACAATGATAAAATTACTGTTGTATTTGGTGTTGGCAATTTAACAATTCTTGCAGTGTACCTTGTCAACAAATGCTATTATGAAAATTTGAGACCAGAATGAACTCAAGGAGAAATAAACTGACCGGAAACAACTTGAGCTAAGTCAGTTTGGCATATTTCCGCACGAGAAAAAAATAATTTTCAAATCAAGAAAAAATACACGTTTGCCGAAGGAACTATCTGTTTTTAATCACGAAGAATAGCACTGGCGTGGCCTCAAATGCTATCAAGGGTTTCAATAAAGTCATATGGTTCCATTGCGGTAGGTGAGACGGCGATGGTCAGTGGATTGGTGGAAGGTGGTTCTTTTCAGGTCCTTCGGCACCATATTCTCAAGATGGCGGCCGTAAGCTACTCGATACGAAAACGTTCCATAGCTTTATTTCATGCCAGTGTTGTGGGGGATCCAAAAAAGTATGATACGTCAAGTCCCCAGGGTGGAAACCACTCGGTCCTCTGGCTCAACGACTATGAAAACTGGTCATAGCATACGAGTGAATTTTCCCTCAGGAATCTTGTTCAGCGTAACCTGAAGAATTTATTTGAAATAGGATTTTTTGTTGGAAAATATTATAATTTTTGTTTTGTTTCAGTCTCTAAAAATTCAATAACATGGTGCACTTCTGACTTAAGATGTTATGGCTTCACCTGCAGTTTTCTGTGTCAACCTACAAATAAGTAAGTAGATTTTCTGGCTTCATTCATTTATTGGTTATTGATCGTGAGATTCCTACTTGTTGCGCATTGTTGATGTTGATGTCATTGTGTAAACTGATATGAACTTTCAACGTTCTGAATATTTGAATAGGCATACAAGTGGATAGTGGGTTGCATTCTGGCATTATTGTTTTTCTTCGAACCGATGCAACCTTCGTTTTTTTTATTGGTATTTAGGGTTGCCAGACGTCCCGATTTAGGCCGGACTGTCCCGCTTTCAGTTTGTATGTCCCGCGTCCCGCCAGCTCACTGAAATGACCCGATTTTTTCAGTTTCGCCTATACCTAACGCTCTGATTTTTCATTTTCATTTTTCTGAATCAAGCGATTTTGAAGCAAAACGTTCAACTAGCTGTGATTGTATCACAAAGTTTATTCACAGGAGATGATTGTCTATTAATTACAAAGAAATGAGAAAGGGGTTTAATTGCATCAGACTTGCGCGAGCGCGACGCAGAATCGTGTTTCCTCTTGTATTCATCTGGATGCGATCGAGTGAGATATCTACTTGAGTACAAGTACCTGACAGATTTTGATTATTGAAGTTGTAATATATAAAAGCTCGAATTTTGAACAGGACTTCTAACAATAATTAACAACGGTAAAGAATGAGGATTCTCTGAATGATGCAATGGGTTTTTAGGGACGTAAATACGGAGTGATTGTACAAATTTCTCCTCCCAAGGTAGGCCTTGATGTCCTTGCTTGATATGATTTTTCGCCAGATTTCCAGTAATCAAAGGTGACTTGAGGAGAAATTTATTCGATCACCCGTTAGTTTGATTTACCTACTAAATGCTGAATAAAAAAAAATGCTACTTCAAATTATAGTTTTTTTTTGTATTATTATTAGCATTATGTAGGTAACTATTATTATCTCGAAAAATTTTCGCCTGAGGCGCTATTCTGCCTGCTTCGCTCGCACTTTGAAATTGTCTTCTCACTATTTTCATTCAGGAATTCTTGTGTCCCGATTTTTATTTTCAAAAATCTGGCAACCCTTTATGGTATTACAAAAGTTCACTGAATTGAAACTGATGAGTCGATGGATGGACCGTCACCGTGTGATTTGCATAAAAAGACACAGTCACAAGTAAATTAGGAGAACTGCTTTTTTTTTCAAATCTCGACCCCACTACTGCTACCATGCTGACCGTCAGTGATGCTGACAGTGTATGGTGTGCGGTGCCCTAAAACAAGTCACACTATATGCATGCGTTCCTTTATAGCCACAACTGCACAGGAATATTGGTTCATTCGTATTTGATTAGATTTTAATGTTATCATGACTGTTATTTAACAATAATGATACTTTTCAATAAATTTTGTGAAGGAATCGAATAGATAACATGATATCTGTTTTGTACAACCAGGGATTGATATTTAGTTGTTGGCTCGTTGGTCTAGGGGTATGATTTCCGCTTAGGGTGCGGGAGGTCCCGGGTTCAAATCCCGGACGAGCCCAAACTTTTTTTATTTTTTTTCTTATTTAATATTATTGCAGTGCCATTAGTTCTGAATTAATATTGTTCGGCATGATTTTAGCGAATTTCTGTTGGAAATGTCGACCTTTTTCGTGGGTTTGTAGTCTGTGCCGAACCCGCATCAAATCCAACATCGGCATAAAATTCGTATTGTGGCGACCGTGTTTATATAGGCAACCCAATTATTGCGCAGTATATCATTTAAACTAACTTGAATTCTGTTCTATCAGATTTTTAATTAAGTACATAAAGTAAGAACGTTATATTAGATAATCAACAATGACAAACGTGCATCAGTTGAGAACTTCAATATTATGTTTATCACAATAAAATGCAATGGTTCATCTCAAGACGTAAAACGTGAAAGTTTGCTGATGTATTACGCAGAGAAAAATAATCGTTTTATTGAAGCAAAATTTGTTTCACTCAAGTAAATTTGATATTTATATACGGGGTTACGGGGAAGTAAATATTTGTGTGAAAGTCTACAACCCTTGTTTTGACTGTACTGAAATGGTGTTTCTTTTCTTTTTATCAAAAAATATTTAACTGAATGTAAGAAATAGTTATGTATATTTTGTTGTCGCAACCCGCAAATGAATGTTTGAAAACCAGGGAACTCACAGAATTTAAGCAAACAAACCATTAATTTGCTAGAACACAATTTTATAATGAGTTTGTTTTATCATTCATTTGTTTCAAATAAATAAACTGCTCAACGATTGAAATGAGCCACTAGAAAATTTCGCTATAGTTCGAATAAGAATATCTAAAGAAAAAATCAACCGATTTTCAACAAGGCAGTATTTTTGGATAGCCCCATCTTTTGACCACTAAACCCGTCTATCGCTTAGGAGAATGACAGCTACATCTAGGATGTACAGGGTGTCGAAATGGTCCATTTAACCAGCGTGCCCCTAGCGTAAAAAAATCGTGGATTTTTTCTGATTGCATTTTCAGAAAGCCTACATCAACATCTCGAAACGGTTTTGAATTTAGATCGTATCGTGTTCCACAAAAAAAGATCAAATTTTTTTCTGGGAGTATGCATTTTTTGATGCCGGTACTTTTATTGTTCACGTTCTCCACTGAATTTTAAGAGAAATGCACGATTCACAGTCAAAACGTTTCCCATGAAGAATTCTGACTACAATAACCATCGACGGCGCTACCTCTTTCTAACCCTTCGAATCCTCTTGAACAATTATGTAACATGTTGCAGTAGTTTTCGACACTTTTATCAGTACGGAATGAATAAAAAAACGTGGGTGCGTGACCATAGGCACCTTCGGAAGAAGTGAAACTTCTGTAGGTATGAATCAATTAGCAAACAACGTTCGAAGAGGTGTTCTTTTCGTACTCTTGCTCCGCTTCCTAATATATATATAATATATAATATATAATATAATATAGTCCGGGTACTAAGGGACAAATTCAAGTGAAACTCTGCACTTAGTGCACTTGGTGATAAAGTTTTGAAACTTGACATACATGCTCTTTGATTCATTCCCAACAAACCTGGGTGTGGGGGCAGACTTGGCAGGTAGCGTACACAGGGTGAAAAATAAAGTTCAAAAATTAGAAAATTCTGCCTGAAGAACCAAAAGTGCTGGAGTCTGATATATACCACCATATATAAGTGTAATTTGATGAAGCTTCCCCAAACAGTTTTGAAATATCTTGTTTCTTCTCTGAGATATTTCAAAAAACGTAAAAATGCCCGAAAAACGACGGCGAGATTTCCATTTTTGTTAAAAAAAGTGCAATATTTTATTGAGACCGTCGTTCACAAGAAATCTTTCAACTGATGATAGTGAATTTTGGCACGAGATCTCAGAAAAGGTGGAGGTTTGAATTTTTGGTTGTATTTCACTTGTGCAAGTACCACGTCACCCGTCATTCGCACTGAAAATGTGTAAGCCAAGGTAAACTAGATGTACAGCTTTTAATTCACAGAAAGACCACTATTTTCTCTTGCAGAATGACTTTTTCTATATGTAATGGTCCAATGTAGTCTTCTTCACAATTACCGAGCACGTTTTGGAATATTCAGTTACAGGAAAATTAAAAATGGTAGCCGTAAAGATAACAAAAAGTTGACCACCGTATTTCTGAAAATAGGAGGCGTACAAATTGTCTCCTGATCTTATTCCATTTCTAACGTCACACATTGTAGAAATACCAAGTTGCACCTCAAAATCTTCAAAATTTGCTGATTTATGGGCAAAAAGTCTTTTTTTTGAGCATTTTTTCACAAGTCTCCAGCTCTTTCGGTTCTTCAGATAGAATTTTTTTAATTTTTAACTTTATTTTCCACCCTGTATACGCTACCTGTCAATTCTGCCCTACATCCAGGTTTGTTGAGAATAATTCAAAGAGCATGTGTGCCAAGTTTTAAAACTTTATCACCAAGTGCAGGGTTTTTTTCCCTTAGTACCCGGACTAATAGAGTCTGTGATAATAGATATACACTTACGACACGATTTGTTTGCGATTAGTTCTTTTTTTTTTTGTTTCTTTCTCGCTGCGCTCGGCGCTTAAACTTTCCTACTCCGTCACATGTCTCCAAAGATTAGCGATTTTTTTTATTGAAAAGGTGACTTTTTCTGAACAAGAACTTTCTGAAGTTTCCCTATATTAATAATAAAGATATAAGGGTCAATCAAAAACGAAATTATGTAGGAAGGATGCAGCTTAGATATAATTCTATGATGGATTCTTTGTCGCTTTGGTATTCGGTACAGTCAGTTTACAAAAATCTACAGAACTTCACAAAAACAAAAAACATGCATTGGCATAACCTTCCACATTTTCATGAAATTCGTTATTTAGGAAGAAGTTACTCACACTTGAATATTCCTAGAAGATCACACTACAAAATAAACTAAAAATTGTCTAAATCTATACACTCCATCAAAAATCATCGAAGCTCAAACTTGTGGAGAAATTCACGTGCGCCACTTCTTCAGAGATCAGTTCACTTATTATTAGTTGAATATAAGCTATCGGATTCCACGTGATTCAATAAGTGGGCTGCGATTCAGGCCGCGATCGGCCGATGGTGACCAGAAACACAGACCACTCGAATCATGCAGAAATCAGACAGCCTATACCTAATCTCACTTCTCGACATCAGAAGTTGCTCAGTGGCATATGAAAGCATAATCATTTGAGTGCAAGTTTAAGCGATACTTTACCCGGTTTCCAATTTGTAATTGCATTCTGGCGGCGTGGTGGAGTGCGGTCATGATAGTTGCTAATGATTAATTAAATGCTCAGGGCGTGAAGCGCCGGATTGACCATTTGCTGCAAGTTTGAGAAATTGTATCTCCACAATGTAACGTAGCGAAGGAAATAATAACGGACCGAGTATTCAAGCATTAGTTGATTGTAACATTTGTTTCCTGTGGAGCATCTGTATTCTGTAATATTCCTGTTTCAGTGGGAACACGACATGAGGCATCTTCTTATACAAGTGGTCTTGGAAAATCGTCTCCATCAGGATGTCTTACTGATTAGAAGTAGATTTCGTCGTACACATAACTTATTCTGTTTGAAAAATTTAACATTGAGTCATGATACCTACTTACTCCTGACTAGGTCAGGTGGTCAAGCTATAAGCAAAGCTAGCGTGCGTGATCAAATGAATTCTTAATTTAGACAAACTGTGGCCTGATCAAATTCATGGGTGCGAAAATGCATTTGGCTAGAGCTCTAGATTACAGCCTGCCCAAATTAAGAATTCATTTGTCCACACGATATAGTCGGACACGAGGAGCGGTCGTGGCCGAGTGGTATAGGTGATGGCAAGCTAACCCACTCGCGCTGCGCTGTGCTGGTTCGAATCCCGCTACATCCATGGATATTTTGTTCTGTCCCCGAGGTTGCATGGTAAAGCAGCTAATAGCTGAATGTCGCCTCGTTGAATAAGTAAATTGAATAATGAAATAAAATAAAATAAATATAATGGAATATGGGCCATCATAAAAATGTTGGTGATACATACCGACAATTAGATTTATTCACGATTACGTATTTGGATATGATGGATATATTTGGAGATGTCTCAAAAGTATCACATTCCAAGTCCATAGCGGTATATGGAATCTACTGAAAAATACGATAAAAATATTGAAATTTTTTTTATTGACGTTTATTTTTCAAGATATAGGGGGTCAAAGGTTAGGACTTCGCCCCTCACTATTCATTGAGAGTGATTTTTAGGAACTTTTTATGATGGAATTATCAGTGAAAATTATCAACCACTGGATGTCCACTGAACTTCTGTTCAGTATAGGGTGATTCATAAATCTCAAAAATTCATTTTTCTTCAAAAACTCCAGTAAAATTTTTTCTACGGAAACGAAAAGAGTCATATCTTGTTCTAAATTATTTTAGGGACCAGTGAAATATTCAAAAGGCAATGATGGAGAAATATGAATTTTTGTGATTCATGCCCCCACCCTGTATCGTTAGCAGAAATTCAGTGCACACCCACTAATTTTTTATAATTTTTCAATAATTTTCAGTGATTTTCTATCGCTTAGAAGAGTTCCCAGAAATCGCTTTAATTAACGGAAATAGTGAGGGGTGAAGTCCTGACCTCTGACACCCTATATCTTCAAAAATAAACGTAAATAATTTTTTTCAATATTTTTGTCGTGTTCTTGAGTAGATTCTTCATACCGCTCTGGACTTGGAATGCGATACTTTTGAGACAGCCTGTATACATAAAGGCCCTACAATTAAACTGTCTTCAAATTATTATTCTCCTTTTCATATTGCAAAGGTAGTCTCGCGTCTTTCAAGTACCAATGTTCTACATTTTGTTTTTTGACAAAGTTGTTGTGGGACGCTGTCATGGACGATCCGAAGATAAATTGGCTTTTTTTCGGACGCGTTGGGTTAGACTGGTTAGAGGCGTGCATTTTATCTAAATAACTGGCAATTTAATAAACTTATTTCTCACCTTTTCGACTTTGATGCGGAAAAACGTCGCACAAAGCGTTGCTCTCTTCCTCTGTTCATTTTTCATCTTTTTATTTAATACAGGTCAACCTGTTGCTGCCAAAACTGCAACATACGTTTCACTGTAATAGGTGGGTAGGTAATAGGTAGGGTAGGTACCTTTGAGTACGTATATAGTGAAACTTCAGAACAATTTTCTATAAAAAGTACCTGCTTCAATGGATGATTTTTTTCTTGCAATCACGTCCGTAGGTAGTGAAGAGGTTCAAAAGGAATATTTTTGAAGAATCCACCTACATTAGTTGATATTACCTATATGTGTATGTAGTAGTCGTATCAAATAATGATAAAGTGTAATACCTAATATAGGTTTAGCAACATAGTGTCACGAGTTCCGAGGCTCCCGTGCATTCAAAAGCACACGCGGTCCTTCTAGAACGCTCGAACACCGTGTACGAGTGCAATTTCAGTGCATTCGAGAACATACGCGCAGGCTGTGGTGCTGTGGACCGTTCAAAGCTCATCAACATGCATCAACACAAATTCACTTTGCGGGTAGAACACCATATAACCGATTGGCGGAGGCGCCGCTTCCAGGAAACGCTGGTGATGCACTCTCTTGGATCGTTCGAAAGTCGTTGCGAAGCCATAGCGATCAATGTGGAATTTGCCAAAGAACCGATGGAAAATTCCAGGAAAACAGTCGGAGTGTATAAGCACCGATGGACCGACCAACAGATCAGTTTTAAATCCAGAGCGACAAAGCGAGTAGCTATCGGCGATATACCCAAGCGCGAATAATAATTGACGTGTACTCATAGTAGGTACGCAGTAATTATAGTGTGTGTTTAAACATCGTCTCGGTTATAAAAAGAACCCAGGCGCGAAATCCGCGATAATAGTGATTCTCTTCAATTGCGACGTTTCTCTTTTTTCGTATTCTCAAAAAATTGTTGTTTTCCTAAAACTTTACTGTCGGGACGCTTTAGCGTTATCTTTTACTCTTCTAACCAATTTGCTAACCTTACTCAATTCTTGCTCCCCTATACATGCTCACTCCTTTATAAGCATTCATACATTGTTAATCTGTTGAAATTGAAGCATAAAGAATATGCTCTACATAAAGACGCTTTCACGTATGTCGTATGTCTCTATGTTTGTTGAACCTAAGGAATATCATTACAAACATGGGTAAACCGTTTGACGTAATTAATTTTTCCAGAAAGCCCGAGGGGCTTCGAGAGGGTACCAAACACTATGAACTACGCGGAAGAAAGTCTGTTGCTTTGTCTCGCGGCATTCTCTTAATTCTAATTACTCCATTACGCTGAATAAACACAAACATAACTTAAATAAATTTATTCATAAGTGCACTAACGAAATGCTCGATAGGACTGGGTTGTTATGGTAAACAGCGGGTATAATATTAAATTCTGGCTGGGTGTAATTTATTCGGCTAATTTACATTTGTGCCAGTGTTTCCGATGTAAGCCCCCCAGATTTCATTACTATTTTGGCAACTGTAGTACTCTTCGAAAGGACAAGCGAGAAGGGAGAAGGCCCCGGACGGATTGCATCGAATCTTGTGCTGATGCACCCGATATTTCCATTTTATTTCACGAAACTAATGTCCAGTTTATTGACATCCATAAGCCCAATTTATATGCACCTCCTACCCTATGCCATCAGAGACAAAAACCAGCCGAATGAATTATTACTTCTAATTCTAAAAAGCCACACGTAATTTTGGTTTCGGATAACTACACTTTTTCTGGCTGTACCTTGTTCAGAAAAGATCGGCTTTATTTCAGAAAGCCTCCATTAGGTCTTTGCATGAATTTTATTTTCAGAAAACCTATTATATACCATTATTTGATACTATAAATAGTTATTATATGCCATACTATTTCATACTTATATTATTATGAAAAAATATGAATTTTTTTTTATAAAAATGTTTGAGCAAACAATATTTCCAAAAAAATCGAACAGTCAAGGTGATTGACAAGTCGCTGTTATCGCTGTCATTGTCTTTAATAACCTTTAACCATTTGAAGACCCGCTGGTAATCTCTTCGAATATTTTGTTAGAATGGAGATCAAGATTTTCTCCAGCGTTGAAAATCACCACAAGTCCTTACAGTATGAGTTTTATGTGATTATCGCCCACATACCCAATTCAGCCAATCAAAACAACCGAAAAAGACTCACGTGACTCATAGTTCAAGCTCTATCATTGCATACTAGCTAGTAAGATGAGCACACTAGGTAATAGCACCTATACACATGTTCTACAATACAATGATACACTGAAGCTACAATTTCTACAAGAAGTCTATTTGGGCGATGATCAACAAAATTCATCTCGTGCTTTGTGTTCGAGTTGAATGTTTTAAGTTTCTCAAAGAACTACCAATCACTCGGGATGTAGAGCCAATATTATCTTAGACAAAGTCCCTCGACTGGTGGTTCTACTTATCCTTCGTGAATGGCAGTTGTTTTCGAGTTAAAACGATTGAACTGGAAAAACACTAAGCACTTGTTATATTGCTATTGATGACAAATGAGCATGAGCACAATATTTAGCTTAATATCATAACGTCCAGTAACTATTCATTTGAAGGGGGCTTACTTTCAGTTAGTTTGTAAGTTTCTTTATAATAGTAGGCAAATCTGGGCACCAAATCCGTTGATCCGTCAATCGTTAATTAATTAACTTCAAACTAAGTAACTTCCGTTACATTCAACTTACTTACGTTAACAAGTCCGTTAACGTTAACTTTTATAGCTATATTTGTTTGTGAAGCCCGAAATAGAAAAAGCCTAAAAGAATAGAGTGAAGTTTTCTACTCTAAAACCTCTAAAAGATTATCGAGCAACACATATTTGAAAAAAAAATGTTTTTTTCCTTTTCGGCTCAAATTGGCCATAGGAGGTTTTGCCGTTATTCAATTACTGATACAAGTGTGAGAAATTGCATATTGGACAATACAAACACCCAGACTTTTGACCAGGAATCGAACCCGGGACTCCCGAGACCGCAGGTAGCCACACAATCACCTGCGCCACAGGGCCGTCTTTAGCAACACAAATATTTTCACGAAACGTTTCAGAAGCGGGCAATTTTTTCCTCGAGATATCCTCATTTTAGCCAAGGCAAAATTTTCAGTGGTCCACTTCAATTTGGGTCCAGTTTAGTTAGGTATATATAATGCTGGTGTAGATAATCTTGTTGCTTTCAAGGTGGTATTCGTGTGGTTTTGAAGATGATTATTTGGTTTAAAATGGAAAATTCACGTTAACGGTTTAACGTCAACTTCTGTTACATTTTCACCCTGGGTTGCACCAACGCTCAATTAATATAATACGAGGTTAGTGAAATTTCTTTTGGTCAGTACTCGTTGGTGATTAATAGAAATTCTGGTTTCACAAAAGAGAATGATCCCAATGATTGCTAAAGATTTAGCTGAAGAGTTAGCTAAAGATTTTATGCATTTCCCATTCCCATGGTCAACTCACTAAAATTGGCCAGATTGAAATCCCTTTAATCTGGTATTAGCGTCAATTGCGTATTTTTTTTTTGTGCAACCCAGCGTAGATCAATAAACGATTAACGGAGTTAACTTTTTTGTTAACGATTTAACGTTTAACAAAGTTAACTTTTTCGTAGTTGAGTACTGACGTTGCAAGTTGCAACGAGACCACCAGCATACATACATACCATAGCTCGCATTTTACAATACCCTAGGCAGGAACCAATAATTAATCCGAAGAGTTAGCTGGCATGCACGCTCTTAAATAATTACGCAGGCCAACAATAAAACAGCCAAGCAGCCCCCTTCACCTCCAACTTCATCGACTGACTTGAACAATATACCTACCTACCTGTACCTTACAACTCAATATTAAGTTATAAAGTTGGCAAATAAGACATAGTAAAACAATAGCCCCTAACCACGACATAAGGTGATGTCGAAGTTTACCTCTAATTAACATGCTATCGTCTTGCGCTAATTGCATGGCCCGTCTTCGTCGTCATTGTCGACGACGGCGACGGCCTCGTCGGTATGATGGTGCGGTCCTTGTCCGTACCATCCTCCTGGCTGTGTGATGCACGGCGAGGGTGGGACGTGCGGGCGACGTACACATTGTTCATTATAGACCCCTAGAGTTTATATTATGAATTGTTATTGCAAAACTCCGCATAACTTCGGGCGAACGTAACGTAACTTTATTTTATTCGCTATCCAAAACAAAATGTATAAACCTGTATAGGCACATTAATAATTTCAGAACATGGATCGTTCTCAAGCATTCAAATCCTACTCCTCAGTAGAATAATTATTTTAGTATGGGGGCATAGGTCGTGCCGTGTGCAACTTCGTAAAGATATATGGAGTTATGTCTTAATCGATTCCTGGGGGATCAAGGAGTATGAAAAATTATGGTGGAATATTGGCATTTACTGCAGGCAAATATGGTGGAGGCGCCAAAATGAGCTTAATCTGGTAATAAGAAACTGGCTGTAGCTCGTTTGTTTTTCAACGGATTCCAGCATCTGGAACGTCATTTTGTAGACAAAAAAATTCTCTTATCATTTCATACCTAAATTTACAAACGTCATTTCGTGAAACTGTCAAAATTGCCTTTATAAGATATGCTAAATTCCGCCATTTTTTGAAGGTTATCCGATATTTTCGAAACCTGGCGGTATCATAGTTCTCTAGGTGCCCTTTCCAAATTTTTACTTATCCACTTCGTATCTTTGCCGTTTTGGCCGCCATATTGAAAAGATGGCGCCCAAAAAACGGTTTTTTGTCAATATCTTGAATTCAACCGACTCAAGATTGAAACATGTATATGCGGAGGAAAGCTCATTCAAATCTCTACAATTTGACATATCAGTCATTTATGTGCGATTTACGGTTCGTGAGTTAGAGCTTCCAGAGCTTCCGGAAGCATCAACTTTCGCCATTCAATCAGCATGTTGGATTGAAAAATTCGGAAAACTCGTCATAAAATTTTAGGATTCATATCAAAAGTGAAGGTCTATTCAATTCTCTAGAATTTGACATCGGAATCACTTATGTGCGACTTACGGTTCTCAAGCTATACCTTTTCAAAGTCAATTTTCCCTTAGAGTTCACCCTGTAGTTGCATAACAACCATTACTATGATTGATTTTCTGGATATTAATAGTCTGTGGCTGACAACCTATCATTATTTATGGTCAATTTGACTGCCACGTGGAGCTAAGATCAACTTGCCATGCTGATTGGATGACATAAGTTGATGCTTCAGGGAGTTCTAGAAGCCATAACTCAAGAATCGCAAGTAGCACGTACACGAGTAAGGTGTCAAATTGTAGAGAATTGAATAAGCTCCCATTCGCATACAAACGCTCCCACCCCACATTGACTGAAATGAAGGTATTGAAAAAAAACTGTTTTTCGGGCGCCATCTTTTCAATATGGCGGCCAAGACGGAAAATATACGAAGTGGAAAAGTGGAAATTCGGAAAGTGCACCTCAAGATCTATAATACTGCCAAGTTTTGAAAATATCAGATAACCTCCAAAAAAAGCTGGAATTTAGCATATCTTATGAAGACAATTTTGAAAGTTTCCCGGAATGACGTTTGTAAATTTAGGTGTGAAATAAGATAAGAGTTTTTGTGTCTACAAAATGACGTGCCAGATGTTGAAATCCGTTGAAAAACAAACGAGCTACAGCCAGTTTCTTATTACCAGATAAAGCCCATTTTGGCGCCTCCACCATATTTGCCTGCAGCAGATGTCAATATTTCACCATAATTTTTCATGGTCCTTGATTACCCAGGAATCGATAAGGACATATCTCCATATATCTCCACGAAGTTACACACGGCCAAGCCTTTTTTGACCCTATGCCCCCAGACTATTTGATGAATGATAATCTATATATAAAAAGCCGTCCCCCCTCCCCTTTTGTGGGTCATAGATGCACACACGTTCGAGCGTCCGCATATTGTGGTGTTCCGTGTGTGCGACGAAAATGCGAGATCAGCTGTATTTCAGACGTTGGGTCGGACCACCAGTGGTCCAGTTGAATTAATTTTTAGAAATATAGGTCGCATTGGTTACACGATTTATATGGTTCATATGATTGAAAATTTGAGCTCAACTCCCGGCGCGATCAAGTTGTCCTCTTGAGCAGCTCAAGAGGAGAGCTGCTCTCCTCCTACGCTCGCTCGGTATAGGTATACGTATACAACATGTGAGCGTTTGGCTCAAAGATTTTAAGTTATTTGCCCGGCTACTTTTTTTATGTTTTTTAGACTAACTGTATGTTGACGCCTTATTTGGTTTGCTTTGTGGGCGGTTCTTTGTGTTTTGGTTCCAAATCATTTTCATACGGGATATGGCGCGAAGGGGTCGTGAGCTTTCAGCAAGAGCAACACATCATGGAACGGTCCATGCCTAATCGCTTGATTAAGCCGAAAACACGATCGCATTGTGAGCAAAATTAACTGCATGTATTTATTTATTACAACGATAATTTCTCAAGTATTCAATGATTTTTCGAGATATGGTGCAATTTGGTAGAAATGATAAAAGGGATTTCGAAAAGTAAAATCAATGAAGGTATACTCCCCCCAACTATGGTTGACACCGAATATACAGGTAATACAGGGGAAATAATTGAAAAGTTATATTGCATGAACTGAGGCAGATGGAGTTGTGAAAACATGAAAAACATGCTCGATTCAGTCTCTTATTAAGATGCAACACACCGTTTTGAAATATCTCCCAAAGATCCTGAAGTCTCTTGAAAATAAAATCTTGGAAATATTAACTAACTCAAAAGTTTTTCTCTGAACATTATTAACAGATTTTTGAGATATCGTGTTGTAACTTAGTGTCATTTCATACAAAAAGTGGTGTTGGAAGTGAAATAAAGTACAATTCATTCAGATGGCGACCCATGGGTAAGAGGACGAACGTGCCCATCTTATTACTTATTTCAAACAGCAAGCGTACTTACCTAAGTGTAGATGTTGCCAATACCGACTCAATTCCCTTCAAATCGATGAGACAAAATCTATGAATTTTAGTGAATATTCCCTGAATTTCATTTTCAAGATATTTTAGCAACTTACAAAGCCATTCCAAAACGGTTTGCTGCACCTTAACAATGACTGAATCAAGCACAGTTTCAAGTTTTCGCAGCTCCTGCTCATAATAAAATCAAATCCGGCATAAAGCAACAAACGAAAATAATCTAATTTAATCTGCAGCTGGAGTTTTTCACCATTTCCCAACAAGGCGTTACGAATTTTTCATTTCCTCTTGGTCGTTGCTACCCGAGAGGGCCTCTCACCCGGATTTTGACCAGGACGACACACGTTTAGTGTAGAAATCAACTCAGACGGTCTTTCCTGCTTGGGGATCGACTTTTTTTAAAATTTCAACTGATATCAAAAGCCGAGTCAAAAGCAGATTGGATTGGGCGTCATGTATGCCTATTTTCAACTGCGACGCGTCTCCGGTCTTCCGGCGAATATTAATTACGGAATGTGGAATTGCTTTTTGGAAAAATAGCCGCCGGAAAACCACGTCGCATTTAAAAATAGGCCTACATTACACCCAATCCAATCTACTTTTGATATCAGTTGAATTTTTTTGGAAAAAGTCAATCCCCGAGCAAGAAAGACCATCTGAGTTCTACACTAAACGTGTGTCATCCTGGTCAGAATCCGGTTGAGCGGCCCTCTCGGGTGGCAACGGCCAAAACGAAATTTAAAAACTCGTAACGCCTTGTTGGGAAATGGTGGAAAACTCGAAATGCAGATTTAATCAGAATATTTTAGTTTGTTGCTTTATGCCGAATTTGATCCCAGTCTATCGGATAGATTTTGTAGAATAAAATGTCAAAGTTTTGAATAACATATTGCAAATCAAGTTTTGTGAAATAAAACTTCTGTCATTTTTTGATAATGACACTTCCACTTGACAGATGACAGCCAAAAACTAATCAGCTCATTTGACAGCAAGACCCTGCCTGATACCAAATTTCAAGTCGATCGGATTAACGGTGCAAAATTGGGTTTTTTTTTGTGGGGACTTTTAACAACTGGCAGCTCCCAAGACGACTCACTTTGGGGAGGCAGACTGGCGTTCCAGCAACTACCATGTGGGTGGCTATCACCACAAGAAGTATGGTGCGGTCAGAAATGACAAGCTCTCAAAGGCCGCTAGCTCACGGTCTATTAGCGGTGATCTGACCAGGGATCTGACACTGACACTTACGACACACTCCGACAAAAGTTAACTCGTAGTCTTCCATTTTGTTTTCGCGGCAGCAACGCATCATCGGCAGTTAGAATCGCAAATAGACCTCAGGTATATCTTGTTCACCTTTTATTTCCAAGAATGACTTTTTGGAGCAAAAAGAAAGTGGCAAGCTGGGGGGCTACGGCTACGGCTGATGGCACATGCGAAGTTTTGGTGCGAAACTATCAGCGGTCATTAGCCGTATCCTCCCAGCACCCCAGCTTGTCACTTTATTTTTGCTTCTACTGAAAGTAAAAAGTGAATGAGAAATACCTTCATAAGAGGTTTACAATAACAATATTAGAAAATATAGATAGAACACAACAATTTTCGCCGACAGCGCTAACCGAGGGCTGCACCTCCGGGACCCCTTTCTGTATATTATTATCAACTATACAGGGTGATTTAAAAAGTTGTTAAAAAAATTCCAAGTCTTCCAATTTTGAAGTTATGGAGAGACAAAATTTGGTCCTTCGATCGCTTATATTCTCGTTGCTCAAAAGATTTTGGTAAACTGTTCATGGAATAATGATGAGTACAAAAATTCAACCCCTGGACCTGTATTGAATTTTTGTTTTCTATCCAGGGTGAGTCATAAACTAGAAAAATTTAGTTTTCCTAAGAAACCAGAAACGAAACAGTTCTATTCAAATGAATTGTGTTTTATTGTGTTGTATATAGGTTATGGCACCATTGTAACTGTTTGCAGGCACTTTTAGAGAAAAATAATTTTCAGGATTCATGACTCACTTTGTATATACAGAATGGAAATTTATTACATATATGAGATTGACTTTTTGTACTCATTGTTTCTCTTTGAACAGTTTACTAAAATCTTTTGAAACAACGAAAATAGAAGCGATCGAAGGACCAACTTTTGTCCCTCTATAACTTCAAAATTAAAGGACGTAGAATTTTTTCAACAACTTTCCAGCACTCCACTAGACTTCCATACTACGCACCTTCAGGATGGTCCGACACTTTTGAATAAGCCTGTTAGTCCGGCGGCAAGCTGAAACAATTGTGCACAATGGGCTAAAAGCAATTTTATTTTTTCAAGTTAATATTTGGACCCTAAAAAATATTTCCAGATAGAGACCCCAACCGATTAGGCCTTATTTAGCCCCCCTCAGCAACGCCAACTTTGACCATTATTTCATCCATTTTTGTACATTACTTTTATGATAATTGACGTATACCATCTATCAGGGTGTCGTTTCTAATGTTTTTAAAGGCGAGGAACTCAAATATGATGGTTTTGAAGCTTTTGAAGTTGAAGTTGCGAACCTGATGGATGGTTACTGGTACCTCATTGCTTGAAACATTCTAAAAAGTTGGCTGACAATCTTCAAGAATAATTGAAATGGGAAGTCTATAATGAGAGATCTAGGGTCATGATTTGACGCTCTACAACTTACCTTCGACCTTATACCTTAGTTCATCGAGAATACGTGCTTGGGTTTTTCCTCGGGTTTTTCTCTTCGCGAGATCGAAATCAAAGCAGTCGCAATTTTCCAAATAGTCACTGTTCGCTACGATTATTCAAAAAATTTCTGTTTCTGACTTCAAGTAAAACAATGCGATCATCTTCATCAATATGCAAAGCACCAGTGACCCAATAATATAGTGAAAAAAAACACGTGATTGCATTCACTCGCCATGCCACCTTAGTTTTTATTGGTATTTACAATAACTAATATGTAAGGTAGGTAGGCACAATGGTGGACTTCAAAATGGGACCATCCTTACTCACTTTCCTATCGGGCTTAAGGCCAGTTTTACAATAGCGGTATGCGCTATTCCAAGTTTATGTTCCAGGATAAACATCATGCTGACAAAAGTGATACAGGAGAATATACCAAAAATAGTTCTCACAGCTACTGTAAAATTAGCTTAGTTATCCAAAATTAGGGATTTTTTAGCTGCGGTTCAGTGATTATTTCCAAAGGATAAATCGAGACGTAAATAATGTAAGCAGACTTCGACCATCTTTCCATCTTGTTCCTTCCTCAAACAATAACTTTCTTCCCTTTTTTCAGCGCTTCGAAGTTGAGACAAACATTCGGTGTGGTGCGTTTTTCAAGTCCGTCGCCGCTGGACCAACCTTTCTTACCAATGCAAATGCAGTTCCGCTGACGTCTTGCAACTGCATGAAATTATTTCGTGCCAAGCTTTCTTTGGTGATGGCCCATCAGCTAGTTCACTTGATTTAAGATTGAGAAAAATCCATTTCTTGATAAGAAAAAGCTTCACATGTTACGTAGCAGGGAGTTTTCTTACCTGCCATCGGGACTCACTGTCTTTTGCCGTCCAAAATTAGAAAGATCCGGTGGAGTGCAGTTTTAAACTGAAACTCTGAGCCCATATATGCCCTGCTTGAAGATCGTGGAGGCGTGAAGCATTTTGAGTGAGAGGAATAATTTCTATATCTCGTCCCTTCTGAGAGAAAAAAACGGAAACGACAGAAACGGAAACTCACACAGACAACTTCTTTGTCTTTTGAGCATCTGTCATACATGAGATCATGAGGATAACACATTTCTTAAGCGCAGACATAGCCTGATCTACCTCTTCTACTGTTAATGTATTTCACAAATTTTGGAAAACTTTATTGACAAAAGGCTTTTCCCCAAGCACTAAAGGTCGTACGTTTGCCTTTGGTCCTGAAACCCAAAGTTATATAGCTCCAAGTAACGCAATGGAAAAACAGGCCGAAGCATTTATCTCATCCTACAGCTTGCTGAATCCAAGCTGCACGATAGAGTTTTTCCACTACCAAAGCAATCCTCAGACTTTACACCATCGTAGAGTCCAAAAAAGCTGTTGCCAGAACGACCACGTCCATATATCTACTGTGCGGATGACGAGGCGGATGATGATTAGCTTCAAGTCTTCAGCAGAGCACATCCGCCTACGCATGAAGTATCATTCCATTACCATAATCTGCTTCCTCGTGATTACAGGGCATAAAGTTATTCAGATTCGCTGGAATAGAACAGAGTAGGTACCTGGGTACTGCATCATTTTGTGTAACAACTTTTTCTGGATAGGTCTCTGGTGCCAATTAGATCACTCAGGGATAGGAACATCTCCCGTTTATCTCGGAGAACTCCAGAAGATTGGATTTTTTACCAAAACAAAGTTCACCAATACTAATCTGATAGAGCTGGTGGGAAAGGCTGGTTCTTGTGACGGAGAAAATTTCCCTAATCACCTTTACGCACTTGGTCAGAGACATTCAACTTCAAAAGCAAGTTTCCTTCTTCACGCCTTCAGAGACGCAACTTGAAGCTTCTGGTGGGATTTGAGGCATTTGACGACTCGATGCCAAACGGAAGAAATTTTTTTTTCAAAAAAAGACTAAATTATTACCGGGAAAGGATTTACCCCACTTCGTTAATAGTCTATTGGGAACTATAGGCAAGGTGGCCGGAATATTGGTCAAATAACACAGTTCTCTTGCGGTTCCAGTAAAGCGGTTCTCTGGAAGAATATCATAATTCAGGTCTCTTTTGAAAGCTAGAAGAATGGTGTTCAACTCAACAATCTCAAATTTAAAATTTTTGGGGGAAAACATTTGAAAATTATTATTTAAAAATTTAAAATTTGAGCTCGTTTAGTTGAAGACCATTTTTTTAGCTTTCAAAAGATTCGAAAAAAAATTCTTCTAGAAAATAAGGTTACTGGAACTGAAAGAAAACTGTGTTATTTGATCAATATTCCGGCCAACTTGCGGGGCAGAAAAAGTCTCAACGAGTCAAGCCATTTTATGTCTCGCTAACTGAAAAGCGCTGGGGGACCTTCGGTCAGGCTAATTGCGCTACAATCACCTTTTATCGTTTCATTATTGTGTTCAATGGCCTTCATAAATCGGCATTCTTGAAATTGATCGACTCGTTGGTTATTGTTACTGCAATATTGCCAAAGGTCACATTGTGTTAGTTAAGTTGACTCAAAAACAATGAGTGACTATTTGGAAAACTTCTTGGATTTTGAACTCGCGAAGAGAAAAATTTGAGCACGTATTTTTGATGAACTAATCAGTTGTAGAACGTCAGATTATGACTCTAGATCACTCATTAGACTTTCAATCTGAATTATTTTTGATGATTGTCAGGCAGCTTTTTCAATCTTCTTGAAACAATAATGTACCAGTGACAATCTAAAAGCTCACTCTCACTGATCACTTTAAAAGCTTCAGGACAATCATATTTGGATTCCTCGTCCTCAAAAACATGGGAATCGACATCTCAACAGCTATAATACGTCAATTATCATAAAACTGGTGTACAAAAATGGATCAGATATTGATCCAAGTTGGCGTCGCCTTGGGAGGCCAAATAAGGTCTAAATCTAAAAATACTCTTTAGGGTCCAAATAACAACTTGAAGAAATAAAATTGCTTTTAGCCCATTTTGCACAATTGTTATAGAATTCTACATTAAGCCGCCGGACTATGTATATACAGGGTGATTCATGAGTGACCTTACATAGGCTAATGGGAGATAGAGGACTTCGAGACGAGTCAGGATCCACTGAGGAAATTTTGTTTTTCCCATTGGTTACGAAGATACAGGGTGTTTTGTGTGTTTCGTGTGAAACTTTGATCAGCGATATTTCTGAAACGGCTGAAGATATTGTGTTGAAATTTACCAGTTATATTTCTCTGCTGGAACTTATCCAGAAGTCATACCGGGTGAGTCAAAATCCAGGGTCGGAATTGAAAAAATGTGCCCCTTTTTTATTTGATCAAAAAGTACATTTTCTGACCGCTTTTCTAAAAAACTGTTATCGGATTCGAAAAGCTAAGGAAAAATTCTTCAAGAATCACTCTTCAATTTAGATGGCACACCTAGACCGTTTCGATAAAAAAATTGAAAGTAATATTTGTGGGTAAGTTTCCATTTTTGACCGGACATAATCCACTCATTGTTTGATTGAATTCATTAAAATTCATTTTTTAGCTTGTCTTAGTGGAACAGAAGGGTTTGGTAGTAAGAAAAATTCCATAGCCGGAAATTTTTTTTGACGATCAAATCGAGTCTAATTTTGGTTTCGCTCTCGATTTTGTCATAAAAAAAAATTGTCAGCTCTGAAATTTTTTTTTCAACCAAGCCCTTCTATTCAACAGAGACAAGCCAAAAAATGAATTTTAATGAATTCGATCAAACAATGAGTCGATTATGTCCGGTCGAAAATGGGACTCACCCACAAATTTTACTTTTAATTTTATTGTCGAAACGGTTTAGGTGTGCCATCTAAATTGAAGAGTGATTCTTGAAGCATTTTTCCTTAGCTTTTTGAATCCGATAGCAGTATTTTAGAAAAGCGGTCAGAAAATGTACTTCTTGATGAAACAAAAAAGGGGCACATTTTTTCTAGCCCGGCCCTGGATTTTGACTTACCCGGTATGGATTCGGGATGAGTTCCAACAGAGAAATATTACTGGTGAATTTCAACAAAATACCTTCGGCCGTTTCAGAAATATCGCTTATCAAAGTTTCATACGAAACACACAAAACACCCTGTATCTTCGTAACCATCGGAGAAAATAAAATTTCTTCAGTGGATCCTGACTCGCCTCGAAGTCCTCTATCTCCCATTAGCCTATGTAAGGTCACTCATGAATCACCCTGTATATGGAGGCCACAACAATAGTTTGCCCAGTATTTCGTCAGTTCGCCATCAATTTCAAGTGCCATCATTCAAGAGTCCTACGTGTTCCAAAGTATGGTGTGGTGTGGGAATCAAACGTGGTGCATCACTTGTTTTGGAAATAACTCGTTTTACATCGGACTTATTTTTTTTTTATCTAAACTGGCGCACATATTAATACATAAAGCTGGATGCGTTGTTTATAAATGGACTCCATTTCTGAAGATGCGAATAAAGATGCATAAATAAAATATCCTCGCATTCATATTCATCGCGAAAAAAGTCGAAGACGACGCCTCTTATTATTCAAATGTCTCCATTTTAAGTTCGAAATCGCATCTGAAATATTATGAGGTGAAATTTAGGAAGTTTTCGAGACAGCGCCGAGGCGGCTCGGATTTGCAATGAAAGTGCCTGAACATTTCACCATTTTCACCTGAAATGAGCCTTACGGCAGCGAAGCTCTCGATATCTTGCTTCAGCATTCTGAGATCCATGTATAGCTGCAGCCCACCAGCCTTGGCGTAAACGTAAAATGATGCTATTTCTTCAAAGCCTTCTGATTGTCGTTCTCTCTGATATTCTCTCCACTGATTTGTTTGACATTTTAGTTGAGCTCATACTGATACTTCCCCTCCCTCGCATTGCTAAGCTGATTGCGCGCACCACACGCACACACACGACACCACTGAAAATAGAAAATATTTGGTGAACAAATAAAAAATTAGTAAATTCAACACCAATGCATGAATAAATTGTCAGAAGTTGATGTCACTTCCTTTCATTTACTTTCATCAGAAAATGCATTTTTAGTTCCTTACGCCTCAGTTTCAACAAGTCATGTTGCGCAAAGTTAAAGCGATGCAAATTGCCAAATACAGCGGCCAAATTGGTTAAAACCTGGTGGTTTTGCACCATTGTCATCATATTTCGATGCAATTTTGGACGCAGGAACCAACGGGCTCAATTTCAAGCCCGACTCAGCGGCAGGTCGTGAGGAAACCCCCGTGGAGGGTAAAAACTAAAAACCGCCAAGAAAGAGGCCGCTTTCAGAAAACGCCTTTGAATTTTCTCTAGGTCAGATATTATCACCGTATAGATGGGATCCCAAATAGGGTGCGCATATTCCAACCTGAATCTGACGAATGCATTGAACAATACTTTTAAGATGTCAACACTTGTGAAACCAGCCCCATTGCGTAAAATGAAACCGAGGCCCCTAAAAGCCGAGAATACTGTGTTGACTCAACATGCTTGGAAAATGTGAGCCTGTAGTCAAACGTCACCCCCAACTTCTTGACGTATTATTCAGGTCTCTCATAGACAAGGACAAAAGTAGAAGAGGCAAGATACCTGCGCGGCTGTGTAATTTGTTGGCCGGCCATTTTGATTACATAACGGTTTTTCCTGGCGGCAATTTTAATTATGACAGGTGGGTGACAGTACTGACAGTGTACTTGATGACAGCTACGAAGTTTTAGGTTAGACTGATTTGTTGTGATCGAACTTTTCTCGGCGCCGATATTTGGTTTTGTGCAAAAGATAACAATATAATGTTGAGGGTGATGTTTGAATGTTGAGGGTTATTCAGTGTTCGTTTCCACGAATTCTACTTCATAACCAGATATTATATTCCTGGGATGCATTGCATAAATAATGCATTGTCGAGTGCATTGTACTTGATGAATTATTGTCAAGAAATGGAGAATGATGTCCGCAGTTTTATCTCCACTTAGAAGCTGTGAAACAGATATCGAGGCCTCTGTGTGAAGTGTTCGTTTTGCGATTTTTCCTGTGTAATAAAGTTTGATCGAACCTGATCGAACTTAGCAAATGCATCAATAAAGGGTGTCTTGTTATACCTATCAAAATTTGCAAAAACATCAAGCAATTGATGAACCCAGAGATGAGAAGATATCCTTTCATACGTAACGCTGAATTTAAATAATCAAATTTCACTCCGGTAACTAAATTTTGTTTTTAGTTTTCCACGGGGTGATGGGCTTCGATTGTGGCTCGAGACAATTGGAATGATGAAGAAATAGCTTGGAAACGTCTTATGAGAAAGGCTCAGTGCTGCTGATTTATTCGAGGCATTTCGAAGTAATGTAAATAAAATTTTATCCACACTCCCAGGACCCGAGCCAGAACCTCGTTTCACACATTGACATTTTGGAACACCACAATTTTATCTTAAGGGAAAGTGCTCGTAAGATGCTATTTGAAAATAAGATTAGGTGCAAAATCTAGCAAAAAAACGTGAAGCGAAGAGCTGATTCAGTGTAATGTTCAACAAACACTTTCCAAACTTGTATTATTTTATCTCAAGTAAAACATTGAATATTTTTCTTGAAATTTTATTCTGTAGCTCAAATCAAGCACATGTCGTGGGCCTTATGCCCATACGTCTATGGCCCATACTCACAGTCGGTCTCCGATTTAAGCACAATCCAACTATGGCAACAATTGTTATAATTGTCCGAAGGACTTGAGAGATGCGAAGTCGGAGATCGAGCGAAGTATTGACTACGAGTATGAGGATTAGTCAAGGCCATGGATGTAGGTCAAGGCCGTGAGCAGAAATTCTTGAGTTATTTGTTTCGTTTACAAAGTATAACCTACAAATTGTCTCATGACTGTCATCTGTTTTGACGTCTGTTTATGATTTTGAATCGCGCGTACTCCCCCCATTTAAATTGCCGCCTTGGAAAAGCCGTTATGACCTAAAAATGGCGGACCCCATGCGATATCGGCTGAAATGGATGCGCAGTGGTTCTTCCTTCTTCTACTTTTGTCCTTGTCTATGAGGTCTCTGTAATCTGTATAGTTGCCCCGCCCAAACCGTAATCGTATAGCAATGGGTCTTCCCCGCGGGTGAAAGACATGACGTTGCATTTGGACGCAATCGGGCGCAGACCATTCCTAATACATCACTTGCGAACTGTATTTAGGTCATGTTGTAAGACTCTGCAGTCGTTATAATTGTTCTTCCTTACAGTACAACTTAAGGTCGTCAGCCTATAAAAGGGCTTTCGCGGTATCCCCGGAAAGGACATTATCGATGTAGACGTCAAAAAAAAAGAAAAGGAGCACCAAGGCAGCTCCTTGAGGGACCCCGGTTCACTGGTGGAGATATTTGGATTTGAAACCATTGCGTTGAACGTACTGCTGTCTGTTTTTAAGGTAAGAGGCAACCAGCCCGATTAGGGAGTCGGAAAAATCAAAGTTGCCAAGCTTTCTGCACAATATCCCATAATTTATGGTGTCGAAAGCACTGGTAAAATCGGTTATACCACGTCGAACTGACTCCTGATTTTCTTTTTTTTTTCATTGCCGTTAAGCACGTTACTATTGATAGTGAGAAATGTTGGAAGGTGCAGCAATAACAAAAATATAAGCACAATATGTGATAGAAGATGAACAGTTTAAAAAATGACGGAGGAAAAACCATTTCTAGCGCCGGAATGCGATTTCTTCGCAAGTGATCTCGTTTATGAGCTAATGATCCCTTACTCTCAACCGAGAGGCGCGGTCAGGTGAGCTCATGAGTCAAGAGTGTATCGATCGAAATTGAGAGATTTCTATGCAAGAAGGTCATTATTTACGTCGGACGGGCTGGAGCAAGGGGTTTCATTGGCGTCCCATAAGAACTAGGTAATTTGACCTTTGAAAATTCACGTTGATGTCGTTAATTCACTCTCTGTTTTAGGATCATGATCTGTGATCCTGGTCGAAGGAATGCTATAGGGACACAAATTCTAACGTTCTACGTAATCTACGTTCTAACTGACTTCAGCAAGGTCCCGTTTTGAGAAAACAAGTCGCAGAATTTTTTAGGTGACATTTTCGAGAAGTTTATACTAATATCCCGAAACGGTTTTGGACTTTTGGTCGTATTTTGTTTTTACAAAGAGTTAATATTTTTCTGTGATTTCTGGATTTTTTGGTGCAGACGCAGCCAGTGGTTTTGCTACCCCTTGAAATTGGACAGCAACGTATAGACAATACAAATAGAGAAGACCATATGTTATCACCACCGTCGTCACGGATATTGGGGCATCAAAAATCAGCCAACCTTTTTTTGAATGATGGACTCGTCTGGTTCCTACGCAACCGTAAAAATCCGTGACGACATATGGTCTTTTCTATTTGTATTGTCTATACACTATATTATCAATTGTATCATGAAACAATGTGATTCTACCGGCTTTCAGAAGTGCTAAGCACTTGCACCTCTTTTGGGACTATGACAAATCAAACATGCTGCGACATTGCATTACATGTTCAAACAGCCCAGGGTGGTTCAAAATGCACCAGTGGCAAGCATCCGTTACATCACAGTTGCCATAGTAATCAAGTGGTCTCATATCATGGTTGCTTTTTTATAACTCAATTCTCAGTCCATAAACCACAAAATTGGTTGATAATAGGTAGTTTGCGATCTCACGGAACGTACGACGTAAGGAAACGTAGAACGTGAAAATTTCCCTGTAACTAAAGAATTGCAAATAACAAGGTCGTCTGTTTTCACGTTGAAAGTTACGTTATGTCGTACGTACAATTGCACGCAAACTCCCCAATCATCAAGCACGAAACGTAATTAATTACGTCTCCCTTGCTGTCACCAAGACAGCAAGTGAAGGTGAATGGCGATCCATCGTTAATAACACAGGTCAACACCAATTTTGTGCCTGGGATAAGTATACCAAATTTCTGTAGCTTGAGTCAAATCAACCTGAAAAAAAATAATATCCCATGAAAAAGTTTGCTTTTGACATATTTTGAAATTTATGAAAATGTCGATTTTGATAGATTCATTTGTTCTTTTTATCAACTTAAACACAAAATTCATACAAAATAAGAAAAAAAAATCAGAAATGAAGTCCTTGACTCTTTCTATTATGATCATGAGAACTTCAACAATTTTTCATTTTTTCCGGCATTTTGAATTTCCTACAAATGTCAAATAAAACACTTGACTATCGTTTTTGCGACTCCAAAGCACTCTACACTCTAATGTAGATGACGCATGAACGTCAGAATTTTCCCCCCTCTCCCTATAAACTGATTTTCTGTTTTTATTCATGATATAAAATCTGTTCCATTAGTACCTACCAATATTTCAAAAGCAAACTTTAATGAGAATGTGGGTATTTTTCCATTATTTTGACTCATAACACTTAATAAAATCATAAAATAAACCCAGACACAAATTTTTTTTTTCACTTTGTTGACCTGTGTAATCATTAGGCTTGTAGTGGGTTTTCATATGTTCATTTTTTAAGGCCCGTGTGCAAGTTGAGACTAGAGTATAGTGGTTGATGCCAAATTGTTCCTTAGATCATGCTGAACTAGGATCGCGATGGCGAACATCTGAGACCCGCGACTGGGCAGCGGGAGGGGGGGTAAAATGCGATGAAGACATAAAAAATGTTAAATAATGAACCGAAAGAGGTACAGTTATTAAAGTTACCATACGTATTCGCCATTTTACGCTAATGGAGGTTCAGCAAACCGATTTCAGAAATATCAATGATTCTCGGAGATATTTAAAAAAAAATAATTTTTTTTGTCAACATTTTATTGTTGAAAAAATCGAAGAATTTTGAAGATGGAGAGATGAAACTTGACATTTTGACAATTAGTGATGTTAGAAATATAGTCGTGATTGGCGAAAATTCCTCGGCCTACTATTTTAGGAAACAAAACCGTCAACTCTTTTGCGTATTGTGCCGCTTCCAGCTTCAAATCAGCCATCATTGGATTCATTGGAACTCGATTGGCCCAGGAGCCGGAGATAATGAAATGGCAATTTTCCTCGCCAAAGAAGCAACTAACCCTCTTTGGCAAGTTACTGTTCGTATTGAAATGATATAACGCTACCATACTCATAGTCCCCTGTTGTTTTTGTGACTACTGCACCAAAAGAAAATCCAAGATGGCGGCCAAGCTGGTGAAAACAGTTGACGGTTCTGTTCCCTAAAATAGTAGGCCGAGGAATTTTCGCCAATCACGACTATATTTCTAACATCACTAATTGTCAAAATGTCAAGTTTCACCTCTCCATCTTCAAAATTCTTCGATTTTTTCAACAATAAAATGTTGACAAAAAAAAATATTTTTTTGAAAATATCTCCGAGAATCATTGATATTTCTGAAATCGGTTTGCTGAACCTTCATTAGCGTAAAATGGCGAATACGTATGGTAACTTTCTGGCTGCGCCCTCGTTCTGCAAATTTCGGCTTCGTGTCAGAAAACCACTTATGTAACAGCCAACTCGTATTGTAAACTACTATACTTAACGAACATAAGCCTTGTCATGGGTTTGGCAACTACGAGCCCCCTCCTAGAGGGGGCTGTAACCCTCCGAAAACACTAAAATTATCATTATCTTGAAAAATTTACATCGAATCGAAGAAAAAAATAACACCACTATAAAGACAATTGAACTAGCTTTAAAATGATGTATCACTCAACCCCAATTGTCAATCGAAATTTTCGAAGGGGCTGCCACCCTGACTACGGGGGTGAAACTCAACGGTTAAATTAATAGCAGTTGGACGTCCCCCTTGAAAACAAAGTTGACTTGTCTGGGCTCATTTCTAAAAAATGAGGGGCGAATGCCCCAAAATCTGTCTGTTTCGTTTTCAATGGGCCACCCTGTATCAGTACTTTACGGCGTTCAAACCTAAAATTCTATAGCCATGGACTTTGCTCTAAACTTCATCATGTCAAAATAAAACGGCTGTTTACCTTTGGTGTAGATATTTTTTACACTTTGAAAACACGCCGTATATAATCATATTACACGTTCTTGCTCTTCTGAACCGCCCGAACCGCACGCAACAATGCATCACAACTCCACAAAGGGGTTCGATTTTTATTGTAACAAGACTTGCCATAATTACCGTTCCCGTAAACAAAAACCCCTTTGTGTTTCTTTTGTGCATGCACACGATCAAAATCGAATTATTGCTCGCGCACACACAAACTGCGAGTGGGTCGCTCCATTGCGGCCGGTCGGGTTTACATCTGCAGGCGTATGAGTCCTGATCGCCAAATCTAATACTACCGGATCCTTTATTATCACAGGTTTCACCATGTTGATAGAGCTTCGCCCGCAGAAAATCTTTCCCGGGGCCGGTTAAATCTTTCTTGGTGAGCAGCTGGATTAAGTGGTGTCCGCAGTGTCCTTATAATGAGTAAAGGTGTCTCTATACTTATTCGAATTCTCTGTACCTATACAGTGGGATGGATGCTGCTGGGGGAGTTTCAGGATCATCGATTCAGGGGTGCCCACGACCTCTGTGTGGCTCATAAATTCTCCTATCTGGATGCACACTATGCATGGCATTTACGCCAAATTAGCGCGGAAGCCTATATTATTGCAAATTACCGCCCCGAGATTTATACTCTTTTTGCGTTAATTGTCCGCGTTCAAATCTGACGTGTCATTTCAATAAAGTATAATTATCTCTAAATCCTTTGGGGGGTGACTTTCCGCTTCCTTTTCCGTGCCGGCTTCCGTCGTAATTCCGGTGACCCCGGAGTGAAATCGGATTTTTCCATCTGAAAATTGTCGGCAGTTGTGCTGCGAGAGTTCGTCAACATGGAACTTCGTGATATCCAAGGATGTCTATACGTAAACAGGATAGGAAACTTCGCCGCCATCTTGCATCAAAATCTAACACGCTTTTTTTCTCCAATGTCAGTATGACGTCAGTATGCTATACTTCCCGACCGTATGTATGTATAAGAAATATTTAATAAAAAACAACAACAACAACAACAACAACAACAATAATAATAATAATAATAATAATAATAGTGATAAGAACAACAATAATAATAATAATAACAAATAATATTATCATACAACTAACAACAAACGGTTTTAGTTCTCCCACGTGGAGAAACTGCAAATTTTCAACTTTTTATCTCGTGAACAAAATTTTACCATTTTTTTCAACAAGAGGTTCAAGAAGTTCAATTTTTCTTGAACATTCCCTAAATTTTTTTTTTGCAACCTCAATTGACGATTTTTCCAATGAGATGATTTGGAAAAGACTTTGAGGTCTTTCCGGAAAATTCCCGAATAAAACACAAAGCGTTAAGTTTTGATGTTTATCGCCCAATAGACGACAGAAACGGGAGTTCCAATGTATCGTTGTATACCTAGTACAGCGTGTTCAACAATGATTGTCCTTGCCGTCTTTTGAAAATAACGGTTGCAACTGGCCAGTGCCACTCCAATGAAATTATTTTGAGATCCGTAGTAACGAAATTGATAGACGTCACGTCAAACTGACTGATATAAAATTTAAGGTTAACAGTGACGGCATTGACGGCTGGTCTATTCCCGTTCCGTCAGGTTGCTTGTTCACGAAAATGCCAATAAGTAGAAGTGGGTAAGTGAAATCCAACGATTTTCTTTAGGAAGGATGTGGCTGGATCTGGTGCAGCACAAAGCGTCATAGACTGACACTGACAAGAGCGACAGCTCGCAGAAATTGACGTGGAAATATTCAGTTTCAATGGTAAAGTGATGAAAATTTTGGGCGTACAAAGATGATATGACATTTCCATGGCTTCATTTTTTATGACGGATCTTCCCTCCCTATTCTTATATCCTCCTAGACTATTTACCAGCAGTCACAGCCGTCACTGATAACCTCAAATTTCATATCAGTCAGTTTGACGTGACGTCTATCAATTTCGTTACTACGGATCTTAAAATAACTTCATTAGAGCGGCACAGGCCAGTAGTTGCAGCGGTACGCTTTTTGATTCTGCATTTTGTGATACTGCAATGAAATTTGGCATATGCAAACCACATAAAATTCCAAGTGATTTGACTCGAAGCACTCAAAAATTTGTCCATAAGGGGGCGACTGGGGGCCCCTCAAAATTTCAAGATGTCAGAAATTTTACCATGCACCATTCAGTACCGCCCTATCTACCGTACAGGACCAAAACAACTTTGTTCTTGACCATCATAACATTTTTCGTCATGTCAATTCCATTCTTCTTATAGAAAAAAAATTAATTCTTTGCCTGGTCAATAAATTGAAAAATATTTTTTTTTTGGACCACAAACAGATTGTCAACTGGTTTTTATGTGATCCTCGATAAATCCGCATCCCCTTGATTCATTCATGAAAAGGAAACTTTCGCAGTGCTTTTTTTCAACAAAGGAGTGACCTCAACTTACCATTATTTTCAACATTACCATTTTCAATGTTTTATCCCGGTAAGTATGATTATTCTCATACTAATATATAGCTTGAAGTTTTCTTCAACGATATTGATGATGAAAGAGCCTTAGATTCCACCTGGAAGCCGTGCATAATAATTTTTCTGCAAGGCCGTCAGATTTGGCATTTTTGATTTTCTAGCGGGAGCGGCCAAAATGCCAATACACATCTCTCCGCCCAAGAGCACCGGTTTGCTCTAGCGGAAAACGATATTTACGCCTGACAATTTTGCATTTTGTGCCACTGAAATGAAAGTTGGTGTGAAAGTACCGAATCCGGTGCTCTTGGGCGGAGTGGTGTGTATTGACATTTTGGTCGATCCCGGTAGAAAATCAAAAATGCCAAATTTGACGGCTTTGCATAAAGATTAGTATGCACGGCTTCCAGGTGGAATCTGAGGCCGTTCTATTATCCACACCGTTGAATAAAACTCCAAGCTATATATTAGTACAACAATGATCATATTTATCGGCATAAAACATTGAAAGAGGTAATGTTGAAAATAATGGTAAGTTGAGGTCACTCCTTCGCTGAAAAATAGCACTGCAAAAGTTCTGTTCTCATAAATGAGTCAAGGGGATGCGGATTTATCGATTATCACACAAAAACGACTCAACAACCTATTTTTGGTCCAAAAAAAATAATTAACCTATAATTTGTTGACCAGGGAAAGACTTTTTTTTTCTATAAGAAGAATGGAATTGACATGAGCGGTATTGAATGGTGCATGGTAAAAATTCTGACATCTTGAAATTTTGAGGGGCCCCTAGCGCCCCCTAATGGACAAATTTTTGAGTGCTTCGGGTCAAATCACTTGGAATTTCACGTAGTTTGCATATGCCAAATTTCATTGCAGTATCACAAAATGCAGAATCAGGGTCATTTCGCTAGCGTACCGCTGCAACTACAGTTGCAACCGCGATTTTCAAAAGGCGGCAAGGACAATCATTGTTGAACATGCTGTAGAACAGGGATCACGCCTGTAGAATATGTTCAAGGTGTTATTACTTAGGGTGCTGTTTTCACTTGTTTTTAGGTGTGCAATAATCGATAGCTTCAACTGAGTTACGTAGGTCTTATTGGGTTGCTCTGATTGG
Source organism: Anaspis maculata (assembly GCA_949128115.1). Taxonomy (NCBI): domain Eukaryota; kingdom Metazoa; phylum Arthropoda; class Insecta; order Coleoptera; family Scraptiidae; genus Anaspis; species Anaspis maculata. The sequence goes on along the minus strand of OX421961.1, from coordinate 54,596,577 downwards.
CTCAATGGTATTTGGGCGAAAATTATTTTTAAAGCAATACAAAAATAGAAAATTGATTCTTTGTAAGATTTTTGTTGTTTTCTCTAAGAATTATTTTCACTTTAGGCTTCAGGGGCTCCGGCCCCGGATATTATAGTGACAGGGGACCTCAAACCTTTGGAATTTTGATTTTTTTTTTCATAAGAGGGGAGAGACAAAATAACAAAATTATCTTTTCTGCGCCCTGCAGGTATAGGCCAGGCGGTAGGTCATTCTGGATTGAGAAAATTCCGACCAAAGCTTTTATGGTGCCAAACTCTTCGTTAAGTCAGTAGGTATCAACCACTGAGTTTCCGCCCAAAAACGAGTTGTGCTGATTCCTCCACACTGTCCAAAGGTAAAGGATGTCTTGAAGGTGCAAAAAGACCTGTTAAACCCCCGTACTTTTTCATTTTATTTGCCTCAATGCAAACGTACAATTCTAACGCCAACATTGGAAGCATTTGTCATCATCTTTGTACCAGTCTTACTGTTGAAAAAAAAAATTTCTTTGTGCGGATGATATAAATCACATTTAACTGTTTTTCCACACAACAAAACGATGGAGCAACATGCATTTTGGATGTTCTCTAATAACTTGTCTCACTGAACCCATTTATGGCGTTAAAACTCCAATAACAGCATTTTTGAAGATGTTTCCCGCTAAGAAGTGAATAATTTTCTCCCGCCTGTTCAGCAGCAGCAAACACCGTTCTTGATAATTTTATAGGGAATGACAAGCTGGAACTGTTTTCTAATGATATTATATCTGGCTTGACCGCGACATGCTTTTTGAAAGCGTAGGAAATTGATTTTTTCTCGAGCGGTTCTATTTTACCCGCGTGCGGCCGTGCCTACTTGACATAGACCGGACTGATTACACAAGCTTGGAAATGTACTCTCTTCCAGCTTTAAAACACGACCATTAATGATTAAATAATATATAATTCCTTCATAAATCAATGTACAAAGTCTTAAAGGGGAACTGTGGGTAAAATTTTGTGTCAATTTTAAAATTTATATAGCTGCGGGATGGCTTTAGTTGATTTTTAGTCAAAATCGCATCGAAACATTCAAAGCCATTACGAAGTTATCGTAGATTTTGTGGGCTGATTATGACGTCATACTGCGCACCGGAAAGGACAGGTCGGCAGGGCAAGGCACCACGCCAACAATTACTAGACCTTTTATAAAATGAAACAAGTTCACCAAACGGTAGACGCAGATCATTTGACTTTAATTTCAAAGTACGGTGAACCAAATTTCAGTACATATTTTTAAAAACATAATTAAAGTGCGACTCTATCTGTCAATGAAATAAAGCGGCAACATGGCGAAATTGCGAAATGAAATTCGGCAGCTTGACAGAAGCTTGACAATATAGGGAAGTCACAGTCTATCGTATAACCCTGAAAACTTCCGTCAGTGAAATCTGTTGGTGCATGAAAATAAGAGATCAGGTATACTTTTCGCTTCCACATAATAATGTAGTGAATAATTAGATGTATTTTAGGGCTGCTGCCGCTGATGGGACTTTTTTCTAATCGGTGGTACAACCGACTACCGAATAGGGTCGGAATTTGAAAGAAGTGTGTATCAAAATCCGTTCATATTTCTTTGAGTCAGCCACACCAGTGCGTTTTTATTGAAAATGGTCCTGGTCGTTCCTGACGTCATGTTTCTGACCCTATAGCATGATCATTTTGGCCTGGTATACCTGATCTCTTATTTTCATGCACCAACAGATTTCACTGACGGAGGTTTTCAGGGTTATACGATAGACTGTGACTTCCCTATACTGTCAAGCTTCTGTCAAGCTGCCGAACTTCATTTCGCGATTTCGCCATGTTGCCGCTTTATTTCATTGACAGATAGAGTCGCACTTTAATTATGTTTTTAAAAATATCTACTGAAATTTCGTTCACCGTACTTTGAAATTAAAGTCAAATGACCTGCGTCTACCGTTTGGTAAACTTGTTTCATTTTATAAAGGTCTAGTAATTGTTGGCGTGGTGCCTTGCCCTGCCGACCTGTCCTTTCCGGTGTGCAGTATGACGTCATAATCAGCCCACAAAATTTACGATAACTTCGTAACGGCTTGGAATTTTTCGATGCGATTTTGACTAAAAATCAACTAAAGCCATCCCGCAGCTATATACATTTTAAAATTGACAGAAAATTTTACCCACAGTCCCCCTTTAATAATAATGGTCGCGTTTTAAAGCTGGGAAAGAGTACATTTCCAAGCTCGTGTAATCAGTCCGGTCTATGTCAAGTAGGCACGGCCGCACGCGGGTGAAACAGGACCTCTCGAAAAGAAATCAGTTTTTTAGACTTCCAAGTGCGAGCCGCGGTTAAGCCAGGCACGATATCGTTAGAGAAGAGTTTGAGCTTTTCATTCCTTATGAAATTTTCGCAAACGGTGTTTGGTAAAATTGAAAAAATTGCTGCTGAACAGGCGGATAAAAATTATTCACTTTTTTGCTGGCAACATCTTCAAAAACGCTGTTATTGAAAGTTTAATGCCATAAATGGGTTCAATAGATAGGAGTTATCAGAAAACATACAAAATACATGTTGCTCCATCGTTTTCTTGTGTGGAAAAACGATGAAATGTAATTTATCTGACCCGCATGAAGAAATCTTTTCTTTCAACAGTAAGACTGGCCCAGAGATGATGACAGATGCTTCCAATGTTTGCGTAATAGCTGTACGTTTGCATTTAGGCCAATATAACGAGAAAGTACGAAGGTTTGACAGGTCTTTTTGCACTTTCGAGGCACGTTTTACTTTCGCGCAGATTTGAAGGAATTAGCACAACTCGTTTTTGGGCGGAAACTCAGTGGCAGATAAGTACTGACTTTACGAAGAGTTTGACACCATAAAAGCTTTGGTCGGAGTTTTTTCCAGATTGTAGTGATTTTACCGACATACCGCCTGGCCTAGTAGTAGAAATTCATATTTCCCTGATTTTGTATATACGAGTAGGTTTTAGCATTGAATCAACAGTCCAAATCCAATTCAACATCCAAAGCTGGAACCAAAAAATGTTCTTGCAGGTGCTGGTGGTCAGTGGCATAGCCAAGGGGGGCGAGAGTGGGCGAATGATCCCACTCCTATACCTCTCAAGCGCCCACGGCACTTTATCCCACACTTAACCGATAGAGAAAAAATTTCTGGCGGAAATTTCGAAGAAGCGCGAAATTTTTTAGGAAAGAAAGTGTAATCTCCCAACTCACCCCTCTTATAAAAATAAACATTCCCCAAAGAAGAAGAAGAATCCCCTTTTAGTTGAAGACTTAGTTTGGCCAATCGTGTTTGTCTAGTATTGTTTGTTAGGACTTTTGTTATGTTGTAGTTACCCAAGGTAGTACAGGTAAGTGAAGGCTTGGAAATGAAACACAGAGACTTAAAAATTAACAAAGAACAATTTTATTCCAAAGGCAAATATATCGACTTATATTCAAGAATGCAACAACAAATCAATTACCCCACCCTCCCACTATTTGAAATGCAGTGTGTAAGTCACTGATGCAGAGAGAACAAGGGAAAGACGAGAGAGAGTATCGCTCTCGCTAGAACAGATTATATTAGTTCCACGGACCCAGATTGATGAGGAACCTGTTAGCGGGAAAGAATACAGCAGACCAAGTGCTCAGCGCAGTGTAGTCACTTGGCGCAGTGTGAAACAGAAACAAAGGTTTATTAGTAAGTTCTACGGTGACCTAAATTGACGAGGGATCTGTAGGGAAATAGAGAAGATTTTGGCACTGACAGTGGCTGGGCACTGCTGCAGAAAGAAGAGGGAGAACACATGACATACACATAAATAACAATCAATATCATCAATACAACAAAACAGTGAATAATCACAGTACATTGGTTCATACATAATAAACATGGTCAATGAAATCATCATCAGCTATTTATCACAATAAATACCACAACATGATTCAATGTAAATCAACAATATTAACAACCAGGTCTTAACAGTTGAAGACGTATATTATTTCATCAGATAACAAAGTAAGGAAAGATATCTTCTTTCACAAGATAACCTTCTCTTACAAGACACGACAGTTTAAGTAAAAATATCTGTTGTGTGCAGATATCTTTGTCTCACAGGACTCAGGCATGAATATAGAAGACAGTCGATCAGGGTAATATGTATCATATTAAACAAAAGTATGAAGAAATCATTAAAGCGATTCAACTCGACTGAGAAGAATACCACAACCATGCCCATCAAGTATGACAGCATACCTCGAAGCTCTCAAAACCACGTCACCTGTTCTACAGGTGACTGCTTTGTTGTCCCGCCAGACCCTGACTCTCGGGGTAGCTCGGTCGCAGGTCATCTGGAAATCTTGTGGCGACATCGTTCTACTCTTTCGTCTCTCTCAAGCTCCCAATAACAGTGACCCAAAAGCTACGTGTATTCCCTTTACTCCCCTGAATGTGATTATCCCGTTAATTGTTACAATTAATAATGTCCAACTGACAGGAAACAAAACAACTGAATCACTTATCTTCGAGCGTTCTGAAGGCACGGCAGCTATACTCGGGAAGTCTCCAACATCGGAAGAGACTTGAATCTTCTCTTTTCTATGATCTGGAGCAGGAAATACCCAGTTTTTCTTGTGTTCTTTTCTAAGACATCTCCCGTCATTTTCTCCACCTTTCAACCTCCCGTTACTTGACGACGGCATCTCCCTTTTCAGGTGTATTACTAAAGCTCACGATGTTTTCAAATTTAATTCTTTATAGGCTGAAGAGCCGGTCGATTTCAAAAGTTTGATTATAAATTAATTTTGGTAAAAACGTCAAAAACCGTAATCGCAGAACGCATGAAATATAGCGATTATCATAAGCATTATTATTATTATTATTATTATGCGCAAAAAATTTCGTCTGCGGCGCTATCTCTCGTCGACTTGCACCTTCGTCGTTGCCTTTACCCTCAAACTCTGACTACGCCACTGTAATTTATAGTGAGATAACTACTCATTTTTTTGTTTCTTAGGCTTTTGCTTAATCACGGCAGGGCAGGGCGGGCCAAAAAGTCTGCCGGCCCTCCTTCAAATTCTCAACTTTCACTCCTTAGGGGCTCCATTTCACAATTCCGCCCAGGGCCCCCAATTCCCTTAGTCCGCCACTGATTCGATCACAATACACAAAGCACTAACTTGGGATGCTTGTGTTGAAAAATTCTTTCATCAATCCGTCGAAGCAACTCACCACCAAATTTCCACGAAGCTCAACGATTCCTAAAGTAAGCAATTTTATCCTGAACAAACTTCCACCTAAACTAAAAATAGCACAAGCAGTCGAGCAATTACTGCATTCGGCAAGATGAGTTGCTCCAGTATTGTTGATTAGTAATTTTTCCGTCGGAAATAATGTGAAATTCATGGGAGTTCCGGTGTGCTGCAAATCCGACGACGACGACGACTTTATAAAAGATAGGAATTAAAGCAAATATTTACGTTTTCCATAATTGATGCCGACTCGTCCGCTCCTTGTCCATCTATGGGGCTGAGAGAGAAGAGAAAGTCCACAAGAAAAATCGACCTCTCTGATCCCACGTCCCTGGGTTTGGAGCGCTAGCCCTAAGCGCACGGTGCCGATGTTCGCGTTCTCTTTTGACTTGATTACAGGACATAAAAACAAAAATGATGATAAAAGGCACCCAGCTCAAGGAAATAGATAAACAAAGAATAAGGGTAATGCAGTTAAGATCTGACAACACTGTTAGCAACAAACAACGAGACTGCGCTTTAATTACTGGAACAACGGCCTCATTAAAAGCTTTCAGATTACAAGTGCGCGATTATGTTACAATGTAAAACGTACAAGTGTGCTGTGAAAGTCTTCTCGAGTCCCAAACAAAGGACCGAATTAAAACTCTCTGCGTGACGATGCCACGACAAACATGGGGACGGTGTGAGAGATCCTTCGTGAATTAGGATATACGATACGACACTTTCACCTTGGTGTCCAAAATCAGAAGTCCTGATCACTGTACCTAATAACGTACCTAACAGATGCTATTAATAGATGGAGGCTTTTCCCAACCAACTTCCCAACCTGTAAGTTTAATTAACAAACAAATGCGGTGACACGAAAGCTCTCCTGAGCTGAGCCTGACCCTGACGAAATGGGCAACAAAAGACCATGCAAAAGAGTACTTATACTGAAATAACGCAGAAAAAGCTTTTGTGCATGGACATTATTTGAGGTGCGCTCTCGCAGTTGTAAAGTTTAAAAGCTAGTTTACAAGATCAATCGGGAGTGCTAAGCTGTAAACATTTCATGTATCCAATATTGGAGTTTGACCGAAGGGGCACGTTAAAAGTCGGGCGGGCCTTTCAGCAAGAAGGAGCTCACTTCCACTGAAAGCCCGCGCTCCTGAAACCTGCTTTACCCAATTTCAGCTCTCTTTCATTCCACCCGTCCTCCATCGCTTATGTCGAACGCTCGCTCCTCTCAATGTCTGTCTATACAGCTTGAATTTCTCAATAAGTTCGTCGAGCTAGTAGTCGCCGTCGTCTTGGGCTTCCTCTGAAGAATTTCATTTTCCTATTCCTTGCGTGCGAGAGGGAGTATGCGGGCGTATGCGTGTGTTCGATTGATACAAGAAAATGTGTTTGTGTATAAAACATCAACCACCAGCTGAAAAGCAAGAAGGATTCAGGTGGTAGTCTGAAAGAACTATCTCTGTTACTATGCTGAGCGTCAACATTACCGGTACACCTTTTTAAGGATTTTTACGGAGAAACTGAATGACCAATCGTGTCAAAATTTTACCTGGAGTTAGCTTGAAGTGTCCTCTAAATGTTCTGCAATTTTCTCAAGACTGAACTTTTAGGTAGCGGAGTGGCCTAATTTAGAAATGTTCAAAGAGAAGTTCAGAAAAAACTGTACGGCAGTTGGGCGATTACCTCGGAGTCAAAAGGAGTGTCTTTTGAAACCAAATGATCTGAATATAGGATATGGATCCTCCCTAACGATTGGTCGCGAATGTCATGCCAATATTGCTGCTTGCTGTTGAGACTCACTTCTTGTTTCAGAATAGAGAAAAAACAGCCCCTGTACCTAAATATCAAAAATGGTTTTTGAGGGCGGGGATGAATGGGTTTTATCCACAATGAGTTGGCAATCGACACATTCCTAACTTTTAAAAAGTTGGAAAGTGAATTATTCCTTACAGGTTGGAAAATAATGTCACTTTCGGACCACGGACTACGGGCCGAAAGTGACGTATGAAGAGAGGTGATCTGATCTAAACAGCTGTCGCGGAGCGCGAAGTGTTGATGGATGCGTTGTTTGAAAAGGTTGCCTTATGCCTATGCCTACCTGATGAAAACGTTTGACGCGAGAAACTTCAAATAAAGCCAATTATTTGCGTTTAAGCTGGATCACTGTGAATAAGGTCCTATACATACCACGGAGTAAAGCGTCATTACAGCCTACGAAATTCTATCTCACTTCGGCACGCCTTGGTAATATATTGAATCCCTTGGCTGTAATGAGACGCTTTCCACCTCGGTATGTAATATACTATTACTCACAATCATATTAGAAATGCATTCATTACTAACTCCGACGAGGTCCGGAATGGAGTCTTTCTTTATCTAGGTCAGTAATGGAATTGGCAGTGCTGGCCTTCTTGATCACTACCACTACTCGTTGACATTTGTGATGTTCAAGTGAGAGGTTATGTTATGATGATGCTCAACGTCGTTTTCAAGAAAGAGTACGTTGCCCATGAAGTTGACGGCTTTCTTATCAGACTCAGCTCTTTGAAATAAGCCAACACCGCGTTCTCGCTGACTTGCAGGCGTTCTTATTCTTATCCATATAAGTGTTGTATGTTTTTTCGTATCGTTTGCGACTTTTTGCCGGTAGCAGATCTGCAGAGGCTTCTGCAGCTGCTTCCCGGAGAAGATCTTGAGGAGTGAGATCTAGCTCGGGATTGGACATTATAATCAACATTTTGCATTTTTTGTCGGAACAGATAAAATCAAACAAATTTGCAATTGTTTTTACGATTGTCAAAGCCAAAGCCAGCTAATTTGTTACGAAGTGCACAATTTATGGTTTTTTCAGTTCAAATTCTATTTGATGAAATGATAATATGATTGTGAGTAGAATAGTATGCAGGGTGTTCATTTGAAAAGTTGTCACCCCTGATTTCTCGCCGCCAAAATTTTTCCCAGGATAACGCCGAAACAGGTCGATTTTTGTTTCGAGGAGGACATCTAGGACATGAGTGGCAATTCTGTAAAATTTAAAGGCCCCTTAAAATTTTTAAAGGCGTCGGTCACCTAGGAACGATCAGAAAAGGGCTTCACGATTGGCTGATTTTCTTTTCGGCCTTTAAATTTAAACGGGTTTGATACAGAATTGGCCCTATGAACTGCCAAATTTTTATCTTCAACTCCTCCGCCCCCACCCCACCCTACTTTGAAATTTCAAATGGCATTACCTATCTTGTGATACATCAAACTCATGGCAATAAAATTCTTTTTCCGTCAAACACATTCAAATTTTTTTTTCAACCACCCTCACCTCTTGTGCCTGACCTACGCCAATACTTAGAACGTTTCTGGTTAACTGCAAAATGATTGGTGTATGGGCCACAGGTAATAAAAATGTTGATTTTTGCGGCAGTAGGTGTTGAGAATGTTTGAATTTGGTGCGTCGGATTGACGGCAGACGACGAGGGTGACGAAGAGAGTCGAGAAGGTGTTTAAAAATAAAATCCAGAAAGCGACCGGTTGGGTTGCGAAGCGATGTGGGATTTATTTGAAAAACATTTGAGAAAACGAAATTTGTTGAAGTAAAATGGGACCATTGCATTCTTCACCTCTGAAAATACCACAGACCACAGACGATATGGGAACAATGGATATGGTTGAAAGGCATTTGCAAAAGTATCTCTTAAACATTCGTCCGAACTCCGAAAACATGTATTCGGTAATGTTTTGTATTATTGAGTCTTCGTCGCCATGAGGGGCCATCTGGTATAGAAAGGAAGACCACCACGACGTACGAGCGAGGACCGGATCAGCTGATAGGGAGCGGCCATATCGTATGCAGGCAACAAGTAAAGGTGTTTCAGCAAGACAATAAGAGATGGTCGTGAAAGGTTAGAAGTTTTTGTATGAAGTGTTCGTATACCCAAAGTTTGAACTGGTTAAACGGAAAGTCAAGTCAGCACGCAGGCGATAAGTAACGGTGTTTCCAAAGAGCTCGAGCTATAAGACAGGCTGAATGTAATTCAAGGAAGCGGGATCTGCATTGTTACGTCCGATACACTGGTGGCAACCGCGCCGGTTGAAGTCGGAACAGTGTACGGAGTGCTCGTATCGAGAAAATTGCAGAGTAGCGGAGTTGAAAGCGTCGGTGAAGTCTGCAGCACGTTCGGCAAGCTGGTTCCAGACGAATTGCACAATGGTGGCTTTATTGTGAGCCCAATTCGAGGACCGATACATCTGGGTGAAATCAGATTTTATAACATCATCTAAATTACCGATTAACGACACTCTCTCCAAATTACTAAAATCCTTCCTCCGGGAAGACGATATCTATTCTGTGAGTCTACCTAATCGGGGCTTCGTTCCTCAGAAGGGCTAATGACGTCTAAATTGTTTAAACCTTCACCGATTGTTCTAGAGAGCTCATTCATTCTTTTCGACTATTCATCATTCTTTTTCGAAATTACTGAACATTGACCGTAAGCATTTCTGTACCCACCACCTTGTACTTGTACCAACTGAACACGATTGAACCCATCTTCAATTTCCACCTTTTGTTCTGTGATGTTATTTTTTCCTGATTTCTCAATTGTACTTTTATAATATTGTGGAAAAAGTCTTTACAATGTAGTAAATGATGAAATTCAGGTTTCAAAGTTTTTTCTAATAATGCCAAATAATGTCTTTTTCTTCTGCTTCGGAGTCAACTTTTTCCCGATTGACCTGATGTGATCTTCATGTGTTCTTTCTCACGAAAGTCTGTCGGTGTACTCAATGGAAAAAGGGGTCGAGAAGTTGGTTGAGTTTTATTGCTTTCATTGTGAGTCTAAAACAAATTCAGAACTGAATATTTTTTGGTGACCACTTTTGAATTATACATAGACAATGAAGACTCAAGTAGTGCTGGATGTTGCAAAATCTCTATCTGGGAAATTTTAAACTAAATTCCAGATTTCGACTCAATAAAAACACCATCAAAATAAGTTCAAAATTAAAATAATTGTTGAGGAGTAAGATTCCCTTGAATATCCTAATTTTTTCAATCGAAAACACAGAAAATCTAGTTCAAGAGATTACAGGCCCCTTGAAAAAATGACTAAAGTTTGTTGGACCCAACGTTTCCTGATAGGTACCGATTCTGATGGTCTTGATGAATTCTGACTTTTATCTCAGAATTTGGTTAAATTCCGACTTTAATCTTGAGCTCAGTTGTATTCTGACAATTTAGTTGAATTGCGACTTTCGTGTAATTTTTTTATGTCAGTTGAGTTTTTCACTTTAGTAGTGGCCGTTCTACACTTTCAGACATTCAATCAAATACCAAGATTATACTCGGAGGAAAATTCATAGTGCAATATAAGAAAAATTGTAATATTCATTCTTTAACGTTTACGTGTTCTGTATGTAAAACCAATATTTTTGCGTAGTTTTTTTATTATCTCCAAATATATGGTCAAAACAAAAGCTAATTTACGTTTTTTTGTTACAGGTGAGCATGGATCAAAGAAAATTGAGTCAGAATAGCGCATTCCCCGTCATTCATGTCCAAACAGGTTTGAGATACCTACACCTAACAAACATTGTTTTACAAAATAGGGGGACAAACGAAAGCGTGGCGTAACAAGCTACTGAGGGGTCCATATTTGAAGTTATACATTCAGGTGTCCGTTTTTCGTGGCTAAGCATGGGTATTTCGCTCATCTTGAGAGATACAAAGTCGGTTAAATTAGGAAAAAGTTGTACATTTTCATGACGATCAATGATCCAAAAAGATATTTGACCTATCATTTTTTGTTTTCGAGATACATATCGTGAAAAAACAGGAATTTCAATTTTTGTTTTCATTACTTCCCCGACCCACCAAATTTTTTTCGACATTTTGACGGATATATGTGTTTTGAGGTCCCCTGTGACGATTAAGACCATTTCCAGAATGATCTCTGTCTGTATGTATGTATGTATGTATGTATGTATGTATGTATGTATGTATGTATGTATGTATGTATGTATGTATGTATGTATGTATGTATGTATGTATGTATGTATGTATGTATGTATGTATGTATGTATGTATGTATGTATGTATGTATGTATGTATGTATGTATGTCTGTAACCTCCCACGATACCAGCCGCAACGTCCATCCGATCGACTTAAAATTTGGTACACAAACATGGTTTAATCGTCGAATGAGCTCACTAGTTTTTGGCTGTCAGATTCCGCAACGCTTATTTCACCAATTCCTTGATTTCCTTAATTCTAAGTGCCTTGAAAAATTGAAATTCATATCTCCATCCCTACTCCTCCCACCGCGTCACTCGCATGCTATGTTTGTTCCACGCACAGCGCTTATAGAAGAGCTTAACATGACGTCACGCGAATTTTTAAAATCACTGTAACAAATAGACGCGTGGAAAGAGTTGAATTTTCTTCTCAAAATGGGTTCACTGATGTACAGGGTCCCAAAATTAGACCGCAATATGTGATCAGCTTATTCTAGGTCAAAAAAGAGGAAGAAAAGTTGATATAAACATGGGTCGAATAATGCTCCCTATCGAAGCTAGAGCCCTGGGAGAAACCTGATGATGGTATTTTGCAGATATATCCGAAACTTGGCAAGATTAAATTACAACATTTGGTTTGACGTCTACATGTTACAATCTTAAGGTGATGCTGGGAATGAGATTTCCACATTTTCATTAGGGACGTCTAACTGAGGGGGGACGGGGGATAGATTTGGCCCTTTTTGTGTCTGTGAGTTTTTCTGAATTCTGATAAGAAAATCTGAAAAATCAGAGTTTTTCAAGAAAAAAAAGATACTTTTATACCATTCCGATATGAGGCACCGATTTCGAGATAAATCACTTGAAAGAAAACTTCACATGAAATTCTCCCAAAATTTCCAAATCCCAAATACATACACAGGTGTCCCGAAAATACACCGACAACGTTCTAAGGCAGCTTCCTCTCATCAAAACAAGTAAAAAAGTTCCTATGAACATGGGTCCGGAAACGTTTCCTAAGGGAACTACAGGCCCCTAAAGGTGGGACCCTGAAGATGGTTTTTATTCAATATCTCCGAACCCGTTCAAGGGAAATCAATCAAACTTGACACATCTACTAACCTTCTTATACCTAATAAAATGAGGCAAGATTAATTCTAAAATAATTTACCAGGGGTGGGTCAGGCTGAGGTGTGGGGGTAAAAATAACCTTGACTTTTTTGAATGTGGATTGTTCCCAAATCTAACAAGTAATCGTGTAATATTGGGAGTTTTCTACCAAAAAAAAGTTTCTTTGTTCAACCTCGGTAGATGCACCGTTTACGAGATATTTGAGTTTGAATGTATGAAAACGTGGTCAGAAATGCTGATTTTTTAATTACGATATTCAAGGCGAAAGAAAAACTATTTCAAAGCAACTTCATTTTTGTTGGGCATTCAAGTTTTGTTGGGCTTAAGAAGGTTATCAAATGTGTCAAGTTTGATGGATTTTCCTTGAATGGTTTCGGAAATATTAAACAACCGAGTAAACAACCATCTTCAGGATCTCACCTTTATGGGCCTGTAGCTCCCTTATGAAGCATTTCCGGACCCATGTTCATGGGAACTTTTCTTCTTATATTGATGAGAGGAAGCTGTCCTAGAACGTTGTCGGTGTATTTTCGGGACACCTGTACAGAGCAATAATAACATCAACTGTGTTCTTTTGGACTAAAACTAGAAAGGAACGTTTAAATAGAGGTGGATTGGAAGATGCATCTTAAGGGCGGCATTTCGTAGTATAAAAAATGGCTGAAACAGACTGCGGATTAGCTGCAGAGCGAAAGAGAAACATATACAGGGTGAGTCATTCATATGGGCGAGCTCAATTACACCTACGCCGTTGATGATATCGAAATGAACCAAACGGCACTGCAAACGGGAGGTCAAAGTGCAGTTTGTAAAATTATTTTGCTCTATACAAGGTGTCCCATTTTTGCAGAGCAGTTTTTGAATAAGCTTTTTTAAATGGCATTCCCTGTATATTTTTGCATATTTGGATTTGCCCTTTCTCCGGTATTACAAATTCGTTTAGTTTTTGCGATTCGCTTCAACCGTTCAGAAGTTATTATTTTTTTCTAAAAATTGATGCTTCTGTAGGCACTTACTAAATAAATCGTAAGGCACTTGGTTTTCAGGCTATCGAAATGGGACTTTGCTCATGTTTAAGCAATAGCATAGGGTATCTTTTGGCGGTAATATCGCCTATTTCCGTTTCGGTATCACCTTGCTGTGACACATTTATTTTGGTAAACTTTGAAGGGCCATAACTTCATTTTTTCAATAGCACCCCCTGTTTTCTATTTTTCATTCGTATGACGCGTTTCATTTCACATCTTTTCTACCTCCTATGTTTTTCCTCAAAAGTTGATAGTTTGGAAAATAATTCGAGTTTTCTAAAAAAATAGACACGAATTTCATCGTTAAACTTAGCGTGCAATGAAAATCAACTAATTCTGAAAACCAACGTCAAAGTGACTTCTGTTGTACGCCACTTTCAAATTTTGACAAGAAATTGTGTCATTTTAAACAGTTTTTACGATTGCAAATGTAGTAGTAAATGTTATTACTATTGATTTGTTGCACTACCTCAATAAATAATATTGTTTAGTTCCTTGTTCCGACATTTTGATTTTTTTAATTTTCACATAACAATTTCTTGTCAAAATTTGGAAGTGACGTACAATAGAAGTCATATTGACGTTGGTTGTCAGAGTTACTTAATGCCGCTTGGATTTAGAATTAGTTTGATTTTTAAGTTGATTACTTGATCCGGTGTCATGGCCTGCGAGGTCACTTGACTTGACTAACCCGATTTTTTCTGCAGGGCTGTGTTTACGATTGAGTGTATGAATCCTTAGTCAATAACCAAGGAAAATATGCAAGAAATAATTGGAGAGACTTTCCGTAGCATTCTTTATTTTCACTTGATAATTTCTTGTCAAAATTAGAAAGTGACGTACAATAGAAGTCACTTTGACATTAGCTGTCAGAATTAGTTGATTTTCACTGCACTCAGGGAAACACAGGGAGTACTATTCAAAAAAATTAAGTTATGGCCCTTCAAAGTTTACCAAAATCAATGTGTCACAGCAAGGTGACACCGAAACGGAAATAGGCGACATTACCGCCTAAAGATACCCTACGATATTGTTTGAACATGAGCAAAGTCCCAACTCGATAACCTAAAAACCAAGTGCAATATGCAAAAATATACAGACGTGCTATTTGAAAAAGCTTGTTCAAAAACTGGTCTGCAAAAATGGGGCACCCTGTATAGAGCAAAATAATTTTACAAACTGCACTTTGACCTCCCGTTTGCAGTGCCGTTTGGTTCATTTCGATATCATTAATGGCGTAGGTGTAAGTGAGCTCGCCCATATCAATGACTCACCGTGTAGAATCTTGTGGCGTGAGTTTCTGCCAAATCTGAGCAGCTAAAAATGTAAGAAGAAAAAGAGTCATTTAAATTTGGGCTGGCAAGAGAATGAAGGACTTTTTTTTTGAAAAAAACAGGGTGTTTCAGGGATGATAGCAAAAAATTCAACTGTGGGTAAATCTCGTCGAAATATGACGAAAAGCTCAATACCATTTTGCAAAGTTCGGCCTAATGATGAAGATATAGCCCTCCAAAGTCCACTTTTTTCGGATTTAAAAAAATTTCAACTTAAGAACGTTCTCTCAAATTTAGTTTTAATTAAGCATAAGCTGGTTTGTCATAATTATCTATCAACCTGCCAAATTTGGAAATGATCCAATCAAAAGAATCAAGAGAATCTCAGGTGAAGTTTTTTTAAAGTGATTGATCTCGAAAACGGTGCGTCGGATCGAAATGGTACAAGAGTACCTTTTTTCATAATAACTCAGATTTTTCAGATTTTTTGTTGAAATCTAAGAAGTGGCACGGACAAAAACCTCCCTTAGTTGGACGTTCCTGATAAAGATGTGGAAATCGTGTTCACACCATTATCTAAAGCTTTTAACATGTAGAGGTCAAACTGAACTTCAGCTTTCCACGAGGAATACTATTTCACGGGAATAGCCAAAAATATGTCCATGAAACAGAAATCGTACTTGAGTTACAGCTTGATAAATAGTGATACTTGAACAAGGTGTACTTGACAACGACTATGAATACGGGCATGACAGTTCAAGTGGAGCGGGAAGGTGAGGAACAGGGTACCACAGCGATAATATTGACAGGGGGAGCATCAGCTTGTATTTCCTGTATGATACGCTTGGAGATTCTCTAATTGGCTGTTAATTTGTGTTTTGAGAGTTTTGATTGGTTTTTATTCCATATGTTGGCATAGTCAATGAAATACTTGATAGGTGCTGCATCACTGCATCTAAATTGTAAATTTTTCAATTGCTCAACCAAAACATGAACGCTGTTAATTCGAGATCAGGTATGGTCCCGTGGGCGGACGTCAGTCTCGTCGGCCGTCTGTCCAGACAATCAGCGTTGTTGGGAGATGTGGCCGCAGACCTAACAACGTCCCGACCAGAATTTGAACAAGTTCCGAGGAGTGGAGCATCTTTTAGGAGTCGAATCACGAAAGTCTATGGGGGAGCCACGATGGGGATTGGGGGGCGGTAGTGGAACTTTGGGGATCGGATACTTAAGATATGCTGAGTGGGCGGCGTCCCGTGCGGCGGCGGCGGCGGCGAAGCCTCCGCTACATCCTTAAAGACTCGCTAACGATCCGATGCCTATTAGCGCTAGTCCGGCAGGATTTCATTTTTATTAAACGCTTACTAGGAAAAGATCCACATTACCTCGGATTTTTCGAGTGGTGCTCTGGTGATGCGCGTGGTGGTTGGCTCATTACTCCTTCGACATGATGAAGTAACACGAGCACGGTTTTCCGAACGCATATAGTACCTTTCTTAGGTACACATTAATTTGTTTTGTTATGACTGAACTGTTAGTTCTACATCGAAAATAGGACGGTTAATAGTTATTTGCCTGGTAAGCTTTGTAAATTGTTTTTTCACGGGCGTGATGGAACTTGCGGGGCGAGCGACGTAGGGGCGAGCCTTATAATCCAGCGAGCTCAGTAAATATTGATAATTACAAAGCGTGCCGCGTACAAATTCCTGTTTCCACCGACACAAAGCCTTTTTAATTATTCATCTCATACCTATGTTCAGAAATGCAAAGTTTTATTTGCCAAGATGACATTTTGATACAATCAAAGCGCGGTATAATGACTTAGGAAGTTTTCGCTGACACTGAGGCCAGGCCTGTGAAGTTTTACAATACAAGTATGTTCTAGCTCATGGCGCTCATGCTTATTCTTATTGCCGAAATTAAACTAGTGTAAGAAGCATACAATTCTCGGTCCAATCCAAGTAAAAAGCTTCGATAGCCATAAAGCAGTAGGGTGGTAGGTGTCCATGAACGATCGGCTGAAGTGGAAGGCACATGTAGATGAGCTGTGTGCAAAACTACCTTCACAGATCTACTGCCTCAGAAGAATCAAACAAATAAGTACTTACCAGGCCGCAAGATCGCTGTGCTTTGCTAGAGTGCAGTCCGTCCTCCAATATGGAGTATGCTTTTCTGGGGTACATCTGCGGAGGTCGGAAGAGTCTTCTGTCTACAAAAGCGGGCGGTCAGAGCATTGCTATAGTAGTGAAGAGCAGAACAAGTTGTAAGGAACTCTTCAAAGAACACAGAATACTCACCCTGAGTAGTCTCTTCATTCTCAACACTCTTAGATACATCCACCAAAAACCGGCTTCTTTTTGCGATGAGTGGCGACCGGCATGGATGGGTACGATACTAGAGGAAGAGAAGACTTCGCTACACCGTTCTGCCACACAAACAATACGAAAAGGCTGCGTTACTGGGGTCCCAGGCTGTACAATGAGCTGATTCCCGATGAGTTTCGGTTATTGCCCGAGAACCTCTTCAACAAAAAAATTAAGCTCCACCTTCTCAAAAATAGCTTGTACACCGTCGAGGAATTTTTCAATCATCAGGGCCGCTATTCTTGAATCGTGTGAGGCTATCTTTCTATCTATCCAACTAGAAACTTTATCGATATCACGAAAATATTGTGATAGAGAATATTATAATAGAGTGTGGCTGATTGGAGCTTCGTTGATGGGGGGCGATACGGGGTTGGGTCGAGATTCTCCACATTTCTGGACGTGGTTCAGGAGAGGTTCCTCCTTGCGTTTCCTGAGAGAATAATGAAGGTTCACAGCGTTCGGACTGATGTCAACAGTGACTGGTACTCACCATCTTTGAGAGCCATGAAGAATGATGTTTCCTTCTACGACAATCTTTACCAAAGAACAGGCGATCCCATTATGTTGGGGGTGAGAAATAATCTCAGGAAGTTGTACCGAGTTGCTATTCGGAAGGCTAAAATAGCTTCGAATGACAACTACATTAACTCGAAAGACAACAAGACCAGGGCAATGTGGGAGCTGATCAACGTGAGGCGTGGGGTTGGGAAGGCTGTAGCGGATGGTCTGACTGTTTCTCCTGATGACCTGAATGTTTTCTTCACCGGCATTGCTGATGACTTGTTCGGCAGATTACCTCCGGCGTCGGTTGATCCGGTGCGAATGATGGCTGACAACGTAAATTTGAAATCGTTCTTAGGGTCTGCGAATTATTTTCGGTTTGAGGAGGTGTCTTGCTCGAGGGTTCGCGATGTGGTGTCCGGGCTGAAAAATGGCAGGTCTAAGGACGTCTTTGGGTTGAGTGTCGAGATTCTAAAGGCTGTTATTGACCCAATCCTTGTCCCTCTTACCAGACTCATAAATTTGTGTTCAACATCTGGCGTTTTTCCTGACTGTCTCAAGAGAGCCTTAGTGATACCCGTTGTCAAGAATAAGAGTGGTTGCGCCGCGGATCCCAACAATTACCGCCCTATCTCCATACTGCCAGTCTTTTCTAAGATCATTGAGAAAATTATGAACTACCAACTGATCTCCCACTTCGAGGCTAATAACCTTTTTTCGGATAGGCAGTATGGTTTCAGGCGTGGCAGATCAACGTCGCAGGCATTGGTGGACTTTGTCGAGGACCTGGTGGAGGGGTTCGAGGAGGGAAATTGTGGTATGGCCACGTTTCTTGACGTCGGAAAGGCTTTCGATTGTGTTTCTCACTCAGTTCTGCTGCGCAAGCTTTACTTTTATAACGTCCACCCCAGTGCTTGTAGATTAATATCATCTTATCTTAGCGGGCGTACTCAGTCGGTGTCCCTTGCCTCGGCTTCGTCTTCGTCGCTCCCCATCGGACATAGGGTTCCGCAGGGATCTATCCTCGGGCCTACACTTTTTCTCATTTACGTGAATGACTTGCCTTTCTCAGACGCTGGAGCGATACGGTTGTTTGCTGATGATACGGTTTTGTTTAGCTCGGCTGAGAGGTTCGGGGACGCTGTCGACATGGATACGGAGATGCGTCGGGTGGCGGAGCGGTGGTTTACCTCGAATCGATTAAGTCTGAACAACGAAAAATCCACTACTGTTCTTTATACACTAAACAGAGTACATGCAGATGACTACAGCGAGACCGCAAAGTTTTTGGGGCTGCATATTGACTCAGGTCTTTTGTGGGACCATTACGGCACTGTTCTTACTGGAAAACTGTCTAGGCAGATTTATTTGTTGAGGAGTTTGTCTGGATGTGTGTCGGGTTCTGTACTGCGCACCGCTTACTTTTCTCTAATTGAAACTCACCTGACTTACGCGTTGATCGTTTGGGGACATTCGTCTATGAAAACTGACGTCTTTCGCCTTCAGCGAAGGGCCCTCCGGGTTAT
This sequence comes from Anaspis maculata, assembly GCA_949128115.1. Lineage (NCBI taxonomy): Eukaryota > Metazoa > Arthropoda > Insecta > Coleoptera > Scraptiidae > Anaspis > Anaspis maculata. The sequence continues at coordinate 54,577,471 of OX421961.1, read as the reverse complement.
TGCAGGTATTGGCTACAGGGATGAGTGCAGACCTTATTTTGTAAGAGAACAAATCATGACCCTGCCTTGTTTGTATATTCTCCAGTGCCTCCTTTATATCAAAAATAATTTGTCTGTGTTTCCGGTAAACTCCGATTTTCATGTACATGATACAAGAGGCAAAGATGCTTTGCGCCAACCATCTCTTCGACTCACCAGGTCTCGGATGGGCAGCAATTACTGGGCGGTAAAATTTTTCAATAAGCTCTCTGAGAGGGTCAGAGTTTTGCCTGTCTCAAACTTTAAGAGAAATATCAAGAGATTTTTTCTTGATAAAGCGTTTTATTCTTGCGACGAGTATCTTGACTCGGACTCAGATTTGATTAAGTGATTGTTTTAATTTATTGTAAGTGCGTATGCTGCACAAAAACTTTATCCGTTATTGTTTACAATATTGTGTACTTATTTATCAGCACAGTTTGCTGTTTGTTGGGGTTGCTTGTTTTAGTTCCAACCTCGTGTTCCTCCTTCACTTGACAAGTGTATAACTTTCGATAAGTTCACAATAAACGATTATTATTATATTAAATGTATAGGATATAGGTGCTAGAAAACTTTATCTTTTGCAGAGATCTCTCAAGATATTACCAATAATCCTGATACAGTCAAGATTCAAGGTACAGTCGGATATTTAATGAACATTCATTCCCGTGGTTGCGATCTGATAAAAGCAAACCAAGTTTCATTGATCATGATTCGTGCGGCAGTTGTAGACTTTCCAAAGATAATGTTTTAAAGTTCCACCATTTAAACCGCCATAAATCCCCATCTTCGTCGTGCATGTTTGTGAGTGATGGCCATTTCCTTTCTCAGGCGAAAAAAAAAATTAAAGCACCTTGTCAGCCAAGATTGCGCCAAGCGCGCAATGGACGCCTATAATGGAGATTAGGAATCCCATTCCGCCTCGCATTCACATTAGAAACTTTATAGTGTGTTTGATTGTGAGCTTATACTGCAAATGGTATCAGCAAGGAAATGTTTTATTGCACGCAAAACTGATCTTGGGGTAGGCGCATAAATTAAAACCTATCTTGATCTGATAAATGAAAATTTTCAGAAAAAAGCGAAAGCCGTTGGGCGTGCACTACTTGTGCTATTGTGCATTTTATTAGGTCAGAGTTGCAAGAAGTGGCCGTATCGGTCGCCTGATAATTCGCATGTAATCGATCAAGTGCACGGAACGATTCCTAAAACTGTGATTAAAGTATACCTGGTGGTGAGGTTGTTAGATCCCCTCATATAAATAGGCGACGATATTCCTCCAAGTATTCCTAAATTCTTAACTGGATCTTATTTACTTTAGATTTCAGAAGCGGAAGCGATGTTTCAATCGAAGTAACACGATTATCAGAGCAAGGTGTATTATTATAGATTCTAGACTTATGATGTTAGGTATTGTATACCTCCTCCCCAGACCAGCCGGACTCACCATGCCGCGATGCGTGATTTTTGGATGCTCGATGTTCGTTCCATTAAGCACTGGGGCCATCAAGCGTACGGTTCCTCGGGATTTCGTCTTGACCCCCAACGTAAGTAGGGTATATTAATACCCCATTCTTGCGCTGATGCGCCCCTGACTTGGTTGTCGCCCTGTCTACGCTGGCGGTTATCGTCTATACATTGATGTCCTGCCGGTTGCAGGCTTAATACTCGGGGAGGCTTGACCAAAGTCACTCGAGGAAGATTCATCAGTCCAGAACTGGATGGGACCCACCCAACAGTCCTCTCAGTAGTCCGCGCAGCAAGTGGTCCGCCCACGACGGCCACCCATCCAAATCCCGACTTGGCTCAGCGTTTCTGCATTCAATATAATCACTCGACTGAGCGGTGTTTCACACACCATACTATGGTGCACGCAACATATTATGTTCCCCAGTACGGTGCATCACGAGCCATTTTTTCGAATATCTTCGTCGGGATAATTTGCCTATTAGTTCGGTGGATTAGCGTCTGAACTATGCATTTTGTGATGAAGCAAAGGGCTTCTGGATTCACATTCTTGAGACTGAACTTGAAAATTCCAGAAATGGCGCCAATGAGCTTGGTGTGGCAGATGACCTCATGCAGGAGCCATTGAAAGAAATAAAAGACCCCACCCAAATACATCATACTTCGATGATGCGCTGATACCATATGGGGCGGAATTGACAAAATGTGTCAGTCCTAATCACGTAAGGGGGCTGAGGAAAAGGCATTTTTGTTTTTAAAGGCGATTTATGGTTTTCATCAATCCTGAATGAATATAAAGAACTTTGGTATCATTTTCGACTAAAATCGACGTTCTGAGTTCAAATAAAGTGTTTAAATTACGTTAGAAACATATTTGATTAAGTTTGTCTGAAAACAAAACACGTTTTTTTTATATTCAACTTTAACCTCGTGGATTTCACTCCTCATCATAGCCTTTTCATTCATTCTTGCATATTCAGTTATTTTCAACTTTTCTTCGACTGAAAAAGATGCATTAGATATGCTTCTTTTCTTTACAAGCTCATCATAGAAGTGTCTGGTCGCGAGGGCAGTTTTGCGTCAGCAAGGCACCTGATAAGTGACGCATGCTTCAATTTAAAAAAGTATTGTCTCATAAATAAAGCTTCTGTCGTACGGTTTTCAATATCCAGTGTATGTTTTTCATTATCAAGAGACCTGAGACTGATACAATATAGAACAATTTCGATTCCAAATGTCTTCGAAAATTAATAAACCAGCAGAAAAAACTTTGATATTTATCCTGATTTTTTTTTCGAATTAAAATACCAAGTAATGCAAGCGGTACATATCTAAGGATACATCGATACTGCATTTTAGGCTAGGACATCAAATTTTTTCATGTGCGAATCTTATGCCAATAGGCATGATTTGACCCGCAGCACTTGAAATTTCGTCAATAAGGAGGCGAATGAGGGCTTTCCAAACTTTGTAGATGCAAAAACTTCCACAAAACGATAATTGATTATCGTCATGTGTCGAAATGTTGGTAACAATAATTGTCGTCGTGTTCGTTCCATTCTCCGAACTTGAAAAAAAAAATTCTTTGGCTGAGGTTAAGAAACCTGTGTTTTTTCTTTTTTACAAGGAAACGATAAATTCATGATGTTCTATTGAGTAACCAACAAAATCGCATTCCGTGAATTCAATTCTCTGGTAGAAAAGTGCCCATGGGCATATTTTGGAACACCCATGTGCACCATGGCATTGTTTACCATGGAAATGTGCTCAAGGTACTCATGAGCAGCAACCACAGTCACATCCCCATGAATACATTGAGCACATCCCCATGGTGCACATGGATACGTTGAGCACCATAGTGCACATGGGTCATCATCATACCCACATCATATAGCACCCCCAAGGTGTTAGGTATATGAATCTTCATGAAAATTGACAATGGAAAGTTTTTTGGAAATCAGCAAAGAGAAAGACCTCAAAAAAAAAGTTGTAATGTCGCGGAACACCCTGTAATAATAATTACTAATGAGCAAGAACCGAAATCAATATAAAAGTCTTGCGAAATGTGTGAAATGCTCACTGCTCTATCAAACTAAAAGATAGAGCAGTGAGCTCAAATCAATTCTTCTTCAAGAACAGGCGAGTTTAGAAATATAATTTACCAACAAAAAATATTCCAACAGTCTCTGTAATAGGTTGTAGATTTTCTCACTCTTAGATAGCGTAGCACCGGACACCAGCAATGATGAGCTATCCGCATATAGGGTGAGACGACAGTCTTCAAGATAATTGACTTCATCAGCCGTATACCTACAGTGAGAACAGAAACGGAGCCAGTAGGGTACCCTGGAAGCTCCCATATCCACCTCTTCCATTTGTTGAAGTCTACTTGGTAGTGGTAAACATTGCAAACGGTGCAGGAGTAATTTTCTTGATCTGTGTGTTCATACAATGGCTCTAGTGATTCTGATTTGTGTTTGTGACAATTCAAATAGCCCAGGCTTTTTAGTCGAAAAAACGGCAAAACATGAAACAAATTAAAACACGGTCAATCTCTTCAGTTTTGGGTTCACTAGACTTTGCTGCATAACATACAAAAAGTCCCCAACTTTCCCCCGTGTACGTCATTGTTTTTTTGACAGACAAAGATGAAGACACCTCAAAATGCACTTCTCGAATCAAAATGCTCCTAGTTCTCAACCACCCAATCGATTTCTCTTATATTGGTCTTGAATGAAAGATAATGAATCGATGTGAATGATATCGGATAGCTTTTGTTCAAAATTTGACACTAACAGTCTTAATTTCTTGATAATGACACTTTTTTCGTGTTTTTTTCTTATGCTCCAGTTAACATTTTACTTTTGCATCGACCACTTAATATCACTTGGTATTATTATATGCAGTAGATTCCCTACAGTTTTAGCTTCAAACTGACGTATCTTTTAGCTCCATTGTGAATTGTCCAGCAATTCCAATAAGGATTCTATGAAGTTACGTCAAACGCATTATATGGGGAAAATCACTTCAACATTATTAACCTAGACTTTGATATGTAATAATTGATTCTACGTTCAATATGCACAGCATTGTACTGAGTGAATCTGGTCTGGTAGTACTCGTATGAGTAGGTACTAGGTACAGTTTCTTAATTGTCCTCTTTGTGCATCATGTTTTTATAGTTTGTTCTTGTTATTGCCGTCTGCAGTGTCCGGCAATATCTCAGCTACTAAACTTCGGATTGCGCTTGGGTTTTTGCTAGATGATAGCTTAGGTACTCTAGATAGACAAACAACAAAGATATTTTATTTCATTATTCGTCCGTCCGTCCGTCTGTGTGTCTGTCATTTCACGCAATATCGCGGCTCTTAGACCTCGGATTAACCTCTGGTTTTCGCTAGATAATAATAGCTAAGGTACTCTAGGTGCAAACAAACAACACGGTGGGCTACGCGGGAGCACCCACGTGTAGTTGGTCCCCGTCAAGACGCATCTTCCTCCAGCTCCGGAGACTCTTTTGAAGATAGTGTCTTGCAACTGCAAGAAGAACTGCGGTCTAAAATATAGATGCAGGCGATCTTCCTTGTCTTGTTCGCAGATGTGTAAGTAAGTTCTGTAGGGGCACAACATGTGAGAGTCTACCCCACCTTGTTGAGTATGACCCTAAGGACGATCTGTTATTTTTATAAACTTATGTATTTAGTCCCTTTAGGTGCTAGATAACTTAGCTATTATTTTAGATGGGTATAGGTACTATCGGTAGGTACATATTCGAGGTGACTATCGATTTATTGTTTGGAAATCAACAGACGAGTTTTAACGAAACTAATATATTGAACAAAATAAGCTAAGAGTACGGATGGTAAGCTAGATGGGATTTTTTTTGACTACTAGTGAACTTGAGATTATAATTATTATTATTCGATATTTTTTGCAGAGCATGGCTATAAAAATCTTCCTGTGCTGTGCTAGACTTCCAATACATCATTAATATGTGAATACAATGTTGAAGCTCTGTTTTGGAAAGATTGTGAGCATTTTTGATTTGAAAAAAATGATGATTTGCTCTTGAAAATTGTGGATTTTCAATTTACGATATTTTCACGTTGAATACATCAATGTTCAAAACTTTGAATAGGATGGATAACTGCAACTATTTCACGCATTTACATCAGGCATTCGACCTAATTATCATTTCTTGAATACTATAAAATCGAGTTGGTTTGATGTGCGGTGTAAGCCAGCTTGAAATTGAAAAATGTGGCTATACCCGCGGGAAAGTTGCTGTTGTTATATTATTATTATTTTAATGTAGAGTGTTCTTTTTTCGGACGCTAGAGAATTCTTTTGGCTACAAGAAGAAACCTTGAAAGATGAAATCAAAGCCATATTACAGCTACAATAAAAATTTTTCAACTGCGCGGAGATATTTTTGAGTGACATTTAGGACTTCGACATTTTTTCAATAAATTATTTTTCTCACCTTGTTACCACTTACGTCGCGTTTATGATATGATAGTCTTATGCAAAAAAGTCCATATAATTCACCTAATCTTAAATCCAAATGATTAATGCATCAAACGCAAAAATAACCCAAATTGAAAAACCGGCTTTATTTTGGTCCCAAAATCACGTTTTTCTGCCAAAAATTGCTCAAGAGATTTTTTAAACAGAATTTAAATGTCATAATCGGATTTGCCAGGTCAGATTTAGTGGGAAACGATACCCAACATGCCAGTATTGTCTCAATATTATTGAAAACCAAATTTCTTGCATAGGTCACCAATTGCCCCCCTCCCGAGCTCCCCTCACGGAAACCATAGACATCTAGTTTGTCAATAAGTTTCACTTATAGCCCACTGTATCCAAATATAATAAATTTGAAGCCAATGACTAGATTACTCTTGTCCTAGAATTTTTTTAATGAAAATTTTGACCCCCCCTCCCCTCAAAAATTATGACGCACACGGAGGAAAGTTGGGGACTTTTAGTATGTTGTTTAGTAAGGTTAAGTGGGTACGATACCGTGAAGATTGCACGTGGATTAATTTGTTTCATGTTAAATGCTAAAAAGCCTGGGCTAAAAGTGATTTTTGCCTAAGTTTCGATCACCTTTCGATTTTAGATAGCATTAGGACGTACCCGTCCAAGGTTCACCAACATGAAATAAATAAATACCTAGCTGGCGCCAAATTCATAATGCTTGCTTCTTTGTCCAATTTCTACATCGGTAGACCTACGCATTTTGCTTCGGGAATATGATATTATTGGATGCCCAACTTGGTCAGCCATCGATTCGAATCTGACCAGGATCCGCGTTTCTGCAGTCGAGTTTCATTTCGACTGGACGGACTGGAGCGGTGTACGACGCGCTGTGTGGTCCCCACCTTGAGCATCTTTATTGACCAAGGTAATTTTTGATCTCACCATATGATAGAAAATGAGAATGTTGAAAAATGCCTACATTGTAAGAAATACTCGACCTTTGCATGGTGTTATTATACAAAAGGTGACGTCGACTGCTGAATTATCACCAGTCACCATACCCAAGATATGCAAAAATGGCCTCTACAGAGCTCTTACCTTCCGCCTGTTTTATAAGGAACACTGCAACCATCGGACCTCTACGAACGGCTCTCTTGTAGGAATATTCAGCTCAAAGGGCTCATAGAATATTCCGTTTAGCAATCACCATTAATTTTTCCATTTTGTAGTGGGTACGAAATGGCTACTCCAACTAAACGCTTGGCGATATACGAGTATGGTTTTGGGGGTGTAATTTAATTATTGCAAACTGCCATCGCTTCACAGCTCTAGAGATGAGGCCTGGATTTTAATAGATAACTCGTCTATCTCACAGCCTATCCTTGGAGCACTTTTAAAAAAAAATTCAAAGTATTTTTGTTTCCATCTGATTTGAGAATTATTGCGGGATAACTACAATTTTGCTTTTTTGCAGGGAAATATTTCTTGTCATCGTTTGTTTTTTTGTTGTTGTTGTCTTGACTACTATAATAACTCCTGCCGCTTTGTCGTACAAGTGGAAAATACTGGTTGGCGGAAGTGTTTGTCTCTAGCTCAAAGTCAGTTCGTCGACTTTGATTCACTAAAGAATGCACCAGAATCCATTAACTTTGGATTATTACCAACCATTATTTTTTTAATGTCTCCGGGTCTCCGAGTCTCTGAGTCAGCGCGGTTTTATGAGTGGTCGCTCGACTTCAATCAATCTTATATGTGAGACTCAGTTTATCAGTGAGGTTGTGAACTCTGGTTGTCAGGTTTTCGTTATTCACACCGACTTCTCTAGGGCATTTGACATCCTTAACCACGACATTCTGTTGCATAAGCTATCCTCTTTTGGCTTTTGCCCTTTCTTGAGTGAGTTTCTGAGGTCATATTTGTGCAATAGGCGTTTATTGGTTCAGCATAGTGGTTGCCAGTCTGAGGAGTTTGTCCAGCTATCTGGTGTGCCACAGGGCTTTAATCTCGGTCCAAGGTTTTTGACATTTACGCTGGTGACATTGTGACTGACGTCTCAGTGAAGCATTTATTATATGCCGACAACTTGATTTGATAATGACATTGCTTTGCAGGATTGGGAACTGTGATGATTGTGAGTTGCTCCAAGTTAACATTGACCAGATTATTGGATGGTGTAGGGCTAACTTTTCATCAGTTATTCCCTCTAAGTGTTGGGTACTTTTTTACACCCGAAAGCGCACGCCGATACATTTTGACTACGACTTATTGGGGTGCGATTTTCGAGTTATTTTAATTGAAGACTTTTCGTATAAGAATCTCTTTGGTTTCGTGTACATTCGGGCTGTCGGAAAGAAGAAGCGCACACGAAAACTTTTCGAACACGTTCGAGTATCGCACCCCTGGATGCATACATTCTATCGATGTCTGGCTGTATCAGGGATCTGGATGTTACTTTCGGCCCTGAACTGTCATTCTGGCCACGTATCGATGGGACTATTAAGGCGGCTTTCAGAAGTTTGGGCTTTGTTATTCGAAACCCGCGGGACTATCCTATAACAGGTTTTCCGAATGGAGAGCTGCTCATATTAGCAGACTTCAGCTACGAACTGTAGAGTTCTCCACCTTATAGTTTTCCTATGTAATATTCTGTATGGAGAGGTTGACTGAATCTGAAAATTGAAATCCTAGGCATGATCGATTATCGTGTACCTATAATAGTACACATTTTTTAGATCAAAAAAGTTTATTTTTACCACCTATTCCCAGAACAAATATTTTGCATGCTTCTTCTATTGGCAGAGTCTACTCAACCCACAGCTTGATTAAGCGTAACGTCTACGGGTATTGGAAAGTTACAGGGTGCTCAAGTTGACTTTTTAAATTCGATTTTTTGACATAACTTTTGAACCGTTCAACCGATATTGTTCAAATTTGAAACAAAATTGACGCGATAGGTCTCTATCGAATAATAGCCACGTGTTTAAAAAAAAGATAAGGGGCGTAGATAAGGGGGGGTGTCCTTATATTCCCCCCTCTCATTTTCCACCTCCCTAGCTATTTTTCGAAATTGTTCTAATCCATGAATTCTGCGTTCAATTTAGAAAAAAAAGTTATTCTTGCAAAAATTTTATAAGAGGCTTGCGTCGTTTCCGAGATTTATGGGTTTGAAACTTTGGAAAACATCTCGAAATCGGCACTTTCAATAAGCCCAAATTGTTTTTACCTGAAAACGTCTCGTTTCTCAGAAGAAATGGTGGCTTATCAACTTGGAAATTGTAGAGAACCTATTTCTGCTGAGAAATCATGTGTTTTCTGGATTCTGATTCTAGGCTTCTGAAAGTGTCAATTTCGAGATGTTTTCCAAAGTTTCAAACCCAAATACAGGGTGTCTCAGCTAAAACAATCCAGCGTGATTTTCTCAAAAAATATCAAGGTAACAAAAAAGTTTTTCCAATTGGGGGGAAGCCTGATCTTCAAGCTTAGTTTTGAGGGGGCGCCGATGCTTGTAGGTGCTTTAGTTACCAGGAAAATGCAATTTGAATCGGGCGAGTCAAAAGATTTCGAAAACTCATGACCGACAAAACAAAATACTTCAGATGAAAAAAAAACCTTTTTTCTCTGATGGGCTTTCCATTGATGTGTCGCTAATGTCTGTACCTGGCCCAATAAGCCAGAAATTCTGCCTCAAAGTCCAGCAAACACAATAATCGGAATCCGTAACGTCACCGATCAGACACTTGTTGATTTCAACACCAGCCGTTACTAGAACTTTTTCACTGAACATACCTAGATTCTCCATAGCAATGAATACTGGCTGATGTGAAAATCAACAAGTGTGAGATCGGTGACGTCGTTATATGAATTCCGATTATTGTGTTTGCTGGACTTTGAGACAGAATTTCTGGCCTATTGGGCCAGGTACAGACATCGGCGACACATCAATGGGAAGCCCAGAGAAAGAGGATTTTTTTTTCATTTGAAGTATTTTGTTAAGTCGGTCATGAACTTCCGAATTCTTGTGACTCGCCAGATTCAAATTGCATTTTCTTGGAAAGTAAAGCACCTACAAGTATCGGCGCCCCCTCAAGAAAAAACTTCAGTTCAGGCTTCCCCCAATTGAATTTTTTTTTTTTGTTGTCTTGATATTTTTTGAGAAAATCGCGTTGGATTGTTTTAGCTGGGACACCTGTATCTCGAAAACGAAGCCTCCAATCTAATCAAAATTATGTAGGAGTAACATTGTTTCTAAATTGAACGTACAATCAAAAAAATATAAAATTTGGAAAAAATAGCTAGGGGTAAAAAATAAGAGGGAAATATGAGGACACCCCTGATTATTTACGCCCCTGAACTTTTTTTCAACACGTTTCTATTATTTGATAGAGACTTATTTCAGTTAACTTTGTTTCAAATTTGAACAAAATCGGTTGAACAGTTCAAAAGTTATGTCAAAAAATCGATTTTTAAAAGTCACCTGGAACACCCTGTAGCTTTCCAACGGAGCATTTTAGGACATTGAAGTCACATTTGTTCCTGGTCCATTTTTGATGAGAAATCTCCCCTAGAAGTTTAACCGTAATTGCGAAACACCCTGTATATTCTGTTTTGCACCCCTACCTTCATATACAGTAGCGGACAAAATTAAAGCGACTTTCTTATAATTTCTGAGTTTTGGTTTTTTCAATGAATAGACGTGCTCAGGTCCAATGGAATAATCAGTTACTTTTAGATACACCATACTTTATTGATAAAATCCACAAAAGAGACGTCAGTTTATGAAAAAATAAATAAATACATTCTTGGTTTTTTAAATTAACACAAAATTAGAGCGACTTCCACAAAAAATGTACTTAAAACTAAATTTGAGATTCCACATTCAATATTTGGTCCGATAACTATTATTGGCAATCATCTGCCTACATCTCCGAGGCACTGAGTCAATAAAATTAGCGATTGTTTCATCATATATAGCCCTCCACGCATTTTGAAGCTCTTGTAGTAATTGATTTTTATTTTCGATATTTCTTGACCGTAGACGCGCGTTGGCGATTTTCCATAGATTCTCAATAGGGTTTAGGTCAGGAGATTGAGCTGGCAGTTCCAAAACTTCCACTTTTTTTTGTTTATAAACCACTGTTTGACTACATTGGCAGTATGTTTGGGATCATTGTTCTGCTGAAAAATGAACCGTATGGGCATTTCCCATTCAGCATAAAGTAGCATTTTATCCTCCAAGATGTTGAGGTACCTATATCGATCCATAATCCCCTCAATGTGGTGAATCGGACCCATGCCAAAAGAGGAAAACCGGCCCCAAACCATAACACTACCCCCTCCATGCTTTACAGTGGTAGTGACGTACTTTGGATCAAGTCTTTTATTTTGCGGTCTACGGACGTATCAAACTCCATCACTACCTTGAATAATAAGAATATAAAAATTTGATTCATCACTGAATAGTACCCGTTTCCAATCGTCTGCTGTTCAGTTGAGATGGCGGGTAGCAAACGGCAATCTTGCATCCCGATTCTTCCGCGAAAGCAGTAGTTTTTTGGCTGGTCTTCTTCCGTGGAGTCCAGATTCCACCTACTGACGTTGAATAGTTCTGAAAGTCACGTCAGCTCCATCCAGTTTATTTAAAATGGTGACCACTGAGCTTCGCGGATCTCCCTCGCTAATCCTCCTGATAAGTCTATCCATCATAGGGGTTGTTTTCCGGGGCCGACCTCCCCTCTTTAAGTTTACTATGCCTCTGCGATTGGGAAAATTTTTGATGGTCTTCGAAACCACTTGTTTTGACACAATTAACTGGGTACTTATTGCTGATTGCGATCTGCCTGACCTGTATGCCTCAATAATTTTTGTTTTGAGGTCAATTGAATAATGAATACTGCGAGGCATCGTGTGATCTTGGAAAGGTTGAGAGACACTGATGGCGTTAATATTGTAGCGATATTGAAGTAGAAACTAAAAAGTCGTTCTAATTTTGTCCGATAATTTTTTGATGAAATTGGAAAAAAGTACAGATAAAGCTCTTTACAATAACCACGATTGAAACAGCAGTTGGGATAAACTCTTTCACGTATCCCAAAACTACTCAATAAATTATATCTGGAATTTATCACAAAAGTCCCAACTTGGCAAAAAAATTAAAAAGTCGCTATAATTTTGTCCGCTACTGTACAGGGCTTTGGGCTCTCGACACTCGTCGGGGGCGGCATGCCGGAGCGACAACGGCTCAAGGACACCCCAGTGTCAAAATAATTTGGGGGCGGCGGCGGTTTAAAAACACCCCAGTGTTGAAGCAAACAGCACAAAACATTTACATATTCAAATCGGTCGAGACCTTTTCAAGATACTCATCGGGGGCGGCACGCGGAGGCGGCGGCGGTGAACCCCTCAGTGTTGCAATAACTCGGGGGCGGCGGCTGTTTAGAAACGCATCAGCTTTGAGATGAACAACACCAAAAATTGTATTCAAATCGGTCGAGCCACTCTCAAGATCCTCGTCAGGGGCAGCAGGCAGAGGCGGTGGCGGTGTTTTTACCATTTTGAGGCGACCAACACAAAAATATATATAAAAATTGGTGGAGCTACTTTCAAGATCGAAGCTGATCTTCGTCGGGGGCGGCACGTGGAGGCGGTGGCAGTGGTTTTTCTCATTTTAAACCACCCCATTGGCATTGTTGAGGCAAACATATAAAAAAAGAAATTATTCAAATCGGCTGCGCCACTCTGAAGATCCTCGTCGGGGGCGGCACGCGGAGGCGGTGACGGCGGTCTTTTCTTCTTTCAAACCACTTCAGTCTCCAGTGTTGAGGCGAGCACAACAAAAGGAAATTATTTAAATCGGTCGAGACACTCTCAAGATCCTCGTCGGGGTATTCTTGGTCAAAATAAATTTGTCAAATCTGGACGTTTTTCAAAATCAGAATTTTTCACCTGCTCTCACACGACTTTCACTCTCCTAATTGACCGGTTTTGGTCGTGGTCGTGGATAAAACGTTGAATTCCTCATACATTATGTATAATAATTAAGTATTACTTGATGAAAAAAAAAGTTAGCCCCTGGCGCTTGATCTTTGTTGGTATTTTTTTTCGTGCTTGTGGATGACATATAGGTATATTTTGATTGTTCGAGTGTTATCTTCAAGGATGTCGGTTAAGAAAATTATGTGATTGTAAATCAGTCACAAAGCAATGCAAATTGGGTTGTCCTCAATGTTGGCACTTCGTGAGAACGTACCATTAGGGCGTACAATATTTGCAAGGGAGTAATCAAAATGCGATGAATTTAGGTATACACAACAAAACTTTGTGCTTAGTTAAATATATTTGTTTCATGTTATTTAACAATCTTGCTGGGAAGTTCATTATGTAATAAACGATTTGGAAAAATGGGACTTTGCTGGCAAGTCCAGATAGAGGTTGTTTTCTCGTATACCAACGGGGTTTATTTAGCGTGATTTTAAGGCTGAACACAGTCAGCACATACTCGTAGTCGCGGCGGCAGGCGTTTGAAAAACTTTTGCGGACATTTGCTCGACTGACCTCGGCGCGGCCTGCAAAATAAATTTCAAAACGTTTGCGCTCAGGCTTTTTTCTACCATCACAGAATAAAAAAATGCACTTTAATTACATAGTTTAATGCTTTTCGCAACTGCATGAAAACGCGAGGAGAGAGAATTGGTTCGTGCAGAAAAAAACGGAGGGAGTATTTTAAAAATAAAATTTCATTACACACTCGAAATTTGGAAATGTTTTAGTGCCGTGCACACAACATCACACACACACTATGCACTCTTGCAAAAAAATCTCATTAAAGGTTGCAATATTTATATGCGCCGGGTGGAATTGCAACTTAAATGCAGCTCATGTAAACACGTATTAAAAGCAATAATTCTCACTGCTCCTTTAATGATCCCCCTCTACTGTAATAAACAATGGAACGCCGTTCTTGTTTGTTGTTCGAGGCGCTTCAGAAAACGGCTCTCCGTACGCTGCAGCTGGTCGCAACCGTATAATAACAATAATAATAAGTACTATGCCACTATCACGCAATGTGCCCAACAATGCCTCCAGAGTTTTAAAGGGATGTAGTACAAGAAACATGGTATGACGCTGGAAATATTGATGGTGTTTTAATAATGGGGAATGGTCGGCCTTGATGTATATTTTAGGAAATTCCATTATTCCTCCCGAGAAAGGACCCCGCACGATTCTTATGGAAAATGGCTCCCGGTTAAATTCTCTGAATTTTTGATATGTTGTAGCTCATGAGATACTAATCGAATACCGTGAACCCCAAACTCAAATAATGGACAGTTTTTTACCCACAGGGGGTTGAAGTTGGAGGTTTTGACGGCTTCAAAATGATATTATGACGTTAATAAAAGCTTTCTATTTGGTTTCTCTTCAAGTTGTGTTTCATGCTAAATGTATTTATTTGACAGAAAAATATCAACCCCCTCCTTCACCCCCAACCCCTATCTACCATCACAAAATTCGAGATTACTCCCAAAAGCCATGCAGATGGCTTCTGTGATTTAAATTATGGATTTTGACATGAAAATTATTTTCCACCCCTAATGTTGGGGTGCCGATTTTCCAATTTTCCTCGGTTAATTTGGCTGAATTTTTGGTATTGTGTACTTCTAATTCTGCTGAACAAAAAGTTCTCATGCCAAAACTTATTCCTATGGACCGTTTTTGTTCTATAGGGGACTGAAGTTGAAGATTTGAGAGCATAAATATTGAACTTCAGTCCCCTGCAGAACAAAAACTGTTCATAGGAATAAGTTTTGGTATGAGAACTTTTTGTTCAGCAGAATTAGAAGTACACAATACCAAAAATTCAGCCAAATTAACCGAGGAAAATTGGAAAATCGGCACCCCAACATTAGGGGTAGAAAATAATTTTCATGTCAAAATTCATAATTTAAATCACAGAAGCCATCCGCATGGCTTTTGGGAGTAATCTCGAATTTTATGATGGTAGATAGGGGTTGGGGATGGAGGAGGGGGTTGATATTTTTCTGTCAAATAAATACATTTAGCATGAAAAACAACTTGTAGAGAAACCAAATAGAAAGCTTTTATTAACGTCATAATATCATTTTGAAGCCGTCAAAACCTCCAACTTCAACCCCCTGTGGGTAAAAAACTGTCCATTATTTGAGTTTGGGGTTCACGGTATTCGATTAGTATCTCATGAGCTACAACATATCAAAAATTCAGAGAATTTAACCGGGAGCCATTTTCCATAAGAATCGTGCGGGGTCCTTTGGCGTTACTACTTATCCGTACATTTGAAGTTACCTTGTTGGTACAATTATGATTTAGGAAGAGTCGATGAAACTCGTTCAAGCACAGACTAACAATAATCATGCTCTCGACGGTTCCCGTATACTTTCTAGAAAAATCGCCAGGATTTTTTTGTCAAGTTAGCGGTGGCTCTGGAATTTCCGCGAAAGGTGGAGGCGCGCGACGCGAAGATCGTTCCAGACGGATCATTGAAGTCTCCGAAACATCAAGCTCTTATTATGAGCAGCGAGACCGGCGTCACGAAGTCAAGTTACAGTCACAGACTATAGTTTAGTTCTGTTGGCGATTGATGCGATCAGAGGACTACCGAGAGGAAGGAATAGGAAATAAAGTGCAGTTTTTGTGGGCGTGATGGGAAAAACAGGTTGCAAATGAGATAAAGACAAACCACTTTGCAGGATAATAATTAAGATCCATGAACGATTTGACCCGTAGTGTTTTTTTTTTGTTTCTTATACAGGGTGATTCACCACCAAATGGACATAGCCTGAGAGTAGGTCCAGTTTTTCCAGGCAAACCAGGATCTGGCTCTGAAAATTTTCTAACGCTGTTCGTATTTTTTAATTTTTTTTTCACACTCAGAGACTACATGAAACATGCTGGGTATCGCAAAAAAAATTGCTTGGCACCATTGAGCTGTCAATAAAAATTTTGATAATCCTGAAAATTTCCAAGGTTAGGATTTTTTAAGAATTGATAATTTGAAATATACGCAGATGATCTATTATGGCCTTAAATTTCAGCCCTTTCGTCAAAAAATTGAAAAAAAAATCAACGTTTTTCACTAGCTAACTAGGAGCAACAAAAAATTTCATCAAAATTTTCGAAACATTCATGTCACGTCCCTCAATTTCAGCTCAATGTGAGATAGAAGTGAAGTTGAGGGACGTAACAATGCTTTTTTTTTGCTACCGAAATAACGTGAATTTTTTTTTTTAATTTTTTCCACAAAACGGCTGAAATTCAAGGCCATGATAGATCGTTTGCAAATATTTTGAAATATCAATTTACAAAAAATCCCAACTCCAAAAAATTTCAGGATCATCAAAATTTTATTGACAGCTCAATGATGCCAAGCAAATTTTTTGCGATATTATTAGCATGTTTCATGTGGTTTCTGAATATGAAAATGAATTTTGAAAAATATGCATACAGAATGTCTTTTTTTGAAAAAAGCCTTGGAGCTTTTTTTTCAAAGCCGGCCCTGGAAATTTTGAATTGTTTGATAGGGCGATGTGTCAGCTATCAGTATAAGAAATAGATCACAAAATTTCAGTCGAATCCATTGAGTCGTTCTGAAGATACAGCTTGTCAAAAGATTCTACGAAATACATGAATCACCCTGTAGCTTCGAAACGAACAATTTTATAGAAATTTCAAAACCAGATCCTGGTTCGCCTGGAAAAAGTGGACCTACCATTAAGCTGTGTCCATTTGGTGGTGAATCACCCTGTATAGGTTTTAAAATGGCGCTTCTTTTAAAATAGCGGACAGTATCCAGAGGTAGAAAGTATCAAGTAGCCTTGCGATGTCCAGCTTCATAAAGATATACCGTCCGTTTTTTATTTTAGGCCCCAGCCCGTAGCACCTTTATTTTGGGTTTCACACCCAATATATTATATATTTTTGAAATCACAAAAACAAGATCTTTCGACTGATGATATGTCAAATTATTTTTGACGGATGTCATTTTTTGACAAATGACAGAATTGTACTTGTGATACATCATTTCAAAGCCCATGAAATTCCGAGGAGAACTGTGTTTTCATTTTTGGAATAGGGTGTCTTTTACAGCTTCTAGGGGTCTTTCAATAGGAAAAAATGTTGAATTTCAGAAATATTATTAATATTAGAAATACATAATAAGTGAGTATAGGTGAAGCAGGTACCTATTTTTGATGTTAACTAATGGTTATAATAATTATTTAATCACAATGAAACAAAAAATGTCGAAGTTTTAAGAAGAAGAAGAAGAAGAAAAAGAAGTTGCTCGAAATGACAGCCTCCTTGTTCCTTGAATTAAAGATTCGACGATCAGTGAATTGGAACCACCGGCCCAACGCGATGACATCCGAGCTTGCCAGATATGACCCCCCTCGATTTTTTGATGAGCCTACGCGAAAGATAAGGTGTTTATAGAGTTTCCCAATAATAAGGACGATTTAAAAGTCATATCATCACCATTGGTTAATTTCAAAAATACCTATTACTTATTGAGTGGCTATTTCTGGAATTGACATTTTTTCCTATTGAAAGACCCCTAGAAGCTGTAAAAAACACCCTATCTCAAAAATAAAAACACAGTTCTCTTCAGAATTTGATGGGCTTTAAAATGATGTATCACAAGTACTATTCTGTCATTTGTCAAAAAATGACATCTGTCAAAAATAATTTGACATATCATCACTCGAAAGATCTTGTTTTTCTGGATTCAAAAATATATAATATATTGGGTGTGAAATCCATAACAAAGGTGCTACGGGCTGGGGCCTAAAATAAACAAGTGAGTATGCCTTCACGTGCGTGAGTCTCAGTAGCGCATTTTCTCAAAGAGGCATATTATGAACGTAAAGAAATTTGGTTGAAGGAGAAACACCATTCCTTGCCCACTTTCTTCACTCGAAACTCATTGTGATATTGTGTTATCAGAATGGGGTACTTGCCAATGAAATAGATTTGAATGAAAATTCTTTCACTCATCTATATATTTTTTTGTTTGAGGGCGGGAGCTGGGAGCGGCGACTAATCAGCAGTAGTTCATTCTTTCCCATTTTTAGTCGGCTATCCATATAGCGAAAGAATTAGATCGCTATGTCTTCGGGTTCATGTTTTCCATTTATCTCTTACTTTGAGGGCAGCGTGTGGGGGTGGCAGCATTCTGCAAAGTAACTGTTGCACAGTTTGAGTTGAGAGTTTCCAAATGTTTAAGGAAATATGACAATCAATGAAAATTGTAAAAGTTGCATTTTTTTGTTTAGGGGCGGGAGCTGGAGGCGGCGACTAATCAAAAGTGGCCTATCTCTTCCCATTTTTAGTCAGATATCTATATAGCGGAACAATTTAATCGCTATGTCTTCAGGGTTATGTTTTACATTCATCTCTTACTTTGGGGGCGGCGTTTGGGAGTGGCACAGTTTGGCAAAGAAATTCTTCCATAGTTTGAGTTGGGAGTTTCTGAATGTTTGAGGTAACATTAAAATGTAATTCAGTGGGAATTATTGAAAGTTGCATTTTTCTCTTTTGGGGGTGGAAGTTGGAGGCGGCGCCATGTCAAAGGTAGCCCATTCTTTCCCATTTTTAGTTAGCTATCCATATAGCGAAAGAATTAGATCGTTATGTCTTCGGGTTTATGTTTTTCATTCATCTCTCACTTTGAGGGTAGCGTGTGGGGGCGGCAGCATTCGGCAAAGTAACTGTTGCACAGTTTGAGTTGGGAGTTTCTAAATGTGAGGGAAATATGACAATCAGTGAAAATTGTGAAAGTTGCATTTTTTGTTTGTTTGGAGGCGGCAGCTGGAGGCGGCGGCTAATTAAAAGTGGCCTATATTTTTCCAATTTCAGTCAGCTATCAATATAGTGAAAGAATTAGATCGCTATGTCTTCAGGTTCATGTTTTACATTTATCTCTCACTTTGGGGGCGGCGCGGCGTGTGGGAGCGGCAGAGTTTGGCAAAGAAATTCTTGCACAGTTTGAGTCAAGAGTTTCTAAATGTTCGAGGTGACAGTATCAGCTAAATCAGTGAAAATTGTCGTCGAAAATCAACAAAATAATACGTTGAGTGAATGATTTTCGTGAAAAAGACACTTGAATCTAATGGCTCTTGAAATATTTTCTAGGATTTCAGACCTCTAACAGTGAAAGAAAAACTGTCAAAATTGTAAAAGAAAAAAACAAGTTTTTTCAAGTTAACTTGTTCAAACTTGTTTTTATTGAAATTTACACATCGGATTCAAGGTCAGGAGTTTCAATTTAGTCGGAAAAGATACCAAACTTGTCGTGATCGGTTATATATGACCAGGAAAACCAAAAGAGTCACCCAGCCGTTCAATGTTCAAGCGACCTATTATAGGTTGTGTAACTAATTGAAATTTGTAGACAACCATTTTTTTGAGATTTTAACAACACGAACTCTGGGACACACTCTGTAGTCAAGTTCGTTTATTCCGTGCAGTGAGTCATCCCTGATGCGAATGCCACGAATGAGACACGAACACGGTCCGATCCCTGACTAAACCGCCGTAGTCATGTTATTTTATTGCAGACTTGCCTGGTGGCGATTCTCAGCAACTGAGGGGGACTCGGAATAAAAGGACCAGAGAGTAAGATGTACTCCTCTTGCGAAAGTAAAGCCAAAAACTATAAAGAAACTGACTGTCAACGATTTGTATAATATGTATATACTTAACAAACCGCTTTGATGGAATTCATCAATAATAAGTAATGGTTTAATAGAGAATATGAGTCTATTATGATGGCTAAACGTTTTTGGGCCACGCTTGTGGCAGCTGATTCCGTTAGTAATGAAATTCTTGTCCTGGAATATTATTGTGTTAAGGAGCACAGCAAGCACCAGGGCCAGGCATGGCCATGGCGGTAATGACCGCCCCGGCCGGAAAATTTGGGTGCTTGCCAAAACCACCCCAGCCATATTTATATAACAGGGGCCAGCCAGTCCAGCGATGGTGTCCTTGCCGTTCGCAGCTAGCCTACATTATTTTGTTTTACTATACGACTGGAAGATCTTAGGCCAGGGCAGGGGTGATGCACATTACCCCCAAGCAAATTATCTCTTCTAAATGATTTGATAAATAATAGTTCTTCCAACTAATGCTGTGCATTTCAGGCGCGATGTTTTTTTCTCATTTGTTCGATGATGTGTGACGAAATTTGAAACTCGTTTATGTAGCTATTTTACAAAATTTAACAAGACGCGATCGCGCGGCATTATAAGTATTTGCCTTAGTCGAAGTACCCGCCAACGCGGTGCGGTTTACAAGCCTCTGTAAACCGCACCGTACTGAGTTTCCGCCCAAAAAGGAGTTGTGCTGATTCTTCCACATCTGCGCGAAGGTAAAGGATGCCTCAAAAGTGCAAAAAGACCTGTTAAATCTTCGTACTTTTTTGTTATATTTGCCTAACAGCAAACGTACAATTCTTACGCAAACATTGGAAACATCTGTCATCATCTCTATGCCAGTCTTACTGTTTTTCTTTGTGTGGGTCAGATAAATTACATCTAATCGTTTTTCTACACAAGAAAACGATGGAGCATCATGTATTTTGTATGTTTTCTAATAACTCGTATCCATTGAACCCATTCATAGCATTAAAATTTCAAAAACAGCATTTTTGAAGATGTTGCCAGCAAAAAAGTGAATAATTTTTACCCGCCTGTTCAGCAGCAATTTTTTCAATTTTACCAAACACCGTTTGCGAAAATTTCATAAGGAATGAAAAGCTCAAACTCTTCTCTAACGATATCGTGCCTGGCTTAACCACGGCACGCACTTGAAAGTCTAAAAAACTGATTTCTTTTCGAGAGGTCCTGTTTCACCCGCGTGCGGCCGTGCCTACTTGACATAGACCGGACTGATTACACGAGTTTGGAAATGTACTCTTTTCCAGCTTTAAAACGCGACCATTATTATAAAGACTTTGTACATTGATTTATGAACAAATTATATATTATTTTATCATCAATGGTCGTGTTTTAAAGCTCGAAAAGTGTACATTTCCAAGCTTCTGTAATCAATCCGGTCTATGTCAAGTAGGCACGGCCGCACACGGGTAAAATAGAACCGCTCAAAAAGAAATCAGTTTCCTACACTTTCAAAAAGCGTGCCGCCGTTAAGCCAGATATAATATCATCAGAAAACAGTTCCAGCTTGTCATTCCCCATAAAATTTTCGAGAATGGTGTTTGGTGAAATTGGAAAAACTGCTGCTGAACAGGCGGGTAAAAATCATTCACTTCTTAGCGGGCAACATCTTCAAAAATGCTGTTATTGAAATTTAGCGCCATAAATGGGTTCAGTAAGTACAAGTTATTAGAAAACATCCAAAATACATGTTGCTCCATCGTTTTCTTGTGTGGAAAAACAATTAAATGTGATTTATCTGACCTGCACAAAGAAATCTTTTTTTTCAACAGTAAGACTGGCACAGAGATGATGACAAATGCTTCCAATGTTTGCATTAGAATTGTACGTTTGCATTGAGGCAAATAAAATGAAAAAGTACGGGGGTTTAACAGGTCTTTTTGCACCTTCAAGACATCCTTTACCTTTGGGCAGATGTGGAGGATTCAGCACAACTCGTTTTTGGGCGGAAACTCAGTGGTAGATACCTACTGACCTTACGAACAGTTTGACACCATAAAAGCTTTGGTCGGAGTTTTTTCTATCCAGAATGACCTACCGCCTGGCCTATACCCTCCTTTTGAATATTTTAACTCTCCTCCAGCAACTCATAATAAGGGGTTAAAGATTAGCCCCAGACCCCTTCTACCCCCCACCCCAACTTAGTTCCAACCATGGGGTGAGAAATGATAATTTAAATTTGATGTTCGTTTTCTATTTCAATCTAAGATGTTTACTAAAGATTTCAACTGGTTTTTCAGATATACCTACAATGTTGATGACATGGGGAAAAATATCCGATTTTGAAAAACTCGTAACTTCGGAATGAGTTGTTAGATTTCATTTTTTTTTTCAATTACTTATTGGGAAGGGAATTAAAAGACCTTTAAAACGGTGTGCAAATCGACCCCTAAGCCTACTGCCGCGTTTGAGAGTCATTATTCCTAAGTGGCCTTGTGGTCACCACTACCCAATTGAAGTTATATTCCGCAACTATTTAGCTCATTATTAAAAAATCACCACCTCATCTCTGATCAGGTCAGATGCTTAGTAGTGTAGTGAGTAGAGTAGTTTCTACCAGTCCACCACGTCTACAGCCATGCTCTTTGAACGAGTATTCCGTAGTTTCTGCTCCACCAAGCCCTATTTTTTTTCTTATTTCCACCAGCACCACATCATCGTCATTATTGATCTTATTCTTCAACTTGCTCTTTTTCCTCTAGTCGTCTGATGAAACGTTTGATGGCTCATCGTATCGACGTTTTATGCGTAATCTTGGTTACCAAACTGTTACCTTGATCCTTTGGATTATAAAGGTATCCCAAAACCCCAGAATGTTCTTGATTACGCCGCTGTTCAGTCCTATCTCTTGGGCTCAGCGCGGTATCCATCTCACTGCTCAAAGAGGCGCTATATTTATGTTGCGTATTGTTGCTTTCTAACATCGTTCTACTTTCCGAGTATACATGTGGTACACCTACTATCGATGCTCTCTTGGTGACGTCTGGCTTTACGTGGAATTGTGTTTAATTCCCTCGCCTGCCTGATGCCTCGAAATAAAGCATCTGCGGAATGCCTTGATAGATGGCGCCGCTTGGAGGACTCACATATTATGAGTCCTCCTGGGTGTATGATACCATGAGTTTTCTGGCTGCCACAGCATCGGATGGTCTGACGGAACGCCTGCGCACTGATGAGCCCCCATTAGGAGTGAAACACGTGTCTGTGCAGTTTCTGTCCGATCGTCTGATGTTGTGGTGTGGTAGTCGGAGTAGTGATGAGCGATATCGTGATTTTCCAATCACAGTGTGAATCGTTACTGTGCATGATTTGTTGATATCAGTGATTTTAAAACGTGACGTGATCACGACTTTCGTGAATAGTTCTTTCAAAAAGCGCAGAGTATATTCGCTACTTGCTACTTATACTCATACTCACTTATTCGCGCTATCCCGCTATCTCGCACTGCTCCAGCAGAATTGACGTTATCACGACTTTTATTATTCCGTTCTTTGATAAAAGCAGTCACTTGCTTTGCTACCCGGACCCAAGCCTTCACTGCTCCAAAAATATTGGTATCGAGAGATGGACTTAAATAGTCAAAATGCCGTGCCTACTTTTATTTTGATAGCTGGAATCTGGATCGAGGTAGCAAAATACGGGAATACCGTGATCGCGAAATACGGACGATAAGCAAGAAATTCAATTTAAAATACGGAAAGTCGTGATCACGTCACGCTTTTGTAGCGACTTTGGTAACAGTCGTTACCAGTGATTTTTAGATATCAGTGATAAAATCACAGTTCGTGAAATATCGCCCATCACTAAGTCGGAGAGCTTTGTTTCATTTGATAATAATGTCTTTAATGTGATAATAAATCAGCGATCGAGAATTATTGTTGAATCTATCATTCAAACCATCCCATGATACCTTGTAGTTGGCCTATAAAATTTCAATTCAAATTCCGGCATGATAATGTTCTCTTGATCTACATCTTCAGTGGGCGATTAAATTTTCAACTGGGGCCCTATTTTTGGAACCGGGGAACAGATCATCAGGTGATGTTGCGATGTTGCCTAGGTGACAGCCAATCACAGCCCTGGTTGCCTAGCAACTTCGCATAGGAACGGATCACTGGGTTCCCGAAAATAGGGCCCCTGCACGGTTTCGAATGTCGTCAAGAGACATTTGGTCTCGACGATTCACTTTCGCAACTGAATTATATCAGTTTGTGTTGCAGGCGTTGCGTTGCCTCGTTAGCAGACAATGTTTCAAGCTCATTTACGAATGTGTCTAGCCTGGTTAGTGTGGACTTGAGAGCACCTCTTCTTTCGCCACGAATGCGATCATCAGATCTCCGGTTTATATTATGTCCAAGTCCTTCAACGACGTCTGTCACAAGACAGACTACTTAAGCTCTCCTAGTACAATTTTCTCTGAACTGAGCTCAACTGATACAAAAAAAACAACAACAAGCTACGCTTTGGACTCTTGAATCGGTGAAATTGTGTCTGCTGATTGCTACCAAATGAAATAAATTCAAATCGAGCTTCAAATTCCAAACCTGTGTGGATGCTGAAGCTCTAAGGTGGCTCAGTTTGGTTGGGCGTCCACCGATGCTATGCGATGACAGGAAGACGTCACGTTCACACCGATGATGCAAGCAACTTATAAAGTGCATGCGGCTGTCAGTATTGGAATTGTTGGAATTGCAGTATTGTGCAATGTTGAATTGTTGGACGAATCAAGAACCAGTTTATCGGTATGCGCAAGACGGCGATGACGCAACGGTTGATGCCAGGAGCCTCAGAAATTCTATAATTTTCAGTAGGTACTTAGAGCAATGATCGATCACTAGATTGTACGGGTCGACGTCATCGCCACCATAATGTGATTTTTTCACGGTATGGACCGTATTATGGGTATATTGGTGCAGTCAGTCATCGGTCGGTACAGTAGAGGCGTTGACATGGTTCAGGTTCGAGTTGGCGGGAGTTGGGAATTTGATAGATTGATAAAGAAATTCATTTGCCAAGTTGACAGGTCACGTGCTTGAAAATGTCAAACAATTGCCAATTTCCCCAAAAGAATTGTTTTGCCTGTTCTACGAGGATATCTAGGTAATAATTCGTGTTTTCCTTACAAGTGTGTTAAAATCGAGCGGCGAAATCGCAGCTTGTGTAAGGAAGGCGATTCGCTTCGGAAAATGTGGTTACATGGGTGTTTTTCACCTACCTCTCTATCAATGATCTTGAGGGAACATGATTGTGCCATAGCAGGCACCACCTAAGCGGAACGTAGAAGCACAGACTAGCGTGGAGAGAAAGCACTTGAACGTGATTAGCAGCTCGAGCAATGTGACCGAAGGCGAACCTCAAACCATCGTACAGTCGTTTTCTGTCCATGTCAACTTGACGTAGTTTTACCGGCCGATAACTGACTGCACCAATATTTCCAGAATGCATCTCATTTTGTTCGACTTATCAATAGTGCGGGCGCTAAGAGCCAAAATCGGGATGAACCTTGCAAATGGTGATGAAAGCATGAGATTCGGTACACGTACTCAGAATGAGCCCCTCTTCCAGATAAGAGCTCGTGGAGCCACGCCAAATTTCCACCGGAAGGGGGCTCGGGGGCTCCTGAAAGTTGAAGGTGCTAGGTCTCGCACTAAACAGTAGCTTATCAGTTCGTTTTGATAATTGAAAAGAGAACTTATGAATATATTGTAAACATTGACGGCGTTTATCGCCTTGTCCCGGGAATTTTCCACTATGAAAAAAAAATTAGCTCTTCGGCAGGTCACAAAAATTGGTTTCATTTTATTTTCGCTACAAAATTTTTTTCAATGTTCTGAGTCGAAATACTGGATTCCTCCCAGCAAAACATACCCTGAACCGTTCTTTGGAGGTACCGCGTACGATTGAACGTGGAGTAAGTCCTGAAACACCATCAGAATTTTTCTTCTGTGATGCTGCGCTCCACTCTTGACCGGGGCAATTAGGTATTAGGTAGGGCCAACATAGCATGCGTGGAGTGTATATACGTTATTTCAATACTATGACATAATTTCAATTATGAAAAATTTGACTGAACCGAGAAAATACCCTGCGTCGTGTATACACTCCGCGCATGCTGTGTAGGAACCTAATTGCCCCGGTCGAGAGTGGATCGCAGCATCACAGAAGAAAAATTCTGATGGTGTTTCAGGACTTACTCCACGTTCAATCGCACGCGGTACTTCCAAAGAACGGTTAAGGGTATGTTTTGCTGGGAGGAATTCAGTAATTTCGATTCAGAACATTGAAAAAATTTTGCTTGAACTTAGTGTCGAAAATAGCTCACTCTTTGGAGTGCCCCTCTTGAAGAAGATACACCATCAAAATTTTGACTCCACAAACGAATTCAGAGTATACGAATTTGTGGGAATCAACGTGTTGCACATCTCCTTATTAATTCTTTGTAGGTGAAAACCAATTTGTGTGATCTGCCGAAGAACTTTTTTTTTTCATAACGAAAAATTCCCGGGACAAGGCGATAAACGTCGTCAATGTTTACGATATATTCATAAGTTTCCTTTTTATTGATAAAACAAACTGATAAGCGGTTTGGTGGGAGTCCTAGCACCTTCAACTTTAAGGAGCCCCCCGAGCCTCATTCCGGTGAAAATTCGGCGTGGCTCCACATCTTATCTGAAAGAGGTGCTCATTCTGAGTATGTGTACCGAATTTCATGCTTTCATCACCATTTGCAAGGTTCATTCACCTAGTGCCCCCACTATTGCTCCAGATAGGCTCTCTGCGCCAGACGTCGATCAAGGCCAGAGACTACTGACTTCCACTGTCAGAAGTTTATTATAGACCTTCCTTCTACCGTATGTTCGTTAAAATTATGAATTAGGGCAGGCTGTGAACTTCGAAACGTATGTCCAAAATGTATTCCATGACGACGGCTCATCATGTTGACATCAAATTTGAGTGATTATTGATAAATTCACGACATACGTTTCTACTTCCATAGCCTGCCCTAATTCATGATTTTAACGAACATGCGGTACTAGAAAACTACGCTTTCAATTGTTTATGAATTACAATTCTTCATATTAGTTAAGCTATTAGCGGAAGGGTGGCGCGAAAATGCGTGTTCTCGAAGCGTTCTTCAAGGCCGAAGAAGATATGTCAGGAAGGGCCACCATTTGAGTTTGCCATTTCAAGAAAAAGCTGCACCCAAACGAAATGCATAATGGTGGCAGTGTATACTTATCAGGTTAAGCCTGGAAATTTGCGGAAATGGCTCCTCTCGACTCAGCCGTCTTGTATTCCGACAGACGGTCCTAGTGGTCCTACGGATTATGAACAATAATTAAGAAATACTTTAAAGGTGATGTTTATCTTTGAGATTGTCAAGTCTCCAGATAAACTTAACAGTGCGAGAAACACGGGAGGTTGAATGCGAGGATCTGGAGATAACCTTACAGCAAGAGAGCTGGCCTTGAAGTTGACGAGCAAAACACCGCACTATACCACCAACGCCGCACACCATCGCCCGTTTCATTATGTAGGTACAGAGGCGAAACGATGCAAAACAGGGTAACGATAACGGATAGGTACAGCGCGAGCAGCAAGGGATGAGAGAAGAGAGAAAGAGAGAATTACAGATTAGGGTAATTGCATGGTGTTGTTGCCGCTACGTGGCGCTAAATTCATTCACAGTGTAACGCAACGCAACGGTAGATGATAAATTGAAGGTTTATTATTTTAGTACGTGAGACTTGACAAACTACTGCCTGAAAATATAACTCTTCATCAGTCAACGTTATCAGACCAATGTACCCATTCATTAAGTCCCGCTGCTAATTTCCAGACGTTTCAGGGACTCTAACTACGCCTAATTAATTTTTATTTTATCGAATTTTTGCCATGGACGCCGGAGAAAGACCGATTTATCAACTGGCAAAGGTACACTTAATTTATGCAAAGTATGGGGAGGGTAGGTACTCAACGTCTCTGATATTCTGAATCTGATACTCCATATTTTGGTGCACTATTATTATTATAGTCCTTCGTCCATTGGAATAATGTAATTGGAAGTAATTTTTGATGGGAAACTTGTCAGTGGGCAACTAATCCCCCAAACCTGCAAACTACAAGATGTACTTATTGTTGTGATAAATGTTGATGATGATCAGTATTTCGAGGAACCTTCCACTTTATGATAAAAGCATGAAACTTAGCATACATCTTCTACAGACTATACTCTATGCTCTATGATATAACCACGACGCAACGGAACCACCTTGCACCTATCAGAAGTGCCATTTGCCTACCTTTCAGGGGCAGAAACGGACGCCCGTTATCAGGTTGATTTAAAAGTATAGCGTTCATCGATGTAGACCTTCACAGTTGAACATTACCACAACAGATACCAGTATTTCAAAAGGTTGGAGAGGGGATAGTTCCAGCCATGGCATTGGTTCTCTTTTTTGTTAATTTTGGATAAAAATTGGCAACTTTTGTGTTGTTTCCGACTGAATTCTGTCTACCGATTGCAGATTAAGTATTCTGATTGCAATTAGGATCAATTTGATTATGTTTTATTTGAGACAAAGAATTTCAGGCTTCTTTCAAGCTTCTTGCACATGAAAGTCATACACCGACCCTACCTTTCACTTTGACAAAACCGTGCGAGCCTCTTTTAAATCGTTTGAACCGCGCTTTATCAAATTTTAACCCAAGTATACTAAAGTCTCCATCGAACAGTGATAGCGCGTTTTATCCAAAATCAGGGGATGCTTTTCCATTTTGACTGCTGCTGAACCCGTGGCAATTTTTGAAAATTCATATTTCAGAATTCTACGTTCCATTTAGAAAGAAAATTTACTTTTGCAAAATTTTGGTAAGATTAGGGGCTTCATTCCCGAAATATTTGGGTCTGAAACTTTGAATAACATCTCACAAACATCACTTCCATGAGCCAAAAATGTGGTTCCCTAAAAATTGGTTGTTTTCAGCACAAGAGATTGGTTGTGTCACCCCAAAACTTTCCCGGCGGTATCCAGAGAGGTCAGTAATAATTTTGATTGAGTTGAGCGGGCTTACTCAAGGGACCGATAGGGCTTCAGATTATTATCCACACCTCAGTTTTTTTCTTGACCGCTGGGCCGCTGCCGACAAAAATGGTATGCGGCTGCTTCAGCTTCAGATGGCGAAAGCAGACCCAAAAGGCACACAAGAAGATTTTTTAAAGCTACAAAGCCCCATCATAAATGATGGTAAGACTGGAAAACACCATGGGGTCCTGGTACCAAACCACACAAGAGAATCTCACACGACAAAGGATACTGGAGTTTCGAAAGCTACAACGAGACCTCAAGAAACACAATAAGAACCACAATTATTTCAGGGCCTTTTTATTTTTAGACTTCATTTTCAATAGGAAATCATACCTCAAAGTTTATTACAACCAGTACCTAACACCATGTACAGAGTATCGCAAAGGTGTTGCTTTCCGATCTGAAGTTTAACGTTGTAAGGACGAACTTCAAAAATTGCAGTATTTCAAAAATGAGCGGAGATGAAATAGAGCTTTGAATATTTTCCGTTATCTCAGAAGAACTACCATATCTGAAAATAATCCAAATTTTTGTTGAAACTTATCGTGAATTTTTTTCCAGATTCGGACAACGTAACGACACCTCAACAATCGAAAAGTTCCATCGACAACAGTGAAGTTTCAATGCACAACACTAGCAACACAAAGCTGGTGCGTGCTTTGACGTCGACCAATCTCAACAACGATGGCCGTCCGAGCGGCGACAGAGGCGTTGGAGGCGGCAGCGGCACCGGTGGTGGCGGCAATATCATCTTGCTTCGCGGCGCCAAGACCTCCACCGACGGCGGTGGCGCCCATCACATCTTGTTGCGCACCTGCGAAGGTCCTTCCAAGGCTAATATTGTCCTGGAAGATGGCACCGATAGCAAACTGGGCCAGATTTTCATCCAACAGGGCGATCTGGGCGAAGGCGTCATCCTGCAGTCGGTCAAGCGATTAGGAACGGGAACTCCAATTTTCCTGCTAAGCAGCGGCGGCGGTGACAACGGAAACAGCGGTCATTTTTTGATTCAGACAACAACCGCCGGCGGTGGGGACGACAGTGTTGCCGCTGCTGAAGTGGTGGAGGACCATGGCGCTGACAACATCTTGCTGCAGGCATTGGAGGGGCTGCATGATGGTGAAGCTAGCGGCGGAAGAGGCATCTCCACTCCGATTGGATCAGGTTAGTCCTAGAAAAAGTTTAGCTAGCTACTGAGAAAAAGGACCTGTTGTACCACTCTACTGTAGGTACCTATGGTAAAGATGAAATCAGCAGAGTTATAAAGTAAGACAGTTCGATACAGTCATTGCCCATTAAAAATGAGTACAAGAACTACGTTTGAACTTTTCAACAAAACATGACCTGCATCAGAAACGTTTATTCAGTAGTGTAGGACGATAAATTACTGTAAGTCGGGGAATACCGGAAGAGCATATCGTTACTCAAAACAAAAAGTGAAATAATGATTAAAATTGACGTCTGGTTTCATCAACAATCAACTTCACAAATTAATCAAACCATCCAACTGACAATTTTGAAAGCAAGTGGAAGGCAGTGGTTTGGTCATGGTCATCTGGTTCTGAAAAGATAGAAACGTGTGCAACGCTACTCTCATGAATTGAATTCAACTCCAACTCAGTCTTGAATCAATATGGTTCTAAATCTATATTCCACTCAGCTTTACTTAATACGCGACTTGTCCCAGCCAGAGTCAGTAAACACTGTGATAAAGAAACGTACAAAGTGCAATGTACGCCAAACAGTGCAATGCTACCGTCAGGAGCATGATTTTTGTCATTAGAAAAAAAGCGACAAGGTCTTGCTTTAATGCCGTTATAGCCTTTATTAGAATAAACGGCATGATTCCCGGCTTCATGGTGAATGTACTACGTGAGGGCTCCTTCATGGCTATGTTACATTTTTTTGAGTTACAAAAATTTTGATGTATGTAATACACAGTGCTCCTGACAGTACCTATTCCAAATACCACATCACGTGTATCAAGCGTGCATGATTGTAACTCATTCTTGGTTTTTCTACAACGGGTGATCACCTCTGATACAAATAATCCGGCCCTGTGTTAATTCGTGCAATGGAGCCAGTGGAGACTACGCACAAGGCTCCTGATCCAGCCACACAGATCCACTCTAATAACCGATCGTGCAATGGAGCCACCAGTGAGGCGCCTGCCGCATATTACCGCAGACAACCTCAACCGTCTACCCTGTATGCTGAGGTTCTCATCATGTCTGATTATATTTACATACCGATACCTTGCTTTGAAAAGCCCGTAAGTCCGATTTTGGACAAAAATGACATTTTTGCCTTATTTCAATAAGGAACATCAAGTTCCGTTACTGTGAAAAGCTCGTAGCTCTGGATGTTAGTTTGGTCGTTCCTGTAGTAATTTATGGTAACGCGGCGGTCAATTTTCTTCACATTCACTTTCAGAAATCATTTCGAAACGCAATAGCAGAAAAGTTGACAACTTCGAAAAAAAAAGACAAATAGAGTGAAATAAAATCGGCGCATGGACTCCTTGATGCTGCATCCATGGGAATTTGCGATTTTGTAATTGGTTTTAGTCTGTGCTTCGCAGTTATCACTCACGGGGCGGGGCCTAACCGATGGAGTAATGATAATCGTTAGTCAATCAAAGGCGCATATTTAATGTGCGTAGTATTGAATAGGAGTAGATAATAGTATATTATTCAACAAGCGGGTAATGATTGCTTCTTACTCATGAGGATGCAGTTTGTCGACACGAGCTTTGGCGAGTGTCGTAAAGCATTCAAATGAGTAATAGCTATTACCCGCGAGTAGAATACCATGCTTTATCCAGTCTTATTGAAGAATGCCAGCATGTATGCGCGTGATTATGCGTACATTATTCAATAGGATTGGATAAACAAAAACCTAAAGCACTATGATGGTCAATGGATTCCGTGTGATGGTACACAGCAGCACAAAAATTGAAAGATCTGACCTTATCTGCTGAGCACGCGTTAAAATGGCCACGCTTGGGTACGCCATCCATGCTGCTCTCTCGATGACGCCACACGCTAAATGAGCCGCTCAGGTGTGCTGGACAGGTACCGATGGTACACCGACGGAGACGTCAGGGATGTGATTAGCCTGCTCACCGGTACGTTCAGGTAGGCAGACCTCAATCAATCCTGCGCGGCTTTCACCTGGATTCACCTGCACAAGCGTCTTTCAGCTTAGACTTGCAGCCCGCCATCCATAATTACTACGGGCTTAGCGGCGTAAGGGGAGGGTCTAGTTTGAGAAATGCCACTTTAGGGTATATTTTGAATAAAGCAAGGGGCGAAACACGTCTCTGTGCAGTTGTTCGGTTCGACCGTCTGATGTTGTGGTAGTCGGAGAGCTTTGTTTCATAGAAATGCGAGGTGCCCGCTATAGGGCCCTAAGAGGCGCAATATTTATTTATATTTGCGTGTTTGTTGTCTTTCAAGTTTTTACACTTACCAGACTAACTGGCAACACTTCCCAACGACAAATTCACAAACATTGAGAGCGTATCTCTAGAGCTCTATATAGCTCGCCTGATGGCACCAAAAAGAAAGCGTACCCTCGTCTTTTCGGCAAGAAGCCCGCAGTCTCTTGACCGTCTTGCGTGATGGTCAGTGCCGGGTACGGCTTAACAAGACCCCATGGTCCATCTATTAGTGGGGGTGTAAAATAAAAAAGTTCTCCTTATAGAAAACGCTACAAGATCATTAGATGCAGACATCGTAAGAACAGGCGATGCGATACCCATGTATTGATTTTGGTTTTGTCGAAAATTTAACATAATCTGAGTTGTAACCTACTTATAAAGAAAACATTCACAGATTTGAACCACCGATTTTTGGTTGCACGTGGTTGGTCGTGGGTACACGTAGATCCGTGACTGGCTGTGGTAAAAATCAAGTTTAAAACAAGATGACAGCGACATAAACTGTGAAGCGGTGAAGTTATTTCAGCCCAAGTTTCGTATATACCTTAGGTAGGTACTTACTATTTCTCCAAGATTAGACAAAAATGCCAGAATGTTTGGAAAATGAGTAAACCTCTGGCTTTATAAAATTAAAGGAACATGAAGTATATTTTGCCGACTGCAACGCCGACGAATTACCGAAGTTGCATGTCACACAGGACATAAGATATGCCTTTAAAGTGAAAATGCAAATTTTCCTTTAAAAATTATGCCATAAAACACATGAACCGGAAAGAAAACATTCTTTGTGAATAATGCATCACTTGGGCAAACGAAAATCTGGTCGAAAGTGCCCCATAAAGCACGTCATAACGCACCCGGCCGACCGTTATGCCGAAATTGGTTTTTAATAAGAAGGCACACTGTTTTATTTCGGTGCATATCTGGTCATTATGTTTTCGTGCACCTTATTATCTTGTCAGCTTTTTCACTAACAACGTCCATGCAAAATTCAATTACCATTTCAACACGGAAACGGTTTGAAACAATACACCTGCATTCTTCAGTTTCCGTGGAAAAGCGACTTATTTATTACTTATGCCCACTTAATTTTTCCAACTAAACGTAACCTACAATTTAAATTCAATTTATACACGAAATATCAAACCGACCCGTTTAGGATACAGTTGCATGCCTGTATTCTATTTTCATGTTCGCAAGTTTGTCTTGCCCGTTAATGAAAGTAAGTAAGTAAGTACACGTTATCAACGTTATAAGGACAACTGTAATTTGCATCCCAGATTTCACCTCCCGACCATTAGTTTTCCAAATGGAAAGGGAGAAATTTGTTATAGCTGTAAGCCAACCGTCAAGTAACATTCGACTTTTTTGTATCTTAGAGTGATTTCAGAAATATCTGAATTGCCTCAACGCTATTCTGTATGTGCCTCAACTAACGGGATACATTTGCATTTTCAATAAACTTTTATAGAGGCACTGAATGTACCTAAAGCGAGGTCCTGTAGAATAATCGAGACGATGCATGGTAAATCCAGAACTCTCACGGAAATGATAAGCATCACGTATAAGGACTCGAAAGACATTGTATTTGACGAATAATGTAGGTGATGTAATAAGATAAAGTCGTTTTCTTGGTGTAAACTTGCTTTGATTTATGACGACTGTAAAAATGGAGGAAAGGTGTCACATTTCGGTACAGTGTAAGGAGGCGACAGTGCACCAGTAATGCTATATTCTTGTGAAAGGGAAATTGGTTTTAAAAGTCACCTTATTCAAACATGATAGTATTGCCCAAGAATAATATACCAAGTCAACTGAGAGAAAAGTAACTAAACTGGTGGACAACGAAGTTGTGGGTATCGGAAAAATGGAGGTATCGGACTTCATCCTATACCTCCATTTAAAAAAAATTCTAATACAAAAGTTTGATGTTTTGTCTCGGGGCGGTTTTGGAATTACCGAGATTGGAAGTCCTAACTCTGAAGATATGAATTTTTAGCTGGCTAATTTTGGCTAATCAACGAAATAGACGAAATGAAAATCGCATTTGGCAATCGGGAGTTATTGGTTTCAAGGTCGAACCATTTTCCCAATACCGACAACTTCGTTGTCCAGCAGTGTATCGAGATGTTTAGGTGTTTATTAGTTTACGTGTTTGTAGTGTTGATACATAAGCTATAAAGACTTTTATATAAGCTGTATATGGATTTTACAGTTTATGTACTTAATTTGACACTTGTCAAAGTAACCTCAAAAACTACAACATTTTCACAATTTGCACTGGAACAAACACGTAAAATGTTGTACAGCACTCGTGGCTTGTTACACAAGATATTTTCCGACACTCAGCCTCTTACAGAACTCGGGCTGCGCCCTCGTTCTGCAAATTTCGTCTTCGTGTCTGAAAACCACTTATGTAACAGCCAACTCGTATCGTAAACTACTATAAGCTCATGGCAACATTTTAAAAAAATGTTTCGCATTCGGGTCACTTTCTAAGCTCCCCTTACAAGGAAATTTTGCCTCTGATGAATTTTGACCTTATAACGTTACGTTTACGTTACGAAATGATCCAACAATTTCTCTTCTCGTACAAATTGAAAATATTAATTTTTCTCACGCAAATCTTGGAGGTTTCTAACATTTTTGTGTTGCCTCATTTTGGCACCCGGTTCCCTGTATAATTAATACAGAGCACTTGCACCCGAAATGATTTTACACAATGTTGTTGCCAAAGTAGTCAGCATCCCAGGAAATAGAAAATTGTGGAAATCTGCTCATTCCTGCAGGAGATATGGCAGTTTCAATTCGACTGAAATTTGTAGGTAGTCCATTTTAATTGTTGAGCACTGTTGTTACCTTGATGCATCATTTCTTGACGCAAAAATGGACAATGATGGACCTACCGAACAACAATGTATTGTTACGAGCGGCGATTTCCGTGCATTCTGAAGCACACCTTATCTTTCTAGACTCTACCCATCAGGTCTCGTGTACCTACAAATGCGAAGCTCTGGACATTTCCAGAATATACGCGATGGCTTAGCGAATGAAATTTACGTGGCGACTTTAATGGCCGAGCAGCACACATCTGTCCATTTGGCGGAGGTTCCGATTCACCGCACGTTAGAATCACACGCGAAATGTGTAGGATTTTTCGGGAGTCGCCTAGAAACCGTATACCGGGTCACTGTGGAATTTGCTGGAGGACCCACGGAAGATTCGAGATGTATAGTCGGAGCTATACAGGTGTCCCGAAATTAGACCGCAATATTTGACCAGCTTACTCTACGTCAAAAAATAAGTACCGATAAACATGGGTCAAATTATGCCCCCTAAGGGAGCTAGAGCTCTTTGAAGGAGGAAACCTGATGATGGTTTTTTGCAAGTTTCTCCAAAACTTGCCAAGATAAAATGACGAAATTTGGTTTGACCACTACATATTATAAGCCTGAGGTAATGCTGTGAGCAAGATTTCCACATTTTATCAGGGACGTCCAACAAAGGGGGAACGGGGGATGAATTTAGTTCCTTTTTTTCATGAATTTTTCTTGATTTTGAATAGAAAATCTGGAATTTCTGGAATTGGAAAATCAAAGTTTTTGATGGAAATAGGGTCCTCTTGTACTATTTCGATTAGACGCTTCGCTTTCGAGTTAAGTCACTCCAAACAAAATTTTACCTGAAATTCTCCTCAAATTTCCAAATCCCGATTACAAAAATCACCAGTAACACCAACTGTGTTTTCTTGGACCAAGAACAGGAAGAAATGTTACAATAAAAGTGGGTTGAAAATGCTCCTTAGGGAACCCTGAACCCTAGGGGCTTCAAGGGGCCGATGCTCCTTTAGGGGGCATTATTCGACTCATGTTTATTGGAACTTTTCTTCTTATTTTTTTGACGTAGAATAAGCTAGTCAAATAGTGCGGTCTAATTTTGGGACAACCAGTATAAGGCACCGATCCTCGGCTTACGAGAAGTATTGAATTGGAAGTGCTCGAGAGCGATAGAAGCGAGTAGTACCAGCGATATTTCCAAGTGAACAATTTTTGGCATGTATTTATTGTAGTACGCAGTAATAAACAGTGTGTTTTAAAATGATCGTCCCAATTATGAACGAACCCGTACGCGAAATACGTAACAGTATTGTCACTAGCATCTGCATTCCTTTCTGATACATATTATTTTTTATCAAATCAGAAGTCAGGACGACCAGGACATTATCGCAAAGTTAAAAAACTTGCACCTGAATAAACCTTTCTCAGGTGAAGGATAGGCTAATACGAATATATTATTTTATTTGATCTGGTTTGACCCAATAATACATATAATCCGGAAAACTGGCGTAAAAAGTTTTTCGTATAGATATAACGCTTATAGAACTTTAGGAAGCTCCGAGGCCCGTCTCTAACGGCCAAACACTAGCCGAATGATTTCGACAAACAAGTTGTAAAGGGGAGGAACTAAAACAAACTGTCAAAAGCTAATTGCAAAATGGGTTAACCTGTAAAGTCATAAAGTTCCCTCCCACAGTTAATTAAATGTAATGGTTCAAAAGGCCTTTCAGGCAATTTCACTTGCACGGACGGCGACCATTGTGAGAAAGAGAAAGGTCGCCATCGTCGCCGGGTCGTAATTTCAGGATTGTTCTGCGTTGTCCTTAACACTGGGGGCCTATGGAACTATCCTTCGTGGTTTGCATTCGATATACTTAACTTAGGTGGTACAATGCAAACGGGTGAGTTAGAGTGATGGCGGTATGGTTCTTAGAACAGAAAGGTGCAATCTAATGCAAATTCTCAAGTCGAAATATATTTTTGTATGCAACAGAACTAAACGAAATGAAAACTATGCGAAACTGAACGGCTCTTCTGCAGAACGGCACTATTTTTCATTTACCTTCATTTTAGCGAAAAAATGCTTGGAGTAGGTCTCAAAGATATATTGGTCGAATGGAATCGCACATAAACGGGATATTGCCGGAGTACATTGCTGTGTCAACGTCTCAATCGAGAAATGATGCTGATCGCAGATATCCTTGAGATGGGCTCCGGCGGAAGAAAATGCACTTAGGTGCAATAGACACCTATCTTACCGGGGCGAAATCCACCTTATGGCCCCGGATTTAATAAAAAGGGCAATTTCGCTATAACTATTTTTTGCTCTCTGTAAGTACGTATGAGCGAGCTTAATGCCGCTTCGGAGCCAGTAAAGCAGAATAACTGCCGCGCTATTTTAATAATCGACTGTTCGCTTCAATTTCCTTTCCAAGTCTTATTTATTGGATTCACCAGCCAATTTTGACAATATTTACGCCGCCTAGGCACCTGACTGCATTTTGGTCTCCTTCAATTATTATAAGACAAACACGACGGTAAATGGAGCGTTTAGAACCAATAAAATTTCCCGATTATGTAAGTACTCGCAGTTTTGTAGAGCTCCCCCACATAAAATAGCAGACATGCTTATATGCGCAGAATAATAACACATACCTACTTGCATGGATTTTTGCTCGTGAAGATGAATTTGAACGACGCCTTATACCTTATACGATACAAAGCAATAGAATTTGATGAGTTCAGTTTCACATTTCTGGAAATCAAAATTTATAATTCGCATAGAGAAATATTACACTAGACAGTAAGTTTTGCGGCTTCTTCTATTAGAGTAAGCTATAGAAATGGCTAATGGCTGTGACCGTCAATAACCAGAACAAGCGAAGAACCAAAAATCAGTCAGGACGATGTCATTTCTCGGCCGCAGCAAATTTCCACTCCAAAAAAAGCTCACATTTCTCTGTTTTTTCCACAAAACTCAGAAATTTCAACTCAGCATACATCACATCGCGGTAACGATGTTGGGTGGCAGCACTGTCACGTCACAAACCTAAGCACATAACAATCATCCTCCTTGTAACATACCACATTTACACAACTGACCACGACGACGTTACCTTCGTACCAACACAACAGGGTCCTTGTATGATTTTTTCCATTCCAATAAAATGCCATTGAATCACTTGAAGATATGTCTTATTATAATTGTGGAATATTTTTGAAATTGTGAATTGATATTCAGAAAATTGAGGATGTTGCCTTCTTTACAAATGCGTAGGCAATGTAACTTAGGAAAAGGCACTTCTCTACAACCATTTCAGGAAGTTCACATCAAGCATTACTCTAGAAATAACCCTAAATGTCTAAAATGTACAAGAATGACAATCATTTTATCACTTATCACTCTGAGAATATTATCTAAATATAATAGACAAGTGCTAGTCCAGTAACATGGTCAGAAAATAGTTTGTTATTTTCGAACATTGAGCATAGATATTGGTCGAATTATCAAATATCGATGAGATCTGCCAGTGGCGCATCAATCCATCGTAAAGGAGTCTAACATTCAATTGAATGATGAAAAAATCAACGCCTACATCTAGATAATATAGCATTTCATATTATGTAGACCTCAAAATTTGATTAAGAGAAGAACCGCATGAATTAAAATGATTAATATTGTGCCATGCTGCCATGTCAAGATAGTATCGAGACGACCCCGTGGCGCAAGTGGTTGAGTGACTGCCTGCGGCCATGAAGGCTCCGGGTTCGATTCCCGGTAATGTCTGGCCGTTTGTGTTGCTCAATTTGCAATTTTTTTGAATGTAACAGTGTTAATGATAAAGGGCAGAACTCCTATGGCCAGTACAGGCCGAGAAAAAGGGAAACAATGATAAAAAAATATATCAATTAACATATTATTTTGTCCTTGTTGCAGCCGAAGCTCGCTGAGATTTTGTCCTTTTGTCCTCCAACAAGACAACGCACGGCCTAATAGAGCGAGAATCATTAGGGATTTTCTCGATGAATGTGAAAAAACCGTTCTGCTATGGCCCGCGCAGAGTCCTGACATAAACCCCATTACGCATGCATGGGACATGCTACAGTGAAGAATTCTGCGGGGTGGTGCCAAATATCATGATCATCAACAACTGTTTGAGTCCTTAAGCTTGAGATCCCAACAAGATCTCGACCATCTGGAATTGAGGATGCCAAATCGATGCAGAGCATTGGTCACTATAGTCGAGGTGGTCACACTTTGTATTAAATCGTCCATTTGAGTTGAATAAAGTGAAGAAAGTTGAATGTTACAATTTTATCTTGAGCTGTTTTCGACTTTACTTCAACCGTCATCCACTAACATTACATACATCATCCCTAGTATTTGATTAATCGTGAAAAAAGTACTTGGAGAAATCTTTTTGGCTACCAATTTTGTTGAATTCGGAGAAAAAATTAATATCCCTAGATAAATGCCATGTGTGTATAATATAGATGTGAATATTACTCGTATTCACATCAGGTATGTCATATCACATCAGGTTGACGGTTCAATGTGAATCGTCAACCTTAATAGAGTAAGTACAATTGTATAATCTTCAAACAGGTTGACATGAGCCAAATTCCTCGGGACTTTTCATGATAATAATGATAATTATTCCCCTTATTTAATGGGCAAGGGGAAGGCTACACAGAACTCATAAAATGAACAACATTCCGTTGCTTTATTACCGAAGTTAAATGCCCATAACGTAACTTCACTTTCGGTGGTATCTCCATATTGTTTGTCTTCCAACAACCGTTCGCGCACTGCGGACTATAAACCCGGTGATAATTATTTCTAAACATAAATTTCTGCCGCGGGTAGTTTTGCGTTAATAACATTTAATAAAAGCCTATCAGGAATAATTACGGTATATGTATGATTTCAAATCCACATTACAAATATACGAGTACAAGCATTCGTGCAACGTGCTGGTTCACCTTTTTATCCCAGGATGAGCTCCTATATTTCACAATATAATTTCGCGGTGCACGCAAGACCTTTTTTTTTTATTTAATAACCCATAAAACGATGCATTCCTGTTATCTTATGTGTATTAAAAAAATGTCCTTTTTTATTTAGGACTCTATCGAACTTTCCGCTGTTATAGGTCGCATTTTAGACGCCAGAGAAAGCGAGGAACGAGCTTCCAGCTTTAATCGGATAACACTTTCGCTCGCTCCATTGCTCGCATGATTCGCGCGATCACACGTGTTCCCCGTGATCCATCAGGCTCTATGTATTATAAAAATTAGATAGGCGGTCATTACTTGACGGGATGTGCGAGAGAAATGAACGATATTGGATCCAATTTCAGAGTTCTTAGTATGAATTCAATTTGCTTTACGAGCTTAGGATCGGAAATCGATGGATCGGGCCCCACGCCGGTCTACCACTAAAGTTTTTCGGGGTTAATATCAATTGGAATATTCGAAAGCGAGTTATGGTTTAATATTCTGCCAACGATTCGCATATACTTTTTATATTCGTATACATTCGCCAATATAAAGGAACGGAACGATTATTACGCTTTGTTATTTGAATTTTAAACGACCGAATTTTCGTTTCTTTTTTTGCGTCGATTTTGTAGGTATAGATAAATTAATGGGACCAAAGGGGTCGGATGCTGTGCGTTCCCGCGTAAATATCTGAAATGTTTTGAATTTTGGATCTTTCAAAACATACTCGTTCTTCTCAAACTTTATGAGAAATATAATAGTTTATATACCTAGGTAGCTGTAGGTACCTGCTTCTGGGTTTTCCGACACACTCGCACATTTCAATTTTTCAATTTTCTTCTCTGGTGAATTGGTGATCAAATTAGAAAAACTTCCTATAAAATAAAGAATACTATATAGTATGTGGGACCTATTCAGCGTTGACAGTGGGTACAAGAAGAAGATGGACTATTGTAGTTCTATCTTGTGACATTTATACCAACATATGATATAACACGTGTGCGCTCGTGCATGCCCAACTTTTTACATTATCTCCTTCTTCTCTTTATCACTTCTAATGCGTGTGGCTTTTTGTGAGAATTTTACGAATTTGCACAAGAAAAGTCAGTCGGGAAATAAGAATTGAGTGTGTCGGAGTGTTGAAATTTTGAGAGCAAAATCAAGCAAGCAAAAATTTGAAAGTATTAGCTTATACAGGGTGTTTCAGATCTACTCAAAGTTTTCAAAAAATTGAACTTTGAGTAGATCTTGTCCAAAATACGACTGAAACCTAGGTATGTATATAACATTTTGCAAAGTTCGGTCTAATGACGAAGATACAGCCCTTGAAAGGTCACTATTTTTGGATTTCAAAAATTTGTAACCTAGGAACGTTCTGACAAAATTAGTTTGAATTCAGTATAAGCTGGTTTATCAACATTTTCTATCAACCTGCCAAATTTTAATAGAATCCAACCAGTAGCGTAGAAATTATGCGGCTAATATGTAGGAATCATTCGGCTGGGAGGGGTGTACATTGGGCCCAATAATGAGGCCTACGTGCCAGGTGAAACTTTGTTCCACCAACTTCCCAAAATGGAATCCAGAACTCTATCCGACCGACAAACGCTTCGCTGTACGTTCTGCGCAGCATTCATCTGCCGAGTAAAGTTATACGGAACAAATCCGGAGATGGAAATACCGGGCCTAAAGGCGGGTACTCATCAGCGCGCTGTATCTGCAACGTGTAATGCAACGTGCAATGCAACGTGTAATGCAACGTGCAATGCAACGTGCAATGCAACGTGTAATGCAACATGCAACAGATACTGCAACACATTCAGGTGTGTGTGTGTAGGTACGCGTTGACGAACATGCCGCAACACTCTGTGATCGCACAACATGCCGCCAAGCTGTTTTCATCGCATTTGGCCGTCGATTTTCGGGTCGCACCTGTTAGAAAAACGCTGCCGAAATACTACCGCTCGAGAAAAGTGTATTTGTAAAGACTTGCTGACGCAGTTTGATCTCCAGTTCAAACAAATGTACTTAGTTAACAGTTCGGCTTAATTATTTCTGATGATGTTTTGATACTAAGATATCGATTGGAAACATTGTGAAGATATTGTAAAAAATTGTAGTCACATGGACAACTTCTTTAGCTTGCCATTCTTCAAGAAATACCAGTATTAACAATATTATTTCATAAATAAACAGAGCGCATAAAAATTAGTCAGGAACGATGCACAACTTAAAACTTGTCAGTTCATCTTTACATGGAGAAGAAATCTGTTGTGGGCGACACAAAACTTTCCCGACTGGTATCCAGGAACCTACGGAAATTACGACAAGAGCTACGATAAGCTGGTTTTAAACTTTTAACTGGAAAACTTCCGGAAAATTGGGGAAAAAAATTGTTAAAAAACGTTCAAGAACCAGTTATCTCTTGTTTAAAATTTTTTTTGTAAATCTGTGCACGGGATAAAAGTTGAAAATTTGCAGTTTTTCGTGAGTGGAAAAATCGAGAACCGTTGGTTCGATTTCAAAAATTATTTTGATATTTCCTCCAATTATGACCCGCAGCAAGTCTGCACTTAAAATGGATATTTCGTGGAGCTTACCGCATGTCGAGGTTTGCTCTGCAGTTTTTTGGAGATTACGGAATGTGTAAGTTCCATTTTTAAAAAATCACCGTCGGAAAATCAGTACTGCGTCGCATTCGAAAACAAGCCTACACGACGCCCAATGCAATCTACTTTTGATATTAATTG
Source organism: Anaspis maculata (assembly GCA_949128115.1). Classification (NCBI taxonomy): domain Eukaryota; kingdom Metazoa; phylum Arthropoda; class Insecta; order Coleoptera; family Scraptiidae; genus Anaspis; species Anaspis maculata. The sequence continues at coordinate 54,534,676 of OX421961.1, read as the reverse complement.
AAATTTTTCGAAAAAAGTCGATGCTCAAGCAAGAAAGAGCGTCTGACCGAAGTCCTGCATCAAACGCGGGTCGTTCTGGTCAAAACCAGGGTGGGTGGCTGTCTCTGGTGGTAACGGCCAGGAGAAAATTCAAAAATTTGTAACGCCCGACTAGAAAATGGTGGAAAACTCGAACTGCAGTCTTAGTTTGGTTCTTATGTTGTGTTGCTTCTAGTCAAAGTTGGTTCCATCCATCAGATAGATTCTGAATTATTGAATGGTGAACTTTTAAACTTTGACATTTATTAATCATTGACAAGTGACAGTTAGAGGGATATTTCAAACTGTACTAAATACAGCTTTTTCAGGGCTTTCACACGACATATTGCAAGTCAAGTTTCGTGAGATAAACCTTCTGTCATTTTTGATAGTGACACTTCAGTTTGACAGATGACAGATGACAGAAGCTAATCAGCTTATTTGACATCAAGATCCTGTCTGTATACCAAATTTCAAGTCAATCGGGTTAACGGTTTGGCAGCTGTCGTGTCAGAACGGTTTCCTGCATCATCACATAACTTTCCCTTCCGAGTGAGGGGACGGGTCGGGAAAGTAAAATACTGAAAATAGGTTATAGTAACCAGGTGAAGAAATTGATATTATGTATTTGTGAAAAGAATAGCACAGACATAAAACAACAACTGAATATCGCCCCTACGTGCGTGAGTCGCAATAGCGCATTTTCTTAGTGCAGATCTGTCAATGATGGAAATGAAGTCCAGTTTGAAGATGAGAATGTTCATACGACACAAGAGTTGGTTTCACGTTTCATGACAATCGTTCCACTTATAAGAAATTTCAGTATGGCGACCAAGATGGCGGCGGAATCATGAAAATCAGCTTGGAAATAAGGATGATCATACCAGACAAGAGTAAGTTCCATGTTTCATGAAAATCGTTCCCCTAATAAGAGATTTCAATGTGGCGACCAAGATGGCGGCGCAATCATGAAATCCAATCTGTCCACTGGCCACCTCTGAAGACCTAAGCTATCCATCGGAAAAAGTTCTAGTTACAAGATTCTGGCTTCATTACCCGGGGAGAAGGTCAATTTTTCAAAAGTTTATATGAGAAATCTTCGTTTTTTGATATTACTATGACCCTATTTATGGATGAAAAATAATGCTCTTTGGTTATCCTTGGGAACCTCAGCTATCCATCGGAAAAAGTTTCAAGGCTCTAGCTTTATTCCCCGAGGAGGAGCACAACTTCCTAATTTCTACACGGACAGACGGACAGACAGACCGACAAACCGGTCATATAAGCGTCATTTTCTTACGAAAATGCGCTTAAAAATAAAGTCAGTACTCACAATAGATTTATATGGTCATTTTACTATACAGGATGTTCATTTGAAAAGTTGTCACCCTTGGTTTCTTGCCGCCAAAATTCTTTACATGAAAACGCCGAAACAAGTAGATTTTGGTTTCAAGGGGGACATCTACAACACATACTGTGAAATTTTTATCTTCAACTCTTTCGCCCTCACCTCACCCTACTTTATAATTTCAACTGGCATCACCTATCTTGTGACACATCAAATTGAAGGAAATAAGATTTTCTTTCTGCGAAACATATTTTTAATGTCTTTAAACCGCCCCCCAACCCTTGTGAAAATCCTCTATTTTGTTAATGAACGGAGGCTTTTTCCCCTATAAACTTTCGATTCTTGAGAAATAGACTTCCCAGCAGAAACAGGTCGATTTTTATTTTAAAAAGGTCATACGACACAGATGGCAACGACACGTTTTGTCGTACTGTCACCCTGTAATGCCTTAATCTTTGCAGCTAGATGGCGTGCGGCAAGTGTAACGTCCGAAATGAGTTCCCCTAATTTATTTTTGTTTATTTTAATTGGGGGATGGTTGTCTATGTGTGTGTGTTTATGTTTTGTTTGTATGTGTGTGCGGTGGGCGCCTAGTAATTGGGTAAGTTTGGTCGGGAGAACGGCGCGGCTCGGCTTAGGTGGTAAAACCGCGGGCGTGTTAATAAATTCCATGTTTAGAGTTCGCTTCCGAACTGGTATAGTAGAATAGCGTTCTTAAATCTTGTTAACTGTTCTAATTACACGGCAGACTAGAATGGCTGAATTATATTTAAAAGGGCATGATTAACAGGCAAAGGCGGCCAATTAAAGTTTATTCAGTTCGTTATCGTATAAGTCGGACCGTTTTCACGACATCATCTCTCCTCTAACGTGGTAATGGACTATATTTCACGCGCCGTGTGTTTTTTGCTTCGGCGATCGCCTGGTACGCGATGTCACTTCATTTCGGTCCTTTTTTCAGGCACATCGCCGTCTCATTTCCGCCGATTCCGAACACGCAACAGAGAACAACTCCGTCGGCATCATCAGCCGCCCCCTTCTACCTTTCCTGCACCCCTTTCGGGCCCTGGTATATATTGCCACCATCGCACCGCCATACCACCATTGGCTTGCTGGCTATATGCTTTTTGAAACTTTTGCAAGGGCGCGTTCAGTTATGGCTACACATAATTTTTCGTGCTGTTGCTTTGGCCGCCTCTGCTCCCGCTTTTGCTACCGCCTCATATTGGGGGTGGCGATGGCGGCAGCGGTGTGGTGGCGGCGGTGTTGGTGGTTGAGGTCTCAAAGAGCATTTTTCGTGCCACGCTACGACGGTGGAAGTTTTTCCTCGAGATGTTGAACAAGGCCTAAATTATTTGGCACGACTTTGCCACTATTTATTGCCTGATGATACTTATATTAATAGTTTATAACTCGAATATTCCTACGGGCCCTGATACATTTATTATAACTCTTCTTTACGCCGTAACAGTCCGCAAGCTCGCGTTAACCTAATTGTTATTATTCAGGGGATGGGGGAGTATAAGTTCAGTAATATGAATAACAACTGGGGTTGATTTCCTTATGAGAAAATTATCATCAAGCTTTTGAAAGCTCCTAGGTTTTAATTGTTATCACCTTCACTATAATACTCGACAACGGGAGGGTGAAAAGTTCGACAGTGAGTGAATGTTACATGTCTGCATGCTTCCTAACGATCCCACATGTCTCAGAGTCAACGCTAAACGTTAGAAACCCGAGACATCAAGGTGGACGACACGACACAAATTATTGTGCAGCGCACTCCTACACCTAGAATTCATTTCCAGTTGAGAGGTTGGTTAATGGTCAAAGTGCATTCCCAGGTATTTGGCGTTTTCCGATCGTGGTATAGTTGTAGTCCATTCAAGGTAACACTAGGACAAGTTTCGGTATACGCAGTCTGAAGGTTATATGTTGGGACTTAGCTCCATTAGCTTAAATCATCATCATTCCCATCCTTGAAGACTTTGAGGGCTTCCTGTGTCTTCTTTAGAGCAAGCGCTGGAGCTTCACTTGTCGCAAGAATTGCTGTATCGTCCGCAAAAGTGGTGATAGTATAGTGTTCGGCGTGGTTGGAATATCCGCGGTGAAAATGAGATACATAGCCCAGTAAACGTAGGTTTCTACCGGGAACAAATTCGCTCAAAGCTGATTTTTGGTTCAGTGAGTCCTAAGAACATGAGAACTAACTATAGTCAATTTTCTCGAAATTTCTCGCGTGTGCTTCATGGTCTTCCAGGTCTTCGGATGTTTTGAGTCACTGTAAATTGCAGTTCTCGCCTGGAATTCGCACCACGGCCGCAAAAATGATCCAATTAACTCGTAATTCTACGCACCATATCCCGTTTATACCATTATAGCACAAAAAGTGTCGATGATTGATGAAGAGGAGTCGTGGGGGCGGGGGGCGAAGTTCGCCTAGGTGGTTCTTTTGTTTTCCTGGCCATATAGAACCGGATCTCTATAAGTTTGGTATCTTTTCCGAATTAATTCAATCTTCTGAGCTTCAATCCGATGTGTAAATTTGGATAAAAACAAATTCGAACACGTCAACTTGAGAAAACTTGTTTTTTCATGAACAATTTTGTCAATTTTTTTTTCAACTGTTGAAGGTGTTCGCCACTAAAAATGTTTCAGGGGGCCTTACATTTAAGTGTATTCTCTGCACATCCACTCGATGTGTAATTTTGTTTAGATTAAAAAATCGACTTGAACCTGAGCCGGCTCTACACTATAGTAGGTTCACTTGTACCGTGATTCTAGTTGGCTGTGAGATTTTGTTTCTAAGTTTCCAAATCTGATATTTGAAAACTCCCCAGAACTTGGCAGTTGGTTGCATCGATGTTTGAAAGTTTAAGCTTGACGACAAGATCAACAACTTTACCGTTTGTCAAATCGAGTGTCAAATAGACTGAAAATCACGAGTTTCACGAAAATTGTGGTGATATTATGCCCATTACTGTGAAAACTGTGTTTGCGCCTCAGCTTGTGTCTTAAACAATAACGTCCAGTGCCCATTTTAAAGTCCTCGAGAGTGCCATCAAGAACTCGCTTCTGGGAGAAAAAATGGGCGGAATAGGTGCTGGGCATGTACCCCATAACGTTCAGCTTTGCGGAGAAGACGTGAATCTATTTTCAAAAACCACATAATATGGAAGCATTGTGAACTATTCCTGGTTTTTAAAAGAAGTACCCACACTCTGAGAGGCTGGAAACGAAAGGAAGCTGAACCCTCCTAATTTTTATGGGGATGGGATTCATCGGCGTTAATACTTGATTTCACTGCTCAGGACATCGTACTGGAACAAGAAATTTGCGGAACTTGTAAAAGGTGAACTACATCCACTCCATATTTGCAATTTGCAAAGTTGATTTCGGTGAATTTTTCATTTTTGACAGCAACAGTCAACACACCATCACACCAACATAACCTATCTTTCGAAGCCAGACGCTCAGGCGCACACTAGGCAGTTGGACGTGAAGTCTACAATGCCAAACTGTGAAATTTGCCCAGCCTACTAGAATCACGGTACAACTGAACCTACTATACTGACCAGAACACTACAGCGTGTACTTCCATGAAAGTAGCTTAAACTATTGAAAAGCAGGGCTACGCCTAGACCTTTTGCCGCTTTCGTCAAGGTTCAAACTGGCGCCCCTCTGTTGGGCCAGGGCCGTAGCCAGGATACGATTTCAGGAGGGGCTTGCGAAATTTTTGGGGTGGCTCTAAGTAAATTGTCAACAGTAATATCACAAGTGCTTGGATTTTCACGATAATTTTGGTCAGGCGCTCGCGAGTGCTGATTGTAGCGATAAATGCCCGACTCCGTAGGAGGAGGGCATTTATCCAGGGACAATCAGCCCGAAGGAAACGCCTGGCCAAAATTATCTGGGAAAATCTCGAGCACGAGTGATATTTTGAAGATTATTACATAAAAAAAGTCCGAAGTGACAGCTGTCAGATTTTGTTGTTTACATGAATTTCATCTCGTTGCTATTGACAGTGGGATTTAGATAAGTGAATATTATCCTTGTAGGTCTAATAATCAAGGGCGTTGCATGTAATAATCAACAGTAATATCAAAAGTGCTTAGATTTTCACGATAATTTTGGTCGGGCGATCGCGAGTGCTGATTGTAGCGATAAATGCCCGACTCCGTAAGAGGAGGGCATTTATCCAGGGACAATCAGCCCGAGGGAAACGCCTGGCCAAAATTATCTGGGAAAATCTTGAGCACAAGTGATATTTTAGTGATTATTGCAAAAAAGAAGTCCGAAGTGACAGCTGTCAGATTTTGTTGTTTACATCAATTTTATTCCGTTGCTATTGACAATGGGATTTAGATAAGTGAATATTATCCTTGTAGGTCTAATAATCAAGGGTGTTGTATGTAATAATCATAAGAAAAGTACCTACATCGCACGTCAAGAAAAAACACATTGCCGAAAATAAAAATTTATTCCGTACTGATCTGTTCTGTATAGTGACTCTCGAATGCCAAGTGCACCAAATTAGATTGACGACTTTTTTTACATTGTAGGTATAATCCATTCCAAGCTTAAAGAAACCACAGCTGGCCATGAAAAATTCGAGTTCTGTTGGTGTTCCTGATTTTTGATGTTTAATGTCATCTTGATACAAGGAAGGTAACGTTCAAATTTGTGTCTGTTTGACATGAAACCTTCACCTGAACTACGCTGTGTTGTCAAATTGTCATTCTGGGGACTACGTCGCCGGCAGGTCACAGGTTTGCCCACTGATCTCAGCCGCTTTTTTTCGGGCAGGATCACAGTTCATGATCCTGGAACAGAGGGTGAATTGAATTAACGTACCTAGGTTCTTATAGGGCGCGACGAGCTCAGGTCACGAGACCACTCTGCGACGAAATCGCACTACAGCGGTAGAAATGGGTTCGGCTCGATCACTTTCTAAATTGCATAATCCTTACTATTGCACTTCTCAATACTTTCCCTATTGAAATAACTTGTCTAATGGCACTTCCAAGACGGAAACTAATGAAAATATTGTGTCAGTGTCAAAATCCGACCTAACAATTGAATTAAAACGGTAATCCAGCAGAGCAAACATCACTTTGACAAATTTGATTAAATCATCTTCACTTTTTCAATTCATCAACTTATCAGATTGTCCAACGTGAAGAAAAAATATCATAGGCAACTGTGATTTTTTTAAGCTTGGAATGGATAATAAGTACTCGTATTTTCTTAAAAAAAGTTGAATTTTGACAGGGGAGGCTCGTGTCTTTTCAGGGGAGGCTCAGCATCCCCCACCTGGCCACCACCTGGCTACGACCCTGTGTTGGGCAAGATCAGAAGAGGGCCCAGTTGCGCCGTAGGAGGAAAAATCTCAGAATTTAGGCGGGCCGGTGCCAAAATTGACCTTCTCTTTTGAAAATGCAATAAAAATAGTCCTTCTTTTTTCGCTTATTTTAAGTCGGCCTAATTCCTCAACGAGGCCTACAGGGTTGCTGCTCCACTGGTCCAAACAGAAGTTTCTCGAACATTTCAGACAAAATGGGCAGTAGTAGATGAAGTCGATACGACGTTGCTCTTTCTGCAGGTGCTTGGGCCGATGTGTGCGGTGGTCCCCCTTTTGTGGAGCCTCTTTTCAAAGGCTGGTGCATTTTTTGTTCTATGGTTCTCCTTTGCCCGTTTGGAAAGAATTGGATATGGCTGGCCTTTGTGGAGACTTTGAACGTGTTTTCGCCGTGAATTGCCTCCAACGCTCAGAAAGATTACCGCGGTTGCGAGTGCCTATAACTAGAAATAATCAACCTAAAAAACTTCCTTTCCACCACCTTTCCAAAAACTTTCGGACTGATGCGATGGTGTACGCGAAACATTTACTCAAGTCAAAGAACAAACTATGTGAAGAACGTTTCGAGCACGCCCCGTATACGCGCTAGTTCGTTGTTGTTTGCCAGTTCGTGGAAAAATACCGCAGTCAGGAGAAACAAAACGCAAATAATTGACGATACAGAGTGTTCGCCGAAAAACCGATGCGGAGAGGCGTCGAAATAATCCTTACCCTAACAATAAATAATCGCCGTCTACACTATACCTGCTCGAGCCCTAATAACAGTTCATTTTTATAAAAGCCCTATCTGAACGGTGGCGTCGTTGGGTACCGGATTAAACTCATCAGTTTTGAATAAGAACGTCTTCATTACAGTAGTAACATCATCGTGCATTTCTCTAAGTAACATTCCTCTTCAGGGCGTAATTATCCCTTGTATTTGAAAGTCAGTCAACATGAACATATCAGGAACTGTCGTGGCGCTAAAACAAAGCTATTAGTGTGAAGAAGGGGGGGGGGATTCAACCGAATAAACAATTGCGATTTTTATGGGGTTGTATCCGAACCCCGATACAATCGCGATTCTACTTTATCTCAGTTGCTTGATTTTTCACGTGGTTCTCAAAATTTAGATTTTCCGAATATCTTTTCTGTGAAGGTATCCAACAAAGGACGAGCCCTAATAGTGGCTGTACCGATGGCAGACAGTGCGCAGACACCAGCACATGCAGGCAGATCCAGAATGCACGCGTAAGCCCCATCATACATTCTTCACGACAATGCTCAACCGTAAGCACCAATCCCAACATCTCACCAAGACTAACCCTCCCCTCGCCGAGGTCATCACGCCGTTACAAGAGATACCGAAACGAGAGAACTCGCTTCTATCGGGCCTGGCTCATCTAGGGGCTTCAAGTCTACATCCTCGAGGTGGGTCAGTAGTCTTCATCGAAGGATTGCAACTCAGCATCCTGGAGGGGGATCGAAACATATCAATGGATCTCAACTCTACTACTTGTAGATGGATCAAAACTCAACATCGGAGGGGCCTCAGCACAACTACCTGAAGAAGGATTGGAACTCGTCGTCGAAGGGTTTCGAATCGACTACTGGAGGCGGATCGAGAGACAACATCCAAGGACTTCGACACTACATCCTAGAGGTGGGTTGGAACTCAAAGAGACAACAACTCATCTACCTCTGAACGAATCGAAACTGAGCCTGGAAGGATCTCATCAACTTCCCCAAGGGGATCAAAACGCGTCTCCGAAGGATTCCAACTCAACATTCTCCAGATGGGCTGACACGTCGCATCAGCCAGGGTTTAGACTCAGCATCGTCCAAATGGGTTAAGATTCATCATCGTCCAAGTGGGTTGAGACTCATCATCGTCCAAGTGGGTTGAGACTCATCATCGAAGGGCTTCAACTCTACGGCCTCCAGGTGGGTCGCGACGCAGCATCAACGGGCCTTGACTCAGCTTCCTCGAATTGGATCGAAACTCTTCTCTAGCAGACCCGCAGAAATACTCGGCAACGGACGTGACAAGTCGGGAGCGGACGGCAGCCCAGGCGGATTGGTCCAGGTACAACGGTCAATCTTTATCGATACTCTTCCTCGTCCTCCATTCCAAGCTGTTCGGAATCAATTTTATCGCACCCAAAACGAACGACGTATAATCGTAAGACACCCAATAGGTAGGTAACTTGAGCTGCACGCTGGAAGCGCTACTACAGGGCACAGAGGTATCATCGGGTGACACATAGGGTCGATGCAGCAGGGCAGCCGACCAGTACCATCTTCATTTGCGGGTGTGTTTTAATTATACCACACATCGTTTTCACCATACTCCTGGACGTCGTGCATGCAGCGAAGTTTTTTAATAATCGAGGTGTAGCGAGTGAATCATGTTGTAGAACTTTGCTCGGTTCACACATATGAATTAGATAATTAGCGACGTCTTTTAATGATGCCTTGACTCTGAATATTCACGTATAACTCGATTACACGGCTTCGATTTATTTATCTGTTCAAAAATAAGTTCACTCAGATGTAGGGAGCTGAAGAACCATTTACAAAAAACAAAACGTCTCGGCAATCTTAGAACTTTTAGCGAAAAATGCACTTCAATTTTGTAATTTTGTTAAAAGTTGGAGGCGTTATTTCTGATCACTTTATGTCTGTCTTCACGAAAGCAAAGGATTGTAGCAAAAGTGGCTTCATTTGCTCCTGGCGCGGTGTCGGAAGCGCGCGCGAGATTATGTTTCGTTTCTATTAAAAACCAGCAGAGGTGTTGATTCGAGATTATGCCGAGAGGCTCTCCGTGAAGACGGCGACGCGGTGTGGTGTCAAACCGGCATGGAAGAAGAGCATGGAGCAGGGGTGAAACGGTGGGCACGCGTGACTCGATTACCCCGCCATTATATCACCATCCGGTAGACATGTAATCTTACGGTGGTGGCTACTGTACCGCCGCCGCTCCCTATTACCCACCTGCAGAGTACACAGATTTATAAGTCCCCGCCAAGTTAACAGGATAACCAGGTCTGCTGGCCCCCATCTTCGCGCGTCCTCTTTCGCGCCCTCTTCGATCCCTCTCATCCTCATCGTTTTTCCTCTTTGTTCGCCATCACCACCCCCACACCTTTCGTCCTGCATGCGAAAAGTGTGGGCCTCTCGCCGCCTGTGTGCCCCCCAAGGAGTGTATTTACAAGTTTGCTTATTCGCCACGGCGGCCGACCGTGTGTGTCCTTTCTCACTAAGAAATTACTCTCGAATTGCAATCTACTTTAAATAAGCCGGCAGTGTGGTGTTCAGTACGTGCGGCGAAATTACCACCGAGCTTTGCTGTATCTACCTACCTACTCAGTAGTTTCCCGCTGCTCTAATAACTAACGACTAGGGTGTTAAGTGGTATAGTTTTCCTCCTAACAAGGCGCTTCAAAAGGTTTATGCAGTTTTTTCGACTCCAACTGCATTTGGTGCGAGACTTTAATAAAGCTGAAATAATGCTTAAAAGCCTTCTTCCTTTGGTTATATGTACTTAATTATATACCTAAGTACTAGGTAGATATCCGCCAAATAAAAGGCGTCTCTGAAAAATGTTCATCTACAAGCGTTAAATAATACCCGTCACTTTTAACACGTCGTCATGGGCGACGTGAAAAAATGTTGATTCTGCGCGTTCCTGTCATATTTTCAATAAATTCTGACATTTACCAAACATTTTAAAGACCATTGTGGATAAAATCTTGTACGATACACGCGTTAAAAGTGTTTTATTTTGTTCGCGGGGATGCTCTACTCGCTAACGCTCGTTTCGCAAGCGTCCCCGCTCACAAAATAATACCTGTCACTTTCAACACTTGTATCGTAAATAGCTATTATATGAGCTTTTTGAAGAGTGGTTATGGTTATCTTTGGTGGCATGGTGATATACAGTGGCGGACTTTAAAATCGCCTACCACCCTTTTAAATCGAGCAGTCGAATTTGCATTGTTTGACAATGCAAAGACAATGAGAATAATTAGCTTCTTGATTTTGTAAAGGTGGTGCGATTTTAAAGTCCGCCACTGTACATCTTTGAAACAATGATGGTAAAACGATGATAAAAGTTAACAGAGCTTGGTGGAACTGAGATTAATCTTTGCTGTCCAGTTTAATTCTGGCCCAGTTTAGTTCTTGGATGATATATGAGGTGCATAATCCCTATTGTGAAAAACTGTACCTACGAGTATAGGTACTTACTTACCTAGTGGTAAAACAGTTTGAAAAAACGTGGACCGTCACCTTCAAGTATCAGTTCTCTTATAACTTTTCGATTGGAAGAAAAGTCTATAGTATCGCCTGGAAAGCCTGGAGACCCACTATTATATCTATTATTAAATTAAACTCTGAATAAATCTGTGACTTTAAAAACTTACTACACCAATAATAGCTGTTTTTGCGGAATGAAGTCCGAATGATAATTTTGCGTCACTCGCATGTGGCACAAATTCCAAAGTGCTACCCTCACGTGTCTTTCCCTTTTTTCAGGAACGTTCTGCCATTCAAATCGTCGCTAAAACGTCGGGAGATGAAGACGGAGCTCCGTTAAGAATTCATGTTGTAGGGACAGGGTGGAGGATGGTAAACGCCATCATTTAAAATGCTCGGCACATCGTGCTAACGATGACTGATGACTTTACGTATTGAATAAGATGAAATACTGCACTTTTAAAGTATTTTCTTGAGCGCGCCGTCACTTCAGAATTTCATTCGTGTGGATCTCGCGTTGTCTTCCAGAAAAGAAAAATTGATCCAGGACACAATTTACGACATAATCACGCTGCTTTCTTCGGACTGCCTTGCCACTCTCCCGGCCCAACGGGGCACAAAAAGGGAACAATATTTTCATGGATATAAAAAAGGATGACGACAGCCCTGGTGCGGAATATTTTTATTATTTACGTTTACTATATATGAGCTGTGTGATGTGTGAGTATTAACGTAAAGCTGTTATACGCTACCCAGTAAAGTACGTTTGTCGAGGGCACTGGTTTCGAGACATAATTAAGATATCTCGTTCGATTAGGTACGAATACGGCGATTCTCACGAAACCGTCACGGGGATTAATTTAATCACCGTAGTTGGTTTTTTAAATCGAGATTTTTAACTGCGTTTAACATGTCGCCCGCATTTTTCGATAAGGATCTCGCGTTTGGAAAATTGCAACGACTTGAAAAGGCAATATTGTTATTACGAAGGGGGTTTAGTTGAAAAAGCCCGTAGGGTTTGTAATGTCCGTCGTATATGATGGCGGAAACGGAAATAGTTACGAATACCTAAGACTGGATGTTTGTTGGTTTATATTCCCAAATAAGTAATGTCAAATGGTATACGTAGAGAAATAGAAGATGTCAACAACAAGAGGTTGCTATCTTGATGTCGACTTCGCCTCGGGGATGAATTGACACAGTCTACTTCCCTGGGTACCCATATCTATGATGTAGGTATACTTATGCTATTGAACTGGTCAAAAATTGAAGTGGACCACCCCAAAATTTCGCCTTCGTTAAAACGAGGATATCTGGAGAAAAAAATTGTCCGATTTTGGAAATTTCTGTGATGCTTGACAGAGTAAGTTTTTCGCTCGATTGTCGACCTCATATAAAATATACAGGGTGGCAATGAAAGGAGTTCGAGAATGACCTTTAACTTCAGCAAGGTGCCATTTCAAGAAAATAAGTCGCAGAATTTTTTCCGCCATATTTTCGCACAGCATCCATCAATATCTCGAAACATTTTTGGACTTGTGATCGTATTTTCTTTTTCCAAAGAGTTGTCATTTTTTTGCGATTTTTGGATTTTTTGGTATAGACTCCACCAGGGCTGTTGCTCATCCTTGAAATTTGACAGAAACGTACATGTTATCTGTATCCAATGTACCATGAAACAATTTGATCCCACCGGTCCTCAGAGGTGGTGAGGACCTAGACCTCTTGTGGGACCATGGCAAATCAAGGATGCTGTGACATTGCATTACATGTTAGATGGCCCAGAATGGTTCAAAGTACATCAATAGCAAGTATCCCTTGCATTAAGATTGCCATGGTCACCAGTTTGTACCATCATGGGTATGGGTGCCTATTTTGCTGCGCAATTCTCACTCCATTAATCACAAAACAAACAATAACTGTAAAACAAGTGAGTATGCCTTCACGTGCGTGAGTCTCAGTAGCGCATTTTCTCAAAGAGGCATATTGTGAACGTAAAGAAATTTGGTTGAAGGAGAAACACCATTCCTTGCCCACTTTCTTCATTTGAAACTCATTGTGATATTTTGTTATCAGAATGGGGTACTTGCCAACTAAATAGATTTGAATGAAAATTCTTTCACTCATCAATATTTTTTTGTTTGAGGGCGAGAGCTGGGAGCGGCGACTAATCAAAAGTGGCCTATCTCTTCCCATTTTTAGTCAGCTATCTATATAGCGGAACAATTAGATCGCCATGTCTTCAAGGTTATGTTTTACATTTATCTCTTACTTTGGGGGCGGCGTGTGAGAGCGGCAGAGTTTGGCAAAGAAATTTTTCCACAGTTTGAGTTGGGAGTTTCTGAATGTTTGAGGTAACATTAAAATGTAAATCAGTGGAAATTATTGGAAGTTGCACTTTTTTTCTTTTGGGGGTGGAAGTTGGAGGCGGCGTCATATCAAAAGTAGCCTATTCTTTCCCATTTTTAGTAAGCTATCTATATAGCGAAAGAATTAGATCGTTATGTCTTCGGGTTTATGTTTTTCATTCATCTCTCACTTTGATGGCAGCGTATGGGGGCGGCAGCATTCGGCAAAGTAACTGTTGCACAGTTTGAGTAGGAAGTTACTAAATGTAAGGGAAATATGACAATTAGTGAAAATTGTGAAAGTTGCATTTTTTGCTTGGAGGCGGCAGCTGGAGGCGGCGGCTAATTAAAGTGGCCTATCTTTTTCCAATTTCAGTCAGCTATCAATATAGTGAAAGAATTAGATCGCTATGTTTTCAGGTTCATGTTTTTCATTTATCTCTTACTTTGCGGGGGCGGCGTGTGGGAGCGGCAGCGTTCGGCTGAGCAAATGTTGCACAATTTGAGTTGGCAGTTCCTAAATGTTGAAGGGAACATCTTAATCAGTAACATTTGTGAAAGTTGCACTTTTTATCGTTTGGGGGCGGAATCTGGGGGCGGCGACTAACCAAAAGTAGCCTATCCTTTCCCATTTTCAGTCAGCTATTTATATACCGATAGAATCAGATCGCTATGTCTTCGGGTTTATGTTTTTCATCCATCTCTCACTTTGATGGCAGCGTATGGGGGCGGCAGCATTCGGCAAAGTAACTGTTGCACAGTTTGAGTTGGAAGTTACTAAATGTAAGGGAAATATGACAATCAGTGAAAATTGTGAAAGTTGCATTTTTTTACTTGGAGGCGGCAGCTGGAGGCGGCAGCTGGAGGCGGCGGCTAATTAAAAGTGGCCTATCTTTTTCCAATTTCAGTCAGCTATTAATATAGTGAAAGAATTAGATCGTTATGTCTTCAGGTTCATGTTTTTCATTTATCTTTTACTTTGGGGGCGGCGTGTGGGAGCGGCAGCGTTCGGCTGAGCAAATGTTGCACAATTTGAGTTGGCAGTTCCTGAATGTTGAAGGGAACATCTCAATCAGTAACATTTGTGAAAGTTGCACTTTTCATCGTTTGGGGGCGGAATCTGGGGGCGGCGACTAACCAAAAGTAGCCTATCCTTTCCCATTTTTAGTCAGCTATTTATATACCGAAAGAATCAGATCGCTATGTCTTCGGGTTCATGTTTTTCATTTTAAAGTGCTTGGGGGCGGTTTTTAGCAGTTTTTTCATGTTGGCGGCGCATATTGAAGACGGAATGTTTGTTGGCTTACGTTTATAAGTGGCAACTATGTATTATTCAAAAAATGAGAACACTAGAGTATCAGGTCTGGTAGAAAGTGCAATATTATGTTATTTCAAGTTTATCGGGGGCGGTTTTCTCTATGTTGGCGGCGCAATATGGACATCCAATATAGCCTAGCCCTCCTTTGGGAGTGGCAGCTATGTAACAGCGAAAAAATTAGAAAGCTAGGTCGTCTAGTTTGGGAGGAGTTCGATGAACGGACGGACGGACGGACGGACGGACGGACGGACGGACGGACGGACGGACGGACGGACGGACAAAGCGGTTGCAATAGCGATTTTCATCAAGATGGAAAATGCGCTAAAAACAAATTACGATCAGAAGTGCAAAACCGTTTCGACGCAAAATTTAAAAATAGTAATTGCATATTGAGTTACACAATCATCATCATACTGACCGTTTTGATAAGTTGTATAGAATGCAGTTTGCAGTTTGAAAAAATTCTCATTGATTCTTATTTTATACACAAGTACGTGTTTTTCCAGGTTTTTGTTCTCTGTCATCAAATGAAAACCGCTGGAAATTTTCGGAAACTTTTTGCACTTGTCCATTAAAACTTTTTAAGGGCTTTTCAATGACAGGCATTATGGTGCAGTGTAAAAAAATTGCTCAAGACTTTGAGGTACCCCCGTACTCACAGTTTTGGTGAAGAAGTTTTGTTGACATATCAGATTTGATCAGAAAAACCAGCTGAATACAACGGTTTTTACCGCAACTCGCTATCTTCAACGGATCTTGAGAAAAATGAGGGGTGGACATCTTTTTTCAATGACCCTGTATAGCGAGGTACTTGCTTTTGAAACACCCTGTATAGTGTATTGGTCGTCGACGAATTTCGTCACTAGTCTTGTTGGCTGCCCTGCTTGGCCGCACATCAGTCATCAGATCTGGTGTGCAGAACCTGTCAGGTTGACAGCCATTGCGCGTTTCGCGTCATGCGCTCGAAACTTTTATGTTTATGACGCTTTTTGTAGTTTTTTGAAGTAGTTCTTGACTCAGTTAACAGTTTTCGAATTTTGACGTGAGAGAAAAGTGAACAAACGCTTCAATATAATAACAAAAATGCCAAAAAGCTGAAGTGACAGTACGCTGTGCGCTGTGACAAATGCCAAGTGACAAGAATTGGCCCTACAAACGTCAACCTCCTCCAGGTCCGTCGACAACCTATAAGATCTATGGATGGGTTCTTTTTCCTGACCAACTACCCAGGTTCGGTGATTGGCTAAAAGGGAGCTCAGTTACTAATCATTATCTTTGGCTTAGAGTTTTGAGTAGATGCCCGTTGAACATGCTGGCAAGGGCGGATAATGCTAACTCTTGTGAGTCTTGTGTCATGTAAGCTCAAGACTTTTTTTCAGCTGTTAGGACCTGTCTTTCTGTATTGTTCATTTGCATTGGATTATGTTTTGATGTTTTTTTTTTATTGTGATTCATTGACCATGATTTAGTATTTATGATTAATAATTGATGAGATAACGTTCCTAGGAAACAAAGAAATCCCCAAAGACACCAAAACAGAAATATTTAAGAAAGTCGTCACCCCAATCTTGACATATACGGGTCTGAGTCTTGGACTTTGACAGAGAAACAAAGAAGAAAGATTAAGTGACAGAAATGAGATTCTTGAGAAAAATAGACGAGAAGACAATCATGGACAAGATGAGGGAGACAACATTTAGAGACAAGCTCAACACGAAACCTGTGGATCGAACAATAAAGAAAGGACAATAAGGATGGTTCGGGACGCCAAACCAGATATATCCGTCGATATATCTGATTTTTGCGCATCACGGCACGCTCATAAATGCTTTTACTCACAACCACTATGGTAATTGATTCATTACATACCTAGTAGGAGGTCGGGAAGTGACCCATTGCCGACCTCCCGAGAAAGTGAAGAAATGGTAGCTTTAGAAGGGAAATTATATAATATGCATCCAACCAAACAATAAGTTAGTGTGTTAATCAGTATTTTCTGAACCACGTTTCAGCAAAATTAATCGACCTATCTGGAAGCTATGACAAAAAGTTAATTTTCAGATTTCAACTTTTGAACGCTTATAATCCTGCAAGCTGAGTACATGGTGCCTGGAGGCTCCCTGTGCCCTCAGCAGTAATGATGTATTTCCCGTCTCGGTATGTAATATACTAAACTGCTCAACAATTGAAGTGGTCCACTCGAAAATTTTGCCCGATTTCAAATACAAATATCTCTGAAAAAATCGACCGATTCTCAAAAGTGCAAAGTTTTTGGATAGCTTATTCTTTTCACTATAAGGTGCTATAATAGACCAAACAATTGATAACATAATGCATGATATCCAGGGCGACAACGAAAGGAGTTTCAAAATGTTTCATTTTAAAGCACGTCCCACTTTTGCAAAAAAACTCGCCGAGTCTTTCTGATTACATTTTTATGAAGTGCACATCTATGGCTCGAAACCGTTTTTAAAATTTCCGCTCATCTTCTTTAGTTACAGGGTGAAGTAAAAAAAAACAACTTTTTGTTTTTGTAGTGGTAACTTTTTTGTTTGTCAAGCGATTTCCACAATTTGGAGCTTATGTCGAAGCGAAGACCTCAGGTAAGAGGAATACATTAACAGAATTGAATTAACACATAATTTCAAAAAGGGGGGCTGCATCAAATGTGACCTGAGCATGAAATAAGGCCGGAATCCGATTTGGGGGAATTTTTCTAGAAGAATCAACTTGTCGTTAAAGAAACCACTCATTACGAACATTTTAAGATCAGTCCCGCTTATTTGGGGCAACAATTAACGACGGAAAACCCAAATTAGGACTGCATGTTTTCACAGGAGGACCATGGACCTGTATTTAAAATGGACTGTTGATCACCCTACCCGACCAAACAACAAATGACGCCACAGGGGCGCTACCATTATCGTTATCATAACAGAAGTTCTCAAAAGATTATAGAAAATCCGCAACTTGCATCGGCACATTTTGTACTATAAATATTTATGGATATTATATTATTTTATAATAACTGATTCATTTTACAATAATATGTTTTTTACTTCGAAAGTAGCCATCAGGTTTATTTCGTTTCAAAGAACTCATTGCAAGTTCGCAAGTTGAAACAGTCATGAAGTTTGAGAGTCACTGTCTTTCGAATTTATCGAAGGTTGCTTCAAAAGTTCAAAATCAACGCAGTTGCGATCAGGGATCACGGTTGCAATTTATCAGTTTTGCACCAGAAAGCGTGATCCAAGGAGGGCGTGATCCCTGCACCAGAAACGTCATTTTGACAGTTTCGTTTTTTTTAACGTGGGAAGTTTCCGGATTTGTGGTGTCGAATTCGAATTTGGTGTGTTTTATAACTCCCTAATCCGTTTAATAAGAATATTCTGTGGATTTCATCACTTATTAGCGCACTTCTCCAAACGGGAAGGCGCTTTTGTCCTCGCTTTGTCCGTCCGTCCGTCCGTCCGTCCGTCCGTCCCCGCATCTAGTCCTAGACGAAAAGGTTTTTGCGAAAAAATTTTACTCCATTGGGTAGCTCATGACCTTGTATCCCGAACCAAGAAAAATCTTGACGAAATAATAATAAACAATGACAATAATAACAATTTAGTGTGACGCGGCATCGCCGTTGAATGCTGCATTTCAGAAGCCGGCCTGATCTCGAAAGTTATCACATGCGAGGAAGTACCCGATCTTATCATTTTACCATAATACATATGCGGAGTTATATTTAGAGGATGATTTGAACTTTATTTTAATGAAAATTTCACATCGGTGCGAGGTGCCGATTAGTAGTTATTGATTTTTGAAAATGACTCCGAAACTACGGCTCGGCCGCAAATGATTTATTCGTTGCTTGCTGGTGCTTGATATCCTTTCCTCCGAACAAAACGAAATTCAATACAGAAAATATTTCAACTCGAATGGGTAGCTCATGGCCTTGGTACGCGAATCAAGAAAAATTTTGCCGAAATAATCATGAACAATTACAAAAATAACATTTTGGTGTAGGGCGGCTTCGCCGATCAAGTGCTGGCATTCGCGGTAAGATGTAGAAAGTTGCGATATGCAGGCAACTACAATTTCTTAATGAAATACATCACTGCATGTACGGCATTATATTTAGAGAACAATTTGAACTTTCTTTTGACAAAAACCCCACTTCGATCCGACCGTTGGGTCAATTGTTATCAATTTTTGAAAACGACCGCAAAGCCACGGCTCGGCGCATATTACACGACCCTACAAATTTAAAATCAGACGTGCCGAAATAGTAATTGAACATTTTGAAATAGTCAATACTAGGTACCTGAAGGATTATGGCACTCAAATTACGAAAGATGTTCGCTCAATAACAAAAAAAAAGTAGGTAGGTATCACTAAAAATCATGTGACAAGGCTACCATTTTGTCGGTTTTTCGATAAAAAAGAAATGTTCCAATTCAAAAGTGAACCCGATATTAGTGTTCAGGAGGTCGAAATCAGTTGGAGAACATTTTTTTATATAAGTAACAGAATGACGCTTATGTGGCCGGTTTGTCTGTCTGTCTGTCTGTCTGTCTGTCTGTCTGTCTGTCTGTCTGTCCGAGTCCGTGCAGAAATTAAGACACTGTACTCCTTCTCGAGAATTGAAACAAGAGTCTTGGAACTTTTTTCCGATTAATAGCTGATGTCCCCAAGGGTGGCCAATGGGCACTATTTTTGTTATCCATACATCGTTATCATTATTCTCAAAAAACAGAGATCTCCTGTGCACTTCGATGAAGTTGAACTTCTCCTCGGGAAATAAAGCTACAGCCCTTGAAGATTGAACTTTATCCGGTGGATAGCTTAGGTCCTCAAGGACCAAATAGGCAGGTTGGCTTTCATAATTCGGCCGCCATCTTGGCTGCCATATTGAAATTTCTTATTAGTGGAACGATTGTCATGAAACTTGAAACTTACCCCTGTCTAGTACGATCATTCTTATTTTCAAGCCAAATTTCATGATTGCCCCACCATCTTGGCCGCCATATTGAAATCTCTTATAAGTGGAAGGATTTTCATGAAACTTGAGAGTTACGCTTGTCTCGTACGATCATTCCTATTTTCAAGCTGAGTTTCATAATTCTGCCGCCATCTTGGCTGCCATATTGAAATCTCTTGTTAGTGGAACGATTTTCATGAAACTTGGAACTTACCCTTGTCTAGTACGATCATTTTGATTTTCAAGCCGAATTTCATGATTCTGTCGATATTTTGGCCGCCATATTGCAATTTTTTGCCCAAGACGGTAGAACCCTAATCACTTAACATCTTGCGTTCACTAATCCTCCAAAAAGGAAGTGCGCTACTGAGCCTCATGCCCATGAGGCATATTCGCTTGTTATCAGTAGTTCTGCGAAAGAAAATGCACGGTATAGAAGGGGCGCAAGCACTATGATTTCGGCAGCACAAACCACAGCTAGTTACTTCCTACTGGACCACACAGCTCGGGCCTTGAGAGTGTTCTCTTTTCACAAGTAAGATTGCCGTCAATCAATTATTGAATGAAATTCTACTATTTCGTTACAGAATACAGAAAAACACAAACAACGGCCAGCCATTGGGGAACATAAACAAAAAAGCCAAACGGCCTAGTGCCCAACAGTACACCGTGTATTCAACACACTTCAGTTAACAATTTTAGACACGGAACATCGTCCTTTCTATTGAATTACCGGAACCTTTGAACACATGTACGTACAAAACGCTGCAAGCGACCGAAAGAAAACGGCTATGCCTCTCAAGCAAATTTGAAAATGTCATTTTGACACCTAACCTAAACTTTATACTGCGATGTCATGTCGCCATCAGAGAAAAGTCATCGTAGCAGAACGGTCAATATTAATTGTGGAAAATGAAAGTCCCTAGGGATAACGATAATGTCGGCATTCTACTGGAGTCATGACGATATACGGTATTATAAGTCCAGTTTAAGTACAGGTCCATGAGGAGGACCGATGCTCTTGCTTACCTGAAAATACACGTAACCTATGTTACGAGAATCACTGATCGAGTTTCCTTCACGATTTGGACAGTCAACAGAGGGTTGACAGAAACAGTCAAAAGTAACAATGAGTACGTATGTTTTCAGGTGAGCAAAGGTATCAGTTCTCCTGTGAAAACATGCAGTCTTAATTTGTGTCTTCCGTCGTTAATTGTGGCCCCATATAAGCGAGACTGATCTTAAAATATTCGCAATGAGTGGTGTTGATTCATGTTAAAAAAATCTCCCAAATCGGATCTCGGCCTTATTTCATGCTTAGGTCACATTTGATGCAACCCTCCTTTTTAAAATTATGTGTTAATTCAATTTTGTTAATCGATTCCTCTTAACTGAGGTCTTCGCTTCAACATAAGCTCCAAATTGTGAAAATCGGCTAACAAACAAATAAGTTACCACTACAAAAACAAAAAGTAGTTTCATTTTACATCACCCTGTAACCAAAGAAGATAGGCAGAAATTTTGAAAACCGTTTCGAGCCATGGATGTGCACTTCTCAAAAATGTAATCAGAAAGATTCGGAGATTTTTCTGGCAAAACTGGGACGTGCTTTAAAATGAAACATTTTAACACTCCTTTCGTTGTCGCCCTGTACATCATGCATTGTAGGTAGTCAATTGTTTGGTCTATTGTTGCACCTTATAGTGGAAAGAATGTTTTATCCAAAAACTCTGCACTTTCTAGAATCGGTCAATTTTTTCCGAGATATTCGTATTTGAAATCGGGCGAAATTTTCGAGTAGACCACTTCAATTGTTGAGCAGTTTATTATTCACAACCACTATGGTAATAGACTCATTACTGACTTTTGAAAAGTTGGAAAAAGACGCTTTGTTGATGATTTTTTTTCCGCCTCTGAAATCACTTTCCGCCCCGGTTAGAGGGCGGAAAGTGCATGGCCTCCTTGATTGATTGACAATTATTGACAGATGGATGACGGAATGACAGGTGTGGAGGGGCTCGAATCGAAGAGTCAAACGCAGTTTTGTGAGGTCAAGGGTGCCAGTTATTATTATGGTATGGTGTTTATGATATGATTATTGATGATTCTATAGTCTAATTGACTATTTAAACTCCGAATCTTCATTCTAACCATTCTAAATGATGGTTGTGAATAAAATAGTTTACATACTCTTGGCGGTGATTGCTTCATTCCTGCTTCAAGCATAGCATATCTTGCTCTCAGCAGTAATGAAGCACTTCCCGCCTCGGTATGTAATATACCTACTATTCCTTTCCATGGTAATGGAGAAGTCGGAGAGGAAAATAAGAAAGGTATAACTTTTTTTCCAAACAAATTCCATTCAATCTTTTGCAGAGAAGGATGAGATCCTGAGTGTACCTATTGACGGATGCGTCCCGTTCTACAGACCGCGCTCGTCGCGCGCTCCTCCTTCTTTTGTTTAAAAATTAATTCGCTTCAGGTTCGCGCGTGAATTAAAATATTAAATTTTTCATTCTTCGGGATGCAAAGGGTGTGTACTTGCTAAAGAAGCAGAAAATCTTCTGGGGAATGGTAATTGACTTTTTCAATGCGAAACCGAATTAAGCCCCCAGTCCTCCTTGAATACTTAAAGAGCCAGCTCCCCTCCCGTTCTCCTCCTCCTCCTTTAACTTGCCCCATATCGAAATTGATTAGGCCAACCGGCTAAAGACTTAATTAGACAATTGTTTGATCTTAATCTGATTAACTTCATGCCACGGCTTTCCTCCCGCGCGCCATGGTTTTTTGTCTTGCTGTTTCTTTTATATGCAAATGCGCGGCCGTCGTCGTATCCTTAGCATTTTAAGTGAAATTAGATCCGAATTGAATTTTATTATTTTTAATGCAAGCGGCCGAATCCAATGATGGGTAATTTGAATATTTAGGCAACTTTTGTTTAATATTTCAGGCGTTTTCAGCAGGAAAATTACAGCAGTTAATTACCGGCGCGCAGCGCGGGCCGGAATTTAAAGTTGAAAAATTGAAACTTTGTCTCGCTGGTATGCGGACCTTAAGTAACTTTGCATACAAACTCTGATGTTTTTATTTTCTATATACTTTGATATACATTTTCTTTTATTTCTTCACGTTAGAAATATTCCGTGGGCAATAGAGTCAGACTTTATTTGTTTTTAATGCAGACAGTAATTGCGCTGGAAAAAAGTTACGAAGCAAAACACACGAGAAAATCTTTACCATAGGTACTTCAACTCACACAAATCCATTTTAAATTCTGCGGTATTGAGAAATGTGGGTCAGGTGAAACTGTCTTGGTATATAAGGTACTAATGCATTTTTATTTTGTTTCAGGTATGTCGTGGAAATTATGAAAGCTTCACTTCGTCCCATGCGATCTTCCATACGTTAGCTATTTCCTACATAGCTTCCACACCTTTTTTTCGGGAATCATCACATTGAGGGCGGATCAGATGTTCCCAGTTCTTGAATTGTATATCTATAGGCCTCGGGAGCGTGTGTGCAAAGCTCATTATTTTTTGTTTTGGTATCACAAAGTGCAAGGTTTGGCTGCTTTTTATTGCTCAATACCTATAGTCGTATTTGATGCGATTCAGTTAATAATCAAGATTTCGATCTATATGGTAGCGTCGCAAGTGCCGTAATTTTGGCCGTAAAGTGAGTCGCAAGCTCTTGTACTTCTAAGTGCCCGATTTCAAAGAATAAGGGCCGTTATTTATATCGGACTTCAAATCGTTGGTAGGACTGGGTTGAATCAAATCTAGGGCCCATTTTTAATGCTAAACAATAGATAAACATGCGCAGAAAACTTTGCATCTTGTCCTTCATTACATTATTTCAAATCAAATACGACATGAGCATGAGCTAGTCAAAATCGATAGGATATTGAAAATTTATAAAGGTCGCACGGTTGTAAATTGCTCGTTGCGAAACGGTTAAATTTATTTTTAAAACCAATCACCGGCCATTTTATTTTGCATTTCGTTGCAATTCATTATTTCATGGGCACGATTGTACTGGTTGCACGCATACAACAAATTTCCCAAATTAATTTGTGGTAAGTTCAAAAACAAATCAGCTGAAGGTTGATTTCACAGTTGGTGAGTATATTGTATGTTCGCTCAAGTAATAAATGTGTAGTATCAATTATTTTTGTACAGCGGTCCTTATTTTTATTAAAACAAACTGGAAATGAACCTAACTTTGGAATTAGAATGAAGCAATCTCTGCATAATGGAATAGGAACAGTGCATGGGCGAGAATGTACCACAGCGCGACACTTTGTCACTGCAATTTTTATTATTATTCATCTTTAGCGCACATGAATAATAAAAGATAGATATTATTAACTGACTGGTTTACCGGAATCGGAAATGAGCATTAGTTATGGGCTAAAAAGCACATATTTTTGCCTCAGTACCAGAGTAAATTTAGATTAGTATGCTTCCATTGTAATTTTCCAAAACAAAATCTTTTCAGAGAACAAAGTGTTCAAACGCAGAATACTTAAGTTTTTCCCGCATTACATATTCTCTTTGAATTTTTTGCCATTTTCCAAGCTATCACTACTCAACCTATTTTACCATAGTCGGGTGTAAAAAACAGTTCATAAATGTAGGTGATGCTAATGTCATACAGGAAGCCCCAAGATTCATGGCGGAAAAAGTATACAGGTGTCCCGTTTTTCAACGCTTACTATGGGTATCTCGGAAACGGTAAGAGATACAAAGTCGGTTAAATTACAAAAAAGTTGCGCAATTCTATGACTATCTCAAATATGTCAAAATATCCAAGATATCTTTGGTCATTTCTGAAATATCCCCAAAAAACTGAAAAATGCCGAATTCGAAAATTTTAAATCATTCCTTTATTATGACAGCTATCAATTTGAAAATTGGTATTCTGACATTTTCGAAGGTCCTAGATCGACTGACGGTCATAATTTTTTCCTACGCCCACTAGTTTTTGAGATATGACAGTTAACTTTATTTTTTCTTATGGACACCATATTATATCTCCACCCCATAAAACTCACCTTTTCTTTCTCTTTACAAAGATATGAAACACTTGTAGCATTTTTGTCAAAATAACCTATAAAAATTGTAAAAACCATTTCTGGGGCGAAAAAATCTAGTTACCGGTTCGGTTGCCATGCTCTCGTGACATATTAAAATGGAATTTGGTTGCCATGGTCGGTTGATTTTGGAAAAAGTTGGGTTACATTCCGTTTATATGTATTTGATAATGATAATAAATGAAAATAAAACAAATACAAAACCAAGTATAACACAAAATAACATTGCAATAGCAATAAACATTCATAATTTACAATCACTCGAAATGGTGTCTATTTTGCGAAGAACGCTCCAAGATCGCATTTATGGTTCATGACAGAACATCCCAAAGCAACCAAGAGCTGGAAGCAAGGAGTTGCTGATGCGTTCTAGTCAATTAACCCGCACGATATAAGCGCAGCCGTTGAATATATGGCTAAAAGGCACACAACTCCGCACAGAGAAAAATGAACTCCAATTCGAGCAATTGTAAATTATAAATGTTTATTGCTACTGCTATGTTATTTTGTGTTATACTTGGCTTTGTATTTGTTTTATTGTTATTTATTATCATTATCAAATACAAAAAAACGGAATGTAACTCAACTTTTCCCAAAATCAACAGACCATAGCAATCAAATGCCATTGTTTATATGCCACAAGAGCATGGCAACCAAAGCGGTAACTAGATTTTTTCGCCCTAGAAATGGTTTTTCCAATTTTTATAAGTTAGTTTGACAAAAATGCTACAAGTGTTTCATATCTTTGTAAAGAGAAAGAAAAGGTAAGTTTTATGGGGTGGAGAAATAGTATGCTGTCCATAAGAAAAAATGAAGTTGACTGTCATATCTCAAAACCTAGTAGCCGTAGGAAAAAATTATGACCGTCAGTCGATCAAGGACCTCCAAAAATGTCAGAATACCAATTTTCAAATTGATAGCTGTCATAACAAGATGTAAGGTATTAGGGTTCTACCGTCTTGGGCAAAAAATTCCAATATGGCGGCCAAAATATCGACAGAATCATGAAATTCGGCTTGAAAATAGGAATGATCGTACGAGACAAGCGTAACTCTCAAGTTTCATGAAAATCCTCCCACTTATAAGAGAATTCAATATGGCGGCCAAGATGGTGGGGCAATCATGAAATTTGGCTTGAAAATAAGAATGATCGTACTAGACAAGGGTAAGTTTCAAGTTTCATGACAATCGTTCCACTAATAAGAAATTTCAATATGGCAGCCAAGATGGCGGCCGAATTATGAAAGCCATTCTGCCTATTTGGTCCTTGAGAACCTAAGCTATCCACCGGATAAAGTTCAATCTTCAAGGGCTGTAGCTTTAGTTCCCGAGAAGAAGTTCAACTTCATCGAAGTGCACAGGAGATCTCTGTTTTTTGAGAATAATGATAACGATGTATGGATAACAAAAATAATGCCCATTGGCCACCCTTGGGGACATCAGCTATTAATCGGAAAAAAATTCCAAGACTCTTGTTTCAATTCTCGAGAAGGAGTACAGCGTCTTAATTTCTGCACAGACTCGGACAGACAGACAGACAGACAAACCGGCCACATAAGCGTCATTCTGTTACTTATATATAAAAATGTTCTCCAACTTATTTCGACCTCCTGAACACGAATATCGGGTTCAGTTTTGAATTGGAACATTTCTTTTTTATCGAAAAACCGAAAAAATGGTAGCCTGTCACATGATTTTTAGTGATACCTACCTACTTTTTTTGTTATTGAGCGAACATGTTTCGTAATTTGAGTGCCATTATCCTTTAGGTACCTAGTATTGGCTATTTCAAAATGGTCAACTACTATTTCGGCACGTCTGATTTTAAATTTGTAGGGTCGTGTAATATGCGCCGAGCCGTGGCTTTGCGGTCGTTTTCAAAAATTGATAACAATTGACCCGACGGTCGGATCAAAGTGGGGTTTTTGTCAAAAGAAAGTTCAAATTGTTCTCTAAATATAATGCCGTACATGCAGTGATGTATTTCATCAAGAAATTGTAGTTGCCTGCATATCGCAACTTTCTACATCTTACCGCGAATGCCAGCCCTTGATCGGCGAAGCCGCCCTACACCAAAATGTTATTTTTGTAATTGTTCATGATTATTTCGGCAAAATTTTTCTTGATTCGCGTACCAAAGCCATGAGCTACCCATTCGAGTTGAAATATTTTCTGTATTGAATTTCGTTTTGTTCGGAGGAAAGGATATCAAGCACCAGCAAGCAACGAATAAATCATTTGCGGCCGAGCCGTAGTTTCGGAGTCATTTTCAAAAATTAATAACTATTGGCCTGCACCTCGCACCGATGTGAAATTTTCATTAAAATAAAGTTCAAATCATTCTCTAAATATAACTCCGCATATGTATTATGGTGAAATGATAAGATCGGGTACTTCCTCGCATGTGATAACTTTCGAGATCAGGCCGGCTTCTGAAATGCAGCATTCAACGGCGATGCCGCGTCACACTAAATTGTTATTATTGTCATTGTTTATTATTATTTCGTCGAGATTTTTCTTGGTTCGGGATACAAGGTCATGAGCTACCCAATGGAGCAAAAATTTTTCGCAAAAACCTTTTCGTCTAGGACTAGATGCTGTGACGGACGGACGGACGGACGGACGGACAAAGCGAGGACAAAAGCGCCTTCCCGTTTGGAGAAGTGCGCTAATAAAGAAGTGATTTGAAATTTTCGAATTCGGCATTTTTCAGTTTTTTTGGGATATTTCAGAAATGACCAAAGTTATCTTGGATATCTTGACATATTTGAGATAGTCATAAAATTGCGCAACTTTTTTGTAATTTAACCGACTTTGTATCTCTTACCGTTTCCGAGATACCCATAGTGAGCGTTGAAAAACGGGATACCCTGTATATATTATCAAAATACTCTTTTTACCCATTGGGTAAGGATACAAAATATAAAATAAAAATTATTCTTGAATAATAACAATAATGTTCACATTTCCAAAATCAATCAATGTCATTATTTCTGTGTTCACAAACAAACTGCCTCCATCCTCTTCTGTCCATTGCCAAGATCCTCGCACTATTCAAGGTATGTCCTCTTGCTTGTATCTGTCTTTCAATATTCTCATCCCATGTGTCTGGTGGCGGAAAAAGTACCGCAAATAAACTGGGCCAAAATTGAAGTGGACCATCCCGAAATTTTGCCTCAGTAAAAATGCGGATATTTCGAGAAAAAAAAATTACCCGGTTCTGAAAATTTTTATGGTGTTCGATAAAGCAATCTTTTGACTACCAGATACCATCTTCACTCACCTGATTGTTGACCTTATGTAGGATATACAGAGTGACAATGAAAGAAGTGCAAAAGAGACCTGACTTAAGCAAAATTCCGTTTTAAAAAAACAAGTCCCAGAGTCTTGTAGGTCACATTTTTTGCATGCATGTATAAATATCTCAAAACGGTTTTACACTTATGATTGTTATTTCGCCCCGTAGCATTGTCAGTTTATATTTGTTGAATAATTATTGTGAAATGCTGAATAAAAAAGACCTTTATTATTATTATTATTATTATTATTATTATTAGTTTTTTTCCACAGAGTTATTGTTAATTTTGTGATTTATGGAGTGAGAATTGAGCAGTAAAACAGGCACCCATGATGGTGCAAACTGGTGACTATGGCAATCTTAATGCAATGGATACCTGCCATTGATGCATGCATTTTGAACCATTCTGGGCCATCTAATATGTACCGCAATGTCACAGCATGCTGGATTTTCTATGGTCCCACAAGAGGTCCAGGTCCTCACCACTTTTGTGGGCCGGTGGGATCGAATTGTTTTATGGTACATTCGATACAGCTGTCATAATTATGTACGTTCCTGTTAAATTTCAAGGATGAGCAAGAGTCTATACCAAAAAATCCAAAAATCGCAAAAAAATTGGTAACTCTTCAAAAAAACAAAATACGATCAAAAGTCCAAAAATATCTCGAGATATTGATGTGCGCTTTTCGAAAATATGACGAAAAAATTCTGCTTCTTGTTTTCTTGAGATGGCACATTGCTGAAGTTAGGTCATTTTTGCACTCCTTCCATTGCCACGCTGTATATTGTATGTATCCAAGGTCGACAATCAAGCTATCTAATAGCTGTATCACACTACACAATTTCTTGAACCATCTGCCAAAATAGTGTCAAAAAACAATGAACTTGACTGTTGATTTGACAGATTGTACAAGAAATTGAACAAGAAATTGTGTAGTGTAATACTTACACTATAAGATGTAACGCTATAAGATGGTGTATTGTAGTCAAAAAATTACTTTGTCGAGCATCACAAAAATTTCCAAAAGTGGGCAATTTTTTGTCTAGATATCCTCATTCTAACAGAGGCAGAATTTTGGCGTGGTCCACTTCAATTTTTGCCCAGTTTAGTTCATATCGTGACTGCCTGGTCAAGTACGAGTATTACTGGTGACAAAAATCGGCTCCGTGAATGTGATAAAGCTCTTCACTTTGGTTTTTAGTTTTTGATAAATGAATAATGAACGTGTTGAAGTACCTATATGTGGCTGTAGATTGATAATGATTTGTTCCGAATCATTGCTTATTAGTCGAATTTTATTAGAATTTATATCCAGTGGTGCCAAAGGACGGGAGGGGCTGAGGGGTCATGAAAATTTCGAGAATAAAACTTCATAGGGAGTCATGAAATCAACTAAGGGCTCTATGGTTACTTTTTCCGCCATCTGTTCTGGGATAATCTGTATATCTCGCCAACAATATGCAATTGTGCCACCACATACATAGTGGTGTGATAAAATTAGCAAATAAAGCAACCCAGAATACCTTTTCTTATGAATAGTTAATTTTTATGCCGGTATTATTCAGGTTATTTGTATAGAGAGGAGCGGTCATTTATCCTCCACCATATTTAAACAGCGCAATTTGAAACAAAATGTAGCATTAATTTAAAAATTAATGGACTATTAAACATGACACACATGCACAACATTTTAACTGGGATGCGGTTTTGTAGTTTAACGACGTATGAATTCTCATATGGATTCAAAAAATCGGCGTGGCAATTTAGACGAAAAGGTTTCGCAAGTTCGCATAATTGGTGCAACATGACATCTACATCGCAACCCGACTCGGGTTCTGGGTTCAGATAATACAGGCTCTAAGCTGGTCCGAAATTGAAGTGGGAGAGAAGACACAAGGCGGCTCATTGGAGCTCCAAATGACAGATAGGGACTTGAGGGTGTCCAATAGGGTTCCAGCTAGCACATGAAACAATTTGATTCCATTTGGCCCTCAGAGGGTGCCCAATAGGGTTCCGACTACCGCATAAAACAATTTGATCCCATTTGGCCCTCAGAAATGGAAAGGATCTGGGCCCCTTTTGAGTCTGTGGCAAATCAAGCATGCTGCGATATCACGTCAGATGTTGCATTAATATAGCAATTGAAAAAAAAAACTTGATGTGCACGTTTCCGAAAATGAGACCTAGAAAATTTTGCGACTTGTTTTCTTATAACCAAAACTTGCCAAAACCAGGTCATTTTTGCACTCTCTTCATTTTCACTCTGTATAATAATAATTATATTCTAACGCACAAAATTAAGGAAACACTTTTTGGAGCTTTCTTATGAAAATACCGGTGAGCAGATTTTCTTAAAATTTTACATGAAGCAAGCAGGAGCGGTATCCTGAAGGTTCTCAATCTCCTCAATTTGAACTTTTGAGATTCCCCTATGACCATCAGAGGCTCAATCACGCTTTGAAAGATTCGACTGATTCAAACGTCCTGCAATTGTTTTGTGATGAATTGTAGCCGATACCATCACTAACTGTGAAAGGAGAGCTCTTGATTTGAAAGCTTGCAAAAAGACCACAAAATCATCAAAGATGATTCGTATGGTAAAAATCTGCAAAAAGTAGCCTTTCGTGCACAAGAAGACCTATTGCGTTTTCAACACTATCAATAGATGACTTGAGACCAACAAAAGCTTCAACTAGCGTGATTTCACGAAAAAACTCTTTTCTTCACCACTCTTGCTGCATGAGTGGGCGATGAGAGACTGCAGGGGGCTAATAGCGGGGCAAGAGCTCAAAAGGTGAAGGCAATAGGCACCAGAGGCCTTGGTGAGTTTTCACGTGCCACTAAGAACATTTTCAAGTAAGGACAAATGCTCAAAAGAACATATAGGAAAGTCTTGGACCGTTGGATCATCGAGCTTCTGCCTGGAATGCTTCAGCACTGATGAGACCCAAACAGGTCGAAAAACGGGTCTGCTGAATCTCGATGGTGGTTGCTCGGTCGGTCTGATGGTCTGAGACTTCTCCTCACATTAATTATTTTTCCTGTCCTACGCTCGGAGGTCAGAGAAAAACGCCTTTGCTTTCCATAAAGGCATCGACACCTCGATCGACACTAACCTCAAAAGAACAGTGGTAAGTTCATTATCTTACCAGACGAAGAGGTTGCAAACATCGTGCAAATGTTTTGAATAATTCACAATAAATTGACTTCTTTTTATGACAAGGAAAATCCATTTCCCTCAGACTTGAATCATTTTTGATGATCTTGTGGTCTTTTTGCAAGCCTTCGAACGAAGAGTTCTCATTTCACAGTGAGTGATGGTATCACCACAATTCATTACAAAACAACTGCAGGAAGTTTGAATCAATCAGTCGAGTCTTTTAAAGCGTGATTGAGCCTCTGATGGTCATAGGGGAATCTCAAAAGTTCAGCAGTAAATCTTGCGAAGTCGATTTTGCTACATGGGTGCATTCAAAGTCATGTAACTGTGTAATGCAGAAATTCAGAAACTTAGGAGTTTGAGAACCTTCAGAATACCGCTCCTGCTTGCTTCATGTAAAATTTTGAAGAAATCTGCTCACCGGTTTTTCCATAAGAATGCCCCGAAAAAGTGTTCTTCTAATTTTATGCGTTAGTATGCATTAGGTCGACAATTAGGTGATGAAAATAGCACCATGTAGTTAAAAGCTACTTTATCGAGTAAATACAAATACAATATCGAGAGTACAAAAATTTCAAAAATCGGGCAATTCTTTCTCGTGATATACTCATTTTAACCGAGGCAAAATTTCGGGGTGGTCCCCTTCAATTTTGGCCCAGTTCAGTCCTTTGACGGAATCCGACGGACGCACTACTATCAGCAGGGCAAGTATACGAGGTCCTTTGGACTATTAGATGCCGGCGGCCAGCAGGCAGGCAGGCGAGCGGGCGGGCGAACAGGCCAAGGAGGCATCGGACATTTCGCGAATATTTACCCGGAAGTATAAAGTGCGCACGCATCGGCGAAATGCCACCCGGAGGCACGCGTCTCGACGGCCGCCGCTTTTGCTTGCCTGCTACCGGCGGTCCTTTCATTCCGACGCCAGTCGTCGCCGATTCGCCGCGTCATCGCTGTGTCGCCCGTCGTTGCTGCAGTCGTCGTCGGTAGCCGTCGTCTTCCCCCCCACACACAACAACACCAACGCACACTTTGTCGGTCACACACACGTGATCGCCAAAC
This sequence comes from Anaspis maculata, assembly GCA_949128115.1. Lineage (NCBI taxonomy): Eukaryota > Metazoa > Arthropoda > Insecta > Coleoptera > Scraptiidae > Anaspis > Anaspis maculata. Next base: position 54,502,467 of record OX421961.1, on the reverse strand, counting down.
ACAAACACGCGGTCTCTCGAATGTTTCTGCTGTTGTACGTATCCCTGAATCCTCATGCGACCTGTCCAAGTTTCATTCTAGACGCCGGCAATTTTACGCCGGATTTCCGGGTTTCTCGCCAGGAACAACAATTTCCAAATTGAGATTCATAATAGCAGAGAGCCTAATAATATACACGGGGTGCAACTGAAAACGCGTGCTGCTCACCCATTGAAATGTTCGCATCATTTGAGGCTGTCGTGAAATTGTATCGAAGTATCAAATAAACATCTTGATGAATAGTTTTAAATGACGTTTAGATATCAAGATTTCATGCAAGTTTGAGTCTGCGAAGTTTGAAAAAAAAATTAAGGTAATTTTGTTTGTAACTTTACAATACTTAGTAACAAAGCTACTTAATTGTTTTGTTTCAATCGTCAAACTGTAGGTGGCACGAATCATCTTTGACACCCAAAATTCGCTCATAATTAAAAATTTTTGAGTTGCAAGCCATTTTTCGTTTACTATAAAAGCATGTAAAGCAACTTGGGTGCGTAATTATTTTCGTGTGACTGAAAATTGTATAGTATAGCATAAAATTATTGAATATTTAGCAATATTTTGAGTGATCTGAAAAATTAGAAAACCATCGGGCTTTCTTGAGATGAAATGAAATCATATAGTCGTAACCCAAAAAAATCTAGAAAAACTCATCTAAAACAGTTGAGAATGTAGAGTAAATCGCCTGGATTTCACGCTGATGTCTGAAAAAATTATCATTTCAAGGGGTGAGTACTATTGAGCAGTCAAGCACGTTGTCAGTTACGTGAAGTCAACTATACATTTATATAAAACTATAACTCCTACTTGCACTTATTTTTTTTACGAATTGTGGCTTTTACCAATATCATAGTAGTTACTAGTTAATTCATCCTTTGTTGGGCCAACGTAATATAAAAGAAACTTGGTAAAATTATATCTTGTCCGAGAAAAATCAAGATCAGTGCCGTATTTAAACCCCTTGTCAGATGATATAAAATATGACCATACACATTTTATTTTATAGAAAAGTGTCCACTACATGTCCAGCTGTAAATCACGTGCATTAAATTGCTTTTTTGATGTCTAGCATGACAGTTTCCATATAGCATGAACACACGTTTGACATAGAAAAGGCGGCAGGTTCACCGATATTGTTTAATTTTAAGTATGTAAGTACGACTCAGTTTTTCTTATAGTTTTATAAATGAGAGGGAAACTATAGAATTGATTCTTGAGGCTCTTTTGAAATTTTCCTGAGCAACTGTTTACGTCCTGATTATTCTTCTACTTCATCTTAATCTTTACTGTTTACTTTGAAGTGCAAGTAATCAAATCCGCATTACATTATAATGCGGATTTCTGGGGACAATCTAAATTCAGTAGTTTCAAATAGGAAATTATGTGTAATATTTTCCAGCTAAATATTTAGATTGCGTGTAAAAAATTACGCTATATTCATTCAGTAACAGCTGTTCTGGTTTCGTGTTTTTCGGTTCTGTCGGCATTTTTACTTCATGACATGCTGTTCGGGAACAAAACCTCCCATCGTTTTTTTGTAAAACTTGTAACAAAAATGACATTTAGCTTGAAGATTGTTTCGAGAAGTCCCATTTGCATAAATAATCTGATAGCCCTACTTGGCTGTATCAACAAAAATAGAGCAAAACAAAAAATAACCACTGTATAGGCTGTCTGATTTCAATATGATTGAAATCAGCCCACTAGAATCATGTAGAAATCAGACAGCCTTTACCATCAATTTTGCGACTTCAGGGCGTTCCATTGAATTGCTAACTTTCCAAACAGATTTAAAGACGCAGAATTAAAAATAATTGTAATTGAACTAATGAAATCGGTTTCGCAATCTATGCTGGGTGGATTGATCAAGTTTTAGTCTTAAATACTTTGCAGAATTAACGTTCTGGGTGTCAAAGTACTCAAGTATATGTATAGGGTGCATGTATTGTATGTCCCAGAATCGATGGCAAAAAAGAAGTAACCGTAGAGTCCTTAGTTGATTTTATGACACCCTATAATGGAATCTGCACGTTCGCATATCAGGAATAATCGGGATACAGGACAGGTTGTTTTCGAAAAGTATTTATTGAGTTCACGTTTCGTATTACTGTGTACTTATTCAGAGCCGTAAAAATATAACTACGTAGCCTAAAACAATGTATGGTATATACAAACTTATTATCCTGATAAATAATTATGGAGTAAAAATTCCTAAATATTACAAATGGCATAAGTATGAAATTCAAAATTATCGTCACATGACAGTGACAATTTAACAATGAAAACAACTAATTATCAGTCACATCAAACTAATGAAACAGTGAATTTAATAGAACAGCCGTATTAATTTCAGTCGACTCTAGACTGTCGGATTTTTATTCAGATGATAAAGTGACCATTTCACACTTTCAATTTCTTGGAAACAAAGCTTTTGAGGTAGTTCGAAAATTTTATCGATAAAACTTATAGCTCTTGTCGTATGACATACGAAAAACCAATAAAAGAAGTCATTGGAAGCGCTGTGTTCTTTTACTGAGTCAAATTTTTCAACCAACTTGACGGGCATCAGTGTTGATATAAACTGCGGAGTAGCTACGGTTACTTTTTTGGACACCAGTTATGGGAATGCCAGTATAAAATAAAGTTGCTAAATTAAAATAATAATCTTCATAATTATTATTATTTGTGAAATTCTCACGAAATACTATAATAAAGTTCCTAAAGAGGGTTAATGTTAATGAGAAATTTACAATCTCAGTCTTGTGATTTTATTGAATTTTTTAATTCAGTTTGAAGCCAAATTTGCTTTTCCATGTCACTGATCGATAAGGGTTTGTCTTCTTTCATAAGTACTGCAAACTTGAAAGTATCTATTAGTTTTTTAATTAGCCATGGAATCAGTGAGACAAGTGACCTGAAATTATTTATCGAGCTACGCATCATTTCGAACTGAACCAGGTGAAATTACCCTTCCAAAATTTTCACTTATAGCAGGAGCTAAGCAATTGTTACTCCTATTTGCGTTGAAATTATCAAATTCCGACTTTGAGAAACTCATAACCTCAGAGCGGGTGCTCAATTTCCATTTTTTGTAATTGTTGTAAAGAGAATGGAAAAACCTTTCAAATGATAATATAATAGGGTAGTGACCACCATCGAAAAATATTTAAAAAAATCATACTAATCGAATGTAGAGCCTTGATAACAATACTACGTTTCGTGAGAATTTGAAAAAAAAAGTTCCAAGTGTCTCAAAATCTGCCTTGAAAGTGGCTACTTTTGCGAACGATTTCAAATCTACCGAGCTGTAAGGCGGGCTGTGACGTTTCAATTTTTTGACAGTAGTGGGGATGACCCCACCTCTGTTGCCTGTGTGTCAGTGTTGACGCTGACGTTTGCCAGCATAACATAACCATTGAAGTCTGATGTAGTTTTGAAATATTTATAAATCAGGAAAGATTTTACCAACTTTTCATATTTTTAAGCAAAACAACTAAACAACACGAATCACCGCACAGGTACAAAAAGCGTTAACAATATAACAATCAGCTGTTATGAGCGTTGACGGGTTGACGCTAGTGCTTTTTGTAGTAAGTTCTGTAGTGTTGTCAAGCCTGCTTCTCCGCCAACGAAAGATTGTGACGTCATCGCGCCAAATTTGAAATGATCGAAAACTTTCATAATTTTTTTACCAAGAAAACTTACGAATTTTTTTTTCTATCTATATAGCGTCACTTATAAAGAAGTGAACTTGAAAAAAAAAATTAAAAAAAAATCGGTCACTACCCTATTATTATGGAACTTGACCTCTATTATTCCTATTTAATTTTTTTGAATTGGTAGTCATCCTCTTTAGAGGCGTGGAATGGCAAGACTATTGATAGACTAGTTGTTAATGTCCCTCCCAAAAATAAAAAAAATAGACTGTTTCGGCTTTTTTCCCAGAAAAATTGTGGAGCTAAAAATTGGAGGTGAGTCCTTTTCAAGAAATCACCCTGTATAGTAGATGCCAAAGTAAGCAAAGAAACGATTGTGGGAACAATGATGAACATACCGTGTTTTTCGAAAACCGCCTCAGTCCATATCATTTTATTATTCTTTCCGTAATAATTATTGGCCACGTTTAGTGAGGCTCAGCTCTGATGCTAACAGTTTTTTTGTTTATTGAAATTGTCATCTAATATAAATTGAATGCTAAAATCATTCCCTACGAATTGTTAGTATCAGTGTTAGCCTCGCGTAACGTGGCCATTGTATCTTCTTGAATTTCGTATGGATGGAGTTTTTAGAGAGACTATCTTTGCACATAAGTATCATTGTTCATACTTGAGGACATCGGGAGTGACATCAAATTTTGGTTTTTACATGGAACATCCTTTATATCTTGCAATATTTGTATATTATATACAGATTATTGTTAAAGCCTGGGTGTCACGTTACTATTTTCATGCTAGAAATATAGGACGAGAGACTAGTGACTAGGTTGCTAAGGAGTTCCTGAATTTGTCGTTTCTAGTCATATTTTGTTTAGCATGAAAATAGTATGAAAATAGTATCGTGACACTCAGGCTTAAGAGGACAATGAATTATGTTTTTAGAAACAGTCTATAATAAAATCACGTAAATGGTAATTTTTTTCAAGTTATCTTCAGGGTGGAGGTAAACCCAAGATGCTAATCGAACCACCCAAAATGTCACCCATCACTCGCAGTTACGTGGGTCTTGATGATACCATTATCTTGTCAAAAAAAAAATGAACATCAAAGGCGCAGAATCAAAATTGTGATGACATTTCCAAAAAAACATAAAGGACAAGAAAAGTGTAATTTCTTATCATTCGGGCTCTAACTAATCAGTCTCGAGATGGTTCGAAAATCAGCTAACTTTGTTGTGACGGCAGCGTGAAGTTGTTGAAAATTGAATGTAACCGATGAAGTATAGAGCAAAGAGAAATAATAAGTGATGGTTACTGCTGTATGTGGTCTTCGAAAGTTCTAATTAATTTATAGGATTCGATTTGAAGCCTGATGCTTATGCTTGATGGATTCCCGTGAAGTTCGCAAATTGAGTTTGGTTTTGATTTGAAATAATCTTGGCACTTGATGGTGTACACACATGTTCACAACAAGTTTTTGTTATGAACGGACGAATTTTTGAAAGTCAACCGCTGCATTATCCCAATTGGTTTATCCATTGGAATATAAATAAATTCGCCGAATTTGTTGCGCTCAAAAATATCCATAAAATAATCGAGCAGAATGGGCATTTTAAAGTATATGCAATTTCTATTTCAGTTCAACAATAGACCAAATTTTATTGTAAGCAATGAGTGCCAATGTTTAACGGAAATAGCAGTCAGAGTGTCAAAATAATTCATATCCAGCGTGGGTACTACACGTACATAATTAGTATACCCTCCAATCGTAATTCCTAAGCGTCCATATAAGTATATTAGCTATCCAGGTGAAAATTACTAACATTCAACATTATCTTATCAAGTTTTCAAGGAAGTCGTTGCATTGAGTTAGTTCGTTTTTTTTTTGCTTTCTCGTTGTTGCTGCTAACTGGATATAATAATTATTTATACAAAAGTTTATTTCACTACGTCCTGGTATAGTGTTGCGATTATCAAAAAATGGCCAACAGCTTTTTGGGATCCTTTATACCCTGATGCTGATGATGCTTAGATTCACGCTGAAATAAATTATTTGGATCCTCTTCGATTTGC